>OU785236.1:11569358-12883358 GCA_917051295.2 Erebia ligea
TTGAAATAAATGGTTTAGCTACAGAAAATAAAACCGTTTTTATTGCTATACAGTCCATTTCCTGCAAAAATCTCATGATTTAACAAATTAAAAATATATAATTTACTTTCTTTTATTTCATCGTCAATTTCTCAATTTTTCATTGTGTGTCAATCGAATCGATTTTACTGCAAGATTTTTTGAGCGGATACATAACAGGCACGTTCCATCACTAGTTTTTATCGTCGGAGATTCGCACTGATACTGCTAATTGGTGGGCTAATAGCCTTGATGGTCGTTGGCAATTAAAGCTTATTGATGTCGCCGTGGATCTCCGACCCTCGTCTTGTTTTAACCCCATCTCGCTCTCCTAATAATTAATCAGGCAATTATCAGCTGATCGAAAATATTTCTATTAGTAAATAATATGAAATTAGTACAAGCATACGAATAATTAAAGTATTACTAGAGATCTAAGTATATTATTTTTAAGTATTATTTTTGTGTAAGTAACTAAGGTAAGTAGTCATTTTTGTTTAGCGTTCACGAACTCGGCTGAGGTAGGTACTTAGATTTACACTAAGTACTAACACCACCGACAACTAAATAACTATTAATTACTAGGTACTAATACCACCTAATACTAGTATCTATGAATTACAACAAACAAGCAAAAACACACTACACAAACGTCCGTCGGAGGGGACCGACGTTTTGTCCTGTCGCCTAGTGTGCGCGCTCCATTTAAATGTGAATGACGCCGATTTTTGGTCTGCCATACGATTTTTTTTACGAGTGGTAGGTATTTGGTTTAGTATAATTACTATTATTCTAGAATATTTGGTTTTCACCCCTGCAACACCCATTGAGTATCTGCAAGTCAGTAGATCGTACAAACTAGGTATTATGACGGAAACAACTCACTGACACAGTTCCTTGATACAAACATAATCAAGGTCTCCTCATAATAATAAATCGAATTAGCTGATATCTTCATTGTATCCAAGTGAATTATGACGGATTCTTATTTCATTAAACAGTCCGTGAGATGGGCGCTTAAAGCCTTGGACGCAGGTCGAATGTTTAATGCTATATTCTATCTTATCAAAATCTGTCCCTGTCTTTTTAAGATGAAATATGTTTTACGCGGGAAATCATAGCTTCTAGTGATATTTTTAAATAAAGCGTTAAAACCAAAAAATAGTTTAAAAATAATCATATCTTACTATACTTACTTAACTTAATATAAATATACTATACTTACTTATCTTAATATAAATGAGAAAGTTTGGATGGATGGATGTTTGTTACTCAATCACGACAGAACGGTTGAACGGATCTGGATAAAATCTGGCACAGAAATATATTATAGTCTAGAATAACACATAAGCTACGAGTACTTCATTTATTAATACTTCATATCCCGTAAAATTAAAGAGTTCCCGTGGGAGCCAAAAAACCTCAATCCACGCGGACGAAGTTGCGGGCATCAGCTAGTACTTATTGAGCAAAAACAGATATATTAGAGTTATAGTATTAATTTCATGCCACATGCTTCAGGAATCAGGACTCAGGTTGATAAGGAAACTTCTTATCCAGAGACACTACAATAACCCTAGGACCACCTTGGTGGTGTGGTAGCCATAAAAATATGACTTTGCCATATTTATATTACAATGCGCTCGTTTAAGTACCTCAGCATTTGAGACCAACTGGTTCCATGATATCTTCAGCGTTCTTCTCAGTGCCCACATCTCAAATGCTTGTAATCGTCGACAGCTTTCTTTCTTTAAAACCCACTTTTCGCAGCCATACAAAAGTGCCTCTCAGTTCACGCGTTATGAATCGCGCCACACAGAAGCTTATTTTTGAGCAGTTTCAAGTCAAGGCCTGAAATTTCAATACAAATTCTTATATGCACAACACATTCTTATATGCCTCACAAATGCCTCTGTGTGTGTATAAAACTTTCTTAAATCTACACTTTATTGTGACCCACTTTCTTAATCCTACGTGATTGGCACTACCACTGACACAATTCCCAAGTTTAAGACACAGTTAATCTAATGTTGGACAAGTCTTATCGGTTGGCGTACACCCAAGCCTGCGCTCATGCCTGGCTTTGCGTCAGACCACGGCTCAAGGCGGGTAACTTAAGGGCACATATTGAAAATTTTGCGACACCTTGAAGCTTTTTATTTAAAAATTTAGAGCAAGCCAGTAGACACATCAATGTGTAGGTATGAGTGTGTATAAATTCCCATGCACTAACCCGTACTTAGGAAGTTGGCGGTGTTTCACCCTCGTGCCTCGGAGATCACGTAATGCCGTCGATCCTGCCCCTGATCTCTCTCCGGTTTGATCTTTCTTCGGAGCTACGTTTGATGAAAACTGTCCAGCGGTGTAAGTATTATTATCAGCTGTTTCCCGTCCCTGTTTCACGTTAAGCCGTCGGTCCCGGTTATTATCACTAACATGATAATAGTCGTTAAATCTCGCCAACCCGCATTGGAGCAGCGTGGTGGGTCTAAGCTCTAATTCCCTCTCTCCTATGAGAGTGGAGGCCTGTGCCCAGCAGTGGGACGTTAATGGGCTGTTGTGGTGGTGGGTTTCCCGTCCAAAGTAGCGATCTTAGTCATACATTTAATATTTTAAAATGTCGGGATTTTTTACAATTTCCAAAAAATTACATAAAATATTTTTCTGCATATGTAAAACATAAGGTATTTTACTCACATCTTTTTTTACTATGGCTCCTTAACACAACCGCATATATACCTATAGTACATTGCATAGAAAAGGTTTTCTATGATACTAGCATTTAGATATTTAGGTACCTACTTAGGTTGACGAAGTTTTAGAAGAGAAATATAGGATGAATTATACTTAATTAAATAGGCCTATTATAGACTTGGATTATTTTACTGTTTGTTAGGTAATAAACAAATGCTAAGTTTGTCAAATGAGATTTAAAAAGATGAAAGGTATTTGCCGTCATAAGCAGCCAAGCGACAAACTCCGTAACTTTTTAAATAATTAATTAATATATATATAGCTGCTCGTGCTGACTGACTCATTGATCACCTCTCCTGTAAAATTTTGTATGAACATTTTTTTTTTCACTCATCGTTTCGTATAGAAGACAAAAATTCATTAAGAGGAAAAATACAGAGAGAGCTGATGATTGAGGATTTCGAAGACGGATGAAGAGCACCAGCCAGGGTATCGAAGATAGGTGGGGGGTGCTCGACCAAATGTCACTCGAAACTTCATCCAATTGACAGTGAGCTGAAAAAAAATTCAAAATGGCGGATTTAAGATGGCCGCCATACAAATTTCGACGGTGTCTATCTCGGAGAGTATAAAAGATGGAAGAGCGGTTTCTTGGCAAAAGATGATAAGGACATGAGGGTCTACTTGATGAACAGGAAAAAAATTCAAGATGGCGGAATTTATTTTTCCATAGAAAAGGGTATTGAAGATAGGTGGGGGGTGCTCGAACAAATGTCACTCGATACTTCATCCAATTGACAGTGAGCTGAAAAAAAATTTCAAAATGGCGGATTTAAGATGGCCGCCATACAAATTTCGTCGGTGTCTATCTCGGAGAGTATAAAAGATGGAAGAGTGGTTTCTTGGCAAAAGATGATCAGAACATGAAGGTCTACTTGATGAGCAGGAAAAAAATTCAAGATGGTGGAATTTATTTTCCATAGAAAAACTATGCAAGATTACGGTTTCTTTTCAAGATTTGTTTTCTATGGAAGAATTCTCATTTTGACGAATGGTTCGGAGAAAAAAATATGGAGCGAGATGATGATCGAAGGTTCGAATGATGGGTGAGGAGCACAGTCAGGGTATTAAAGATAGGTAGGGGCTGCTCAAACAAAAAATACTCGAAACTTCATACAATTAGCAGTGAGCTGAAAAAAAAAATCCAAAATGGCGGATTCAAGATGGCGGCTATCTCAGACAGTATTTAAAAGATGGAAGAGTGGTTTTTGGGTAGAAAATTATCAGGGCCTGAAAGTCTACTTGATGAGCAGAAATGCATGATTTTGATATGGTTTTTTTTACAAGATTTGTTCTTCATGGAAGAATTATTCCATTCCATTGCCATTAGGCAAGCCAAGTTGCCGAAGTTCGATGGCACAAAGATGTGGGGGGGGGGGCGGTGGAGCTTTGTTTTATGTTTTTTCCTTTATGAGAATTTTCTTTTACGTCGGACGCTTGGCGTGCTGACGCTTCCACTGTGCTCACTAGCATAGCAGTGTGTTGTTCAGATCAGAACACGTAGACAGTAAACCAGCTGCCCGATTATGTAAGAATTGTCGATCAAATCGTAAAAGTTCGGCGTCAAAGTAAAATAAACCACAACAGCATTAAATTAGAGCTCAATTTCGAAACACGAAATTGAGCTCTAATTCAATGCTGTTATGGTTTATTTTACTTTGACGCCGAAGTTTTACGATTTGATCGGCCATTCTTACATAATCGGGGGGCAGGATAGTAGGACAGCGAGTAAGTAGACAGTGGTCCACGCGGTCCACTACGCGGTCCGCTGCAGCGGGCCGCGCAACCACGCGCCATACTAGTTAATATATATATAGCTGCTCGTGCTGACTGACTGACTGATTGATCACCTCTCCTGTAAAATTTTGTATGAACATTTTTTTTTTCACTCATCGTTTCGTATAGAAGACAAAAATTCGTTCGGAGGAAAAATACGGAGAGAGCTGATGATTGAGGATTTCGAAGACGGATGAAGAGCACCAGCCAGGGCATCGAAGATAGGTGGGGGGTGCTCGACCAAATGTCACTCGAAACTTCATCCGATTGACAGTTAGCTGAAAAATTTTTCAAAATGGCGGATTTAAGATGGCCGCCATACAAATTTCGACGGTGTCTATCTCGGAGAGTATAAAAGATGGAAGAGTGGTTTCTTGGCAAAAGATGATCAGGACATGAGGGTCTACTTGATGAACAGGAAAAAAATTCAAGATGGCGGAATTTATTTTTCCATAGAAAAGGGTATTGAAGATAGGTGCGGGGTGCTCGACCAAATGTCACTCGAAACTTCATCCAATTGACAGTGAGCTGAAAAAAAATTCAAAATGGCGGATTTAAGATGGCCGCCATACAAATTTCGTCGGTGTCTATCTCGGAGAGTATAAAAGATGGAAGAGTGGTTTCTCGGCAAAAGATGATCAAGACCTGAAGGTCTTCTTGATGAACAGGAAAAAAGTTCAAGATGGCGGAATTTATTTTTCCATAGAAAATGTATGGCGAATATTGAAGAGGCTACAAGTGTAGAACTATGCAAGACTACGGTTCTTTTTCAAGATTTGTTTTTATGGAAGAAATCTCATTTTGACGAATGGTTCGAAGAAAAAAATATGGAGAGAGATGATGATCGAAGGTTCGGATGATGGGTGAGGAGCACGGTCAGGGTATTAAAGATAGGTACCTACTTAGGGGCTGCTCAAACAAAAAGGGAGGGGCGGGGGGTTGGTGGTCTTTGTTTTATGTTTTTCCTTTATGAGAATTTTCTTTTACGTCGGACGCTTGGCGTGCTGGCGCTTCCACTGTGCTCACTAGCATAGCAGTGTGTTGTTCAGATCAGAACACGTAGACAGTAAACCAGCTGCCCGATTATGTAAGAATTGTCGATCAAATCGTCAAAGTTCGGCGTCAAAGTAAAATAAACCATAACAGGATTAAATAAGAGCTCAATTTCGTGTTTCGAAATTGAGCCATCGAAGCCGAACGCCGAACTTTGACGATTTGATCGGCCATTCTTACATAATCGGGGGGCAGGATAGTAGGACAGCGAGTAAGTAGACAGTGGACCACGCGGTCCACTACGCGGTCCGCTGTAGCGGGCCGCGCAACCACGCGCCATACTAGTTAATATATATATAGCTGCTCGTGCTGACTGACTGACTGATTGATCACCTCTCCTGTAAAATTTTGTATGAAAATATTTTTTTTCACTCATCGTTTCGTATAGAAGACAAAAATTAATTAAGAGGAAAAATACAGAGAGAGCTGATGATTGAGGATTTCGAAGACGGATGAAGAGCACCAGCCAGGGTATCGTAGATAGGTGGGGGGTGCTCGACCAAATGTCACTCGAAACTTCATCCAATTGACAGTGAGCTGAAAAAAAATTCAAAATGGCGGATTTAAGATGGCCGCCATACAAATTTCGACGGTGTCTATCTCGGAGAGTATAAAAGATGGAAGAGTGGTTTCTTGGCAAAATATGATCAGGACATGAGGGTCTACTTGATGAACAGGAAAAAAATTCAAGATGGCGGAATTTATTTTTCCATAGAAAAGGGTATTTTTTTTTATATTTTTTTATATTTATTTATTAGGACAACCAAAAATTGTTACATTAAAAAAAACCTTAAAAACTAGACACATTTATGACACTTGTTAAATGCACAATTTATTACAGGTGCCACATCATTCACAAAAAAAGCTTAAGTGCGTAAAATTAAAAGTTACACTACAAAAACCTAAAAAAAAAAAAAATCTAAACTACAAAAAAAAATTATTACTTATACAAAAACACAAAAAAAAAAAACACAAAAAACACAATAAATTATACAAAAATTGAACTTTACTTTTCTTACTTTAACTTTGAAAAGAAAAGAAAAAAAAACAACTTAAGTCGACCTTAACAATCTTAACGTTTCTTTTTTAAATTTTGGCAGCGTTTCATGAAAAACGTCTACCTCTGCACTAATGAAATTATACATTTTTGTTATTCTAGATATGGCTGAAAATTGTTTGAGGTTAGTTCTAGCTCTGGGTGGGTGTAAAAGGCCCGTTGCTTGTCGGGGAACTCTATGTGGGACTTTAAAATTGATTGTTTGTAGAAGTGGTGGGCAGTCTATTTTATTTCTAAGTACTTTGTAAAGGAAGGTCATATCGAGGAGCTTTCTGCGATTAATTAAACTGGTCATGTTGAAATGTCTGAGTTTGTCACTATAGGTAGGAAGTCGTTTATGTAGTTTACAAGAGTATGCAAGATGTCTCAAGAATCTTTTTTGAACGCGTTCCATCCGCAACTGGTGAGTAGAATAATTAGGAGACCATACTACGCTACAATATTCGAGAATGCTTCTAATGTAAGTATTATAAATTTTTATTTTTGTTAGAGGCTGAAATACTTTACTATTCCGTAATAAGAATCCTAACATTTTTGAGGCTTTGGTAACTGCATTTTCAATTTGCGGATTAAAAGTGAGTTTGCTATCAAACAGTATTCCCAGATCTCTCAATTCTTGTAGTTTATCTATTGCTGTGCCGTTTATATGGTATTGAGATTGGATGATATTGTGATTACGGGTAAATACTATGAAATTACATTGAAGTACATATGGTATTGAAGATAGGTGGGGAGTGCTCGACCAAATGTCACTCGAAACTTCATCCAATTGACAGTGAGTGAAAAAAAAATTCTAAATGGCGGATTTAAGATGGCCTCCATACAAATTTCGTCGGTGTCTATCTCGAAGAGTATCAGAGATGGAAGAGTGGTTTCTTGGCAAAAGATGATCGGGACATGAAGGTCTACTTGATGAACAGGAAAAAAATTCAAGATGGCGGAATTTATTTTTCCATAGAAAAGGGTATTGAAGATAGGTGGGGGGTGCTCGACCAAATGTCACTCGAAACTTCATCCAATTGACAGTGAGCTGAAAAAAAATTTCAAAATGGCGGATTTAAGATGGCCGCCATACAAATTTCGTCGGTGTCTATCTCGGAGAGTATAAAAGATGGAAGAATGGTTTCGTGGCAAAAGATGATCAGAACATGAAGGTCTAGGTACTTGATGAACATGGCGGAATTTATTTTCCATAGAAAATGTATGGCGAATATTGAAGAGGCTACAATTAGTGTAGAACTATGCAAGACTACGGTTCCTTTTCAAGATTTGTTTTTATGGAAGAAATCTCATTTTGACGAATGGTTCGGAGAAAAAATATGGAGAGAGATGATGATCGAAGGTTCGGATGATGGGTGAGGAGCACGGTCAGGGTATTAAAGATAGGTACCTACTTAGGGGCTGCTCAAACAAAAAGGGAGGGGCGGGGGGTTGGTGGTCTTTGTTTTATGTTTTTTCCTTTATGAGAATTTTCTTTTACGTCGGACGCTTGGCGTGCTGGCGCTTCCACTGTGCTCACTAGCATAGCAGTGTGTTGTTAAGATCAGAACACGTAGACAGTAAACCAGCTGCCCGATTATGTAAGAATTGTCGATCAAATCGTCAAAGTTCGGCGTCAAAGTAAAATAAACCATAACAGCATTAAATTAGAGCTCAATTTCGTGTTTCGAAATTGAGCTCTTATTTAATGCTGTTATGGTTTATTTTACTTTGACGCCGAACTTTGACGATTTGATCGGCCATTCTTACATAATCGGGGGGCAGGATAGTAGGACAGCGAGTAAGTAGACAGTGGACCACGCGCTCCAGTACGCGGTCCGCTTTAGCGGGCCGCGCAGCCACGCGCCATACTAGTTAATTATATGCGTGGTGGGTCTAAGCTCTAATTCCCTCTCTCCTATGAGAGTGGAGGCCTGTGCCCAGCAGTGGTACGTTAATGGGCTGTAGTGGATAGTGGATGTATGTATTTACTTAATTTTTTCTAGTTGTGACGACTCCAACTCTTGTGACTCTTATAATCGGATCCTCCTGTGATCGGATCCTGGCGTATTTTATTTATTTATTTAATAAATATAACAATATTATCAGTAGTGGTTAACATTTTGATGTGGTGTTATCATCAAATCCTTACTAATATATTATAAACTAGCTGATGCCCGCGACTTCGTCCGCGTGGATTGAGGTTTTTCGGTTCCCGCGGGAACTCTTTAATTTTCCGGGATAAAAAGTGGCCTATGTGCTATTCCAGACTATAATCTATCTCTGTGCCAAATTTCATCCAGATCCGTTCATCCGTTGGAGCGTGATTGAGTAACAAACATACATCCATACATACATACATCCATCCATCCAAACTTTCGCATTTATAATATTTATATGGATGGGAAAGTGAGTTTGTTTGTATGTTTGTTCCGCTTTCACGCCGTAACTACTGAACCGATCTGGATGAAATTTGGCACAGAGATAGATTATAGTCTGGAATAACACATAGGCTACTTTTTATCCCGTTAAATTAAAGAGTTCCCGCGGGAACCGAAAAACCTCAATCCACGCGGACGAAGTCGCGGGCATCGGCTAGTAAATTCATACGAATTTTACCGTGCACCACGGTGCTGCCGACAATAGGCAAACTATAAAATTACAAATTATTGAAGTAAGTAGGTACATATCGAATTTCCAATCATTCCTATAGAAAGAACCTGTGTGGTACAATTTAAAAACTACAAGCAACCCCAGTTTTTTAGTACTTAAGTATTAAAAAAATCTAGGTATATCACAACCTCTATCGATTTTCTTCGTATAAAATATATTCTCATTCTTATATTCTCATAATTTACACCTCATTCATCAAAATCGACTCAGAATTTTAAGCGCTACGGTAGAAATACAAACACTTAAGTACATAGAGTACTAAAATCATAACCCTTCCTTTTGACTTTGCCGTAGTCGGGTAAATAACACTAACTTAAGCGTTCGAAACTAAATTTTAAGCTCTAAAGTTTGGATATAGGCCCACTTCTGCTCGTCGGTAGTTACATGGAATGGTTTTGGCTGGCTGCCGACGCCGTTTATTGAACCGCTCTAATATCAACCGAGTTGCATTGGTCACCGCTATGTTCACAGACTTCATGAAACACTTAACCCGATTGGACCTATACTTTTCCAATAAACCCCTGGCTTACAAAAGCTCTTAGAGGCTCTAAGCGGGATATATCCCTATCACTACCTACCCAATACGATAAATACTGAACTATGTTTCTTTGGTTTATATTCAATAATGCCACAACGGATATCGTGGCAATGACGATCGGATGATTTTGCTATAGGATTTACGTGGGTGATTTAGGCTACTTTTCATCCCGGAAAATCAAAAGCATCCACAGATTTCAAAAAATATGTATGTGGATTAAGATTTTTAAAAAATCTGTGGACGCGAATGAAGTCGCGGGATGACTGGGCGAAAAATTCAGTATCAGTTTTGATTGATAAAAATTAATACTTAGATACTTGCTTTTCCATTGACCTAGGCCTGCGACACCAGCTCGAGGATAGAATTGTAACCTATGATGTTCTTCTGGATTTCATTTTGCCACCGATGACCATACTTCAGTTTATCCTTACGGGCTAGGATGACTGAACTCCTGTCACACAATAAAACTAGATTTCAGTTTTTTATGTACTTAGATAGAGATTTGTGGATTAAACATAGAATGCCTGTGTTAAACAATAATTATATCAGCAGTCGCTGGCAAGGTAGTCAAACCAATACAAGTATAACATGTTCTTCATAAAAAGCCTCCGGCATCTTTCTACTATCGTACCGCAAGGCTTCGTCAAGATCTGCATCCTTACGTAGTCGTAATTCCACGTAGGATGCGATTGGCTTCCTCGTCTCTAATTCAAACCGCCAGAATATTAAATGCACTTCCGGCTTCGGTTTTCCTTCCACTGCTAATATTTGTACCTTTAAATCAAGAGTGAATATTTATTTAAGCGCGCTCCATCTTAAGTTGTATCATCACTTGCCAGACGGTCTGATTGCAGCCAAGTGCTAGCCCTTAAATTAAAAAAAAACGCTTATAGTTTAAATGAACGCTAAAGTTTCTTAATACGACCACAGCCCTTTCCTCGGAATTACCTGACCTGGTGTTGGCTACCTGCCGACACTATTTATTTGAACGCTTTAATAAAAGCTGGGTTACTCTTATACGGTCCATCCCATTGTTCAAGCTTTGAAGGTATGAAGTTGCGTTCGAGTTATTAAAAATGAATTACATAGGTATTTTATGTAATACTAAAATAAGAAAGAACCAAATAGCTACAATTTTGGGGTTGAAATTTATTTATAGCTGTTGTAAAAAAATCTAAAAATCTATTTTAGGCATACAACCTTCTCAAGTCTCTCAACCTTGTGACGGCTTGTCGATCGACAGTCGACACCAAATCAGACCCAGAATTAGGCATTGAGTATTGACTATTTAGAATTTTGCCACGTCACACACAATCTGTTACCGCCTGAAAGAGATGAAATCACCTGTTAACACGTCAGCCGCCAGTTTAGGCCTACGCGTGATTGATGAAGGTAAGGTGGAATAAATTCTGATAGTATAGGTATAAAAGAACCTTTCTCTCTGAGGAGTGTTTTATTGTTAAGCTTTACACGAACGGAGTTTATCCTCGCAACTCGAACGCACGCACGTGGCGCCGCAGGTCTTAAGCCCTCAATAATCTCGCCCTACCCTCGAGACGCTTCCGTATTCCTAAAAAGGTAAACTTACTCCAATCTACGAGGCGTTGGATTATCTTGACAAATTCGCGTTATATTCACTCAATTGTCCATGCGACCGTAAAAGAAAAAGGTCAGTTTTTATGACACGGGAAATGTGGTACGGTTAGTTAAACAACGAGAATGGGCATTTGTTAGAAAAATAATGATACATTTGATGGCACTTCGTGTAAGTGAATTTGACGGACATATTGCTTTGGGATAATAAAATGGATGAGTAGAAATAAACTTGTCAATCCTTGTTGTTTTTGAAGGAAAATTGATTCGCGTTGATCTCTGTGATTTTTCTGTGTCAACGGCCATTGGTTCTGAAATCGATAATGATTGAAAGTAACAAGTATTTTTCTTTTTAATTATATGGAAAAGCAAGATGATGCTTAAAGTTGCGTTTGTAATTTGATGAAAATTGACCAAAGCAAAAGAAACGGCAGGCAAAGGATGTGAATGAAAAGATTCAGATTGATAAAGTCATTGTGCAAAAGTTAAAAGAAGCAAGAAATATGATAATTATAATTTAACAACGACGGTTACTTGTAGACATTTAATTAGAATTTTTAAATTTCAACTTAAACGTTTTCAGAACTTAAATCACACGTATTTCTTTTTATGCAAAACATAAATAGCGGAATTAAACAGTTGACCTGCTTCTTCATTTGGGTGAAAATTCTGAAAATCCTTCCCAAGTTAGTCCTATAAAAAAATAGTGGGTGTGTGCAATTCACACACGGCAGAAGGGAAACTTCAGAAAAGTAGCCTACTTGATAATGAGTATATAACTTATATTCTATCTTATATTATAAATATAACTTGTATTCTATCTCTTTCTCTCGCAGGCTAAATCCTATTTATGAATATTTTTATCTCATTTTGATGTCGCTTTTTCGTTTATTTTTATTGAATTTTCAAATCACAACGATTCTAAAGAAGTTTCACTTCAAAACCCTGTCTACGTCTGTATAATATTATGTTATGCTAAAGAAAACCTCACAGAAACCAAGCGCGGTTTGATCTGTACGTTGATATGTAATCATTTTCTTAATTTATATTACATAGATACGAGTATTATATAATTAACTCATCGTGGCAATAGTAAGTATTCTGTGGCGTTACAAAGTAGGTATTGAAGCAGCACAGCACTGCCACAATGTAAATTACATAAAGATTTTTTAGTCCTGTAATATTCCCGAGCTGTTTTTGTTGGAGGCTTTTGTCGGCAAGCTCACATTCCATTCCACTTATCTGCTATAGTTACTTAAGACTCATTTAGGGGAAATAATATTATATGTTCATAACACAATCTACAATACTAATACAAAGGGATGCTTAGTGGAACAGAATGTCGCCGAATTGAATATACTATCACTTTGGAGTCATACCTGCACTATTTGTCATGGGGTGCCCGTCGCACTGCCATGTCCCTGGCCTCTCTCTTCCTCGGTGTCCTGTACAATGAAATTGGAATATGACATCACTGCTGTAATGCCCTAAGACCTAGCTAATTAGTATTTCAATGTCCCTAGTATAGTATGACTGTGGATGTGCAATGGTTCTATAATGTGCTGGCCTATAATCAACTCTGTTCCCCTTGGAACCCTGTAGTAAGTCATAGATGAGATGCCCGACATCCATCTTATACTAAAGCAGCCGTTCCTATCCTGTTCACTTATGAACCCTCATGGATAGGCTTTCCAATGCGCTTTCGCGTCTTTCATTTACCCGTAGCTTGTCCTATCCTGTTCGCTCATGAACCCTTATGGATAGGTTTTTCAATGCGCTTTCGCGTCTTTCATTTACATGATTATAGTTATCGCTGGTTCCCATAGGGAACCCGCAGAGATGAGCCTTTGCATCTACTCATCCTGCATCATATTAACTCTCTTCATGACCGCTGGAATTAACCTCCGCACATCCACAGCTTACCTAAATAACACCAATGAGAGCGCGCACTCATTAAGTTGACTAACAAATAGATGCTATGAAATTATTATCGTTACACATAAAGTATACGTAGGCAATTAGTTAGATAATTAGTTTAGCAATTCAACCTAGGTACTTAGCTTTGATTTCACCATCCGCGCGTGGCACCAGGCGGCAGGTACAGCGTCCAGCTCCCTCGGGACGGCAGCCCACGCGCACTGTTCACTGTTCGACCACTATTTCAAAAGTGACGATATTTGAGCCAACGGATCTAATGATTACGTAACCAGCAAAATCACAGAGTGAAACCATTTCAGATGTGTCACAGATAAATCATATTCTCATTTAATTCTAACATAGACTAATGTTGTCAATATTCTTACCATAGATCTAAACATTTCGCGAAGACATAGATGCGCTTCGCGACACTCCCGGCCGGAACAAAATTTAGAATAGGCATAACAAATTGCTCGTCCACTCTCTTATCTTCTGTAGAGCTTTAGTGGCTGCAACTCTCCTCAACCTGGTCCCTTGACCTTCTTCTTCCTTTTCGCTGTCTCCCTTTAGTGACTCAAATCTCTCAGACTCGCCAACCTCTCTATCTAATTCTCTCATTTCCTGATCTACGACTTCGCTATCTACATCATCCCGTGTTGGTTCTTCAACTTGCTCTGATGGTGAGTTCTCTTCAGGTTCTGTCTCCTCTGAGATAATTGTTTGTCTTTCTACACTTCCCTCTAAAGGTTCTATTAAAATTGCGGGAGCATATTCCTCTGAGATATTTTCCTTTTCAAATCTCATATCAATGTCTCCTTCTGATTCTTGAGCTTCAAGAGGATAGAGATGTGCTATTGACCTTGTAAACTCTTTATCTCCTACTCTTACTATGGCTACTCTGCATAAACCATCACTTCCCTTTTTTAGAGAAACAATTTTTCCTATTTTCCAGGTTTCTCTATTCTTGTTTTCTCCCTTTATTTGAACTATCTGTCCTATCGCTGGAGATAGTTTCGAAGTGACGCGCGGTTCTTTAAGCGAGTGTTGATACCTTTCTCGAAGACTTAGCAAGTATCTGTTCACAAACATCTCTTTAAATTCTCTTAAGATAATGAGACCTCTTCTCCAACTTTTTATAAGATCGACTTTAATCGTAGTACCTTTATCTATACAATCTTCAACTGATTCTTCCATAGTTATGCAATTTCCAGGTGTAAGAAAATCAACTGGTTTTAAAATTATGTCCAATTCTGAATCTACGCATGTGAGTGGTCGTGAATTTAATACGGCTTCAATTTCTTTGACAACTGTAATTAGTTGACTGTCTGAAAGCATGTGTTTTGCTAATGTTCGTTTCATACAATTCTTAGTTAATCCAACTAATCTCTCGTAGAATCCACCATACCACGGCGCTAATTGTGGAATGAATCTCCATTTAATTTCGTTAACAACACAATATTGTTTCGAAAGGATTTCTGATATAAGTTTAAAATGAGTAGCGTTATCTGTTGTAATTAATTTAGGGACCTTTCTGGTCGCTATCATTCTTCTCAATGCTAATAAACCTTCCTCGGCTGTGAGATCTTGTACTAGTTCTAAATGAACAGCTCTAATCGCTAAACAAGTGAATAAACAAATCCATCTTTTCTGTCCATTCTTGACAAGTACAGGACCCATATAGTCTATTCCCACAAAAGTAAATGGTTCGCTGCAACTCACTCTTTCTGCAGGAAGTGCTGGAGTAGTTGGTAGCTTAAATGGACCAGCTCCGTGCTTAACACACCTTGGACATCTCCTTATTACTTTCTGGACTTGAGATTTTCCTTGTGGTATCCAATATGACTGTCTAATGAGACTGAGTGTATGATTTGCTCCTACATGGTAATTATCACTGTGTACCTTCTTTATCAAATTAACTGTAAAATCACATTCCTTAGGAATCAATATCGGGTACCGTTTGTCAAACGACAGATCTGCATTCTGAAGGCGTCCTTTGCAACGTAGCAATCCATCAATATCCTTGAATAACTTGAGGTTGCGGCTTAAATCAGTTTCTTTCCCAGCAACTTCATGGGCGAAGTAGTCTGCTTGAAGTTTCTTTATTTCTTCCGTAATGCTAAGCGGTTCCTTGTGTCTAGCACCGATATCTCCTGTGAAATTATTCTCTTTCTCAAAATTAACATTTTCTTCATTAGAAGTATTCGGTAGATCCTCCCGCGTCGAAAGAAAAAAAGTTTGTGACGTCTTCTTAATAGGAAACGTCCAATTACTGGATTCTGATAAAAACTGTGGACCTTTAAGCCATCTTTCTTTATCTGTAATTATTTTTTCCAATTCTTGCCTTATTTCATTTATAGAATCGTCTTTAGTTTTTAATTTTAGCTCGTAGATGAGATCTTCAGGAAATTTACTGAATATGAGATGACGCAGGTGATTGTGATTCACATCTTCTCCTAGCGACTCTAAGACCCGCAAATGTTTCTCCATTTCATTCAATGCTTTCCGGCATGATACTATTGTTGAGTCTGCAGTAGTCACTTTAGATAATGCTGAATAATGTGCATCAATCAGATGAGAACCTTTGCCATATCTATCTTTAAGAGTTTTAATAGCTATGCTGTAGTTCTTGTTCGTTGTATCAAGACCGTCAATAGCCTTTTTAGCCTCTCCTTTCAATGAAGATTTAAGGTATAACAATTTATCTACATCGGTGATATTTCTATTGTGGATGTTCGATTGAAATTGATCCCAAAATTGATGCCAATTCAATATATCACCCTCAAATTCGGGTAGATTTAGCTTAGGTAGACGGCATGATGTTATCGTATCCGTCACCTTACTGACCGGTGAGGTTTCAATATTATTTTGAAATAATTTCAATTTCACTACTAGCTCCGCTAGACTTTCTTCAGCTTTCAGCTGTATTTCGCTGATTTCACATATATCATCTGATGCAGGAACGTTCACCATCCGAAAATAATTTGTTAAATCTTCCTGGAATCTTGTCAAGAGACTTTGTAACCTAGTCTTGACCACTTCTGCATCGTGAATTAAGTTAGTAGTTAGAGAGCCGAGATTTAAAGCCTGATTCGAGAGAGTTTCTATTTGAGTAATAAGAAGTCTTAACCTCTTAAGTAGTAAATCATCCATGATGAATCTTCTGTAATAATATATTAAGATAGAACAATACCTATCGTCCAACAAAAAATTTTTTATAAATATTTCATTATAATTTTATGTAATTACTAGTTCCTAATTCTATAGGTATTTGTGGTTATATCACCTTTATACTAATTATTCTTGTATATTTAAGTACTTCTTGGAGAACGATTCGTCAATATCCTTTGGTGTATATGTCAAACTTGGATGCTAGTAATCCCACTTAAAATAAAAAATTAAAAAATTATTTCATCACTTCCTATCCTAAAAGGATAATTAAAGTTCGGTTGTTATAATATAAATTTCCGTTAAGATTTCAATTTATTCAATTGTATAATTCACTTGTTGTACGAGTGACTTACTCTTATACTATTCATCAATTTATCTAGTCAACCATTCACATTATACATATGTGGAGAGTACATACCCCCCATGGTAGGTACACCTATCTAACATTGATATACTCTCGGCATAATTGAATAGTTACTAATCGAGAACGTGGTTATCATTTATGTTTTTCTACTTTCTAAACCTCTATAAACTTTCTATGTAGGTATATAGTATGTATATAGCTAGTATTATAATAATAATTGAAAGTTAAAAGAATTGAAATTCATAATAACAATGTACCTACTTTCATGAAATTAAAACTTAATATTGTTTTGAAATAATACTATAGGATTTCTTTTAAATTCTATTATAAACATAACCCATGTATATTATGTTCAATTTAGATACTTGTATTTAAACTCATAACCTTCTTTCAAAAAAAATTAGCTATATTTATTCAAATTTGAAAAATCACTAAGATCAAATAAAATTCTAACTTTAACCCATGAATAATGTTATTAATCCTTAATTTTAGTACATAGGTATCTTAGTATCCACTGATAAGCACCTATATACTTTTGTATTCCTTTAAAAATGAAAATATTAACTTGATAATTTTAAAGGTTGTATTCCATATATAGAAAATACATTTGTAATCTTACACCTGTAAATAGACTATTCTGAATCTAAATCTTTAAAAAGTTAGCATTAAATTAACTTCAATAATCTATAAACAATTACACTTTTCTTAACTTCACTTAAAATGAATTCTGTTTTTAGGCAATTTCCTCCCACAAGATGTCAGATATTCTCTTTAATAGGTAGATAAGTATATATTCATGTAATTCCTAGTTCAATTCCACTTCATTAAAGAACAGTATTTATTCTTTAAGTCAATTCTCACTTGATGGACATTCAGACATTCAAATTATAATATTGTAATGCATAGATAGCCATAAAAAGGGAAACACGAGGTACTCACCACGTGTAGGTACCTGTCGTTTGTATTGAAAACTCCAGTAAATCAGTTAAACTTCAGTCTTTGATGTTACTGCTTGGACAATATGATTTCCTTCTGGAAAATTAATTAACTCTTTGTAGGAACAGATAATCCTATTAGAAACTTTGAGTTTACTCACTTCACAACTTATATTTCTTATTCAAATTTTAACCACCATTATTTTATTTAAATTTCGTTTAAAAAGCACTTATTTACCTGCGTTGTTAATTTTCACTCTTTAATTGGGTTTTAGGGGTAACTATTTTCATCTACTTGATCCACTAATAATATTGTATGATGCACTAAAATAATATTAAATGCAAATTACAAGTTCCGCCATGTTAACTTATACAGTTTTACAAGAAAATGTCTATGACACATCCGAAATGGCCTACGTGACGCCCGCTTCTTAAGTTGGTACTAACGAAAATTTTCCATAGAAACAAATTTGACTTCCTTTATAGATAGATATCAACTAAAAAATATCGTTCCAAATTCGTTCGTTTATTACACTCTATGGAATCCCCCAGATCAACGCGGGAAAATTCAAATTTTTCAATTAGCGTCTCGGAAATCAATTCTGCCAACTTACCCGTGCTATTTTTTCATCGCGTTCACGCCGCGTCACGCCCTCTAGCGTCGAGCAGCAGAACTAATTGGGCTATTTTTAGACCAAACGAGAATTCAAGTTCAAAATTCACATTTTAACCTCAAAGTATGAAAAATTTATCAAATTTCGTTTGCCGTCAACGACAACCATCATTGTAGCTCGGCAGCAATGTATCCACACATTCAAAATCTTAATTTGTTGCTATATTTCACATAAATTAGAGAGAGAAACAACTTGGCACTTTGTTATATTTTATGCTCGGTATGACTCCATTGTGCTGAGAGCTCTGGTTCATTTTATCAAATCATGATCCCAGCAGCATCTCCACCATGTCGGCAAGCTCACATTCCATTCCACTTATCTGCTATAGTTACTTAAGACTCATTTAGGGGAAATAATATTATATGTTCATAACACAATCTACAATACTAATACAAAGGGATGCTTAGTGGAACAGAATGTCGCCGAATTGAATATACTATCACTTTGGAGTCATACCTGCACTATTTGTCATGGGGTGCCCGTCGCACTGCCATGTCCCTGGCCTCTCTCTTCCTCGGTGTCCTGTACAATGAAATTGGAATATGACATCACTGCTGTAATGCCCTAAGACCTAGCTAATTAGTATTTCAATGTCCCTAGTATAGTATGACTGTGGATGTGCAATGGTTCTATAATGTGCTGGCCTATAATCAACTCTGTTCCCCTTGGAACCCTGTAGTAAGTCATAGATGAGATGCCCGACATCCATCTTATACTAAAGCAGCCGTTCCTATCCTGTTCACTTATGAACCCTCATGGATAGGCTTTCCAATGCGCTTTCGCGTCTTTCATTTACCCGTAGCTTGTCCTATCCTGTTCGCTCATGAACCCTTATGGATAGGTTTTTCAATGCGCTTTCGCGTCTTTCATTTACATGATTATAGTTATCGCTGGTTCCCATAGGGAACCCGCAGAGATGAGCCTTTGCATCTACTCATCCTGCATCATATTAACTCTCTTCATGACCGCTGGAATTAACCTCCGCACATCCACAGCTTACCTAAATAACACCAATGAGAGCGCGCACTCATTAAGTTGACTAACAAATAGATGCTATGAAATTATTATCGTTACACATAAAGTATACGTAGGCAATTAGTTAGATAATTAGTTTAGCAATTCAACCTAGGTACTTAGCTTTGATTTCACCATCCGCGCGTGGCACCAGGCGGCAGGTACAGCGTCCAGCTCCCTCGGGACGGCAGCCCACGCGCACTGTTCACTGTTCGACCACTATTTCAAAAGTGACGATATTTGAGCCAACGGATCTAATGATTACGTAACCAGCAAAATCACAGAGTGAAACCATTTCAGATGTGTCACAGATAAATCATATTCTCATTTAATTCTAACATAGACTAATGTTGTCAATATTCTTACCATAGATCTAAACATTTCGCGAAGACATAGATGCGCTTCGCGACAGCTTTTGAGCGGCAGCCATTTGTCAAGGCGGGCGCTTTTGTGTCCATTGTCTAGATTTTATCTTTACGATGTAAAGCCTAATTAGTTTTTGATGGTATTTCCTTAAGCTCCAAATACAATTTGAATGTATAAAGGTGAATGAAGGCTTTTTCATCTTTTACATAAAAAAATTATCCTCGAACGTTGTGGCATATCCTTCAGATTTAGCAAGAAAAGATTACAATTATTTTGCTATAATCCACCAACAGAAAAAATCTGTACACAAACACAACAACAACACACAACAGATTTTTTCTGTTGGTGGATTATAGCAAAATAATTGTAATCTTTTCTTGCTAAATCATGAACTTCCGCAAAGTAACGCCTGATTCTATCCAATATTATCCTTCAGATGTTTTAACTTTTTGAAGAAGTTCTTAGGAGAACAAAGAATAAGAAAGAAATGTACATACATAAAAAAATTATAAACTTCTAATATAATTTATTACATTATCACTTTTTTATAATATGTAGTAGTAGTAGGTAGTAGTATGTATTCGTGGGAACCTACCGCATTACTATCCCAAAAAAACTCCTACCATTATGTGATTAATGGAAAGAGGTCACGACCCTCAATAATGAGGAATATGACGCGAAGAGAGAGAGGTATGTGTATCGAAGTAAGAACAGTTGTGTAAGATGCAATTACTGAAAACATTTCTTCTATGTACTTGCATTTGTGGTTGAACAGGCTGAGAATTGTATCATTTACTTTGCAAAGCCCACTACAAAATAAAAGACAATGGCCAATGGCAATGGCATTGATAAATCCCGAGCGACTGTAAATAAAACAGGAAATCAAGAAAAAACACCTGAGATAATAATTATGTGTAACTGAAAAATGGATGGCTTTTCCCTATGATTCATACAATAAATGTTATTTTTCAACCACTTGTTATGTTTTTGTTTTCCAATCTGCACTTCAGAATCAGAATCAGAAATTATTTATTGCATGATACACATAATATTACAAAGGTGGTACAAAAGATAAAAGACAAGTGTATTTACCATTGTCTTGGCGTGCAATACTTAAAAATATTCGATGTAACAAATCATAGTATTACTTACTTCTCATTCTGAAATGACCCTCGAGCTCAGTGGTAGGCCGGTACTGGTTAGAAGCATAGATAATACACATATACTAGGTTAGAAGAAAGAAAAGTTACGTTTTGAAATCGCAAACGGAAAGTTCAAAATTTGAAGGGATATTGTTAAAACTCATTGGTAACGGTAAGTTGAAAGATAATTAATATAATTTTATAATATTATGTTTCTATAAACTTGAAAGTTTCATCACTTAAACAGCAGCACAGCGGCAAAAATAATTAACATTTACTGTACTTTGAACGACAAAATCCTCGGAGTAAGAAGACAAAGGCCGTGACAGAGGTGACAAATGGCGGGCATTTGGGAAACAAAAAAGGGAGGTGAAATCACAGCGTAGCTAACTGTGAAGAAACGTGCAACTTAAACAATTGCATTGTTGGGTCTAACCATATTTTTTCAAGGAAAGAATTTCTGCTCAAAGTAAAGATTTTGCTGGTTAGTTTATAACTTATTTTTCCTTAGCTGATTTAAAAGAAACAAGTCGTTTGCCCAAACCAATATGAATGATACAAGTGAAACCAAACTTGTGCATTTGTCTGACTGCGGTTTGTTTACCTACTTGCTAATTTTATTTTTACTTAGTTTGCGCCCTGATAGACGTATTTATTTTCAAACTCGTGTTTAATATAAGGAACTCGTCCTCCTCCTCGGCCTAGTGTCCATATACGATATCCCCTTACCACGCAGGCCTTTCAGGTGGACGTTTTCTCCTGTTTTTAGGCAGTGTAGTTGCCACGTCATGTGCGTGTGGTACTCTGGATGGCTACAACAAAGGCTAAGCCGAAGGCTACGCCGAAGGCTACGCAATTACACATATTATTACCCTTTGATCGACGCAAAAAAGTGGTAACTGGTAATGACCATCAGTCTTTACCATTTATTACCATATAATAATATGAATGTAATAAGTATATTAGTATTTTTATGAATCTCACATCTATATATAATACTAGATGATGCCAGCGTCTTTCCACGTGGATTTGGTAATTTTTTTTAATTCCCGCAGAAAGTCGTCCATTTTCCGGATAACAAGTAGCCTTTCTCCTTCCCCGAGATATCTCTGTACCAAATTTCATCAAAATGACAGACTGACAGACACACTTTCGCATTTATATCACAGATTTTAAATATTCGATAATTATATTACAAATTTTCAGTCCAGTAAACTCTTACTCGTGGAGTAATAAATCACAATGATTAAACTCAATGAACTGATAAAACACAAAAAGAGGAACAGAACAAACGTACTATTCAATCCTCAACCGAAGATATATCAATAGCTTTTAATTTAACTCGAAGCAACAGAAGGACGGCCGTTAGCGTCATCCAATTAACATCGGCCAGTGCCTTAGGCCAGAGCTATGAAACGTGAGCAAAATAAGACTTGCCGAATCAATAACTTTGTTATGTGCTCACTGCAAAGAACCGGAATATAAAACTGGCACTATTTAATCAGAAATAGTCTCCTAAGCGTTTTTCAATCATCTAATCTAAATCTAAATATTATATAAAAGGCAAAGGTGACTGACTGACTGACTGACTGACTGATCTATCAACGCACAGCTCTAACCACTGGTCGGATCGGGCTGATTTTGCACTCTGATAGCTATTATAACGTAGGCATCCGCTAAGAAAGGATTTTTGAAAATTCCAACCCCAAAAGGGTTAAATGGGGGTTGAATGTTTGTATAAAAGTTCGTGATGAACGTCAACGAACGAATCGGGATGGACGTGATTTTTGGCATGGGTATAGTTGACGACGAGAGTGACATAGGCTACTTTTTATCCCGGAAAATTAAGGAGTTCCCGCGGGAATAAAAAAAACTTAAAGCACGCGGACGAAGTCGCGGGCATCAGCTAGTTTTCAAATAAAAGTGACGGTCGTGTCATAATGATTAGCAACAGTATGACGACATCTAAGCGATGAATTTAAAATGAGGTATGTACAACATCGTCATTGTCAAGTGTCAACCCATCGCTGGCTCACTGTTGAGAACGAGTCTCCTACCAGAAAGAGTTTAGACGTTAGGCCAAGACCAATTGGCAGACTTCTGCACACACCTTTGAGAACATTGTGAAGAACTCCCGTGTAGGTATATTTCCTCGTCGTTTTCTTGTTTTTGTTTCCTTTTTTTCAATGCGGCACGTATGGAGTTTTCAAATCACGAAATTTTACGTGCACAATATCATCCATACTAAATAACAGATATATCTACACATTGGTTAATTGTGAAAGTTACTCTAGACCGCGGACCAACCACCCTCCGTGCTCTAGACCGTGGTCTGAGTTCACAAAGTGTTACCGGAGTTAAATCTTGCTTTTATGTCTTTAGGAACCCTTAAAACGTTACTATGAGGTCTATAAGCTATTTAACTAAGATGAGATTCCAGATATGCATACAAGCTCGGCTGTAACAATCTCTTTATAACGGCTTACTTGAACAAACGGAATGTTTAATATTGTTTATCGAGTTATCAAATTTGATGAGCTAGACGGATGAGTAATGAAACATTTTTTCCCGTCAAAACAGAATCCGTAAACAAAGGCCACTCATCCCATTTTCGATTCAATCCACGAAAACAGAGACTGTGCCGCCGCTATCTCGAAAAATGAAAAGGGAAACTCTTGGTTGCTAGGCTTACTAGGATATTATTGTATTACCGAACTTCAAAAGGGTTATATAAGCAGGCTTTGAATGTGTTCGTTATAACTTTAATTTGTTAAACTTAGCTTAAACGTGTACACTTACATTTTTTAATATTTTTACGATGTATTATTAAGTTAATGTGTACATACATACCTTACCCCCCTGCTACACACTGCCCGAGTGACGTGGGAAGTAGCGTGGGACGGAGGCAGAGACGTCGTGTGGCAACGATACTCGCCATGCTCTCGCCACGCTCCTCGTCCTCGCGCATCGCTCCCTGTTTTGTCGGTTTTTTGGGCGCGAGTCAAAGGACTGGCGATATGAGCGCGAGAGGCCTCCCACACACTGCCCGCTACTCATTCGCAATCGAGCGCTCGTAGCAGAAGCACGCGCAATCATGCCGTCGCCGCCGCCGCCAGCCGATGTTTTATGTTTTAAATATATTATGTTGGTACCTATACCTACATTATGATGCCCGTGACTTCGTCTGCGTGAATTAAAAAAGTTCCTGCGGGAACTTTTTAATTTGCCGGGATAAAAGTAGCCTATATTGTGTTATTTCAGACTATAATCTATTGATGCCCGCGACTTCGTCCGCGTGGATTGAGGTTCTTTGGTTCCCGCGGGAACTCTAATTTGCCGGGATATAAATTAGCCTCTATGTTATTCCATAAGTATATTAGTATAGAGAAGCTTGTTTTTTAAAAGTACTAGCTGATACCCGCGACTTCGTCCACTTGGAATAAGTTTTTTTAATCCCCACGGGAACCATTGATATATTAACTCTAATTTTCCGGGATAAAACTATGCCTATGTCGATCTTCGAGTCCTAAACTATACCCATGCAAAAAATCACGTCGATCCGTTGCTCTGTTGCGACGTGATTGAAGGACAAACCAACAAACAAACACTTGGTAGAGGGGATGAAAGTCAAAATATATGTACTTAGTTGTAATTCATTAACGCGTAGTCTGATTTCATTCATTCTTTTTTGTTCGAAAGTACGTACTTACTACTTACCTACTTTAAAAATTGATCTGTAAAAATTTCAAGGTCATTGG
The DNA here is from genome assembly GCA_917051295.2 of Erebia ligea. NCBI lineage: Eukaryota > Metazoa > Arthropoda > Insecta > Lepidoptera > Nymphalidae > Erebia > Erebia ligea. The sequence goes on from OU785236.1 coordinate 11,594,138, forward strand.
GTTTGTAGTTTAGAAGCATTGATGTAGAATTTTAGTAGTATGTTTAGAAGTATCGAAACTATCATTATACACAGCAATGAACGTCCAAAATAACTTGAAGCCTATAATGTGTTATTTTTTGCATGGGTTGGTATACCTAGTTGAGGACCTGGCCCCTTATTCTCTAACTCAGTGGCTATCAGAAAATGAAAGACACTGACATATTTATTATCCATTGAATGTTCGCTATGAAAATGTTATTATTACTTCATAGCAAACCTTCAATGGATAAAAAATATATGTATGTACTTTTTTCCCGGAGTGTATGTTTAGGCACACAATGGGGCAAATAAAACACTAACTTTAGCAATTAGTGGTTTTAATGTTTATCCGTCGATGGATGTAAAACGAATGAAATTGCATAATTAATAAAGTCAAGTACAGTGTTGACAAACGCCTGTTAAAGTTTTAGAGCAATTATTGTATGTGATAAACTAGTGTTCCGAAGTGGCCAGGCGTCTGCGCCGGAACACGTTGCAATAAGGAGTTCCCGTGGGAAGTCGCGGGTATCAGCTAGTTTATAATATTAGTATGGATTTTGAACTTAGAGCTTATTATTTTTATATAATTTAATAGGTACATTTATATAGTTAAATATGCTAAACAAGGATAGCGCGCACGCAGCCACAGTTTCAACCTCCATTGTGTGTTACGTGTAGCAAGTGCAAATGACCTATATACCTATATTATGTTTTAAATAAATCATGTTGGTACCTATACCTACATTATGATGCGCGTGACTTCGTCTGCGTGAATTAAAAAAGTTCCCGCGGGAAGTTTTTAATTTGCCGGGATAAAAGTAGCTAGGTATATTGTGTTATTTCAGACTGTAATCTATGATGCCCGCGACTTCGTCCGCGTGGATTGAGGTTCTTTGGTTCCCGCGGGAACTCTTTAATTTGCCGGGATCTAAATTAGCCTCTATGTTATTCCATAAGTATATTAGTATAGAGAAGCTTGTTTTTTAAAAGTACTAGCTGATACCCGCGACTTCGTCCACTTGGAATAGGTTTTTTAATTCCCACGGGAACCATTGAAATATTATACGAGAACTCTGTAATTTTCCGGGATAAAATGTAGCCTATGTCGATTTTCGGGTCCTAAACTATAGCCATGCAAAAAATCACGTCGATCCGTTGCTCTGTTGCGACGTGATTGAAGGAATTAAATATGCTAAACAAGCATAGCGCGCACGCAGCCACAGTTTCAACCTCCATTGTGTGTTACGTGTAGCAAGTGCAAATGACCTAGTGCGGAGCGTCGCGATTAATCGCGCGAGGAGAGCTGTGTGTGGCCACGGAGGGCAGCAACGCGGCAGAGCGAGGGCGTGCTACGCGGCAGCGCAAGGAGCATAGTGTAGCGGAGGCATTACAAATTCAATAGGGCAGTAAAACTAAACAAAATTAGGTGTGACATGCTTTTAGAACAAAAATGTTTTGCGTGAAAAGTGATAAATTTTTTGCTTTGATTTTTTTTCTACCTTCTATACAATAGCATTATGTAAAGGGCTACTTGCATTAAATTCGACAAAAAATTACAAAATTTGCTGTTACTTAATCAGTAATATTAAATTCAAGGTGGTCCAATTCAACGATGACGATTATTATCGATGGTTCAATCGACCCTAAGTTAAATTATATCTAAATTTAATCTAATGAACAAGCGTTAAATAGATTAACCGATACCATATTATGTACAAAGACTCTTGAAAGACGAACAAGGTTATTATCTCTAAGTAAAGTGATCAAAGCAAAAGCATATGCTGAAATAAAATATCCATATCAATTCAATCCACGAAACCGCAGTCGGTCTTGCCGCAATCGGAAAAACGAATAGGGAAAATATTGAGAGATTATGATAAGGACTAGTAATTGGGTTTATCTATTTGGTAAGACATTATTACGTTTATGACAGTTGTTATTAGGAAAGAAGATTGTTCATTTTCCTATGACAAGCATCAGGAATACAAAAATATCAGGATATTTGTGATCCCTTTAATTTAATTACTTTTGGTTTACAAACGCGGTGATAAAATTGAGATCGGTGTCATGATATCACCTTACCTACTTAAGTTAATGTAGGCCAACTTAATTCAGAACAATTTTTAGTTCAGATAATACAAAGGAAACGTGACTCATGATAAAATTAGGTATTTTATAGCTTATAAAGAAGACACTGAAACTTCTCTATGGCAGTACATAATGCTCAAAATATTATGCATCCGTTCAGATGTCGCTAAATATAGTATACTCTACTTACAAGCTGATTCGACCGTGGTAAGTCAATCACTCTGGCAAGTCCTTTTATTTGTATAGATCAGCCGCTTAGCTGCCGACAAAAAACAAAAATAGTAGCCCATAGACGTCTAGGAGCAGTTTATAAAAAATTCAATATAGAGGCCATTGCGGCTCTTCGTACGAATTTTTGTAAAGCCACACTAAATTTGCAAGCCATTTAGCAAAGTCAGCTTTTATTAAATTTGTTTCTAGCGGTTAATGTTCAGCCATTTTGTTTCATAAGCTTGACCTAATTCCCGAGCTGTGACCCATATTCAAAATGCATGTAAAAATCGCGCCCGTGTTTTGAGGCTTCACGATAATTTTTCACTTGACATTGTTTTCAAAGAACGCTTTTCATTTGGAATTTTTTCCATATCTCGCTGTTTCTTATTTACAATTTTATTCAAGGTACCTACTGGTCCTTTTATTTATTAATTTCAAGCTAGAAATGGCAAATATAGTAGAGCAACTCTAATAACATATTATGACATTACCCACGAAACAAAGAAATTCTGTAGTAAAATTCCAAGCATTCAAATGCAAATAGCAAATCACTGTAGGGTATTTTTCGGTATACCTACCTTAATTATTACCTTAAGTTAATCTTATTCACCGTTGATGACTGCAATGAAACCTTCAATAATAATAACTAGTGGTTCGCCCCGAACTGAGACCTCGCGGTATTACAGAGCGCCATCTATTGACATCATTGTGAAGTTCTGTTAAAAATATCATCATCATTAAAAATTAAATAATTTCGTTTCCTTATAAATATTTATCTAATTTTAGTATTTGTTGTTCAAGTACAGGATATTCAAATAATTGATCAAGTTTCAGGCTCAGCCTTTTAGAAAATTGAGAGTTCTGAGGTCAACTTTGGACGTTAGAAAATCTCTACTTTGAAAGCCCCCCATTTCGGACTCTATTCCTAATTATCTTTAAAATGATATACCGCAACTCTATGTAACGCTATAAAAAATATTTTACTTCGCATTCGCTTCTATGAGCGCCCCCCTCAAATAAAGATTTTTATAACTTTTTAAGCCATATTCGGCTGGAGGCCATAGGTTTACATATTATATTTAAATTTGAAGTAATAACGTTCAGTAATTCAGAAGTTATAAGGCTCAGACAGAAGGACGGACAGACAGACGGACGGACGGACGGGCGGACGGACAAGTGCCAATTCACTCAAGTAGACACAGAGACCTTCGCTTCGCTCGGTCAAAAATCTTTACAACATTTTTCAAATTAACGCTTTCGAAAAATAAACCTAATAAACTGATTTTAGTTTACGCTATGTAGTGAAGGTACATGGAACGTACACCACTGAAATACACCCAACGTAAGAGGTACGTGTAAAACTTTAAGTCATATGCATCACAACAAATAAAGTGACGCGGTTTCCATCCCAAGATCCATTTTTACGTGACGCAATTTCCGTACGGCACTCGGTGAGGGATCATCGGGGCATTCAAGAAGGCCCCGAATCGAACTACACTCACGTATTAAGCCTGATGTTGATCGCATATCAGGAGTCATCCGCACACAACACCCGTACCGAGAGCCGCAATCGATGCACGCCTCCGACGCTTAAAGTAACGATGGCGGCTAAACCCAAAAAACGATTACGTCGTTTTAGAACCTTAGAAATAAGTTTCTCACTATTTAAATCGAAATGAAAGAACATCTAAAGAACGTACCTAAAGACACATCATAAGTACACCCCGCACTCAACGCGGATGGACTTTGCAGATCTTTGATGAATTCACCTTTTCTATACTTTAACATTCCGCGGACCGGTATTTCAGGGACCGCACGGATTCATGGCCTCTTGCGGCATTGGTGGCTCCTGAATATGCGATCAGCATTAATCTTTGCAATCTTTTTGACTTTTAAATCACACATCAATATTTTGACTGTAGAGTATTAATGTAGAGTCTTTTGAGATCTGAATACCAAGTAACGGGGAGGGAAATGATAAACAAATATTGCCTTGCATATTGGTTGACTGAGCTTATTTGAATACCTACTACATCAGAAAGCTCCAGTTCCTACAGCCACTCACAAGTATATTGTCAAAACTGTGGTCAAAACAAAAGCTTTCTTAGCTTAGTTATGCCGTAAAAGCCACTAGAACAACTATCTAACCATCGCTTCCTTATTTGTAGGACCATTGATAAGAAAAAACACTCAACTGTAGATCATATCTCTTTTCTATGGTTAGAAGAATAATAGAGAAATATTTTGCTTTCCGCATATAAATATTTTGCTTTCCGCATATATTATATATTAGTAATGTATGTTTTTTTTTATCCACTACAAGTTAGCCCTTGACTGCGATCTCACCTGATGGTAAGTGATGATACAGTCTAAGATGGTAGCGGGCTAACCTGTTAGGGGCATGGCAATTATATTAAACTCATACCCCTATTCGGTTTCTACACGGCATCGTATCGGAATGCTAAATCGCTTGGCGGCACGACTTTGCCGGTAGGGTGGTAACTAGCCACGGCCGAAGCCTCCCACCAGGCCAGACCAGGGAAAATTCAGAAATTACAAATTCCCAAATTGACCCTGCCGGGGATCAAACCCGGGAGAGGGCACGTTAAGACAACAGCGCTCAATACTACGCCAGGTCGCCAGAATGTATGTCTACTACGCTTACAAGGCTTATCTTTTCAACCAATTTTGACAAAATTTGGTAGAGAAATAGGTTGCATCCCGGGGCAGAACATCTAAGGTGTTTTATACCAAAAAGTCAAATCAATCATCAACTAGTTCTTTATTAATTCAAAACTCTTATTACATATGAATCCGATTTAAGTCAGAAGATTTGATGGATCAAAATGCATATAAAGTAGGTTAGACGATCGACGAGCGACTAGGGATCGTATTATCTGTCGTACCAAATAAAGTCTCTGTCAGTATTTGATCGTAAAATCTATTTCGCAACAGAACTGCCGTAGGAATAGGAAGCGGTGCGCTATAAGCTACGAGTAGGTACATATCAGGACGAAAACGGGAAATTGAGCAGCATTTACACATCTATTTTCGATCCTATACATTGCTACGAGTATATATTCTTGCATTATGTTTTCAATTAACATAGAGAAAACAGTATTTTGTTAGTGGTTTGTTATGAAATAAATCTTTTGCTTGATGGATGATTTTGGCATGGGTATAGTTGAAGACCTGGAGAGTGACTTAGGCTACTTTTTATCCCGGAAAATTAGGGAGTTCCCGTGGGAATCAAAAACTTAAACCACGCGGACGAAGTCGCGGGCATCAGCTAGTTTTATATGAACCTTAAAGGAAATCGATATTACTTGACGGTTTCAAAAGCACGTTTTTAGAGGTGGCCTCTAACAGTTATCATAGGTATATGTAGTGACGTATAAATCTTCACGTCAGTAAATCTACACTTAATTCTATGTACAAAACCTAACTTCAAAGGTACCGTAAGTTACATTTTCCGAATCCAATCAATCTCAATCAGATCAACCGACATTCGAAGTTACAAGTTCCCGTTCCACTTACCTACTTTATTCCGCAATAAAAACATTCTACGTTATAAACGTAGATTCACCGTGTGATACGTTAACGGTCCCTGCAATGTTAGGGTGACGTCGTTGCACCACTACAATGCAGGACAAGCTTTTTAATTGTTCTACTCATGATGATGTACAGAAGAGTAGGGCGGGATAGATCTGTTATGATTAATTGGAAAACAAAACACACTATAGACTGATAGTTATTTTCTATATTGTACTGTGTATTACCAAATTCTTAACCAATTAGTTATATATCGATTTTCTTAACTGTTCCACTTCTAAGCCCATATATTGTGAGGCTACTATTTTTTACAACGAAACGTTTACCAACTAAAATCTATGTTAGGGAAGCTTGAGAGATAATGGAATTCTGGTATTTTTTCCACATCAGCTATGAATATATTATATTACTAGCTGATGCCCGCGACTTTGTCCACGTGGTTTAATTTTTTTTTGATTCCCTCGGGAACTTTCCGGGACAAAAAGCCTATGTCACTCTCCAGGTCCTCAACTATACCCATGCCAAAAATCACGTCGATCCGTTGCTCCCTTGTGGCGTGATTGAAGGACAAACCAACAAACCAACAAATCAATAAACCAACAAACCAGCAAACAAACACAGTTTCGCATTTATAATATTAGTATGATATGAAGTATGAAATATGATGCTACTGGGCAAAATCAACTGCCGCTCCAAGAATACTATAAATCACATATGAGATTGTATGCGCCGTTTAATCCACGAAGACGCGCCCCACTATTTTTCGTCCCATCAGGAAAGTTGATCTACATGTTCGTTAATATTAAAATCGTGAGTTATGATCGCATTAGGTACATAACTACTATCCTATTATGAACCTAAATTTCTACATTCAAATACCTATTGCATTCTAAATGATTACCTATATCAGCACAATAAATAAGAGTGGGGCGAGTCTTGAATAGATGATCTTTAATAAACATGATTGATATACTCGTAGCTTCGTCGGAATAGGACTACGAGTACCTACTTGTCAAAGTAGAAATTTAAAATAAAGTGTATAATCTCTCAATATGGCTACCCCACTGCGGCGGGAAGCCATTACATATTTTTATATCTCTATTGTACGCTATGGATATTCATTGAGGATATATTTTAGGGCTAACGTAACGCACGTCCCATTGGAAATATCTATTGTAGTGAAGGACATTACTTTGTACGGTCGAGATACGCTTTGAAAAACCTTGTATTTATAGATTTTTCGTATTAACTAGACATAAAAGAAAAAGAGGAGTAATTTTTATTATTTATCGCTCTTTTAACCGACTTCCAAAAAAGGAGGAGGTTCTCAATTCGGCGCGTATGTTTTATAGGAGAGAACTAGTCTTAGCGAGCTCTAAGTCGCATTAGAGAAAAAGGTATACTATTGGCGAATGATAATTTTCATACATTGGCAGAATTTATATTGAATCTAGTTTGCATCCTTACATAATAATAGTATTCCATTCATTTCTACTTAATCATTCACTCATTTATTTTTGTCAGACCCGACATGGCTTAACAAATTTCACTGAATAAAAACTAAAAATAAACGAAGATATGTAGTCCCTATCATACCGTACCACCCTCATAAATTATGTTAAAGGATGTAAATAATAAAAACCTTTTCGTAAATATAGTATTAGCGACTAAAAAGGGTATAATAAAAATAGGGTGACGTCAAAAGATTTATATCTATAATAATGTTCGTTACTGAAACCTCTAAATGGGTCGCACACTGTCGCACAAGCAAGGCAAGTATGCAAGCTATATCTGATCGAAGTTTCTTCAAAATTAGTCAAATGGTCTGCGGAGGAATGGTTATGATATGTATGTATGTATATTCTTTATTGTATACCACAAAAAACACAAAATAAACAAACATGAAAACGTATAGGCACAGGTATAGGTACCACAAGGCGGTCTTGTCGCTAAATAGCGATCTCTACGAGACAACTTTATCGATACGGAGAAAATGAGCAAGAGGACAGTGGGAGGTGGTGCATAAAAATAAATTTAAATGCTAATAGATACATAAACTAACCAATATCATAAAATAATAAAATATTAATACACTAATAAATATAAAATAGACATCCTACTCGTACGTAAGATTAAATACATAAATAAATACATATATAAATAATGGACAAATTAAACATGTCGCTATTGATGATTACAGAGAAACATGTAATGATTTTTTGATATGCGTTGTGATATGCGATCAGCTTTACATAGTAAAATATTCAAATGTCCCCGATATTAATATTGGAGACAAAGACATCGAGGTCGGAATATCGCGCAATGCTTTGACTCGCATAGACATTTCTATTGTGTTTTTATTCAATCCTCGAATATCATTGTTCTATTCATTTCATATAGGCTTTCAGGTTTCTTTTATTTGTGAAATCGTGTTCGATATAACCTGCTGGTACCTGATAGAAAATAAAATGTCTTTGTAAACAAAGTTAAATATGAATCGACTTGGCACTTACCTTAAACGATTCTCAATGCTAATAGGTAAAGTTTGATACATTATTAAGTTTAGGTAGGGACTTACTGAGAAAAAATCAATGTTTAGATCCTTAGATGTCCTATATTATCATGATAGTTAGCTTAAAATAAGTATGCCACTAAAGTAACATAAATACTGATTTTGTATGATACCTACTATAGCTTACCTTATAAGTAGTCTATACAAAATGAATAATATTTAGTCACGTATTCGTAAAGCTGTAGCTCTAAAAAAACTTCTAAATTATTACTATTAACACTATAAATTAACACTATTTTTTTCTAAAAGTAATATAATGAACGAAAAATGTATTAAAAAACGTTTTTTTTGTTAACAGGTATGCACCAAGGTGTTCGGCAACGCATCCGCACTAGCGAAGCACAAACTGACGCACAGCGATGAGCGGAAATACGTGTGTATCACTTGTACGAAGGCGTTCAAGAGGCAGGACCATCTGTGAGTAGAGACTCTATCTTTATAACAGAGCTTACAATACAATTTAAGGCTCTTTCATAGCGTCAAATCGGCTAAACGGAGTTTTTTAAAGCAGTGTACCTATCCATCAAACGGTGACATAATGTATGCTTGTACAAATAATTTGCTGTTTTCAAGACCCTTAGCAGCCATTGACGCATCTCAAAACACAATTTTAAAAAATCTCTCCATTGTACAACTCGGTTGGAAGCACGTTGGAAGTAACAGAGACAGAAGCTATTATTACGTAACCTAGCCAACAGAAATACCGAAACTCCACGAATGCTACTCATCCAAAACACTAAAGCTGGGGTTTAAATCCAGTGTCACAATGAATTAATAATCGTATGGTTGAGCACATTATGAGAGTTCCATGAATATGTAATATGTATCCCATACAATACCACCCTGTACGTTAATTCCGGACTATTGCTATAGAGCGTAAATGCCTTTACAAATTACCTACACGATTGTTCTTTTGCGTTTGAAGTGATCGTTATCTCAATAGGTGCCCTTAATATTAGTTATATAGAATAATCTGTAACCAGATATTGCTAATCCACATTGACGTTATAAATGCTGAAGTTTGTCAGTCTGTCTGTCTGTCTACTATGTTTTCACCCATATAAGACCCTCTGTGCAAACGGTTTTGACAGGTAAAGAGATAGAATGTATCCCGGGGAATAACGTATGGTACTTTTAATCCCAGTGAATCAAAGAGTTCCCTCGAGATTTCTCAAAAATCTAAATTCACGTGGACGAGATTGTGATCATCTAGTTTAGCGATAAATTGATAAAGACATAAGAGGGTAGCGCATACTTTATGGAAGAGTCAGTCTTCCATGAAAAATCCTCAATGCCAAACAATTTTCTATTGCTAAACCGGAGATACTCTCGAAATCAGTAAATAGGTATTAGGTACACGGGCTCCATACGGCTCACGAGTCACGTCTATCCCGAAGTTAAGCATAAGTTGCCCCTTAAATGGTGGCAGTTAAAACGCTGCATGAATATTAATGTGATTATGTGAGCGACACATTCATATCGCGTGTGTGGACTTGATGTAGAATGACCGAATTTTCGGATAGCTTTCCTGATAGGCTACTATTTATGAAGCTCATCCGAAATCGCAAACGGTCAACAGATAAAGGTGAAAATATGATTTTTTGTGCGTGCTAAAATTATACCTTTGGACTATGTAATTAAAGAAGCTTAGAGAAATTCTTTAGCAAGACGCTTTGGATAGGCATATCGGTATGTATTGCACACGATAAACAGTGCACGTCATATTATAGGGATGTAGACCTACGGCCTAGAGAGAAAGAAAGAGTACAAGAACGTGAAGAAAATAAAATTTAATTTATAGTTCGTTCGTAGTTTTATATATAGCTTATGTATGGTGGCGATGGTAACTCGCGCGCGAACTATAAGTCATCGTTGATGTATTGATTACGTCATTGATGTATTGAGTCGTTCATTGCAGCGCATGTTGAGATACCAATTCGCATGATTTGTTATAATGCATCGTAGTGTTATTGTATGTTAGATAAATGAGCTATATATTTTTATAATACGTAAGATACAGGTTCAATTTTAAAAAAATCTCAATTTTATGTCTCGTAGTGTTTAAATAGGATGAATCCTAAAGAATTCCGTTCGATTAAAGACCTAATTTTTTACGTGCGTCGTAAACTTTGTTTTACGACACTTTGGTCTTAAGACATGGACCGGTACCTTTCTAGTTTACGAGGCGGAGATTTTTTTAAAGATCAGTACACATATTATGAGCATATTATATTAAAACCAAAACATTTAGGTGCCTTTTTTAATTTCCAAACTAAAAAGTAAATAATTGAAAATTTCTGTCAAGAGGTTGGGACCTTTTACCTGAGATTTTATATTCCGATTTCTTGACCGATTTTCGCGTTTTTTTATTTCTTCAATAGAGAAAATTATCGGTAGAGAAGATAAATTAGTTAGATTTTAATAGCTTTAACAAGTACCTAAAATTTTGTGTTTATAAGGCACGCACGAAGAAAATATAACAAGACATGCAATGCGTGCATTTCAAAAAAGCAAAAGGTATGTATACTGAAGTCTGGCGATGGTCTGGTTCGTCTTCTATTTATTAAATAAAAACATAGAGAGAAATGCAAATCAACGCAGCGTACGATGCATAAATATAAGGTGCACTATATTTGCCTGGTGGGAGGCTTCGGCCGTGGCTAGTTACCACCCTACCGGCAAAGACGTGCCGCCAAGCGATTTAGCGTTCCGGTACGACGCTGTGTAGAAACCAAATAGGGGTATGGGTTTAATATAACTGCCATGCCCCTAACAGGTTAGCCCGCTACCATCTTAGACTGCATCATCACTTACCATCAGGTGAGATCGCAGTCAAGGGCTAACTTGTAGTGGATAAAAAAAAAAAAAAAAACTAAAATGTCGCCGCGCTTACTCTCTTATTTCATATAGTCCACTGCAAAAAGTCCGAAGCTCCCCAAGGGGCGAAAGTTACGAGCGTAAAATTCGAAACAGCCATTAATAAGTTGAATGTACGAGCCTGAATACATTCTCGCCGGTTTTATAGAGTTCCGTAGCTATTAATGGATACACGGAACCCTTGTTCTTAAGACCTCTTTGTAATGTAGTGCTGTTAATAGTTAATACCGTATTTTTGAAAAATGAGGTTAAAATTATTATCGAATTCTTAAGATATTACGTAGCCTAAAAATCAACAAGTTCCATACACACATTTCTTTAATTATACCACTTAAATACGCACCCTCGACGTGAAACTTGTTTCAAAGTGTTTACTTTAGTGCTGATGATGCACTTTAAAGTAAAAACACCTAAAAGCTAATGATACAAGGAAGAAAATTGGAAAAAAAAGATACCTGCCGCTTTTCTTTGTACCTATCCGATTACGGTACGGAACATTTAGTTCGCGAGTCCTATTCACTCTTGACCATCTTTTTTTACTTTGGACAAAACAGACACGTTGAAAGTTCTCTGAGACTTTGTGAGGACGTGCTTGTTAATGAGTGTATGGATCGTTAACAATTTGGCGGGTTTTTTGCACTTGTTTATCGATTTATTTTCTAGGAATGTCGAAATATTCCTTTTGCTTTACTTTACTTTAAAATAACTTTGAAGCAAATTGTACATGTGGCAAAAGCTTTGAAATATTAGACCTATTTGAATAATTGTGTAAACTAAACCTGAGTAAGTATGTATTTTTTTTTTACAGGAATGGGCATATGCTAACACATCGCAACAAGAAGCCATACGAGTGCAAAGCCGACGGATGCGGCAAGTCGTACTGCGATGCGAGATCTTTGCGACGGCATACTGAAAACCATCATCAACCACCGCCCGAAACAAGTACTTATAAATTCATTAAATCATTAGTAGGTAACTCTAAGTGCGTGAGTCCCACATAACCCCTTAGTGCTGAATGCGTAAAAGCATTTTTCCAGCGATAGAAAAAAAAGGTAACTCTAAGTGTGACATCATAACGCATTTAGTATGGCTGACATCATCATCATAATGTGGTGTCCGCGATTTCGTCCGCGTGGATTAAGGTTATATGATTCCCGCGGGAGCTGTTTAATATTCCGGGATAAAATGTAGCCTGTACTTCAGGTTATAAGCTATCTCAATTCCAAATTTCAACCCAATCGGTACAGTCGTTGTGACGTGAAGATGTGAGTAACAAACATCCAGACTTTCACATTTATTTTATTTTATTTTATTTTAATAGGTTTACTAACAATCACCATTACTAAAAATAAAAATTATTATATAAATACTCTAAATGAAGTAAATCCTTATAATATTAGAAGGATGTTAGAATCCCGTACACTCATATTAGCTAGCCGGTATAAAATAACTGAAATCAACGAAATATAATTTCATTTATTATTTCAGTCGCATCGTGAATGAGTCCTGTTAGTCCCATAGAGTCGATTTAAATATAGAAACAGGGGAACTGGCAAACAACTAAGTATAAAACAAACTTTTTATTGAATTTTCTTGTTATGAATACGAAACTATACAGAAATGGCGATCGATTCTAGTGTTTTGAGTTTGTTAGAGAGAGTTTTACATTCATTACCGAATACAAAGCTAGTATAATGAAACGTAATTATTATGCTTTTGAAATGGAATATTGTCTAAGCCTAGCAATTTCCTTTGAGAATTATTTTATAGAGTTAGATATTTTCTATTCTCGACCAGAAAGATATACCTAATCTCCCGATAACCCTTAAACTACTAGGTATTATAATTATTATTATACATTTGTTGTTAAAAATGTTAAAAAGTGTATTAAAATACATTAGATCTGTCTGTTACCTGAACGCACGCAGCGCCCGCTGTACCAATCTCCATATTTCAGCACAGAGCTTACTTTTTGGAGATAGACATAAGAATGACTTTGGATTTTGGACGGAGATGTGACGCGTATTTAGTATTTACTATAGGTAGACTTTTATAGTCGCCGTTTTATAGTTTCACAGTCGCCGTGTAGTTACTTAAAATTACTAGTTAGTAGCGTCATATTTGTCTTACTAAGTCCTAAAGCATACTACCACGCTCGAAGTACTTGATCTATAAAAGTTGTTCCCGCCACGTCTCAGCCACTCAACACGACTTTGTTCTCAATTGCACCTAGTTAATTATTGTTTAATTATAGAAGCTGCGAGCACAACGGAATCGGCCGACCGAGACACAAATTCCTCGCGACTCCCATCACCCACGTCACCATCGCGCACTAGTTCAACAAACTCGGATGTAAGTATCTCCATAATTAATAATCTTCTATACTTATAATAAAACTGTAACAGGTCCAATTCTGTACATTGAAGATATTTTGAAAATTTTTTTTGGAGGGCACTCATTATTCGATACTGAAGCCAAATCTGTAATTTTTTTCATTTTTGTCTGTCTGTCTGTCTGTCTGTCTGTATCTTGGCCGCGCATCACGCCGAAACTACTGAATGAATTCAAACGAAACTTGGCACGATTTGAGCCCATACTACGAGGTAGGACATAGGATACTTTTTATCCCGAAATTCTACCCCCGAAGGGGTGAAATAGGGGTTGAAAGTTTGTATGAAAGTCCTTAATTTCTCAAGTTATAGCCATGAAACTTGATATATATGAGCTGCGGGTTGAAAATGAAAACATATGTGTTTCACAGTTTTTCAAAATTCCACCCCCGAAGGGGTGAAATAGGGGTTGAGAGTTTGTATGAAAGTCCTTAATTTCTCAAGTTATAGCCATGAAACTTGATATATGAGCTGCGGGTTGAAAATGAAAACATACGTGTTTCACAGTTTTTCAAAATTCCACCCCCGAAGGGGTGAAATAGGGGTTGAGAGTTTGTATGAAAATCCTTAATTTCTCAAGTTATAGCCATGAAACAGCATTTGGGCTTTCGTTAAAATATGAAGAAGTACGTGTTTCACCATTATAGGGGGATTATACCGTGGGATAGTAATATAGGCTACTTTTTATCCTGGAAAATTAACTGAAAAACTTATTCCACGCGGACGAAGTCGCGGGCATCAGCTATAAAGAATAGGTATACATACATACATAGGCTACTTTTTATCCCGGAAAATTAATGAGTTCCCGCGGGAATCGAAAAAACTTAGTCCACGCGGACGAAGTCGCGGGCATCAGCTAGTTAGTTATATTTTTACAGCTTTACTAAATCAACCCCATTATAAAAACAAAAAATAGAAAACATAGGTACGGGGGCTAGCCGCGACCTGAATCTGGTATCATATCAGATGTCCCGTTTTTTTTCCGCCAGAATCTGATCTTTTCGCAAGGGAAGGGAAAGTCTATGGTCTGAAAACATAATATGGAAATAAAGAAAAGCGCGGCAGTACCTCTCAACGGAAATTATGTCCAGCGCAGCTCCTTGAAGTTTAGTAATACATTAGCATTACGTGATGCAAATGGCACAGGTGTTGCGCTTGCTGTTGATACGTTGCAGCTTTGTTAGTCCAAGCTTTAAAAGCAACGTCATAGGTCGTAAAATAGTATACCAGCTAAGTGCTTAATTAAAATAGAAAATATTATAACGCACTTTAAAAAACATTCTTATCTAATTTTCTTTTGTTCAGATATCTGTATAAAATAGTGTAGGTAATTTCACACATAATTAGGTGTTCAATCTCCCATTTTTAATACTGGCAACGGTCCAAGTTCCAACCAACCTCGCCTGTAAAATTCAGCCCGGTCGCCCCTATTAATTAACCAATTAGCCCAAATCCGCGTTGTTCTCTTTTAATTTCACACAAACATTACAAGGCTTTGAGGCGGCAGGAAAAATTTAGAAATAATGACGGTCGTGTTACCCAACAATTAATTTCACAGCGAACAAAGTATATCGGCCAGGCAAATCAACGGGGGATGTTTTTGCCACAGAGTTGTTATATTACTAGAGGCGGTGATGAAATGACTCAAAATGGCATCAGCTGACTGCTGCTGTAGAGTTAACACTACGTACACACAAGCAAAGTCCTACACCAAAGTGGCCCCAAACTAACATTTGCTTTGTTTTTTTTTTCAAAACCACTATTATCGTTGTCGTGAGAGTGACGTTGTGAGTCGTTTGGTCTTTGTCGTTCGGTGTTTGTTCTCTTGGGATAATTTGACATCGTTCTATATGTTATGACTATAACATATTTTTTACGGTTATATAACAAAAGTAATAGACGGTTAATATCCTAACTCAATTAAACGAAAGTAATAAATGTTTATTACTTTCTTGCTCACGTCTTTGTATACGAGTAATATTTTGATGAAAGCGTATTTTGACACCTGATTGTATGTCCGTGCCTGATATGATTGCTCCTCTTAGTATATTTAACTAAATGGCCAGGCAAATCAACGACGGATGTTTTCTCTCCGAGTTTTAATAAGGGAAAACGATTTAAGTTTTATATTGCTTTGAGCAAAAACGCTCCTTTTGTCGGGCTGAGTACCTCTGGTGATTTGAGCAGCTCTCAGCGGTTTCGTTTCGATAGCTAAGTTACTTCATTTTTAATGAACCGATTTAATGATTTCTCCCTTTGTACATTTTTCTGCTTCTGGTAATTTGAAACGGTATTCGATATTTTGTATGGTTCATATTTATGCCGCTCCGAATTTGCTTTTCTTTTTTACCCTTTGTGTAAGTACTTAAATACTTCTAAAAAATATTTATACAATATAAATATTACATTTAATATAATTATTATAGCTATAGAAAAACAGATGTATAATACATCTGTTTTTCAATATCTCGAGAAAAAAGTAAAGAAAAAACCTGTCTCTATTCCAAAAAGAGGTTTTGGTTTTGGGTTCAATTCAATTCACGATTAAACTTAAACTCTTATTTCATGAAGATCATACTTGTATCTCTCAGAATCGCAGACCACACCCATCGCCTTCCCAGCGGATCGTACCATTATGTGGTCCAGGCAAGAGTCTCCTCTAGTTGGCAGGGTAATGCTAGCTCGCAGTCCATGTTCCGCATTAAGGCAGAGGTATTCTGCGCAACTCAGATTGTTGGTAGATGGAATTATATGATATTATGTCTTGTTTTGTCTCTACTTCCGGTTCGGAAGATTTTGTTTATGTTACGATCTTTAATAAAGTCGGTTCATTATTAAACTTTATTAATCTGTAGAGCGCATGTTTTTTAGCTCTTAGTAGTAACAATTTCAAATTGTCAAATGCTGCTTAAGTCTAATAAGGCCGCAGCAACTCTTTCACAAACAGTGCACGTGTTTTGCTATTTTTGCCAGACCAGAGACAATTGGGAAATTACAAATTCCCAAATTGACCATGCCGGGGATCGAATCCGGGACCTCCCACTTATAAGACCACAACGCTCACTACTGTGCCTGGGAGGTCGTCAAATAATAATCTGAGGCCCGATTGTCTAAGCAAATCGAAATCATTTGACAGATTAAAACGTATTACTCAAACTGTTTATGGAGTTCATACATACTTTTTGATGTGCAGGCATATGAACTCCTTATACAGGTTGAATACAGGTTGAACAAACTCCGTTTGACAGACGATTACGATTACGATTTCCATACACAGTCGGGGGGCTGAATGCTCCGCTAAACGTTATATATCCGCTCTTCTCCGCTAAGAAAGAATTTTAAGCTATTTCACAGGCGCGAAGCCGTCAGCTAATTTCATACAATATTTTAACTTGTTTTTGTAGTCGAGCAATGGTTCAGACAAGAGCGGCCCGCACTCGGGGGACAACAGCCCGCCTCGCACGCCGCCCACGCCGCCCGCCCGCCCTAAGCCCAGCAAAGCAGGGAATAGCAAACCCAAGCCCAACTCTAATGTAAGTAACATTTATTCATACTTAAATATTTTCTTAATTTTGGTAATATTGAAATTCCTTGTTCAATTAATTACTAACTAGCTAGTGCAAAAACGAAGATGTAAATGTAGGCTAGAACTTAGAAGGAACAGAAGAATATGCTTTGTCCTTATGTGAATCTAAGCTGTCCTTATCCGAACAAATTGTCACTACTCTCTGAATGCATCATCGCAAACCCATATCGGCAATACTACGTTGCGTTGTAGTGTAGTCGCAACAAGAAACAGCGCCATTATGCTTAAAAAATTCAAAAAAGTACTTAAATTATCCATATAAGCACATGCTATGTGACACCTGCCTGAAACTGTGCACTACTCTAATCTGCGAAAGTGTATCTGTCTGTCTGTCTACTACGCTTTCACGGCACGTCTCTTCAACAAATTTTAATGTAAAGACATTTTTTATCCCAGAAAATTTAATAGGTCCCGAAGAAATAAAAATATCTTAATCCACGCGGACCAAGTCGCGAGCATCCTTTTGTATAGTAATAATTGTTTAGTGGCAAGAGTATAAATAATTTTGTGGCCAATTCTGACAACACAATCTCTAAACTAAACTAAAATGACAGCTTTAAATCTATTTCTGTCCCTTTCCGCAGCGAGTATTATGAAAGGGTTAGCAATATTTTTAATGCTGTCCTTTTAGTTTGGTTTAGAGATTGTACACAACAGAATCAGCCCCATTATTTGAGAAAATATCTTCATAATGTGCTGTAGGTATAATTACCGTGATCAATAGAACATAACGTAAATACGCAACTACTCGTGAGCTTATATTCCATTATCTGGTTCGTCTTAAAGCGGTTAGCTATTTATTGAGTACACACAAACGGGCGGTATTATGTGTTTACGTTAATCTACTGTTTGTACTGCTTTAGTCACGTTATTTAGGGTGACAACACACTACTGTCAAGACATGATAAAAAGTCAGCGTGAAACTCCTGCGACGTATGGGAAACAATTTCATCGTGTCCAACGTCACCCGTTGTCCTAGGTGAGCGACGAAAGCGATGCGATGCAACGCAATGCGATACGACTCCATAGAAAATGACTTTATCTACGCGACAACGTAAGCCACGTGGAGGATCAGCTACCGTTTGTTCATGTCGCGTCGCGTCGCATTACCGCGGACAACGGGTCAGGCTGCGCTGCTCAATATATGAGTACGTAAACCGACGCGACGTGTCGCCCTTACATTTCGTTCTATCCAGTCACGGGTCCCGAATTCGATTCCCGGCAGAGTCAATTTGGGAATTTTCTCTAGTCTGGTCTGGTGGGAGGCTTGTGCCGTGGCTAGTTACCACCCTACCGACAAAGTCGTACCGCCAAGCGATTTAGCATTCCGGTACGATGCCGTGTAGAAACCGACTAGGGGTTGTCGGTTTAATTATTTAATATAACTGCCATACCCCTAACAGGTTAGCCCGCTACCATCTTAGACTGCATCATCACTTATTATCAGGTGAGATCGCAGTCAAGGGCTAACTTGTAGTGGAATAAAAAAAAAGTCAGTAGAGTGGTTTCACCCTTACAGCTACTACGCTAAAGCACAGATGAATTAATAACAGTTGACTAAAGGCACCACAACCTTTGCCCTTTAACCTCAACCCTTACATTTTGTTGAACATAACGTAACACAGAATAACGTAGCCAGCCGCGTTTGACTGCATATTATTATGTTAGGAATAGGGCTCATCGTCATACGGGAAACAAGTTTCGTCTAACAAGAACAAGGGCTAATATTTTAGTATGATACAAAAAACACTAGAGGAAATTCCTTGCGATTAGAAACAGTTTTCTGGTGATCATCGGTTATCAGGTTTTGAATGCCTGTGAGTGATCATCTAAGGCCAAAACACAATACGGCGGGACAAGGAAACACGTCCGCGTGAAACTCCCGTTTCATAGTGCAATCACGTTTTGTCCTGTCGTTATAGTCTGTGTAGCTCCATATAAAAGTGCGCGGGCGGATTTTTTGTCCGCCAGACAATTTTTTTGTCCGTGGTGTGTATTCGCCCTTACATTAATAGCTGTAGGTTACCGTGAAATAAAAATTAAGTATTAATATTCCATAGTTAATGTTTCGTAGTTATACCGCACGCCACAGTAAGATATCTTACTAATACGAGTATATTATTATCTTTGAATACACCCAGATAATATAATATGAAGTCATACTTAGTGCATACAAGAGAATTAATATCATAGTCAAAGGACCAATGCTACGTAAGCGCTACGCAAAGTGCTACGTAGTTTCGTAGCAAATATAACTTGGAGATAACCAAAGTTCAGCGGAATTGGAAATACATCGTATTTGCTAAGACTTGCAAAATCAGTGAACTAGTTAACGGTAACCACATTATGAACGACACGAAACATTGTCGTATGTACCAAAAATTCTATTTATAAACATAATATAAATTCAAACTAAAAAAGGTTTAAAAAGTCTTCATAGGTAAATCTTTTAAATATGTAACACTATTAATAGTAGATTAGTAGCCAAGGGCTGTAAGGCATCAATTGCAGCCCGAGATATTTAGGCGCACGAGCGCAGGGAGGGCGCCTATAGTTCGAGGGTGCAATTGATGCTTACACCCGAGCTAACTACTCTGCTTTACATCTCGATTGTGAGGTAAAGTAGGTCCTTATTACCCCCAAATGGAGCTTGTAGGTGACCAATTAGCGCTCTAGGGTAATAATGTAGCTAGAAAAGCCCTAGGGCGGTAAGTAATTTAAAAAAGTATGATGGTTAGATGTACGCGAACTTTTTGAAAGAGTGAAGAGTTTTTTTTTTTAAATTACTTACCGCCCTTGGGCTTTTCTAGCTACATTATTACCCTAGAGCGCAAATTGGTCACCTACAAGCTCCATTTGGGGGTAATAAAGACCTACTTTACCTCACAATCGAGATGTAAAGCAGAGTAGTTAGCTCGGGTGTAAGCATCAATTGCACCCTCGAACTATAGGCGCCCTCCCTGCGCTCGTGCGCCTAAATATCTCGGGCTGCAATTGATGCCTTACAGCCCTTGGCTACTAATCTACTATTACTGACCACAAAGTTCGACTACAACTTTGTATATATTTCGAACATGCAAGATGTATAAAAGAACCTAATGCAGCAGGTAGATACTTGCATTAACATTTTCAAAGAGTTGACTTCGTGAAATTTCAAAGTAGTATTGGTCCCGTTCCAATACTAGAAACCTACGTGCTTTGGACTAAAGCGGGACAGTAAAATTTTATTATTTCTTTTATAAGGCAGCCATTTTCAATCGCAGAGTCCCCGCTGCATTGTTTTCACCGGGATAACCGAATTAATAGTGCCATGTTTTGTTAATCGAACTCCATGCGGTAATAAGCGAGTTATTTTCAACATTGCAATCATGTCTCGTTTTTGGTAAATACGTTTTGTTTTTGTGTTGGACAGCGTGTCGGTGAAATCAGTTTATGGTGAAATCGGATTGTTGTTGATGCAATATAATCTAGATACTAATAATACAAATGTTTCGAATTGTTGTTTACGAAAGTTTGGATGGATGGCTGTTTGTTACTCAATCACGCCAGAACGGCTGTACGTATCTGGATGAAATTTGACACAGAGATAGATTGTAGTCTGGAATAACACATAGGCACTTTTTATCCCGGAAAACGGGCACGCGAACGAAGTCGCGGGCATCAGCTAATATAGTGTATAATTTTAAATGGAATTACTTCTAATCGATGGCTTGCCAAAATGAAAGCATTGGAGGTTTCCATAGCTGCCGTAAAGAAGTTACTATTTATAAGTGTTTTGCTATAACGCATCTATACTGTCGAGAGTTTTACGTAGGTTCTGTCTCGGCTTATTCATATAATTTTCTGGACTAGTCGTATCTAAAACCATGATACTATTTTGTAAGCAAATTAGATTTTACCCTAATGCCTAAGACTTATTCCAAAGAACTAAAACTAATGCCGTCGGCTAATTCCCTTTATCGTTCCTTGCCATCAGTTGAGCACAGAATCAACACACTTTTATTTAATATTAAAAGCAAAAGCAACGAACTCAATTCTCATTCCCACAGAAGCTAGACATTGTATTTAATGAAGTTTCAATGGGATTAATGTCTAAGCGCAACACAAAACAAAATCCGTTTCGTGGGAAAGAGACTCTTATGCAAATTCCGATACATCGCGGATCGCGAGTGCGAATGTCCAGTGATAGGCCGCTCGTCTAACAAAAGGGATTCCCGTTATTCACCTGAGCACCCTAGCTTCGTATCGAGAATGACGGAATTTATGCATATTTAACTCTAGCACCAACAATAAAGCCGTTAATAATTTTTTTTTTGAATCATAAGCATCAAGTAGAGGGTTATTATAAGATGGTATCCACTTGTTTTAAAATAAAAGCAATATATGGCAATTTTTGTAGCATAAGATAATATTATAAGATAATATTATGTTACAGTGAGCTTCCAACTTAAAACGGCTATATTTTTAAGCATGGTTAATAAGGCTTTATTTGTTGCTAGCCACTTTGAATAAATTAATTTTCAATATATAAGAACATAAGAACAATAATTTTATTTTATATAAGACATGGATCATACTAATATTATATTTATGCGAAAGTGTGTTTGTTTGTTGGTTTGTCCTTTAATCACGCCGCACCGGAGCAACAGATCGACGTGATTTTTGGCATGGGTATAGTTGAGAACATGGAGAGTGACATAGGCTACCTTTTATCACGAAAAATTAAGGAGTTCCCGCGGGAATCAAAAAAAACTTAAACCACGCGGACGAAGTCGCGCGCATCAGCTAGTATTTTTATAAAATGAACTGCAATCGGGCCGACCACAAAACAGATCTGGAGAGTGACATAGGCTACTTTTTATCCCGCAAAATTTAGTAGTTCCCGCAGGAATAAAAGAAATCTTAAATCACGTAGACGTAGTCGCGGGCATCAGCTAGTACTAGAATAAATTATCACCCCAAACTGCTCTAATTATAGTTCCATAGCATAATTCCTATTTAGTATTCTATGGTGTAGGTACATGTTGAACAATCCCATCGCAATCAGGTTAGATTTTAAATTCGATTGATGAAACCAATACCTTTTATTTGAATGATTTAAAAACAATCAATCTATTGATATATTCGAACAATGATAATTAAATTTTAAAGCGTACTGTTGCGGAATGCGTTTCGATTGAACCCTCTTTTGTTAATTTTTTAAATTAATTTTATCTGGGTTACGCAAAACCACCAAAAACACACTATGGGGGAAAAAAATTGTCTGATGGACAAACAAAATTTACTATTCAAGGGGCTATTCAAGGGGTGGATATACAAATTCCATATAAGCCGGCAATGCATTGGTGCTTACTCTGGTATTGCAAATGTTCATGGACAAGGGTGATCACTCAATATTAAGTGACCCGCCCGACTTATTTTCTTCTTCTTTCTTTACAAAATACCTACTTGAAATACTTGCGATTCATTTGAAAAGAAGTCCACGCAAGCATTTTTATATTTTACTGGATGATGCCTCGAATTCGTCCGCGCGGATAAAGTTATTTTGATACCCGAGAGAACTCTTTCATTTTCCAGGATAAAAAATAGCCCTTGTCCCGGCATGTATATTATTTCTGTACCAAACGTGAAAATCGGTTGAACAGATAAAAGCTAGTAGTCAGAGGTCTGTCAGTCTGCTACTCACTTTCACATAATTATAATATCGGTATGGATAAGGATTTTATACATTTTCCATATACAACCCTGACATTACGCTCGACGTTTGTCCTCTCCGTAGTGTGTTTTCACCCTAATATGTGAGCCGTCACCTGTTCGCGGATCGCCGCAAGTTCGCGACCCCGCCACTCCATTGAGGGCCCCTCCGATTGAACTAGCAATAAAAATACTCTTTCACGAGATTTATGAATAGGGACAGATTTGCGCTGATCCATTTCGCGTGAGAAATCTCGGAACCGCACCTGCTGATTATTTATCATACTAATATTATAAATGCGAAATGTTTGTTTGTTGATTTGTCATTCAATCACGTCGCAACAGAGAAACGGATCGACATGATTTATTGCATGGGTTTGGTTGAGGACCTGGACCATAGTGGCATAGGGTATTTTTTATCCCGGAAATTTAAGGAGTTTCCGTGTGAATTAAAAAAAACTTAAACCACCAAGTCCACGAACTAGACGAAGTCGCGGATATCAGCTAGTTCTAAATATTTAGAGGATTTGTAGAGTAGGTAGTGCATCTCTTGTAGAGATTTCTATTTTCTACTACGGTTTTATGCCGTTGTTGTTTTACTGTTAGGACTTGTTGGACTTGTTGGAATTCCTCTGTCTACCTAGGAGGCGAAACTTATTGAGCTATATAACAATTTCGCTGACTTTTATTTGCATATGTAGTCAATATCTTCCGGCTCTATCAAAACATTTTAAACTTGTGTTTACATGGAAAACGCTTTGGAAAATCGTAACCGTGTAACCGTGTTATAGCTGATGCCTTATTCTACTTTATTCTAATCTAGTAAGTTTAGTTTATGAGTCTCTGTTACTTCTGTTTAAATATTTATTTATGGAGATCCATCAAATGACTCCAAATTATACGTCACACTTAGCTCCACGTCACTCCGCTAAGAGATGAAGTCACATAAGTAACGCATCCTTAATTATGCATTGGAGCCTTCACAGTGAAACTCTACGCACCTGCGGCCTTGCCGCCCTACATTATAAATGACAGGATCAAACATGCGTGACCAAGGAATTATGATCTCTATTCACAGGGCGATAGGAGCTATCATGAACTTCAAAAGATGTTGTAATGTTTAGTTTTGCGAGAGAAAATTGGGTCGCTTGACGTCACTTGCCACAATCGCCTTACAGCTGGTAGAGCCTAATAAAGTGATAATATAAACATTTACAAAAAAAACCGGTCAAGTGCGAGTCAGGCTCGCGCACAACGGGTTCCGTGCCACCACACAATATAAATTATTATTTTAGTAAATAACTAACAATGTCGTAATAACACGTAATCAGCTGTGAAATAACTGGCTTACATATTATCGTGCTAAACCCTAATTAATGATTTTCGGATTTTTTCCTATACTTGCCAATTTCATGATTCTAGGTCAACGGGAAGTATAGGTTTTGATGTATTAGCGAGTGACCGTATCTTTTGATTGCGTTGACTTAGAAGCTTGATTTTTTTACAGCTCAAAGGGACCGTAGACTGTATTTGATATTAATTTCAACTTGATACAATATCCAAGCGTTCCCGAGTTCCCGGTTGACAGACAGACAGACAGACAATGAAGTGATCCTGTAAGGGTTCCCTTTATTTCTCTTGAGGTACGAAACCCTAAATAGTCAAGAAAACTTTTAACTCAACCTAAAATAGAAACAATTTAAGAGTCTTATCTAGAGTATCCTTTAATGTTTTTGCATTTGCACCTTTGGTGTTTGAAAAAATTTGCGACCTTACAATTTACTTCTGTTTTCAGAAAATGAGTATTTTATACGATATTTGAATAATTAGGCTTAATTTTTTTCATGACCTTTTTCTAGGTAGGTAGGTAAGTATACCGACTTATATTCTATAATCTATAGAGTAAAAGTGAATAGGTAAATGGAATTTTCTTGAAATCCAATTAAAAGTCTCTAAGTAATATGCGGATAAACAGACAAACACCGATTGCATCTTCGTTTTAGATTAAAATCTAGAGAAGATAGAAAGGATAAAAAGCTCTAGACTGAATGGGACGTAAAATTTACAGTTCTATATAAATTGACTCCCAATCGTTGCACTAGAAACCAAAGACACCTTGAAACGAACACGTGGGCAAAACCGAAGGTTTGTGCTAGTTATACAGAAATATAAACGTATCTTCTACAATATACTAAATAGCATTCTAGCAATAATCATTGATTTTATAAGCAGAGTAGCTGATATGAAATACTTACCTATTAAAATACTCCATATCAGCTATTCTGCCAGATTCATGTCTATTAATTAGGTATTACGCCTCAAATATATAATTACGCCGCCATTTAATTACTTCTAACAAATTACGAAGGTTTTCTAGATAATCTTTAATCTCAAATCTTAGCGATTCAATGTAAGCAACGCTTAAAATGTTGGAAGATTTATCTCTAGCTATCGATTTGATCGGAAAAAGTTCAACATATTTTCTCTCTGCGGGCAGAAAGTATGACCCCGATAAATATTCAAGCGTTGCTGACAGTTGGAGAATTTGGACGTCAAATAAGTTTTTACCGACGTCTTCGTATTTGGAAACTTTGTAAGACCCGAATTTTATATACTTGCCTCTAGTTTTTGCCCGTATTGATTTATCAACTTTGTTTTATTTTCACTACAGTAAGCATAGCTGATAATAAAGAATGAGAATCGAGAAACCATATTATGATGGTTAAAAACTTGAGGCGTAAAGGTACACGTTTTGTTCCTACTTTTAATTAATTTTAAAACTCATTCTAAAATCTCTGCCATAAAAAATATCGTCCAGTGAACGTAGTAAGTAGTAGCCTATTATTTAGAGACGAATATTACCCATACTTACAAATGCGAAAGTGTGTTTGTCTGACTGTCTGTGAGTCACTTTTTCAAGGGTCATCCGCTTAATTTAAAATTTAGACAAAAAATAACTTGCATCCTGGGGATGGACATGGCAGGCACATTTATTCGAATAAAGTCACAGGTTTCATTATATATACCTACTTAGGTCCTTAGTTTTTTTTGTATAAGTACACCTACCATACACATTTTAGCCATTCTCACAAAAACATACAGATTAGTTAAAATATTTGAAAAAATATTCAAAGCATTGAAAATTGTCCGCCTCGAAAAGATTGTATCAGCAAGCCACATTTGATATTATGGCCCCGGCAAGCTTCCACAAATTGACTTTTCACCTTTTCACGAGAGGAAACTTTACGATTTTAATACTGTCAGTGAAATTTATAGGCGCTGCAGCGTGCAGGGCGGAGAACGTAACCGCCGCAAATAAATTCTAATATTTTTGATGTCTCAAGATGGCGGCAAATGCAATTTGCGGGTGGGAAACAGAAATTGCAATACGGAATACTACATCGTGGTCTTGCCCAATCTGTTATAATTCAACTTTATTGTTCTCAGGCGTATTTCAGCCCTTTTAGAAATCGTATTATGAAATAAAGCTTGGATTAAGTACAAAATTACACTCGAATGGAATAAGTACAATTATCAACTTCAAGCATATGGCTTTGTATGATAGTTTAACGTGATAGAAAATACAAGTTTGAGTAGGTTTAATAGGTTACCGCTGCAAATACGATCTACCTAATAATATTAATTCGATTTGAAACAAGTTTGAATTTCAAGACTGCCTCGTTGGTCTAGTGGTTATCATGTTCGACTGCGGCTGACGAGGTCCTGGGTTCGAGTCCCGGGTCGGGCCATAATGAGTGTTGGATTTTTCTTATTAGAAATTCTCAGTACTAGCCCGGAGTTAGGAAGTTGGCGGTGTTTCACCCCCGTGCCTCGGAGATCACGTTAAGACGTCGGTCCCGGTTATTATCACGAACATGATAATAGTCGTTAAAGCTTAGACCCAACCAGTGGCGTGCAGTTCATAGAGGCATAAAAGCACTGCTTACCCAAATGGAAATAGGTCAATGCTCAATTTTCATTAAAACAGCTAGTAAATAGGTATTCTGACTAACTCACAGACCCTAACTTATACCTATCCTAGCTTCAAAACCTATGCACGACACTGGACCCAACCCGCATTGGAGCAGCGTGGTGGGTCTAAGCTCTAATTCCCTCTCTCTATGAGAGTGGAGGCCTGTGCCCAGCAGTGGGACGTTAATGGGCTGTAGTGGTAAATGCAATGTCCCGCTGCGTATTAACACAAACTTTCTAGTTATGATTTTGCTACATTACCTCTTTTTCACCTTAGTAACTCCAAATAACTCTTATGTAGGTATAGACTATAGACAATAGGCAAATAGTTACAAAGTAACGTAGTTACTTAATATCTTACCTTGCCGTACCTATTTATTTATTTATTTATTGTATTTCGGTACCTATACCAACGGCGAGTATACAAAGCTTAGATAAAAAATAGTACATAAGGTCTTTTTCCGTGTGGCACGCCACTTATAAGTATACACAGCTATTAAAAATGAGATATTATAAAGAAGAAACAACCGATCACAAGTACGAGTAACTACTATTGAAATTGCATGAGTTACCTAACTAGAGCGGTTATACCACGTCTATCTATCCATCTAAATAATGCATTATCCTTGACTGACTCGTAAGTGGTATGCGTATCATTAGGTATATTACATGAGATCAAAGCTAGAATTCCGATGCTGAATATACCGTGAGATACGTATAACAATATCTCATGGCAAAGCCTTTGGGCGAAACGTCTAGATGTTATTGAAATGGCAGTATTGATTGTCTTAATCATTGCCTATTATCCGATAGCCGATGAAACTCGAGATCCATTAAAGATGAGAACTAATTTAATTTACTTTGCGAGCTGAATCTACGTCGCTCGAACCTAAACTTTGAAAAATCCCTCAAGTAAAATTGTAATAAGTAGTTAGATAAGTACTGATTAGGTATATATTTAAGCGAAAATATAACTTTTACACAACTAAAAATCCATAAGTACTTAATATTGTAAATGCAGCAATGTGTATATCGGTTTGTCTGCTATGCTTTCACGGCCTATCTGTTCAACCGATTTTAACGTTGTTGCATCCCGGGGAAGGACACCGAAGCTATTATTTTTAAACAAAAATAAAACAGTACCCGCGGGAATCAAAAACCTTCAATCCTCGCGGACGAAGTCGCAGCTTTCAGCTAGAATAAAATAAAAATAAAACATTTTACCTAATCCATATTGCCAGGAGCTACTTATAAGATTATAATATAAACGGAGGGCGTTTAGGGACACCTTTTGCTTGACTTTCTAAGCGGTTGACCTGTGACCTCTCTTTACTGCCACGTGTATCGCCCCTTTATACATTAGATGCCACCCTTGTCCCTTAGCGTATTTTTCTCGGTGCAAGATGCATATGCATTGAACATGCCACACTTTTGGAGTAATTTATTTTTAACACTATTTGTTTTGTAATAATATTTATCTACACTAATGTTATAACATTCTACTTATGTTTCCAATACTTGACTTATAATTACTACTGTTATAGCGCAGATAACAAAACACTCAATTTAAGCAATTTCACATGATGGTTTAATATCCACATCGATATCGTAAAATCTCATTATAACATCAATAAAACGCGACCAATTAACCTGGCGAGCCTTATGTCAAAATCCTCATACAAGTTGTATAAAATTTTGATATTAGGCTGGCTTTTGAAAACAGTTGGGTTATACGTGAAAACTTCGTCGAAACTACTAAACTTACATACACAAAACTCTTTGGTAAGATCTTGTGCCAATTAAGGGTGCGTTCCGAAATACACTGAGAGCACTGGAAGTCCCCAGTAAAGAGCACTGCCAGTGCTCGCAGTGCTTATAACGGAACACACACAAAATAAAAAACGAACAGCGCGCGCTCGCTCCTGATTGGCCCTGCGCGCGCAGCTGCGCTCTCATTGGTTAGATTTTAATGGCGGCAAGTTCACTGTGACAATACACGTACGCGTGATTATAAATCAACTATTGTCAGCTTTTACTCTTGTTGTTTGATAAATTGCATTAGTGAAGATAAAGTAGTGTATGCAACTGCATATAACACGGGTATTATATGACAGTTGCATAAACTACTATTTTATTATGTAGGTACGAGCATTCAAAAACGACGAAGTAAATTAAGATAACTCCAACCTCGATCTCACAAACAACAACACAAACTATCAAGTCTCATAAGATATCTACACCTTTTTGACTCTACCACCGGTTCGGCATTCATTACTTAGATTGTCGGCACGCAATTAACTCAGCAGAGCTCCATTAATGTAATAAATTTATTATTTTTAATTGTTTAATTAATTAAAATTATATTATTATTTATCTGATGCTTACAAAATTGTCCTCCTGGCCCATATTTATTAAGAGTTACATTCCGTCTTTGTAAAAAAGTGACATAATTAATTGTTAATTCGACCACGGCAGCCAGCCAATATACCTACAACAGTAGATTTTTTACTGCACGCTTGGATAGTCCTAGTAGGTATAGTTCGCGCGCGTGTTGAATGCAGAGCTTATGTATGGTGACACATACATACAATTATTCCATATTAAGTATTACAATTTCTATTAAATGAATCGCAACTGGCACAGCTGCACTCTAACTTTTTGGTTTGGCTTATCACATCCGCATTGTTTAGAGAATTTTTGTCTCGTAAATCCATATTAAATAAAATTAATTAAAGAAATAAAATAAAATTTTAATATTATGCTCTCCAATTACCAAGCAATTTTGTTCGCGTGCAACGATGACTCGCGACCCCTTTCACGCGCTCAAGGGGTGTTGCTACGCTTTGATTAAACTCGAAATATTACAAAATAGCCTGTTTAATGAGAATTATGCGTAGGGTCAGATTTGCGCTGATCTATTTCGCGTGAGAACGTTTGGACGCAAATACGAGTACGCACCTGCTAATTTTTTCTAAGGTTTGTATAAATAGCTTTTACCCTTCAATTAAGAGTAGGTTAGGATCAGATTTGGACCAACTAATGTTAAAAAGTAGCCTATGTGTTATTCCAGACTATAATCTATCTCTGTTCCAAATTTCATCCAGATCCGTTCAGCCTTTGGGGCGTGATTGAGTAACAAACATCCATACATCCATACATCCACACATCCATACATCCATCCAAACTTTCCAATTTATAATATTTATTTGATTATTTTCTACCAAATAATAGACATGTAGGTATATACATACGAAGACTGCCACATTGGTATGCCACTTTCTGTACATCATACAATGAAGGGAAAATACACGAATCGAAATGGTAATAAGTTTTTTTGAAGTCGCTTGGAAATTTAACATTTTCATTGCTCACTTTTGTTTGCCAGCCAGCCATTGCAATAAAAGTACTGAACAGAATTTATTATAGAGTTTAAACTTTAAACATGGCAGACCATAGATGGTATAACGCGACAGCTTTATTAAAAGCACTCACTTTGATCGCACTGATTCGCTGTCACCTGCAGGAAGTAATAAAGGCCGACACAAACACCGCTTCATAATTACGAACGGAGCGGTGCGACGGCGGTTACCACACGACCGAAATTTTCCGAACCGGTCCAGAATGGAGGAAAGATGAAGTACAAATTATTTTTAAATACAGTTTGCGCGCGAGTTGAATGCAGAGTAAATGTATGTGTCACCATACATTTGCTCTGCATTCAACTCGTGCGCGAACTATACATAGTTGTAACTGGACTATCTAGGTATCTTCTCTCTTCTTTATGAGCCTTTTTTCATTCATTGTTAGACATAGGCCTCCTCATGTGCACGCCACTCTTCCCGATGTTGTGCTAGCCTCCTCCATGTTCTCCCCGCAAGCTTAGTGATGTCGTCAGACCAACGAGATGGTTGTCTGGCGGATGGTAGAGATCTAGGTATAATTAAAATCGAAATTGATGTCCGCGACCATATCCGCGAAGATTTGTTTTTTTTGAAAACGTAGCAGACTGACAGACACACTTTCGCATTCTTATTAATAGTACTTAGTATGTAGTAGTAGTTAGTATGGATATTTTTGTTTTACTTTCATTTTAACCTATATAATATCTTTTGAAGTTTTCAGTTCAGAATTCTATGCGTATTTTGTATTTTTAGATATTTATTCTACTAAACCATTTTATTGAATCTTCATTATCTTCTTCATTGATACCGGGTGGCATCATCCACTTCTTTATATTTTACTGACTTACTTCTTCATATTTTACTGACATAGTTTAACCACTAAACGTGTCCTTCACGATTGTCAAGTTCACAAAAAGTCCCTAATTATTCCAATAAACATGAATTTTGTCCGAAATTCTAATATTTGAGTGCTAGGTGCCCTAGGCGCAGCGCAAATTGATTCACAACATATTGACAGCGGAATGCCTTTGTACGAAATAAATCCAATTTTGAAACACTTCATTATTTATTTTATTTTATTTTGTTTATTGATATGCTAACAAAATATATTGTACAAACATTAATGATAGTAAAATAATACAGTTATGTCTCGTTCTTACACAATACTTAATTAAAGGCAAATACAGCATTATTAAAGATTATCCGCAATTTTTTTTTTTTTTTTTTAATATTTAAATACAAAAGCAAAGAATACCTACAGCTAATAGATTCACATGATCTAAGTAAAACTTAAATAAAACAATAAATAATATTATACAATTAATTTAAATTAGATTAATTATAAATGAAGTACAATAAAATAAAACGAAATAATTACAAGTAAATTAGATCCTACTATACAATACCATTAAATTAAAGATTGAGTCGGCAAATTAAATATAAAAGAAAAACATTTCATCCATAAAGTTACAGTTACAGCTATAGGGAGAAACTATGGCTATGGAGGAGGAAATTATGGCTGGGATAGCTGAATTTGGGTACATAATTACCTACGGCATAAATAATTTTAGCATCAGACATTATTTGACAAAGCTTTTGGGCTTGGATATTCGCTCATTTCCGAGCTGTATCTAGCTAAGAGACTTCGTCGGCGTGGATTGAGGTTTTTTTGGTTCCCGCGGGAACTCTTTAATTTTCCGGGATAAAAAGTACTCTTTGTGTTATTCCAGACTATAATCTATCTCTGAGACAAATTTAATCCAGATCCGTTCAGCCGTTCTGGCGTGATTGAGTAACAAACATCCATCCATCCATCCATCCATGCAAACTTTCGCATTTATAATATTAGTATAGAAGATAGATAGATAGCCTACCTATTTGTAAAATGCTTTTTGTAGTTAAAACCATTTCGTTTCCATTTAAAGAATTAACGGCATTATGTGAGCATTATGAATTCTCTCTCCATACCATTTAAGGTGGATATGGTAGGTAGGTACGTAGATATTATATCATTCTTTGGGTACCTACCTAATAATGATTCCAAATATACAATTAAAAAAGATACTCACAGGCACGCCTTAGTTGAACACTAATTTTATTAGAAGCTTTCAATCATTAATTCTTTAAAATAAGTACCTAGTTATTAGATATATTTTCAGAATCAGAGGCTAGAAAAAAGCTTGTACCTAAGCTTTTATTATGTCAGCATGTGTGATTCAACGTTATCCAAAACATAAACGTACAAAACTGAGAAAAGATCACAGTTGCGCATTATAGCCTGATAATAGGTATAATAATACCTAATAACCAGTAATCTAATAATTAATTAATATTCCTACACATACAGAATTAACATAGGTAATTTGGCAATTTATCAATACCAAACTCAATATTCCTCAGTCCATAATTCAGTCATAATCACTCGCTAACACAAAGCGTGAGCTTAGAGTAGGTCCCCACTAAATATTTCGGGATTTCATCAGCTATCCGATACTTAAGATATCCATCTTGAATTCATGACTCAATAACGCATAGGTACTTTAATCATCTTCTGTATTGTAAAGTAGTTAATTTGTTAGTATACAATTGTGGTACTTAGATTTAGCTTGTTCTTTCAAATTCAACCATTAAAATTAGCAGTATATGCTAATTTTAATGTTCACAATCTCACAAGTTGACAGTTCTTTAACTAAGTAGGTACTTATATGCCATAACAATGTTCGCTTTGAAAAAAATATCATTTATTTAGACCTGTCTAGTATTACTTGTATTAGTATTAAGTTTACAAAGTTGTGTTTAAAATACGCACCCTTGTTTGAAATGTCAAATTATCTCGAAAAAACAGACTATATTTTATTTTATTTTATAAAAATGTTTGCCATGTGCTTGCCATAATTGCAATTAAGTATTTTTCTTTTCTACACTCTAAAAATACTAAAATCACTCGGTAGGGATAAGTGTAAATATTTTTTCGTACCACTTGCTCAAAAAAGTGACATTCTATGCCACAAAAAGCGAACATAACAATAGTCATTTTTAATCTGTTAAAAACAGGGAAAGAATTGTACTGAAATTCATTCATCCTCTAGGGGGAGAATGTGATTTAAATTTGGAATACTTACCGAAATTTATACTGAACTACATCTGTGTTTACACCATTGAGTTTGTATATAAAGCATTATACATCTTTTTGAAAAAGGAATACGCATTTACCTATTATGCAGTTACGATTATTAAATAAAATGACGAAAACCGACGAGGCCGTATGAGCTTGATGCCTTTGCTTTTTCGACAAAAAAATATTAGTCTAGGAATTTGCCGCGTTTTTGTTATCTTCAAATACATAAACGTTAAGTTTATTTTAATTTATTTTTATAAATAAGTTAATGTTCTAAAAATACGTTACGATGTTAAATCAAAGCGACAGTGACAGTGAATTGTCGGATTCCATCAGTGCAAATGCTGCCGCAATTATAAATAATTTGCTTCCAACAAAATCCAAAGAAAATTATTTAAAAACTTATGACATATTATTATTGTGTTAATTTTTTCGCAAATGGTACGAAAAGTAGAGTATTTTCCTCGGTGATAAAGCTGTCTTAGTCTTGGGTGAACTTAAATCGTCACCCGCGACAGAAGACACTGCTTTATCCCCTTGGTTAATAATCTACTATTTCCACTCATTCCTGCCGTAGGGATAGGTGAAAAAAAATCCACCATTCCCTTCCAGGGAGGATACGTTGGTAGGGACTAGTGGAACAGGCCCCGAAAAAACATCATACTAATATTATAAATGCGAAAGTGTGTTTGTTTGTTGGTTTATTGGTTTGTTGGTTTGTCCTTCAATCACGCCGCAACGGAGCAACGGATCGATGTGATTTTTAGCATGGGTATAGTTGAGGACCTGGAGAGTAACATAGGCTACTTTTTATCCCGGAAAATTAAGGAATTCCCGCGGGAATTAAAAAACTTTAACCACGCGGACGAAGTCGCGGGCATCAGCTAGTACTTAACTAATTTTTATGGCGATAAGTTTCATCATAATCATAATCTGAATAATGATGTACTTAAACATAATTATGTCCATGTGTCCCTATTATTAATTATTATATTATGTGTTATATTATTATGTGTCTAGGTAAAAGCGTGAAATCCTCGCTGTTTAATAAAAATACCAAAATATACTTAATAGTCGCAATTTAGCTCCTGAAGAAGGTATTATATTCAATAAGAGCAGATTGGTCCGAAGCGTGCTGCGGGAGTTCAATTTCAGCTTCACACCCCGCAAATTGCATTGGCCGCCATCTTACATGGTTCATGGCGTCGAAAATATTACAATTCATTCCCACTTGCAAAGATAAACATAAATTTATTTAAATTATACAGTGTGGGACAACTAAATAACATTTATAGCCTTACAACTAGGATAAAACTATACAGTTGTCATACAATTATTTTAATATTATTGTGCACCTGTTTTCCGAACTAGTTAGAACTGTGTTTCAGAAAACAGGGCTTCCAACTCAGAGACACAAGAAAAATGACAACAATACAAGTGCGTGTAGGCTTGAGTTTGCATGAGTATGGTGTTGTGCGTTGTGTGTGCGTGTGTGTTTGTGTTGTGTGTGAATGAGTATTGTGTGTGCGTGTGTGTGTGTGTGTGTGTGTGTGCGTGTGTGTGTGTGTGCGTGTGTGTGTGTGTGTGTGTGTGTGTGTGTGCGCGTGCGTTAATTTAAGTAAGTAATGATTAAACTAGAATCTCCATAAGGCCTTCAGTAGTCGAGTGTGTTTGCTTACTCGACTACTGAAGGCCTTTTGGAGCCTACTTGCAAATTGTGAAGTTCGCCTTTATCTTAAATTTTATAGAGTTTCTACTTTAATACACACGTACTTTTGCATGTATACTCTCTATGAAATTAATTCGTAGAAAGTCACTTCGCGCTTTCAAGTGCTTAGTAGGTACCTAGGTATAATTATTACCTACTAGCTGATGCCCGCGACTTAATTCGCGTGGATTGTGGTTTTTCGGTTTCCGCGGGAATTCTTTAGTTTTCCGGGATAAAAGTAGCAGTGTTATTCCAGACTATTATCTATCTCTGTGCCAAATTTCATCCAGATCAGTAACAAACATCCATTTGTCCACGCAATTTTTATATATTTTTATTTTTTATTTTTTATTAAAACTTTCCGTATGTGGCATAAGGAACATACGAAAAAAAAAATTAGCCGAATTGGTCGAGCCGTCCTCGAGTTTTGCGCTTAGCAACATTCATTTTTATTTATATAGACTTGGTAATCTACTTACTAACTTAAAGAACATTTACCGGGTTGTAGGAAGTAAAATTATGATAAGACGCTAAGATGTTATATACTCGAAAGACGTATCCTAACTCTATGATTCTATGATATCTACCTACCTATACGAACCTGTTAACGTGGTCACAAATTAGTACTGGCAGGAACTATCATTAACGACTTCATCCTTAGTTCTGCACTATCTAGGTATGTATCAATAGACGCCATCGACAGGTTGCAAAAAAAAATATCGTTAGGTATTACAATAATTATAATTTTAACATGGTTGAATTATCAAAATACCATCATAATTAACACAAAGGCTTTGTCCCTTTGCATTCCTGACACACCCCGAGATCGTGTCCACGTTTATCTTAAATCGCCGGCGGCGGAGCTCTGAGGGACAGATTCGGAATGTGAATCAAAGAAACATTACATAAAACGAAAACGTTGGATTCGAGGCTTCTCTTTGATTGTTCGAAATGTATTTTAGTATTTTATTATTGTGTAGTTGAGTTTATTTAATATATCATTAGGACAAAGCCTCCCACAAATCTACTTAGAAATCCTTACTGAGGATAAGTCTGTGACAATAGGATCTAGACGCAGGCACGTTTTTTTATTGTCTGTCCTAACTCCCAATTTGTGTACTTACATGGTACCTACCTACTTACCTAATAATTATTAGGTACTAGCTGATGCCCGCGACTTCGTCCGCGTGGATCGAGGTTTTTCGGTTCCCGCGGGAACTCCTTAATTTTCCGGGATAAAAAGTAGCCTATGTGCTATTCCAGACTATAATCTATCTCTGTGCCAAATTTCATCCAGATCCGTTCAGCCGTTCGGGCGTGATTGAGTAACAAACATCCATCCATACATCCATACATCCATCCAAACTTTCGCATTTATAATATTTATTTGATTATTTGATTATCAACAGTTCGCATCTTAAAAATGCAAAACAGAAGTGCTTAAAAAAAGACTGCCAAATAAGTAATAGTTATTTATGCAACAGTTGTGTAATAAGGGGTATTAAAACACGAATGTGGGTTTATCATACGACGCGAAGCGGAGTATGATAATAGTATCATATGAGTGTTTTAATACCTAATTATCAACTGTTGCATACAAGACTTTATCTACACTCATGATATGAGTCCTCTATAACAGATTCTGAAATAGTTAGCTTATTGCTAACATTAAAACATCCAGTCCTAGTAACCTAATATCATCAATACTCAAAACTTGAACCGCTCATTTTTTTTTTTTGTTAACTTTTTTTTACAGCGCGCGGCGTTCTGGTAGTGAAACGCGCGTGTATGACAATATTCTTTTTTTGAAATTCGTACAGAATATGTTATTTTTTTGTAATTCACACAGATACCACGCATCGAGCAGATGTGGCAGGGGTGTTGTAATGAAATCCAGTACATCATTACATCACCCGTTTGGATGATGTAATGGTTATTAGGACATTGGGTGTTTTAATGTTGGCAATTAGCTAACTGTTTCAAAACCTGTTATAGAGGATTTATAGCATGGGAGTAGATAAAGTAAAATTCAACCTATTACTAAACAGTAAACACGGCTAAGTAGAAAGTCAGTCACTTTACCAATAATAATTATTTATTTATCAACTTGTTGAAAATAATCAACTGAATGTCCCATGAAATAAGAACATCACATTATTTCGTGAAAATTACATCTAACAGAGGCTAGCATAAAATCGAGGGTGAAAACCTAAATTCGATTCGCTGCAACCTGCAACAGCCCCCCTAGCATGGGCCGAGACAATTTTCTCCCCGAGGAAAGGATAAAATTTTTAATCCTAAATAAATAAATAAAAACGCTAAATCGGTGGATAAATAGTCCCCCGAGTCCCCGTGAAATGTCAAACGGGGATAAACTTCTCCTCTCCCCTAAAATAAGAACAAAATTACAATAGCATAAACAGTCGAAAATTAACATTTAAAAAAGGATTATTTTTTTATTTCTTCATGAAATGTCGAGAAATCTGTGGATCACAGATTAAAGATTTAGTACCTAGGTAGGTATCTCGCTTTGGATCGCACGATCCTAAATTCCATCATTAGGTATATGTCATCATATGCCATCAGTTTTTCATAATGTCCGTAGGGAAAAAAACCGGCCAAGTGCGAGTCGGACTCGCGCACCGAGGGTTCCGTACAGGTTTGTACGGAACCCTCGGTGCGCGAGTTATAAATTATTAAGTTAAGTTTTAAATTATTAAAAAAAAAACTACTTACTAGATCTCGTTCAAACCAATTTTCGGTGGAAGTTTGCATGGTAATGTACATCATATATTTTTTTTAGTTTTGTCATTCTCTTATTTTAGAAGTTACAGGGGGGGGGGACACACATTTTACCACTTTAGAAGTGTCTCTCGCGCAAACTATTCAGTTTAGAAAAAAATGATATTAGAAACCTCAATATCATTTTACCCTATCCATATTTTTAGACCTATCCATAGATACCCCACACGTATGGGTTTGATGAAAAAAAATTTTTAGAGTTTCAGTTCTAAGTATGGGGACCCCCAAAATTTTTTTTTTTTTTCTATTTTTGTGTGAAAATCTTAATGCGGTTCACAGAATACATCTACTTACCAAGTTTCAACAGTATAGTTCTTATAGTTTCGGAAAAAAGTGGCTGTGACATACGGACGGACAGACAGACAGACAGACAGACAGCGGAACCCTAAAAACAAAACACTTTAGATAAACTACTAAACCCTGATAAATGTAGATACCTAATTCTACAGTAACTAAAATCTCTAGAAAGTACTTACCTACTTAACCCAGTTTCTAAACTTTAATAGGTACCTTTAATGAAGAATTTGGTAAAATAAATGTTTTGACTGCCAAAGTTATAGAGGTCCTTCGATATAGCATCTATTGCCCATCAAATAAAGACTAACTATACTTCTATATTAACATTATAAATGCAAAAGTTTGGATGGATGGATGGATGGATGTATCCATACATGATGGATAGATTTTTGTTACTCAATCACGCCAGAACGGATCTGGACGAAATTTGGCACAGAGATAGATTATATAGTAGCTCAATATAGTTGTGGTATTATTATGGTGGTGGTAGCTCATTATGGTAGATTCACTTGACGATTCAAAAGTACTTGTAAAAGTTTATTTGAATAAAAAACATTTGAAATTTGAATTTTATTTCGTGATCATAGGCTACTTTTCTCGAAAAATTAAAGAGTTCCCGCGAGAACCAAAAAACCTTAATCCACGCGGATCAGCTAGTTTAATATATTACAAGGTTGATCCCGTCATCAATAATATGGGGTGACAAGGCCGCAGGTGCGCGGGGTCTTCGTAAACACCACGTTGCATAATTTAAGACGCATCGCATGAGTTCGCCTCCAAGGAGCCACGTGGCGCTAAGTGAGATAAATGATAAAGAAATGCTATAAGATAGAATGGAATTTAGAGTGACCTAAGTAGATGGGTGCAGTTAGGTATATATTATTACAGCAGTTATATAAGGGCCAAGTAATTGCATTTTTTTTACTTAAAAAAAGGAAGACGTAGCCGAATATATAAATGCGTCGAGGTTCCGATTCCGATTCCAATACTTATTCTACGCCATTTCAGATTTTTCTTTCAATTGAAAGCAACCTTTTTATATTTAATATTTGCTCTAAGTCACTCATTCATTAATATTGGCGACAATCCACGTACCCAGCACGAAACTCCTAAATCAACAGTGCATTGTCGATTTCAATGCTAAGTAAAATAATAAGCTAACTTAGTTATCTATAACTTACGAGCACCTACATCAGTAAATATGGAGAATTCGCCAGTTAGAGGCTTGAAGAAAAGCTTGGTTCAAATTCAAATAGTTATACTCGTAACCCACGGAACACAGATTTTATAATATAACGATATCGATGATGACTAATAAAGCTTCTAATAAGTAATAACATAATTTACGATTAAGTTGCGTACGTACTTTAAAATTATGGCCTGCTATATGCTAAATTGATTCCTATGGATTCCCGAATATTGAGATAGGTGTCCCAGTAAAACGACCCCTCTAAGTACTTGTAAAACTACTCAATCAAAAAGTTTTTCCGAAAGAAGTAAAACGTTTTAAAATCATTACTTTGCAATCTTAACATTGCAATTATTATTTTGTAATTTCTAAATGGAGAGTTGTCAACTCTTCAATGCATTATCTACTAAACAACTTGAATATCTAAGTACCTGCATAGTGCATCTACTCGTACATAATACCTGCTACATACATACATACATACATAATATTTGCTAATGACATAAAGAAAATTTTCACCAATCTATTAATCTCAGTATCCTTACTAATTTTATAAATGCAAAAGTGGGTCTATCTGTCCGTCTGTCTGCTACGCTTTCCCGGCCCAAATACTTAACCGATTTTGATGAAACTGGGTACAGAGATAGGTTACATCCCGGGGAAGGACAAAGGCAACTTTTTATTCCGGAAATTTGAAGTATTCCCGCGGGAATCAAAAAACATCAATCCACGCGGACGAACTCGCGGGCATCATCTAGTATCTAGATATTAAATTAATTATAAAATTAATTTTATTAATTTTATTTAATAAATTAATTTTATTAATTTTATTTAATAAATTAATTTTATTAATTTTATTTAATAAATTAATTTTATTAATTTAATTTAATTAATTTTTTCTTTAAAAAAAGGCGGTTTACATTTACTTAAACTACTATGCAGACACGTTGCATTGCTTAGCACTTGCACGTTTGACCTCTGACCTCTAATCGCGGCGGCATAGGGTCGATAATTTCAGCTAATGTCATAAGTCAGAATTCTTATAATTTTACTGCCATATAATATGCCTCCCTCCAGGATAGTCGGCATCGTTATTTACCATCAAATAAGATTTAGAGTTTAGGTACTTACCATTAAGTAAATAAACAATAAGGGATGGTAATGAAAAGCTTAATGTTTCTATGTGTGCAACATCTCATACGTAGAAAATCTTCGCAGACGTTATTGTTCAAGCAATGAATGAAATTAATATTCCCTATCTATTCGCATTGTATAGACATATGCAAATCAGTCTTATCCAAGCTGACCATGCATTGTTGTTCAACTGGTCATTTCATCTTACGATTCGCGAGTTCAAA
This sequence comes from Erebia ligea, assembly GCA_917051295.2. NCBI lineage: Eukaryota > Metazoa > Arthropoda > Insecta > Lepidoptera > Nymphalidae > Erebia > Erebia ligea. The sequence goes on from OU785236.1 coordinate 11,634,975, forward strand.
AACATCGCGGCCGAGGGGTCATCTCTTCGATACCTTTCCCATACATTGTGCTATCATTCCTATTTCGTGGACCGTGAGATAAACACCATATTGCAGAATTGGGCCTGGCATTGCCGCCATTTTAGTTTTCGTTTGTGTGTCTGAAAAGTGTAGTGTAAATGGATAACTGGATCACGCAACTGTTTCACACGCCTAGTTTTCCCAAGCCTAGGGTAAGAATTTTCCTATCTTTGTACACAGACTCTAGTAATACAGACTAAAGGATTATTTTAAAAAAATATCTACCGCGTGTGTGTCGTCAGAGGTAATTTTCCTAACCGGTACCGGTAACATTGAAAAAACTAAGTAAGTAATCGTTGTAAATACAACGATTACTTACTTAGTTTTTTCAATGTTTAAAATCTTCCTTCATTTTATTTATTAATAGAGTTCCTGATAATCCAGTAAATATACCTTAGATACCTCCAATTAAAATAGGCGTAGGCAGGTAGGTAGGTTCTACAGGTTAACAAAAGTAAAAACATACAAAATTGATACTTCAGCCACAACCTCTCATATTTGTAGTTAGGTACTTTGAAAAACTTTTTTTGGAATTTACCACTGGACGTGATTTTATCGCATATCGCATTGCATAATAATACAAAATGGTAAAGTGTGTTTATAGTATGTTGGTATATTGCCCTTGAATAACGCCACAATAAAGCAACGGTATAATACTAACCTGAAGAATGACATGGGATTCTTATCCTGGAATTCCCCGAGATTATTAAACCCCAAATCCACGCCATCGAATTATTCCATTTAGCATGTCGAAACCTATCCTTTATATACAGTGTAAATGTAGATACCTAACAGAGAAGCAGGAATGTACTAGAATGATACATGACTAAAATAGCAGTGAGCAACGAACATCTGCTCGTGCCGCATTAACCTAACGAGCTGCCCTAATGGCGCAGTTAGGGTTGGGAAAAACCTTTTATAAATTGCTACACTTTCAAACCTTTACGCATTAATCATTCAGAAAACACCGATTTTGTTAACTACCCCGTGAAAATTTGAAAAACTACTTTAAATAAAAATTTAAAATCTACAGATTATCTATATGAGCCTACTGTTTTGTCGTTACATTCACTATTTTTGACTGGAAGTTAGCAACTTATAAATTCGCATCACGATTAATGAAAAGCACGCTCACTGCGCTCACATACATAATAGTAGTTTGTGATATAAGGGCGGTAAATAGGTTTTTACATACGAGTTGACTAATGTCAGCCCGATGACGCCAGTCGAGGGCTGACCATCGTCACGAGTTTGTTAAAACCTTAACGCCCGTGTATCACACGATATTTTTCAATACGTTTGTGAGAAAACTTGAAAATAAAACTCGAGTAGGTAGGTACAAGGTACTCACCTGAAAATGGTTTCTCACGCCCGTACTTATTTCGAGATTTTTGGCGGCTATTAATAGCGCGATTTTTTTCTCACATCTAAAATACCTAATTATTGATTTAACTTTATTATTCCACAACACATAAACCACTCATATTTATTTAATAATTTATAAGAAAAACTCAATAAAACTTTTAAAAATAGCGCGCACAGATTAAAGATTTAGTATCTACGGCGCGTTGTTGTAATGGCTTTTTTTTAATTGGCTTCATGGCTCTAGGTTCTAGCTCTTAGCTCCCAACCTGGACTATTCAGCCTTTATTTTTTTGATTTTTAATACTTAAAACAATTTTAATTAATTATATTAAATACAATTTTTAATTTCATGAATTGATTTCATCAATCTACATCTAAATGTTATTATTTTTTAGGTTTTTTACTTACAAAGTCAATATCATTATGAACCTTCTTGCAAGAAAACTTTTTAATTAGAAGTGAAATAGACTTAAAAAAAATTAAAAAAACTGCAAATTTACCGCACGAGGGCAGTAAATTCTGCAAATTTACCGCACGAGGGCAGTAAATTTAACTTACAAGCCCTGTTTACTGCCTCTGTAAGTGCATTTTTCGAGCAAGTGTATTGAAAATATATTTATTTGTTATTATTTATTCAATTATTATGATTACCATTTTGCAGACGTAAATGTAGAAGTAGGTAGGTATATATGATGTATTCTGTAAAATTATGGTTCACTTACCATTGGGTGATTAAAAATACCTGAGTTAGATAAGGATGGAAAAATCCCTATACTTTAATCTAATCTGTTGTATTAAAACCCTGTGTTAAAAGCCTTAACTCTTTGCAAAAAACGTTTAAATTCAAAAAAACACACCCCCAACTTTCTGATTGGCAACATTAACTTAACGAGTCGTCCTCACTCATAATGGGCGTGGGTACACCAATGTTGCCCGCAAAAAAAAACTGAAATAAATGACTTCCCACTGAGTCCCGTACACATTAGTCACCACTCACCAACCTTATCTGAGGCTCGGTACTTTCGTAGCCTATGTCACTCTCCAGGGTCCTCAACTAACTATACCCATGCAAAAAATCACGTCAATCCGTTGCTCCGTTGCAGCGTGATTGAAGGACAAACCAATAAACCAACAAACAAACAGACTTTCGCATTTATTAATACTTATTAGAATTATATGATGTTTGCCTTGTTTGGGTCAGATATTTGCTGATACGCATGTCACGAATATAATTATTTGGTTATAGGTACCTACCTACTCACCTAATACCTAAATTAAAATCATTTCTGAACTCAAGTCTGGTCTAATATCAAACTTCAGTTGCGGTAAGGTAACATCCTACTGACTACTTACACAATCTCTGATATCTATCCAAGCAGTTTTGGTAGACATCTTTGAAGGAAAGGAGAAAGCTTAAATGGGCTAAGTTTTCAAAATACTTAGTAACTCATAAAGCTAGTGTAGTAACAAAACTCAGAATAAAACTCCTTCATTATACTTTTCACAACAACCCTACCGATATTAATAATTTTCCCCTCCCCAGGAAAATGTATTCGGAAATGTAAGAATATTTTATTTCACGAGTTGAATATTTCTGTAAAATTGTATAATTATAGACCGTCTACTTAATTTGCGAAATCTTTGCCATTTATTATTTACAGAAAAGAGTTATTTAAGTATTATAATATGTAGGTATAATGTATATGACGCCCGCGACTTAGTCCACGTTATATAGAAAAGGTTATTATAATTAGCGTGGGAACTCTTTTATTTTCTGGAGTCAATTAACAGAAATGCAGAGAAGCATTTAAATACGCATCAATGAAACGATGATACAGGCGAAAACCCTAAATTTTGTAACTTCAAAAGAGCAGAGTAAGGCGCGACCATTCAAGTCGCTTCGCTTCCAACTCCCAGAAGTTTGTTGGGATTTGTTTACTTTTTAAAGCAGCTCTGGAAAAATAGATTACCTATAGTTCAACAAACTATTATTTAAATATTTTGTAAGCTCTCAAAGTCTGTAAAACAAGTGTTCACGCAGTGACACCACAGCGATTCATTCCCTCAGCCCCGGATGTCCGCAACTACCTAATTAAAATTCTAAGTAGGTACGTGGATGAATAACTGCATTGCGCTACCGCTTCGTGGCAAATTATTTGAATAAATATTGTGCAGATTCTTTAACATTTCCATTCTAAGGAAGTCTTACAAAATTGCCCTCACCATTCCTCCCAATGTTTACTACATGAGATCGACCTATAAATTATATAAGTTCCCTTTTAAACAAACGGAGATTACGGCGAGTCTATCAAAATCCACTAATTAACTTGGAATATTAACGAGCTACTCAATATCGAAAGTTTATACCTTGAAATTACAAAGTAAGTAACAGGTTTAAAAGTCTTTTGAAGTTATATAAAGCCATCGTGAAATTCACAGACGCAGCAGAGCACCCCGAAATGTGGGGGTGGTGGCAGTGCGAGCGGGTCGAGTAACTCTGCTAGCGGCACGGGCCCGACTCGCGGCAATGACGTGAAGCAAGTTGAGTGCAACTTGTGCCATCGCAAGTTCAAAAACATTCCTGCACTCAACGGTCACATGCGATTACACGGCGGATATTTCAAAAAGGTTGGCATTTTAGAAAGCTTAAAATATATATACTTAATATATTATTACTTATATGAAATATATTCTTATGAAAAAAATATTCAACTCTTCGTGAAATAAATAGTATGTCCGTTAACTCATCAGGATTCGGACAGCAAGAAATTAGACAAAAAAGAGTCAACGGGGCCACCATTACAAACAGCTTCTGTATCCGTGAGAGCATTGATTGAGGAAAAAATTATAAGCCGCCGAGGAGCTTCCATGACGTCATCCCCGTCCATAGGTATTTCGGTATTCCTATTTAAAAAATTTACCTTTGATAGTTTGGAAAATCATTGGTTATTGATTTTGCAGGTCCAGAAATAACCGTCACGTCCCGCTCTGGATTTGTTGCTCCAGCTCCACCGCCTTTGTCAACTATTAAGACTTCTGGTACAACAGCAACGACAATTTCTCCATCTACCCAATTTGTTTCGCCACGAGTACCCCCTCCAGTTATTCCAAATGTCACCATAACTACATCGGGAGGTGTCGGTGGACCCAGGGATTCCACACTAATAGAGTTATTAAAAAAAGGTAGTTCAAAGGTATGTACTTTAAATTGACCCTATTTTTTTTGCATAAAAATATTGCGTAAACTAAAGTATATTTTTATTCCAGGTTGTAAAGCGGTCAGCATCCGACCCAGGTCAAGCTTCGCCTCCACAAGAATTCGCATTTAGACCGGAATTGTTTGGCGTATCGTTTAATTCTGATGACGGATATTTTTCTCCTGCCTTAAACGAAGATACTTTCCAATTCACTACAACATCTGACCAACTGGATGAACTAGCGTCCTTAGAGGATTATGCAACTGTAGCCGCATCGATACGAGACAGGTCACCTGTTACATACCCGTCCAGTAGAAGACTCGCTGCCGTATTGAATTCGCCACTCCCAGAATCTTTGGCTGATTTTGGTGCTTGTCATGGTGGTTCTCCTGTACCATCACCAGGCATTGGATATACCGAAAGCTCTCCAGGACTTTCCTATACAACCGGGGATTCACCTGGTTTAACATATGCTGCATCGTCACCTAGTGGAAGTTATTCAACACAACCAGTACCATCACCGGGCATGGGTTACCCAACACCACCAGCGTCGCACGATGCCCATTCACCTGCACACACGGTGCCTCGTGCATCCTCACCGTTATCAGCTGCCTTCTTTACGGCGACTATGTCAAGTCAAGAAGAGGTAATTACATAACAAAGTTTTAATATATTAGATATATAAATAAATAATGACACTTTACTGATCCGTTTTCAAATTATAGGTCGAAGAGGCCTTGGAAGAAGTGCTGCCAGAAGAATGTAGATCACTTGATGCATATACATTAGATCCAAGTACTACTACACGAAGAATGATGCTTAATTCTGAGGATCCCTTATTATCAAGCAGTCCAAGAGATTTCCCACATCAACGTTCTGCTCGTCGACAACATCGGCTGTTAGCTCCTATAGTAACACCTTTACAGCAATGGACTCACGATAACTCACTTCAGGTGATTTTGTTTTTATGTACTGCAATACTTTACTTTAGGATCTTTAAATTAATCACAAAGTGTATGTCATCAGGTTTGTGTAGAAGGACGTGACGCATTGCCAGCCGTATTTTTAAGTCCAAGTAGTGTGCCTGCATCACCACAACGACGAAAAAGGCGTGCTTCTCCAGCTGGTCCTTACCGTTCACGGATGCGTCGAATGATTAACCACTATACACCTCAACCAATCCTCCCACCTGATAGAGAAGGCCCCGGTTTAATTATGGAACTATTAAATGGTAAGTTTAATCAAGTTTTTAGTTTATCAACAATTTTATGACATTTTATAAAAAAATATAACAACCCTGTAAATTTTAGGTCTACAAACAGACGCAGATGTGCTGCCACAATTGGAAGAGCCCCATCTACCACGAATTAACATTGGATCAGATCATCAAGCTGATTTACCAGAATTATGTAATGATCGTATAGATCTTCATCGAGCACCCGAACAGCTTCTTTGGGATCCTGGTATCAACGATGCTCTTGATGATAACGAAGGTAATACTTAATGAGATCTTTATTGTATAGGCCTTGGTCACTCTAACGCATATTTTACTTTCCGTGCAAAATTATACCTTTTATGTTCTATTGACCAAAAAAATACTTTTTTGCAGTTCGCATGTTCATGGAGCTAGCAATGTGTGCTGCAATGCCAGTCGGAGGGCACACAAGAGAGTTTGCCTTGCAGACTCTGGGCGAATGCGGGGGCGATATTCGAGCTGCTACCTTACGCCTTATGTCCCGTCCTGCTGCACCCTCACAACATGAGTCTCGTTGGACACCAGACGAAGTAGAAGCCTTCTTGGCAGGACTTAGTCAGTACGATAAGGATTTCTTTAGAATTTCGCAACTGGTAAGAAAACTGAATAACTGAATATGTAACATGTTATTATAAAAATACTAAAATCCACATAATATAACGCTAAAACTTATTCTTCATTATTGCTACAGGTAAGAACAAAAGACTCCAAGCAATGTGTGCAATTCTATTACTTCTGGAAGAAGGTAACTAAAGACTACAAAACACTGTACTTACGAAGTTGGCACAACGCACAAGTAAACCAAGTAAGCACTTCTACGAACACTGGCCTACATTTTGTGTTCAGGTTCACAGAATAGTGATATTATAAAATATTAACGCGATCGAATTGTTTACACCCAGGGCTCGGTAGGGCAGAACTCATCAGTCGTCACAACAACGTGCACGTCGCCACCGATCCCGTTCGAAGGAGAAGAGTTTCCCTGCAAAATCTGCGGGAAGTAAGTGCCAAGATCCGGAATACGCAGCATAGCGCTTCCATTTTTCGGCCTCAACAGCTAATATCCACAAACGCAATTTAACTTGAATAGTTTAAATTTTACATATTTTTTGTACATCGTTTTATAAAACTACATAACTAACGTTTATAAAAATATCTTTGACTTAAATTGCGTATGTATAGAAATTACTAGAGAAAGTTTAAGTCCATATATTAATCCAGCTTCGTAAAACTTGGAATTATTTAATATATTATTAAGTTAACATTGCAGTGGTTTAGGAAGTGTTTGTGCTGTATAGAATACTGTTTGTTTTAATGCCATATTATTATTGAAAGAATAAGATGTATTTGGTGTATCATTGTATATTATTGAAAAGGGGTTGTCTGTTTTTAATGTCGATTGCAAGTGTGACAAATGATTTGGTATTCGAGTTGGAAAATATAATAATAATATAATCAGTTATAATAGTAAATTATTTTATTGGACATAGAAAGTTTCCTGTGACAATTTTTTCGTGTGTTATTGAATGCGCAGACGTGACTCAGTTTTATATAGATTCATTTCAATCCTAATGAAGTTTAAATTTGATGTGCGCTTGTGCGTTCATAAGATTTTAATCAAATCAATATATTTTTACTGTCTCAGGGACCATACTATGTCAAATATTTTTGTAAATATAAAAGTTACAAAACAATTTGAAGTGAATGCCTATTTTGTCCATTGCAAATGACATTGAAATTTTATTTACTGCACTTTAGGGGTAATGGAAATATATTATGTGTATTGATGTTGTATGTAAATATTATAGTTTCACAAATCACTTATATGAAGTGTAAATGCCTTGCTTAGCTTTTCTGCTTTTTTCTCGATTTAACATTTTGTTTCGCTTTTATTTTGTTATATTCGGTTTCCGTTTCTTAATATGTACCCTATTATGTTTCAGAGTATTTAACAAAGTAAAAAGTCGTAGCGCACACATGAAGTCGCACCGGCCACTCGACGCCGAGCCGAAAAGACCTAAACTCGAAAAGCCTTATGAAAAGGTCGAGAGATCTGATGACAGGTCACAAGCGACTGCCGAATTCCAATGCAAACCGCCCACACAGTAACTACTTCTAGCTCACCCATTCCGCCCGCGCGTCATGCTGTGCTCCTAGCGACTAATAATCGTAATCTGTTAATGCTGAATGACATGGGCCTAACTTTGTACTTAACGAGTTTAACGCGTCCGTTCCATCACAATCGCTTATGGCGTGCGCCGTACACGCCCGCCTTTAATCGCGTCGCGCCCTACTGTTTGTAATTAATAACGAATGTCTATAATTTGCAAATTCAAAAAAATGCTATTCGTTTGAGCATTTATTAAGGTTACAAAATAGTTGTATAGATTACCTAAATTAAAAGTGATTTAGAAGCAAATTAGTAAATAGTAGCTAGAGATTAGATCTTGGGTAAATAAACGAAATTTTATTAAATAAATAGATAAGTATTTCAAAAATTTCACAAGGCCTACATGAGATCGCATAAAATATTTTGTATAACGATTGATAAATAAATAATTAATTAATGTAGATAGGTAGGGTCTTCGTAAAGTTTTTATATGACAGACTTTTCAATGTGACTTTGCAAGTGTGATGTTGTAAATAAATCAATAGTTCTTGGAAGCTACGGTTCGGATCGGCTGGCAGCTTATCGAGATAATATTAATCTATATTTCTATTACATCTACGTGTGATACATTAAACGTAACTCGTGTAGAAACTACACTACCTCTATTGAATTGTTTGTTTTTATTGCGAGCGCAGCTCACTATTTATTACATTAGCTTGTTTTGCTCATTCTCTTGTTATTTTGTAGGTAACTAGTATTTTATGTTTATTTTATTTTCTAGTCATACTAGACAAATATTATATATGGGGGCGTACTTGAAATGCGTGAATGTTTTAGGTAAATAAATATTATAATTTTATAAAACGGAATTCAATTCGTTATCCGTACCGAGAAGTCACATATCGACACAGTTTTAGAAAATATAGACAAAAATAATATTGAAGATTATCGCGCATCTGTGAATGTTTGGTTGAATGAATCATTAGATACGGCAGTTTATATACCTTTTAAAGCAATTTTGCTCCATAATAAAACATAATTTGCTCTAAAAATATTGCATAAAATTTCGGATTGTCGGATTAATTTTTATTTAACAGTAAACATTTATTTTTCTACAAATTGTTTCTTCCATTTTTTTCGGCTCGCGCGCTCGATTTCGCCCCCGCGCGCCTATATTTTGATCTCGTGAACTGAGAGCGCATTAACCCAATAAATAGTTAATTTCTTTATTTGAAATATTTCCAATTCCATTTTCTTTCTGTTAAAAAAACGTAGCGTGTATATGATGAACATGCTTCAGCATCGTTTTTTCTATTAGGTAGGTAGGTACTTCATTTAACACTATAAAAATATTAGAATATTTGACCGACATTCACAGAAGCCGTCGAATTATAAATAAAAAGCATAAAAACAATATTTTTTTACACAAATATTATCGAAAAATGCTCAAAGTACCTATACTACTATATGTTATGTTGGTAATTTTATTATGTAGTTTCTTGTTGTTAATATTATTGCTCTGGGGTATTTTGTATTTTATTCAATACTCTATGTGTACTTAATTTTCGAAAGTACAGTATTTTAAATGAATGTAATTTGTATGTACCTACTTTACTAATTGTATGCAAGGATTTAAACGCGTGATATGCCTTAGCCCCTGACGCGAACATCTGTTTTCGCAACTCTACCGAGAGATTATTGACATCCTCAAATCAATATACCTACCTACCTACTGTGTATTTACACATTCGAGATAGAAAGCGCGCTGAGTGGCGAGCTATACCAGACCCACTTACGCACATTTTCGTCTCCGGAGTCGAGTTGCCAACGCATAGTACTGCAGTGGTGTCTGGAAAGATTATGCACGACATAGACGCAGCACGACGAGCCTCGATGGCGAATCTGTAAATGCACGGTAATAATAGGCGAAGGCGAATCAAACGATTTAAATCTTACATTGTATGTACCTTATACGTGTTGTGATAGTATTTAATGTTTATTGTTTTAAATGTATCTGTGTACCTATTATTTAAATGGAATGTACAAATCGGGCAATAATCTATTGCTCAATTATTAATCTGCCAGTTATTGGATTTCTGCTGCCAAATTCTGATTAAACTTAATAAACGTATTCAGCGGTTGTGAGGTTTCTTAATCGGTAGTTATGTATTAAGAAAACATTAAATGTCAAAAATTGGTTAGGGTTGTGCGCCGACATTGTGCCAAATTTTAAAATTATATTTGGTCGTTTAGCCCAGTATTAAAAACTACTAAAATCATTGGTTTAGCATTCGAGTAGGTACACGTACTGGTACACCTGACGTGCCCTCTATCAGCTACGACCGTTAAACCCGCTGTATTATAGTCAAATTTCTGTTACTTTACATTTCAGAACTACGAATACTGGCGAAGTTATTTCGAATCGTCACCCCGAATTCAAAACCATCCAAAATTTGATAAACGACCAAGTGTAGTTTCGCCACAATAATATTAAATGATATAAAGAAAATTCGTGCGATAATATAGTGCCAAATAAAAAACAATTTACGCTGCCATAAATTAGTAGTAGGTAATTTCATAAATATGTAGAGAACCGTGTGATGGGACGTGCAGAATCGAGAATATTCAGAAATCCCTCAGTCTAGGGCCAGACGAGCCTAATTTCGTGAGTTGTTCAGACTGCTGACTGAAAATAGGTAGGTACGCGACTAACTAACTAACTAACCTAAAGTTAACTATTCTGCTGAAGTGCCAGATGGGCGGACAAAAAATCACACACGCACATATTCAGTAAGGTTACAAACTGTCGCTCCTACCTCACTTCGTATCGTATCCTGGGATTATTTTCTGCACTTGGACGCAGGCGTCCGCTATACTCACCTCACCCTGGTCCACGACCGAAATTCGGCCGTGTTTAAGCGCGTAAGTTGTGAATCGAACTCATTTGGAGTGTTGAGGCAGTTTCGATCATTCATATGAAACAGAATAGATACCTACAGCAAAAATTACGCGACCTAAATTACCGGAATCCAGCGCCGGAATCACAACTCATAAAATTACGCTCGTCTGGCCCCACCCTAAAGATTACTTACTATACAGAACACAATAAAATAACTTTTTACTATTAGCGAACAAATAGGTTACAAGTGCTAAACGCCTGCCATTCAACTATACCATGTTCCGCAGAGCTTTTCCATATTCAATGTATAATATCGGTCTTTTCAAAATTCTTATATGTACCTAATACTATGAGTACCTATTATACATAATATGTAAAAAATGGTTTGGCGCTTAATCCGTCTAGACATAACTAACAACCTGTAATCTTCCCATTATTGACGTTATTATTGCTAACAATTAGATATTTATTTGGACAGTATTCCTAGAAAAAGACATGTTTGTAATATTGTAATACATAAATTAAATTTTACTGTTTTAAGTTACCTATAACCCTTAGGTTAACCTCTTAATGAACGCGTGTGGTATTTTCAGTTAAAGAGATAAAAGTACAGTGGATTATTTTTAAAACAATAGGTACAAGTAGGTGTATTAGCTGGGGGTGTAGGTACGTACTTAATAAATAATATAGGTACCTACAGTATTTGTTTCCTTCCATCTGTACCTGAATGAAAATCTGCCAAAACTTTATATGACATTAAAATCAAAATGAAATGATTAATGAGTGCTATGGCGATACCTAGTCAGATTGAGGTAAGCTGTATGCTAGAAGGTACACATGATAACTTTAGCTTTTTTTCTAAGTCTCGCATTTTTCTGTTTAGACTAGCTGTATAGTCAATCATCTGTACCTTATTATACAGCTTACCTCAGTAATACCTAATCTATGCCTCAGTCCAGTTGTGCCAAATCAAACAAAAGCGGCGTCGTGATAATATGGTCTAGAATTCTAGATGTTAAATTTTTAAGATAAAATCGAGATGTTCTTTGTATTTGTAAATCACTAGGTACTTTGTGTGATTATTTGGTTGTGTTCTATTTAAACAAAGTAGACTATGAGATTTTACGGTAAACTTTTAATTATATTTATTATTTTTCAATCAAGATGCCAAATAATTGCCAAATAAACGATAACATAAGAATGCCATATTTAGAAAATTATGGAATTAAAATAGAATTGATTATTTTAGAGAAACATAGATATTTAGGCAAGCGAGGCGTTACCTAAAACTCTATTCATAAATATTAACCTACCTAACTACTTAGTGAAATCATGATTGATTAGTGCTTCGAATCTTCTGAAAGTTAATACGCCATTAATTTTACGTGTAAAAAACAATTCTTAACTTAATTTTAAGTAAATAATTATATTATAAATTATGAAGTAAAAATGACCATGGCAAATGAACGCTCGGAAAACGCAATGGAACGGTTGTTTTTTAGGGTTCCGTACCCAAAGGGTAAAAACGGGACCCTATTACTAAGACTCCGCTGTCTGTCTGTCTGTCTGTCTGTCTGTCTGTCTGTCTGTCTGTCTGTCTCCAGGCTGTATCTCATAAACCGTGATAGCTAGAAAGCTGAAATTTTCACAAATGATGTATTTCCGTTGCCGCTATAACAACAAATACTAAAAATTAAAAAAATATATATATTAAGGGGGGTCCCCATACAATAAACGTGTTTTTTTTGTATTTTTTTGCTCAGTATTAAAAACGGTAACAGGTAGACGGTTCAAATTTTCACAGAATATTAACTTGCATATTACCTTCCAAAATAAATAATTAAATATCAATAAAGTAAATATTAAAGGGGGGCTCCCATACAACAAACGTAATTTTTATTTTTAATACGTCATAAATCGTAAAACTTACTACAGGTTTGTACGGAACCCTCGGTGCGCGAGTCCGACTCGCACTTGGCCGGTTTTTTTAAGATTACTTAGATAGGTACTTAGTACTTACTGTCCGCGCTCGATCTCCGAGGAATCGTGGTCTGAAGAAGCGACGGCTGTACGCCACCCCCGATCGTCGCTCCATATCCAGCTCGCTCCCAGCACTAGTTTCGAGCTTGACGCGTGTAATTTCGCGATAGCAGTATTGTTTTGTACTTTAAACATCGACCATACAACTAATAGACTCCTCATATAGGGCGAACACTTTCAGACAACACATCAGACTTAATAGGTCTTATATAACTCCACGCCCTTGTAACAAAACCTACCGAGTTATTTAAATATTAATTAGAGTATGTCGATAATTAATTATCGATAAATAATTATTAGGAGTCAGGACCCCATCCCATTTGATTTATGATTTTTTTGACCTTGAGTATAGGTACCAATCAGCGTTTAGTATCCCGCGCCCGCTTACTTGAGTCATTTGACTGAATTGTTTGCATTACGAAAGCATAGTAATTAGGCGTCTATTGGTTGTGTGGTCGATGACTTTAAACAACTCTAGGTCATTACTTTAACATTCCACAGGATTCCGCGGAACTCGCGCGCGGACTATAGGTACATGTATCCGTTTCAAAATTATGTTGTAGCTATAGTTAGCCAAACTACTAAATATTACAGAATACTAACTATTATTACTTATTATGATGATGAAGGTAGTAGGTATGTACCTATCTACCTATACGTTGACTATTGATCATTCAATTATGTTATTTTGTTACTTAAAATCTATTAAGTTTGCCATGGTTAATATCTAACATAGTAGATACCTAGTATTCATTTCGGTTCGAAGTTATTTTCATAAAATGAATAAATCTTGTTACAAGTAATATACTACAGTGGATTTCATTTATTGCGACCTTGGTTGTAGCGACCATTTACCTATAGCGACGTTAAATCTTAGTCCCTTGAATTTAAAGCATACTTTAGTACAAAATTCATGTGGCTATAGCGCCTTTGGATGTAACGCCGAGTTCGGGTGTAGCGACTGTTTTTAATGAATCATTTGTAACAAATTCCTAGAAATCCCATGCAGATATTGCGACCGGAGTCGGCCGCCAAAGACACAAAGATTTCTTTCTTTCACAAACATTTCTTATCTTTTGTTTACATCCACACAGATGGTCAGCAAGTGTGGAGACCTTTACCTTTTGTTTATAGACATCAGGTACGCAGGTAGGGAAGCGTGTACGTTTCGGAGGTAAATTGAAGCAAACTAATATTACACATTTTTTTAAATGTACCAGTGAGTAATTATGTGTGCAAATATTTTCAATTATAAATGAATATAATATACACTATACATGTGTACGTGTCTGTATCTTTACCTTTGCCTGTAACGACTCCCGTATATAACGACGAAAATAGAGTGGTCCCTTCATCGTCGTTATACCCGAAATCCACTGTATTTTGAAATAACGATACCGGATATAGATCTACGTCTATGACAAACGATTTATTGAAGAAAAGTCCCTCCAGAAATATTTTTTAACGATACTCTTAGCTACTAAGACTGAAAGATTCACTTTTATTCTGCGAGAAAATAATAATTTTATCTTTTTTGAAGTAAGAAATAGGTTACCGTTCGATACCGTTCTCCCATTCCACGTGCCAAAGCTAATCTAGTCAGGGTGGATCTTTACACATATGCCCCTCATTATCTAACATCCGTTATTTAATTACAAACTTTTATTACAAACATGGTCCTCAAAGTATCCTAATCGGCGTGAAACCTTTGTTCGAAAGTTTTACGCCGATTAGGATTAAGACCGTACCTACACAAAAATATCCAGTTAGGAACGGGAATGAATTAGATGGGTTCCCAACGAGTCACACCTAATCCTGTCACACTGTGACTCGTTGGTAATCTTTCGGAATTATTTCCCAACGAGTCCCATTGTTACTGGTTGCAACCTATTTCTTAATAGCCATTCCCAACGAGTCACACCCACAGCAACAAGTCATAGTGTGACTGGATTTGGTGTGACTCGTTGGGAACCATTTTATCCCCCGATTTTATCCACTGACAAGAGATAAAATTAAATTGTCCACTTCTCAGAGCACAGCAACAGGGGAGAGGAGAAGTTTATCCCCGTTTGACATTTCACGGGGACTCGGGGGACTATTTATCCACCGTTAATTAGCGTTTTTATTTAAGTATTTATTTAGGAATAAAATTTTTATCCTTTCCTCGGGGAGAAAATTGTCTCGGCCCATGCTAGGGGGGCTGGCTTCAAATTTACACGCTGGATTTGGCTACGCTCACCGTGCATCAGCGGAATACCTACTTCGTATTTCTTCAAACCGAGTGCTTAGAACTCGCTCAAAATGTGACCGCTAGATTTATTCCGTTTAGAGCGATTGCACCAACTTCGAATAACGTTAAACTAAGTACATAATATATAGGATAAACAGATGTTGTTTACGAATTCTGTCAAAATTTTATATTTATTCCTAGGTTAAACCTTATTCGGAGTTGGTGCAATCAGGGCTTATCTCATGGACTCTAAATTAATCATATTATCTAATGGTAAGATCCAATATTGGACAATCTTATTTCAATTTAAATATAGAAGTGCCTTACGATTTTATTTTTATAATATTGTAGTTTTTGTTGTTTTATTTTTAAATCAGGTTCGATGAAGCACTGGAAATTGCATTTATTTGTGGTTCACTACGTCCACTCTGAGTAAACAGAGTAGCCGTGCAGTAAACCAGTATTAGTTCAATCGTTGCTAGTAAATTATTTTACGTGTTATCTAATTTATCTTTTTTGTAGTTAATCAGTTGATTAACTACAAATAAACTAACAATATTATGTCGCTACAACCATAATGGAACCATCCCAGAGAGAAGTCGGATAAAAACTGTAAACAGCGCATCTGTTTTATCAATATTAAATTAGTATCAAATTAGCTAAATAATTTTTCACAAAAAGAGTGTTACTTTAAGAGTTTCAAGTGACGATTAATAAAATTATTTTTCATCCCATGTATTCGAAAAGGACGACTTGGTTCGCCTTTATGTGCGCCCAAAGGTGGTGTTTTCTATAAGAAACTTTTAGCGGGCAGGAATGAGTTTTTAATCCTCTTTATACTCGTAAGTGCGCCGCAATTATCTTTGCCGCGCACTTATTGAATTTGGAACATCTTAGTGTTCAGCGCCAACGCAAATTGACGACCTCCGTGGCGCAGCGTTGAGCGCTGCTGTCTTAACGTGCGGAGGTCCCGGGTTCGATCCCCGGCAGGGTCAATTTAGGAATTTATAATTTCTGAGTTTTAACTAACGAAAGGGCTATATGGATATATATATTAAAAAAAAAAAAATTAAATTAATATTATTATAAAGGCAAAAGTTTGGATGGATGTGTGGATGTATGGTGGTATGGATGTGTGTTACTCAATTACGCCCGAACGGCTGAACGGATCTGGATAAAATTTGGCACAGAGATAGATTTAAAAAAAAAAAAAAAAAGATTATAGTCTGGAAATAGCACATACCTATGCTTTTTATCCCGGGAAATTAAAGAGTTCCCGCGGGAACCAAATTTTCTCATACAGGGTGATGAAAAGTAGAGTGTATCATTCGGGCGCAAATATATTTTTGGCTCGGGCGACGTACTTTGAATCCCTCGCTACGTTCAGGATTCTACTAAAGAATCCCTCGCTACGCTCAGGATTCTACTCTAGAATCCCTCACTTCGTTCTGGATTCAAAAAAGCGCCCTCGCCGTAAAAATATTATTTTGCTCCCTTATAATACAATCTACTATTATAAGCTATGCCTACTTATAGAGAATGATAAATATCTATTAACGATGATGACGATATTACAAAATATTAAGTCATGATAAAATAGGTACAATAACTTATGTCAATTTAACGAATGATGAAATCTACAAAAGTGTAATTCAACTAAGTATCAAAGCAACATGAGATTGTAAAGCAACAAATGAGTCGTACCTACCTAGTAAATGTTTTGTAAATGTACTTACCTACCCCTTACTCCTATCGTTATGTCACCTGTGGATTTTTTCTATTTCTATTTTCTTCTGATTATATGTTAAATTCAAATAATTTGTATTGTATAGATACTTATTGTATTTGTGTCAACACAATGTGTTATTACCTATATATAATAGTATTATTAATATTATGTAAGGAATAAGTGGATAATAATAATATATTCTTCTAATTTTGTATCGAACAAAGTGTGTAAGAAGTGGTAGGCGGGAAAACCGACTCTTCATTGTCTCTGATCTGCGGTAGGTACTACCACGGCATCACTTACCTATAGTTATTTATCATTTTGTAATATCTGAAATTTTATTTTATATAAACGAGTGCTTCATTGTACACATAGACGTAGAATTTGTCTCACTTTTGCAAATAAATCAATAACTGTACACAAATCACTAGTACAAATTATTGACAATTTTAAAATTATTTTTCTATCTAATGATATGAATATGATATAAATATGATATGAATATGATATGAATCTGATATGAATCTGATATGAATCTGATATGAATATGATATGAATATGATAATATAAATATGATATGAATATGATATGAATATGATATGAATATGATATGAATATGATATGAATATGATATGAATATGATATGAATATGATATGAAGTGTGAATAATGATATGAATTAGGCACGTTATGTGAGGTAGTGTAATATTGTCTCACGGTAAATAAATGCTGAAGTAATTTGTACAACCCTTAACATTAATTTTATTTTTCGTGATTTAAAGGTATTAGTTGCAGTTTCTGATTTGTATGTATATTTAATATTTATTTATTCTGTACCAGAAACTTAAAACTTAATCATAAACATTGAAAGGGCATGCACAAGGACAACTTATCTCTCGAATAGATTTTTACCATAAGCCCTAGAATGTCTGAACAGTGAAATATAGAGAAAGCTGAGTAGATTGAGGAGGTAGGTGGTTTATTTTTAAAGATACCAGTGATCGTGGTAGTACCATCAGCATAGAAGGTCATACGTAGGTATTTTACTATAATGTAACCGTAGCAGTAAACTGACGCGTGCCAAATGCACGATAATTTGATATTACACTCTGTGTTGTGATTTTGAACGTTCTGTAAATTACAAGTCTTTAAATACTTTTTAAAAATGTAGACACCTCTTTAGATTAGCACAATTCTTCGCGTAGTCACGTTAGTTCATTAATGGTTGTAAGCATTTAGATTAAACAGTGGATTAGATAATCATTGAAAAGTGTAAATGTGTTACTTATAAATTTTAGATTCATTGTTATATTCAATGTGATGATTCGTAAGAACAACGACTATATTCTCGAGTCCTGTCCCCCGACTCTTCACAACTTCGCATATCCTTGAAACAATAAGTAATAAAATAAAACTATATGTATATTGATAAATTTATTAGGGTAAATAATTTTTTAAGACAATGACTATTAAGTGATCTTTTAGATTGTCTTTATTAATAATAAATATATGGTGAAGTTTTTGTCAATCTGTTTTTTCTTTAGTCCTAAAACCTAAATTCCCTAAACAAGATAAAGTTCTCAGCTACATCCCATGCGAACGGTACATTATGCGGCTGAATCTTCTCAAAGCAAGGTCAAAACTGATCTTTTGCTGCAAGAATCATTCAAATCCACCAAGACACAGACTTTTAAAGAACTTTTTAAGAAGACTTTTAGAATTAAGTTGATTTCTTGGTTGGGGACGCAAACTGACGTTTATCAAGCGTACCTGTTTATCATGACGTTTACAAGTAGGTAAACGTCTTGAGAACGTCACTAAATAACAAACTATTTTAATATTAATTCAGGAATTATATGCACATTCTATTCATTAGGTACCTGTGCGTTACGCACTTATCGTAACTCGATGATTACGCAGTCGATTATACGTTTACCCATGGTCCCACTAGATCATAGATAATACACATATACTTAGATTAACCCATTGACGATATAGTCCGTGTCACGGAATTAGTCCCGCGACAATAGGGATGATGACAACTCAATCAAATCAGCAACTCTTTATCAAACTTAAAAACGCACTTCTAGTCTAGCTTCTAGTATGGAAGTTGTATGAAATTCACAGTTGTGACGTCATCAAATTTCAACGCACTTTTTTTCTTTAATCTATAAATTAAAATGGTTATCAAACTTAAAACTAACCGAGGATGTGAATTTTTAGTCTTCTGGAAGACTTATTAAATAATTTATTTTTGATATAGGCATCATCCCTATTAGTGGAACTACCTAATACATTTTATTACATATATGCGACTAGGTACTAGCGCTTTCCTTAAGGGACTTCTTTCGTGACACGAAATATAACCACTACCACGGGTCATTTTATTTACCTACCCAGAACTTGGGTATTTCAAGTATTTTAGTGCAAATCATAAATTAGGTTAGGTGCCTATCAAATTAAACCACAGTTATCACTTTTTAGCAGTTTATTTTAAGAACATTGTATACTACAATGAGACCTTACATTTCGATAAAACTCTGTTAGAAAATATGTAAAACAAAATAGTGCTGTGCAACAATAAAATTAAAACACATAACAACTCTACCCACGGGACACTGAACAGAAGAGTCAAAGGACATGATAAAAGAAAACAATTCGCTAACTAATGCACGAGAACGTAGTCTACACGACACCTATAACTACTCGTATATTGCTGGTCAACTGTTATATGATGTAAATGTATGTATCATGTAAAATTATTTCTATAATGCTGACTAATTAACGGCAAGTCATTTGACGTAAGTCGCGATATAAATCAAAAATTTGATCGTGAGTGTGAAATCTGTAAGCAAAATTTTGGTGCCTTGCCAACCGCACGGAAGTTCCGTGCCCACCATAATCCACAACGTCAAGAAATTTTGACAGTGATTGCGAAATTCGTAGACTATGAGACATCAAGCTGCTCGTAGTCATCGAAATTCGAAAGTCATTTGGACTGATGCTGTAAGTGGGCATTTTTCTTTCTTCTATTTGAGTTAAGTTGTTTAGTAGACAAAATTTTGTAGATCAAAGTAAAAGAATATTGAATATTGAATATTGGTAAGTACAGGTTGACCAGCACGTATTTAAACTTTGGTGTTTACTTTAAAAATTAGTTCAACAATAATATAGTCCCAAAAATATTATTGCATTCTTTGATATCATTAATCTATGCACTAATTAGTAGTTATACAAAACAGCACGAGAGTCGTTATCTGATAAAATAATATAAAATTGTGATAAGTACTGTTGACATATTATTAAGGCGAGTTACTCCATCAGTGTTGCCAGATAAACATAACATGATACCACTTGGTAGAAAATGAGATTTTTTGTGTTAACAAACTTTAAAAAAATGTCTTTACTATGTCCAATTGTCAAGCCAATTGCACATCTATTTATATTTTATTCGATTTATCGTATCTGGCAACAACATCTAAACAATCTTTAATTCCAAACAAACACTGGGTTTAAAAAGGACAAATATTTTTTTCTAGTACATTAATTATACTATTTAAATACACAAATGGACGTAGCAATTACAAACACGATACCCTCTTTGAACAATATTTTTTAAAAACACCCTTACATGGACATGAGGCTTCATTTCTGATCTAATAGCCAATTATAATCATACAAGGTTCGGGGTAAGTGTGTAGGTCAACGTCAACACAAAATTAAGACCGACGTCTGTGTTTGCACTACAAACCAACAGCAAAATTTTGTTTAATTGCATGATAGGCTAGCAATTGAAGACAATCGTGCATTATGAAAGGCAATGTTGAGGTCTGGGTAGGTAAGTGATCGCGTTCACTGTTGCCTTAGAGGTACTCAAGTTAAACGGCAAGGTAGCAGACAGGCACGCCGCAAGGGTTTTTCGTAGTAGTTCGTATCAGTAACTTTAATGATGTCAACTTTTCTCGTTATTCTGTGGTAATTCAGTTATGTCAACTGAACCGACCGGATGTGGTGAGACACTAAAGCTATGAGTCTAATTTGGCGAGTTGCTTATTGTAGACAAAAGCTCAAGGACAAAATGAGCTATTCTATGGAAGTAAACCCGGGCGCCGGTGTAGACCGCACTTGTACTGTTAATATTGAGCTAACCAAGTCAGCCTAACTGGCTTTGAGAAGAATGATGGACGATATATTATGGTCTGAATCACTCATTCTATAGGTGAGTTAGTTCAACTTGAACAATATACATGTCTGCAAGTTTGTGCATCGTCTCACCCAACGGTAAGCATATTGTGTAAAAGCATTGTTTTAAATTTTGTGGATTATGCCAGTGTCCATGCAAGCATGTGTAAAATAATTTAAATATAACCTTCTAAAATTCAAGAAACACTTCTAACAGACTAAATACCTACATAAAGGATTGGTGTCAGTCATAGATCAAATACTCTGTATCAGTGGTAAGTACGCAGCAGCATTCAAAAACGATTTGTTACTAGTTAACGCGATATATTTTATCTCGATACCTACAGGTACATTGTACAGAGAATATAAAACACAGCACCTACATACAAATGCTAGCTTAAGAAGGGTATGTTCCGATATACACTGCGAGCACTGTTCAGTGCTCTTACTGGGGAGAAATTCGTTCCGTTATGGACTGACCGTATACTGCCGCAGTATCCTAGGGAAATATATGACGTCATAAATCGTCGCCATTTTTGTACTGTGAGCACTGGCGTTTTCGAGGTAAGGTTCTCAGTGCTGACTGCGTTCCGTTTTAAACAGTAACCAGCCCCCCTAGCATGGGCCGAGACAATTTTCTCCCCGAGGAAAGGATAAAAAAATTATTTCTAAATAAATAAATAAAAGCGCTAAATAACGGTGGATAAATAGTCCCCCGAGTCCCCGTGAAATGTCAAACGGGGATAAGTTAATTTTATCTCTTGTGAGTGGATAAAATCGGGGGATAATTTTTTTATCTCCGGCCCATGCTAGCCCTGCTGTATAGCTAACTATAAAATCGTCGTCAGTATACTAAATTGACGTCACACCTTAATATAGTGCTCGCAGTGTATACTTATGTATGTTATTGACGGCACTTTCCTTACCCGTTGCCCTAGGTGAGCGACAGAAGCGACGTGACGCGATACGACGCCATAGAAAATGATTAACTTGTCTATGCGGCAACTTAGGCCACGTGAAGGGTCAGCGACTGTTTGATACTGTTGCTCACGGAGGACAACGGGTTAGTTGAAAGTTAAAATTGAAATCACGCATTTTCAACAACAATAATCTCCAAAATATTTACTATTAAGGCTAGATCTACACTATCGCCCTAGGATTTCACCCGTTGTTATCTATAGTTATGTACTCACAGATCTATATGCATAAAACTATTGATTGAACAATTGACCAAGCCGCGATCCGGACCTTGCGCGGTAAAGCATGAGTCAATCTTAATGAAACAATGTGGGTCAATAAACAACATAATTATTTTAATAAAACATTTTACATTTCATCAAAATAATAGGATTTTTTTACTTAATTATATAAACTAAGAAAGTATAGTATACGCATAGACATTAATGTATTGAGAAGGAATAAAATGAACCTGTGTATAATGAATTTCGTCAGTATACTACAGTTGTTAACAAAGAATCACTCACTCACTCACTCGCGTACTCGGAGAAAACTAAAAGTTTATTGTGACCATGTTATTTTACCATAGACTATAAATGGGTAGAAGAAATCTGCATAATTACCACTGATATGACATATCTCTAGGCCGCGTGCTCATTTGCATCATTACAACTTCGTCACTTTTTTCCCCTTCACTAGTGTTGGCTTGTTCTTCAGTACGCCTTTTCTCCTTTTCGACGTCTGTAGAGAAAGAAAACATTTTACCGCGGCTAACAATATTAAGGTACCTTAATATTGTTATTGTTCGTGTTAGCAATAAGCTACCTTATTGTACAGAAAAATACAAATTAACGGTACATGTTCACGAAGCGATGCGGAGCGGAGATGTTCAACAGACCAATAACATTATATTGTAGAATTGTTATTATAATTTCACTAAAATAATTATTTACCACCGAACAATACCACTTAACAATAGGGATGATGACAGCTCAATCAAATCAAACTTAAAAATACGCTTCTAGTATGGAAGTTTGTATGAAATACAAAAAACTGACATCAAATTTCAACGCACTTTTTTTCTTTCTCTATAGTTTAAAATTACAAAACTTAAAACTAATCAAGGATGTGAATTTTAGGTCTTTTGCAAGACCCTCTATTTTATAAATCAGTAAGAAATAATTTATTTTTGACATCATCCCTATTTCACCTGACCCAGTTTCCAGGAAAGCTGGAAATTTGAGAGATAAGCTTTACCTTTTGCCCACTTATTTTGCGTTAGTTAAAATACATATTTTGTACAAAAATAAAAATAAAATAAATAAATTTAATTAAAATCTGACGTAATAGAAATATCACGTAATCCAGTAATCTGATTGGTCCGCAGAACGGCTCCGCTCCGCTCAAGGCCGCGTGGTAACCCAAGCTTCCCTCTCTCTCGTATATTCTAACATTTTTAATGAGTGTAGAAACCTCAGTATGCAAAAACCACATTTAACAAAACTAAACCCATACAACTACAATAATTTAAAATGTTAGAATGTGCGAGAGAGAGGATGAGAAACTTAGGTTACCTCGCCGCTTAAAGTTGAGGACACCTAGAGATATCTCTTGTCCAGACTTCAAAAAGTTCAGAACATTCCACTTTTAATATATTATCATTTATTATTTTCTTTTGTCTTTCATTATTGTAATTTTGTATGACCTATTAATTTAATTAACTCATTTTCTTTTATAACTAATATAATTTTGATGATTTTATACCAAATATTCATACACCAATGTATATGGCTCACAAACTGTAATCATGTCAACTTTATATCACCTACATTCTCATGAATAAATGATTATTTATTTATTTATTTAATAATGGTATCTTCAAATCAAGAGTGAATAGGAATATTCTTGGCAAGCACGCTCCACCTTAGGCTGTGTCAACACTTGCCAGCAAGTTTGATTGCAACCAAAGAGAAATCGACTGACCGTATAGCTTAACCCGATGTGTCTAGAAACTTGAACTTGAAACTTCCCTTTATAAGGTAGATTCCCACTAAGAAAGGATTTTCAGGAATCCCATCTAAGAAAAAGAGTGTCTTCTCGCTTTTGAGAAACTTAAAAACTAGGATCTACGAGTAGCAAACTCACACAAAGTCAAAACACACACACATGCTCAATTCCACAGGTCTATGCCTGGCATTACTTTGTAACACAAATGCACATTAAATGTTATGTCATTAGAATCAATTAAAAGGGTGTCTTTGTTAGAATTGAGATAAAGAACATGCGCATACACTACAACTTGCAATATCATGATACATAGTACTATTTCATCGCTTGACACTAACTAGATGGTGCCCGAGACTTCGTCTGCTTTTGATTCCTGCGGGAACTTCAATTTTCTGGATGAAATATGCCCATGGCCATGTGATAATTCAGGGTATAAGCTATGTCCATTTCAAATTTCAACCAAATCGGTAAAGTCGTGGCTTGAAGGAGTAATAAACATCCAAACTTACGCTGGATACAGGTCAAAATTTAGTGCAATTATTAAGTTTAGTTTATAGATTTATGTATACCAGAAATTCCCACAGATATGGGTATATATGGATGTACCATATTTTAAAATTATTTCAAGTATAATGTTGCAAGTTGCGAGTTTTTGTCCTATCTGATTTTAACAATTGCCAAGCGATGATGTATAAGATTTATTAAAACGTTGCTAGTATGTACTCATTTTGTGGAAATGAGGCACTAATTATATTAATAGTGTTAAATATTAATTTCGCTATGCTATTGAATCACGACATCAATAGTCAATAAAAGTAATATA
The DNA here is from genome assembly GCA_917051295.2 of Erebia ligea. Classification (NCBI taxonomy): domain Eukaryota; kingdom Metazoa; phylum Arthropoda; class Insecta; order Lepidoptera; family Nymphalidae; genus Erebia; species Erebia ligea. The sequence goes on from OU785236.1 coordinate 11,659,828, forward strand.
TACTTTGTACTATACCATCGATCCTACGCCATAAGCAAGCTGCAATCAAAACAATGTCTCAGTTCCTTTTATAATCTAGGCCCCTCGGGTATAAAAAGTATGTCTTTCATAACTTACATTTAAAATCTAGATTAGAATAGTATTAAAAGATAAAGGAGAGAAGTAAACTGAAGTTGATTAAAACGTGTAAAGGTAAATTCAAGATTACCTTATTTACTTTTATCATTATTATATTATAATTTAGCTTCTAAGTGCTTTTGAATTGTCTACCACTGGTTCGAAATGCCATTTCTACCGAGAAGAATCAGCAAGAAACCAGGTGGTTGCTCGTTCAAAAAGTTTAATAATGATCTAAAATAAAGTACGTATACATTACTAACCAGAAAATGCCCGCGACTTAGTCCGCGTGCATTTAGAGTTTTTATGCCCATGGGAACTATTTGATATTCCGGGACATTACTATTTGTACATTGACTATTGCCAATGCAACCTACTTCTGTCAAAATCGGTTTAAGTGAAAACGTTACAGACCGACACACTTTTGCAAGTATGGTAAATTCTTATTCATTAATATATTATTAAAAAATATAGTTAAAACTCACCTTTTTCGACATACTATTGCTAGTTGGTATCGTCCTCTTCGCCAACGGCAATCGGGGCCGGTTGAATTCGTCCGGCTTTTTCACTCTGAAAGCGAACGTAATGATTAAATTTTTTTTAAATCATGCTAATTTGGTTGTATAGGTACTTATATATAAATAAAAATCAATTGGCGAATCACTTGAGAACACCATGACCGATTCTGATGGAATGTTTTGTTGTGTTTAGACTGGGTCCTAGGATGGTTTATATTTGCAATTGTACCTGGTAGGTGACGTTCTAGATTCAGGGCAGGACAACGTTTGTTATGAATTTTTTGTTGTTGTTTGGTACGAGTACATAAAGAACACTGCTAAAACATGAAACATTTGAAGATCGCTTGGGTCACCAAAGCTGGAACCAGTAGTTTTCCTAACAAAGTCAAATGTAAAATTACTAGTCGCTAAAAAAAAGCTAATTGATATTTTGCTCTGATCTGTGTGAGGTTTTTTTTGCAGGCAATAGTTTGATACAGTGACAAATTGGGTTAGTTAAGTTTGGTGTAACTAACAATAAATAACCACCAAAAGTATTTTAGTAGTAGTAGAGTAGTAGCCCGCCAACCCACATTGGAGCAGCGTGGTGGGTCTAAGCTCTAATTCCCTCTCTCCTATGAGAGTGGAGGTCTGTGCCCAGCAGCGGGACGTTAATGGGCTGTAGTGGTGGTCAGGTGGAGTAGTAGTAAAATACCTGTATATTCTAACGAGCCAATGCTCAGTGGTGTAGGCCTCCTCCAGGTAGGTGAGCTTGAAGCCGCGGTTGCCGGGCAGCGCGCCGCGCGTGCGGTCGTAGCCCGGCGGACTGCCACCGCTGTCATATCTGCCAAAGAAACACATCAAATTAAAAAGGAAGACTATATGGCAACACACAGCCCTAATAGGGATGATGCTTATGTCAATATAAATTATTTCTTACTGATAATTAAAAAGAGGGACTTCCGAAGACCTAAAATTCACATCCTCGGTTAGTTTTAAGTTTGATAACCATTTTAAACTATAGATGAAAGAAAAAAGGGCGTGGAAATTTGGTGAAGTCACAACTATGTATTTCATACAAACTTCATAGCGCGCTTTTAAGTTGGATAAAGAGGTGCTGATTTGACTGAGTTGGCATCATCCCTATCGTCGCTCGGTTTTGTGAAAGTGATGTGAATGTATTATTATTATTATTATTGTATTCTTTATTGCAAACAAGAGACATAGAAACATATATAAATACAAAAAAAAAGAAGCTTAATCTTAGTGAAGCGTGCAAAGGCGGGCTTATCGCTAAAGCGATATCCATATGTTATGATAGTGTATATAGCTTACGCGGATAGCGAGCGGGACGCGCGACATTTAGCCATACGTTTCAGATATTAAGGATCGGGCAACACTACAGTATTATGTGTAGCGATAGCACGTCGCGATTGCACCCGCTATCTTAGGTGAGCGACAGAAGCAACGCTACAGTGAACGCTCTTATTTTTTTTAATTAGCTGACTTTACGGCTCTGGGTTCCAGCCCTTCTGAGCCCGCTCGCCACGCTCACAAAATTTAAATAATAGCATTCGTTTGATTTGCTCATGCGAGACAACGATCAAACGGCGCGCAACGCCCGCGCCGCGTTTCACTAAACGACCCCATAGGGTTGCCAGCTCGGTACATTAAAAGCGGTAACTCAGCCTGCCCGTACACATTATAATCACAATTATTATTATACTAGATAATGCCCGCGACTTCGTCCGCGTGGATTAAGTATTTTTGATTCCCGCGGGAACTCCTTAATTTTCCGGGATAAAAGTAGCCTATGTCCTTCCCCGGGATACAACCTATCACTGTACCAAATTTCATCAAAATCGGTTGAACAGATGGCCCGTGAAAACATAGCAAACAGACAGACAGACAGACAGACACACTTTCGAATTTATAACATTACATAGTATGGATTACTATGACTTTTATTCTAAATGAAGTCTCTAAAGATATAATCAATAAGTTTATTCTAATCTATGTGGTTAGATAGACTCACCTATAATAGGATAATTTGTACATGAGACAATTTAACATTGTTTTAGATGCTTCCGAATCCACTCTGTACTCTCCTTTTTCCGTAAAATAGTCTGCTTCCTGTTTAAAAACAATATCAATATGAAAAAACAATTTGTTCGTTTAACAACACAAGAAAGAAAATAAAAAGCATAAAGCATGGCATATAGCATCCAACGCAAAAGTAAATTAGTCTGTAAAATACAATTACACAGAATTGTGGGTAGTACCATATATACCGTAATGCTTTTTTAACACTCATATTCCCTCAGGAACTCTTTAATTTTCCTGGATAAAAAGTAGCCTTTCCCGGGATGCAAATTATCCCTGCATTGGTACAGGGATTTCGTCAAAATCGATTGAACCGACAGACAGACACTGTTTAGCATTTATAATATTAGTATGTAATATGTATTCTTAATTCTGTAGCTTCTGCAAATGACTCACATGGATATCCTTAGGATGCTCTCCCTCAGCGATTCGCACCATCCATATAAACTTGTTGATATCGTCACCAGAGTATCCGATCGCGCCTCCGAATATCACCAACACGTAATCCACATCGAGCATGGTCATTATATCGTATGCGGCAGTCTCGTTACTGGCCATAGCCTTGCCGACCAAGGCTATATGCGAGTTGTTCCAAGTGTTGTTATCTACTAGAGTTGTTCTATTGCCCATTCCAGCGATCTAGGGAACGGAATAAAAAGCTTAGTTTTCGATGCATATGAGTAACTCACTAACTAATAATGGCTACGAGTAACTCACTAACTAAGTAATAAATAATAATGGCTAACCGAATTACAGGCACGGCGGCTTAACTTTGTGGAGATTGGCCGCCGTATGCCGTATAGTCGGCGGCCAATCTCCACGTAATCGACGAAGAGCAATGGTCTATCGTATGCGGCAGTCTCGTTACTGGCCATTGCCTTGCCGACCAAGGCTATATGCGAGTTATTCCAAGTGTTGTTATCTACTAGAGTAGTTCTGTTGCCCGAACTTAGTTTAATTCGAACCGCTAGGATATGGAATGCCCTTCCGGCTTCCGTTTTCCCCTCCTCTTTTAATATAGGTACCTTCAAATCAAGAGTGAATAGGCATCTTCTAGGCAAGCGCGCTCCACCTTAGGCTGCATCACAACTTGCAAGCAAGTCTGATTGCAGCCAAGCGCTAGCCTATATATTTATTTTAAAAAAAAATTGGTAAGCCAAAGTAATTGCTGGTTCTTCTCAGTAGGAATGGCATTCTAACCCAGTGATAGATTCACTTAACCATTCAAAAGCACTTATAAAAATATATTTGAAAAATACAAGTCCGAGTGGTGTCGTTCATAGACTGTATGTAATGTGACTAAATGTATTGTTAGACAGAAGAAAAACTTTAAAAAACTAAAAGTCAAATGAAATAGTACGAATGTGCAAATTTCGTGAATGGTTCGAAAATGCGACATCTTGCTTACGACGCAACTCTTGTCCGACTGAGGTACGAAGAGGTACTGGAAAATATTCAAAATGTTCAACGCTGACTAAAATAATTACAGGTATTCATTGATATACGTAAATAATGGGTTGTACCTGATAACCATAGTCCCACCAAGACATTATTCTAGCATCGTCGGCCGTATTTTGCGACAACCATCCATATGCCTCTCTGAAGTCATCCAATATTTTACGTGATCTGTAACAAATATTACAAGATGGAACGAATTGAGTCAATACACAATTTACTACATTTAGTTCAGTAAAATCTCATTACCAGATAGATCAGTGCAATACGAAATTAAAGAAAAAATCTCTTAGCAATAACACAACAAACTCTTAAGATTTCTGGTAATGGGATAAAGGATCTGAGTATTGGAAGCATTCTAGTTATAAGGAAGAAAGAGGGCACAAATTAAAATTGAAATTTAATCTTTACCCGCAAGGCATCCTCAGTTTAATAATGGTAAATATTGAGTAATAAACTAATTTTTATATTACTTACCAATTATTATATATTTGACTAGGTTTTTTTTTAATTGCATCCTTTTTTAATTCATCTACGTGTTTAAATATTGTAAGGAAACTAAGGAATTCAGGACATTTCATTTTCATTAATGTGTTGACAAAAGACATTTGATTAAGTTACTGGAGATGTTGATAAGATAAGATTAGACTAAGAATCTAATATCTTTCACTCACCCATCGTTTCCATAACTGGCCAGCACGATACTAGGGCTGGAGTAGGCATTCGAAGTAGCCCAGGTACAGTGCACAGAGAATAACATCAACAAAATCATGAAGGCGATGAGGATGCCCGAACGCACGTTCATTCCCAGACCTGAATCCGCCTGCGCTGCCGGTTCTGGAGCGCGCTTCTTTATTTTACCAGCCTGGAAGAATGATACAAGTTTAAATTCACAGTACAATATTATTTTGTCTATTTTTAGGAGTTATATCTATCTTACTTCCGGTAAGATGGATGAATAAAGACTTCGTCCAATCTATTTTAACAAATAACTATAAAAGGAGGCTATACTGAATCATTACACAGAACAGCCTGTATCTTGAATATTTTAATTTATTATGTATGATATATGATATTACTTGGTTACCGTTAGATTACCTTTTGTTCACTTGTTTCGTTTACTTTTACCTAATTGTCTATTGATGTGTTACTGTTGTTTTATACCTGATATAATAATATTTCCGCATAAAACTTGTATCTATGTACTAGATTTTAGAGAAATGTGCAGCCCCCAGATAAGTAGACCAAGCTTAAGGGTGCTAAGAAACCATATAAATGCTATGTTAGTAAATAAATTAAATTAAACTTATCATCACATCAACAAAGTGTCATTAATACATGTCTGCTCATTATGTCGACCGTTTGAAATGTCTTCTCACATCATCCAATGTCTTGCCTTATACGCCTTATATTCTCGTCGAGCATTTTATGTTTTCTAGTTTATCATTATTATTCATTACCAGTCCTGTGTGATACATACCTTGTCATAGAGATTCTTGTCGTTAGGTTCAATGGGCGCGGTGGGCATTTCATCCTCCCTTAGTACGAGATCGAGGAGAATGGAGAAGGCTATACCGGATAACACGCATACAACAGGCGTCAGTGTAAGCATGAGACGCACCATCACACCCGCAAAGTATACCGCACTTAACGCGTATAAAGCCACTGGAAATAAGCATGGCGTTATTCAATATACAACGTTCGAAAATTTTAATATATATATTTATATCATACAAACCAACTTAAAGCTTACTCTAACTTACTAACTTAAAGGGCTAACTTGCAGTGGATAAAAAAACGTTAAATTGAGAGCCGAGACATTATTCAAGCAAAAAGAGACCTTCAAGTATTTTATGTTTGAGGGGTTCCGCCCACGTCAACAATCAGTGGCCGATTTTTGTCGGCAAAAAAATAAACATATAGATTGCTATATTTAAAAAATCACGCGTCCTACAAAACGTCGGTAAAAAACAAAGTCGGTGCATTCCGGCCGATCCGATTGTCGGTGGAAAATGAAACATTCGGATTGTATGGGCTAACGCATACTAATCAGTAATCACCAACAGTCGGTGAATTCATGACGTGCACTTCCCAAGATAGCCACCGAAAAAGAGACGGACGTTGAGTCGCTCAAAAAGTTGGTGATAAAGTCGGCCTGATTATCGTATAGGTAGTAAGCGCCAATCAAACACTCGTCTCTGAGCTGTGGAGCGAGTGCTAGTTTTCGCAGCTCTCATAAAAACTGTCGAAGTCAACGTTACATATAACAACGTAAAATATGCTATTGCGACGCGTCTTGCTTTAGTCAACTTTAGACGATACTAAATAATTGGCGCCAGCTATACCTACAAAAGTCTGACGTGGGCTGAGCCCTTATACGTTAATTTTAAAACAGAATTTAAACGCGCTACCTAAATCTAAATCCCAAAAACTCAAATCTGTGAAGAAAGAGTTTCAACTTTAGCCCATAGCTTCCCTAGTAATCAAAGTTGGAACTTATTAACCTATCGGTAAAATTACCGCCATCTTCGTAAGATATACCCATAAATTCATAGAGATACTTACCAAAAACTCTCTCATCGTTAATATTCTTGACGCAGTACCACAGTCCCACGGGGAATGTGCACACAAGCACGTGGAGGTCAAAGAAGAACGACGACCACGTTGTGGGCTGGTGCTCCGAGACTGAGGCGATGATAGGAATATGAATCTTTGCATATGCTGTGTCCCATAAGGAGTAAAATCTGTTGACAATAACTTTATTTTGAACCTCGATCCACGCGGACAAAGTCGCGGGCATCAGCTAGTATTACATAAGTAAAGTAAACTAGTTCTAGACTCTACAACAAAGTAATTAGCATTTCCAGCATACCTACTTACATATTATTATCAGTGTATGTACTATGGTGTACATAATAATAGGAATGCCTATTCAAATGGTAAGCACAGTTGAGGTGTATGGTATAATTTTGTATTAATTCGAGGCTTTGAAGATAGCGTCTACGCTTATTACACACATTGAAAACAAACATAATTTTTCCTGTACATTTATTTTTAATCTATAAAGAGTAAAGCATAAAATAGGTTTGTTTTCAATAATTAAAAATTTGTAAATAACAATTTAAATTTATTGTAAATCCATACTAATATTATAAATGCGAAAGTGTGTCTGCCTGTCTGTCTGCTACGCTTTCACCTGTTCAACCGATTATGATGAAATTTGATACAGGGATAGGTTGTATCCCGGAGAATTACATAGGCTACTTTTTATCCCGGAAAATTAAGGCACCAGCGGAGGGTGAATTGCTCATACAAACGTAATACCAAAATAATTTGTAATTCGAGCATATTTCCTCCATATTATGCGATTATTAAGATTTAACTTGTATTTATCTGGGTCCCTGGATAATTATTTTTTCAAAATATTTTCCCAATATGAAATGTAAGCACATTGCGTTTTGCATGTTTTTACGACATAAACGACATGTTTTCTTCTTATTTGTTTCATATTAAAACCAACGATATCTCACGTACTAATTAATCAGGAACATAGCCTATATTGTCAAGTTACAGAACAACAACACGAAGTTAAAAACACAACAATTTTTCATTCATCATTTTTGGTATTCACGGAACAAGACTAAATGTATAACAAATTCTGTACGCTCATATTGCTATCGCGCTTGCACGCGATCATGTGTCATCAGCCAAATAGGGATAGCAATATACCGGCAAATTTATATTTGCGGTTCGAGTAGAAGTTGCGAGCGGGGAATCAAAAATTCTTAAACCACGCGGACAAAGTCGCGGGCATCATCTAGTAATTTAATCATTTGTAAATTTGTGCAAAAAATATTTGCAAAATATAGTATCACTGAGCACGTTTTGAAAATCTAATAGATGAGGTAGACTAATGATGATAATTTAACGTTAACTTAAAACCAAATCTGCAAAGGGTTATACTTTAAGTTATATTAGCTATGATTTCTTACCTTCCACTCCACGGAGCAATCACACCCATATAAGTAAGCAACACAACCATAAGGAACACTAGCGCTGCAGCAATTAATCCTCCAACTATGAGCAGCTGCTTCCACTGACCCTTTGGGTTCAGACTGTGTAAGTACTTCAGTGTTCCGATTGCCATCAATAGTGCAAACACCCCTAAAACAAATAAGTTGGTAATATTTTCACAACCTTATTAATTAGGGAAAGAAATTTCTACTAAGTACATAATAGCTTTAGCCAGTAATAATAACATATTACACTAGTCCCACCAACTTATCTGGCCCCGTGGCGTATTTCCGTTTGCGTGTTCAATAGGGCCAAAATTGGAACTAATTTTTATGCCTGTTTAGTTTTGGTTTTTATTTTATTTTTAATATTATACTTACTAGCGATGACGAGGTCAGATAAGTATGTGGGACTATACTGACAACCAAAATGTGGAATTTTGGACGTAATTGTAAAAATAGTCACTTTTTAAAAATTCATCTTCTAAAAGGATCCTTAGGGTGTAGGATTTCTAAAAACGCTCTGATACAGCTGGCTCTTATAAATAAACTGAAGCCTGAACAGCAATTTCATATATGTTACTTCAAAAATTACAAACATCCGAACAAGCTTTCATCCCATATTAAATAGGTCCTATATAATCCCTTTAGGGAATGAATTTGAATCAATTAAACAAGGAAGTGTGATAACAGTTTCCATTGGGAATTGTTCTTTTAGGAGGAATTCGAAACATTTCTTTAGTATAAATGTTTACAAGCATTCATTGTTTAAGTGAAACAAATGCATGAGCAGTTATCATTCATACACTGTTGATGTATGTATATAATTGATAAGGTTAGTAAATTAAGCCTTATCACCCAATACACTTAAAATTTTACTGCTAATAGCAAGCAATGTATTAATTGGCTGCGGTGTTAAAGAGTGCTATTATAAATCAATGTGTATAGTACTAAAATATAAATACACTTTTTTATACAGCAAATGCATCCAATAATATCTGTATCTATCATAAATATTTTCAAGTTTATAATTAGGTACTAGAAATTATAATTTCTAACATTTGGTATTGGGTTTGGGATGCAACAGAATATTTGGCATATTAATGGGACTGTAGCCTTAACATAAAAATAGAAAATATTTTAACAAAATTCAGGCTAAATATTATTTTCAGATAAGAGTAATGTTGTCAATCAGCAACTCAAACGTTTTCGACTTTTCAAGTCCTTTCAATGATAATTTAGTTTAAGTGCTTAGTACTTAGTAAATGAATAAATTAACTCAAAACTTAGACTGCATTTTCTTTTACCATCCATGTTATTGATGCCCACGACTTCGTCCGCGTGGTTTAAGTTTTTTTTTTATTCACGCGGGAACCCATCCCCACCTATGCCACTCTCCAGGTCCGCAAATAGCTATACCCATGCCAAAAATCACGTCGATCCGTTGCTCCGATGCGGCATTATTGAAGGCCAAACCAACAAACAAACACACTTTCGCATTTATAATATTAGTATGATTATGGCTTATTGAATGAGTGGTAGATCCTCTCGAAGATTCAACAGCACTTATAAAAGTTTATTTAAAAAATAAACATTTGAATTTGAATCAATACCATGCCCCTAACAGGTTAGCCCACTACCATCTTAGACTGCATCATCACTTACCATCAGGTGAAATCGCAGTCAAGGGCTAACTTGTAGTCGATAAAAAAAAAACAGTGATTTACCTGACGCAGCCATATGTTCACTAGTGCGGATGGGTTGGAACCCAACAAATGGGATTTGCATGGACAACAACAGTCCCACAATGTAGAACACACTGTAGCTGACAAACAGCCTCTGGGAGAATCTGCCCATTATCAGGAGCACGAACACATGCAGCGGAATCAAATTGATGATGAACACATAGCCACCCCATGCTGACACCTAAAAAAATTTAAATTGTGAAAATTGAAATTTTTAGTGTTAGTATACATAGTTATTTTTACATAGTTGATTTATATAGATTTATATGATTGATAGCGGGGCGACGGCGGCAGCGGGGCGATGCGATTAGTCGGCGAGCTGGCGACGAATTTCGGGAATAATTTGAAAGAGGTCTGGTAATACTTTATAACCGACAAAAACTTCTGTGATTTATTTTTTCGAATTCTATGAGTATAAAATTTAAAGTTAAAAAAAATCAAGTTGCCAAAAAAGTGTTTTTCCGATTTTTTTTGCAAATGTTGCTGCGCAGTAGCGAAATAACCGCAAACGCTCTACCAGACTGGCAGAACTGGATTCACCAACAAACGAAATTATATTTGTCCACAATTTCAGCTTGCCTAAAGGACCTTCCCGAAATTCGTTGCCAGCACTCGGATTCCATCGCCTCGCTGTCGCCGTCGCTCGGCCGTCGCTAATTTCGTGTCTGACGTCTTAAACCTCCAGTTGGAGATCTGTTGTACGTGTTGACTTGGTACTTATCTAAAAAAATATTTAATCACAACTGAAGAGGCAGGCATCTCTGCATTCATAGGAGTTCATTGTTATTAGGCTATCTACCTACTTTGCTGTTCATCAACATTTCTGTTTCATACAAACAGGTGTTTTTTATTCTTACTTACTTACCATATAAAAATAGGAGAGTGCTGTACATATTGACCAGAACACGGAACCACTTTTCAAACTCCTCAGCCACAAAAAGTATGTGAATTGTAGTGCAAATATGGCAATTCCCTCATTGTCGTAGCTCCCTGCTACTGACCTACTGCTGTAGCCAGGCACAATGGCTATGAAACATGCAGCAAACAGGCCAGCTCCACGAGACCACAGCTCAGAGGTCAACAAATAGGTAGCTATTGCTGTTAGACCACTAAAAATATACATTACTTATTGAATGATAGATGATACCGAATTCTATTGAACACAATCTGTATGCTTAAATAAATAGACAGATCTGAACCAAGTGCAGTCCTTTAAAAAAGGAAGCATTATGAAAGGGATAAAGGTCGAAACATAACGGCTGTGTACAACTTGACGTAGATGTGAACATACACATACTCCTGAGTTATGATGCATGAAACTGTATGAGACATGGCACACTACTTTAATGTCTATGTATACGTGCATGTCACACAAACAGATATACAGAGATTATATTCTAATTAGAAAAACCTACACATAAAACACTCCATTCTAATAAAACATAAAAGGATTCTTCTCACACTCATCTATATAAGATTTGATAATACAAACACAATCAAGATAAAGATATGAACTATGTAAATAATTATTGTAACAAAAAATATACCTGAACACTGGTGCGAGGAATACACAAATATCTCTTATATGTATTGGTATATTCATGGCATGGAGTAACCAATGTATTGACCCTGATGTTATCATTAGACCAGGGTACACTGTACCACCCACGATGCGCCCAAGGGGGTACCAAGCTCGCTCATCAAACCAATTTAAAAAGTTATAGAACCCATGCTGCACCATGTACGCTGTAGATCTGTAGTTGAACCTAAAACACGTTTACAAAAACTTTATGAGAAAGGCAGGAGGGAAGGCTCATCGTGACAGCGTCAAAATGAGTGAAAGGTAACTTACCAAGGATCAAACTCATGGATAATGCTTTCGAAACGGATAACAGCGAAAAGCCGGGATGCGAAACCAGCCAGCCAGGCTAGAGTCAAAACTGTAGCCGTGATCAAAGTACTGAAGCCGGTCATGTTGTTAAATATCCCTTTGTTGTGCCCATTGCCCACAGTCGGCGGCTCCACCAACGTCGTCATCTTGGTGAGGGATTAAATTTTCGCCTATTCTAGTTCTTCATTAATTGAATTCTCATCAATCTCACTCAACAGTAATTTCTTGGTAATTTCTATTGAAATTGATTGACTTTTAGCTGAGCTGAGCTGACTGACACGTCCATAGATAAAAAAATTAAATTGGGGACACGTCTCTCTTTATTATAGTGTAGGTTGCCAGTTGCAAATAACGAAAAAATGTGTTCAAGATTAAATATTCAGATTCTTCTGTAAAAAAAAGGTATGAAAGAAAAATCATTTTTTAAATTACAAAGGAAATGAAGAAAGATTCACTGAAACACCACTGAAAGATAGGGAAAAGGCAACAGACAAACATACTTCCTTCCTGCGCTTCCTTCAGAGCCCTACGTTCAGAGCGCTTTTCCAAAGGCTTTTCCTACGACCGACCGTGTGTAGTGAATCATAGTTAAAATATGGGAAGAGCCATGGAGGAAGGAATTACGACTGCCGTGGAAGAGCCCACGAAGAGCCACGAAACCACAGCTGCCGAATGTCAATTTCGACAATCGACTGACAAATTAAAATTTGACATTGACACTTACAATTTTCATTGCTGAATGCAAGTTCGTCAACGTCTTGTTACGACTAAACATGGGTAACTCTGAGTTACGCCGCTCAATTGAGTTAACTCACTTTACTGAGTTGGGTGCTCTGACTCCTTTTGCAAAAGAGTCATGGCGCACGACTCAGTGGTAGCGCAGCTTAGCGCTGCCGGGCGCTGTGCAATGTAGCAAGCGCTGAGTTACGAATTGAGCTGACTGCTGAGCGCTTTAGAAAAAAGTACTCTGACTCTGTCTCTGTGGAGTCTGTTGTTTGGCTGGGCCGGGCGTCTGCGCTGGGTAGGTACTTTATTCGGACTCTGTGTCATACTAAACATCTCAATTAATTTTGTTTTTTATTAAAGTTGTGACGAAGCTGTCACAGTACCTACCAAGTCCGACGCACGCATGACTCAGCGCACAAACACGCGAGAACATTCTAGAAGCCCGTCGCGCCGCATCATACGAGGATGGCGTGAGGGAAACCGACCAATCAGCGAGCAGCAGCGCACACGCCGGTCCCCACCGCAAATCCCCACACGCCGGCCTATATAACGCACCCGGCCGGCGTCCGCCGGGAGTTCGCCTGTGCCTATTGTCGCTTCACGACGTCGTCTCGTGGTAATTCGGGTACGACGGCGGCAATAGTCACAGGAGGGCGCTGGAGGTGTTGGTCATATCAGGGCTTTGAGCCGGAGTTGCCCAGCACCGCCGAAACCTTCGCATCCCCCCGCACTTCTCCCTCCCGCGCACGCGCCTCACGCGTGTACGGTCCGTAAGGCCTCCCGTCGACGGCCGATTTAAACCCGCGAGTGATTTAGATAAGTATTAGTGTTCTTTCAGCCGGCTCCTTCGGAGCCGTCCGGTCAGTGTGTAGATATAAGAGGTAGATTGTATTTTAGTGTTCTAGTATTATAGGAAATAAAGGCCACAGGCCAAGTTCAAAGTCATCCGTGTTTGATTGTCGAGGAATCCCTGATCCCCAATGTACGTGGTCTCCAGCCAGTGACCCCGCCGGCTCGTGACCACGTTACATTGGCGCCCAACCGAAAAACCCACCCGGCTGTCCCGGGTTCGCGTCGCGGAAAAAAAAAACCGTTCATCCGTCCGTCCGCCGTCTGCGTCGCGTCCGTTAAAGTGGTACACCCCGCCAAACCGCGGGGAAGACCATCCGCTTAGTCGTAAAAAGAAAAAAAAAAAGGGGATAGGAAAACTCACAACTCAAACAGTAAGTAAGAAACTTTTTCCGTAAATACCGTCATTTTTATTTTTTCATTTTTTTTCGTTTTTCTCTTTTAAATAATAACAGATACAAGTTCTTTCTGTAAAGTCGACTCGTGGAACTCCGGGTTGACTGGAAGAACGACTATCTGAACGGGAACAGTAAGAACTAGAAAAGTAAAACAGGATAAAAAACGCGAAATTGCATGTTAATTCTAAATCAGTCGACTCGTGGTAATTCGGGTTGATAGATTCAAGAATAAACATACAACGAAATACCACACTATATAACTAAAATCACACACACACACATACAAAAAAAAAGCAAAGTAAGGGAAGTTATCATCGCGAATCGCATGCTTGTTTTCAATCAGTCGACTCGTGGAAATTCGGGTTGATAGATATAAAGACAAGCATCGGAACGAATAACACTCATTATTAAAAACACGCGAAAAGTTACATTCGCGAACCGCATGCCAACTCTAAATCAGTCGACTCGCGGAAATTCGGGTCGATAGATTTTAGAACAGGCATCCGACCGAAAACCGTTACCAGAATTACTAAAGAAAGAACACTCACACAGAAACCGAGGGAAAATCAAGGGGAAAAGCGAAAGAAAAAAAAAACCACTTAGGGTGGACCGAAAATCTTAAGTACCATTAAATAAATAACCGTGTCATAGACAATTAATATAAAGAAAAACCGTAGGAAATCCGTAGTTAATATAAATAAATAAATCATTACTAACCTGTAACTAAACAGTATAGAGATATATATAGTATAGAAAAATAAAAATAAGCCGCAAGCGTCTAATTAGACCCCGTAACCGCAATTATATAGTTATAAGTAAATAAATAAATACCACTAAATAAGCCGAGACTCATAATTAGATTCAAAGTCGGGAGCAGAATAAAATAAAATGCCAACAGCCTGGATATACGCGTTAAGTAAACAAAAACTAATCGAAGAACTCGAAAAAAGGGAAATCGAAGTATCGCAGACAAACACAGTAGAAGAACTACGAAAACAACTATCGCAATTAGTGAAAAACGAAGACGAAATGGACCAGGAGAATGTCAAGGGGAAGGAAAACAATATAAATGAATTCGACAAGGCCGTATCCCGCTGGAAAATTCAATTCGACACCACCGGGGATGCTGTGGAATTCCTGGAGAGAATAGAGGAACTAGCGGACACACTGAATGTCAACAAAGACAGAATTATACAAGTGATACCGAGATGTCTCAACGGAACAGCATCGCTGTGGTATAGAAACAATAATCCACAATGGAAAACATGGGAGGACTTCACAGAGAACTTCAAGTTGTTCTACTATCCCAGAAATTACGAGAAAAACCTTTTAGAATCAATCATAAACAGACGTCAAAAAGTCAGAGAAAACTTTGTACCATATCTAACAGAAATACAAACACTAATGAGAAGATATAGAAAACTAACAACAGAAGAACAACTAGACAGAATATACGATAATATGAGATATAACTATCATTATTACATAAAAAGGAAAGATTTCAAAACAGTATCGGAACTCATTCAATTGGCAGGTGACTACGAGAAGATAAACATAGATCGAAGCAAAGACACCTTCAAAAAACCAATTTACCAACATAAAGAAAACCAAGAAAACCAAACAAGCCGACCATGGAACAAACAGGAAAACTGGAAAACGGAGGAAAACAAAACTGAGAGAAAACCAGTAAGCACGCACTACGACCCAGAATCCTGCTGTTGGAAGTGCGGAAAGAAAAACCACTCGGTCAAAGAATGTCGAAGCAAACAAGTCATCTTCTGCAGCCGATGTGGCCTACTTGGAAAGCTCACGAGGGACTGCTGTAATGGAAACAGGAATCCTAATAAAACGAAGCAAGCATATACAGCAAAATCACAGGTGGAAAAAGATAACAGAATATTTGCCGAGGTAAAAATACACGGAAAACCATTCAGAGCCCTCATAGACACAGGTTCAACGAACTCTTACATCAACAAGGACATCGTGGACCAAATAAAAGAGCACAACAATGTCAGAATACGTAAAGAAACCACAATTAAACTGGCAGATGGCTCGAGGATACAGACGAACACAGCTATAAACCTCAATCTGGAAATAAACGGAAGGAAGCTAACGCACCAATTCATTTACCTGCCATCCACAACCATCATGATAATGGGTATGGACCTGCTGTCAAGAATAGGAATCACTGTTAAATGGACAAAGACAACATGCGAACAAACGAGCACCGAAAAACAAAAAGAGATTACAAACAACGAGGAAATCATATCCGTAGAACAAAGGGCAACACTGAAAACCACTCTGGAAGAGGAATTCAAAAAAGCCGAAGAATGCCCAAAAGGGAATACGAGGGTCAAACACATCGTAAAATTAAAACATACAAAACCAGTAAAACAAAACGTAATAGCGGACGAACTGTCAAGGAACACACTATGTACTACGACGGTAGAGGAAAATGACTGGTACTCAAAAAAATACAGCAGTGTAACCAAACAACCAGAACTAGACACCGACTACTGTATACGCGAGGGAAAATTGTATAGAAGACTAGTCAACCCACGTTATGGACGAAAACTAGACCCATCAACAGAATGGAAATTATGTGTCAAAAAAGAGGACAAAGAAAAAATATTAAACCAGAATCACAACGAACCTGACGCAGGTCATTTAGGAACCTCGAAAACATTTAACAAAATCGCGACGCGATATTATTGGCCAGGAATATTCAGGGACGTGTCAAAATACGTCAACCGGTGCGAAAAATGTCAAAAACATAAGTCTACACAAGAAAAAAATCAGGTGTAATGCACATCAATAACGCAGAAGAACCGTGGCAAATCGTCACCACGGACCTCATAGGACCTCTCCCGCGAACATCAAAAGGATTCCAGTGGATCATCGTATTTCACGATAAATTCACCAAATGGTCAGAAATAAAACCACTAAGAACCGCAACCGCAACCGCCGTCACAAACGCTCTAAAAGAATTAATCATGAGATACGGGGGAATGAAAACGTTACTAAGTGACAACGCAAGAATTTTCGTTAGTAAACAATTCCAGGAAACCCTAAAAAGGTATGGCATACAGCAAAGACTAACCGCGCCATACACACCACAATGCATCCCAACCGAACGGGTAAACAGAACACTCGAAACAATGATAGCGTCATTCATCGAGAAAAACCACAAAAAATGGGACGAATACCTAAATGAATTTAATTTCGCACTTAACACGTCCATCCAAGAATCCACGAAGTACTCTCCGGCCTTTCTTTTGTTTGGTAGGGAACTAAGGAACGTCCACGACGAAAACCAATTCCCCACACCGGCATTAAAAGAAAAACAAAAATTACAAGAAATTTATGAGATAGTCAAAAATCACCAGAGTCAAGCATCGAACCTGCAAAAGAAGTACTTCGACAAAACGAGACGCGAGTGGGCTCCCAAAATCCAAGATCTGGTACTAAAACGGGATTATCCACTATCAAACGCGAATAAACAATTCTGTGCAAAGCTAGCGCCAAAATTTTCAGGCTCATACACAGTAATCGATCAAAAATCCCCGGTAATATTCTTGTTAAAAGCAAATCAAGGAGGACAAGTATGTACGGCACACATAAAGGACATAAAAAAGTTAAATACCTAGAACTAATAAAAATGTTGTGGTAAGATCCTAGGAGTCAGGGATCTCTTATTGCCAACAGTGACTAATACGGTGATTTTTACAGGTAAAAATCTTCTCTGGCGGGAGGGGAATGTGACGAAGCTGTCACAGTACCTACCAAGTCCGACGCACGCATGACTCAGCGCACAAACACGCGAGAACATTCTAGAAGCCCGTCGCGCCGCATCATACGAGGATGGCGTGAGGGAAACCGACCAATCAGCGAGCAGCAGCGCACACGCCGGTCCCCACCGCAAATCCCCACACGCCGGCCTATATAACGCACCCGGCCGGCGTCCGCCGGGAGTTCGCCTGTGCCTATTGTCGCTTCACGACGTCGTCTCGTGGTAATTCGGGTACGACGGCGGCAATAGTCACAGGAGGGCGCTGGAGGTGTTGGTCATATCAGGGCTTTGAGCCGGAGTTGCCCAGCACCGCCGAAACCTTCGCATCCCCCCGCACTTCTCCCTCCCGCGCACGCGCCTCACGCGTGTACGGTCCGTAAGGCCTCCCGTCGACGGCCGATTTAAACCCGCGAGTGATTTAGATAAGTATTAGTGTTCTTTCAGCCGGCTCCTTCGGAGCCGTCCGGTCAGTGTGTAGATATAAGAGGTAGATTGTATTTTAGTGTTCTAGTATTATAGGAAATAAAGGCCACAGGCCAAGTTCAAAGTCATCCGTGTTTGATTGTCGAGGAATCCCTGATCCCCTATGTACGTGGTCTCCAGCCAGTGACCCCGCCGGCTCGTGACCACGTTACAAAGTTAAGAAAATATTTTTTTTATTTGACATACCTAGGCACTTATACTAATTATAAAGTATCATCAAGTCAATAAACCAACAAACTAACACACTTACGCATTTAAAATGTATAGATCAAAGAGTATATTATTATAATCACTAGTAGGTACTTATAGTATAAGTATGATTTGAATAACTTCGTTGTTAACCCCTTACTGCATAGCATGCCATATCGGGCATTAGGGATTTTCAAGATATAATTTAAATTTGGTGCATGTTTTTTATCTTTGGCCACATTAAATGAATAAAGCGGTAGTACGTTTTGACATTTGTGATGACGTATGGTGTCCAACACCAATAAAAAAACAAGAAAGTCAGTTTATTTACCGACGGTCGAGTAGAGGTAAGTCGATCCATTTTGCGCGGGCTTTTCGATGGTTTTTCGCAATGAATGTCTAGGTTTTCTTTTTTTGGGTCAGAGGATGGTCCATTGTCAAGCCAATAGACAGAAAAAATCAAGACTGGCGTGCATGATTTGAGATATTTATGCTGTTGAATTGTTTTGCCAGATATGGGATTGCATGCAGTTGTGGAAATTTTTGTGGGACAGATATGGTATAGTATGCAGAGTGATCAAAATCCATATATGGCATAGTATGCAATAAGATGTACTGTTATAAATTTTAATGTATGAGCTTTCTTAGATGTGCTTTTGTGTCTTGTAAATGCAATTGATTATGTAAACCCGATTATAATGCAATAGTACGTACGTAATAGTAAGGTACCTACAATTGAACTGGTCTGATGATGGAGACGGAAGATGGTCACAGGATCTTAGCTGTTGCGAAAAGCCGCAAAAAAAGTTTATACGTTATCTTGCTCTTTATATTTTACCTTACAGAAAAGTTATGCCGAGACACAAACAAGTTCACGTAGTAAACATTCCAGATAGGAGCGAGGAGGAGCTTTCTGAAGATACCTGAATGGAGAC
Organism: Erebia ligea; assembly: GCA_917051295.2. Lineage (NCBI taxonomy): Eukaryota > Metazoa > Arthropoda > Insecta > Lepidoptera > Nymphalidae > Erebia > Erebia ligea. The sequence goes on from OU785236.1 coordinate 11,679,019, forward strand.
CTGAGTATCACGAATCACGATCCATTACTTTTGTCTGACTACGAGCCTAAGATGGGACGCGCTTGCCTAGAATATGCCTATTCACTCTTGATTTAAAGATACCCGGATTGTAATTAATAATAGAACGAATGAGTTTAAAAAGAGTAAATAGTTATTCCTAATTAAAAAATGTTGTTAAATAAATAAATAAGCTTATTTTTGTCTTTTGTTGTATAAAACCTGATTACGTGAATAAAGTGAAGCTTTGTCATATTAGGTACACGTTACATGTACCTACTGCCAACTATTACTGCATACAATGCCATATGTGGAAAATGGGATATGACATCCATAACTGCATACAATACCACATTTGGCATTAGCAGTTTTTGGTCATTATTTCCAAAAATACGTAAGATAGATTTTTTTAAAATTTTATGTAGACTCTCTGGTGGCAACATTACCACATAAATTTTTTTCAGCCAAAAAAAAAAATCCATGCAGTAAGGGGTTAATGGTAAAAGATTGACAGTAAAAGTAGGTAGGTACGGCTATGCGCTATGCTGCTCGGTGCGCCATGGCGCAATATTGCGCTAACTCAGTGAGCTGACTCAGTGAGCTGATTCCATGCGCTGAGTTAGAGTTACTGAGTCAGCGCACCACCAGCGCACGAATTTTTGGTGAGTTACCCATGCTTAGTTACGACCACTACGACTTACGATTTGACCACAGACATTGGCTGTGTTCCGTTATAGACTGCGAGCACTGTTCAGTGCTCTTACTGTGGAGAAATTCGTTCCGTTATAACTGACAGTAAACTGCTGCAGTATCATAGGGAAATATATGACGTCATTAATCGACGCCATCTTTGTACTGTGAGCACTGGCGTTTTCGAGGTAAGGTGCTCTCAGTGTTTGTCTCAGTGCTGACAGCGTTCCGTTTTAAGCAGTACCCAGTATACCTAACTATAAAGGAACGGCTTCGCAGTGTACTGAAGTGATGTCACACCTTACAGTGCTCGCAGTGTATTTCGGAACACAGCCTACAGTGTATAAATGGATTTGACGTTGACGATTACGAAGACGAAGTTCGTCAAGTTCGCGATGAAATATCACAGAGTACATTATATATACTGGTATGAAATATTTTCGAAAGTCTAATTAAATTCTCTGTTAATCATTTAATTCGCATACGAAATCACAATACAAAAGATCTGTTTTAAGTTTAAATGTCTAACTATCAAGAAATTGTTAATTTAAACATCGGTGGTACAAGGTATATTCAATTCGCACTTCCTTTCCTTACGTATTGTTTACCTTTTACTTTGTCTTCTAGGGACTTTCAATCTAATTATTTTCGATATGAAATTGACCTTTCTGCAGACTGGTATAATAGCCTGATTTTCTGTAGATTTTCGACGTCGTGGCACACTTTAACATGGGTTCCGGATACATTTTTCACGGCCCTTCTGAGCGGTCGCATACCCACGGTGCGGGATGAAACTGGAGCCATATTTATAGACAGAGATCCAAATCTGTTTGGTCTGATACTAAATTTCTTAAGGACAAGGGACATAGACCTCACTAATGTGAACATAAGGGCACTAAGACATGAATGTGACTATTTTGGCGTTACTCCACTGAGTAGAAGACTTGCACTGTGCGATGAAATGAACCATTCATCCTGTGGAGATGTTCTGTTCTATGGTTATCTCCCACCACCATGTAAGTAGCCATAGGTAATTTCATTAATACTTACTTCTATTGTTAATACGTGCAGAAATACAGTTTATTTTGACTTTTAATAGATTTTTTATAACCATAGGTATATAGGTATATATAGGTGTAGAACTTAATTCAATTATGCAATTCAAATACTTTCTATCAAGTACTTATTGAGTTGTCCAAGACACTCAAAGACACACAGAGTTGCAAAAGATCCGATAGTTTTTTTTTTGTTTTGACTAAGTATAACATGTTTATTTTCTATTAAGTAGTTACATGTGCTTTTAATATGTACTTGTCTAATAAGGAATAAAATGGTTGGTTTAAAATCATTTGCTAGTTGTATTTTTTTTTTGGGTTTTGCTGTTTACATAGGTACTTACATATTTTTTTATGTATTTCTTTCCAAATATCAATTCTCTGTCAGCTGTGAACCTTTGAATTATAATGAACATTTTCCTATATTGTTTACTATATTTTAATAATAAATAATATTAGTTTTTCCTAATTAAGTAAAAAGAAGTTTTCTTACAATAATTTTTAATAGAACAAAGGTCAAATTGTGTAAATTTTAATTTATATTTCAGTAAATGTAGCAACTACGACTGGAAGAAATAGCAGTAATGTATCAAGGAAAAACTCAACCGCCTCTAATACAGATGTGGCAGCTAACAGGACACATTCTAGGAATTCCTCTCTTGACCTACGGACTGTGGGCAGGATACCTTCACAAGACCAGTTAAGGTTAGAACTTAGAGGTTTATTGACATTAGAATAAAAAATATTTATTCTAGTGAGCTTCCTAATACTTGGCTAATTACTGAGCTCCTGAATACAATACAATAATACTACTACTGGTTCAGACTTATAAAATTCCTACTGAAAACGGCAAGAAAATTACTTAGGTATTCTAAATAGCTCCCTTTATTTATATGACTAACTATCTTATGCCGCGACTTCGTCCGCATGGACTTTCACAAATTTCAAACCCCCATTTTACCCCCTTAGGGGTTGAATTTTCAAAAATCCTTTCTTAGAGGATGTCTATGTCATAGTAGCTATCTGCATGTTAAACTTCAGCGCGATCCGTCCAGTGGTTTGAGCTGTGCGTTGATAGATCAGTCAGTCAGTCACCTTTTCCTTTTATATATTTAGACTGTCTAATACTTTACTATTTTGTGTACCATTGTTCCCTTAAATAATATTAACGACTAATTTATAAATGTGGTAGATTTAGATTCATGTAAAGCGAAAGTGTTTCTGTTCAAACACTCCGCAACAGCAACTTCGCAGAGCAACAATAACAAAGTGATTTTTTGCATAGACATTAGACGTATGATACTCTTTGATTTCACTGTAGGCCTTTTTATCTCGGAAAATTGAAGAGTTCACACAGGATTCTTCGAAACCTAACTCCACATCATCTAGTGTTTCCCTATATTTTAATTTGAATGTTACTTAATTTGAGTTGTTTCTTTTTAGCCGATGTGGGAGAGGTCATTCAAGGGCAGCTTCTCTAGGCAATACAGACTGTCATAAAGGATTGCGTCCACCTGAAAGTATGTTGAAGCACATATTATGGCCATTAGAGCCTAAGACAACGCGCGTGTTACGAACGTGCGGTATCTGCGCTTTTTAGTTCAAAAAGCAGATTGTATTGCATTTGTATCGATACAAACGCGCCACTAACGCGCATTGTAAGCACGTCTATATCGCGTTGTCTCTCTCTATGCATCGTATTCTTCATTACTGAGGGTCGTGCCCCTTTCCATTAATCAAATAAAGGTAGGAGTTTTCTTGGGATAATAATTTCGCGTTGTACGCGCGTTTTAATGGCCACAAAATCTTCTTTAGCTCGCACCTAAATGCGACCAACGCGCGTCCACAGTTCGTCTGTATCGAAGTGTCTGCCCGTTTGTATCGATAAAACGCGCGTCTGAATTTGTGAGTTTTCTAGATGCGACTGACGCGCGTATTGTTTGCGTTATAATCGCGTTTGAATTGCATCGTCCGCGCGTAGAAAATACGCCGTATGTATAGGCTCTTATTTCATAAAAAATCAAAGTTGTTTATGTGCATATTATGGTACTTACTGAAAAACTTTCAAAGGTATTCCTATTTCAGCTAACACATGGCAAGAAAATATGAAAGTTCAAATAATCAAAGCACATCACAACTGGGTTGCTGTTGCATACACACATTTTGTTACTGGATATAGGTAACAACCAAAGATTTGTGTTTTATTGATATTGGACCCTGATAACAATGTTATTAAGATTATAACTTTATTTCCAGATTAACAGACTCGTGTGGGTGGTACGTAGTTTTTCAATCGCCAGTCCAAGACTCTGTAATAGAAAGGATAGCCCTAAACGCAAAAAATGGTGGATCAGCGACATCTAGCGGTAACACCTCTACAGGCACTGATGTCATGCTCGGCATAGCTAGTGGCCCCCTTGTTAGGTTATGGGCGTTCTCTACACACACTGAGCCAGTAAGAAGAACTTTAATAGGTAAGCTTTTTCCAATGATAATGCCAATGCAATAAATCCATCCTAATATTATAAATGCTAAAGTGTGTCTGTCTGTCTGCTACTCTTTCACAGCCCAACTACTCAACCGATTATGATGAATTTTGGTACAGAGATATTTTACATCCCGGGGAAGGGCATAGACTACTTTTATCCTGGAAAATTGAGTTCCCACGGGAATCGAAAAAACTTAGTCCACGCGGACGAAGTCGCGGGCATCATCTAATATAATATAATATTAAGTTGTGTAAACTATTTTTATTCCTATACATAAGTCAAAAGTTTCATCTATAAAATATCCTCCGCAGTATTCTCGATTTTAATTTGTTGAATTGATGAGCTTATTGTAACATACTTTTTTGTGTCGGTCATACTATAAGCCTTGGCACAACTTGGCTGATAGTGATACTTACAATGTGATGATCGTAATCAAGTCTAATTGGCTTTTACAAGTTTCGCACGTCATGAAAATGAACAACCAATATAATTCTTACAATGTGATAATCATAACTTTTGTGCTAAATGTAATGTAAGACCTATTTTTGCACCAAAAAATAAGATAAGATAAAAAAAAACTAAATCGATCTCTGTGTAACTAATTTATTGTCTCTTCCAGGCACTTTCAATTTAGGTGTTCGCGTAGAACATCTACTATTCGTAGGGCCACAGTTAGTAGCGCTAAGCGGCGCCGGCAGTCGGAGCAAAGCTGGCGTATGGCATACGAGTACCCAGCATTGGCAAACGCAAGATGTTGCTCATCTCACCACTTACGATACAGCCGGCTCCTTCCTGTTGTTGGGAACTGCCACAGGTGCTATTAATTATATTGGTAAGTAGTTTTTGATTGTGCTTGAGCCTACTTATTATACTTTAGAATGGAGCAAAGCCGGAGTATGTCACACAAGTACCCAGCATTGGCAAACGCAAGACGTTGCTCATCTCACCACTTACGATACAGCCGGCTCCTTCCTGTTGTTGGGAACTGCCACAGGTGCTATTAATTATATTGGTAAGTAGTTTTTGATTGTGCTTGAGCCTACTTATTATACTTTAGAATGGAGCAAAGCTGGCGTATGGCATACGAGTACCCAGCATTGGCAAACGCAAGACGTTGCTCATCTCACCACTTACGATACAGCCGGCTCCTTCCTGTTGTTGGGAACTGCCACAGGTGCTATTAATTATATTGGTAAGTAGTTTTTGATTGTGCTTGAGCCTACTTATTATACTTTAGAATCTAGTAATGCCGGAGTATGTCACACAAGTACCCAGCATTGGCAAACGCAAGACGTTGCTCATCTCACCACTTACGATACAGCCGGCTCCTTCCTGTTGCTCGGAACTGCTACGGAGGCTTTGAACTATATTGGTAAGTAGTGCTTGGATGTGCTTGATCCTACTTTAGTGGTTAAGGCAAATCTGGTATATGGCAAACAATTGTTAACCACTGGCAAATGCTAGACGCAGCTCATCTCACCAATTAGGCTACGGTTTGCTAGGAGCTTTGCTGGCCGCAACATAACGGCCGCAATACTAGATACCGCCCGGAGCTTCCAGGAGAATTTGGTAAAATCCCGCATTATTCCTCATCAACATTATGAAGGAAATTTCTGAGAAAAGTTTCAGCTTTCTAGGCCTGATGATTTAGTTAGTTAGGACTTTTCTTTTTATTGTATGAGATTTTTATTTTTTCAGATATGCAAAAATTCCCTCTAAGAATGAAAGACAATGATCTCCTGGTAACGCAGCTATATAAAGATCCTAATCAAGAACCGATCACGGCCATTTCTGTTTACCTGACACCAAAAACAAGTAAGTTATTTATGTACTCATAAATTATGTGGCCGTTTTGCAATGCTACACGGGTATGTCACACTCTCTTTAACGTTTCTGTGGTGGTGTCGTGTGGTGCGGGTTGTTACGTTCCCTCAAATATGGTTGAGCGAAGCAATGGCTGGATCATGCGTCATGCTCGTGAACGGGTGCCACCGTCGGAAATGGGGCTGCCTCTGTCTGCCAGTCTTGGCGTGTATTGAATATTGTATGCTCGTGAAAAAAGCTTACTATACAATCGAAGATTACGTAAATGATAAAAAAAAAAACAGCGTGGATTTGTTTCGCTCCAGCTATGCGTGGGACTGCAGTTATTTGTATCATTATGATGATTGTAAGTTTTGATGGAAAAGAGCAACCACCGAGTTTCTTGTTGGCTCTTCTCGGTAGGAATGGCATTCCGAACCAGCGGTAGATTCATATTATAACGATTCAAAAGCGCTTGTAAAAGCTTATTTGAATAAAAAACATTTTGAATTTTGAATTTTACAGTGGAACATCTTTGAAAATTCGTTGTTTTCCTATAGATCTATGCGGCAACTGGATAGAAATAGCGTACGGGACTAGGTACGGATCAGTACGCGTCATCGTGCAGCATCCAGAGACCGTCGGTCACGGTCCACAGCTGTTCCAAACATTCACCGTACACCAGAGCCCGGTTACTAAGGTAAGATTGACAAATATGACCTCTAAGTACCTTCTTCATCTTCGTAAATCACTCTAGGGCCTAGGCAAAGACGTTGATGTTTTTTGGAGCAGATGGGATTCGCCTCACTATTCGCCACTCGTCTCTGTTAACCGACAGCGTGTCGTTGATGCTGTTGTTAATAATTATCAATTATTTGTTTTTAAATTGCATAAAGATGAAGGCCATAAAACTGCGTTTTCGTTTAGCGACCATTTCGGCTGAAGTGACATGTGACCCTCGTCCACAAATTAAAAGTCGCTCAGCGGGCTATGTTGGGAATTTCTCTTAGGGATAAAATCCGGAACGAGGAAATTCGGCGAAGAACTAAAGTGACCGACATAGCTCTGAGCGTTAGCAAGCTGAAGTGGCCGTTGGGGCAGACGTGTTCTGGAGTGAAGGTGGCGGGACGCGGATGGATGAGAGAGGCGGAGGACCGTGTTTAGTGGCGCGCACTCGAAAAGGCCTATGTCCAGCTGTGGATGCATACAGGCTGATGGATGGATGGATGACATGTGAGCGTCTGATCGAAAAAAGATCTGAATTAGGTACTTTCAATAATTAATTAGCGGCTAGAGAAGTTCAATAAGGCCTCAAACTCGTAATTGGGTGTTAAAGTGTTACTACTTACTGCTTCCACAGGTGTCTCTATCAGAGAACTACCTAATATCCGTGTGCAGCGAGTACAATCACGTGAGGTCGTGGCGCGTGACTCGCTTCAGAGGGATGATCTCCACTCAGCCGGGGACCACGCCCAAGGCAGCTTTCAAGGTCTTAGCTTTAGAAGCACCCACGGCACAGCCTCATAATGACTGTGGTAAGAAAATCGTTTTGACAGATTTTAGATGTCCTCCCTGATTAGATGTTAGATTTGACGACCTCCCTGGCGCAGTGTTGAGCGCTGTTGTCTTAACGTAGGAGATCCCGGGTTCGATCCCCGGCAGGGTCATTTTGGGAATTTATAATTTCTAAATTTTCTCTGGTCTGGCCTGGTGGGAGGTTTCGGCCGTGGCTAGTTACCAACCTCCCGGCAAAGACGTGCCGCCAAACGATTAAGCGTTCCGATACGATGCCGTGTAGAAACCGATTAGAGGTTTAATATATCACTTACCATCAGGTGAGATCGCAGTCAAGGGCTAACTAGTAGTGGATAAAATAAATGTGGCTCGCTTTTAGATTTCATATCGAAGAAGGAATATTATTCCAGCATCTGGCTCATAATGACAGTCGTAAGAAAATATTACTTGAATAATATTTTCAAATGAGACTCGCTTTTAGATTTCTTATTTTAGGAGGAATATTATTCCAGCGTTTAGTAAAAATTTATTCTCTGAATTCATCATTCTTAGTCGTTTATATTTTAAATAATAGTACATTTAATAGTTTCAATACATTTTTATCTTTATTTCAAGGTCCGTATGGAGAGCAGGATGAAGAACAAATATTTATCCAGAAAGTTGTGCCGGATACGGATACGTTATACGTTCGACTAGCTTCCAACGGAAAAAGGTGAGTGTCCTTCGCGATCTTACAAGAATTAACAAATATAAATCATAATAATTTGTTTTTTTTAATAACAATGGTTTTTAATAACAATGTTTTTTTTAATAACAATGGTTTTGTTGCCATTTTTGTCGAGGCGATTTGTCTATGGCTTGGAATCTAATCTTGACCATCAAGGCGGACCGGACAATCTTTACAAGGGATGGGACCTCTATTAAATAAACAGTCCTACCTGTTCCCATTTATCCCAGTAGTAAAGTATGTTACACTTTCTAAAAAGGAAATTTGTATCTTTGAATGAAATATGCTTTATTGTACACCAAAATACAGAAGAAATACATTTAAACAATAAAAATAAGAAAAAAATCGGTACAAAAGGCGGCCTTTTCGCTTTTAAGTGATCTCTTCCAGGCAACCACGTTTTTTAGGAATTAAGACTATTGAACAAGAGATATAACTTAATAACTTTGATATTTGTTCGATTTAAATTATTAAATAGTAAGTAAATAGTAAAATATATTGTAGAATTTTATAATTTCAATAAAATATAGTATTTTTGTGCTTATACCACTTAACAAATTCACCTTACTCACTTTCAAGGAAGGCTGGAAGAGATTTATTTTTAGAGATAAGCTTTACCTTTGTCCACTTGTTTTCTATTAGGTTTAAGACATTATTTTGTACAAAAAAAAATTTTCTTTATTAGAGTATGCACGATCCGTTCAGTAGACGGCTCGGCGGTATCTTGCTTCGTAGTAGCAGAGTGCGAAGGCGCTTTGCGGCCGCGCAGGCTATTGCTGTGCGGCCACAGGTCCGGCGCGACGCAAATGTGGGACCTCACGGGGCCCATTGACAAGGCGGCTAAGACGCTGCAGGCTGTCGCTAGCGCCACCACTAGTAGCGGCAATGGCAGTGGTACGTACTCGTATATATCTCTCTTTAGACCCGGCAAATAAAAAACGGGGTAGTGAGGAAAATTTGGGACAATAGTGAACATATTATATGCATCACCACTTGCAAGCAAAATTGATTGCAGCCAAACACTAATTTAAAAAAAAAACCATAGCAAATAATTTCCTCGCATCAGCGAAAGTTGCCCAGCATATCCATACTAGGTTGAGTAGGTAATATTATAAATGCGAAAGTGTGTCTGTCTGTCTGTCTGCTACGCTTTCACGGCCCATCTGTTCAACCGATTTGGATGAAATTTGGTACCTATGGGGATATATTGTATCCCGGGGAAGGACCCGGAAAATTAAAGCGTTCCCGCGGGAATCAAAAATCTTAATCCACGCGGACGAGTCGCGGGCATAAATAATAATAATAACCAAGCGCTTCCTACCATTGCTCCGGGGAAGTCATTTTGCAGAAGACAGCTGTTGACATTAAGACTGACTAAGCCACTCTGCAAAAAAATGTGTGTGTACCTACGTTATATAGGAACAAACTTATCTAAGAATGATTCCTTGTCACACAGGCGAAGGTGAAGAATCTCCCGTGCCAGACGGCGGTCCGACGCCCGACGAACTGGTACGATTATTATCCGCATGCGATTTGGACGCGACACCTGCGCCCGTCGTCGTACCGCAGTCGCCCAGCCGTCCCATACAGCCGTGAAGCTCGGCCCTATGCGATGCGATACTACGCCTGTACTCACTAGTTGCAGATTAAACGAAGAAAATAATGTACTTTACTCTGTGTCTATACAAGTGTATATGTCACCGTAAAATTGTAAATACCGTTAGATTATAATCTATCTCGCGAGATTGTGAACTGTCGAAAGATTGTGAACCGTTCAATGTTCTGAGTGTCAATTTTTGAAATATTTATTGTATTTACGTTTTCTTGTACTTCCTCTTGATCATTTAGGTGGGTTAGGGTTAGACATAAATATTCAGGTAGTGCCCTGCCCCAGGCTGGGCGCTTAGGTTCTATCGGGTTAATATACCAGATTATAATCTACCGAAAAATAATGCGTTAAATTGTAAACAGTATGTTACGGTTCACAATCTTTTGACAGTCTACAATCTCGCGAAGATAGATTATAATCTAACGGTATTTACAATTTTACCCTGACATACAATTCCAGCCGCGCTGAAATTTACTGGATTCAGTACTCTAATACACCACTGGATTAGATCATTGCACTTGATTGATACTAAAATAATATGAACCAGCTTTATGAGTTGATTATTTGCAATTTACCAAAATACGAGAAAAATCATGGTAATATTATTGTAGTTATTTTGAATGTTGATATAAAAAGGACCATTTGTTAGAAATATTTTCCTTGTTGTCCTTGTTAGTTTTGAGCTCAATATTCTGAATAAGTAAATAACTGTTTGTTTGTCTGTTTTGAATAGATTTTTATCTTAACTGAAAATAATTTCTTAAGGATGGACAATTTAAATAATGTAGTAAAATTTACATGAATAAAGATCAAATCGATTCTTTTGGGTCATATTTTGTTACGTGTATTATTATTATTAGTCTCTTGCTCAGTTGTGGGATTAGCAAGCTTGAAATATTCTTTCTAAATTCTATAATGTCTTTTATAAAGTACTAGCTGATGCCCGCGACTTCGTCCGCGTGGATTGAGGTTTTTCGGTTCCCGCGGGAACTCCTTAATTTTCCGGGATAAAAGTAGCCTATGTGCTATTCTAGACTATAATCTATCTCTGTGCCAAATTTCATCCAGATCCGTTCATCCGTTGGAGCGTGATTAAGTAACAAACATACATCCATACATCCAAACTTTCGCATTTATAATATTTATATGGATGGTTAGAGTTAAATTTAAATAAGAATACGTCTTCTAAAAAATCGTTAGTGTTATAAAAATAAAATATGTAGATATGACTGACTTTACTATTAGATTTAAATAGTTATTATAATGTAAAATAGTGGATTATTTTTGTTATTTCGATGTTGCTTAGGTATAAATATAGATATTTGGCTCACGTAGTATGTTACATGTGTCTAAACATTTTAATGATATAAGTATTTATCAAATCAAATATCTAAAGACGCAGCGGGATTAAAAATTCTTTGAACCCAGCTGACTGAGCACGCGGAGTGACAGCAAGAGCGGCAAGTAGAGTTGTTTAGTGCGGACAGTATAGTCCATTCACACCTATTTTCATCCTCACGCTGTAAGTTTGGCTAACCTGTCTGTGTTTTCACATTAATTTATTCTGTAGTTCAAACATTTAATTATAAATAGACCCTATACAATTGGGTATTTGACAAATAGTCAAATCAGCAACATTTTTTCAACCGTCAAAACGCGTCCTAAGCATGGGATTTTTATGTAATTCTGAAATGTGACGTCATTAAAGTTCGAGGCACTTTACTTTAATCGATTGTTTAAAATGGATAATTATTAATTAATCAACATAAAACTATCAGGGGACGTGGATATTACGACTTTTGGGAGATCCTCTATATAATATAATCACTAAAAAATAATTTATTTGGATAGTAGTCACATACCCAATTGTTCTTTTTAGGGTTCCGTACCCAAAGGGTAAAAACGGGACCCTATTACTAAGACTCCGCTGTCTGTCTGTCTGTCTGTCTGTCTGTCTGTCTGTCTGTCTCCAGGCTGTATCTCATATACCGTGATAGCTAGAAAGCTGAAATTTTCACAAATGATGTATTTCCGTTGCCGCTATAACAGCAAATACTAAAAATTAAAAAAATATATATATTAAGGGGGGTCCCCATACAATAAACGTGTTTTTTTCGTATTTTTTTTGCTCAATATTAAAAACGGTAACAGGTAGACGGTTCAAATTTTCACAGAATATTAACTTGTATATTACCTTTCAAATATCAATAAAGTAAATATTAAAGGGGGGCTCCCATACAACAAACGTAATTTTTATTTTTAATACGTCATAAATCGTAAAACTTACTACAGGTTTGTACGGAACCCTCGGTGCGCGAGTCCGACTCGCACTTGGCCGGTTTTTTTAATTTTATCCGTCAAGTATTAGAAATGAGAGTACATTAAATGTTTGTTCTGCAGAATAAACTCCATGTGAAAACATACTGACTCCCACGTTAACCAACCTTACAGCCTGAGTTAAAATAACTGTGAACGGACTGTAGAATAGCGGTGGAGGGCGAATGGAGGCGACCCCGCGATACCAAATACCTTAATAACGACCTTATAGGCGATTAGGGTGACCTTAGGCGAGAATTGGCTGGCTCCTTGCAAAGCTCGGAGCCTTACCTTATGCCTTACCTTTTGACTCACCTTAATTTTATTGAATCTCATAAATTAGCGGTCGCACTATTTTCAAACAAACAAACAAATCTACCTAAGTACCTATCTTTAAAAAAATCATAAATCAATATTTATAGCAAATGTGGCAAAAATAAATTATTAGGTCCAGTTCCGCAACGCGAGGTCTTATGCTGAGATCTGTAGAGCGAACTTTGTCTTGGCTCAGACTTTACTCAGAGTTAAAACGAGATGGACTTATGTGAGTAACATAAATCTGTCTCGTTTTAACCATGTCTTACCCTAAGCAAAGTCAAAGTACGCTATATACTAGATTTGAGTCTTAGTACGCGACGAAGTAATAGTATATAATCACTTCGAAGCGGATTGATTGAAGCCTTGCCCAGAGAGCGTTTACAATTACATAGAATATAGATGATCACAAACCAAGGTTTTACAAGAAAAATAATAGATTAAATCCGGGGTCATGAAAATCATAATTTTTGACATTATGCATATTGCATGTTTTACCCATTGGTTTGAGACTCAAATGTAAATATTGTCGGACATTTTTAATGTACATAATTCACTCTTTAGCGCAGTTCCGAGGATAGCAGTGCCGTCACATCGCTACTATGAGCGAAAGCGTATTTGGACATCGGCGTAAAGAAGTCAAAAGACGGCCTCTAAGCAACCTTGTTTTCAAAGACGTTTCAAAGACGTCATTCTACTGCATAAAGCGGCCGCTATAGCACCGCTATCTTCGGAAACTAGAGCTTCACTCAATAGGGATGGTGACAACTCAATTAAATCAGCAACTCTTTATCAAACTTAGAAACGCACTTCTAGTATGGAAGTTGTATGAAATTTACAGTTGTGACGTCTTATAATTTCAACGCACTTTTAATCCATTTTTTAAAATGGTTATCAAACTTAAAACTAACCGAGGATGTGAATTTTAGGTCTTTTGGAAGACCCTCTATTTAGGTAATAACTAATCAGTTAGAAATAATTTATTTTTGATATAGGCATCATCCCTATTGAACCAAAATTCGCCGTTGAGTCAGTAATAATTATTATACCATCGGCTTCGTTTTCGATGAAGGAAATATTTTTTAGCAGAGCCGTCTCATATTGGCCGCATTTGCATTGGTGTTAAAATGTTCCAAACGTTTGCACTTTAAGCGTATTTTAATTTGAATGTATTAATCTATTATTATTGATGGCAATCTGGTGTATAGATGTGTAACTTTATATTATTACTATCCCAAATGAGATGAATTCTATAGAATAAAAATAAATATATATTTCCGAATTAAGTTATGATAATTTTTATTTGAATTCCTTTGAAATCTTGTCCAAGGCGTGCCACTTTGAAACAATTTAAGCTTTGAACAAGCCGCTGCTTTGTTTTAAAATTCTTTTTTCTTTTTAATCCATTACAGTTTAGCCATTGACTGCGATCTCACCTGATGGTAAGTGATGATGCAGTCTAAGATGGTAGCGGGCTAACCTGTTAGAGGCATGGCAGTTATAAAACCCATGCCCTTAATCGGTTTCTACACGGCATCGTACCGGAACGCTAAATCGCTTGGCGGCACGTCTTTGCCAGTAGGGTGGTAACTAGCCACGGCCGAAGCCTCCCACCAGGCCAGACCAGGGAAAATTCAGAAATTATGAATTCCCAAAATTGACCCTGCCGGGGATCGAACCCGGGACCACCGTACGTTAAGACAACAGCGCTACACACTGCGCCACGGGGGTCGTAAAAACTACAAGGAATGTAGGTAATATTAAAATGATAATAGAAATACAAAAGTCATACATAAAAATTAGTTTAATGACTTGTAAGTAGACAATAAATTAGTACAATTGCTTAATAGTAACCATAGTAGGTACATTTTAGTTCTTACCATGGTGATCCAAGTTATATAACAGGAAGTTGCAGCATTTATATAAAATACCTAATACAATATTTAAGTTATAGGTAAGCTATTACAAAGTTACATCAATTGACTAGACACACAAAATAAGGTAAACTTCCTCGAAGTTACATATTCTTATATAAATTAATGCTATTTTTAACGTATAGGTACCTACCTGTTATACTTATAGACATTCATTGCTTGAAAACGATAGGTAGGTATATAATTTATATTTAGTGACGTCATCGTCATATTAATGTGCGTGCGGTAACTGTTTAAACGTCCGACGTATTGCCTAACATTAAATTTTTTTTTGCAGTTGTCGAGATCCCACAAAATATTATTATTATCATACATAATACAAAGTGTAAAAGAAATCTTAATTTTAGCAAGCAACAGTCCAAAGGACCTTAAATGCATTAAAACATCCCCTACACTCAAAATGGCGATGTAAAGCTAGAAATTGAGGACGCGACTCCCAACTGCACATTATTGTACTTACATGGAAATGGCGTTATACGAAGTGGTACCCAAAGAACGATGCAGTTTAGTCTTGGTTTCTCGGCGTTTAAGGGTGGTAACTAGCTGTTGCCGAATCCCCTCAGCAGGCTAGACTAGAACCAATTTATGAATGGTAATGATGTTATAAATACCTACATTTTCCCTGATGAGAATCGAAACCGCGTCCTTCTCAGTGTACCTTTAGAGACCAAAAGTTTCGTTTGCTCATTTCTTCTTTTGTTGTTTGTTGTTGTTGTTGCTCAACGCCCAGCACAAACTGTTTGAGCTAGAAAGCTGAAATTTTACAAAGATGCAGAGCTTACTAATTTATAGTGTAGGCAGATGTCGCAGCCGGATTAACTAGGTACCTATAGAATCTGCCGAGTCACAAAACGGCGCAGTGTTGCAATATCGCGGTTTGACGGTTAGCCAGATTGTAATACATTTGAATGAACGTCCGCTGCATTGAATCAACGCTTCGCGTCCTTCATAGCCGTATCTATTGTTGTAAAAAAAGTTAAATGAACCGCTGCATTGTAAATATTAGTGTGGCAAACTACAAAATCAGGACAAGAATGAATGGGCACCCCGACTCCACGCAGTCTTGCCTTCTTCGTCGTAACACTCTTGACAGAGTGGTCGTGGTCATCACGAAGTGACGGCTTTAGTGGCAGATGTTAGGCACCTCACGAGCAGACGAGATTAATATGACACCAGTCTTGTCTGCCCTACCCTTAGTGTTTTTGTAAAGCGCGAAGCCAGAAACTAGCCAGAGTTTTCTAGCATGGTCAATGTAACTTGATTACAATGCGGCTAAAGTTGGGCAGCCGTCTGTCGTATTGTAGAACGTATCGCAACGACAATCCGCTGAATGACGAGCAGACAGATTACAAAACAGCGCCGTTTTGTAATACAGCGGATTCTACGGCAGCGACATAGGCAAGGAATTTTTCTCAATTGCCACGGGAGCTAAGTCGCGACTCGTCGGTGGTTGCTAGTTCAATATTAAGACTACGCTCAAGCAGTACGTGGGTACGCAAACATCGCCTGGGTTGCATCGTAGCCACTTATGCCAATGTCTAGCTTTACGATAGTACAACTACGTTATATTTTATGGCACAAACACATGAGGCATATAAAAAAGTGTACACATAAAGTCTATAGGTACATACTTTGAGCAATGAACAATCAGTAATACTAATATTTAAGACAATACAGAAATGCATATAAAATATTATGTCAATTTTAATTCGAGAAAACTAGGTCATTCCCTTCATCTGAGACTCGTAAAATGGATGGCCACTTTTAATGGCGTTCCTCTCACTTCAGTTATCGTCTTGGTATGGTTCTTCTATCTCACGAAGTCCGTTTGTTTGGTTGTGCATGCAAAAACACATTGTACCCCAACTTGGGTGAGTTTAATTCGAAATCAGCAACGCGTTATTATTACTATGCATTAATAGTTAACGCGTTATTATGACTACTCATTAATTATAAATGCATAGTAATAATAACGCGTCATTAATAGCATGTTTAGATAGATAAAGTTGCCTACTGTAGGTACACTACTATATCCGACCAAGGGTGACCGACCAGACTTCGTAGGAATGCAAACATTATAATTTAAAAAACGTAGGAAATTATTAAAGTCACGAGGTGACGAACGGTCTAAAATAGTTGATTATTTATCCGCGATCCGAGTTGCCTACGGAAAAAACAGCGTAACCGCTTTTTTAGTTTGTACAGTTAAAATTTTAAAACATGATTTCATTACTACTTTATAATGGTTAGGTAAGCTTGAAAAACTATGAAGCCTGATTTATTGTTACATAATATGTGTTATTCCCTACTAAAAAAGTGTCTTATACTATAATTTAATTAACATTACGTATTAGGAGTATGGACGCTGTATTATAAATCATGTTACATTGATTACGTATATTATAGCCTAAAAAAATCACTAAAGCCTAGGATGAAACAAACACTAATTCGTCCAAGACTAAAGTCTAAATAATTGTTTAAGCACACCCTGTATGTTAACCGGGAAAAGGAAATCATTAAGATCGGAAACATACTTATGACACGTGACGCGACTGAGATTACCCATAATAGGTTATAGTATTTTTAAAACAACATAAATATAATTACTGGTCAACTGCGTGAACACATGAAACACGCAAGCGTGCTAAAACTTCCACCAGTATTAACCAGTTTATAAAAATAAAAATAAAAATTTTTTACTGGTTTAATATCCATGAACTTTCCAAGAAAACTTCATTCTTTCATGACTATCTTTTGATGTTCAATCAAAAATCACCACGAGTTATAAGTATATTTCTGTCCTAATACTCGTAGTTGCGTAAAAATAAACTATTCAACACTGGTCACAAATGTAAACGAAATACACTTCGCTTGCATTTGCGTAAAAAAAAAATACAACCAAGACAGACTAATATAGTCAGGTTAACAATTCTAGTCTATTACCATAGATGTATGGGCTAGTTAAAGGTACAAGCAGGTAAATCCAAAGAAAAAGGCCTAAGAAGTAGTTAATTATAATGAGGATCCTCTGTAGCAGCGGAAAGTGTAAAACATCGAAGAAATTCGGAAATCCTAGATGATTGCAGAATATGTGGGCGACCAGCGGCGCGAAGAAGTGACCTGAAAAGAAACAGCTCTTATTAGTCATATTATTGTCCTTCATACCCGAAACTGTCGTATCGCAGGCATCTTCTAGGCAAGCGCGCTCCACCTTAGGCTGCATCACCACTTGCAAGCAAGTCTGATTGCAGCCAAGTGCTAGCCTATATATTTTAAAAAAAACTTTTAGGTACATGGGGTTTTGAGCTGTACAACTTTTGATAACAATGCTTATTGCTTCGACCAAAAGTTTCGAAATATGTTTAACTAGCTGATGCCCGCGACTTCGTCTGCGTGAAATAAGTTTTTTGATTCCCATGGGAACTCCTTAATTTTCCGGGATAAAAAGTAGCCTATATCCCATACCCATGCAAAAAATCACGTCGATCCGATGCTCGGTTGCAGCGTTATTGAAGCAGACACCAACAAACAAACACACTTTCACATTTATATTATTAGTATGATGTAGAGAAATCATCTGGTGACAGTTTAATTTTAACTTTAACACTTACCAGTTCGTAAAAATAAGTATGCTGAATAAGCACCAAATACTGTAGTAAATGAGAACTGAAATACTGAAAAAATAAAACTGATTAATACATAATATTATGTCGTCGTCGGGTATGTTACACTCTCTTTAACGTTTCTGTGGTGGTGTCGTGTGGTGCGGGTTGTTACGTTCCCTCAAATATGGTTGAGCGAAGCAATGGCTGGATCATGCGTCATGCTCGTGAACGGGTGCCACCGTCGGAAATGGGGCTGCCTCTGTCTGCCAGTCTTGGCGTGTATTGAATATTGTAGGTATGCTCGTGAAAAAAGCTTACTATACAATCGAAGATTACGTAAATGATAAAAAAAACAGCGTGGATTTGATTCGCTCCAGCTATGCGTGGGACTGCAGTTACTTGTATCATTATGATGATTGTAAGTTTTGATGGAAAAGAGCAACCACCGAGTTTCTTGCTGGCTCTTCTCGGTAGGAATGGCATTCCGAACCAGCGGTAGATTCATATTATAACGATTCAAAAGCGCTTGTAAAAGCTTATTTGAATAAAAAACATTTTGAATTTTGAATTTTGAATTTTGAATTAGAATCATTTCAATTAACGTATAAACATTGGCAAACATATTAGTAGAAACTAAAATGAATGTTTATTTTAGGAGACATTATACTTACATGAGATAAATAAAGCAGATTTAATTGAATGTCCTCCACTCAATAGTTCATGCAAGTGATGGAAATGAGCTGAAACAATTAAACATCATTAATATTAAATTATAGGTTTTTAAAATGTTATATTAATTATCCTGCTGAATCGTAGGCATGTCTAACTTAATTTTTTATACTCTCTGCGCAGCATCGTATTCCTCAATACTGAGGGTCGTAACTCCTTTCCATGATTGAAATTTGAAATTTGAACCTCCAAATTCGGTCACCCATCTAGTTACCGACTTGGGTCAACGTTGCTTAACATTCGCAATCGACTGTTATGCGTTGTTACAACTAGGCCACTCGTCCCTCAATTATCTTATTAACTTATTTATACACAAGTTATCAATTTTTCATCACATACTTTTTGATGAAGCAAAATATGACACAGAAATACTGAGAAGTAAAAAGCTGGTATACAGATATTTAAATTCAATGAAACTTACCAATACCAAACAGGAATGGCCCAGTGAACACAGCAGTGAGAGGCTCTAAGCATTGAAGCAACAATGGCATCATACAAGATCGGAAAACCCATTCCTCGCTTATAGGTGCCATCACATGGTTACGCAACCACACAAGATCCTGAAAACTTGATGTCCATAACCAAGGATCTGAAATATAGACCCATAGTTAGTAGACATATTACAATAAAGTGTGTTACTAAGTCTATTTTAATATTGGCGTTGATCAGGCGTTTGTTGAAGTGAAAACTTCTTTAGCCGCGTTGAGTACTTTTTGGTACTGGGGTAAAATTGTGGATTGGCCGCGTCATAGACATGCATGTCGCCGACATGCTGGTGTTATTACGAAGACAAAGGTCTTAAATATAAATATACTACATTCGAAATTAAACTTTAATGCCTTAGTGTTAAGTTTTATATTTTAACTAGCTGATGCCCGCGACTTCGTCCGCGTGGATTTTAAGTCTTACCAAGTCCCGTGGGAACTGGTTTGTTTCCCAGGATAAATGTGTATAATATTATATGAAACTGAATAAATGACTGTCAATCTGTCAATATATTTGAAGATCTCACTACTGTCTTATGTCTCATTTACTTTTTATGTATATGGAGATTTTTTAACCCAATTTTTTTACTTTTCTGTACAATTTTTCAATCATTTTCTTTCTTAAGAACCTTCTCCTTACAATAACAAACACAACAAAATTAGCGAAATTGGTCCAGCCGTTCACTCGTGATGCCGTGACCAAGGGAAATAGGGATTCATTTTTATATACCTATAGAGATTTTTTTTTATTAAAAAAATATTTAAATATTCGTTTTCACTTCTATCGGCAGTCCCTACGACTGCCAATTTTTTTATATTATAACCCACTACCCACTGTCCAGTTGATCAATTTCTCCCATTAATTTTGATCGCTTTTTAGAGATAAGCCTGCCTTATTGTATCTGAGTTTTTACAATTTGCTTTTACTTTTTTCGTGCCGTACAATGAAGAAAACAAATATTATACAGATATTGAATACCTAGTTTAAGAGAATGGGTGGGTTTGAACATTTGAACAAGATTTGAACCCTACAACCATTTTGGATTTTAGTGCAGCCCTTGCCTATTGAGGCTTTAAAACATTCTCATTTCAAACAATTATCTTTGTAGCTTTTGTTGGTACAGTAAAACCCTATTACATAAGACAACTTCAAAGAGATCCAGCAAAAGTGTCTTAAGCGAGAAAGCGTAATATGCAAGCTAGTGAAAATAAAATGTATTATTTGCTAAATTTGTGTTTGTAATTAAACCTGTGTTTATAAATAATAGAATTGAATTTAAATATTCCTTAGCTCAAAATGTTTAGGGTGAGCAAGTTTGTTATAAATGCACAGAATTATGCATCTACATTTCTTCTAGAAGTGACCATATAAATGATCATAAAATGATGTTTAGTGCGGGAATTTGGTGTGATCCTATTAAGCTGGATTTGAATAAGTAGAGTGATACTAAATTGAATTAATTTCACTTATTACACTTATCTGAATCCAAATAATTTGCAGATTAACTGAATTTTAATGACAGAATGTAGTTCCTACTAATATTAATAATGTAACACCAATGTAGCTGCTGCTGTTTCTAGCAGCAAGTAGTATTGGTCAGGAACTTTAGAGTGGCGATCACAATAGAGCAGCAACGGTCAAAGTAATACCGGGTCTTGTTACAGAGCCCTGCAAAGCCATATCATCAAGAAAGAAAGAACAACAATGTACCTACGCAATATATATAGACAGAAAACTTATTTAAACGAATCAGTTGAAGGAACAGTTTTATATTAACAAAAATCTATTTTACTCACACGTACACACACAACACACACACACACACACACCTACTCCAATAGTTCACACACCTTTGCATGTTAAATAATTAAATAAATCTAAAATCTAAAATATATTGTAACTTTTGTCACTCTTTTTCTAGGAGGGAAAGTCACTGTAGCCTAAACCACAGGGTAACCTAGGTTGCAGAGACCGACCATACATTGTATTTGTAGACCTAAGCCTTACTTTTGTAATTTTGTGAAATAAATCATTTATTTATTTATTTAAATGCAAATAAATGATTTGATTTGAAATATAAACCTAAAATAGCCTGTAATGGAAGGTCTATGTGGCACAACTGTGCTGTCCATATCACTAAGAGCATCTTATTTACAAACACACAGATGTACAGAGGCAGTATAAATAGTTACTATACCTGCATATAATTTCCAAGTTCCAGCTATAAAATGCATAGTCAATGGACCCAAAAATAAAGTGGCTGTCAAAAGTAAGGGGATAATTAATGCTGCTATCATTCCAGACATGCGGAAACCCATGTACTCATACAGGCTTCCTTTTTCCAAGGTTTCTTCTTTAAGAAGTGTGTATGTAAAGATTGGTGCCAGCAGCATCATACAAAACACACTGAAAAATCTTCTCTTGATAGTTGTTGGGTGATCTCTGTAACATATAAACATAATGGATAATAATGAATATGAAAAACTTATCTGCCTGCCTATTTGTAATCTTTTTACAACTGATGTGTTATGTGATATTAACTTAATATCTGAGATATATCATCACAGGGTCAGACAGGATCCTTTTCATCTTAGGGAATTGGCAATTTAAACTCTTCACAAATAAGATTGCATGCAAAAGCTAGCACAAGTATATAAATCAATATTTTATCTTTGCCAGGATTTGGTCCTGATAACTGTACGGTAGTAAGGTTATATATGAAAGAAACAGAAATATAAGGTTATAGGTAAATTAAAAATAGGTACCTGTTTAATTTAGATTTCCAAATATATAAACTGCCAACGTAGGAAAATGTTAAAAATACACACGCCAGACCTGAATACAGACAGGTATTTGGATGAGCTTCATTAAAAAGAGACATTTTATCACTAAATAAATAATTTTAACGCCAATATTTTTTAACGTGTAATTTTAATTTTAGGAAACACAAAAATTCGCAAAAAAAGATTGTCTTGATCTTTGTGAAAGGCAGGTCTAGCCACCGACCAGAAACAAAAGGTCTAGCAGCCTCTAAAGACAAAGTGCTCTGTGACTTGAGACCACAGAGTACTGCTTGTGACTTGTGAGTTTCAACCACAGAGTTATAAAGAGAAGCAGAACGTAGGAAAATGTTAAAAATACACACGCCAGACCTGAATACAGACAGGTATTTGGATGAGCTTCATTAAAAAGAGACATTTTATCACTAAATAAATAATTTTAACGCCAATATTTTTTAACGTGTAATTCTAATTTTAGGAAACACAAAAATTCGCAAAAAAAGATTGTCTTGATCTTTGTGAAAGGCAGGTCTAGCAGCCTCTAAAGACAAAGTGCTCTGTGACTTGAGACCACAGAGTACTGCTTGTGACTTGCGAGTTTCAACCACAGAGTTATAAAGAGAAGCAGAGGCAGTACAAAATAGCGTGGCAAGTACAAACACACGAAAACATTACGCACACATACACAAAACTCAGGGCCGAACCTTGTTGCTGCATAAAACATTATAATATTAATATGTAGGGTTAGGTTGCGTGAAAAAAATTGACCTAAAGACACCTATCATTTGGAAGCTATAATTTGTAAGGATTTTAAAAATAATTATTATTGGTACTTTTATAATTTCCTCATCACAAGCGATCACAACTGCAATATAGTAACACTAGTAATGGTAATCATCACCACGTGCGGGACCCTAGTCAATGTGGTGAATATACACGAAGAATTTTTTGTGGTTTTAAAGCCGCGGCGAGTTTAATCGCCTTTAGTAGTACTATCGGCTCAATTTTATTTTATTTTTTTTAAAGTACTCATTTTTTTGAGTTAGAATTTTTTTTCGAAATAAACTCGAAACTGAGAAACAGTAGTACTACGCGGCGAAGTTCAAAGAAGCTAGACGGCGCGAGCGGCGTCTGGCGTCCAATCATCGAACCGATTCGGGGTTTAAAAGCCCCGCCCCTTAATCCTTTGAAACGGCCCGCGCGCCGCTGACCGCTCGCGGCTAGCCAACTTCCGGCCTCAGTTACGCAAAACACGTCACGCGTGCCGTAAGTGACGCTAATTCGGTTTTCAAATACGCGCAAAAATGGATCGCCATTACGAATACTCCAATTTGGAAGACCTAAGTAGGTATGGTGCAACGCCATTGCAAATTAGATACAATGCGACAGAAGCTCGACGGCTCTACGCACAACCGGATCACTTAAATTCCCTTCGTCTGCGAGGAATCCGAAACCCACAAGTTCCGTCCAGTATCACTCTCTTAGCCGCAGCGCAGCGTTTAGTCGACCATGGGCAATTCCGAACACCAGAGCATGTTCAAGGTCGAGGTCGTCCCCGCATGTACCTACTCGCCGGAACTCGACGAGGAAATCCTCGAATACTTCGAACGCGATCCTCGGCGAAGCACCCGAATGGCTGCAATTAGGTTTAACTTGAGCCAGTATTACGTGTGGAAGTTGTTAAACTCAGAAGGCTTACATCCATACCATTTTAGGCGTGTACATGCACTTCACGAGAACGATGGGCCAGCTAGGATTGAGTTTTGTCAGTGGTTATTAAACAATCGTGAATTAAGCATTCTGTGGACTGTCTAGTCAACTTATACTCGTATTGGAATTTTTAACTAGCACAATAAACATTATTGGGCCTTTAACAACCCCCACGTGATCCGCGAAAGTGCTCGAATCAAAGAAAGTGCGTAAATACGTGAGTGTAAAATTTAATACCTAAAATAAGTGTACCCACCTACCTCGTGAGCTGTAAATAACCTGCAATGATGGTGTAAGTACTGCCGCCTTAAAACTTTCATCGAAACTTTACCTAATGTTAAACAGCTGATAGTCGTACGTAGGTGAACGACCAGTCGTGCGCCGCTCGGTTCAAGCGTCACGTGACCCGCTCAGTCAGCTGGCGCTACTAATGGATCGCAAAATTTTCGAAATAATAATTTCTCGATTTTTAATTTTTTATTTTAATACTAGGGTCAGGATTAATGGTAGAAACAAATTGTACTCTTAATTTCGAATCACCTCTCAGGGGCCTTAAAACCACTAATAATTCAGCTTGTAGATGTGAGCTCCGCGCTGCGTGTGATATCGTCACCGTCGCGCGCGGAGTTATAACTCCTGTTACAACTCAAATCCTGAGGACTCCGTCAGTATCATGGCCAGTGGTTCTCGCGTCGTTCTCGCTCTGCGTCGACGCGCAGGTGATGGGGATATTATTTAGAAGAACAGTACCAACGGATATCGTGTAAATACCGCCAGATTTTAGCTCAAAGTTCCTATTGACAATAATTTCTTGGCAGTAAGCCAAATAAATGTTGTTAAACAATCGAATCGAATCGTTATTCCAAAAAGAGGTTAAATAAAAAATTACAACAGGTGTTTTAAACTCACATGTTTTTTATTCAAATAAACTTTACAATTAGTGCTTTAGAATCTGTATTGAGGTTTTCAATAAAAATTAATGAAATTCATCCACCTAATGGAAGATAAGGTAAATTGGTACCTACTTAGTATAAGACCTCAACTAACTTTTCTTTGAAAATGGTCGGTATTGCACCAGGAGATAGAATTGTACGGAATATATTACGTTCTTAGATTATCTGTAAAATGCTTGGAGCATATAGCACTCCATGAGTTGGTCTGCCAGTCTTTTCTATTAATATTTTTATGCATAGGTCTCTCAGGTATTCATCCTTTGGAAACCTGAAATTAAAAGTCGAAGTTATATACTTAAAATAAAAGAGTCGTCGAGTCCGGCCCTGTAATTTGTTAAAGTTCTCAAAATGTCAAAAAAGATTATTCAACAACTTAAAGCATGTATTTCTACAGAAAACCATAATATTATAGTTTTAATATATGCATGGCTACATATTTCGTCATAACAACTATAAAATATTAGATATCTTAGCCTTGATACGATGCGATACGAAAACATTCCAAAGCTACATGATAGCATGAATTTTACTTACCGATGGAACGTTACTTCTGGGGTTTTCCTGTACGAAGCGTTGTAACACAGGGGGACACAACACTTCACCATTTTATTTCAGTAAATATTCATATAAATCTCCAAATTTCACAAAAAACTTATGACACCCAAGACAACACAATGTAAACAAACGCCACGCCCATAGGTCTCACAGATGTCTTATAATGACTGCCACGCATTGAATTTTTGTCAATGTGTGCGTTGGTGTAGCACAGTGTTGCAGCAAATTAATACATACACATTTTTGCTTGCAGGGACACGGTCACGCTAAGTCACACTGATTCGCATACACTTGTCTATGTGGGTGTGAAATTTATGTTGTGTCTGCTTCTATATAAATGTCTGTGGTTTCAACTTTCATGATAGACACACCACGATGGATCGGCGATCAGCATGCGATCAGAGACTAGTAACCAGAGAGACGGCGATTGGCTGCCACAGAACACTCAACAGAGTATACTTGTTGGCAAATCTATCTCTGTGATCTATCTTAATCTTAGAAGCGACCTCTTTTGTCATTGATCTTAATTGATCCAGAGACAAGTAACATTGATTCATGGACCTACCCCACCCCAGCCTGCAAAATATTATTGATATTTGTAATAAAAAAAATACTAATCGATAGATTTTCAATAGCTCAATTCAACTTCGTTGTCCTTGTGCTCACTTTAAATTATTTAAATCAATAAAGTCGTTGAAAAAAATTCATTTAACCATACTTTCAAACTCCTTTAACTTTTGTTGTCTAAACTAGAGTAGAGGAACTTTCCAGCCTACATTCCCTTCATCATATGTGGCCATAGACTTATTATATTACTATGTAGGTGGCGCTTAGCACACTATCATAGCCGTCTAGAGACGGCTATGATACTATTTAAGAGTGCAAATGAAGTGGTAATATAACCTTAATCTAATGCTCTATGGCCTGACGCCCTTTGCTCGGATTTTTTACGAAGAAACCTAAGGCCAGTCACTCGCTTTTTTGTTTTGCAATTTTTCGTGTTTGCATCGAATTTGGACTCCGATTACGACTATATAATATGAATACCTGGCTACGAAATTTTAATAGGTACCAATTCTCCCGCACATTGGCCCTGTTTTACGACCATTTACCGGGTTGATTAACAATGGTTGCAATGTGTGTTGTGCCTGGGTGCAATAATTTCGGACGTCATAAAATACCAAAGAATAAAAAAAAAAAAATAGTATTCAAAGAGGTATTATATTTGGATGAAAGCTATGAAGTCAGAGGGGCAGATTATGAAGTCAAAAACTTTGGTCTGTACTTTACTTTCCAGTGAGATAACTTTTATCGTGGTAATGTTGGTAAATTTTAGATCTAATATTATAAATAAAAAAGCATAGAAATTTACATGAATTGTTTTTTTTTTCAATAAACTTTTAAACTTTTATGTTAAATAATATCTGCATAAAAATAAAGTTTTATATATATTTTCGTAAAATTCCTTCAGATTTTCCGTTACTAATTCCTTAATGAAAAGTTAATTTCGGTGTACCTTTATAATGCAGAAGTCTTTTATTGTAAGTATGCAAAAATAGCACACAGCTCTTTGACCCTGCACTTGATAATAGTAGTCATGGCTCTTTTTTAGTCGCCACTGACCACTTTTCTCACATGGCACAAATAAATACTTACCTTTGGACGAGTACAGCTTTTTTACCAGTTCGCTTAGCATTGCGCTTCTCCAACTCTGCTTTAAGCGCTGCAAGATACCAAGAACCATAATCTTTGCTCATGATAGTAGTATTAGTCGTCTTCAATATCCAGGAGTATCGGTATCCAAATATCGTAGCCAGGTCTTCAATATGCAGGAGAATCGGTGTCCAAATATCGTAGCCAAGTCTTCAATCCGCAGGAGAATCGGTGTCATAATGTCGTAGCCAGGTCTTCAATATGCAGGAGAATCGGTATCCAAATGTTATATCCAGTTCTTCATAATATATAATAAGCAAGTATATTAAGTTTTTTTTATTAATTGTTACTCTAATTCTGTAGCCCGGAGAGACGCATTGGGCAACTGTAAGGTCTCTTCGGGTATGTTATCTAAATAAATAAATAAATAAATATACAGTGGTAATCGGAGTCTAAATTCGCGCAGTTCGATATAAATCAGAAAGATATAAATTTAATTCGACGAAATCACACAACCGTATCGCAAAACGAAACAGTGAGTGCCTGGCCTAAAGAGCAACGGCGAACTTCCATACATCAATATTATTGAGAAAAAATAATTATGTACACGTGTGAAAAAAAAATATTTTTCTAAGCGTCGAATATGAAGCTCAATTTTTTTTTATGAGGCTAGAAATAAAAGATTTTTCGTTCTAAAGTTTTGTAGGTTCTGTGGTAATGTCCATAGAGGTAATATATCTCTATGGGTAATGTCACTTCTAAAAATGACAACCGGAAGAAAGCCACAAAAACAAAGACAGATGACAACCACAGACCAGTAAAACATTAGGCACAGCCACAGACAATCAGCATCAGTGCTGCCATAATATTCTTTCAATTATTACCTTTCTGTTTGAGATTATTAAATAATGTATGCAAGAAAATTAACTTAAATACACTAAAAAAAAGAGCAATACTATTATTTATGCAAACATTGATAAAACGAAATAATTTCAATTTTTAAAACGATACAAAATAATCTACTAATTTAGATTTTTTTTTTTATACACTACATGTTAGCCCTTGTTATAACATACATGTTATATTAAACCCATACCCTTATTCGGTTTCTACACGGCATCGTACCGGAATGCTAAATCGCTTTGCGGCACGTCTTTGCCGGTAGGGTGGTAACTAGCCACGGCCGAAGCCTCCCACCAGGCCAGACCAGGGATATTCAGAAATTATAAATTTCCAAACCCTGCCGGGGATCGAACCCAGGACCTCCGCACGTTAAGGCAACAGCGCTCAACACTGCGCCACGGAGGTCGTCGATTTATTCTACCTACTAGGTAGATTATACATAAAATGGTAACACTAAACTGAGAAACGGGAACTAAATAATCAAAAAAGATTCCCTCAATATTTTATTTTTTTACCTAGGTTCAATTAATTAAGGTGAATACTTGATAAAATTTAAAAAAATAAGCAAATTACTTTCGTCTTTACCTTACTTGTGTACAATCAAGATTTAGTAAATGTGGTCAATAAAAATTTCGCCGTTGCTCTTTCTTAAATTGACATGAGTTGTTTTCTTCGTAAAAAATCTGAGCAAAGGGCGTCAGGCCATAGAGCATTAGCACCTCTTTTTCGTTCGCTGGCACCACATTTACACTCATATACTTATATAGTGTGCATAAAAGCGCCAAATTAATATGTTGTTTTATAGGAACGTAGGCTGGAAAGTTCCTCAAAATATGCAATTTGAGCAGTTTTTTAACACTTTGAGTAGGTAATTTAAAATATTATATACATCAAAAGATATAGGAGTTTGAAAGTATGGATAAATCATTGAATTATATGTACATAATACCTCAATGGGATAAATGAATTTTTTTTCAACGATTTTATTGATTTTTAATTAAATAATATAAGGTGAGCAGTTGTAAAGGACAACGTAGTTGATGGCCAAGAGAATATAACCACTACGTTTGTTGATGGAAATCTATCGATTAGAATTTTTTTTATTACAAATATCATTGTGCTCATAAACAGTTCTCGCTAGTGTTGAGTAGGACTTACAAGAGGCGGGACATTTGTCCCGGACATGACGTCAAAATGTAAGAGCGGCTCAACGTTTCAAAATGTCCTACTTCACATTTTATGTCGCGTTCGTGCGTATGTGTTAGAGTGTACTAGAGTGAAAGAGAATGCGTCGCCGCGCCGTCGTGTCTCGCCGCCGCGTAGCGCGTGTTGTCTCGCTTCGTCTCGCGTCGCGTTACCTCTTTGCCTCTCGGTCGCGTTTGCTTCTTACCTAGATAATGCGACTAATGCGAGTGTGAGCCAGCGAGACATCGAAGTGTCAGTCTGACGTCTGCGCTTCTTTTTTTATTTATTATATAAAACTGTTTTAATCACGTATTTCGTTTAATTATAAAAATGTCGAATAAAATATAGAATAAATTATTTGTTATTAGGTTATTACAAAATAATACAACTTGAGTAGGTACTGAACTGACAATCAGTTGATTATGTCAGAAATTATGTCAATTCCTTCATTTATCTTTAAGGAGTTGAGTTTGAGTTGTAAAATGTAAGTATTTTAAGTCAGTCACACTTTTGAAAGGTACAATTAAATGCACCAGTACGCGATGACATAATCACTCGTAACCTCAAATGAACCGCTATGCTTAAAGACGGCTCGCCTCTTTTGAAGTGGTACATTGTACTGGCTCAGTACAAAAAAGAGGCTACTCTTACAAACTCTTTTTCAAGACATGTCCTACCCAACACTAGTTCTCGCCAACTTTTGTTTCTGGCACAGGTGACAGGTGTCGGTGCTCGCCAAGTCATTCTGCATTCTTTAATTTATGGTAGAGACTTTTTTATTTTATTCAGAAAATAGCTGGACAAGGAGAAAATTAAATTGTTTTAAATCGATACCGTATTCGATCATTGTTTCGATGTATTCCATTCATCAAAAGAATAAACTACAATTTTGCTCCTATTTTGAATGCATGGCAATGGCATTCTAGTAAGAAAAAAAACTATAATTTATCTATGGATTTATCTTTTTGCTAGATGGCACTAGTATCGCCGGCCCCGCCATGTTAATTATAAACCGCCATGTTTTTCTTACAGCAGAGAGTCGCCCTTTGCTTCTAGGGTAATGTGAATTTTTATCGTAATTCGTTAAATAATGATTTTATGAGTTAATAATCATTATATTAGTATTAGTGGTTAGTGCAATATTTGTGAAATAGTAAAATCGTCGCCAAGCGGTGACTGATGTGGTACAATTTTGATTTCCTGTTTCGGTTCCCCAATCTATTCTAAACAGAAAATGGCCGACGGTGTTGGTGCGGGTGTCTCCTTTGTTTAGACTGAATTCTAGTGAAAATAAGAAACAAAAGAAATAATGCCTAGTGCCTCGTTTTCTTCTTCGCGTTCTTACGTCCGTAGATCGCGAAGAAAAGGTGGACATCGGATACCATTGCCTTCCAGAACCCAATCGAGTAAGTTATCCGGGTCGTCTACTGTCGCTCCAAGTATTACAAACGGTTCAATATCGACATTTCCATTGATATTTATGCAACTTTATTCATACGTGCAATTATATTTGCCTTCACCTGACGTATGATAGGAAATGGCAAACTGTATGAACATTTTGTAATATTTGGATTCATTGCGTTGCTTTTAACGAAGCTTGATATCAAATTTATAATTCGTTGACCGCTGAAACGTTGAACGCGTATTTTCATAAACGAAATTGCTACTTGTCGATAATATTGTATAGCGCATTTCAGTGACATTTTGCGCAATGTGAGTATTGATTTGGTAGATGAAGAATAGTAATTTTATACAGCACGACGAAACAGCTGTTCGCGGCGCAAACGATGGAGGAATATATTATTGAATGCATTGAATTCTGAAACCTCCCAAATTTTTACTTAGTATTTTTTTGTAGGTACGACTGACTGTCATGATCATTGTGGTTGGCTTTATTCATAACAGATTAATAAATTGTAAACAAAAACTTATTCATACTTACTGTATTTATGTTTTTTTTTGTCTCCGAGACATTTAATTACGTATGGTGATGTTTGTTTATAGAGTGAGAAAATAAGTAATGGCTAATGTTCTTTGTAAAATATCAGTTTTCAACAATTATTGTACAATTATAGTATCTGAAAACTACTGATAAGAATAAGTAATTTATTTGTTTCGATGAGAAAACCATGAGCATAGCTGTTGAACTATACTACTCAACTTTTCAGGTAAAGAAAAAATACTTGGTAGGTACTGCCTGTTAGTGGCTCTGTATGTGGTTTATATGTTTTACAGCTTGCTATAGTTTATTATGTGCTTTATCATCAAAAACTAAATTATTTTGGCATTGCTTTTGTAGATAGGAGAATACAATATTTCTTATTTTATATACTCCTACATATTATTTACCTCCAATCTGTTGGGTGTCTTTTTATCAAATTGTGTTTTTTATCCTATAATAATATTCCTAAAGTTTATAAAAGTTCCATCAAGTCCATCATTATAATAAGCCCAAGATAGCCAAGGGTCTGATGATGATCTTTCATAATATGTATTTACTTATATATAATTAGACATTACTGTTTATATAGTTCAGTTATATAGCAGTGACAAGATGTTTTAGGTACTCTAATATATAATTATAGTTAGGAAACATTTATTACTTGGTATTTACATAGGTGGTGCAAAGCCATAACAAATTATTACTCAATGACACCAATTCTCTTCTAAACAATTATTATTTTTTAATGAATCATATGCCACCTTATCCACATAATGTTTACCACAACAGAATAATAGTTTTTTTTAAATTATAAAGTTAATTTACAGTTTTCTAATTACTTAGTTTTAATTTTAGGACAGTTAAGTAGTACTTAATAATTTAAATAGCTTACTCTTAAAAGGGTAACTGATAAACAGGCATATTTTTCCATTCCTTTAGTATTAGGTTTTTAACCGACTTCTTTAAATATTTATTGTGACTTAGATACTGTCTTGGTACTGTTAAGCTTTATACATGTAATAATAAAAACTACTTTTTGCTGGAATGTATGGTGTCCATTATCTCTTAACAATGCAAAAAATTGTCATGGGCATGTATGGCAAAATGATACATTAATTCCGACCGCTGTATGAGAAATTTGTTGCTGTCTATATTATTGCATTAATGCAATTAATTGTTTAAACAATTAACATTTCAATTTTTTTTCATCTACCAACACAACACAGTTTTCCTGATACAAAACAAGGGTACCTTTGAAAAAGTAAATATGCTTCTTTTCTTCAAGTGAGTCTTAAAATCTAAACCTCATTATTGCTTCCAATCAATTAGAAGTCTTTCTGCAATTAAAATAAGTGAGATAATGAAGCCAAATATACTAAACCATCTCTTAAACTAAACTAAAATGATGGCTCTATTTATATTGCTATCCCTTTGATAATACTCCCAGCGGAAAGAGGCATCACTAGATTGAAAGCTGTCATTTTAGTTTTCGGATTATGCAATACAGAATTGACCACAATGTAATATTAAATCACATACCTCAGCATTGGCGTCAATTGTCCTGCTAGCTCACCAAATATGTTGAAAATGTACCACCAAGTATGACACCTTCAACTTCGAAATCCTGTGGGAACCCTGGATAAAAATCCTATATGGCCTATATCCCTGAGATGCTTATGCCCGCGACTTCGTCCGCGTGGATTGAGGTTTTT
Organism: Erebia ligea; assembly: GCA_917051295.2. Lineage (NCBI taxonomy): Eukaryota > Metazoa > Arthropoda > Insecta > Lepidoptera > Nymphalidae > Erebia > Erebia ligea. Next base: position 11,711,682 of record OU785236.1, read on the forward strand.
CGGTTCCCGCGGGAACTCTTTAATTTTCCGGGATAAAAAGTAGCCTATGTGCTATTCCAGACTATAATCTATCAATGTGCCAAATTTCATCCAGATCCGTTCAGCCGTTAGAGCGTGATTGAGTAACAAACATCCATACATCCAAACATCCATCCAAACTTTCGCATTTATAATATTTATTTGATTTCAACTATATTCATTTTTCCGAAATTCCACCTGAGCCAAGCCTTTTCCTTTTCCCATAAAGCCAAATAAAATATTCTAGTGGTTCGCCCCGAACCTTGCATCATTTGCTTATAAGTTTGTATACTTACATTCTGAGCTCCATTTAAAATTAAATTATCACTGAACAGCTCCATCTGCTTAATTAACATGATAAAACATTATAGATTAGTACATTTTAGAACTGTAATAACTTACTAACTTTATAGTAATGGACACAGAACATCACAGAAGTTGCTATCTCCAACAGATTTAAATTCATTCCTGAATTTAAATATGGTTTATTCTTGCTAGTAAATAAGACCTATTTCCTTACCTCTCTTTGAGTGATATCTCTTATTTAGGTCAAATGTTTTGGCAGCAAATCAAAATAGTAGTCTAATATAAGATTTAGTTGAACAATTAGGTAAAAACTGTATTGTCACAAGTAGTTTCTAGAAGTAAAATATCAGACTTTGCTTGTCAGATGAACCTAAACCTGTATTGTCACAAGTAGTTTCTAGAAGTAAAATATCAGACTTTGCTTGTCAGATGAACCTAAACCTGTATTGTCCCAAGTAGTTTCTAGAAGTAAAATATCAGACTTTGCTTGTCAGATGAACCTAAACCTGTATTGTCACAAGTAGTTTCTAGAAGTAAAATATCAGACTTTGCTTGTCAGATGATAATATACTAAATTGTTTAACCTAGAAATAAGTGACTTAAACAATCTAATTGCAAAATTATAACTACTTGGACAAAAAAAATGAAATGCTGGGGCTGCTTTTTCCACTTAAAGCTAAGTTTCTAGTAGCAGTAAAATTTCCAGAAATCAGCTTCTGCAAGTCAAATACTACTCGCAAATCAAGTCAAATACTAGCCGCAAGTGTTTACATTTGCCAAATCTGACTTATGCAAAAAATTGCAGAGGTTACTAACCTGAGGCTTTGGCCATTAATTTTATGATCGATGTTTCTTGTAATCCATTATTTAATAAAAATTCATGGTTTTATCAATTCTGCCAATATCAATCAACAATATGATTGCAATGTTAATTTAAAATACATTCATCCCCAACACTCCTAGCAATCTGCCTTAGTTTTTGTAAGAGTATCATAAATTCAGAAATCAACAATTCCAATTTGTAATCAGAGATTGGCTCCCTAGCATAATTTGTAATAAGGACTTTAAATTGTTGCTGCCAAAGGTGAATCCTGTTTTAAATATTATTACAGCTCCTAAAGTTACTTTGGTGGTGGAACTACTATATGGTGCAAACAAGGTTTTGTTGTGGCAATCAATGGATCTTCAGAATGCGATTCGATTTGAGCATCAGCATGCCAGGCTGTGGCTTGTACAATGTATGGACCCTTCTGTCGGGACAACACTAGTTTGTTTACACCATGAACATAGCACTCGAGAAATGGATATATAGAAAGTATTTTCATTTATAGGTGAGCCATGTGAATCAGTGCCGTGTCCTAATAACGTGACAGGGAGCGCAATGGCGGCCACAGCCTGTGCGGGGCCGAGCGGCAGCGGCGGCGGCGGCTCCCCGCCGGTGCCGGCCGCAGCCGCCGCCACCACCGCCGGCCACCACAGCCCGTACGACCTGCGCCGCAAGTCGCCGCCCGCCTACCACGAGCCCGGGCCCTCGGGCGCCTGCTCACTGCCGGCCAGGAAGAGGCCCAGGACGTGAGTACTTTGCCGGTTCAATGATTTCGCCTGCCTGGAGCAACTTTGCCCAATCGGCTCTTCAGAGAATAGCATGCCTTTCAATGAACTAATAAGTGAATGTCAGCTAAGCACAGGTTCTCAAGTATCTTTCATTCTATGCTTAGGACCGGTTTTAAGATCGAAACATACTGGATGCGTACGCGTGGACTAGGGCTTTCGAATACCGGTTTTTCTCAATACCGGTATTAATACCGGAATCATTTTTTTCAATACCGGGATCCCGGGATCCCGGTATTGGAAAAAATTTAAAATGTGGTAGATGTTTTTAAACTTAAAATTAGTCTTTTCTGAAGCAAACGGCACCATAAAAAACAGTTTTTTCATAAAAAAAATTTTTCACCAAATTAACTCAAAAAAGTGCCTTTTCTGCATAAATTCAGTGAAGCAAAGCCGTTAAGTAACTCCTTCACTCTATTTTATATCATGCAATATTTTACGAAATTGTACTTTCTTTAAAAAAAATCACCAAGTATTGATTTTTAGATTTATTTGTATTTTGAGTATTGAGATAGTTATTTACGCGTTGACTTAATTCTTACGAAACTACCGTTTGTTTCATGTATGTTTATGGTGAAAATTACGGACCACGTAATGTTCTGAAACTCCATCACATCATTTTAAATACAATCTTATTAAGTAATACTTATATTATTATCATATAATCAATTTCTTATTCATATCAATCAGAACATCAACTATAATAAGATTTTTAAAATAGAACTATTTTTGGATGAATTCTTACGAAAATATATATTTTTAACCTCCATTGAATTTTGAACTTTTGATATAAAGTATATTTGTGACGCATTTTTTCAACGTACACATAAAATTAAATAAATATGGCAGGGAATTTTAAATAATTAGTGAAATTTGTGTCGAAGATTGTAATTTAAACTACTATCGTCGTCGTAGTTTCAACCTATAGACATCCTGGACGTAGGTCTCCTGCATAGATCGCCACAGAGCACGGTCTTGTGCTCCTTGTTTCCAGCGGCTCCAAGCTACACGCTTGAGATCGCCCGTCCACCTAGTGGGGGGTCGTCCAACACTGCGCTTCCCGGTGTGAGGCCGCCATTCAAGCACTTTGGGACCCCAACGCCTATCGGTTCTACCAACTATGTGCCCCGCCCATTGCCACTTAAAGCTTGGACTCTTCGAGCTATGTCGGTTACTCTGGTTCGCCTACGGATCTCCTCATTTCTGATTTGATCACGCAGGTATACTCCAAGCATAGCTCTCTCCATTGCCCGCTGAGTGACCCTGAGCCTTCTTATCAGGCCCAAAGTTAGCGACCATTTTTCGGAGCCGTAAGTCATCACTGACATCACGGACTGTTCGAAAACTTTCGTCTTCAGGCACTGAGGAATTTTGGACGAGAAGATGTCGCGGAGTTTCCCGAACCCTGCCCAGCCGAGTTGGATTCGGCGGTTGACCTCTTTCTCGAAATTGGACCTACCTAACTGGACTGTATGTCCTAGGTATATGTACTCATCAACAATTTCGAGTGCAGAATTCTCAACTAACACAGGTTGGGGCTGAACGTGTGCATTAGAAATGATCTTTATCTTGCTCATATTCATTTTTAGGCCCACTTGTTGAGAAACTACTAAATGAGTAATAAACGATATTTTTGTAAGAAGTCGATCGAAGTCGAAGAAAACGATAATTTTGTCAAAACACAAATTAATCTAAAATTCAATAGTTATTATTTAAAAGAAAATATCATAATAAAATAAGCATTAGACTATAGAAATCAGATTTCTGAACGTTTTGAGAGAAATAGAAATGCCAAGCCACAGGGATCTAAATTCAAACACTATTTTTCCCTCTGAGTGAACAAAACGCCTTTTCTTCACTGGTTTTAAGCAATAAAGGCGCTCTTTTTGAGCTAATATGCTTAAGATACAGGTTTTGAACTTAGCCGAATAAAAAACAGTGGCATCTACCAAGAAATATATGCAATAGTCACTGTTTCGTTTATAGTGTCACCAATACCGGTATCCCGGTATTAGACATTTCAATACCGGTATTGAAAACCGGCGAAAAAAGTCCGGGATCCCGGTATTGGCCAATACCGGGATCCCGGTATTGGAAGCCCTAGCGTGGACATGCACATATTGTAAAGTATGGTGGATTAACCACTTGAGAACATGTTTGTTAGCTGAGGTTGATTTATGGAGACAGAGTACAATATTCTATGTAAAATTGTAGAATTTAGCTTCAATTTGCTGCGTCTTTTTACAGAAAATCAATGTCCCGAATATAGTTATTGCATTCAATCAATATGGAAAATATAGGTCAACCCACAATGCCCAAAACTAAGCAACTATTTTTAACACAACCAAAATGTAAATAGTTTACTTCACACATTTTGCATGGTCATGTTATTTATATTTCAACATTTCAATTTGTGATGATGTTTGTTAAAACAAAGTAATTGGGTATGAAAATTCATTGTTTATAATAAAACAAGTAGGTTATAGTATAGAGCTTTCATACATTATTTATTGATTTCATCACAAGGAAAAAAAAACCAATGTAAAACATAGTACGAAAACCTTTATTAAAAGACTATGTATTTTCACATTATTCCCTCGTCTGAGTAGTCCCATAAGTTGCAAGAATGGGCTCAATGTTCTAAGATCTCTGTTGATTTAAAACACTCGTATTATATTGTTGTTTTGTCGTAGATCTCTGTCCCAGGGTGTGGATGTGTGCAATGTATCACAGTACTTGCAGTATGAGTTGCCTGATGAGGTGCTGCTGTGCATACTGTCGCACCTCACGGAGCGCGACCTGTGCCGCGTCGCGCAGGTGTGCAAGCGGTTTAACACCATTGCCAATGACACTGAGTTGTGGTAAGTGTATTCAGTATTGCAGTACTTTCAGTATGAGCTGCGTGATGAGATGCTGCTGTGCATACTGTCGCACCTCACGGAGCGCGACCTGTGCCGCGTCGCGCAGGTGTGCAAGCGGTTTAACACCATTGCCAATGACACTGAGTTGTAGTAAGTGTATTGCTTATCCGAAAGCCAAGACAGCCGCCAAAAAACTTGGTATACTTAACAAGGTCAAGCAGTACTTCACGCCACGCCAACTGGCTACCCTATGTCAAGCCCAAGTTTGATCGTGCATGGTGTACCTTTATGATGCTAAGTATCAGCTGGCGGCTCTTGACGCCGTAGATCGTCGAGCTAGAAGATTGATTGGCGAAGATTCATCTCTTCTGGCGAAACTCCAAACTCTGGATCACCGCCGTAAGGTAGTCGGCCTATCGGTATTTTATAGGATATATTTCGGTAATGTGCTCAGGAGCTTTTCGATCTTGTTCCTCCTTCACCTTTCTACCACCGTACCGCAAGACACCGTGCGAGTTTCCACCCCTATGTTGTCGATGTTCCATCCACACGTACGAAGCGCTTTGCGCGTTACAATCTGGGTATCTTTAAATCAAGAGTGAATAGGCACCTTCTAAGCAAGCGCGTGCTCTTATGCCGCATCATCACTTCCCATCAGGTGTGATTGTGGTCAAACGTAAAAAAAATAACTTGCAATATTGCTGTGCATCATAGCGCTGCATCATCATTTGATTGTTGTATAATTTTTTATTGTGTTTGAACAGGAAAAGCCTGTACCAATCGGTGTTCGAATACGACACACCGCTGATGCACCCCGCGCCGTGCCAGTTCGAGTTCGTGGCGGCGGACGAGTGTGACGCCGACAATCCTTGGAAGGAGAGCTTCCGGCAGCTCTACTACGGCATCCACGTGCGCCCCAATTTCCGCCCCAAGAAAGACTCGCGCATCAAGCATTTCAACACTATCAGGGTGAGTATTGAGTTAAATATGCCTTTACACAAGTTTAAGTAAAAAATCCATTAAAAAAAATGCTCCGGAAAAAAGCTTATTATACTGTCGAAGATTATATAAATGATAAAAGAGCATGGATTTGACTCGCTCCAGCAATGCTCAGGACTGCGGTTACTTAAGTATCTTCACATTTATGTAATTGTAAATACTTTTTTTTTTCAAAAGAGCAACCACCGAGTTTCTTGCTGGTTCTTCTCGGTAGGAACGGCATTCCGAACAAGTGGTAGATTCATTTGACTATTCTTAAGCACTTGTAAATGTCTTGAATAAAATTTGATTTTGAATTCATTTTATATGTGGAATGTAATTTTTATGTATATGTTGTGATGATTTATTTTATTATAAAACATTGTTTAAACTATAAATGGGTTCATAATATTATTATGTCTCCATTTGACACCGAGTTGCATGGTCAAATCTAACATAATATAATATGAGAGTGCAGAGCTACTTACTTAAAATAATTTAGAAATTAATAATTGATACTTAGAAGTATCAATTATTATCTTATAATAAGGTTTCGATAAAATCGTACTCGATTGCAAAAACATGACTGCTTTGTGAGATAACCTAAGAAGACTGCCAAAAACGGGGAGGCTACCCCGAGGCGAGCACCGTTATTCCCCACGCGCCGCACATCACACCGCTTCTTCAAAAACGGGACCACACGTTGCCCAGTAATCGTGCAAGGCAGCGCCCGCCTGTTCACGCATCGCGTCTTCATGAACATTGAACAGCCCTATGTCTTGTTTTCATACGTTAACGAATCCCAATTTTGTAGTATAAACTAAGCAGTAACTACATATTATACACTTTTGTGGAAATAAAGAAAATAAATTAGAAGTGAAAAAAAAACAACTAGACTAAATAAAAAGAGAGAAAGACCAAAAGACTGCAGCCCAGAGATTTGGTAATTTAGTACCAATTAAATAAAAATTAATATTTTAATTAAAAAATTTTAATAATTTAATTTTTAGTAATAATAATTTTTAATAACAAAATTAGTAATAGTAAATGTAGGCAGCACAGATAACATTCGTGAGCCTTGGGTTTCCTTTCGAACTCAAACAGGGTATAAATCGCGTCCCGTAAGTTGACCCAAAATGGCGGTCGAACTGCGCAGGTACATTGTACTGCAAGGCCGAGCGGAGCATGCGCGGGGAGCGAAGGCGTGGGAGCTATCGTAACGCGCGGCTCCTCGCGGCTCACCTCATACCGCACTTCGTTTGACACCCGAAATGTGTTTCTGCGCATAGTTCAACTTCCACCACCACCACTACAGCCCATTAACGTCCCACTGCTGTGCACAGGTCTCCACTCTCATAGGAGAGAGGGAATTAGAGCTTAGACCCACCACGCTGCTCCAATGCAGGTTGGCGGGCTTTAACTACTATTATCATGTTAGTGATAATAACCGGGACCGACGGCTTAACGCTCCGAGGCACGGGGGTGAAACACCGCCAACTTCCTAACTCCGGGCTAGTATTGAGAATTTCTAGACAGAAAAACCCAATACTTAATTATGGCCCGACCCGTGACTCGAACCCGGAACCTCGTCGGCCACAGTCGAACATGCTAACCACTAGAAGAACATGCTAACCACTAGTCGAACATAGTTCAACTTACGCGGTGGCTATTATACTAATAATAATTTGCTGAATATGTCCAGACGTCTCTGGAGTACGTGGAGGAGCGCAGCGGCGGCGGCAGTGCTGCGGCGGGCGCGGGCGGCGCGGGCGGCGGCGGGGCGGGCGCGGCGTGCGCGTGCGGCGCGGGTGCGTGCACCTGCCGCCGCGCGTCCTCCGCCGCGGCGCAGCCCGCGCTCGTGTTCGTGCACGCCGGCCTCTACCAGGAGGAGTGCCTCGCCATCGACACGGACGTGCAGCTCATTGGTGAGACCCAACTATTATTTTTGATTTTCCTCCCCTATAATATTCATCGTCACTTCAATCCATTGGCAGCCCACTACTGAGCATAGAGCATTTTAGCACAGCCAAAATGCCTTTCTTGCACGCTCAAATAATGGGATTTCCTTTTGGATTTATGGGATTTTTCCCCAAAGGTTGTCTGGAAGAGATTGCTTTAGCAATAAGACCGCCTTTGCACCCTTCTGTTGTATCTTTTAATCTTTCTGTTTATTGTCCTAGTTCTAAGTGTGTGCAATAAAGAGTTTATCTATCTATCTATCTATTCCTTTTGGTCTAATTCACAGGTGATATACGTTTATTGTGCCTATTTCTCCTGTCAGATCACAGGATTGCTGTGTATCAAATAAATGAATGAAGTTTCTCTTTAAGCTGTGATTGAAGCCTGCAATCAGTTATTTTTGACCTTATCTATTTCACTAATAGAGGAATGTGTGGGTGTGTGCCTACTCCAAACTTATAAAGAGGCCAATATAATTTACACTATATTTTTCCAGGTTGTGCCACAGGCAACGTTGCGGAGTCAGTTGTCCTGGAACGTGAAGCGGAGTCAACCCTCACCTTCGCGGAGGGAGCCAACCGTGCATATGCGGGCCACATGACCCTCAAGTTTTCGCCGGATGCCACTAGCACTATGCAGCACCATAAACACTACTGTCTCGAGGTCTCCGACAACTGCTCTCCCACCGTCGACCATTGTATTATACGGAGCGCCAGTGTTGGTAAGACATTTATTAGGCACTAGATGATGCCCGCGACTTCGTCCGCGTGGATCAAGGGTTTTTGATTTCTACGGGAACTCCTTAATTTTCCAGGATAAAAAGTATATACCAAATTTCAGCAAAATCGGTTGAAAACATGGGCCGGGAAGTGTCCAAGTGCGGAAAACAATCCGAGGACACAAAGAAGATGGGAAGAAGATGGAACGTAGCAGACAGACAGACAGACAGACAGACAGACACACTTTCGCATTTATAATATTAGTATGGATATGGATTTGATGATTGATATGGATGCCAATGCATGGCGCAGCTTGTGATCGTGTCCGTGGGTTGCTCTTTTTTTTTTCAATGTTTTGTAGATTTCAATAAGATCGCCTTAATTCTCGCCTGCTTTTCAAAGTTTCTCTTTTAATAAGTATGATATCTGCCACTACGTCAAAGTGAACTTTTTACTTCAAACGTAGTTTTATTTCGAACGCGCGTAAGAATTACTATACAAAATACAAATACAAATGCTTTATTTTCCAAATATGTTTTTAAAGGTAACAAGATAATAGGTGCACATTAACAATCAAGTAAAATCTTAATACTTTTTTTTTTTTCTTACCATAAAGTCCCATTACAATATTATAATGGCAACTTTATTGTGTACTAACATCTAGTCTTAGCTATGGGCTAATAAGTAATATTAATAAATCTTAAAACTAATTACATTATTTGGTTTAGCGATTTGACTCATGTATCCCTTATATTATATGCTGTGTGGATCTCACACTAGACCTGTATCGTGAGGTCCTGATATAGGAATTCCATTGCGATATACTCAGCCGGCTATGCACGAATAATTTTTTTTCTCAACAGTGGGTGCGGCCGTATGCGTGAGCGGCGCGGGCGCCAACCCTGTGATCAAGCACTGCGACATCAGCGACTGCGAGAACGTAGGGTTGTACGTCACGGATTACGCGCAGGGCGCCTACCAGGACAACGAGATATCCCGCAACGCGCTCGCCGGCATCTGGGTCAAGAACTTCGCCAACCCTATCATGCGCCGCAACCACATACACCACGGCAGAGACGTCGGCATCTTCACCTTCGAGAATGGCTTGGTGAGTGTGTTATGGTTGTAACTTATAATATAGAGGACTTTTTAGAATTTTGCCAACCCTATCATGCGCCGCAACCACATACCGAGACGTCGGCATCTTCACCTTCGAGAATGGCTTGGTGAGTGTTTTGTGGTTGTAACACATAGAGAACTTTTAGAATTTTGCCAATCCTATCATGCGCCGCAACCACATACACCACGGCCGAGACGTCGGCATCTTCACCTTCGAGAATGGCTTGGTGAGTGTTTTATGGTTGTAGCTCATAGAGGACTTTTTATTACAACTTATCTGCTAGTTTAAAAAGCTGAGTCAACTCTACCGCTTTATATGAGTACATATTTTCATAATATTAAAAAAATATATACTGAAAACAAAACACAACGATGCTGCTGCAATGTAAATAAAGCATAGCTTGGATGTTTTAAACTACAGCTTACTTTTACACCGGGAACTGCTTACTATTCCGATATAAAAAGTAGCCTATGGCATTCCCCAGGATGAAACATATCTTTATTCCAAATTTCATCACAATCGGTTGAAAAGATGGTCCGTGAAAGAGCAGACTTTCGATTTTATATATTTTTTTTTTAAATATTAGTATGGATTTGAAATAAATATGATTAATTCCAAAATATAATTTCCAGGGCTATTTCGATGCGAACGACATCCACAACAACAGAATCGCCGGTTTCGAAGTGAAAGCCGGCGCGAACCCCACCGTAGTGCACTGCGAGATCCACCACGGTCAGACCGGCGGCATATACGTCCACGAGTCTGGCCTGGGCCAGTTCATAGACAATAAGATACACTCCAACAACTTTGCGGGCGTCTGGATCACGTCCAACAGCAATCCCACCATACGGCGCAATGAGATCTACAACGGACACCAGGGAGGCGTGTACATATTCGGGGAGGGCCGTGGACTTATTGAGCACAATAATATTTATGGAAACGCCTTAGCCGGCATACAGGTTGGTGATGTAATTTTGAATGAAAGAAAGAAATAACATTTATTTTCCAATTCTGCCACACATACCCTTACCTCAAAGGTAAGATACCCCGGCGTTTCCATCACCACCACCAACAGCAATGAGCTACACTACCAAGGTGACAAGCGCCGGGACAGCAGCATAATGCTGCATGATTTTAATATGCACAAGGGCAATATAAAAACCATGCAGCACTGATTTTCAGCCGGGACCTAGTTTTGCTGCTGTTTAAGGATGTTTTCAGGCCAATGCGTATGGTCCTTGTGGACCTACGGAGCGGAAACACGACGATTTACAGTGACGCGAATTGCTCAACCTTATAAACCAAACACTTTAGAGCACTGCAGATTCTACATGAGCGAAAGGTCCGCAGGCGGACAGTTCGTACGTAGCATATGCATTGCTCTGAAACCATCATAACAACGTATGAGTACTCTACCCATATGCATCTGCATGGGTAGAGTAAAAAGTTATTTTAAAAACTCATTTGATTACACTAGATTAGTGACCCACATACGAGTATATTTAGAGTGTCAGGTTGACTATGTCGATTCACATGAATATGTTTGTTTTCATTATTTTCCGTGTTTCGTGATCATTTACTATTTGTTAATAACCAGGTTACCAGAAAAAGTATCCAATATCCATAACACTTTGCTAAATAACACAATTCTTCACAACCTTTCTCACTGCCAAGGGGCACTGGTAGAGATGTCTTATAGAGATAAGTGTTTCCTTGTCCACGTTGTTTCTGTTTTTTCTACATATTGTATAACTTTTTGGTACAAAATAAATTTAAAAAAAAAATCTTTTCATACAACAATAATAATTGTTTTCGTCATTTCATCTCATTGGAGAAATGATTTTCAGATACGCACAAACAGTGACCCCATAGTGCGGCACAACAAGATCCACCACGGGCAGCACGGAGGCATCTATGTTCATGAGAAGGGGCAGGGGCTCATTGAGGAGAACGAGGTCTACGCTAATACACTGGCCGGAGTCTGGATCACCACTGGGTCGACGCCTGTGTTGCGACGTAATCGCATTCACTCGGGAAAACAGGTCAGTGTAATAAGTAATTTTTTTTTATCCGCGACAAGTTAGTCTTTGACTGCGATCTCACCTGATGGTAAGTGAAGATGCAGTCTAAGATGGTAGCGGGCTAACCTATTAGGGGTTATATTAAACCCATACCCCTATTCGGTTTCTACACGCATCGTACCGGAACGCTAAATCCCTTGGCGGCACGTCTTTGCCGGTAGGGTGGTAACTAGCCACGGCCGAAGCCTCCCACCAGGCCAGACCAGGGAAAATTCAGAAATTATAAATTCCCAAATTGACCCTTCCGGGGATCGAACCCGGGACCTCCGCACGTTAAGACAACAGCGCTACACACTGCGTCATGGAGGTCGTTAAAATTGATTGAAAAATAAATTTGATACTATAATAAAATACGGGCCGTTTTGAGAACCTCTCCCTTTATGAAAAATTTGAAACAGGTTAGTATTATTGAAACTAGATAATATATAAAAACTAGGAGATTTAAAAATAAAATTACTGTAAATATATCTCACGCGCCTGAAGACCAAAACCCTCCAGCAAAATCTAATAAAACCGAAAAAATAATACTGTCACCCAAATTGTAGCCAAAACTGGAGGAGGCCTTTGCCGCGAGGCACACAGAATCAAGGAACTTTTTGTGATATAATTTGTAAAGACAACAACACTGTAAAACCTCGGTAATAAAAGGCTATTTTATTTCACTTTATTATTTTACCACTTCCCTTTCACTTTCACTTTGATGCCCGCGACTTCGTCCGCGTGGTTTAAGGTTTTTTGATTCCCGCGGTAAATTTTCCGGGATAAAAAGTAGCCTATGTCCTTCCCCGGGATACAGACTATTCCTATTCCATCAAAATCGGTTGAATACATGGGCTGTGAAAGCGTAGCAGACAAACAGACACACTTTTGCATTTATAATATTAGTATAGATTTATTTAATAATTATATCTCAAATTTAAATTGAAAACATGATTTTAAGCATAAACCAAGAAATGCAGAACTTTTGTTGAAAGTACCCTCTGGATATGTTGGGGCTGTTATTTTAGTGACTGGTGTTACTTTGGGTGAAAGGCTAAAAAAGGGTTAAAAAAGAATTGTGGAGGGTTAGGACTATTCTTCAAAAATTCTATCCTTCGCTATCATCTTATAGACTGAACTATGTTGCTTTTGATCACTAATTATAACCATTTTCCATCCTCAGGTTGGCGTATATTTTTACGATAACGGCCATGGCAAACTAGAAGATAATGATATATTTAACCACCTATACTCAGGAGTACAAATAAGGACAGGGAGTAACCCTGTCATCCGTGGCAATAAGATATGGGGCGGGCAGAATGGTGGCGTTCTAGTCTACAACGGGGGTCTAGGCATGTTGGAGCAAAATGAGATCTTCGATAACGCCATGGCCGGTGTATGGATAAAGACTGACTCAAATCCCACGCTCAAGAGGAATAAGATTTTTGATGGGCGTGATGGTGGCATCTGTATTTTTAATGGTGGCAAGGTTAGTTCATTCTATTGACTTTATGTTATTTCATAAGTAAATTTTGGTAGTCATGAGTTTTCAGAACAATAAATCAGTTCAAGAACATACTGGATAAGTACTTAGACAAAGCACAAAATTTGATATAAGCGCATCAGCGAAAGCTGCCTGCCTAGCCTATTATAAATAACTTAGATGATGCCCAGGACTACGTCCGCGTGGATTGATGTTTTTTGATTCCCGCGGGAACTCTTCAATTTTCCGAGATAAAAAGTAGCCTATGTCCTTCCCTGGGATGTAACCTATATCTGTACCAAATTTCATCAAAATCGGTTGAGTAGTTGGGCCGTGATAGCGTAGTAGACAGACAGACAGACACACTTTCGCATGTATAATATTAGTATGGATATGGATAATAATAGTAATTAAGGGGCCGGCGAACGCCACTCGCAATTTCTATTCAACCCGCAAATATAACTTTGCCGGTATATTGCTATCTCTATTTGGCTGATGACACATGATCGCGTGCAAGCGCGATAGCAATATGAGCTTTCAGAATTTGTTATACATTTAGTCTTGTTCCATAAATACCAAAAATGATGAATGAAAACTTGTTATGTTTTTAACTTCGTGATGTTATTCTGTAACTTGACAATATAAGCTATGTTCCTGATTAATTAGTACGTAAGATATCGTTGGTTTTAATATGAAACAAATAAGGAGAAAACATGTCATTTATGTCGTAAAAATATGCAAAACGCAATGCGCTTACATTTAATTTTGGGAAAGTATTTTGAAAACATTATTATCCAAGGACCTAGATAAACACAAGTCCAGTCTAAATAATTGCATAATATGGTGGAAATATTTTCGAATCACAAATTATATTGGTATTACGTTTGTATGGGCAATGCACCCTCCGCCGCCGTCTTAAACTTAAACTGAGTTTCACACTAATGAACTTTTTTATATCCAGGGCGTATTGGAGGAGAACGATATATTTCGCAATGCACAAGCGGGCGTTTTAATCTCAACGCAGAGCCACCCCGTGTTGCGACGTAACCGCATCTTCGACGGGCTCGCTGCGGGCGTCGAGATCACCAACAACGCGACAGCCACCCTAGAACACAATCAGATATTCAACAATAGGTTTGGAGGTAAGGGCTCAGTCATCATCATCATCTCAAGCCATCACCAGCTCACCTCTGAGTGGGAGTCTCCTATGAATGACTAATGTTAGGCCAAAATCCGCCACACTGGTGGATTGGCTTCACACACTTCGAGAACTTTATGGAGAACTCAGGCAAGCAATATTTGTAGTTATAAGGGCATTTTTGATAAGATCGGATCAAGATCTTTCTAGAATATTGTGGAGAACTATAAATTGCTTTAGAGTGTGCCTCATATGTCGTAGTGTGCCAATGAGAACAGTGTCTCGTGACGGTTGGTCAGAGTCGAGCGCGATGTTGAATAATGGGGTTTCTTGCGAGTGAGAAATACAGAGTGATAGACGCGCAACGTACTTTTTAACTTAGCGCCAAAACGGTTTATGTCTAATTACAAGTTAATTAACCAACCAATACTTGGGTTTTTTGAAAAAACAAAAACCGGACAAAAATGGTGTGCTCTACATGAGATAAATAAAAATGTGTTCAAAACAATATATATTTATCAAAAAAACATGCTATTTAGAAAATTTTCACCAATCATGTTTTTAAAAAACGTTATCCAAGATGAGAGTCCTAAGTATGATTGCCCCAAATGATAAGGGTGGCAACTTTTTATTCAAAAACTAGATGATGCCCGCGACTTCGTCCGCGTGGATTAAGGATTATTGATTCCCGCGGGAACTCCTTAATTTTCCGGGATAAAAAGTAGCCTATGTCCTTCCCCGGGATATAACCTACCTTTATACCAAATTTCAGCAAAATCGGTTGAAAAGATGGGCCGGGAAAGCGTAGCAGACAGACAGACACACTTTCGCATTTATAATACTAGATGATGCCCGCGACTTCGTCCGCGTGGATTAAGGTTTTTTGATTCCTGCGGGAACTCTTTAATTTTCCCGGATAATAAGTAGCCTATGTCCTTCCCCGGGATGTAACCTACCACTATACCGAATTTCATCCAAATCGGTTGAACAGATGGGCCGTGAAAGCGTAGCAGACAGACAGACAGACACTTTCGCATTTATAATATTAGTATGGATTAGTATGGATTGCATATTACACACCCATAAAACACTTCAAATTTCGGGTTCAGATTTCAATAGATAGACGAAGATTGCAGAGGCTCATAAGTTAACTTGTAGTACTGTATGATTCATATTGTATGTGTCATTTGTCGGGGCAGGTCTGTGCCTGGCGTCGGGCGTGTCGCCGCTGGAGCGCGGCAACAAGATCTTCAGCAACCAGGACGCGGTGGAGAAGGCGGTGGGCGGCGGACAGTGCCTCTACAAGATTTCCTCCTACACATCCTTCCCTATGCACGACTTCTACAGGTAAATGTAGTTGTGTATACTTGTATATGGCGTGCCACTCGGATAAAGACCTTATGTATTATTTTTAATTTAAGCTTTGTGTACTCGCCGTAATACAATCAGTCAATTAATCGTTTATTTGCAATGTACAATTAAGATGACAAACCATCGGACAAACTAATTAAAGAACAAACCATGATACGTCATTGCTGACGTGCAAGTTTACAAAGTAACTAGGTAATACAATTTATGAATCATTAAGTCATTAACATATTCCTCAAACATGATAAGTTATATAATAATTACTTATTACAATTTACATACTTTTGTTTTTCTAGAAAGACAAAAATTGTAAAATTGTCAATAAAATAAAATGTGAGGCCTTAAAAAGTTATTATAAGGTGAAACATTTCTTCTGTAAAATTAATAGGCAACATCTCATTGTCAATAATGTTTCTACAAATAAGAATTCTGAATTTTAAAAGAGAGCGGTTCTGCATGCATGGTAGCAGGCTGTAAAAAGTTAGGTATTTGCTTTTCTGCCAATCTATGACTGCATTATTGGTGGCTGGTGGTGGTTTGTATTTATTATTACATATTTACTTTATTGATTAAGGCCAACTTGCACAAGGAATTTAGTTTGATATTTTAATGCTGTCCCTTTTTGACAACTACAATATGCATTTGCCAAAAAGGGACAGCATTACAAAATTTAACTAAAGCGGGCCTAAGAGTTGTATCCACACAATAGTGATCTTTAATAAAACCTCTGCCTGTACTCTGACAAATTAGTAATTTCCGATGAAAGCGGAATCCTATTGCGGCATTGCCAGCGAAGAAAATAGCAGCGATCGCGATCGCTGCTATTCACGTCCATAAAATAAATATTACATCGCTAGCGAGTAGCCGTCGACCGAATTTACTACAGTGTGTACCTGGCCTTAGACATACAAAGGCAGCTTGGTTATCTGAATGGAATCATTTTAGCATTTCACTGCCGCCTAACTTTGTCTGTTAGTGCCAAAGAAGATGGCTAATTTCAGTTTTTGTTTATTTATTTCAAATACTCTTGTGAATGATCGATTCTTGTATTGTGATAATAATAATTAATAATTATCTTATTCATGTTTCAGATGCCAGACATGTAATACGACAGATCGTAACGCCATATGTGTCAATTGCATCAAAACCTGCCACTCGGGCCACGATGTGGAATTTATTCGCCATGACAGGTTAGAAACTATTAAACTATAACTCAATCCAGATGCTATTAGGATATGAAAAATAGGTTTATCTCTTTTCCTATTATGATTACAGTCACTCAAGAGAAAAGAACTATCTGTTATCCTAATAGTCTCAGGATATGATAGTTTGATTTACGACATAAATTAGTATACTATTTGATTTCTCGATGAAACTGAGTAGTTGTATCGCAGCTTGTCTTATTATGCACTTTTATAATTTCTGATGTGACTATATTCACATCAACTCACACATCATTCATCACAATCACACATGGAAGATAAAGTATGGAAATCCATACTAATATTATAAATGCGAAAGTGTGTCTGTCTGTCGCCCATCCGTTCAACCGATTTTGATGAAATTTGGTACAGTGATAGTTTGTATCCCGGGGAAGGACATAGGCTACTTTTTATCCTGGAAAATTAAGGAGTTCCCGCGGGAATTGAAAAAACTTGATCCATGCGGACGAAGTCGCGGGCATCATCTAGTAATATAATATGAATTTTCGTCCACGATAATGTTGTAACGTGCATGTCCATGTAATATATTTTTACTGTTGACATCACCAACGGTAAAATCGAACATCAACATCCATGACAATGTGACCTCCAGATTTATAAAAGTGCACATAATAGCTTGTCTCGTTCGCATTTTTTTTTAATTTTTTTTATTACAAGATTGGCTTGCGCTTGACGACAGTCACGCTTAATACAAAGCAATGATGAGGTCTAGGTTGAAGCGTGCCCGCCTAGAAGATTCCTATTCACTCTTGCCTTGAAGGTACTTAAGTTATACGTGTTACTTAAGTTGTTATTTCGTCCCATTGGCAACTCATCCCATTCACCATTTATATTTGCTTTTTATTAACAAAGGATGTTGTTTCCAGATTTTTCTGCGACTGCGGCGCAGGCACGCTGTCCAACCAGTGCCAGCTGCAAGGCGAGCCCACACAGGATACGGATACGCTGTACGACTCAGCTGCACCCATGGAGTCGCACACACTCATGGTCAACTGAGCTGCCACACTACCCTCGCCCGTACTCCATGTGACCAGCCACAGTGTAACTAATGCAGTGTCACCCCTCAGTGCAGTGATACCTGATTTTTTTTCTGTGAAGTGAACTGAAGTGTGTAGTAATGGAACGTCTTTAGGGTGCCGCTAGACTAGCGTAATCTTATGAGTTGTGAGTCGCGTATTTTTGGCTGCATTCTGCTTCATATAAAAGACCGAAACTGCCACATCTGAGATTGTATCTGTCATTCGGCAGTTTCGGAGTTTCATACAAAAGAATTAAAGATACTAGCTGAAGTTGCGTCCAAGCTAAAGATTAGCATTCTATTAGCATTTCACATGTTTCTCGACTGTTTTTCTTTCTTTTGTTTCCTCTTAGTTTGTGTGCAGCCTTAGATATTAAAGGGCGTTCATAAAAGTAACCTGACATAGGTATATGTTTCTAATCAAATTGGGCTTTAAAACTAATAAACTTTATTGCATTAGTTACACTGCACTGGCCGCAAGCCCAACAGTCTACTCTAGCAACTATTTTTATTACCTAAAACTTCGCATTGTACATTCACGTAAGTCGCTGATATATGTTCATTGTACGGTAACATTTAATCGGTTCAATTATGTATTTTATCGATGTACTTGATATAGGATGACGAGACAAACACGCTATTTGTATATGTAGGGGGCGTTTTTATCTTCGGTACTTAAATAATGTATTTCGTTGTGTAGAATCATGCATTCCCAAATTGTAATCACCCCACTTTCGGTGTCACATTTATATATTTAGGGAGTAATATTTGTTTTATAAGGTAATACTGAATAGCGACTATATCGTAATGTCTACTATAGTTATCGTAATCATGGAGGAGAACGTTTTTATTTATCATGAATGAATAAAGTCAATAATTTAGTTACGTGATTGATTCGAGCCAGCGGCTGTCACAGTCAGGTTAGCTAATTGTATTATAAATAACCATAAGTATTTTTTAACTATTTGACTTTAATTTTGTTTTTTATAGGAGCAACTATTATTTAGCTCTCCTGATGGGGTTGATCGCTCGTGTTCTCGTTTTAGTTAATAAAGATATTTGTACCAGTTTGTTTCGCGTTGGGGTGGAACAGTGATTAGGAGGCCGACTCGCCTAACTACTCCTAATGCGCTTTGTAAATATTTATGTCTCACAATAATCGAAAAAAAATTTAGTAAATAATGTATTTGTATCATTATATTTTTATTATTGATCACAACATGTATTTTTAATTAATTATTATGAAGAACATACGTTATGTTCGGAAGGAATCGTCGCGGCAATGGGCCCGGCTAGTGTCCGGGGCCCTTTTGTATATTAAAATGCAAATGAAGAAAGAACGAATGTGCATATTTAACTGGAAAAGATCTTAGGTACAATTGATATTTTATTATATTGTTAATTTAAATGATTGTATTGATTCGACAGACAAGCAATGTGAAGAAGGGGCCGAATCGCGGCCGGATCGCAGATAGTGATAAGTTAGCCGTTAAGCTATAATGAAAATCTAAATTACTCGGTAATCACTATTGCAATTTTCGAATTGTTAAATCCTCTCCATGGCACGGTATGTTCTGTGTTCTGCTTTTTTATATCCTCAATCTGTGATCATCGCTAATTACATATTTAAGAGAATTATTTTAGTTCACCGCATACAGAAAAATGAAACTTTATTATTGTAACAGCAAAATTATCGTGGAATCGATGCCTTTATATTACTGAATTGAATGTGAAATTGTTATTTATTGAATTTGTCAGTATGTTTAATTTATTGAATTATTAATCCGGATAATATTTTCTTCATACCTGAGAATACCACTGTAAAAGCCGTGATATACATCAATATAATATTATAAAATTGAATTTTATTTACTTGCTCCCCTTTTTGTTTCATTTCTTACCAGTTACCACCAGGGGGTCTACTCTCTTTTTCTCAAACGAACGTAATAAGTCGGTTATTAGACCACAGTAGACCCATACGAAAATTGTCTATGGATCCGTACTTCTTCTGCGTGTACAAAAACGAAGTAGAGACGAGCATAGAGATAATATTATGTAGGAGAGGAGATAACTCTGTGGGAGTTAACGAAATGTTCGTTCGTTTGCGAAGTTTCGTTTGAGAGAAAGAGAGTAGACCCCCTGTTTTGTAACAGAGATGGATTTATGAGCTTCGCACACTAGCGTTTCTACAGCGTAGGCTTTCGACGAACCTAAGGTGAGATGCGACGACAACAATCAATATTTATTCAAAATTGGTTTGGAACGTCAAGTAGGTATACAGAGTATAGGATGTCATAGTGATAAATGACGCACGCGCCGCTGTTACACTGCAGCGCAGCGCGTCTTCTACAGTTGCGAACGCTTCACGTTATTGAAAGTACGAGGTTTTAACTTACGTAGACCTACATAAGCATTCGCGATTGTACAGGATGTTGCGGTGCCGGACTCGTGTCTCCCCTGATTGCCCGCCCCTCCTCGGGGAGACATTAGGGTTTCGGCTCCCTGCTGAAAGCTACCTATATATATTTTGAGATTTAAGCCTGTCTGTCCTGTGATTAGTTTACGATTGCGTAAACATAATTACGTAAATGACAAAGGAGCATGGAATTGAATCGCTCCAGCAATGCTAAGGACAGCGGTTACGTATGTAATTACAAATTAATGAAATTGTAATTTATTTATTTTTTTTCAAAAGAGCAACCGCCGAGTTTCTTGCTGGTTCTTCTCGGTAGGAATGTCATTCCGAACCAGTGGTAGATTCATTCGACTATTCTTAAGCACTTGTAAAAAGTCTATTAGAATAAAAAACTTTTGAATTTTGAACAGATGTCACTTGCGTCGTGTTGTCATTTGTTACCGACTAACGCCTCTCGCTAGAGAAACTAGTGTGAAGGGGCTTTATGCCACCACATCAAACGACAACCTTTGAAATAGTAGCTTGCAGTTAGCAGTACATAGTTCCACTACAGCCCATTAATGTCCCACTTGCTGGGCACAGGCCTCCACTCTCATAGGAGAGAGGAAATTAGAGCTTAGACCCACCACGCTGCTCCAATGCGGGTTGGCGGGCTTTAACGACTATTATCATGTTGGTGATAATAACCGGGACCGACGGCTTAACGTGCTCTCCGAGGCACGGGGGGTGAAACACCACCAACTTCCTAACTCCGGGCTAGTACTGAGAATTTCTAATCAGAAAAACCTAACACTTAATTATGGCCCGGCCCAGGACTCGAACCCGGGACCTCGTCAGCCGCAGTCGAACATGATAACCACTAGACCAACGAGGCAGTTACAGTACGAGTTAGGTAGTACATAGGTAAACGAGAAAAGTTTGCATAAGTAGCTGTCGATATTTCCGATTCCGTAGTAAAACAAGGAACTCCTTTCGTCCATCTGTGTCGGCTAGGTAGGGCATGCACACAGACATACTAATAACTCTGTGGGCATGCAAGATGCAATCTAGGAATCCCGCATACATTTTGCGGGACTAATCTCTGTCGGCAGATTCCCGCCGGACTGGCGTGATTAACAGAGAAACGTGAATCATACCATGTACCTACTCTGATTTGTTCATTAAATATTGTTTTAGTTAACTAAATCAAACTAAAATGAACTTTTTTTATATTGTTCATTTTTTATTCGGTTAAATAAAGTAGGTGTTAAACCGTTTTTAAAAATTTCGTCCCCAATAAATAGGGGATGACAGTTATATGGGATTTTAGGGATCTAATTCCACGCGAACGAAGGCGCGGGCAAAAGCTAGTCTTATTCTATTTCAATTTATGTCATAATCTTTGTATAAAAGTACCTAGTAATAAACCATTTAATATGTTCCAAAAAGCTTCTTTAATTTGGGTTAAAATTAAAACCTATTCTCTGGCTGAGGTTCCGTCCGTGGACTCGTTGGTTTTCGCGAACCTACGGTCTTCCAATCATGATTGATTTTCATTTTATTGACATGGTTAGGATTCTAAAGTAGGTAGGTATTAATCTGATCTTGATTATCTCTTGGGCTCGGACTGGAGTGATGAAATGTAGTAACTGCAACATTTAAATACAAGTTAAAACTCATTTAAATAAAGCTGGGAAATTACTTGCATGAGCCCAGTTTTATTTTGCATTTTAATAGTTCTTGAGTAACTTTACTTGTATGTTGTGATACATATGTAATGGACAGATCGCTCTTAAAGGACTGGATGTAAGAGATCGCGGCCGAGCACTGACGACTCGAAAGTTACTTTATTTTGACAGTGACAGTGCAGAGCTTAACAACCTGATGTGTCGCTAGACTAGCAAAATAAAAATCATATGACCACTTTTGTTTTATTTTCTTTATTGCCTAATATTCTAAGATAAGTTGTAAGCCAGATATAGAGAGAAACAGAGATAGATAGGATTCTGCAACCAAGACCAAGACCAAGAGCAACAATCATATCTGAAATTTGTGTTGAAATCACAAAGGGTTACATCAGTATGGCAATCATTTCGATAAATTGAAAAAATTACATTCACACAAACAAAAAAGTCAAGATAAAAATAAAATGATACCTCCATGATATAATGCAGAAGATGTACATGTAATACTGGTAACAACAACAGCGTGTTCAATATAGATTTCAATCGACCATCTTCTTCACCCGTCACTCTACACCTCAGCAACAAGTCTTGCACTTCTGCACTGATCAGTGGCTCTGGCAAACAGCGAAGGTAGAGCTTCAGAACACTCGCTACATCTATGGGATGGTGGCCTTCTGATACACAACCACCAGCATCTAGCAAACGCTGAAAAATACAGGCTATTCTAGGCTACCAGTAACCTTGGTAATACACAATATGTACTACTAGCTGCTGCCCGCGACTTCGTCTGTGTGAATTGAGGCTTTTTGGTTCTGGCGGGAGCTCTTTTATTTTCCGGGATACAGAGTAGCGTATGTGTTATTCCTGACTATAATCTATCTCTGTGCCAAATTCATCCAGGTCCATTCAGCCATTCTGGCGTGATTGAGTAACAAACATCCACCCATCTATCCATCCAAACTTTCGCATTTATAATATTACTTAGTGTAGTAAAATAAAGTGCATTAGTAAACCTGGCAAGTGCCAGCTACTATAATTAATAAATTTAATCCACCTAAGTACTAGAATCCAGTTAGGTAGGTCCAATTTCGAGAAAGAGGTCAACCGCCGAATCCAACTCGGATGGGCAGCGTTTGGGAAACTCCGCGACATCTTCTCGTCCAAAATCCCTGTGTCTGAAGACTAAGTCTTCGAACAGTGCGTGTTGCCAGTGATGACTTACGGTTCCGAGACATGGTCGCTATGGGCCTGATAAGAAGGCTCAGGGTCACTCAGCGGGCGATGGAGAGAGCTATGAACCAAAAACCTCAATCCACGTGGGTGAAGTCGCAGGCATCATCAAGTGTGTAAATAAGTTATAAGGTATTGCTAGAATCTGTATCTCTAAGATCTTGATGTGATGATTAGTAGTTACGAGGAGGAGGGAGACTGGCTTTACTCACTAGCTAAAGAAATAATTATTGATAAAGAATGCCCGTGTCTAAAAGGTGGATTGTTTTATCTTTTAATATTTTCTATGTAAGTACTTTATAGTTTATACTATGAACATGTTTTATATTGGTTATCTGTATTTATCAGATATTGCAGACAACAGAATTTATTTAAAAGAAATAGTGAGTTTTTGATAAGGGTCTTACTTAATTAGGAAACCTACAATATTAAAAACCATAGTGATTACATAAAGTCCAAGAATTTTATAACTTGCCTTTCAGATAAGAGGTTTGGACCAAAATTCAGAAGATTTTTGGTTCAAATTCCACCCAGAACGGGTACCATGTTGCTACACTTTGCTACAATACTTATTTTGCATATGCAACTTATTTTGCGTAGGCAAAATAATATTAATAAGAGTCTTTACAATAAAAGTATACTATTCATTGAAGAAAACTGGACTTTTATAATGATTTTTTGAATACTTACAGACATTAATAAAATGTAATACCATGCAATGCAAGATAAACTCTGTTTAAGCAGAGGTAATCTAACCAACCAATATGTACTGATTATCGGTTCCATACCTTTACATTTTGACATTTTACTATAGATTTAAGCCACCAAAGTAGTATTTTAAGTAGGTACTTAGTATTTTTAAAAGCTATGCTTTCCACCATGCCTACCTACTTGTTGTACCGAACCTGCCTAGGTACTGCAATAAAATTTTATTCAAAGGACAACGTACACTGAACTCTTTACTTAGTGTCTGTTATGGAATTAAGTAGGTACCTACTGATAAAATATTAACAGGTAGTGTGGGTAGGTACTGCACAGTGCACACAGATGAAGATTTGACAATCTTTGGTGATTCTCTTATAATTGCAATATTGCCAACAATATCACAATCTTTTTGCTCAGATAAAAAAAGAGTCATATTTCTGTATTAACATCATGACTGAATTTATAGCAACAATGGGAATACAGCTAAAAGCTATTTAGTTATTGGTTAACCATAGTACTTACCATACACCTAAGAATTTTATAGTTCCATGCATAGTACCCACTCCAAGCATTTTTATGCTTCACGCCCAGTTGGGAAAAAATTGAAATTTTAGCAAGTTAAAAGTTTGAACAAAAACTTAAGTAAACCTATTTGGAACATTTTAAGTACAGGTTGTATACCTTAATATCTTTTTGTCGCGTTTGCGATCCCGCCTTCCGGAACAGACCTTCGACATGAGCATTGGCTCTAAGCACTGAAGACATCTCTGTTACAACTATTGGAATACTCAAGGTGCTCCCACAACATATTACACTGCACGATGGTACTTTTATTAGGGGCGCTCCGAACACTGTTTTATGATCCTTTAAAGAACAGAAACTCATTAAAATTCACTCGAAAACAATTTACAAAATACTTTGACCACAAAACAAAAACTTACTTTGACATTTTTCAAAATAATCTTTTTCAGACGATGCTTTAAGCCCGCCTTTTTCAACTCTCCGACAATTATAGATTGTAATTTCCCATGATTTATGCCGTCCGATATCAACATTTCGTTGAAATCACCTTTTCATGAAATTTATGAAAATAGGACTTCGATTTCCTACTTTTCAAATCGCAAATTTTTCGTTAGCCTATGTTCCATTTCACAGATGTCGCGAATGCGGAATGACATTAAAAATTATATCATTTTTAAAAATATTTTGCCTTTTCCTCCTCCGTATAATATTCAATAAGTAAGTTAATAATTTCATATAGTTAATAGGTGAAAGAAAGTTAATTTAATTCAACATTCAATTTAAAATTCTCGGATATTGCAAGGATGCAATGTTATAAATAAAGTAACGTAAATCGAATCGGAAAGGAAGCCAATAGCCATAGACGCCATAGATTACCTCGTAGATCAGAGACCATACAGCAAGTTATAATCATAGACTATTATATATTACAACGCTTTGATATTATATCTCTATGGTATATTATATTAGCCACAATCATAGACATTTAATTATACCCCGTGATTAAACCTTTATGGCCACAATATAACCCTTTGACCGGGGTTTTTTATAGCAAAGACAGCACAGAGTACAGTCAGCTTGCTTTGATTTTAAAGGCATAGCTTTGATTTTGTTTATAGGAAAGGATATGTTGCATTATACTCAAATAAAGATAAACGATGCATTTTGTTAACAAAACATGTAAAACCATCCTAGTACCTAATCCATAGACGTAGGTAGTCGTATTTCCTAATTCCATGACTAATCTGTGAGTTCTGTGACTGACATTTTCAAATGTCAAAACATACGACACGAATGAATAATCCTTTTTCATTGCACGAATATTTTGAAAATTTTAATAATTTTAATTTCTTTAAAGTTTGAACTTTGATTTATTAAAAACAAATTTAACTAGCCTGTAACGTCGTTCAAAAACATGTTGCAATGAACTCCTCTTTGAAATCTCGTATATCAATAATGTGGTGAAGTTGTTTAATGGATTTAATTTAAGTTTATTCAAATGTAACAAAACATGATTGAACTATCAGCAAAACTTACAACTGGCTCAGTTTACTTAGCCGGAGAGGCTTTGGAATGCTGTATTACTTTTAACCACACACCTCAGCCAGAGCATAGGAACTCTCAAAGTCACAAGTAATTTGGCTTTGATTTTCTCATCTCGGTGGATTTATCTCAGATTGTGTAACAGTAAACTAAACTAGGGAATTTTATGCTGGCCCTAGACAGCTTCGGTCAAGTCCATGCACATTCCAAGAAAAAACCACCTTTATGCTACAACCAACCAGTTATTAAGGGTATGTTCCGATATACACTGCGAGCACTGTTCAGTGCTCTTATTGGAGAGAAATTTGTTCCATTATGGAGTGACAGTATACTGCCGCAGTATCCTAGGAAAAATATATGACGTCATAAATCGTCGCCATTTTTGTACTGTGAGCACTGGCGTTTTCGAGGTAAGGTGCTCACAGTGCTGACTGTGTTCCGTTTTAAACAGTAACCAGTAGGTATAGCTAACTATTAGGGAACAGCTTCGCAGTAGGTATACTAGATTGACTTCACACCTTATTGCTTGCAGTGTATATCGGAACATAGCCATAATGTATTCTCTAACATGTTACATGTTTATTTTAGTGACATATTAGAAAACTTGGCCTGGGCCTCAGCACAAATCCACTGTTTTTTCTCAACATCAAAAAGTACAGGGGAAAAAGCCAATGTGTTTGAAAAAACAACAGCTTTAGAAGTTACATCATGTGATATTGGAGATGTTGTGTTTCATACAAAACCAAAAATACTATTTTGTGATCTGACTATACCCCTTGGAGAAACAAAAACATGTAAGTACTTATATTTTGTGACTAATATGAGTAAAGTGCTTGTCAATGAAAAGGGCTTGACTGCAAAAAACTACTGTAAAACTATGTTAAAATGCTTTAGTTATTTTTCAGTCTGGTACAGAGAATCTCTGCCTATAGACGCACCACCTTCATATAGGGGCACTGCAGTCAAATACTCCTATAAGATAACTATAGCAACACAGAAGGTAGGATCCCATATAAAGATGGTGCGAATACCATTCAGGGTCCTGCCTATTAGTCCAATAATGAACATGCAAGATTTAGCTGCATTATGTGGAAATGAAACTACAGAAGAATTGCAGCCTACTAATCCTTTTTCAGAGGAAAGGAAAGTTGAAACTCCATTGACTATGGCTTTGCAAGTATTACAGGTAAGAAATGAATATTTAATAAATGACTTTGAAAGGAACACTTTGGAACAGGTTGTGATAGTAAAGAAATATTTCTACTCTACAGAATCTCACAGCAAGAAGAAGTCCAAGCTCATATATGATTACAAATGCAAGAGGAAAAGTTGGCAGATTCTGTTTGTTTAAATCAGCATACAAATTGGGTGAAGATATTGTTGGCACCTTTGATTTCTCAGTTGGTACTGTCACTTGTATGCAGGTAAGTTGCACTTTTTAGAACATCAATAAATACTAATGAGAAAGGACTAAGTACTTTATCAATATCCAAAGTTTTGAGGAGATAAAATTATTAATTGATTGATAAGGGGCTCCATAAACCTATTGATGCAGAATCAGCTTGAGCAGGTCACCTTTAATAACATAATTATACATATAGCTTTTTTTGACTAACTCAAGCTGATTCCACATCAATAGGTTTGGGGAGACCCTTATGGTTCCCTATAAAGATAAAGACAGTTTTTTTCACTTCAACACTTATAAAGACACTTTAAGTAAAATCTATCTGGTAAGTATACTATAAAGAAAGTATTTTTAGGTTTCAGTATCTCTACAACCCGAGGAAGTAACTAAAACTAAGACACCTTTGAAGAGTATGAATAAAGAAAATAGCAGCCGATCCATGACAGTGGCCAGATATCATGAAGTCACCCTGGGGCTGACACACTCACAACTCATTTTGCCAATACCTTTGCATATAACACCTGCTTTTGAGGGTGAAGAAGGTATTCAATTTTCTAAAATATTTACAAGGTTTTAATTATTATTAATGCCTAAAAATTTCATATACCAGATGGTTATTTTGAAAGGTTTTAAGTGTGAAAAAAGGGCTTGCCTCAACTCTTCTATTTGATTCAAGTTTTAAAAATGTTTTATAGAAACAGTACTTATCGTTATATGCAGCATTGATGATATGCAGTTGTTTCCATCTGTATTGTAATTTGTATCCATATATGGCTAATTCTGATGGTTTCTTTTTATAGTATTAAATAAGTGTTTCTAATAGTGTGGAATCAAATAAGTATATTGTTAAGATCTAGTAGTAAAAATTAATTTATAGTTAACTTTTAATTTTCTTTTCAGTGTCATTAAGCTGGAGACTTCACTTTGAGTTTGTGACTAGCAAAGAGAGATTACAGCCAGGTCCAGATGACAGAGAGTGGAATGCCCCACTCAATGTACCAATAGAAACAATGGTGTGGAACCTACCTGTGAAGATCTACTCTACATTACCCAAACAGATTAGCCAGCAAACAGTGGGCAATGATGCATATACTTTATTCATAAAATAATTTTTTGTGCTATAAGTATAAAACATTGAACACTGATTTCTTAAACACAGTTGCAACACTCCATCTCATGCTACTTGTGCTACTTGACACAACAACTGTCCATTCAAACCGATTATTGTCTTTGGTCATTGGTGTAGAATATTTTTTAAGAATAATGGTATATTGTTATGTAACTGGTAGTTTTATTACAAAATTATACTAAAACATTCCTAATAAATAATTTATTAATCATTCTCCTCTACAGATTCTTTGTCCCAATCTTTCATTTTAGCCCCCATCATGAAGTCATCTCTGCAAAAGAAAATTTATCATTTATGCATTTTAGCACATTACCACAATTTTTCTGAAAAACATCAAATAAATATTATAAATGCGAAAGTTTGGATGGATGTATGGATGGATGTTTGTTACTCAATCACGCCCCAACGGCTGAACGGATCTGGATGAAATTTGGCACAGAGATAGATTATAGTCTGGAATAACACATAGGCTACTTTTTATCCCGGAGAATTAAGGAGTTCCCACGGGAAACGAAAAACCTCGATCCACGCGGACGAAGTCGCGGGCATCCGCTAGTATTATTATAAAAGCATGTAGATGTTCTACTTTCACCTGAGGGCAATTTCATAGGGTTCATTAGATAGAATTCTACTTCAACTAGAACACATATTATAGAAGATTGCACTATAAGGGGAAAAGATACCTACCGTATTAGTTTATAATTGATTTTGCATTTCAACATACCTTAATGCATTCCATCTAGGTTTCTCAGACTCTGCTTTAACTTCATCTTTCAGTGGCTTTGTTTGTTCTTCAACATTTATTGATTTTGACTGTCCCATTAGAGTATCCAAAAATGCTCGCTTATCAAACTTCTTCAATACCTTTTCCTTCTTTCCCTCAGGTATATCTTTGATCTCCTTTTCAATGGTCTTTTGTTGATTCCTAACAGCATTGAACAATTGAACTACACCTTTTGTAGCTATTTTTGTTAGTAACCTTTCTCTATCCTTTTCTAATATATTTGGTTTAATTCTAATCGATGATCGTTCAACCTTCTGAAAACACAATTTATAAAGCCATTTTATACCAGAATAAGGTAAATTAATAACCAAACAAACATAAGGAATTCGAACGAAGTCTAGTCAATGAAATGAAATGTAAATACACTTTATTGTAAACCATACATAAAAAACACATTTAAACAAATACAAGAAATTATGAAAAAGTGTTCAATAGGTGGTAGTAGATGTTTAGAAGATCACAATTAAAGATTAAATTGATATTATTATTTACCTTTTTCTTTACAGGAGGTTCTGAAACGGTGGAAGCTTCTTTCTTAACATCTGTTTTTACTTCTTTAGCTTTATCACCAACAACTTCAAAACTGGGTTTCTCTTCTTTTTCCTTCTTAAGTGTGTCTGCAAGTTTCTTTGCTCGAGATAGAACCAATGTTTTCTTATTCTTAGGTTTATTGGAACCAAGTATTTTGGCTACAGAATCCGCCCAGCCTTCATTTTTTATTATGACGTCATCATCATCATCATTACTATCTTTATTACTTCCACTTTCATTTTCAGGTTTTGTATTGGTATCACTTTTGTCTGAGACTTCTGATTCATATTCAGATTCATCACCTTCACTGGATGATTCAGAGTTTGAAACTAAAATAAATAAATCATCTATTAATTAACTATTATTCTTTGAAATAGCATTACAGGTGTACTTTGTAGGTACCTATTTTGGGTTGGCATTTGAAATACGCATCTGGAATTTGGACTTGATAAGGGTTGATTTTTATAGGGGTAGGTTACCCCTTTCAATCGACACCCCCCCATCCCGCGGAGATGCGTGGTTTTTTTTTACACGTGTTTGAAGTTACGTGTAACGGAACGTTATTTTGCGTTATAGTGATTACTTTTATGTTATTTTAACCCTTATTTTTAGTAATTTTCTTTATTTATTATTATTTTTAATAGGTAAATATAATGTAAAAAAAAAAGTAACGTATAACAAGGTGCACCTATAGGTAATTAGGTTAAGGTTATTTTCCTTTTTTGACCACCCAGAAATAGGAGCCCCGCGAAGCGGGGCTCCATCGACATGCTCTTAGAGGGGAAGAGGGTGACGGCTAAGGAGTTTTCCTAGGTCCCCCACTTTTTCTTAGGCTATAGTCGTAAATTCTTTTTAACCCTTATTTTTAGTAATTTTCTTTATTTATTATTATTTTTAATAGGTAAATATAATGTAAAAAAAAAAGTAACGTATAACAAGGTGCACCTATAGGTAATTAGGTTAAGGTTATTTTCCTTTTTTGACCACCCAGAAACAGGAGCCCCGCGAAGCGGGGCTCCGTCGACATGCTCTTAGAGGGGAAGAGGGTGACGGCTAAGGAGTTTTCCTAGGTCCCCCACTTTTTCTTAGGCTATAGTCGTAAATTCTTATATAAAGTTAACACAACATCAAAAAATAAAAAATAATAATAAAAAAAAAATTATAGGTTTCCGCGCCGCGGGGGATGGTGGGGAGGGTTCCTACCCTCCCCCCTCACCGCCCCCTCCACCCCCACCCCATACATCCAGATGCGTATTTCAAATGCAACCCCCCTATTTTGAATAAAGATGTTTTGATTTGAAAGAAATTGAAAATTCCTACCTGATACTTTAACTGATGATTTAATCATTTCTTGCACTATAACCATAATAATAAGTTACAATAATACTTCAATCCATACACAGCCGTACGTGTTCTTTGGTAATTAATATTTTCTTTTTTTCTATTTTAAAATTTTCAAATTGCCGATCACCGACCAGAAACAAAAGTTGCCGATTACACGTGTGATTGTGACAGCTGTCAAATAAGACAGCTACTCTACTAACATATTATATTGACATTGACATAAGACGAGACAAAGGGTGTGTTCCGAAATACACTGCGAGCACTGTTCAGTGCTCTTACTGTGGAGAAATTCGTTCCGTTATGGACTGACAGTAAACTGCCGCAGTATCCTAGCTAGCATAGAGGTATAATATTATAATAGCTAGCTAGCACAGACATATTATATTAATAGAATACTTCTCTTTATAACTCTGTGCCACAGTATGTCTGTGCTCTGTGCTAGCTAGCTAGTGAAATATATGGCGTCATAACGTCGCCATTTTTGTACTGTGAGCACTGGCGTGTACCTATGTAGTGCTCGCAGTGTATTCGGAACTTTGATTAGGTATATATAAACTGATATTATAAACTTAATCAAAGATTCGGAACCGTAGACTGAGTAAGATATATAGACGCCGCCATATCTCCTTTTCACTCCCAAATGAAAGAGATGCATTGTTGGGATGTTACACAAGATAGAATGAGAAAAAAATGTGTTTTTCTCTCCCTTTCTGCGTGTCACGGATTTTGTGTCTATTGCATACAAACAAACCATATTATATTGTGCCGTTTGTATGACGTTTGGGAGGTGTTTCATAGTATTACCTATCCCTTTCGGTTACACGCTGACCCTGATTCTAGAGATTCCTTCTTCTATGGGTTTCAGTATTGGTTGTAACTTGTATATTCTGTTTACTGTGGTTCTACTGTCTATGGTTGAAATTGAAAACTCTACTATTGTTCATTGAATGGAAAAAGGAACACCTTTGGGTCAAGTAAATTCCCAATTTTGTGGGATGAATGAGTTAAAAAGAATAGGGCAAGGTAACTATCGGGTAAACTAGTAAAAACAAAATCCATAAAATTTTTGATTTATTTCTAAGCATCAATATTTTATGCTCATTTCAGGGAACATCAATGTTTCTTACAAACTAATTAATTAGGTAATTCATTTAGATCATAATATGAATACAAAAGCAACTTTTAACTTCCCATGATAATAAATAACTAATGTATGGTTAGTTTCAGAAAAGACTAACGCTATTTTTAAATACAATCTTGGAGTTGGACTGATGGAAGTAGGTTTAGTAACAAAATTTTGCAACAGTATTTTGGAAATAGAGTATACAAGAGTTCGAATATAGAAAATAGGTGTACCTACATTTACAATGAAATCGCCAACATTTCCACCGTTATAATAATAATTATTATAATAACAATAACAATTTTTTTTTTTTGTTGGATTAAGCGTCGGATACAGAAGGCAGTTATCCTTGAGACAGCGCGAATTGTGAGGAAGTTCCCTTTCTCTGTAGCCCTGACCACCGGATGCTTGGGTTTTTAAGGCCTCACAGTGGGTGGAAGTTTTATAAGATTATTTTAAAATTTGTTTTGTATAGTATTTTTATATATTTATGTAAAACGTGTTTAGAAATAATCTTATAAAAATCTGTACAAATAAATGGGAGAATACATTTTCAATAATTTTTAGCTGTAACACTACAACTTATGTTAAAATCTAGCAAGTAGCAACCCAAAGTTACACATAGTTTGTCAAGGTTTATTGATGATTTGTATTATTAAGCCAAAAGTCTCCCTCTTGTTTTGTCGTGATAAATCAATAGCAACCAGACCGGACTCACTTCGACGTTCGAAATATTATGTTTACCTCTATGGCAGCGATGCCTTCGAGGAACTCATCGAGAGAGATAGAGAGAGAGAAGAGTTTACGCGATAAAAAGAGAGGCGTTTACGAAATTTTAGGCCTCACTGCACTGTGCAAGCCGAATTACACTACACTGCGTCGGAACAAGAGTTGCTAGTTCTTAAATCGTTTTTGCAGAAAGATCTTCATTGTCACTTTTGACAAAACTCCTGCAGTTCAACTAAGCGGGCAGCATTCATTATTCTGTTTCCTTCAATCAAGTAAAAGTTGCAGATTATCTGCTTTTCTAGCCTTGCTCATTGCCTTTTTGAGAAAACGAGCGTTCAACATTGAAATAGACAGTAAATTGGAACACAATTTCATATCTATTTATAGATAGTTCAGTTGGAATCCGAGTCCATATGAGTTCGGTAATTTCGTCGGGCCTTCTTCACGCGTTGCCTGAATTTGTAGGCCTGATACTCTGGGTCATCCGATACATCGTCTATGGGCTGTTGGTTTCTTGTGGAGCTTCCTGCGATTGTTCCAACTCCACTATCAGGGGTTCCCATTATATTAGGAGTTTGCCATAGACTGCCTTCTGTACTACAACTGCTTTCTAGTTCACTTTCATTTGTTTCGTTCATGAGTCTTGCTACTGTTCTATTGTATCCCACTTTAGGTGATAGCCTGTCCATTGTGACTGTATTAACTCTTTCTGATGCATCCTTTGGTGGTGGTGATTCACTGGAATCTGAGCGTTGTATACTAAGCCTACCATTTCTTCTTACTCGCCTTAAATTCATTCTCAGTCTATGTTCTGGTGGTGGTGTAGAGTTGTTACTTTCGGAATCAGGTGGTTCAACTGTTAAGGAATCACCTAAAGAATCCCTTGATCCGTTAATGGGTGTAGGAACAATGCTAATAAGGTTGGTAGGAATGCTTTGGTTGTCATTTTGATTCCTAGGCGATATAGGTCGACTGCCAACGGATTGGTCGTCGTCAGAATCAACCTCAGCTATCCGAAATAGTGCAGAGTTGCTTTGGCCTCGGTAACCTGAAATTAATTTAAAATAGTTTTAGGCATGTGGCAGTTAACATATGGCTAACTCTCATCAGCATTATTTATAAATTTGATTTATAAAAAATATGCACTCTCGTAGTTGTCCCTTAGTTAACTAACTACTAAGGACAAAGCATTCTAACTTAAGTATAACGTTATATTACCTGTACTTGTGCTAGGTAAAGCTAAATTCTCTTCAAAATTTGAAACATTGTTATTATCACTACTGTCTTGAGCCATTGTGTTACCTGAAACCATAAAAACGTTGTTTTATTCTGCTAGCAACTCATCACTCGGTACAAAAGAAAGCCTGGATTCCCGGCAGGGGAATTATTATCTAAATTGGGTATTTGTAAGTTACAAATTATTAGTATGGGTATATTACAATAACTATTATATTATGTTGTATGAAATACTTTGCTTGTGACTTGTGACGTCTGCTATCAAAGAAGATGTGTATATTACATCTTTTGGGAGAACCTCTACTTAATAATTATTATTTTTTATTAACTTTTGACATAGGCAACATACCAACTGGTTTTTGTCTGGTTTGGTGGGAGGCTTTAAGGTGGTGGGCGGAGGGTGCAAAAGTAATACCAAAATAATTTGTAATTTGAGAATATTTCCCCCATATTAAGCGATTATTTAGATTTACTTGTTTTTATCTAGGTCCCTGGATAATTATGTTTTCCAAATACTTTCCCAAAATTAATACATAAATGACATTTATTCTCCTCATTTGTTTTATATTGAAACCAACAATATCTTACGTACTAATTGATCAGGAACATAGCCTATACTGTCGAGTTACATAATAACAACACGAAGTGAAAAACACAACTAGTTTTCATTCATAATTTTTAGGGTTCAGTACCTCTAAAGGAAAAAACAGAACCCTTAGGATCACTTTGTTGTCCGTCAGTCTGTCTGTCTGTCAAGACCCTTCTTCTCAGGAACGCATGGAGGTATCAAGCTGAGATTCATATCAAATACTCAGGTCTATTGTCCCATGGAGCTGTGAAAAATCAAACTTCTAAGCCAACGCAATCAAAAGATACAGCCGTTCATGCTGCAAATTTTCGACACTCGCAAGGGAATCAAAACCCGTTACAGGGTACTTCCCGTGAACTCAGAGTCTTGATAAAATAACGGATTTCTGAAACGATAAAGAGACCGCTGTCTTAAATTTATGCTCCTCCAGCTTTCCACATTGTAATGTTATGGATTTCATTTAGCAATAAAAATACCATAACTTTTACTTATAATATACCTACAGGTTTGTACGGAACCCTCGATGCGCGAGTCCGACTCGCACTTGGCCAGTTTTTGGTATTTAGGTACGAATCAAGACCAAATGTATAACAAATTGTGAACGATAAAATTGCTATGGCGCTTGCACGCGCGATCATTGTGTCATCAGGTAAATAGAGATAGCAATGAGACAAGTTCACCGGTTTCTCCAGTAGTGTGTACTCTCCTTCAACGCGACATTGGCGGAATATTTGTGCCCAGTGCACGAGTAAAGCCATTCATATAAGAAGTGAAGTGAAGTGAGATAGCAATATACCGGAACATTTTTGTTCGCGCCTTGAATAGAAGTTCCGAGCCTCGTTCGCCGGCCTCTTAACCACGCTAGTTAACCTACTAGCAAAGACATGCCGCCAAGCGATTTACCGTTCCCGGTACCCTAAGTTCCACTCTCCTTTTATATTGCATCAAAAATTACTACCAGGTAAAATCGCAGTCAAGGACTAACTAAATGTCAAAAAGTTACATACCATTACTCCTTAGATTCATAACTTTCCTATAACTGGCTTTACTCTTTCTTTTAGTGCTCCTTGTGATGTTCATTCTTCTCCTCAATGGGCGGATAATCTGGGGGAAAGAAAATTGATAAATTATTTATAGGTGCCTTAAGAACTTAAAAGTAAAGGACCAGTTGTCCTATTCGTCCCGAATTTTGATTTTTATTGAAGTCGAGTCGAGTCGTAGGGACCCGCTGAATAAAGGCAGCCAGCGGCATATAGAATAGTAATTTTCTACTTTAACATTTCACATGATCAAATCATACTAATATTATAAATGCGAAAGTGTGTTTGTTTGTTGGTTGGTTGGTGTGTCCTTCACTCACGCCGTAACGGAGCAACGGATCGACGTGATTTTTGGCATGGCATTCGTTGAGGACCTGGAGAGTGACATAGACTACTTTTTATTCAAATTAAGGAGTTCCCGTGGGAATCAAAAAAACTTAAACCACGCGGACCAGCGCGTGCTGTTTCAACTGACGACCGTCAGTCGCGTTTTCGTTACATACTGAGGCATGTCGGCACGGGCCCCTGGCGTCCTTCACGTTCATACTGGACTGACATTAGGTACATACGTTCGTATTAAAGCTGACCTCACGCTGACGCCGTCTGACGTACCGAAAATATCCGGATGACGTCAGCGCCCTTCACGATAGTTCCCAAACAAGCAATGCGTGGGTTAATCCAAGTCGATCCGCTCGCTGGAGGGCGCGGACACCTTCGCCTGCTTGTTGGGCAAAGCCAGCGTGCGCGAGGCCGGCCGGCGCGGGCCCCTGGCGCACCGCAAGGGCGTCCTCTTGCCCTTCGCGTTCGGCGTTAGTAGTGTCTCTAATGACTCACCCGGCTGGAGTTCCTGAACAAGCAATGTGTGGGTTCATCCGAGTCGGTCCGCTCGCTGGAGGGCGCGGACACCCTCGCTCGCGTGTTGGGGAGAGACAGCGTGCGCGAGGCCGGCCGGCGCGGGCCCCTGGCGCGCCGCATGGGCGTCCTCTTGCACTTCGCGCTCGTGCCGGTTGAACACTTGCTCGACTTGCTTACACACGTCCGTGACTGTTTATTACGTCTGCAAGGAGAAACAAACCTTAATAATAGCAGTAAAGACTTCAAACTACAATTCCAATTCGAATTACCTTACCAGCAATTTACGAAGCAAATGTTTAGAACATTGAACATTGAATTACCTTGCCAGTTCTAATCACTGATCAAACAGACGAATGCCGCGCGGGCCGGTAATCGCTCGCGCCGATTGTATCGCCTATGTATTATATCATAACTCGTATGGATGTGGAGTTTGACTTTCACATTAATTATATTAGTTAGTAGACGATTCCCATTTCCCGCGACTTCGTCCGCGTGGATGAGGTTTTTTGATTCCCGCGGGAACTCCTTAATTTTCCGGGATAAAAAGTAGCCTATGTCCTTCCCCGGGATATATCCTACCTCTATACGAAATTTCAGCAAAATCGGTTGAAAAGATGGGCCGGGAAAGCGTTGAAGACAGACAGACAGACAGACTTTCGCATTTATAATATAAAGTATGGAAGTATGGATTGGATTTGGTTACCTGTGAGAGCCCCGTTTCTGTGAGCGCATACTCTTCGGATTTCTGGGCGCGACGAGGCGCGCCATTCTGTTTGGACAACGCTGGCTACGATTGCCATTAGATGACACTAGAAAATGTTTAAATAATAAGATCATATAGAAGCCATAGTTTATGTAAAACTAGACGATGCCCGCGACTTCGTTCGCGTGGATTGAGGTTTCTTGGTTCCAACGGGAACTCTTTAATTTCGGGAATAAAAAGTAGCCTATGTGTTATTCCAGACTGTATCTCTGTGCCAAAGTTCATCAAGATCAGTTCAGGCGTTCTGGCGTGATTGAGTAACAAACATCCGTCTATCCATCCAAACTTTCGAACTTTCGCATTTATAATACTAGCTGAAGCCCGCGACTACACCCGCGTGGATTGAGGTTTTATGGTTCCCGCGGGAACTCCTTAGTTTTCCGGGATAAAAAGTAGCCTATGTGTTATTCCAGACCATAATCTACCTCTGTGCCAAAGGAAACGGTTCAGATTTGTATGGAGCGTCGGTCCGGTCCTTTTACAAGTAGAGAAATGAAAAAAAAATATTTTTAAACCAGTTTTGATCGTTCAAATCTACGAATTCGTCGTAACTTCAGTGGTGTTATTATTTAATCTTTCCACGATAAGCAACACTATACACGAGTGGGTAGCAATGGCGGATTCATATTTTTTGACGTTTTCTGTCAAGTGTCAAATATTAAGAGGTCATTGATCGGGAATAATAAGTATTATGGTATTTATTTATTTCTGTGACTAGGTAGTTATTTTAGCAGCCTTTGTTAATTTGCCTTTGACAACACCGCGGTAATGCTGCTCGGAATGAAAAGAAAACCCGTTATTTTGCCAGTGACTGTCAGAAATGACATTTGATACATTTCGCGCCTACTGCCATCTCTATGGCTAAAGGTTGCCATCTTGGAAACGTATCGAAAACTTGAAATACATTTTATTTTATTTCTCGTTATTTACTTTAACATTCTAAATTATTATATGTTTAATACAATCTATGTATTTTCCTCTATTCATGGTAGAGTGTACAAAGAGTACACCGAAAGTGAACCTTCTCCTTCCATCCAGATCCGTTCAGCCGTGATTGAGTAACAAGCATCCATACATCCATCCAAACTTTCGCATTTATAATATTTATTTGATTAGTATAGATTAAAGCCGAAATATAAGAGCGGACGTAATTTTTAAACATCTTCTTATTTTAATCAATGTTGCTAACCCAGGTCAGTAATACAAAGTCAGTAAGTAACACCCATCCAGTTGTCATAGAGAACTTGAAGCAGTTATCCGTTAAGAATATCTTACCATTGTGATAAATAATTAATAACAAGAGAGGGGCAAGATACATAAAAGTTAGACTTTTTTATTGTATTGTATTCCCCATTGTTGTGGCAAAATTAGCAACAAAAGATAATAGGTATGTGGTTCTTACCTCGTTTTGGTGCCAAATTAAGGAAGTCCATAACAAGCTGATCACTGTCGCTCGAGTCGGATACGTTCCCGTGTACCGATCCCGAGCTAGATCCGTCCAATGAGTCAGTTTCTTCCGCGAGACATTCCAGCTCTCTTTGAACAAGCGAGTCAAAGAACGCCATCATGCGTGGGTCTTCTCTAGTTGACTGTTCTGCATAGTTATGGGATAGATACTGGAACCAAAAATATATTTATCTAATCATATAGGAGTCTATCATCAGATAAAGCTAAGCTAAAATCATATGAAAAAATATTATGTACTATTATAAATACCAAAGTTTGTTTGTTACTTCTTTATGTAACTTTAAATAAATCTAAATATAATAAACCTTGACAATATAGGATACTTTTTTAAATAACATTCTTATAAGATGCTTTCATGTTTGATATATTTTATTGACAATGCTACGAATATTGTTGTAAATCATGAGAAATTAAATTACCTCCAACAAAAGGTGACCTAAATTGTGCAATTAGTGAGGGAGAACCAAGTTACAGATAGTTCAATCCACGAAGACGCGCCCCACTATCTATCGCGAGAGGAAACAACGGGGTGCGGGGAGTTCAGCCCGAACATTAGTCTCGAGTCGACCACGGCTCAGTATACACGTTAAAGTTGGTTTGCTTTGCTGAGTGTCGTGACCCACCGGAAAGTTGTTCTACTTTAATTTTTTGTAAAATATTATTTTTATTATGTCCAAAAAAACGGAACGTATTGTCCTTAAAAGTCAGGTAGGTATTTAGGAAAATAGAAGAAGAGTATTTAAGGCGCCAGCGGAGGGCTAATTGCTCATACAAACGTAATACCAAAATAATTAGTAATTCGAGCATATTTCCTCCATATTATGCGATTATTAAGATTGAACTTGTATTTATCTAGGTCCCTGGATAATTATTTTTCCAAAATACTTTC
Source organism: Erebia ligea (assembly GCA_917051295.2). Lineage (NCBI taxonomy): Eukaryota > Metazoa > Arthropoda > Insecta > Lepidoptera > Nymphalidae > Erebia > Erebia ligea. Next base: position 11,751,507 of record OU785236.1, read on the forward strand.
CCAAAATTAAATGTAAGCACATTGCGTTTTGCATGTTTTTGCGACATAAACGACATGTTTTCTCCTTATTTGTTTCATATTAAAACCAACGATATCTCACGTACTAATTGATCAGGAACATAGCCTATATTGTCAAGTTACAGACTAACAACACGAAGTTAAAAACACAACAATTTTTCATTCATCATTTTTGGTATTCTCGGAACAAGACTAAAATTTAGTCTTGTTCCGAGAATACCAAAAATGATGAATGAAAAATTGTTGTTTAACATTTAATGTATAACAAATTCTGTACGCTCATATTGCTATCGCGCTTGCACGCGATCGTGTGTCTTCAGCCAAATAGGGATAGCAATATACCGGCAAATTTATATTTGCGGTTCGAGTAGAAGTTGCGAGCGGCGGTCGCCGGTCCCTTAAAATACTTTGATTTAGATTTTAGTTTCATCATAAATGTAATTCACCGAGCTCTGAATCAAATATTTCTGAACTAGCTGATGCCCGCGACTTCGTCCGCGTGGATTGAGGTTTTTTGGTTCCCGCGGGAACTCTTTAATTTTCCGGGATAAAAAGTAGCCTATGTGCTATAATCTATCTCTGTGCCAAATTTCATCCACATCCTTTCAGCCGTTGGGGCGTGATTGAGTAACACACATCCGTACATCCATACAGTCATCCAAACTTTCGCATTTATAATATTTATATTTGATTAAACGACGATTCCGACTAATGTAAGGTATGATGATTTCTCAATCATTTTTTTAATGTGTAATATCAAAGTGTAATTATTGAATGATTTCCTTATGATAATAATAAAAGTCGTGTTTTATGATAATAATAATTATTAGATACATTATTTCTTGTTATTAAAATATTATTATTAACCAATATCACAATTAATTCATCCTATGCAGGACCATCACGACTTATATTTTATTTTTTAAAGAAGGTGAAATGAAGTAGAGCATACTTCAAGTTAATTATGACATTTTTCGCTATTTAACTTGGTGTGTGTGTGTGCCCACATTGCTACTCGCTACGTAGTAAATAGAACTCACATTCTTGTAGTTTACATTGCACACTTGCACTGTAAGCGATTGCGGAAAAGAGTGGGGCGCGTCTTCGTGGATTGAACTATCTACTCGTATAAACTACTTTTATCTTCAAATTTTTGGTATAGATAGGTTGTAGGTAATGTACTGACCAGACCGCTATGGTGGACCAGCGACACATAGTCCTCATGGCTGTATATCTCTCGAGGGTTGTCCGAACCCTGTGCCTCTTCTAACAACGTCCCTCGCATTTGGGGGTATTCTAATGCAGACCACACCTACGAGAAAAATAATCATACTATAAAATCACTTGAATCTGCAGTAATAATACCAAAGTAAAGTTGATGAAATACATCTTTGAAGCATTGATCATTGTTTTAAATAAATAAAAGCTTCAGGCGTCAGGCACGAAATTTGCGACGGCCGAGCGACGGCGGCTGCGGGGCCACGGCGATCAGCAGCGACGGTTAAATAACCGGTAACACTTGCGAGATCAGATAAATGCATGCCGGCTTGCCAGTAATTGGGTGTACACTCAATATTTTTTTCTGTGTTTGTAATTTTTATTTTGTGATTGTTATTATCTGTTGGCAAACCATTAAAAAGAAGCATAACTTAGTATGTATATAGTAGAAACAGGCAATCGAGCGATGCACGGGCGGTGGCAGGGCGACGCGACGGCGCGGCTGAGTGGAAGCGACGGAAACAAACTTGATTGTTTTCGTAGCTTGCTCGAGTTCCAGTGTTGTTTATTTTTATTAATAATCATCGATATAATATACTTATGTACTAGATGGGGTCTTTCATGTAACAATATGTTCCACCGACTTGAGGTTACGGAACCTCGCCTGTCGTAGTTCACTCCTTGACGTCCCGTTCGCAAAATCCATATTACAGCCGTTTTTTTAGAACCACTATTTCAATTGAACTGCCGATTCACAATGTTTGTCGCCACTGTAGTGAGTGAGTCAGAAGTCCAAATTTATCTTTTTGTTTGAAATCAAAGAAATATTGGGTAAAAATAATTAAACTACTAACAAAAAAAACACTCAACATGATCGATTTCATTTGTAAAAATAATGAAAATGTATCGACATGAGTAGGTATCGATACTTTGATGGTATCGAAACATCCCTACTCTAGCAGGACATAACCGACCGATGTTTCGTGCCGCTGGCGGATCGCCCCGCCATGCTGTCGCCATCGCTCGATCGCCGCAAATTCCGTGCCCGCACACTTATTATTTACATTATGTCCAGATACACTGAGAGCTTGCTTATCTTACTTCTAAACTAAAATCTAACAATAACAGTTTTTGAATGTAAATACAGACGTTTAAATAAACGCTTCATAAGATAGATAGATAAACTCTTTATTGCACGCACTTAGAACAAGGACAATAAACAGAAAGATTAAAAGATACAACAGAAGGGTGCAAATGCGGTCTTATTGCTAAAGCAATCTCTTCCAGACAACCTTGATTGATTGATTGATTGATTAAAACCTTTGGGGAGAGGAGATTAACAAACAAAAGCGCGAGATAGTGCAACGTCTAAAATATATAATAAATATACATACAAAAATACATACATATATATATACATACATACACATATATATACATACATAAATACATACATACAGACATATATACATAAATATTAAATAATTCTTTATTCTGATCTAATTATAATGTGTGATATCTGAGTAAAATTAAATAAGGTATTGTCTTAACATGACTTGCTACTAGATTTGTTGCATTCATGGGAGGGAGGTGGAAGATCATTCCAAACTTTTGCTGCGGCAAAGCGAAATCATGCCCTTCCCAACTTCAACTTTGCCATTTTATGATTATGAGTAGGTATGGCAAGTTTCCAACCTTGACTTGATTTGAAGTAATTTCAAGTGTCTGACATTTTATTTGTTATATTATATTTAACATATGAACAGATACCTTTATAATCTTCTCAACTCCAGACGATGCGATCAAGCAATAATGTGGATTGAACCGCACTTGGTTCACGATAGATCTATGACCATACAATACTATGTGCGGTGGCTCCACAACCATATCTGAAATAGCAGATATTATCTAACTATCATTTATCATAGATAATAATAAGATAATGCAGCTAGACCAGTAGGGCTTGCACACCAAGGGTTCAAGGGTACCATCGTACAAGATTTAACACCATGTATTTTATAAATACTTTCGTAAGAAAAGTCAGAGGCACTCAAATTCACGTTTCTTGTATCCCCATAGGCCCCCTTTATATTTTATTTTTGTTGTTTATAGCGGAAATAGACATACACAGTCGCTATGAACATTTCAACTGTCTACCTATTACGAGTTCATGAGATACAGACGGACGGACAGCAGAGGCTTGGTTATAGGGTCCCGTTGGCAGTCTAATTAGTGTAATCACGTTACGGTATCAGTTAAAAACGTAATGCGGATCGCCTCAGTTTACTCTATCTGGCAGAAAGAATTATAACGATGGTATAATATTACGCTTAGAATGATTTAAATTAATCGCCAGCTAAAATAAAAACACAATATAAGTAACTTACCGAAATCTCCTCCAGTGTCAGGTATCTTCCACATATAAAGGTTGAAATCATCGGATCCCGATAGCACAAACTGGTCATTCGTACCAGCGAAGCAGCAACTCTTCATAGTGCAGGAGTTATAGTAGTCCTGATGGTAGAATTCCGCGACGGGCTCCCGGGAATGCACCGAGTAGAGGACGGGGGCCAGGCGGCGGCGCAGAGCGAGAATCTGTGTGCCGGACTTGTTGAAACACACGCTCATACTGTTCTGGCTGGAGCCGCTGTTGCCGACGTACCGCAGAATAGGACTAAGGGGACAAAGTTATCTACTGAGTTTCTTGCCGGCTCTTCTCAATAGAATCAGCTTTCCGAACCGGTGCAGTGGTAGAGTCTTAACGTTTCATAAGTGACACAAGTTGTCCTACGTGAAATAATTAAATCATTTCATTTCATTACTTAAGTAACCCAAACTCAAAGTAAGTATATTTTATTCAAAAGTAGCTGATCCCCGCGACTTTGTTCGCGTGGTTTAAATTTGTTTGATTCCCGCGGGAACTTCTAAATTTTCCGGGATAAAAAGTAGCCTATGTCACTCTCCAGGTCCTTAACTATACCCATGCCAAAAATCACGTCGATCCGTTGCTCCGTTGCGGCGTGATTGAAGGACGAACCAACAAACAAACACAATTTCACATTTATAGTATTAAGTACTAGCGGACGCCCGCGACTTCGTCCGCGTGGTTAAAGTTTTTTTGATTCCCGCGGGAACTCCTTAATTTTCCGGGATAAAAAGTAGCCTATGTCACTCTCCAGGTCCTCAACTATACCCATGCCAAAAATCACGTCGATCCGTTGCGGCGTGATTGAAGGATAAATCAACAAACCAATTAACCAACAAACAAACACACTTTCGCATTTATAATATTAGTATGAAGTACTAGCTGATGCCCGCGACTTCGTCCGCGTGGATTGAGGTTTTTCGGTTCCCGCGGGAACTCTTTAATTTTCCGGGATAAAAAGTAGCCTATGTGCTATTCTAGACTATAATCTATCTCTGTGCCAAATTTCATCCAAATCTGTTCAGCCGTTGGAGGCGTTTCAAGTTGACCATTCAAGTAATGTTCTTACTAATGTTTGACGACCTCCATGGCGCAGTGTGTGGCGCTGTTGTCCTAACGTGCGGAGGTCCCGGGTTCGATCCCCGGCAGGGTCAATTTGGGAATTTATAATTTCTGAATTTTCCTGGTCTGGCCTGGTGGGAGGCTTCGGCCGTGGCTAGTTACCACCCTACCGGCAAAGACGTGCCGCCAAGCGATTTAGTGTTCCGGTACGATGCCGTGTTGAAACCGAATAGGGGTATGGGTTCAATATAACTGCCGTGCCCTAACAGGTTAGCCCGCTACCATCTTAGACTGCATCATCACTTACCATCAGGTGAGATCGCAGTCAAGGGCTAACTTGTAGTGGATAAAAAAAAAAAATTACTCACTGTTTTGGCGAGCGTAGATCCCATAGCGCAACGCCGTCTCTTGCGTTAGCAGACACAACCACACCAGCCTGTTGCGGATGGAACATCACGCCATGGAAGGCTTTTCTGCTGCGCGATATTACCAGTGACTCTGGAAAATGTTAAAAAGTTAGAGCCTTAAGTACTTTTTTATAATTTTATTAGAGTGCTACGCTCACGAATCCTGCCGGTCCCGAAAATGTTTGATATGTATTTAAGTAAACCTTATTTGTCGTTTTTAGAGTATTTCGAATTTCATATGATGAAGTTTCGAATTGCTGTATAATATGAATCATAAGTTTCAAAGTGTAAGCTTCTAAGCTTTTATTGTATTCTGACTCAGCTCTTCAAGACAAGTTTGGACTTTTAGTTGGAAGTAGCCCCTGCATACTTATGTATTGTTAATATACATTCATTAAATCAATCCAGTTTAGAGATTATTATGACATCAAGGAAACAAAACAACACTATTATAAGATCTCACTTGTCTGTCTAATCTTTGATATTCTTGTAGGACTTTTAGATCCGTCCTTCCAGCTTCTGTTTTTCCCTCTATTAATATAGGTACCTTCAAATCAAGAGTGAATAGGCATCTTCTAGGAAAGCGCGCTCCACCTTAGGCTGCATCACCACTTGCAAGCAAGTCTGATTGCATCCAAGCGCTAGCCTATATATTTAAAAAAAAAAACTTACCATGAACAGACTGTCTGGTATCAAAAAGCAGCAATCGGCCATCATTGCCAGCCGTTGTGACCACACGATCGTTGTACGGGTCAATACTGAGACTGCATACTGCACGCTGGTGTTGGAGCACCTCTAGAGGCCTTTTGCTTTCCACATCATGCACAATAACCTGGGTAAAACATCAAATAAATTTTTTTATAAAAAAAATTTCTTATACCTATTTTTTTTTTAAATATTTTATACATTTTATATTTTTTATAGATTTGGTTTTCAAAAAATCCAGTAAGAACAATTAGAATTTCCTGTTAAACAGTAGACATTGTCTTTCCCAGGATGCAACTTTTCTCTGTACCTAATTTCATCAAAATTGGTTTAACATGTCTTTTATGGCTTTAGCCATAAAAGGGTAGTAGGCAGATTCACTTTCATGCTTAAAATTGAACCATAATAATATACAGTACATAATACAAAATGATAACTTACAACATCATCATTTCCACCAGAATAAATTTTTCGACTATCTGTAGTGATACCCAAGCAGAATATATTGGATGAATGCAGGGCTTTCATATGTTCAGGCTTGCCTCGGTCCAGGATGGCTTGCCCGAACTGCCATACCATCACCCTCCTGTCATCTCCGCCTAAAGTGGTAAAAAATAAGGCAAGTACAAAAGGTAAGTAGAGACTTCCACACAGACAAGCATAATGATTGACCGAGCAAAGCCAGGGTTCTGTCTACTTAAGTGAATTTGCACTTGTCTGTCCGTCCGTCTGTCAAAGCTTACTTACTTAGTGAACATAATTACTTTAAATATAAACATAATATGTAAACCAATGGCCTCAAGCTGAAAATTGCTTAAATTAAATTGCTACCGCACCATATACTGGGGCTGAATTTGTTGTACATAATCTCTAAACTAAAATGACAGCATTAAAAATATTGCCAACCCTTTCCTCCACACACTACTACACTCCCTGTGGATAGGGACAGAATTAGATTTAAAGCTGTCATTTTAGTTTAGTTTAGAGAATATGTTACACAGAATTCTAATTTAGAGTAAACTAATTTCTTTCCTTTTAGTTACTGTCGTTTTCTTCACACGCCCAGTTTATATCAATAGTTTGTTAAAAAAAAGAATAGTAGTCCACGCATTTATTCTATTGTATGCATGAAAATTTCAATTAGTGCGCATTTGTATATATTATATTAAATGAAAGTTTTATTACTATATAAATTTTATTAGGTACCTGAAATAAGTAATTCGCCATTACTTGAAAACTCGATAGCATTGACGCATCCAAAATGGCACACCAAATCACGCCGATACAAGTTTTTAGCCGCAAATAGCCGTTTATTAAAAATCTCTGCTTTCAGATCACTTATTAGTCCGCATTCTCTGTTTGTAATGTATGGTAAAGGATTCGATATATTCGCCATAATTTAAAGCAAAACCTGCACCAAAGAACGCAACATTTCACTCGGATTTCACTTGCTTGACGATCGTCGATCAGCTGTATTTTAATTTGCTAAAAAAAAACACGTTCCGTTCTTTCAGAAACTTTTCGAGATTTTTTAATATTTCTTATTTTAATGACTGAAATGGTTAATTTCAATTTACATTTTTATTAGGTACTAACGATCATGTTTGGAATTAGTTTTTTTCACATTTCTTCATTAATTATTATTGTGCAAAATATAAATTAATTAAATAAATATTGTGTGAACTGCGCAAAGGAACTGCGAAGTAAATAATAATAGTCCTTTCCGTTCTCTGTGACGGGCGTAGACAGAGAAAGGACTATTAAATTCGTAGACAGAGAGATGATTAAATTCATTATTATATAAAAGTAAATTAATAATTATTCTATGTCTTACCCTAAAATATGTCATTCTGTATGTCATTGTTAAAATGCAGTCAAGTCAAAGCAATGACGAAGGAAGTAGGTACTAAGAAATGTATTACTTCCACATTACTTCCTTCGTCATTGAGTCAAAGCAATAGTCTTCCTTCGTCATTGAGTCAAAGTGCACGTCAGCACAGCACGTCAGTCGTCAAGTGCAGAGACCAATGACAAAAGAGGTCGCTTCGGCAGAGACTAGTAACCAGAGAGACAAGTGTTAGGCCTATTACTTTTTCAAGGGCCCTGTGGCAAGGGTGGGCGCGGCCCCTAAATTTGGCGTCGCGATTACACTGCACTAAATATCGGGCCCTAACTCAGTATGAACGAGAACGTCAAGAGAGGACGTGTATCTTAATATGATTATTATCGTTCACTGATTATGGCACCCATGATATCGAGGCGAAAAAAAATAGTATCCATACTAATATTATAAACTAGATGATTCCCGCGACTTCGCCCGCGTGGATCGCGTTTATAATATTAGTAAGGATGCGAAAGTGTGTCTGTATGTCTGTCTGTCTGCTACGATTTCAAAGCCCATCTATTCAAACAATTTTGATGAAATCGTTAGGTTACGTCCCGGAGAAGGACATAGGCTACTTTTTATCCCGAAAAATTAAAGAGTTCCCTTCAATCAATCAATCAATCAATCGTTTATTTACCTTGGGAACCAAATACCTCAATACACGCGGGCGAAGTCGCGGGCATTAGCTAGTAGTTCATATAGTATAGTAAATTACTATACTATAGTTCATATAGTCTTTATGCTCTTTTCTCCATAAATAAGGTATGTCTTTGCATCATGTTCTTTAGCACATGATATATTGACAAAATGCACGCGCAAGCCAGAGAGACGACTTCTCTCTACGCTGGTCGTGCGACGACTGAGCTCTAGAGGTGGTTAATATAACACGTAACGCAATATGATATCGCGTTATTGTTCCATAACGGAATAACGAGTTATGTGAGGAGCCGCCATGACGTTACGGCGTTATGAATATCACGCGATCGCGCGCGGTGCCTCGTTAATGAGTCGTAACGTAATAACACTAATAACGCTGTAACGGCGCCCGCCTGTCGGCAGCGCGCTGCCGCTGGCCGGTGGTTATATTGGTTAGTCTCACGTAACGCGCTGTTGTGAGTGAACGTCATCGTTGCGTGTTACGAAATTTAGCGTGTTGCAAGACATATCGCGCCTGCCCGCCGCCCACACGTTTTCTTATACCAAGCGCGTTATAACATAGCGTATTTAAAAGCATGTTAAAAATTTATAGTTTATAGTCCGTAGCGTGTTATGGATTTATAACAGTTTTGAACAACTCTACTGAGCTCCCTAACCGCCCTAAGTGTTATTACATTGCCCAGTAGGCAGAGCGCCCAGGCAGTTAGGCAGTTCGGGTCCACCCTTACTCCCTAATTAGGGACCCTTCCACCCTGAATGTTATTACACTACACTGATTCAGGGTAAGGGTCCCTTGAAAAAGTGTAGTGTCTTTGTCTTCTAATTCTTTCGGTGGCTTCGGTGGTGACGTAGTCGTAATTCAGAGGCTGTGTTCCGTTATAGACTGCGAGCACTGTTCAGTGCTCTTTACTGTGGAGAAATTCGTTCCGTTATGACTGACAGTAAACTGCCGCAGTATTCTAGGGAAATATATGACATCATTAATCGACGCCATTTTTGTACTGTGAGCAAAGCACTGAGAGCACCTTACCTCGATAACGCCAGTGGTTATCGAGGTAAGGTGCTCTCAGTGCTTTGATCACGTGATCTACTGCTGGACTGCGTTCCGTTTTAAACAGTAAAACAGTAGAACAGCCGTTCCTTTAAAGTAAGCTATACTGGTATAGCTTACTTTAAAGGAACGGCTTCGCAGTATACTAAATTGACGTCACACCTAACAGTGCTCGCAGTGTATTTCGGAACATACCCATAATAATGTAAGTCCATGGACTTAATATATAATATACATGTGTAAGTCCTACTCTGTGGTCCTACTCACAGGTCCTACTCAACACTAGGTATCCTAATTCCATGGTGGTCAACGTGATCTGTGGGTCAACGTCAAGTGCACAGAGTACATTATTTAAACTAATGTACTCTGTGATACTGGGTCAAGTGTGTGAATTAGCACAGAGTACAAATTATATTAAATTAGTGAATTAGTGTGAACTTCCGACTTTCAAATCATTTTCTCTGAAAGTTTTCATTTTTCTCTTGTGTTATATTATTATTTAATTAATATGGATGGAATATCTAGTTACAGCGTATTTCTAGCAGCCCACAAAGCCCAACTAGTGCTTTCGGGCGTCCCAGAGCATTTCTGGCCAACTTTATGTAAGAAACTTAAAGATCAAATATTCGACTCGGGTATATCGTTTCAATTGGTAAAAATTGACTACGAAGGTGTCGATAAAGAGCCGTACGATCCTCTGTGGAGCGTAATTTCTATAAGAGACATAGCTATAACAGATTCTAGCAATGTTTACCTCGTCGATCACGCATGGACTTTTAAAGCGAACAGCATTCGAAATAACTTAAGAAACGTGCCAGCTCTGTTAGAAAGAATGTGTAATCTAATGCAGATTACTTCAGAAACCATGGAAGAACAGATAGACCAGGTATCAAGGTGTGTTTGGAAATATGCTAACACATATGCTTTTGGCAGTGACAACTTGTCAGTGGAAGACCAAGTGCCAGTGTGGTATGTAATGGACGAATTAGGTTCGGGTTTCACTCACTCCGATAGTCCAAATTTTCGCATGGTACCTTTCATATACATCCCAGAGCAACTTACTTATACTTTACTTTTTCCCATAGAGAATGTTGATGAAGGGGATATTGTTACAAGGAACTTTGTTGAAGGCCAATATTCAGACCCGCTACAAAGGGAGGCAATGCTTATTCCATGGAGATATTATGAGCATTTTGATGAAAGCTTCTGCCAAGAGGAGCCAGATGTAGATTATTTCTTATCAGGTCATATTGTAGAAACACTTCCTGAATTAGAACTGTTGATGGATAGAAATATACCAAGCAAACTAAAAGTGTACTCGGAGTATGAATACATTAACCAGTATTTGACTGCACCCGAGTTTCAAATAGTTGATAATGAAAATGATGCAGATGTTCTATGGCTTGTAAATCACTTTAAAACTTACAAGGAATTAAGTGTGAACTCTCCACAAAAATTTATAAATCAATTCCCATTTGAATATGTTATCACTATCAAGGATCTTTTAGCTGTTGTTGCAAGGAGAGTTATGAAAACCAGTATTGAAATTAACAAACTTGAGACCTTACCAGCTTGGTTGCCTACTACATTCAATATGAAAACCGAACTACCTAAATTGGTAGCATATTATATGCAAAGGAAAAGACAAGGCTTGGACAATCATTGGATTTGTAAACCATACAATCTTGCACGAGGCTTAGACACATACATAACAGACACTTTGGACTTTTTATGCCGTCTACCTCTATCTGGCCCTAAAATAGCTCAAAAATATATAGAAAATCCTGTGCTTTTTGATAGACCTGATGTAGGGAAAGTTAAATTTGATATCCGTTATGTGATCTTATTAAAATCAGTGAATCCTACAGAAGTTTATGTTTACAATAATTTTTTCTTAAGGTTTTCCAATAAGGCTTTTGCCATGGAAAACTTTGAAGATTATGAAAAACATTTCACTGTGATGAATTATACTGAAGAAGCATCTCTATTCAGATTACTGTGTAAAGATTTTAAAGATGCTTGGTCTAAGCAGTATGGAAACTACGACTGGGCTGAAGTAGAAAAGTCTATATTTACCATGATTTCAGAACTATTTACTGCTGCCACCATAAAAGAGGCACCATGTGGTATTGCGAAAAACCCACAATCAAGAGCTGTGTATGCAGCAGATATTATGCTCTGTTGGCAGAAGTGTAATAAAGATGAACATATCCAACCCAAGTTACTAGAAGTTAACTGGATGCCAGACTGCCGTAGAGCCTGTGAATATTATCCTGATTTCTATAATGACATATTTTCAGTACTGTTTTTAAATAAAGATGTTAGCACTTGTACTAAAATATTGTAACCTGTAAATATTTGTTTGTTAATTACCAATCATGATCATACCAATGCATCATACTAATATTATAAATGCAAAGGAGTGTTGTTGTTTGTCCTTCAATCATGCTGCAAAGGATCAATGTGATTTTTGGCATGGGTATAGTTGACTTAGAGAGCGACATAGGCTACTTTTTATCCTGGATAATCGGGAAGTTCCCGCAGGAATAAAAAAAAAACTTATACCATGCAGACGAAGTTGTGGGCATCAGCTAGTTATTTTATATTTGTATCCTTTTTGACTAATATAGGGGTGTACTTATAAAATTATACTTACACAAAAATGTTAATTATTTATTAACAGAAGACAGACAATTATAATTATATCACTAAGGATTGCTTGATTTGATAATGTAATGTATTACTAGCATAAATATTTAAATAATGGTGTATCATTAATCAATTTTTCTGTAATACCCTTCTATCATCATCTTGTATGGAACCAAATGGGTTATCATCATCTACATCTCTATGACTCAGTAAGAGTAATACTACAAGAACTGCAATAACCATAAAGAGCATGATCCAGTATCGCCTATAAATACCACCGGCTCTTCTGACGCGGGATGAAGGCAGGGTGTTTCTGAAAAGTAAATCAATTCTGGTGTTAAGTTGGTTGTACAAAATCTATCTCATATAAACCAACAGATCCAAAGCTATGCCATTTTTTTTGCAGGGAACATTGTGAAAATGATATTATTATTTTAAGTCTAGGCATTGCATACAACTGAATTAGCATCATTGCTAAATTATGTCAGAAATAGCTTATCATACAATTTATATGAATTAATATGTCAACTTTTTTAATAAAACCTGATAGTAAAATATAATATGTTTCACTTACTTCCACCATCTGCTAATCCATGCAAAGGTTGATTTCTGTTTATATTTATTCTCATCATGGTCATAGTTTATTAATGGTTTTTGCTCCAATGATTTGAATCCTTTTCTTGATGCTTGACCACCTAAATCAAAGAGTATAATATAATTAAATAGGTACATAAATAAAACATTACATGTGCAAGATGGTGTACCCTGAGGTTAAATATTATTTTGCTTTGCTTCCCATACATGCTGCAGCACTATTCCCTGCAATAATAAAATAGTATACCTTGTAAAGCATCACTCCTTTTCACAGAAGCACCATCATAAATATTGACATGCTCATCTGGAATTTGTACTATGGAATGTGGAGTGCTGGTTGCAGATCGGTTGGTTGATTCATCATCACTGGCTCCAACCGGAGTGCCTCTCTGCTGATCAATCGAGTTTGTAAAGAACTGTGATTGGTTTGGTGACTGGCTGCGTCGACCAGCTGCACCTTTCAAGTCTTGGTCCTCTGAAAGCTAATGAAATAGCTAGTGAAATAATTTATTTTCCACTCAATCATTTAAGTACTTAGTCATAATTTATTCAGAAAATTATCATAATATGTCTGCACACACTAGCTAGTAGCAGTAGCTATTTTATACTGATAATACTGATTAATTTATTCACTTCATCCAGTGAAGATGCTAGATGATATTCTATGCTGAAATATGTTGGTATGACTTCTAGATGATAATAAAGAGACTAAGGGAACTTTAGAATCAGGAAGATTATGTGCCAACATAATGAAAATGTACTGCAACGAAATACTAACCAAAGGAAGACCGAGACCCGCTCTAGCCCAGTTGACGCCGGCCAATTTTTCCCGAAGCACATCAGCTACAGGGGACACAAGGTTCTGTGGAGGGAACACAGGAGTAGCGCAGGAGGGGCACTGGTAGCCTGCAGGTGCTGTTGTATGGGGCAAGGCTCGATATCTTTGCTCGGCACACTCCCAGTGAAACACATCTATAAATTAAATGAAAAGGGGTGTATAAAATTCAGAAGACTGATAATTAAGAACCATCTTGCTTGTACATTTTGACTAAGAAGTGCATCAAAGGTAGAGGGGTTTTTAGTATGTAAATACTACACAATGTGTTATTTAAGCATTTCACTTGTAAAAAGCACAGAACTGCTTTATAAAATAGAAAATTTCAAATACTTACGATAACAAGTGAGCCGAATACATTCCCCTTCAGATAGAGTCTTTGTACATATTTCACAAATAGGATTATAATCACTGTCTTGCAACCACTGAAGGTATGACTGTATGATGCACTAGAATCAATAAAGCACACTTTTATTGAAGCAGTAACAGGCATTTAACACAGTGTAGTTCAGTAAAATAATTTACCTTTGGATGGTTCGTCACCATACAATATTCACAAACGTTAACACGATGTTCGAAACAAAATTGATTCGTCACCCTACGTTTTGGACATTTACAGAGACCCATTATTACGCTGGATTCAATAATTACATGAGTTAATATGAAATTACTACATTAATTGGTTTAAAATTAATATTAAATACAATACGATTCAATTCGGCGCTTCAGCTGTCAGCCACGTAAATTGACATGAAAGTAAAACCATCAATCGTTGTTACAGGGTGCGTTCCGAAATACACTGAGAGCACTGGAAGTCCCCAGTAAAGAGCACTGCCAGTGCTCGCAGTTGTGCTCGCAGTGCTTATAACGGAACACACACACAGTCTCAATATTGTTTTGATTGGCTGAATTTATGGTATTCTTGCTGCGTCAATGGATTTTGTCCAATAGTGGAAGAGTGATAAAACCAATCAGAGGTGATTGCGATCGTTACACTGTAGCTGTCATTTTTAGCCGATTGCCCTGCAGGACATGAAGTGGGTGTTCCGATCTTCCGATGCACTGCGAGCACTGTCCTCCGCTAGGAGTATAACTGTGGAGTTTATGTATTCTGTGGCACTGTCAGTGCTCTTTACTGGGGACCCATGCTGGGGACTTACAGTGCTCGCAGTGTATTTCGGAACACACCCTATATGTCATATACACACCAAGAAAAGAAGATTTCAGTGTCATTCAAGTTCGTAGCACGTTCGTAGACAGAGAAAATATTCTTACTGTTACTCTGAGTTACTCTGTATGTTCTTGTATGGTCTGTGGTATGGTCGGAGCAAGGACCTTTATGGGACCTTTAAACCTTTGGTTTATAGGTCCTTGGTTCGGAGACGCATTCATTCTTTTGTCTATGATTTATCGTACCCCGAGTTATAGTCTGAGTCACGAAGATATGGAGTGCGCACTCTAAAATTGCAGCAAATAGCAATTTTCATGCAATTTTCAATCTGTTCTTCCTAGCGAAAGATAGTAATTATACACAGATGATTATAAGTAAGCACTCCATTCTTTACCTATAGCTTCGTGTTCCGAGTCTGTAACATTAACATGTCAAAATGTCTGTCAAAAATTGACAGGCGTTTGGATTGGATAACAGCTTGTCTCTGGATTTATTTATTATTTCCAATGGGAGGCACTACTTGATTAATTTTTTTGTTTTTATTCGACTATTACTATTAGAATGGCTTCCAAATTATTAGCACTTATAAGTGTTATAAATAAGCCCCTTAGTCTGATTGTAAATATAAGGCCACAATATCAAAATACTGTGTATAACCTCAAAAATTTTAGTACTACTTCAGCAGTCTCAATTAATTTCTTCAATAAATGTAAGTAGGTATTTTTCCTTACATTCCTTGGTTTTTAGTAGTATCAGATTAAGAACTATTTCCTTTTGTTACAGTACCCGCAGATAAATTATGGAAGTCGGTTACATCAGTAAGCAATGCAGGAGCTAAGAAAGGTCGTGGTAAAGGTGCAGGTCGGATTCGTATTCGGGATTTGAATCGTGGACAGATGATTGGTGTGGGAAAGATTAACATGCTGTGGCCTGGCTTGTCTGCGCCAGTCATCAGAGGTAGAGAATTGCTTAAACAGCAGCGTCTTCCTGATGACCCAGAAAGGTAGATAAACTAAATATACATACTCTCTTGCCTATGTATGAATACAATAATTATTTTAACAGCTTGGATGCTAAGTCCCAGGTGTCAAATGAGCACCAGTGGCTTTTAATAATTCACAATAAAAAAAATGTAAAGGTTCTATACGAAAACAAATTATTGTGTATTATTTATGAAAATATATTCTTTTAAATGCAGAATGGAAAAGCTGATTAAGCTCAGAGATTCAATGACAAAATTCCGAAGATTTAAACTTAGCCCAATAGAGAGAGGTTGGTCGGGGCCACGCATGCCTGGTCGCAGTATCGGGCCACCAGATGCAGTTGGAGATGGTAATTATTTGCCAATTCTTGATTTTTCTTATCTTACTTTTAGGTCTTTCTAAAAGTGAACCTATATGTATTTAATTATTTTGTTTTTTAATAAGAAAAAGATATTATTTTGAAAGATTTGACAGGATTACATTTGATTTTGTCTTATTCTGATTTATTCTAGAGAAATTTAAGTAAATATTTAGCTAGTATTAATTAAAACTTCACTTATTCAAAGTGACTACATTAGTAAATATTTAGCTAGTATTAATTAAAACTTCACTTATTCAAAGTGACTACATTTTTTGAATGTCAATAATTGTTATCTTAAATTTACCAAATAGAAAATTAATTATCATAACAATTTGATATAATTTTATTAAATATTGGAATTTTCTTTTCATAAAGAGGAGTTCACTGGTTTTGACACAAAAGTATTGCAACTTAGATCTTTGCTGATCATGAAAGGAAGTCTTGGGCGC
This sequence comes from Erebia ligea, assembly GCA_917051295.2. Lineage (NCBI taxonomy): Eukaryota > Metazoa > Arthropoda > Insecta > Lepidoptera > Nymphalidae > Erebia > Erebia ligea. The sequence goes on from OU785236.1 coordinate 11,767,977, forward strand.
ACCAGAAATTACCAAGCCATGGTATGTAGTCAATGTAGCAATCATAACAATTATTATAAAATCTCTTAGATATCTTTAAATAAAAGAACTCTAATAATTATGATAAAATTTTTGCCTACTATTTAAACACACTGCTTTTTCGAGATTTTTATCAGTATTTAGGAATACTGTAGAGTTGGCACTATTATAATAATATAAGAATTTTGTATGTTCAAGGTTGTCACTGGCAATGGTCAAGGACTGGCTGGTTTTGGTATCGGAAGATCAAAAGAAGCACCAGCTGCTTTAAGGAAAGCCAAGAACAGGGCTGGAAAGAAACTCATGCATTTTGAAATTTATGATGGACATACAAGTAATGTCTAAATTTTTATATTATTATTGTTTAAATGGCCTAAAATTTGATTCAAATTTTAGGCTATGTATCTACATACTGATTTAATACAATATAGAAAGTTTGCTGCATCACTTTTTCTTTTATGTCAATTGTTCATTTTTGATAGTTTTATAGAATTACTAGGTGATGCCTGCGACTTCGTCTGCGTGGATTAATGTTTTTTGATTACCGCGGGAACTCTTTAATTTTCCAGGATAAAAAGTGGAATATGTCCTTCCCAGGGATACAAACTATCCCTATACCAAATTTCATCAAAATCGGTTGAATAGATGAGCCGTGAAAGCGTAGCAGACAAGACAGACAGACACACTTTCGCATTTATAATATTAGTATGAAAGTATGGATATGTATTAGTGCAAAAAATTCATAGGAGATATTTTATTGTGCCTCATTTGGTGACTCAAAGTTTGGTTACTTTTTTGCGCATAGGATCAGCCTGGCTGTTCAGTATAGAAATGCAGCCAGCATTCTATATGTGGGCAATATTTGTACAGTAATTAGGTTAGAGTAGCTGGCTATAAGATTTAGTAATCTGTGAACTTTTTACCTGTTTTCAGTATTCCACGACTTCTTCACTGCATTTGGCAAAACTAAAATCTACGTTCAGAAAAAGAACAAGGGATATGGATTGAGCTGTCATAGAGCAATCAAAGAGATCTGCCAAGCGATAGGCATCAAAGATCTGAGAGCCAAACTGGAAGGATCTAACAATTTGCAGCATATTGTTAAAGCTTTCTTCATTGGTTTGTTACAACAGGTACATAAATTATAGTAATTCAAAACCCACTTTGGTGTCATAATTCAAATATGAACAGCAGTTTTAGAAAAATAATATTAAACGCAAAATTATTCTAAACCTCCTGTACCTACTATTTTAAAGGTCGTTGTTAAATGCGTCATTTTCGTTGCGAAAAAGAAAGTTCAACCAATTTCGACGAAATTAGGTACAGAGTTAGATTGCATCCCTGGAAAGGATAGGCTACTTTTTAGTTTTTATCCTAAAAAATCAGTTTCAATTCCACGAATTTTTGCAATTGCATTGTATAGATTAGCTAGAATTAGAATGAATAAATATTTTTATTTAATTTAAATTAATAATTAGAATTAGTAGAATTTGCTTTCAAAGTTATAATTTCTGGGTATATTTCAGAGGACACATCAACAACTGGCTGAAGAGAAAAAACTTCACTTGGTCGAATATAAAGCAGAAAACGAAAACTACCCCACTGTAGTTGCCAGCCCTAGCTATGTCAGAACCAAAGAAGAAATCCCTAAAGACGAGACATTAGATTTCATTCAATACGTTATGAATGATAGGGTCATACTTAGAAGAAAGAAGTTCCCCCGTTTCTATGAAACAATGCCACATTACCAGATTTATCTCAAGAAATACGAAAAGTACAGAAATCATGAGAAAATTCGATTGAACTTAAAAACTGAGTATGGTGAAGTGAAGAGCTTTTTGAACGACAAATATCCTGAGCCAAAGGAGGAGAAGGAAGCCTAGATAAAATTAAGGAATAGTTTAGAATAAATAGATTATATTATTTAAATTAATAAATAATTAAAATTAAATAGTTTGTTTTTATCATGCCTATCCAATAGTATGGATAACCATTAACCAAGGAAAAAGAAGTTTAATTTGCTGTAAGAGCAAATTAAACTAGCTAGAGTAATTAAATTAGCTTAGTCATCAGCTGTTAGTCATTCTGTGTTGGAGTGAAACATAATATGTTTCACTCCAACACAGAATAAAACTCCAAACATAATATTAGGTAGGTATGTTGAGTGTGTTTTAGAAGATACTCTTAACATAGGTACAGATATGAGACAAAATTAATAGGACTACGGTAGTAGGACCACGAGGAATCAGGAAGCTCTATTCCCACCCACTTCACCTATTAATCTGGCCTTCACATGGTCTAAGTAAGTTTCTCATTTTCTATGGAGTCATATAGCATCGCGTCGCTTTCGTCGCTCACTTAGGCGCGGGAGATAGGTACAGGCGCGCCGCTGCTTCTATCATATTTCATACAAAATGTATGCAAGCGACGGGATGCCAGGTATACAGAGGCGGCGAGGCGCGAACGCCGCTTCCATACTTCCAAAGCCACACCGCTGACGCACTTCTCGTGTATTTCCCGCGCCTCAACGGGTATAATATAGATTTTGCAAGGATGTGGTACAAATATTTCTTAAAAATAAGCATAGGTACCCAGAATAATAAAAAATAAAACCGGCCAAGTGCGAGTCGGACTCGCGCACCGAGGGTTCCGTACAAACCTGTAGTAAGTTTTACAATCGTAAAACTGAATTTAATGAACCACAAAACTAACTTTGTAGAGGTTTATTGTTAATTTCAAAAAAACTATGCTAGTTATAGCGTTGGTTTTATTTTTCCTGTAAAATATACATAAGCTTCTATTGACCATAATTATTTCAGATTTTTCAATTGGTAAACTTCGGAGATAAGGGGGGAACGGTATTTTTTTCGACATTTTGCCCGATAAATCAAAAGCTATTATGCATAAAAATAAATAAAAATCTGTTTTAGAATGTAGAAGTATAGCCCTTTCATATGATATCCCACTCAGTATAGTTATCATACTTTGAAATTTCAAACCCCCGATTTTCCCCCTTTTTTAATTAAACTAAAAATAATTTTCGATTTTTTTTATTTTAATGATGTTAGGCCACTATTATACACAACTATTCCAAATTTCATGTCGATAGCTTTAATAGTTACTGAAATAATCGACTGTGACAGACGGACGGACGGACGGAGAAAGTCGCACCATAAGGGTTCCATTTTTACCATTTTGGTACGGAACCCTAAAAACAACAAAAAAGAAAGTCTGGGCATGTTTTGTCTTCATCGTACGGAAATCTAAAAGACATTATAGGTAGTAGAATACCTAATAATGATTATCCTGAAGAGGATATCAAAATTCAATTGTTTTTATTCAAATAGTGTTTTTACAAGTGCTTAAGAATAGTCGAATGAATCTTCCACTGGTTCGGAATGCCGTTCCTACCGAGAAGAACCAGCAACAAACTCGGCGGTTGCTCTTTTGAAAAAAAAAAATCGGCCAAGTGCGAGTCGGACTCGCGCACCGAGGGTTCCGTACAAACCTGTAGTAAGTTTTACGATTTATGACGTACTAGCTGATGCCCGCGACTTCGTCCGCGTGGTTGAGGTTTTTTTGATTCCCGCGGGAACTTCTTAATTTTCCGGGATAAAAAGTAGCCTATGTGCTATTCCAGACTATAATCTATCTCTGTGCCAAATTTCATCCAGATCCGTTCATCCGTTGGAGCGTGATTGAGTAACAAACATACATCCATACATACATACATCCATCCATCCAAACTTTCGCATTTATAATATTTATATATGGATTAAAAACAAGACGAAATGAACCGCAAAACTAACTTTGTTTGTAGAGGTTTACTGTTAATATCAAAAAAACTATGCTAGTTAGAGCATTGGCTATAGTTTTCCTGTAAAATATACATAAATTCCTATTGACCATAATTATTTCAGATTTTTCGATTGGTAAACCCCGGAGATAAGGGGGGGGAGAACGGTATTTTTTTCGACATTTTGCCCGATAAATCAAAAACTATCATGACTAAAAATAATTAAAAATGTTTTAGAATGTACAAAGTAAACCCTTTCATATGATACCCCACACAGTACAGTTATCTCACTTTTAAATTTCAACCCTCCGATTTTCCCCCCTTTTTAAATAAGAACAAAAATAATTTCTAATTTTTTTTAATTCCAGTGTCTTTGGGCCACTAATATACACAACTATTCCAAATTTCATGTCGATAGCTTCGGTAGTTACTGAAATAATCGAGTGTGACGGACGGACAGACAGACGGAGAAAGTCGCACCATAAGGGTTCCATTTTACCATTTTGGTACGGAACCCTAATTACAATTTCATTAATTTGTATCTTCAGGATATTTGTTGCGGTAATGGACGACAACCTAGTCTAGTCAATAATAGTAGTTTTGTCAGTGTTTGTAGAGCAAGTCTTAAAAAAACAGCATATTGGGATGATATTGATTTATTAGCATCTTTAAGAAGTATGTTACAAACAGAGATACAATTTTTTTTATCGATAGGTAGTAATTTTACAGTTTTACTTCACTAGCCTATAAAATATCACTCGTAAAATACTAGGTACTCTCGCTAGCTTTATATTTAAAATAAAACAAATAATACACAGGAATTCAAATTAAAACACTCCTTGGCCAATAATAGTGGATCTTTACATCAAATGTAATTATAAAAATAATATTTTTAATATTATTAATTTTGTTGTCGTCATGGCACCCGACAATTTTTCATTATGAAATAAAATGATTAATAGTATATTACACATCTAGGGCAGTAATTGACCTCGGCTTCGCCTCGGACAACAATTACATGTGATCTGAGGCTTTCTTATTTACTGCCCGTGGTGTGTATACTATTTTTCTCACCTCCGGGCGGAAAGCGTCAATTTTCCTCCCGCTGCGCTAAACGAAAATGCCGCTTTCCGCCTCCGTCGAGGAGAAAAATAGTATACACACCACGGGCAGTAAATAAGAAAGCCTCAGATCACACGTTTATTGACCTCGGCTTCGCCTCGGACAACAATTACATGTGATCTGAGACATTTCTTATTTTACTGCCCTAGATGTGTAATATACTATTTCTCCTCGACGGAGGCGGAAAGCGGCATTTTCGTTTAGCGCAGCGGGAGGAAAATTGACGCTTTCCGCCCGGAGGTGAGAAAAAATATTTACACCTATTTGGGTTTGCATACCTGCCCCCCGATTACGTAAGAATTGTTCATCAAACGTTAAAGATTTTTGTCAAAGTAAAATAAACCATAGCTGCATTGAATTAGAGCTCAATTTCGTCTGCCCATTCTTATACGTTTAGGTATGTACGATACCCTAAACGTATAAGAATGGGCAGACGAAATTGAGCTCTAATTCAATGCTGTCATTGTTTATTTTACTTTGACAAAAATCTTTAACGTTTGATGAACTATTCTTACATGATTGGGGCCCTGAACTACAATCGAACTGCAAAATTGCAGTTTACTGCAGTTGACATATTATCTGCACCGTAAAAGAACTGCTCACCACCGACTGGACTGCGCGCAGTCGTTCGTTTTGCGTTCACGTGACATCGCGACTCCATATGAAGACCACACGGGAAAAGAAAGGATTGTCAAATTCAAATGGTTTTTATTCAAATAAACTTTTACAAGTGCTTTCTAATCGTCAAATGAATCTACCACTGGTCATGAGTCAGAAAAGGATAACTTTGAATAAAGCGGAATCCTAAGTTTAAAAATCTCTAATTTAAAAAATATTATTAACCTTATAGATAAATGACTAAATCAATGAAAAAATCATTCATACAAAAGTTGTAGATTTTTTTGAACTTTTCTATTGTACACTTTTCTCTCCGACGTCAACTTTCGCCGGAAATCGCAATAATCCAAAATTCCACCCCTTTTCACCCAAATATATCTGGAAACACCCCTGCTCACGCATTTTTTTTTTCGTTTATTATACGCCACTTTACCATTTCCAACTGTTCCCATCCTGTAAACAATTCTGTTTTTTTTTCGCTTCAAAATAAGCTAATACGACTGGACTATGTAGTCTTCATATGCGACACGACAGTATCAAACAGTAGCTGACCCCTTACGTTGCCTAAGTACGTTGTTGCGTGGATAAGTTTGTTATTTTCTATGGCGTCGTAGCGCGTTGCGTTGGGTCGGACAACGGGTAAGTGCAGTTATGTAAACTGCATACAAAATGCTTTTTTGAAGTTGGTTTGCAGTCAAAATGCAGACTGTCTGTAGAGACCCTTATTAATCCTAATAATAAGCAACTAAATGCTTCAAAATGCTAATCCGAGTCATTGGAACACCAAGCACCATCATTAGTCTGAGACAGTAACGCGGTTCGACAGTAACCTGCGGGCTCCTGTAAATTATTGTAATCCATCCTAATATTGTGAACTAGAAGAATGAAGATCCCCGCGACTCCGTCCGCGTGGCTTTTTGATTCCCGCAGGAACTCTTTAATTTAAAGGGATAAAAAGTAGCCTGTGTCGTCCCGGGATGCAACGCACCTAGTGCTTAAAATTTCGTCAAAATCAGTTGAAAACATGGGCCGTGAAAGCGTAAACGCGCGGCACACATAGAAAGCACGACACAGCAGTGGATTTTTCCCGGAACGAATAGAAATACAACTTAATTGTATGACAATAAAATTGAAATTTCAATGTCTATAAAGCATACCCTTAATGCCTAAAGTGTTTTTGTAACTACGATGATCATCACTGAAATTTAAATTTTATTGTCATACTTTTAAGTTGTATTTCTATTTGTCACATGAAAATCCCGTGCTGTGCCGTCTATGCGCGGGCCCTAAGGCTTCCTGTAGGTAATCTGGTAAAAGTCGCGTATTAAAAAGTTCCCGCGGGAATCAAGAAACCTTAATCCACGACCTATCATCTATAGTTAGTACTAATAAAGAACGTTTATATGCAGACAGTCAAACTGGGAACTTTGAATTATTGGTGTAACGCTCAAAAGGCGTCACGTCCTGGCGTGTATTCTGTCGCGCGTTGTGTTTCAGACTTTAATCTATCTACAAACAAGCCTTTGCAAGCAAAATTGAAGCAACGCTACTAGCTTATTTGACAGTGATATGATAAGTTTAAAAAAAATATTACATATTTATCGGATTTATAAAAAAATATATCACATCTTTAAAAAACTTGCAGCTCTCTGCTATATTATGTAGGTACACATTTATAATAAATAGTCGGTCTAGTGAATGCGAGTGTACAAAAAAAAAAAAAACATACGCGCCGAATTGAGAACCTCCTCCATTTTTGGAAGTCGGTTAAAAATCACGGAAAATGGTCGGGTATCCCCAAATGTAACAGTAGCATTGAGTTTTGTATACACCAGTGTTGCCCGTATCTAAAAACCGACTCACTAGACAGACTATCTTAAATATGATGACTTAATTTTAATGAAATGTACTCGCAATTATTTTATTACTTTCTTTTTTTTTGTCTTTATATTATGTCCTCAACTTATTACTGTCCATATGTGGGTTGTTCTTCTGGAGATCAATCAGTAGAATCTGAAATCAATTAAAATTATGGTCAAAATGTATTAATTCTGTCCTAGTTTAGGTACTACTTGCCATCACTTTAACGGATGTGGTTGCCAATCAATAACCTACGTATTCTCACACAAACATGTAACAGCTCACTCACACAAACATGCGCATCCACGAGACCCATAAGCGCACGTCGCAGTGCCGTCAGTAGCGAGTGCCGCGTCATGACGTGTCGTGTCGCATGTGTGTGCGTGAGCTGTTTCGAACGTTTCTAGGTAGTTTCAGTACTGGTTGTATCTGTTTACTGTGCGTGTAGTGTAAGGATCAGTCACCTGCGGGTCGCCGCCACTTGTCGGCGTGGTCCCTGTGCAGGTGCGGCGCGAGGTGCGCGCGCACGCCGCCCAGCACGTCCGCGGCGCCCGCGGCCGCCAGCGCGAGCGGCGTCACGGCTGCGCCCGGCAGGTGGCGCAGCACGCCCGCGCCGTGCCCGCGCCGCGCCGCCACCGCCATCGTGGCTGCCTGCTCCGCGAAACCCTGCGGTACGAGAGGACATGCCGCTTCAATTGATGAGACCATCGTCCCGAGCTCGCCGTTGACGATAAAACATTTGTCTTATGTCACGTGGATGGCAGCTAAAATGTGGCTGAAAGATGTTTGCCCATCGATGGAAGCTTGATGCCATGTCGACAGTCAAATCTCATCAGATGAAATGAATTAGAATGAAAGAAAAAAATCTTTATATAATTCTAATTAAGGGTCGTAGCATGCCGTGGGGGTTAGCTTCGCACGAAAAGGCATCATTTCACGTTCAGGATCTTTTGGCTTTATGTTGTAACTTAAGTCAAAAGACTCCATCAATGGCAAGCTTAAGGTAGACTCGAATATTATCCGATTCTACCGCACGGTTGTGCCGAAAAACACCATAAAAGCCCTTGCTCTAAAGTATATATCGCGTAAGCAGGTTGTTTCAATCAACATGTACTCAAGAGTGAGATGCACGGTGTTAGAACGACGCGAATCAACGTTTGGGTTACGAAGTAATTATTATTTCATCTAATTTACCCAAATCAAAACGATGCTGTTTGAGTACCTAGTTTTGAAAATAAATCAATGTTTAAAAACTAACAAAATACATTTGAAATTATTATTAAGTAAAGTCTGTCCGGTTAGTTTCGAAATTTATCTTATTTACGCACGAAGTTTCCTCAAAATGTTTGGGCTAAAATAGACATGTTTGAGGATTATTCAAAATATATATAACTAGATGATGCCCGCGATTTCTGATGATGTCTGCGTGGGTTAAGTTTTTAGATTACCGCGGGAACTCCTTAATTTTCCGGGATAGTAAGAAAGCTATGTCCTTCCCTGGGCCACATCTTATGTCTGTACCAAATTTCGTCAAAATCGGTTGAAAAGATGGGCCGTTAAAGCGTAGCAGACAGACAGACAGACAGAATATCGCGTTTATAATATTAGTATAGAAGTATGGTTATGGATTTTACAGATAGTTTATTGGGCAACGGGTCCAGTTCGTTGAGAATGTGCAGAAACCTGTCCAGAAGGAAAAAAGGAGAAGAAAAGTGTACCATCGTTCATAATACTTAGGTCCTAAACTATTGAAGACACTAACCTCTTTAACTGTATTGTAGGCACTGGCGACCCCCTCTCGGATATCGGCGGGTTGTCGCGAGGGGTCGCGGCGCCGTCGGCGGGACCTTCTCTCGTGCGCTTCCGTGAGGGGTAGCGACGGACTTGGGGTCAACATGTCAAATGCTGTTTCCGCTGTAGCCTGTAGGATAAATGCAAAAAGTTAACGACGTTGAAACACAATGGTGCTACTAGTGCCACCAGGGCAAGGTGGAGGGCACCAGAGGGCGAGGAAGGTCACCCATGCGATGGACCGACCAAATTAAGTCAGCTGTTGGCGGTTTATTGCACGAGTATACCAGGCTGCCGGCCAGCAGGGAGAAGTGGTGGATGCTCGTGAGGCGCATTACATCTGCTACTAAAGCCGTCACTTCGTTACGACCACTCTGTAAAGAGTGTAACGACGAAGAAGAAGTACCACCACTATGTTTGTCTGTTGTCTGTCTGTTCGGATGTCCAAATTCTTTTACCTGAACTTAAGGCAAATACCGGTAACACTGCTCCACCGGCAGCCACACCAGGTCGCGGATGCCGGTTACTGCGGCACACGTTCAGCTCGCTTCATGTTTACCTGTATGAGATGCAGCAGGCGGGCGGTGATGTCGAGCGCGGCGACGGCGGTGCGCGCGGTGAAGGACGCGGCGCCGCGGCGCAGGCCGTGCACGAGCCGCCCGTCGCGCCGCCACTGCTCCACCGGCAGCCACACCAGGTCGCGGATGCCGGTTACTGCGGCGACATTCAGCTTGGTTAATGTCTACCAGCGTAGCGTGTCCAGCACGACGCGTGCCAAACAGCATAATCACTTCTATTTTGGATAGAAGCAGGCGGTACTTTGCGGAAGTCCATGAAGGAACTAGAAGTTTAATTCGCTGTAATCCGGGTCAATTGGTAAATCTTTGTGGTACAGTGTGTACTGTGTATCCCGCACTTTTAGCCCGCGTTATTCAGCACACCACAGAAATCTTCTAAATTATTCTCAACGTACGTTTCACTCCGATACCGGAGCATCTTCGGGGAATGTTGACTTGACAATGCACGATTGTAAACAATCGAATTACAACAACGATTTACAATCGTGCATTGTCGAGTCTACTATTGTTATTATTATTGTATGGGGACTTAAATTTTATTTTTTTAATGTTTCGTAATTTCTCTATAGGAGAACTAACCGTGGTCGCAATTTCGATAAAAGGAGAATAATTTCGATTATAAGAGGAACAGACACGCGTTTCATATGAGTCTCTAACAAAGTTTTTAACATGGACATGCAAGGTCCAAAATACGTATCCGGGCACAACACTAGCTGGGAGGAAAATCTTCCTTTCATTATGGTCGAGACCCCATCATATTATAACGTGCAAAATATAGCAAGAACCGATAACAAAATGACGAAAATACTTGCTAAATAAGAAGGGAAAAAACTTGATATCTGGTTAAAAAAAAGATATACGATTAGACAGAAATAAAGACTCACTTATTTGTAAGAGCGAGTGCATAGGTCCGATTCCACTCAGCAGTCCAGGCAGCTGGTGTCGTTTGATGTCTGAGAGCCATTCGTGAAGCGCCCATTGCACTAACTTCTCGAGACCCAGTAAACCTAACCTAAAAGAAATGGTACATTACTGCCCAGGCCGGAAATAAAGCAATTTACGGCCGAGTAATATTGAAAGTACGAGACGAAGTTGACTTTCCCTTTTAAAAATCACCTAGAGTTAGCCGAGGACTCTTAAGTAAACGAGGCTGTTGCTATTTCGGCATGTTTGTGCAGTATGTTTATCTCATTTGCGAGGAAACGATAAACTTTCGAACAAGACCAATAGCATCTAAATCGACCGCATGCTTGTTTGATCCTTAAACTATTGAAATGCACATTAAAAAGCACCTAATTCATGTAAGCGTGTCTTTCAACAACTCACAACTGTCCAGCAATTTCTATTATTGTCGAGTTGGAAAATGTATATTTTTTTTAAATAATAAAGCTATTCTAACTTTAAATGGTTTTTTATTCAAATAAACTTTTACAAGTGCTTTTGAAACGTCAAGTGAATCAACCATTGGTAGAGTAAGTATTTCCGAGCAAGTGGGAGAAAAAATATTTATAATACTTCATTCATTTGTCATAAATCTTCGAAAGTCAATCTATTGAACATTTATTATCTCGAAAAATTAACACGACTTCTGAAAATCAGCTTTTTTTTCGATACAGAAGCTTCTATCACTAAGTTATTTATGTACTCTCTCTCTTCGGTCGTTTCTTCATTGCTGAAGATCGTGTTCCTGGCTAGATCTTAACCTCGAACGGATTATTTGTTTCCATTGGCTTCTGTTGGTAGCCATGTAGGTTGGTATTTATGTACACTTACTTGTAATCTAGCCTCTTGAGCGTCAGTTCAGAGCAGTTGAGTTGTCCCAAGCCCATGAGAAGTCCCGCTACTGGTCCCGCAGAGAGGTCCACTCGTTTGCCTACATAGTCCAACCGGATCGGCACTTCAGGTGAAAATACTACTCGCCTGGAAACATGTTTTATGTGATAATAAGTGTGTGTTTGATTTTGATCTCATCTATACTAATATTATAAAGAGGTAAAGTTTGTGAGTTTGTGAGGTTGTAGGGGGTAATCTCAGGATCTACTGAACCAATTTTGAAAATTCTGTTACCAATAGAAACATTATTTGTGAGTGTCATATTTACCCGAAAAATTAGGGAGTTCCCGTGAGAATTTAAAAAATCTGCTAGTTAGACGTGAAGCAATTGTGTATTTAGGAAGTGCGTTTGTGCGCATCAAATTTTCCAGCAGATATATCAGTCATTCGACTTATCCACGCTTATTAAGTTTTCACGCGATATCATATCGGTTTCACTTCAAAATTAAGCAATAGTTATGTTTAAAAATTCACACTTTGGTGACAAGGCGTGGGGGTAAAAAAATAATTCAAATAAAAAGGAAACATAAAACATTGAATTCACCAGTTCATTACTCATAACCCTATATTCTTTGTTTGCAAAAAAAAAAATGAAATGAAATGATTTATTTCACGTAGGAAAACTTGTGCCACTTATGATAAGTCGCAAGAATCTACCACCGGTTTCTACTGAGAAGAGCCGGCAAGAAACTCAGCAGTTGCTCTTTTCATAAACAGAAATATGTTTATGAAAACTTAGTCAATAATACAATGCAGATGCAAACTTGCAATCCTACCTGAAATATATCGGAGAGTCATCCACGGGTTCTGAATCTGGCACTTTAGTAGTGGGCTTCTCCTGGTTAATGGCGAGACGTTGGAAATCTTCCTCCAAAGTTTGCTCCAGTTGTATTAGATTTTCTGATACTAAGCGCTCTGCTTCATACGTCTCCATTAACGGTTCATCGTCGCGCATAACTGGTAAGGTAAATTAGGTAAATAGGTAAACGAAAATTAGCTAATTGTGGACGATGTTGCCAATTAAGGATATACCCAAAACACAAACTAAAACTAATTGGCATGCATGAAAATGTCATTCTTTTCACAATGCTCCGCGCAGAAAGTTTGAATGTCCTTTAGAAAAGGAATCTTTAAGCCTAACCGAACACTGCAGATTTACTTGAAAATTCAATGACGCAAACTCCCTTCATCCAAGAAATATTGTCAATTTTCTTTTGCCAAACACGTACACGTTGCGCGGACGTACGTAAGTACAGTCCGCGCGCGAGGTCCGAGGAATCTTAAGGAATGTTGACGTAATGAGATAGAGTTGTGATTTAGTTGATATTACGTTATCGATACTAACACATCTTTAGTATCTGTGCGCGTGCATTGAATTAATTATGAAATGATAATTCTATGAGGATAGTATGTGCGATAAGGAAGAAAAAAATTGTATCATAAAACTTAATTATAATGAACTGTACAAAATGAACGAAAAATCTAATTAATCACTGTCGCAATTAGAATTATCAGTACTTTAAGGAATTTAAAAATTAAACAGCTATTTGCACACACAAAGAAACTTTTAAGTTTAGTACTATTTATAGTACAAAATAACACTGCTATCGCAAAATTAAATACAGGTATCGATAAAGCGTACGATCACGTCAAGGTCGGCAATAGTACAGGGAGCATGCGGGGTATGAAGCGACGGTCGGGCGCGGTGCGCACCCGCCCGCTGCCTCAGAGCTCGCGTGCGGACTATATGTAGATTCTCCATGGTTTTAAATTATTGCTTTGTTGTGTGAAAGAGAGAGAAATATCGACGTATTGATTTTATGGGCACGCCCCTGTGACTAAAATGTGTTCCTTAGTATATTCACCTGTATCATTGAGTGACAGACAGTCGCCATCGCCAAGTGAAGTGGGCGTGGGCGGGGGATCACGCAGATGGCTTCCGATGCTCATGACGGGCGGTCTATGTGTGGGCGTTGTTTGGCGAGACCCACTCGATTCTGTTGATAGCCCGCTTACGCTTTTCGCGTCTTCTTCTGTTGTAAAATGGGGATTGCAATTTAACAACACAGGTGTTTAAAAAATGATTCGGGTCCAATAATGGCTTTGTGATCCTAAAGTGGGTTTGGATATTGAAAAGCTTACGAACGGGTCTAATATCCACCATGAATTGAATTTGAATGAAATTAATACTAATATTATAAATGCGAAAGTGTGTCTGTCTGCTACGCTTTCACGGTCCATCTGTTCAACCAATTTTGATGAAATTTGGTACAGGTAAGTTAGGTTAGGTATCCTGGGGACGTCCATAGTTTACTTTTTGTCCCGGAAAATTAAAGTTCCCGCGGGAACACAAAAACTTTATCCACGCGGACGAAGTCGCGGGCATCATCTAGTACTAAAATATGTAACAATAATATGAACAACTACTTCTACGAAATACAGCCCTAATTAGATATTTGTATGATTTCTCTGTTCTCTAGTTTTAAAACTAGAATTATCAACAATGTATGGTCAGAAAAATAATTCAAAATATGAGTATAGCGTAACTCTCTATAGTATTAGTAGTTTGTAGTTTTTAAGGTTTCGAGGACTTATAAAGAAGTTTAAGACAAACTTACCGCTAGCCTCATCAGTTCCGAGCTTGGAAAAGAATCCGACGAGGAACGCAAGAGTATCCTGGTCTAAATTGAACCTCAATGGGAGCAGAGAGACTTTCAGACAGCACTCTTGAGCTGGCAACGCCGCATCCGCTCGGAGATGGACCGCTTTCACGATTAGCTTGAATTATTATTTTTAATACAACAAAGTGCAAAATAGAATTTTTAATAAAACTAGATGAGTATACGAGTTACGAAATATCGGATAAAAGAGCATGTCACTTCACTATTGGAAAAAACGATATGCGTCTATGGAGTATTGCATTTTTTTCTCGATGGTTGCCTGTCAATAATTACGATACTTTATAGACGTGCTTATGTCAAAAGTAAAATAAATGGTTGACCAAATATAACAAGTGTTATATTTTTACCCGCGTACAATGTCAAATCTTTGGCTAAAGTTAAAAAAAACTTTTGTCTTCATATTAACAGTTCATATGAACAGTTTCGTTTTTAAATGAACTTAGCAGAAGCTAATAAGATCCGAGTTTCTTGCTGATTCTTCTCGGTAGGAATGGCATTTCGAACCAGCGGTAGATTCACTCGACGCGACGATTCAAAAGCACTTTCAATAAGTTTATTTGAATAAAAAAATATGAGTTTGAGTTTGGATCAAACGTCGTACATTGGGTCACATTCTGGACGGAAATTGACTGTTAATCAGAAAAATACAACTAAAATCTGACCTCTTCAATAATTGTATATTGGACCTAAAGCTCATACTGTAAATTCATTATGGGTCTTACCATATGAGCATTTTTCCTTTCCGGTTCATCCTTGAGTTTGTATTGGCTGAGCAACTTATTGATATCACTGCAGACTAGTTTGTCCAGGACTTCCACTTTGGTAATGGCAAGCGTCTGTCTAGACGCCTGCGTGCCCCCTGGCGGATATACTTCGTGTTGGAATTTTACCTACGGAGAAATTGCATGCCTCTAAGTGTGAGATCTATAGAGCAAACTTTGACTTTGCTTAGACTTAAGACATGGTTAAAACGAGACAGATCTATGTTACTCACATAAGTCCATCTCGTTTTAACTCTAAGTAGTCTGAGCCAAGTCAAAGTACGCTCTATACATCGATTTACCAACTAAGGATACAACATTACCTACAAATTAATACTCAAAAAGCGTCCACAATCGCTTATACAAACACAGTTAAAGATAATATAGAATGAGACACCAAACGGTTCACAAAAACCAACCATATAGTTTTGTATTTAGGGTTCAATTTTGTAATAACAATTCGACACATACGACATTTTGTCGCCTAGTGTACTCATGCGCGACTGAGGCGAAAATTGTTCAGAATACCTATTTGTGCACAATTTGACCGTGCCGTTTTTTGCGTTTCGATGGTGCGTCTAATGTATTGGTAAGTCAATGGCTCTATAGATCTCAGCCTAAGAAGTATCACAAATCGTTTCAAAAAAAAGTGTATAAACAAGTATCGTTTTAATAATCCTTCGTGCAGAATACGACAACATGACATTGGGTATCTTTTTAGTTTCACAGTTTAAGATCTTTTTTTTTATTCCACTACTTGAGGTTAGCCCTTGACTGCGATCTCACCTGATGGTCAGTGATGATGCAGTCTAAGATGGTAGCAGGCTAACTTGTTAGGGGTACGGCAGTCATATTACATTCCTACCCCTATCAGTTTCTACACGGCATTGTACCGGAACGCTAAATCGCTTGGCGGTACGTGTTTGCCGCTAGGGTGGTAACTAGCCACGGCCGAAGCCACACACACACACATGTTATGTTTACATTCCCACTTCGTTGGGCGCTATTAATTCACATAAGTGACAGTTTATTGAGTGATGTTTCGTGCGACTTCATTCGAGTGGATTTTGGTATTGATCCGTTTGGGATTTCTCAAAATCTTTTTTGAGTCTACGTTTTTGAGAATCAACATACAAAATATTAAGCTTAGGCATACCGGTCTAGGCAGCGCGTAGTCTTTCTGTCACTCACGGTACAGTTTTATATGTATATAGTTTAACAGATTTATCATACCTTAGTAAGACACAACTTGACGCATGTATGGTGATCGCGGTTTTTCCCTCCTCGCAATCGCAGTTCCCACTTGTGCGTCTTCTGTTTAGGTGTGACGCGTTCGGCGCCCGTGGACCAACTGACGCCCCCGCGTCTGTACGCCTCAGTTATAGCCCTACTGGCTTCGTATGGCTCGTAGTCTTTGCTACGTCTAGAGGGTATTATGGAAATTAGAAATAGGTTAGTTATGTTATCAAAACCCTTGTTACGTTCCCTCAAATATGGTTGAGCGAAGCAATGGCTGGATCATGCGTCATGCTCGTGAACGGGTGCCACCGTCGGAAATGGGGCTGCCTCTGTCTGCCAGTCTTGGCGTGTATTGAGTATTGTATGCTCGTGAAAAAAGCTTACTATACAATCGAAGATTACGTAAATGATAAAAAAAAGCGTGGATTTGATTCGCTCCAGCTATGCGTGGGACTGCAGTTACTTGTATCATTATGATGATTGTAAGTTTTGATGGAAAAGAGCAACCACCGAGTTTCTTGCTGGCTCTTCTCGGTAGGAATGGCATTCCGAACCAGCGGTAGATTCATATTATAACGATTCAAAAGCGCTTGTAAAAGCTTATTTGAATAAAAAACATTTGAATTTTGAAAAACATTTGAATTTTTGAATTTTGAATTTCTATTATGGGATTGATGGAAGTATATTCCGGCTTCGAACGGATGGGCTTACCCTATGCATATAGTACATCCGTAATACAACTGCTTTTACTTGACCCGGGCCCAGACTCCCAAAACCTTACCCTAACTAATCTCTCTCTGCGTCGTACTCCTCATAGTTGAGAGTCGTGGCCCCCCTTTCATCAATCGTATATTATTATTATTATTATACTCTTTATTTGTACCACCACATGTAAGAATAACAAATACAAAGGAAAGAAAAAAAATAAACACAGACAGAAGTAGGATACACGTACGTATAATGGTAGTAACTAACCTAACAATTTCTAATGTCCGTAAATGATAATATATTTGTAACTAGCTGATGCCCGCGACTTCATGCGCGTGAATTAGGGGGTTTTTGGTTCCCGCGGGAACTCTTTAATTTTCCGGGATAAAAAGTAGCCTATGTGTATTAGAGACTATAATCTATCTCTGTGCCACATTTCATCCAGATCCGTTCAGCCGTTCTGGCGTGATTGAGTAACAAACATCCATCCATCTAAACTTTCTGGGCACATAAAAATGAAATAAATTCTGTAATTTATAGCAAAATACAGATTTAAAAAAAAAACAAACTCACTTTGATGTTGTTGTGGGTGAACCTAGCTTTCGCGAGTCATCAATGGTAACTGTTTTTTTGTTGGACGCCGATTCGCTGCTTGGCCGAAAATCGGTGCCTCCATACATGTTCCAAGTTAGACTCATCTCGCATAGCGTATACCTACAATGAAATACTAATAGTATAAAATGTAGCCTATGTTATAGTTCTTGCAATTCACGAGTGTGCGATGCGCATGGTTGTGTTAAAGTTCTATCGGTATACATTTGTATACGTGTAAATGTGTGCGTGTACGTGATTGCGCGTACGAGTGACCGCTCCGAGAGGCACGCACACTTACGCAATGTGCATGACTACAAATAAATTTCACGTTGAATAGGGATGATGACAATTCAATCAAATCAGCAACTCTTTATCAAACTTAAAAACGCACTTCTAGAATGGAAGTTTTATGAAATTCACAGTTGTGACGTCACATAAAATTTCAAGGCACTTTTTTCTTTAATCTATATTTTAAAATGGTTATCAAACTTAAAACTAACCGAGGATGTGAATTTTAGGTCTTTTAGAAGACCCTCTATTTAATAATCAGTTAGAAATAATTTATTTTTACACCCGGACCATAATAACGAATCGATTGACATCTCATTCATCAAAATCGCTCCAGTAGTTTAGGCGCTGCGACAGCACATTACACATACTTAAATACAAACATACATACATAGACTGCTAAAATCATAACTCTTTAAGCTTTGCCGTAATCGGGTAATAGTATATTTCATTACAAGTGTGGAAAGGCTGTCATTGCATCGAGTTCCGACAAATGTCTACCCGAGCCGAGGCGCAGCCAAAGGCGAGGGTTGACAGTCGGAACAAGTTGCAATGACGGTTCCGCACGTGTACTGAACGACTATTTTTAATACAGTTGCGAAAAAATGAAGCAATTTAATAAAATAATACTTTTTACTTGTAAAACCGTCCGATTGTCGTTTTAAGAAAGCATTTAATTTTGGGTATTCACTTATATCCACGTTGTTCCTTATTTCAGCATACTTTTTATCATCGAAAACCTCGACCATAACGTAGGTTTTAATTTTGCTGAGAGTTCGGAGAAGTATGCCAACATAACATTTTCTGAAAAACTATTTGCTTTTTTCTCTTCTCTCCACGCAATAAATTCGTCGTATGTAGATATGTAGCGACTTTTTGACTTTTCCGGTAAAATGTTCTCCGAAGCATTTTGTACAATTATAATGAGTTCCGGTGGTGTTAATTCAAAAAAACTAGGGTCGAAATTACTCATTTTGTGCAACAAACAACTAAACACGCAAAGAAAATTTCTGAAAAATGGCGCCAACCGTAGAATATAAGCAGAGTTTTTTTTTTCTTCACCCATTCTGGTAGGCAAAGGGAACTATGCCCATACAGCCAAGTCTTCAGTAGAATTTTTTTTATTGATATGAAATGAAAATGAAATTTAATGAGATGAAATGAAATGAAACCTAACCAAACTCATTCAATCAAATCATTAAATCTGATATTGAAACAAATTAGTAGCTTCTTTTTAGAAATATACGTATTTGCATGAATCATAAAAACTTGTATGAATTTTTTTAGTAAAAACTTCATGGTCGGTTTTTCTTTTTAATAGACATTATTTTGACAGTTGGGAAAGAGAACGCACGAGTTCGGGAAAGGTAAAAAAAAAGCACGAGTATGTAATAGCCCACATCCCGAACGCTATACGTCCCTGCAATACGCCACTTTTTGAGCAACTGTGTTAAAAAAACACTTACCTAAGCACAGGCAGTGGGAAGCTCTTGGGCGCTTTAAGTACATCAGATCGCGCGGCCGGTACAGTGAAATGGTTATCGACCATGAAAGTAGGTCCGTTGCCCAGCCAGCTCACTGTGGGCTCGTCCATTTCGATATCTTGTCCGTACGGCTGGTCCTCCACTATGCAATATTCGTCGTCTGTATTGCTACCCTCTCCTGATGATTTTATCTGATCAGATTTACATACGGAACCGTTTTAGTAAGTTTTTTGAATGATAATTTTTAAAGGTTTTTTTCATTTTCAGTCAAAACATTGTCAGATAAAAGCAATCTTGCGCTTGACGACAATCATGCTTAGTGCAAAGCAATGATGAGGTGTTGGCTAGAACGCGCTTACCTAGAAGATGCCTTGAAGGTACCTAAGTTATACGTGGCAGGAAACACGTGCGTTGGGAGGGTGTTCTATTTATTTCTATTTACTCATGATATAGTCTAATGGGACGGCAATACGACATGGCCAAAGAGATTCAGGCGCAGGATTATTTAGATTTACGAGCTCCATGGCATGGTATAACACCATTAACCCCGTGCCTCGGAGCGCCCGGAAAGCCGTCGGTCCTGCGCCTGATCTCTCTCCGGTCGTGTCGGATTTTCCGTACCATCGGGCTATGAGAGTAAAGGAACAACGTGTGCATCTGTGTTTTCGCACACACTTGTGCAATATAACATCTCCCCTCCGCAAGGCTAATCTCTCTGGAGGTTGGCCGCCGTGGCCGAAATTCGGTCATCAAATTTCATCAAATTTTCAACCGCGCCTGTGTTGCTACTTAGAATTCATTGACAGAAAAACTTGTTCGCCCTGATTAATCTTATGATCCGAATCTGCTAGCGACTCCCTATATTTAGACGATAGAACACCAGAAGACCTGAAGTTACTTCGGTAGTTTTCATACGGTACCGTACAAAGTTTGTTAATAAGAGATATAACAGTAACGCAACTTAACAGACATTTGGAACATGCTCAATTTTTCAAAATGTTAGAACCACTTTAAAATAAAACGCAGATCCGATTAAAATAACGAATAAATAGTAACATTAATTAAAACAATCAATCATCTTACCTTTTTCCGTTTTGCCTTCCTCGGTGTAGTTTTAGGCGTAGAACTAGGATCGCCGAGATCCCTAGCGACTTGTACATTTGTTGGTTTCGCTTCTTGTGCCTCTTCTATTTTGAGCGGATCGTCGTACTCTATGGACTTGGGTTCTGATTCTGCGTCTATGGCTTCCGAAGAAAGTTGCTTTAGTTTCATATTGGATTCGTCTGGGAAGAAGAAAACCTCGACGCCTTCTTTTTCCGTTGAACTATTTAGTTCGTCTTCCTCCGCTGTAATAACCATTTAGCTATTAATTTATTAAAATACATTTTTCATGACAAATAAGCGCTAAACTGCGATTTCATGTCATAATTATTAAGAATACAGTCTAAACGCCGTAATCAATCTATACTAGTATTATAAATGCGAAAGTGTGTCTGTCTGTCTGCTACGTTTTCACGGCCGAACTACTCAACCGATTTTGATGAAATTTTATCCAGGAAAATTGAAGAGTTCGCGGGCATCATCTAGTAATCAATATATCTGTTATCTATCGATAAGTTACCGTAAATATATTTCCAAAAACAACTAGAAGTTGTTTATAAAGTTGCTACTGTCGGCCCTTAGATGGAAGCGCTTAATCTGGAGAGTATGGCGGATTATTAAAGCCATTCAGGAGGAAGCACGTCTTTTCGTGGCGTAATTTAGTAAACTACGTAACTTACTTGTATTGTTAGGACTTTCTTTCAATGCTTCGGCCATCAAATCGTTAACTTGTTGAATTTCACTCGGCGATAATTCACGGATTTCTTCTATTGGCCGATCTTCTAGACCTGAAAATGATTATTTAATTATTATTTTTACATTTCAACCCTTGACTGCGATCTCACCTGGTAGTAAGGGATTATGCAGTCTAAGATAGTAGCAGGCTAACCTGTTAGGGGTATTGCGGTTATAATAAACCCATACCACACCCATTTTTTTTGTCAAGCGAATAAGTAAGTAATAAGTTATAGATAAGAATAAGTAATAAGCGATCGCAAATGGTGATAGAAATAACTTAGTTCAGGAATAGAAAGCCAAAATACATCTTTTTTTTTTAATAGTACACAAAACTGACTGCAATTATAAAAGCAACCTTACAAATTGGACAAAATTCACAGAAGTATTTATAATTGAGTTTTCTCGATGTGGAATCTCTTCATCACGCTGAAGTAAGAAGTGTTTATTGTTTGTAAGTTACTAAATACTTAGGGCCTCACCTACTAAGGTCTCCAAAGGCTGATCAGAACAAATGCTGGTATGCCGAGAGCTCTCGAATGGCGGTTGAGAATCTCCATCGGAGGCCACGTACGTGACCAGTCGACACAGAGCCGAAGCCGAGTCCCAGCACGTATACATATGCACCATGTTGTTTGACGCTGTGAGGTCCACTTGTGGCTGGTCGTTTGACTGTGCACGAAAGCAAAGTTTTTGATGTGGATGTTGAACTTTAAAACAATTATAAGTACTATAAACATTTTTAAATACATAAAAGATTGCCACGAATTCTCGAACAATAAATCCTTCGATTCTTTAACGATAAATCGTTTAAGTAAAATCACACACCCCTAATTAAAAAAAATCAAAACAATGTCTTATTAATAATCGAAAATTTATGACACTTAATTTTCAAAAATCAAAACAATATCTTATAATAATTAGAAATCATGACAAGATTAGTACATATAGGCATTTTAAACTGCATAAACTCTTAGTCAAACTCGTGCTTGAATCTTGTTACATGCAAATTTGCTTCGCTTTCACATGACATTATGGCGACGCTTTGCCGCGTGTGTTTCGGTTCGCCTTGCTTTAAACAAAGGTGTGTATATAAAAGAAATAGTTAAACACTTTTGAACAAAAGTAAAAACTTTGTGGAGGACTGGCCCCAAACTGATGTTGAGAATTTTAACTTCATAACATACTTATTTAACACATATAAACATAATTCTACTTATCTATATTAAAACTGTATAAAATAAACAATAATAAGTGTATAATACCAATGAATACAAACTTTTTGTTCAAAACGCAATTATCAAAGTGACCGTTTGTTTATTCAAAACGATTGGGTGATGACATAATAGTGTACGCTGCAAAGTGTAATGGACTGCGGTGCATTGAACTTCGAACAGGTTATTGACATTGAACGGCAGCAAACATCTTTTGCTAATTGTTGTTTTCGCACTACAAAAATTGGAAATGGAAAATGTTACACAAAGAAAACGGCCATTGTTCAGATCAAACTCTTGTGAAGAAATGGATTTAACAGATAATATGTCACTTACAAACACTGCAGACTTGGATTTCACATCGAAAAGTTTGGACATATCCACAAATCTGAATCATCATGCCATAGAGGAATTAAAAGCTGAAGTATCAACAATAAAAACTCTTCTAGATAGCACCCAACATGAATTGGAAAATATGATATTGGAAAACAGAGATCTCAAAAATGAAATTAATAAATTAAAACAACAACTAGTTACACTGAAAGGATTAATAAATACTACTCCACTATCCAGCACGAAACCTGCGACAGCGCGCAAAAGGAGAATGCGACGTAAACGACTATCAGAAAGTTTTCTTAACAGCTCCATCGATAAATCACCAAATGAAAGTAATGAAAGAGAAGATCAAATTAACATAGTGGAAGTACAAGAAAGAGAAGCTATAATAGATATTCAGGAAGAGGCCAATGCTCCAAAGCAGGAACATTGCGACGAATCATCAAAAGATAAAACAAATATAAGTACCATCCCTGAAAAAGAGACAGAACCAAAACCAACGAAGTTATCACAAGATGAACAACTAAAGACAACTGAGAAAAACAAGGGAAAAAAGAACACAATACATATTTTAGGAGAACAACATATAGTCGGACTATCGCAATCCATAATTGTTAGCAGGGACAAAAAATGGAATGATAATTATAAAGTCACATCTTTTGTAAAGCCCTATGCATTGTCTTACGAATCTCTTAAGCAGTTTAAAACCCTAAGGCATAAACTATATGACAACGACATCGTAGTTTTAGCAGTAGGTGCTAATGATAAAAATCCTTGTGCTCTCCTCAATGAATTAGGGCTTGCACTACATAGGCTTCGAAATTTCAGAGTATATGTTCTCCAAGTATACACAAATGATTACCTACGAACTAGTACCCTTAATAGCCATATAGAATGCTTAGTAAAGTTATATAAAAACAGTAGGTTTATAAAGTCTAATAAAAAACACTTTGACGTTATGGAATATTTAAATTATATGACTTATAAAATAAATTTTAATATTGACTATGACGATTACTATGAAACATTTTTGTCATTTAATAAAAATAAAAAATCATACTCTAAAATGACTTACAATGAACAAGATTATACTGTGACTAAGGAAGACAAAAACAAAATAACGTACTATTTTAAACCAAAACCAATAAACAGCAAATCACAAAATATCAAAACACAAGACAAAAACAAAATTACTTATTATTTTAAACCAAAAATGCAATATGAACGAGTAGATAATAGGAACGACACTCAAACAATTAACAATAATATAAGTCAACCGGAGTTTTTTCGTGAATAGTTTAACAGTATTTCACCAAAATATTGCCGGTGCTCTTAACAAATCAGACATATTATATATATCTCTACTCGACTTGAACAAACAAGTTTCATACAGTTTGGATATTTTATGTCTGACTGAAACTTTCATTAAAAAAGGTACAGAAAACCAATTAAAAATTCCCGGCTACAACTTATCGGCTAGTTTTTGTAGAAACATAAAAAGAGGAGGTTCTTGTATCTTAACAAAAAGGCACATAAACTGTAAAGAAATTAAGTTAATAAGAGACATGAGTGTTGTAAATGCTTTTGAGTGCTGTGGAATTGAAATCCCAAATCATAACCTTGTAGTCATTTGTATTTATAGAACACCGAAAAGTGATCCAAGCCTGTTTTTTGAAAAACTAGATATAATCTTACATACATTGAATAATAAGAGAAAGGAAAAAAAGATAATATTATGTGGCGACTGGAATATAGATACACTAAAAAGTAATACGAATAGCCGTGATTTAATAAGCCTGCTAAATAGTTATAACCTTATTTCCCATATTACACGCCCAACACGATTATCGTCTTGTATAGATTTGATGGTAAGCAATATAAAGTCAACGACGGCCGAAATTCACCACCTAGCACTTTCGGACCACGATACCGCTCAGACATTAACAATAAAAGTAAAAAAGGTAAGATATAAATCTACATGGTTTGAATACAGGAGGGATTATAATAAAGAAAACGTTAGAAAATTCTTGGATTGTATTTCGGCACTTACTTTTTCAGATATCCGAAACGAAGACAATGTTAACGAAGCTTTTAACTCATTTCATGAAATAATAAGGCTATTCTATGAGCTATGTTTCCGATGAAGAAAGTTAAAATTAATAATAGTATTAATAAGGTAGTATGGTTAACGAAAGGTATAAGGAAATCTAGTATTCAAAAAAGAAGATTACACTTAAAATATAGACTTTCAGGAGCAAATAAAAAAATAAATAAAAAACGTTTTCTCAAATATAACTCTCTGCTTAAAAAATGCATACATAGCTCAAAGCAGTTACAAAATACCAAATATATTAATAACCAAAAAAATAAGTGTAAAGCCAGTTGGGACTTAATACATGAAAATTTAGGTAGATCAATAGAACAAAGTGATATAGCATTAATTAAGACTGAAACAGGGACATGTAATAACCCATATGACATTTGTGAATTATTTAATGATTTTTTTATTAATTTAGGTACAGACAAATCCAACTATAATGTTGGTAAAGCAAATTCCATCGCCATGAACAAACAGACAATGTTTATAAACCCTACAGACCCGTTGGAAGTTTTGGGTATTATAAAATCACTAAACGATACCAAAGCTGTGGGATATGATGGAATAAGGACTGATATTATTAAAAAATGCGCAAATTACTTGTGTGGACCACTAGCAGATATAATAAACAAGTCATTTGAACAAGGAGTCTTTCCTATTAATTTAAAAATGTCCATTATAAAACCCTTATTTAAAAAAGACGATCGCAGTGATATAAATAATTACCGTCCCATAACCCTAATTCCTATTCTAGCAAAGATAGTAGAAAAAGCTATGGTTAAGCGTCTTAAAAGCTTTTTTGATTCGAACAATTTATTGGCAAACGAACAATTCGGATTCCGCAGTAACAGTTCTACGACTGAGGCTTGCTTCTATTTGAGTAAAATAATACACGATAGCCTAAATGACAAAGTGCCCATTACTGCTATTTTTCTAGACATGACTAAAGCTTTTGACTTTGTTAATCATAGTATATTATTAAACAAACTAGAAAGGTATGGTGTCAGAGGAAAGGCTTATGATTGGATTAAATCATATCTTATGGACCGGAAAGTGAGAACTGAAATTTCTAAAATAGAAAACAATACAAAGACGTTGTATCAATCTCAATACAAATATAATAAGAGAGGGGTACCGCAAGGCAGTATACTTGGGCCGTTTCTTTTTTTAAGCTACATTAATGACATAACGTCGGCCACCAGTCACCCTTGTGTTTTATTTGCGGACGATACGACAATATTAGTAAAATGTAAGAATAATATGACATATGAACAAGAGATAAATGACGCTTTAAAAGACATAATAAATTGGCTTAATTTAAATGACTTACATATAAATTTAAATAAAACCAAGTTGATGCAATTCAGTTACTATAATGCTAAAACTGTTCCAAAAACAATTACATACAATAATAACAATATAGAAGAAGTTGACATGTTAAAATTTTTAGGTATAGTTTATGATAAAAATTCTAACTGGAAAGCACATATTGATTACATTTGTACAAAGTTAGACAGATGTATTTATGCGTTAAGGCGTCTAGTACAAACAGTTTCAATTACTGCAGCTTTAAGTGCTTATCACGGATACGTGTCATCTGTATTGTCATATGGTTTACTACTTTGGGGTAATTCAGTTGATGCTATTAGAGCATTTCGACTTCAAAAGAAATGCATAAGAGCTATTTGTAATATAGGTCCCTTAGACAGCTGCAAGCCTCATTTCAAAAAGTTGGGTATTTTGCCATTGCCGTGTATGTACATACGAGACATTTGTGTATTCGTCAAGCGGCATCCAAAGTATTTCCAACGAAATTCTGATGTAAGTAGTAGCAGGTCGGTTAGATATCCCAATAAGCTCATTATATCAAAGCAATGTAAAAGTACATAATATATGAAAAGCCCTTACTGTATGGCTATTAAAATATTTAATAAACTTCCAACAAATTATGAAAAAATGACGATAAATATGTTTAAGAGTAATATTAATAAATGGCTGTTGGAAAAATGTTACTATGACATAAAGGAATATTTAGCTTGACTTGATTAAATTTTGGCTCTGTTTTATTATTGTATATTTCGACTTTTCATTTATTATTATTATTTTACTATGTTATTAATTCATGTGTGACATTGCTCGAGTACTAATTTATTATTTTTGTTTAAACATTGTACTAATAATTTAATATTTTAGTTCCAAAATTACTAAATACTTACCTGAAATTTGCACACTATTGATTTAGTTGAATGTTATGGCCTCTCATTGTCATTTTTTACCATCAAATATTTTTGTACAACATTCTTTGCAAATAAATGATTATTTATTTATTTTATTTATTAACAGACGGGTCGTGAAAGCGTAGCAGACAGGCAGATACACTATTGTATTTATAATATTAGTACTGTCTGATATCCGTAATCCTCAAACAAATTACCTCCAATTATTTACATAACTAGCTAATGCCCGCCCGGTTCCCACGGGAACTCTTTAATTTTCCGGGATAATAAGTAGCCATGTCTATGTAGTAAAATGTGATGTAGTAGTAGGGTTATTTCAGATTATAATCTATCTCTGTGCCAAATTTCATCCAGAGGCCTATTGTTCTATTGTTCTAATTGTCTAAGCAAATCATAATCAATTAACAGCTTCAAACGTATTACTCGAACTGTTTATGGAGTTCATACATATCTTTTGACGTAAAAAAAAAGGCTGATACTGTCAGCCGTTCTGGCGTGATTGAGTAACAAATATCCATCCATCCAAACTTTCGCATTTATAATATTAGTACAGATAACTTTCAAAATTACAATAATAAAAATGTCAAAGAACATAATAAAAATACTTACGCTACTACTTTTGTCCTCCATCCGCAAAGACAGTTCAAACAATCCCACATCAATAACACAAACATAATCTTTGCGTATATCCGGGTGTTTATCATCGTCCTGTGGTACCGGCATATTCGGTTTACTACCGGTTAAGTATGACAGGAACAGAGTGCATTCCTGAGCCAAGAACCTTAAGTATGATGTGTTCGTTTCCGGTATTAAGTTACTGGATACGCTGAAGTTGCCCAGAGTTACCACTGTTCGTATTGGTAGGTATAACGGCCTGATAAAGAAAATTGTATAGATAAATGTGTGGATGGTAAAACGTTACTCAAAAATAAATATTATTGGTTTGCCCTTTGATGAAATAATAGAGTTTATACATGCCTATTTAAAAGTAGTCGAGTAATTAGGCAAACGCCTTACGAATTTCAGTTTAGGTGCTAATTTGTTTGAACAAAAATTACGAGTAATTTGAATAGCTACTTTGTCACAAGTCACAAAATCAGCATCATATTATTATCAGTTACTCAAAATTCATTATTATTTGTTCAATATGTGACACAATATACCAAAACTCTAGCATAGGTTCGAAAAGTAAATTCTGATGAGAAAAACCTGCAAAAAACCTCAGCAGTTACCCCATTCAAGAGGTAGAAAATTAAGTAAAAACATTTCTAATAGGGATGATGATTATATCAAAAATAAATTATTTCTAACTGATTATTAAATAGAGGGCCTTCCAAAAGACCTAAAATTCACATTCTCGGTTAGTTTTAAGTCTTAAAAGCATTTAAAAATATAGTTTAAAGAAAAAAAGTGCGTTGAAATTTTATGATGTCACAACTATAAATACAACTTCCATACGCGCGCATATAGAAGCGCGTTTTTAAGTTAGATAAAGAGTTGCTGATTTGATTGAGTTGTCATCATCCCTCGGAAATAATGAAAACTAAATTTATTTACGCGTGTTACCTGTAATCCACAGCGCAGTCCCATACATGCACATGCAATTCAGATAGCACGGTAGAAGGCGAATAGCCGGGTACGGGATAGTCCAGAACATCTAACACGTCCATCAATTGACTGAGCCAAGCTATTCCCTTGTCTCCCCGGTGTCGGAGCGTCGCTTGCTCTATGCCAAGAGCTATGCATATCGTCTGCAAGAAACCCTTTGATTTGACAAAAACAAAGTATTTCTCTCTTCGTATAAGGGATCATCCATAAAGTACGTTACACGTAAAGGGGGGAAGGGGGTCGAAAAAGTGTGACAAGGGGTGGAAGGGGTCCTAAGTTTCGTGACGTCACAATTCAAAATCTTATACATCTAAATATTAAAATGCCAAATTTGAACTACATATTAACGAAAAACTTAAAAATATTTCCAACTCTATCTGTACCTGTGTAAGGTTTAAATTGTTTTGATGGCGAGTTCACACTCGCTCTACTAGTGTCACGCGACGGTCGCCTATGAGCCCTTTGACGAATGCATAAATGCATAATGGAAATAAAAGTAATTTCGGAAGTGCTGCTTTAATTTAATAATTTCTAGATGTAAAATTGCAAGATATGTGACGTCACACTTGGGAGGGGGGGTTTCACAAATGTGACCAACTGTGACAAGGACGGGGGAGGGTTAAAAAAATCACGAAATTAGTGTGATGTGCAGCGGTTTACCAAGTTGGCAACTCTCCGGGTTATCAAGAAAAGATAATCTTATCGAGAAAATTTTATTTTAAATTGATTTTGATCTCCATAATGGCCATAGTCAATTTAAAATTGGCCTAGTTTGTGGTAAAATTGTATATCTGTTAGCAATTAAAAATCCTAGTTCATATGTGTTGGTTTACCTTTAAATTAGGCGTTTCAACATCAGGTTCCGTTTTCAGAGCCATAGTAAACATGTCTTTGGTTTGCAGCTGTTCTTTTATGGCGACCCCTTTGTTTGAGGGGTAGATCGTATTTTTCAGGTGGCACGGCAATGATGTACCGTATAGTCTAAGGGGGGGCTTGTCTGATGGTATTGTTAGGAGTGCTGAAAATAAACAACAATGATTGATCACGCAAGTTCGATAAATCACGGGTAAACTTGACCAAGAATGTTTTAGACAATACTGTTGTCTCTGTGGAAGGCTATTGAGCGACAATACCATTGTATTTGTCATCCTTTCAATGTCCAACGAATTTCTGATTGCTCTAAATTACTAAAATCAATACGCACAGGGTCACAGATCTATACTAATATTATTAATGCGAAAGTTTGGATAGATGTATGGATGGATAGATGTTTGTTACTCAATCACGCCAAATCGGCTGAACGGATCTGGATGAAATTTGGCACAGAGATAGATTATAGTCTAGAATAACACTTTTTATCCCGGAAAACAAAAGAGTTCCCGTGGGAATCAAAAAACTTATTCCACGCGGACGAAGTCGCGGGCATCAGATAGTAATTAAAATAACTAATTATTATAAGTGGGACATACAATAATTATGTTCCCGATTCAAAATTAAAACTTTACGTAGTGTTGTAGATATTTTAGCCAATGCCACAAATATTTCGAAAATACTCACGTTCGTGGTACAATGTAGTTTTGCTTCCTCTTAAACACAGTTGAGCGGTTTTCGCTCGTCCGTTTAGCCCGCTCACTTGGCACATAGACAGCTTAGACGCTTCTAGAACTAGTTCCCCCATTTGTCCTGGTACTACGCGTTTGTTACTATCCTGAAAAATGGATACCATTTTCAAAATCCCAGATATTTTAGTAATCTGTGGTGGAATTAAAGGGGATTCCCAGCAAGCGTCAATGTACGCAAAAAAAGCAAAACATATAAAATACTAGCTGATTCCCGCGACTTCGTCCGCGTGGATTGAGGTTTTTCGGTTCCTATCTCTCAAGTTAGATCGAACTGCACATGGTGTGCGAATTTTATTATAATCGGTTAAGTGGTTTAGAAGTCCATTGAGGACAAACATTGTGACACGAGATTTATATATATTAAGATAATGTAATGTGTGACATATACGAGAACATATAGTTGGCTAATCAATTTTATAAATTCTATGCATAATCTCTCTGATTTGTATTTGTAACTTCAAACACTTAGATATCTATTTCATTTTATCTTCATTCATTAACTAGTATTTTCTGTTTATATATTTTGTGTATAAGTCATGATGTGTGTACATGTTTTGAATTATAGAACCAATCCTATCATTTTATACTTACCTGAAATGTTTTAGTTATTTCCTGTTTTGTGTACCATGTAAACAATAAACAAATATAACCCGTTCACTCAAATATGAATCGAAAATGGATTTTGTCTGCAGTAGCTGAAATGGTATTGCTTTTAAGCTAATCTTTTTATGTGGCATAATGGATCCAACAACTGTCGAGCTGGCGAAATTGAAATGTGTATACGCGAAGCTTTACAGCTCGGTTTGGCAAAAAAATTAGAAAGATACAAATGTAACAAAAGACAAAGAAATAACTCACCCTTACTGGAGCGTAAATAGTCAACAGTCCTTTACCGACTTTGAGCGTGAGACAGAAGTTGTGTGATTCATTATCTTTGTTTTCTGGTAAGGGTTTAGTGTTGCCTATGCCTTTCTTTAGTTTATTGTCATAGGTTGAATAATAAAGGTTTTCTTCCTCAGATGATGAGCTCTCTGAATCCGAATCTATAACAGAGTTTTTCTAAAGCTGAGAAACTTGAAAACTATACAAGATTGTTTTGTCTACGTTGCACTTAAATAAGGATAAATGGGAGATTTTCATAAGATATAAATCTCAGGGTCTCGGAATAATCTCACGTAATAAATCTACAATTGTTTGAAGAGTACATTTTGGGGGTCATTTTTCCCTAGGACATACATAATATAAATTAGGAAATACAATATGTTTTTCGAGTTAATTTAAATGGACGAATAAAACCAATTATTATAAGGCACTTATAACCTTCACTTCAGCCACAACTAAGATGATCAATAGATCATCTTAGTTGTGGCTGAAGTGAAGGTTTAAGTGAGCAAAATGGGTACATTCTTCTTAGCAACTATTGTAGTGCATGCTTACATATTATATATATATATATATATATATATATACTATACGTATATTTCATACTGTCGGGTAGTGTACCTACGTATATTTAAGTATATATGTGTGCAGGAAAGAAATAACTAGTTACCATATCCCATGCCTTTGCAGAGACCGAAGGCTGGGTAGATGGGTGCGCACATGTGCGGGCTGATATCAAACGGCTCTACGACTTGCGGTTCCCATAGGAGCAGATCTGAGTTAATGCGGTTGTAGATGATTTCGTATAGCTGTTTTGATCTGTATGATGAAATTTTTTAGGTTTTAATGGCCATTGGTATTTTTGCACAAATGGTCTAGAGTCTAGACTCTATAGTTTGTGCAAAAAGACTAATGCCCGTTTTCACCAACAATGGTCTAATTCAGGGAATACCTAAACCCATTAGCTGATAGTTATTGCACGGGAAAACTGTCGCCAATTGATTTATAATTTTTTTAAATATTTACTAAAACTAAATAGGTATATAGGTAGGTAGGTGTTATACTGTACAAAATTAATGAAATCTTGGCTTTGAGTAGCAAAGCCAAGATTTCTGCATTAAAAATATCAGCAACTTATATGAAAACTAGTTCTACTGGAGTATTTCTTAAAATAAGTGTAAGTTTCAAAATTTTCTGTACTTTAGAAAAAATTGTCCTTAGTTATGAAATAAGTTAAAAAGTACATAGTAAGGTTAACTTACTCGAGTTGCAGGCTAAGTATAGGCAGGTTGAAATCGAGATGTATGGATGAAAGCTCTACAGAACTGTTCGTAAATTCCGCCATTTCTTCATCGGTCCCGGGTATTATAATATCCTCTTCTTGGCCTTTATATAAAATTTATCAGATTTTGTATATTTGTGAATTGTAAAAAATGAAAATAAATAAGATAATATTTAACATTTAATAAGAAGACTTTGTCTCTTTTTGCTGCGTGAGTACCTAAATGAATTTTGACCATAAATTCATACTAATATTATAAATGCGAAAGTGTGTCTGTCTGTCTGCTATGTTTTCACGGCCCATCTGTTCAACCGATTTTGATGAAATTTGGTACAGGGATAGGTTGTATCTCGGGGAAGGACATAGACTTGACGCGGGAATTGCAAAACTTAACCCACGCGGACGAAGTTACGGGCATCATTTAGTAAACTAATAATTGTTTGAATAGCACGTATTGGTGGCAATTGTTCCAACACTTAGAGGCAGCAAACTTAAAGCTTACATAAACGGAGGGTTTTATTTAACTGCTGAATTAAAAATTTGCTTTTCCCAAAGACTGCTGCGCTGTGCACTTTAAGCTGTGTTTAGCGGCTCCCATTTACCGCTGTTTATTTCAGAAAACTTAGCTGTTTATTTTGTTGTTTATGTGTACTTGATATAGAATAGTCTTACATACCTTGCTGATTATTTTCATGCTTGCTAATACTTTGGTGCACCATCTTTTTCCCGCTAAAAGGACTGGGCAGGTTGCTGCGTAGATTGTTCATGATGTACATTGATGTTGTCATGGGATTCATCGCTTTGGGTTCGAAACCGTGCGAAAAGTCATCGTGAAGTGAATCAAATGGACCTTTACTTGAATCTCGAGGTTGGAATGTTATCGAAATCCTGTGGAGTTAAAACATTGATTAAATTATTATAGCTCGAATTTCTTGAGTTTTAATTGTTATAACTTCTAGAAATGAACCACGTATTTTTTAAATGATAGCTTTCCGATATAGCTGCTCAAAGTTTTGAATTACAGAACAGGCAAAAAGGCCAAGCAACAAGAAAGTTTGTTTGATTTAATCATACTTTGTTCTGTTTAACTTACTATAACTGTATTTATGGCTTGCGTATTGAGGATGTCCAGTATATTTTTTGTAATCATCGTCATGATGATTTGGGATAGCTTACAATATTTTAGCGCTAACAGTTGGTTATCAAGTTCTACCCTATCTATAACTTAAAAAAATAACTAAAGGTAAATTATATTTTGAGAGGACGTATGTTATATTGTCTGGTGCTGTTAAAAGAGTTTAACTTACATGGGCAAAGGCGTGGTAACGTTCCCTTTCAGGACGTTGCCTTCAAACGATGTGTCGTCCATACTTGACTGTGCAATGTGTGTAGCTGCCAGGTGATCATTTTCCTGCATTATTTGTACATGTTAGGGGCAAAACACAGGGAATTGGCGCGGGTCGGGCGCGGGCCGGGTCGGGTGCACGGCTGGTGTACTTCGTTGTATTTATATGGACACCATCACACAGAACGCGGGCGCGGGTCGAGCGCGTGGCGGGTGACGCTGTGATGTCCATATAAATATAAACGTTCCCTGTGTGTTTAGCGCTTTACAGTCGGTCTCGGTTACTAATTGTTCTGCAGCGGTCGACCAATTTCGCTAATTCTTTTTTTGTTGTGTTTGTTTGGACCCCGGGATGGTTTATATTCACAAATGTACCCGGTAGGGGGCGCTGCAATCGGGTTCGAGGACAAAGTCTGCCGGGCCCACTACACTAGCGGCACGCTATGATGGCCGGTTTGACACATTACAATAGTTATGTGGAATGTCAATTTATTCTCGAACAAAAAACAATTAAGTTTTTTTAAATTTATGAATCTCTGCACATCACTATCGTCAATAAAGTAATACAATTATTTCCTTCAAAGTCGTTATCAATTAATACGGAACGTTTGTCCAACCGGCCATCATAGCGTGCCGCTAGTGTAGTCAAGTATAATAATGGTGTATCATTATGATTACTTCCTTAACAAAACTCACGTGGTAATATAGGTCCAGGGTAGTGGCCTTGACCGTGACGGTGGTAGGCAATGGTCGTACGCTTTGGACCTGCTGCATGCCCACAGTGGCGTTTTGCAGCTTAAACAAGAGGTAGTCCGGCCTAACTCGCCGGACTTCGCGGTTGATGCCCGGACGGAGGTCTGCTATTGGGAATCTGTGACAGGAGAGGTTTTTGTCGCCTAGTTGTTCCAACTTTGGGAATTATACTATATTGTATGTCACCGGTTGTAACTTATTTTGTCGAACTAGTTTCGAACCCGTCCAGGGCAAGGTTCATGAGGCTGTTAGCGCAACACGTGTTAGATTTATTATTTCGATAGCTATCAATTTGACTTATTTCATGTCGTTTCATTTAATTTGTACGGGGGCAATTCCTTTAAATACAAACGTTTTGAGATTCGTAAGGGAGTCTGGTACGAGTCGCGGCTCGGTGGACTTGTTAAATACTACGTGTTTGGGACGTAATTTAATAAACTTTGGAAATCTTGGTTGGTTATAGATAGGTATGACTCGATGATGACCGCGACTACGTCAGAGTGGATTTAGATATTTTGAAAACCTTGTGCAAACTCTTGAATTTTTCGGTATAGAAAGGCCTATGTCCTTCCCCCGGACGAGTTGAAACCGATCTCTGTACCAAATTTTGTACAAAACCCCTCGATGGAAAGAACTGTTCTGAACACGCATAGTATGGTATGGTGGAAATTAGTGGAACTTATACATTTTACATACACATGCCACTACTAGCACCGCCTGTAGGGAGCTTCTTTCCTGGCACGGACTATACTGTTAGACTTGAATCAGCGATAGTGTACCTATAAACGAGCCTTATTATACTCTATGATTCTCGAATAGTCTTTGGACTGAAAGCTTTTGACAGTTGCCGCGGGAGACGTAATTTAACTTTAATTTATTTATTTCAGATACATGATCCATATTACAATATATTAATTATGACAGTTATTAAGTTAAACATTACAATAAAATTATTACATTATAAAAATCATCATTATTATCCAATTACAAATCATTAGTCATATATCACATTATGTCATTATCATTAGTCAATCAACTACAAAAGACGACTGCGGACAGACCCTAGTACCGCAACTCCGGCACTAATTAATTAATTAATTGATAATGATGTGAAATGTTAATAAAAGTATATGATAAGTGCTTATCCAGAGTTTATTTCTGTGTCTAACTATAATAGCTAACTTTTTTTTTTCATATGTGCAATAAAGTATTCATCTATCTATCTATAATAGCTATTTACCAACCTGAGTATAACATTGAGGTTAGGGCACTGTAGAGACAAGTTCATTTGGTTCTGCGGCGGCGGCGGCGGCGTCGGCGTGTTGGGGGGCTTCGCTCCTCCCAAGAACGTAGCGGACATGCGCTCTATCAACGTGAGGTCAACGTCTATGTAGAATGGCGAACACTTTAGCCTGTTTTAAAACGGTATTATTTACTCAATTGATAAGTATCAAAAAAAAAGTTAACCCAATTTCATAATTTAGGAACAAAAAAAAATTGAAGCATTGTTCGGTATTTCACGACCGATCCACATTTTTTGAAGACAAATAAATTTAATCAGGGACCTAATCTATTAAAGCGTTTTAGTTAAAATGACACACACAAAATCAATACTTAATATTATAAATGCGAAAGTGTGTCTGTCTTTCTGTCTGTCTGCTACGCTTTCACGGTCTATCTGTTCAGCCAATTTTGCTGAAATTTGGTAAAGGGTTAGGTTGGATCCCGGGGAAGGACATAGGCTATCCCGGAAAATAAGGGAGTTCCCGCGGGTATCGGAAAAACTTTGTCCAGGCGGACGAAGTCACGGGCATCATCTAGGACATAATACTTACACAATATCTGTAGTGGGATGTACCAGTTTCTTTTCTCCAGACACACGCATATATCTTGAAGTCTGTTTGAAATTAAGTCTTAAATTTGATTTTGGAGGCGCTGTGGCGTGTTCGTCATCGTCTGCAATAAATAATTATAAATTAAGAAAAGATTAAGAAAATTTCCTAAGAAAACCTTTAAATGAAAGAAAATATGGATTAAAAACAATAAATAATTAAAACCAAACCAAACAAACATACCTTTTTTCTCAAATCGTATCAAGTCAAAACTCAGGGGCTTTATTTCGTCAGGGTCCTCTTGGTAGTACAAGGTCTCCCGGACTAAAAGGGTTTTTATGGCCGCTTCACACACCGTTTGACTACCGTGTGAAGTCACTTTCTCACTACCATCTAAACTTATTTCTGAAGTAAGAAATCTGGAAAAAGAACATTACATGCACATTTAATAAGTATTTCTTGTTAACAAAACACTTACGAATAGGAAATTATTTATAGATCAATCGAATCAAGAGGCCTTGATATTAGGTATAGGTTTCAACAAATCTAGGTTTTCACGCGGCCTTCCGAAGCCAAATCATACGGAAACGCTAAATCACTGACGTTAATTTATTGTTAACAATCCCCAAAGCCTACTACGTAAAAACACAAAAACACAAAAATGTGTTTTAGTATTTAGTCAGTAAAAACTTGACTTACTAATTACTGGCACTAGCTACTTTAAAACACCATGATGAAGGATGGCGGCCTCAAAACAGCTGTTCTGTTTAGCGGATATGTTTTGAAAACTCCCCACGAGAACAGTTAAATCGTTCGAAAATAACTTTTTCATCCCATGTATTCGAAAAGGACGACTTGGTTCGCCTTTATGTGCGCCCAAAGGTGGTGTTTTCTATAAGAAACTTTTAGCGGGCAGTAATGAGTTTTTAATCCTCTTTATACTCGTATAAGTGCGCCGCAATTATCTTTGCCGCGCACTTATTGAATTTGGAACATCTTAGTGTTCAGCGCCAACGCAAATTGACGACCTCCGTGGCGCAGTGTTGAGCGCTGCTGTCTTAACGTGCGGAGGTCCCGGGTTCGATCCCCGGCAGGGTCAATTTAGGAATTTATAATTTCTGAATTTTAACTAACGAAAGGGCTACTAGTAAAGGTAGTGGATATATATATTAAAAAAAAAAAAAAAAAAATTATTATAAAGGCGAAAGTTTGGATGGATGTGTGGATGTATGGATGTTTGTTACTCAATTACGCCCGAACGGCTGAACGGATCTGGATAAAATTTGGCACAAAGATAGATTAAAGTCTGGAAATAGCACATATTATGCTTTTTATCCCGGGAAATTAAAGAGTTCCCGCGGGAACCAAATTTTCTCATACAGGGTGATGAAAAGTAGAGTGTATCATTCGGGCGCAAATATATTTTTGG
This sequence comes from Erebia ligea, assembly GCA_917051295.2. NCBI lineage: Eukaryota > Metazoa > Arthropoda > Insecta > Lepidoptera > Nymphalidae > Erebia > Erebia ligea. The sequence continues at coordinate 11,805,822 of OU785236.1, forward strand.
CTCGGGCGACGTACTTTGAATCCCTCGCTACGTTCAGGATTCTACTAAAGAATCCCTCGCTACGCTCAGGATTCTACTCTAGAATCCCTCACTTCGTTCTGGATTCAAAAAAGCGCCCTCGCCGTAAAAATATTATTTTGCTCCCTTATAATACAATCTACTATTTTTTTAAAGTCAAGTCCAATCAGGCACCTGTTTTTTGTTTATTCACCATAACAACTTCCATACACCATAATTATGACAAAATATTTCTACCTTTTCCCGTATAGTTGTCCATTACAGGTGTGACAATACTAAGTTATTGAGACAAAAGGTGGTGAAATAGCTTACCTCAAATGATTTCTTTCCGTGGCTTTGTCTAAAATCTCGTTGGTTCCCCTCAAATCCCTCTTGTCCTCCAATTTGCTAAATATTTCTATGTGGTTGAAAAACTCCGTGGACAGTTGCTGCATTTTGGAAACTGACGATGGCGATACGCAGTCAGTTGCCATTGGTGTAGATATTAAAATATCCTAAAAGTAGGTTTATTTTTGATTTTTTACTTTATTTCACTTCAAATAATAAGACTTTAATTTAAATGCAATTAAAAATATATATTTAACACATTTTCTAAACGTACATAGAAGGAAGAGGAAGAGATATATTGTTTACTTTTACTACATACATGATATTATGATAAATGAGGTTGGACTGGACCTCGGACTTGCAGGCGACTGGACCACAAAATGATAATTGAAGTTCTTTGTTCCTGTTGGTAATCTTTCATTTTCCGGCATAAAAGCCTATGTCCGTATCTCCAGGATGTATAATACTTATACTAGATTTACCATATTTCATTAAAATCAGTAAAACGAATGAGCCAGACAGATATAGACATAATATTACTATGGATAGTGAAGCTAAATTAGGAGGAGATCACTTTTAGTGATAAGACCGCCCTTGCGCACGTGTTGTTTTCTGTATTTTGTTTATAATTAAGTTTTTTCTGTAATTTATGTGTGGCAATAAAGAATTTATCTATCTATCTATCTATCTATCTAAATTATCTAAGTAAAATCAGCTTACCTTATGAAGTAGAACGCACGAAAATGAAGCGACGCGTAAGCTAATGTGCGAGACTTCCGCTGTGGGATCTCCATCGATGTGAGGAACTACGAAACATTTAAGTAATGCAAACCCTGAATCATAATTTCCAATTTCCACTACAGCTCAATAACGTCCCACTGCTGGGCACAAGCCTCCACTCTTATATGAGAGAATTAGAGCATAGACCCACCACGCTGCTCCAATGCGAGTTGGCGGGCTTTAACGACTATTATCATGTCAGTGATAATAACCGGGACCGACGGCATAACGTGCTCTCCGAGACACGGGGGTGAAACACCGCCAACTTCCATACACCCAACACTTATTATTATGGCCCGACCCGAGACTCGAACCCGGATTTCCAATTTATCAAAAGTTAAAACTATCGAATATCGTCATAATAACATTGCTTATCGTCATTGTTAACATAGATGGTTTGGAAAGCTCTTTATTATGTCTAATTAATTATTTTTGGCCGGTAAGATAGGAGCTGCAATAAGCCAAAATGTATTGTGGCGTATGCTGACTCTTTGGTTTGCAAAGCGCGAAAGATTCTTTTCGCAGCGAAAACGTTGTAGTTTTGAAACGCAATCCAAATCGAGCTCGCGATGCGAAGACGGTCTGGGCGATCAGTCCGCTTAAGAATTTCGTTCGAGTATTATATTATTTTACTAGTGGTTATTATTGGCAATAACTGCTGCATACATAAGCAGATGGAGTTATATTTACATGCCAAACATCTAAAATATGAATAAACTAGCTGATGCCCGCGACTTCGTCCGCGTGGATCGAGGTTTTTCGTTTCCCGCGGGAACTCCTTAATTTTCCGGGATAAAAAGTAGCCTATGTGTTATTCCAGACTATAATCTATCTCTGTGCCAAATTTCATCCAGATCCGTTCAGCCGTTGGGGCGTGATTGAGTAACAAACATCCATCCATACATCCATCCAAACTTTCGCATTTATAATATTTATTAGATTATCATTGCTGGAAAACTAACTAACTAACTACTAGATTAATCATAACTAGTCCGAAGTCCGAATGCCCTTAAGGTAGAGACTCTACGTCCAGATGACGTTAAAAATTGGGGAATTCGCTAGCGAAGGCTGTGCATAGTGTTTTGTTGTGTGGTCTTCCTGGAGCATTGTCTGTCGTAATCTGGTAATAAAGATTGAGAAGAGACGTCTTTTGTCGGGCGGTTCACGTCGATTTGGAGTATAAAATTAGATAGAAGCTTACACTAATATATTTACGATTAAGTATTCCAAAAAAAAAAAGATTTCGCGTGATTATAAAGTTGATAATTTTGTATGAAGAGGTCAAAGATGTCGACAATACCTTACCTTTCTTATTTCTCTTAATCCTCGGCTGCGCTGTGGGTATATTGATGCTGGATGAAATGCTCGTGTTCATAGAGCTTACAGATGAGCTGAAACTGTCCGCCATCGGATTGCTTTGTGATGTCATCGGCAGAAACTTGTCGTTTTCTACGTCACTGTCCTCTGTAACGAGTAGGTACTTGAGATTTGTAATCTATGATTCGTACTTATATAATTCAGCTTTATTTTTCTTAACGAGCATTTTAGAATAAATTAAAATTAACTTAGTTTGTACTTGTTATCAAGAAATTAAGTGGGTAATTTAAGTCGTTGCAAAAATGAAAATTATTTCTTATTTCGTAACCATTTTACAGCGCAAACCTACATGCAAAATCTCAAGTATCAGGCCTGTTTTAAGCTGTACGTTTATCCCTTTACATACAGCTTGGATGTGTGGCAGAGGCTCAACAGTCTATTAAATTCGCTCAATTTCAGAATTGTCACAGAGTAGATTATGTTAGTTCCGAATTAAGCCACGCATAGATTAGGTTTTTTAAAATAGTATCATGAAATTTAGTTTTCTCTTACCAAAGCTAGGGCCAGACCAGCCGTATTTTGCAACAGGCTTGGAATGTTGCTTTTCCAGATTGCCAAGTAGCTGCGCCTCTATAAGCTGAAAGTCTGCCTGTTTCATTGGCTTGCATTGCACATTTGGTCCACTTGGCCTTACTGGCAAATTGCTGAAACGGATATTCGTAACAATAAAATTCTGCACTCAAATATTAATAAATAAAAGAGTTATACATAGTTATATTAATAAATAAAAAAGTTATTAAAGTTATTAATATTAATAAATAAAAAAGTAAAATTACAAATTAGAGGCATGCTGTATTTTCGAAAAAAACTGCCTTGTCAAAATCTACCCATTTTTTAAATTTTTATCTGTTTCATACTTATGTTTGAAACGAAAGGAATTATCAAGACAGAGAATAATATGATAAGATCTTTTGCAGACCCATTGGAAAATGTTTATTAAAAAAAAAGATAATCTCAAATATTTTAACATTAACTAATATAGCTAACTATAGTTTATGTATAGTTAAAATCTCAAAGATATTCACATCATTTAAATTGGCAGAAATACATACCTAGTATCTTCTAAATGCGGCTGATTTAACGCATCAACAATTTCCAGCAAAGTATGCAGCTGCCTTGGCGTAATGAACAGCAAAAATGAGCCCAACAAAATGCTCACTTCAACTTTTGGCCCCTCAACTTCTTCCGAATGTTTCAGTTTCAATGCCAACTCCTGTTGCCCAGTCAACTTGGCAAACAAAACAGGATCTGGCTGACTAGTTCTTTCATCCGGAGTTGCTTCTCTAACACTTTCACTTTGCACCCTTTCCTCAATAATTTCCTTTATGGGATCCGAATCTAAGGTGGATAGTACACTTCTAGTTTCGTAAAAAACATCTGATAGAGTACTTTGATAGTTTGAGTCGGGCGTTTCAGCTGATATCTCAGATTTTTCAGCTTGGGAGGAAGCCTGCGATTTCTCCATTATCAAACTAGGTGCCATGGTGCGTAATTTAGAAGGAAACTCGTCGATGTAAAATGTTACGCCGTTGAATTTAATTTTTTTGTTCGTGTATGTCGCTACTATGTATGTTTTGGTTTTTTCTGGGTCAGTTGTGTCTGGCTGTGGTTCGGAACCAGCTTCGTCGAAGTAATCAATGCTGGAAGCATCATTGTATAAAAACATGGTCGAGTTTTAAAACTTGACCTTTATGCTGGCACAATGGTTGCTATCCCTTGAGTTCTTATCGACATTAGCCTAGTTGCATTAGAGACCACTCCCTCATGTAATCAAGAGAGAAAATAGAGATTGGATAGAAGCAGGCGTTACTTTGCGGAAGTCCATGATAATGAAGAAACTAGAAATTTAATTCGCTATAATCCGCAACAGTAGGCAAATCTATGTGGTACAGTGTATCTTACACTTGCAGCTTGCGATATTCACCACACCACATAAGTCTTCCAAATTATTCTCAACGTACGTTTTACTCCGACGCCGGAGCATCTTCAGGAGATGTTGACTCGAGTGTAAAGTCAACAATTGTAAAGAACATCGCAAGCTGCAAGTGCAAGATACACTATACCACATAGATTTGCCTACTGTTGCGGATTATAGCGAATTAACTTTCTAGTTCCTTCAGAAAACTGAGAATAAGAAAAAAAAATTGCTAAATAAAAATTTTAACACAGGGCTACCCTGCTACAACTGCTTTTCGAGCGTATTTTTAGACGTGGTTTCTAGTTGCAGTATAGAATCCAGCACCATATCGACGATAGTAACCATTGTGCTGTATGTTACCATAAGCATCATTTCATACGTACGATTTGATATGAATTTCCAAGGCGATACCCCTGTCCCCATTCTTGGGTACGTGTTCTATTCTTATTTTGGTGTTTACAAATTTTACTTTAACTCTGCTCAGAACTGAAAAAGAAATCATACATCATACATCCATACTAATATAATATTATAAATGCGAAAGTGTGTCTGTCTGTCTGCTACGCTTTCCCGGCCCATCTTTTCAACCGATTTTGCTGAAATTTGGTATAGAGGTAGGTTATATCCCGGGGAAGGACATAGGCTTTTTATCCCGGAAAATTAAGGAGTTCCCGCGGGAATCAAAAAACCTTAATCCACGCGGACGAAGTCGCGGGAATCATCTAGTAATATACAATTATATAAGTAGATACAATCTTATATTCGACTGTGGTTTTTGTGGCACTGAATGGAAAAAAATAATCATGTAAAGTTTATAAGATTAATAAATTACGTGTTTAAAAAAAACGCCGGGAGTAATTGGGACAACCCACGGGAAGATTAGAGCGGGGGCCTGCGGTGGCTACGGGGCTTCAGCGAGCTGCGTAGGCGCCCGGTTTCAGTGCACCGCTACTTGCTATCCAACCAATGTATTGTAAACTGCATTTTTCTCGATCATTATCTTGAAGTAGCAAATATGAGTGATATTGCAATTTTGTGTTTTAATGAACCAGCAAATCATAAACTATCTTAAATAAGGCATCTATGCATCAACAAGAGTACTAATACTTCTCGACAATCCCAATGGTCGCAAGTGACAAAAGGATGTTGACAGGACTCCACTGTTGACAGCACTGTATGTGGGTGACGTCACAACTCTTGCGCGAGAATCGCCAAAAGGGTAAAAGTAATATGCCTGGCATGCGTCCTTCACGCATGTGCCAATAACAACTGTACAAAATTTCAACTCATTCAACGATACGCGAATCATAGGTAAGGAACAGAAGGACAAATATACATTATTTATGTTTTTTTTCAGATAATGTAAATTAACAACCTTCATGAAAGGAAAATGTTAACAATCAAAACAACTAAGTATGTATTTAACCCAAAAACCAAATTCCGCTCCATTGAAGTGACTAGCTCATTCATAATGTATGACAGACTCACTTGAATCAATGGCGTGCGCGAACATTTCAATCCCTTCTACAGGGTTAGACTCCTGGGGGCCCGCCTCTTCCTGTAGACATTCTGCTGCCAGTTGCATGGATGATGACATAGATGACCACATGGATTCCAGCATTGATGATACTGAAATTATTGTAAGATAAATTGTGAGAAAACTGATGCCCGCAACTTTGTCCACGTGGAATAAGTTTTTTTTGACTCTCGCGGGAACTCCTCAATTACCTATGCCTATGTCACTCTCCAGGTCCTCAACTATACCTATGCAAAAAATCACGTCGATCTATTGCTCTGTTGCGGCGTGATTGAAGGACAAACCAACAATCAAACACACTTTTACTTACTAATTAAGTAATTACTAGCTGATGCCCGCGACTTCGTCCGCGTGGATTGAGGATTTTCGGTTCCCGGGGGAACTCTTTAATTTTCCGGGATAAAAAGTAGCCTATGTGCTATTCCAGACTATAATCTATCTCTGTGCCAAATTTCATCCAGATCCGTTCGGCCGTTCGGGCGTGATTGAGTAACAAACATCCATCCATACATCCATCCAAACTTTCGCATTTATAATATTTATATTTGATTACTCGCAGGAAGCCACTGGAAAGCTGTTGAATTTCTGAGTTGTGCAGAGTTTGGAAGTTTCTACAAGGGGCCTTTGGATGGTAGCTGTGGACATCTAAATATTGCGCTGACCGCTGTATGTTACAATATAATATTATGTTCCATAATGAGAGCAAGTACAAAGCAACACGGAGAGGCCTTGATGCCTCTTCACTTAAATTAGAGTTGGCTCGTTATGCCTGCAATATTCTATTCTAAACTTTCCCAAATCATCAACACGAGTCTGTCAGGCTAAGCTATGTTGGAGCGAAAAATTAATATTTTATGCCAGTTCTACACTTTAATGAAAGCTTGAGAAATTGTTGTTAATAGTGTTCTTACCAAATGTATTCATGTAGTTCATGATAAAACCAACATTAAATGTGGAGCCCAATATGACATAATATAGGCTAATGTTTTGCTCCATTTGCGGTGCCATTGTTAAGCGCGGGATATATACGAGGCGCGGCGAGGGCGCGGCGAGGGCGCGGCGGAGGTGCGGCGGAGGTGCGGCGGCAGCGGTGTGCCTTTGGAAGTATGAAAGCGGCGTCAAAGCCTCCCCGGCTCTGTATACCTGGCGTCCCGTCACTTGCATACATTTTGTATGAAATATGATAGAAGCGGCGTTAATGCCGCGCCTGCACCTCGCTTGTCGCCTCTTGTGTATATCCGGCCCTTTAGACACTCATGTTTACCGATTTTTTACAAAAAAATTAGCTAACGACGACCTCCGTGGCGTAGTGTTGAGCGCTGTTGCCTTAACGTGCGGAGGTCCCGGGTTCGATCCCCCGCAGGGTATGGAAATTTATAATTTCTGAATTTCCCTGGTCTGGCCTGGTGGGAAGCTTCGGCCGTGACTAGTTACCACCCTACCGGCAAAGATGTGCTAAGCGATTTAGCGTTCCGGTACGAGGCCGTGTAGAAACCGAATAGGGGTATGGGTTTAATATAACTGCCATGCCCCGAACAGGTTAGCCCGCTACCATCTTAGACTGCATCATCACTTACCATCAGGTGAGATCTCAGTCAAGGGCTAACTTGTAGTGGATAAAAAAAAAAGTTAAACTGTTTTAAAATAATGGCAACTAAAAATGTATCAATCTGGTTAAAATGGACCTGTAACTCAAGATAAAACCTTTTTATTGTATTTTTAATTACCTGGTTCCGCTCGCACTTTAGGCTGTACAGTGAGAGACAGGCCGTTGATCTCCACAATGGAATCATCTTTGAGTATTGTCGACCAAGGGACAGTCACAGTTATTTCTCTCATATGCCCATCCACTATCTCAAGGGGCCAATTCTGACTATCTCCGAGTTCATTGAGTGCCTTCAATTAAAATACAAATGACTTGAGCAGCATGACTAAAGAAAGTTTAACTTTTACTAACATAATTGACCCAACATAATTAACAATTAAGAATTAATAATAATTCTTCTATTGCAGTTACAGTAATAAGTGTACGGGCACGAAATGAGCGGTAGCGGGGCGACGGCGGTAGCGGGGCGATGCGATTAGTAGGAGAGCTGGCGACGAATTTTGGGAACAATTTGAAAGAGGTCTGGTAATACCTTTATAACCGACAAAAACGTTTGGGATTTATTTTTTCGAATTCTATAAGTATAAAAAACATACACGCCCAATTGAGAACCTCCTCCTTTTTTGGAAGTCGGTTAAAAATTTAAAGATAAAAAAATCAAGTTGCCAAAAAAATGTTTTTTCGGATTTTTTTTGCAAATGTTATATGCTGCGCAGTAGCGAAATAACCGCAAACGCTCTACCAGACTGGCAGAACTGGATTCGCCAATGAACGAAATTATATTTTTCCATAATTTCAGTTTGCCTAAAGGACTAAGGAAACTAATTGAAAAGTCATATTATAGTGTAAAGGATTATTTGAATGACAGGCAGCCATGGGTATGAATTGTTCCAGCGGCTAATAATGTTATATTATTATAAATATAATTTAGTAATTTACTATATATATGTGAGATGGTGATAATAAAAAAAAAACCTGGCTGAGTTTGTTGTGGGCTCTTCTCAGACCAGGGCGCGTTTGGAACCCTCGTAGCTTTAGTCTTAAGATACCGTTGTTAATTATCACCATCAATTCTTATTCTTTATAAACATGACATTCAGAATGTGTACTTTGTAGGTACCAATTTTGAATAAAGATGATTTGATTTGATTTGATTTTGACTTTCCCGAAATTCGTCGCCAGCTCTCGGATTCCATCGCCCTGCTGTCGCCGTCGCCCCGCTACCGCTAGTTTCGTGCCCGTACACTTACTCTCAGTATTATTTTCAATTCTTAAAGACAGTTACAATGTGACCAATTCTGTTTAGCACAATCTCTTAACTGAACTAAAATGACAGCTCTAAATTGAGTGCTGCCTCTTTCTGCAAGGAGTAATATGAAAGGGATAGCAATATAAGCTGAGATTTAGAGCTGTCATTTTAGTTTAGTTTAGAGATGGTGTACAACAGAATTCAACTCAATATCATGGTGTTAAAGTAAACAAAGCAACTACTTATGTTGCTTTGTATGTTTGAAGATAGCTCATCTTGGCAGGGGAACTGCTGTGACCCCCATATAGAGTTTTATTATTCTGGAGAGTTTGCACATATGATTGGCAATGTTTTATAAACCAATCTATAATATGTATTTTAATTCTGATAAAAACATGCAATGCTGGTATCAAAATAAAAACATATTAGCTGGAGTTTGTTGGTGAAGCTTTTAAATAAATATGGTAACAAAAAGGTTATTTTTTGTCTTGCATTGAGAATGAAGAGACTTAAATAATATATGCTTTAATATTATAAACAGTTATATTGTAACATATGTATACCAGTTAACAATTATTTGCACATGTAATAACAAATGTTTATCAGTAAATTCATTTCAATTGATAATATTCCAGCTGGGTTTAAATATAAGATGTGGCAAGAAAAATCTTTGTGTAAGAGAAAAGACATGTTTCTTAGTTATTTTTTTAACCTTGTTAGTAATAAGGTTTTATTCGTAATAAAATGAATCAGAATATAGTCCGATAGTTTCCTTTGTTAAACCAATAGGAAACACGTGCTGCGAAATTATATTCAAGCACACTTTTTATTGGCAACTATGTATCTCGTTTTAATATAGAACTATGACGAATACTAAACTTTATTATAAGCTGATAAATTATTGTCCAATTTATAATATTTAAAAACGATTACCTCGCAGTCAAGGCTAACATCTGAAACGGTACCAGTCCCATTGTAAAGATCAACACTCAGCTGGGCTAAAGTAAGCTTTTCTTCAAGGAAATTCCCCAAGTAGCGTTGGAGTAAATATCTGCAGGCTCTCTTCTTGATGCTTTCGGACCATGGCAGATACCACAACATCTTCAAAACTTTGCGATCATCACACTTTAAATTTTTTATTTTTGTGCGTAATGACTATTGTGTTTACGTGTGATTGACTTGAGGCTTGAGCACGTAAATAAACATAAAACAATGCGTTCCTTTTCACGTAGATAGGTAAAGAAATGTCACAAAGTTGACAATTGACATTAGGTTGACACAAGATTCATTACTGTGTTTTGTTGTTGTCGAATTATTGTGTCCGAAATTATCATGGAAGAAGGAATTACGCATGGAATTACGACTGCCGAATTATTGTTAACACGAAGCTATAATTTAAGTAAAGCTGAAGACTGGAGTGCTTACTCTAATTATACACAGTAGGCGAATCACAGACATATAACTCTGTGAGGCGAATGCTCAATTCTATGGATCAACGATCGAAGCCAAAAAGATTTTTTGACAAGTTTTTGACATAGATATGTTCCGAAATACACTGCGAGCACTGTAAGTCCCCAATAAGAGCACTGAACAGTGCTCGCAGTGCTTATATCGGAACATCCACATCATAAGTTATTGACCGAGCGAAGCGAAGGTCTCTGAGTCTACTTGGGTGAATTGGCACTTGTCCGTCCGTCCGTCCGTCCGTCCGTCTGTCAGAGCCTTATAACTTCTGAATTGCTGAACGTAATTACTTCAATGTAAACCGATGGCCTCCCGCCGAATATGGCTTAAAAAGTTATAAAAATCTTTATTTCAGGGGGGCTCTCATAGAAGCGAATGCGAAGTAAAATATTTTTTATAGCGTTACATAGGGTTGCAGTATATCATTTTAAAGATAATTAGGAATAGAGTCCAAAAATATTTTTTTTTGAATTTTTCCCCTAAAATTGACGAAATGGGGGGCTTTCAAAGTGGCGATTTTCTAACGTCCAAAGTTGACCTCAGAACTCTCAATTTTCTGAACTCTCAAGCCTGAAACTTGATCAATTATTTGAATTATATCCTGTACTTGAACAACAAATACTAAAATTAGATAAATGTTATAAGGAAACGAAATTATTTAATTTTTAATGATGATGATATTTTTAACAAAACTTCACACTGATGTCAATAGATGGCGCTCTGTGAAACCGCGAGGTCTCAGTTCGGGGCGAACCACTAGTAATTTATAGACAAATAATAAGTACCTACAACCTGTAACAATGATGGAGCTGCACAGGGACGGAGATATGGAAGAGGCTTTGGAAGAGGTTAGGAGGAGAGAGAAATAAGATAGTATGATAATATAACCCAATCCAGATGCTATTATGATAATAAAAATAGGTTTATCTCTTTTCCTTTCATGATAACCTTTGTCACTCGAGAGAAAAGGATAGAATGCTTACCGTCATCCTAATAGCATCTGGTTATGATAGTACCTACCTACTTGTATTTCCATAAGTCCAACAAGCATGAATATATAAGATTAATATTATTTCGGGTGATGACTGACGAAATCGTTATAATTAGGGTACCTAAGTAAAGATAGTGCGGTTGAGTAAAAATAAATACCTAATATTATACCTATTATATTATGTACTAAACATGTAATATATTATATTATTATTATGGGTCCTTTAGTAATTTCTTGAGTAGTTAGGTACGGCCTGTACACATTGATATAATGTCCCAATCGACTTGAATTACCTAGGTACCTACTTAATCTTCGTCTTCATTCAGTTCTCCAGGAATGTTCTTGTACTCAAAATAATTATCATTATTAAATAATGAGTCCTTATCCACAACTATCAAATTAATAGTTCGACTGCAAGTATAAATCTTGAGGGAATAAAAAATGGCCGCCATATTCGTTGAAAAAAATAGCGTAGCTGAAAATTCAGGAAAGCCAACGCCAAGTTCCGAGGTGCCCACGCAGTCCGTGTTGTTTATAACTAGTTTAATTTCCACACTTGATACAGTTATCTGTTCTGTAAAACGTAAAACACACTATTATGAGGAGGCCTATTTTTTCGACATTTTGCCCGATAAATCAAAAACTATTATGCACAAAAATAAATAAAAATCTGTTTTAGAATGTAGAAGTATATCCCTTTCATATGATATGCCACTCAGTATAAGTAGTTACCTAAGTATCATACTTTGAAATTTCAAACCCCCGATTTTCCCCCTTTTTTAATTAAACTAAAAATAATTTTCGTTTTTTTTTTTATTTTAATGATGTTGGGCCACTATTATACACAACTATTCCAAATTTCATGTCGATAGCTTTAATAGTTACTGAAATAATCGACTGTGACAGACGGACGGACGGACGGACGGAGAAAGTCGCACCATAAGGGTTCCATTTTTACCATTTTGGTACGGAACCCTAAAAAAGATACGCGCTGAATCGAGAACCTCCTCCTTTTTTGGAAGTCGGTTAAAAACAGTTATGGACTCACCTGTATCACTTTTGTAGTAAATATCTAATATTCTGTTCATTCGAGCGATAGGCCACGCTTTGTATTCGGAGAAGAGAAGAATTTCTAAAAAAAAATTGTGTGTGCAATTCACACACGGCAGAAGTGAAACTTCTGAAAAGTAGCCTAACTACGAGATAATGAGATAAATATAACTTGTATTCTATCTCATTCTCTCACAGGCTAAATCCTATTGAATATGTTTCTCTTTTTGGTGTCGCTTTTTTGTTTTATCAACCAGAGGCGGATTAAAATAAAACTTAAAAAGCATTAACAAAACAGACTTTCTACTGCTACATTTAAACAATCAAACAGAAGATTACAAAAATGGAACGCTTTGTATTCGTGCGTCCGGTGGCGCCACTTGTATCGTGGCGACAACATCCGTTTCATCGAATTTTCAAATCACAACGATTCTAAAGAAGTTTCACTTCAAAAATGGTGTGCGCGAAAAAGCGTAGGTATAATGTATGGTGACACATACATTTGCTCTGCATTCAACTCGCGCGCGAATTGTAGATAAGCGCAGCTCTGATAGAACTGCACCGCACTGACCATGATCAAACAACCTTATTGTACCTATTGTATTTTAATAGATATACTTATAATAGAGTTGAATAGGACTGCTGCAGATGCAAATTGTGATAAGTACTTATTTAAAAAAAAATTATACTATGAATATGTGCTCGTGGCATAAACAGTTTTGCGATAGTCGCGTACTTCCAATGTGTCCAACTCCGTGTCAACTGTGTGAACTGTGTGTCCTTATTATAAGTCAACCAGTCGCAGTAGGTACTAGGTATACCTATATAACATTTTCTCTATCCACAATTTTCATTTCATATTACTAAACGTTTTCGAAACTTTCACTCGACTATTTATACTTCACTAGATGATGCCCGCGACTTCGTCCGCGTGTATTAAGGTTTTTTTTGATTCCCACGGGAACTCTTTAATTTTCCGGGATAAAAAGTAGCCTATGTCCTCCCCCGGGATACAAACTATTTTTATGCCAAATTTCATCAAAATCGGTTGAATAGATGGGCCGTGAAAGCGTAGCAGACACACAGACAGACAGACGGACAGACATACAGACAGACACACTTTCGCATTTATATTATTACTTAATATGGATTGGTAACAACTAATAAAAAATAATTTTACACGTTTTCCTACAAATTGACACGAATTGTGAAGCTTAGGCTCCTGCAGCGTGCCGGTACAACTTCCAGCGACGAGTCACATGCTCCTTTAACCGCCCTTATACTGCACTGTAATCGCTAGCACGCTTTATGAATTATGAGCCCTAAGTCTCATTTCTCAGTCCTTGCATGCAATTATAATTGGTGCGAGAGCAAAGTAGAGTAAAGATACAGTTCAAAGGGGAGAGAGGGCAAGGTGTAGGCATAGTGCAAATACCCAATTTGGGTATTTGACAACTAGGTATTCAAATAAATAATTTTACAGTGATTATAATCACTTAATACGACTTTTGGAAGATTCTCTATCTAATAATTCTTAGTTATAGAATCTTCCAAAAGTCGTAATATCCACGTCCCCTGTTAGCTTTGTGTTGAATAACTATTTTATACTATCGATTAAAGTAAAAAAGTGCGTCGAACTTTGATGACGTCACTATGCAATATTTCATACAAAAACCCATAATAAGCACGCGTTTTGACGTTTGAAAAAAAGATGCTGATTTGACTAGAACTTGTCAAATACCCAATTCAATAAGATAAGAAAATAATCATACGTACCCTGGCAGGTTCCTATTTGGAAAGAGATTTTATAATACGACATTCCTGTTGCTTCGATAGATCTTTCAAACATCACTTCATTAGAAACTTGCAAAAAACATAACATTAAATAATATCTGAAATTCATAATTAAGTAGGTGTGCGTTGATTTACCGCAAGCAGTGTTGGAAGACAATGTGGAGCTGCATAGTGATGCTTTGACAATACAAGTTGTTGGTAATAATTCTAACTCCATACAAGACCTAGGTAGGTCTAGTTTATAGCTGTGGGGCATTACTCAATTTGTACTCTGAAAATGTTAATTAGACACTACATCCATATCCATACTAATATTATAAATGAGAAACCGTGTCTGTCTGTCTGTCTGTCTATCTATCTGTCTGTCTGCTACGCTTTCATGGCTCATCTGTTCAACCAATTTTGATGAAATTTGGTACCTATAGGGATAGTTTGTATCCCGGGGAAGGACTTAAGCTAGGTACTTTTCATCCCGGAAAATTAAAGAGTTCCCGCGGGAATCATAAGTCCCGCGAATTCGCGGGCATCATCTATTCCCTTATAAGTACATGATCTTCTAATGAAAGGCTTCGTTTTAAGTCTCGTGAGATTTGATTATTTACTTTTTAAAGTTGGTGAGCTGTGATGGTGGAATAACCGATTGAATGGGATGGGCAAAACCAGTGTAGTAAAAAGATCTCGCCCTGTCCATCTTTGGTGTGAAAGGTCTGGATGTGCAGGATGTAAAATACGAGTAGGTATGTCTTAAAAAATATATCTGTTTATATTATTGCTGCATGTGAATATTGTGAATATTTATTTTTAGCAACAATCTAATAAACGTGCGACCTCCGATAAGCTGGATTGTTTCAAATTAAAGTTAAGTGTACAGTTTAAAAGTTTTATTTTATTTATTTTAACATAGTTTTATTTTAACATTCAAATTATTCGAATTCGAATTAATTAGTATTAACGTGAAGACAATACCATTCGAGCGCCCGCAACGAATCCAGCCCAAGATTCTGTGACAATTTGTTTGATGTATGTTGGTGGGACCAGGAATTGGTATTCATAGCCGGGTAGTTCCATGGTGTATGTTAGAGGGATTCCAATAGCACGGGTCCAGTCGCGTGAGGTGCCAGTTGTGTAGTACAAAACATTCGCAGCATTTCCCACGATATAATTTGGTGCTTTGTCCAGCTTTAATTTGTCGATTGCTATGGCCATCTGAATTCCAACGAGGTTGAGATATAGAGCGTTTGATGGAAGTGATCCTGAAAGTTGAAACGAGTCAAGCCAAACTTGAATAAAGTGAAAGAAATATTATGCATGAATCAATTATTTTCTGTGTAATAAAATATACGAACCATTGTTTCCCCAAGCGTACAGGAACATATTGCCAAAGCTGTGGAGGGAGATGGAGAGTGCGGTGCGTTCCAAGTTTGACAAGACTGCATCCCTTATCACACGAATCTCTGGTTCAGAGAAAGGTGAAGGTCCTTCGTAAATGATTGAACAGGGGTTTGCAGAGTTAGGCCTTGTACCCCAATAATGGTCAAAGTTACGATTGCCATCGACACCGGGACATTCTTCTGCACCGTAGTGGGATTTTGATCGGGTTTTACGCCACAAGCGATCCTATTAAAAATTATTTAGTTTTAGTAGACAAATATAAAAAATAACATCTGATTCAAGTAATTCTGCTAACATATATACTAGCAGGATTGGAAAGCCAAATTCAAAAGCAATTGAAAAAAGAAAAGATATGATAATCTTAAAAGTACATGACAGTTTGAATATTTTTTCGAACACGAAGGAGAATTACTTACGTAAGTACTCAGTTTAATTATTATCCTACCTCATTTATGGAGTACTCATAGCCATCAGGATTAGCCAAGGGAATGATGATCCAGTCGATACGATCGGTTAGCTCCTTTTCAACACCCTCAGTCAGCTGCTGGATCAAGTACAAAGCAACCGGTGTAGTAACCCATTCTCTGGCGTGTACAGCAGAGTCAATAAAGATGACAGGCTTGCGAAGGTTTTCAAAGCGGCTTGTGGAGATTCTCACGTATTTGATTTGACGTCCTTCATAGCTCAAACCAGCATTGATTACCGTTACTAAGTCAGGGTACTTTGCTCCAATTTCATCGATGTATTTGTTAATCTAAAAAAAATTACAACTTTCAAGTAGACATTTTGACAGACTTGGTATTATCATTCCAGTAAATGAAAACAATAGTCGTTTTACTTACCGCTTCTGTATTATAATACGCATCCCAGGTAATTGTGCTATTGGGATTAGCAAGATTTTTTGCTCTTACGATTTCAGATTCTTCGGCACGAAGTATCCTGTCAAAAATAACGTGTCAGGTCCTATCAGGAAATAATTTAACAAACAACCTGCATCGAAATCGAATAAACTTACTGTGCCAAATTGTCGGAGACAATTTTATAGCCCATTTGGTTTTCATTAAAGAATGGGAGCCATTGCACTCTTTCCTCTGGCGACAATCTGACTAAAGCTTCAAGTTTTCTGGATTCCGATCTTTGTGCAGGAGTCACTGATAGCAAGTCCAAATATCCTTCCAAGTACCCAATCTGCTCAGACTGACCCCATACGCGGTACAAGTGGTGGCTTTAAACATAAAAATTGTTAAAGTAGGTAATCTTATTTTTGCTCTATAATAGGAATTTCTAGTAGAATACTATAATATTGATCTTACCCTTCATATTTTTCATGGCGAGCCTGTATGGCTACCGCAAGCAGAACCACGAATGCAATCAGCCGGATCATTTTACTGAACTGACTATCTTCGACTACCTTATGCCGCTGTCGACATAGTTTTATCATTGCTAATCAATCGGCAGTCGGCCCCTTATGAGGGATTATATTTTTAATCTAAATAGCATATATCTTATGCAATTAATATGTTTTACATACCAGAGCTCTAGGTCATTCAATGATGTGCCTATTTCATATTGCGTCCGACTGTCTTAATATTGTATTTTTGGGATGCTATGAGAGGGACTGTAGAAGCAGAAGCGTGTGGCGCATTCATTTTTTGAATTCATTTGTTGGAGCCTTACTTTTAATATTATTATGTTTGGTGCCTTTATCATCCTCCCTTAATCTAAATTACCGATGTATTTACTGACATTTTATAATAGTAATTTGAATTTATATTAGCTCACTATTACGTTTTATTATCATTTTTATCGTTTTTAAATACGTATTTTATCTACTTTAAATATTTTATGGGTGGTCGCTAGTAAGTAGTTTCAGAAAAAAATCATCAAACATTTAATCAACTTTTATATTAATGTGTACTTAGGTAGGTACCTACTATTAAAAATATTTATTAAAATATATTATCACGAGGAAGACATAAAATACGAATTAATGAATAACTTTTTGAACTCCATCTTTTTTTAAAAACCTGAACATATATTTTCGAAAGTAAGATCTTATACTCCTTTGAAATCCTTTGTGCCACCAAGCATATATTAATGGATTAAGAATACTGTTCAGGAAAGCTAACGTGGCAATCGGCCCACTCAGCATAATTCGAAGGTGCATACACTGTGGATTTGTTAGTTTCTCTTGGCAAAACACAAAAAAGATCACAGTGATAAAGAATGGCATCCAAGTAAATATGAAACTCCCTGAAGTTAACATCACCACAGTTATGGCTCGCCATTTGTTTGGCTCTTTGATCTTCATTTTCTTTTTATGAGTCCCATGTTCAATATTTTTTGAGTCTATCTTTCTGGTTTCATTTTTCTTGAATATGAAATCATTATTTTCCGGTAAGATTGAATTAATAGTGCAGATACTAAAATTAGATTCACTGTCCGGGATACTATTACGATATTTCTCGCTTTCTACATTATGTGAATCTGCTTTATTATCATTTAGTTCATCGATGCTTTTAGATTTATGGCTAAATGTGGTATTATTACTATTGCTGTCTTTGCTATTAATGCAGCTACCACTAAATGATACACTTCTTTTAAGTTTTCCATTTCCATTGGTTGAAAATTTAACAGACTGTACATTTTTCTTCACGTTAGTATTACCCCTGTATATTCTTAGTGCAGGTTTTGAGTTTGCGTTAACTTCGATAGATCTGACGGTGGCGTTGATTTGTTTTACGTTTTTTAAAGCTCGAACTAGGATTATGGAGTATAGCACACCAACAAGTATAATAGGAACTATACTGAGAAGTGAATTGAGAAGGATCAATGTTCCAGGAAATAGAGAGACATAATAACATCGTGAATGTTCCAATTCTCTGTTAACCCATCCACTAGCGGGCAAGAATCCGAGTGTTATACCTGTAACCAATTGTGTTTTCAATATATCTTACTATTGCTTCCATAATAAATTCCATAAACAGCTAATTTCAGTAAAAAATTCATTAGTTGTATTGAAGATTAACCCACCGATTAACCAAATGCAAAGAATGCCAATTCTGACTTTGGTAGTGTTGAACCATCTCTGGTAGTAGAGTCCATGTAAAATGTAAATGTAGCGATCAACAGCGATAAGACCCACGGTGAATATTGACACCATGGCTGGACACACTAGCATACCTGTTGAAGTTTATAGATATAAGCATGAATTCGTCAACAAGGATATTAGAGACAGTAATTCACAAGTCTTCATCAGCTACGGTTTGGAGAAAGTGGTCCAATACATATTATTACCTATTTCTGCATCATGAGACTTTAGAGAGATATTTTTTAAATATATCTAAAATCTTCTCTACTGTAGGTCTTCTTTTTTTTATTTGTGCATTAAAGAATTTAAACAAACAATTATTGTGCCTTTCTTCTTTGCATCTGATAACTCACCAATCTGGAATACGCAGAGTTGGCTATCACTCGTGAGATCATCTATGCTTACTCCGAATATGATTGATATTCCAATAATCGTATCAGCAAGTGAGACGTTACCAAGCAGCAAATAAGTACTCTTCAACTTTTGACCTGCAAATGTATCCCGTATTTAGAAATCCTCATTATTCATCGTTTGGCAAGAGACCATTATTTCTAATCACTGTAAAATAGGTAAATAATATTCAATATGTATAAGCCTTCGAGCATTTAGTCAAGGTATAGGATGAAGGAAATGGGACCATTTAGTAAGTAGGTAAGTAAATAAATAGTAATAAATTTGGCTATGATGTGAGTTTTCACACGGATGCAAATCGCAACATCGTGCTGTGCGATAGCTATAGTTATTTTACGAGAGATTGTTGCCGACCTTTTAAACTCTTGAAATATTATTTTAATTTAGGATATTACTTGTGTCCCTGAGTTATGGATTATGATAATATAACTGACTCTTGTTTCGACTCTACCATCTACTGGTGCTAGTGAGACGAGCCGGCTCTTTTCAAATTGTTTCAAAGCTAAAAATTAATATTGATATTCTTGTGATCTTATTAAAAACTAGATGATGCCCGCGACTTCGTTCGTGGATTGATGTTTTTTGAATCCCGCAGGAACTCTTTAATTTTCCGGGATAAAAAGCCTATGCCCTTCCCCGGAATGCAACCTATCCCTGTACCAAATTTCATCAAAATCGGTTGAGTAGTTGGGCTGTGAAAGCGTAGCAGACAGACAGACAGACGGACAGACAGACAGACAGACACACTTTCGCATTTATAATATTAAAAGTATGGATAGTATGGATATGAATATTGGCGGGTTGTGTGTTTACTCTACTTAATTAAATAGGTACCTAGCTTACTGCATAAAAGCTTTCATTCTCGTTAAAATACACTATGGTTGAGGGTTTTGTATATACTAGTATAAAAGTACTGGTAAAGTAGAGCCTCTTGGATAGGTACGGTAAACGTACCTATGAATAATAAAGCCCATTTTGTCATCTATTTGATCTTAATATTAGCGCGTGCAAATATATTACTAAGCACTTAGGTAAAACCTTCATATTAATTAAATATCGTAGTTAACTACGTTTGGCGTGACTTGATCCATTATTGCAGTTCCATAGAGTTTACTGACTTTAGTTCGAATTGTTTTGTAAACATCTCGGAGTTACTCAATACCTAACGAAATACTATCATATTCTACGTTTTCTATAGAACGCTAGACTAGCGTTAGTACTTAGTTTACCTAGGTAGGTACCTACTTAGGTCAATTTACCTATCCGAAGGATAGTTGCGTAATATTTAAACCGTTATTTTTTATTTTCTGTCAGTAATGTAATGTTCCCACAATAATACGTTATTAAGTACTCCTAGACACTCATCTTCCTTTTATAAAAATTCTTTCACGGTAAATGCTATACGGCTTTGGAACGTTCTCCCCAATCTCTTCCTATCTTCAAAACTAAATTGAAACAACATTATTTAACTTTGTAATCTATTTATTACCTATTACTATTTTTTTTTTAAATACTGTGTTTTTATCCTATATATTATTACATTATACATTTCTGTGTTTTTATGTATATAATAATATTTATTAATTCTTAAGTCTGTACATCCCTCCCGCTTTCTTTTAAAAGTTTCCTCTGCCCTAAGGTTGCCTGGAAGAGATCGCTATTTAAGCGATAAGGCCGCCTGTTGTGCCATATCCATTATGATTGTTTTTGTGTTTGTATTTCTTTTAATGGTGTACAATAAAGGTTATTTTACTTTTACTTTACTTTAATGTGTATTTCTTGTAGGTTGTTCAAAAAATGGTTCTCTATCAGTTACAATTTCTCAGTAAGTACCTAATGGATAGTGGCGTGCACAGGCGTTTGTTAGGTAGATATACCTATTTTTAGGCAGGGCATGATGAAAAATAAGCATTGATCTCTATATTAAGATTAACTAGGGTAAGCAATGCTTTTATGCCTTTCGTGCACGCCACAGTAATGGAGTAGGTTTATGTGTCATTGGCAGTCATGGGTGGTTGCTCCGTGGTATCTATGACAGTTTCGAAAATTATTGCACTAATAGCTTCTAAATAAAATTACCTTTCTTCAAAATAAGTCCACTAGATATAACTACGGTAACATTGCTCAGAAATATTAATGAACCGAAAATGTACGCAACCACTGTGTAAACGACCAATTGTTTATTTTCATGAATCTTAAATTCGAAATCAGTCACTTCACTTTTATTGAACACAGTTATATCACTAAAGTTTGGTGAACCCATTTTAATAACTTTTATAAATACACAAACGCACTGTGCCTTGGCAGCTGTCTGAGGATATATTCCGATGGTTGGTTTTAAACGGTTTTGTCTGTTGGCGCATTTCAATTCCGCCGTTTCTTAGTAAATAATGAGATGAACACAAATGTCACTACAAGGATACGGTAAACCTCAGTTTTGTTTATAATGAGGAAATTTGCATATTTTTATAGTTCCTCGGGCAGCTTTACATTATCCATTATTACCTGCTTACTTGATTATGTTGCTATGGTTTCGTAATCCTAAGTCACAAGGTGTAGGTTAATGTTAGGTATTTATTTATTTATTTGAACTACCAACAGAATTACATGTAGAAGGTATACAAAATTTTAAATGGCTTATGCACTAGGTACACGTCGTCACACACGCAATTCAACTAACAGGAAGTCACATCATGCGAATAAGAAAAGTCGTACATAATTATCACAAGTAGTCGTATACTAACTTGTTCCCGTGGGTTTTATTTGCATCCCCCTACTCAAACCGAATAAGACTGTTTTAAATCTGTGCCTGTACATCATAGCTCCCAAACAAATGAAACGATTTTGATTTTTAATTAAGCTGATTTTTTTGTTTAAAATGTGACTTAATCGAGAGTGGTCTCAGCTATGATTCAAGAAAATTTTGATCAGCCGGTTGAAGATAATCAGTTCTTTTCTCATTTTAAGAGTAGGTATCTAAGTAGATATTTTATTTTATTTTTATTATCATAGGAAAATCAGCACCGATTCAATCAACAGATAATTTAGGTAGTAGGTAACTAGGTACCTACTACCTACCTACCTACACTAAATATCTGAAATAATATGGCCAATTACAGACTTTCAAAAATAAATAAATTACAATTAGGTAACTAGTGAGAGTGAGTTTACCTAAAGGTATAGTTATGTAGATACAAAGCAAAAGTAAGTAAACCAACATTGAGTTTGTTAAATTAAATGACTATTAAGTATAATAATGACGAAAGTATTAAAGAAATTATAAGAATCAAAGCTCAACTGAACTAAGTACCTATGTAGGTAAGTAGATTTAGACATTTAATCTAACTTACCTGGATTCCGGGGCTAGTTAAGCAACCGAAAGTCGAAACAAACAAAACTCGTCAGGCAAAGTTCATTTATAACAGCTGCACCTTGACCTGTAGGTACCTAGAATAATAGTCATACCAACCTTTTATTTAAATTAGGTAAGTATTTGTTGTAACAACCTGATGATGCGGATGATGGTATGCTATGAATACAGATATTTTTCCACGTGAATGGGTAGGTATTTATTAGGTAGGTAGGTACTAATAATCTACATCTAGAAATTATTGAGTTACTTAAGAGCTATCGTTAGTTATCGTCTAGTTGTACAAGCGATACTAACGTTTTTCTTCCCTAGTCCATTCATTTTAGATTTTTTCGCGGCAAAATTTATAATTTTTTGAAACCACTGTGGTTTTATACCTATGAGTGAGTACACCAAAAAACACAACTCTTCCCCCCCCCTCCGGTGGTGGCTTCCCCCCTCCCCGCCTTGAAAAGTGTGCCATTTTGCAGATTTCCTAGATTTTCAAGAAAACTATACAAGCTAGGACAAAACCGTCAAAGAGAACATTGTTTCTTAATAAATTACCTACAAATAAGTTCATAACATTTATTATGATAGGAGTTATAGTTTACAAGCTATGGTGCGTTAAAATTGACTAAAAATCGCAGCTCAGTAAAATAAGCCTTAAATTAGTTCAAAAACACGCTTGGAATCTTTAAAACAAACCAATTGATCCCATACTCGAGGGGCTTACTGATAATCATTGAAGAATTCCCCTATCCACCTCCTGGTTCCATCATCAGATCAGCTCGATGCTGGAGCTGGTGACTTTGTAGTATGTATGGGCGAAAAAAGTTGTTTTTTTCCAGTCCCAGTTTTTTAGACTCAACACATTTCCTCGCCATTGTTGCACTTGTAGTCCAGTCATTTTAGCATAAAAAAACCGGCCAAGTGCGAGTCGGACTCGCGCACCGAGGGTTTCGTACAAACCTGTAGTAAGTTTTAAATTATTAAAAAAAAACTACTTACTAGATCTCGTTCAAACAAATTTTCGGTGGAAGTTTGCATGGTAATGTACATCATATATTTTTATTGCCCCATTTGAAGAACTATACGTTTTAATTTTAAAGACATATTGCATAAGTTAAAAGTTATTAGCGTCCAAATATCCATATTTTTTACCTAAAAACTTCCTCGGGTATTTTAATTTTTTTAAATTTAACTAAACTAAAATACTAAAAAAATAAAACGTACGAGCCTAGAATAAGGTGTACGAATCTAATGAGACCAAAATTGTCTAATTTCGTAAACGTTTGGGGGGGTAAAAACGTTATCACCCGAAACAATATTTCAAGAATAAAATGTAGGCACATGCCTACTGGACTTGCAACTCTCTCTATCGCACGATACGGAGAAGGCAGCGAAGCGTTGTGAAACAGATATAGTAGAAGATCCGAATCTAAATCGAGACGTACCGGTTTGATAAGAGAATCAAATTTATTTTATAATAAATTTCATGTATTAGAAAATAAATTAAAAATGGGTAGACAACAGAAATCCTGGACAGAATATTTTTAATTACTTTTTGAAAAATGATTTTTCATAAAATGTTGCAAAATGAAGATAATAATAAAATTTTATACTGGACTTAAAGTATAGAGCATATAGAATGTGCAATCGTAGGGTAGACTATTATTTCCATTATTTATCCAGGTAAATAATAGTCTACCCTACGATTGCACATTCTATATGCTCTATACTTTAAGTCCAGTATAAAATTTTATTATTATCTTCATTTTGCAACATTTTATGAAAAATCATTTTTCAAAAAGTAATTAAAAATATTCTGTCCAGGATTTCTGTTGTCTACCCATTTTTAATTTATTTTCTAATATATGAAATTTATTATAAAATAAATTTGATTCTCTTATCAAACCGGTACGTCTCGATTTAGATTCGGATCTTAGACTAATAGCATTATTGAAAATACCTACTCGCGTCGCTTTACGTCACTAGACGATCCTCTTATGTCTTAACTTACTAACGTTACCTACCTACTCATCCATACTATCCATACTTCCATAAGTACTAATATTATAAATGCGAAAGTGTGTCTGTCTGTCTGTCTGCTACGCTTTCCTGGCCCATCTTTTTAACCGATTTTGCTGAAAGGGGTTGTTTCATCTTGGGCCAGGTACTTGTACAGTATTCCAAAAAATAGTATAAAATCATGGAAAACAAAATAAAATATGCTTTTTGGCAGTTTTACAGTGATTAAGAGGTACAAAAATAAAATGTTTAATTAGGTACATTTGTAGAATAGCAACTCCCGCAGCGCATCCATCCATCAATCTGACTGCTGTTGGATATTTTAAGGATAATTCACATTTCCCAGCAGAGCGATCGGCTATAAATTGTCGCAATCATTAAAGGACTGCATCAATGTCAAAACATGGTTTTGGCTTCACGTATCACTGAGACTGTCCGTAAAGGATCGTTGAGGACAAAAAAATGTTTTGACATTGATGCAGTAACTATCGATAGAATTAATTGCTGAAAATTGGTATCACGTAAGACTTTTGAAGTAAGATGTCGTTTACGGACCATGACAAACGTGACGTCAAACTAGGCTTTCATTGATACATGGTGGGAGGTGTTTTTATCGGTGACATAAGGTGTCCATTATTCGTTTTACGACTCTAATATCTAAAATAAATATAATATAAGGATTAAAAAGCTCGAATAGATTGTTTGTTAGGTAAAAATAGAAAATACTATTATTTCAAGCAAGTAGGTAATTAAGCTATATTGGAATGGCTTCAAAATGTTATTTAATTTATGAGATTCTATTGACAATTTACCTTTTATTAGGTATACCGTAGGTACCTATGTCTAGCTAATAAAAATATATTCTCATTCGCAGTATTGCCAACTCACGCTATTAAAAAAATACAAAAATTGTACGACCAAATACATACCAATGCTATTCATTAATAATAAGCTATTCATTAATAATAGTAATAATATTACATCCATACTAATATTATAAATTATGCGAAAGTGTGTCTGTCTGCCTGTCTGTCTGCTACGCTTTCATGGTTCGTCTGTTCAACCAATTTTGGTGAAATTTGGTACAGGGGTAGGTTGTATCCCGGGGAAGGACATAGGCTAGTTTTACCCGGAAAATTAAAAAGTTCCCGCGGGAAACAAAAAATCTTAATCCACGCGGGCGAAGTCGCGGGAATCATCTAGTTATTTATAATTAAAATTAACGGTAAAAAAGAATTAAGTTATGTAGGTACCAAGTAGTACCTAAGTAGTACAACTTTATGTACTACTATTTTAAACCTTTAATGAAAACAATACAATAGAACTTAAAGCTAGAAACATGCCCGCGTGGAATGGTGGCAAGAATGCTGGCTGCATTTCCTCGTTGGACACCCAGGCTGATCCTTTGCGCAATAAATTATAATCTGTGATTAAAATGAAAATATCCATAGACAATTTCGGTATCTTGAGATAGCTCAGCTCTAGCTTATGGTATCTTTGATTGCATCGTAAAAAGAAAATCTACTAACTTAGGCGCATCGCTTCTTAAATTAAAGTATTTTTGTATTATATTTATTAGAAAACAAAGCCAATTATTAAATAGAAAATCACAAGAAACCACAGACTCGAAAATATAACTTAGTTAAATAGGTAATGCAGTTAAATTTGGAAGACTGTTATATCTACTTAAATTGCTAGATTACCACATGATTACCATAGACATTCAAATTAGTCGGATTATAAATAGGTCTGCACTACCAAAATATCGATATTCAGAGTTCGTGACTAGTAATCTGTGGTTAGCGACCCATTGCTACAATCCTGAAAAAGCTTACGTGAAGCCGGCTATAAGGACTGTAACAATGGATATCCTTTAGGACATTTTTGGATGTGATATTGCGACAATTTATAGCCGATCGCTCTGCAGGTAATTTTATGTCAATTAATGTCATCATGACACGTGTAATATACGTCAATGTCAAAATGGACGCATGTTGTTGCGCTTTTGTGTGTGTTCCGTTATAAGCACTGCGAGCACTGGCAGTGCTCTTTACTGGGGACTTTCAGTGCTCTCAGTGTATTTCGGAACGCACCCTTTATTTTGCAAAATAATTTCGCATTGTACCTCGTAAATTGAACTTTTTAGTAAGAAATAAAGAAAAAAATGTGACTATTTTATGACCCCGAACATTTTGAAATACCGTACAAATACCTGGCCCAGGCTCCATATAAATTTGAAACAACCCCTTTGGTATAGAGGTAGGTTATATCCCGGGGAAGGACATAGGCCCGTATCCCGTAAAATTAAGGAGTTCCCGCGGGAATCAAAAAACCTTAATTCACGCGGACGAAGTCGCGGGCATCATCTATTATTTGATAAAAGTTCTAAG
Organism: Erebia ligea; assembly: GCA_917051295.2. Taxonomy (NCBI): domain Eukaryota; kingdom Metazoa; phylum Arthropoda; class Insecta; order Lepidoptera; family Nymphalidae; genus Erebia; species Erebia ligea. The sequence goes on from OU785236.1 coordinate 11,832,597, forward strand.
GACCATAAAATCTACTTACAGAATACAGATAATCCCAAAATTACTTACTTGCACGCTGGAGTCCCTAGAGCACCGAAGAGACGTTAGCTCTCTTTTGTGTGTTCAAACACTCTCTAACAATGGGGAGTGCTCTGAAGAGTTATTCAATCTAATAGGTACCACCTTCCGTGTTCTCCAGTCGCACCCTTCGTCGCAGAAACAAATTTCATCCTCAACACGGATGCCTGGTCTTTTTCCACCTCCCGTTATTCCAGGTCATTTCTGCCACGTACCTGCAAATTAGATATGGAACCAGCTTCCATCTTCTGTGTTCCCTCTTGATGCTATTTGATGCTATGGGGCTCTTCAAAGGGCTATTCCATAAAAAAATCTGTTCAGTAAATCTGAGTGTAAAGGAACGTTGACTGTACATAATCTATGGTTTGACAGCTGTTACTGTCAGTCTGTGTTGTCAAATGTCTAATTCAAATGTTTGACAAGTTTGTATTTTTTTTGTAATTCCAAGGAAATATTTTCAGAGTTATTTGAATAAACCCTAATTAAAGCCCCAGTGGTGCTGAAAAGTGTAATATAGACGAATCTATCATTAAAAAAATAAAAATGTTTAACATACAAATACTAAAACAATTTTCGAGGTAAACTAACCTAAGTACCTACTGTTCATCTGCTGTTCATAAAGTAAAGTAATCTTTTTTCTGGTTAAAAAAATAAATCAAGTCCTTTTCAGATTGACTATAAGTTCAGCCACGAAAGCACCGTTAATAACAAGGCATATTAGTTGTTCCGCCGTTGTACAGTTTAGGGTCACAGACCAGTTATGGTAAGGTTATTATTTTTCCTAAACATACCTAGTAATTAACGGAGCAGTTGTTAAAACTTAAAAGGTTGGCCCCCTCCGACGCCGACATTATACGAAAGCCCAGCCGATTATAATTTATAATAATAAGATAATATGTATTTAACATATTTTTTTCTTTTTTTCATCCAGTATTCACTTTTTATCTCCAAGTTTTCAAAAAATTGAAATACTCGCACTAAAACTTGGCTAAGCAACATTATAACTGCATTATTAAGTCAGGTTTAGTAGATTAGAATCGTAGATAATCTGTTGTGATCATTGTTTCATATTTTAATCTTAACTAGTATTATAAATGCAAAATTGACCTACAATTTACAGTTGTTGTATTGTGACCTTTTCACAGTCCGATTGACAAAAATTAATACAGATTTAGAAGAACTTACACTGCTTTCATCCCAAACTGACATAGGCTAGTTCTTATACTTTAAAATCAAACTGTTTACACAGAATTTGTAATAAAACCTAAACCCACATAGGCAGGCTTGTTCACATCATCTATTTGCTTTATAAATTCTATTTAAAATTTCTGTGTGCAATAAATTATTTAAATAAGTACATAAATTATTGATTAATGTTTCATTTTACAGTGCAGAACCCCTCAAAAAGAAGAAGAAAGTAGATCCAGCCATTATAAAGGCTAGGGAGGACAGGAGGCGAAAGAAATTAGAAAAGCAAATCCGTAAACTTGAGAAAAATGCCAGGCAGTTGAAACCAATAGAGGAGATTGAACCACCACTGCATCTCATGGACCAAATGGGGTAAGAGATTTATGATTATGCATTCTGAAAAGCTGGGCTGTTCGTCCATATAAGAGAACTAAGTGACCACACAGAAACTGCTTACTAAACATAAACACAAAATGTCTTAAAAGATGGATCTAGATGAGATAATTAACAATCAACTCCTAAAATCTGATTATGGCTAGAAAGCCGATGGCAGAGATAGATATAATATATAAATAAGAGCTCTTAGATATGGAGGGCTGCTTGGCGAAAGCAACAAAGCAAGGTATCTCATAACCAGGGTCACTCATAATGTATCAAGTGATACAAAAATTCCAGACTCTGGTCATAACTTTATACCAGGCACACCCATTGGATTATATTGAAAAAAAATATATATAATACTAGCTGATTCCTGCGACTTCGTCCGCGTGGATTGAGGTTTTTCGGTTCCTATCTCTCAAGTTAGATCGAACTGCACATGGTGTGCGAATTTTATTATAATCGGTTAAGTGGTTTAGAAGTCCATTGTGACACGAGATTTATATATATTTAGATGTCAATTATATAGTTGCACACTGACAATATCATTAATACTTCTTCTTTAAAGGATCACAAATCACATTAGGTTCTAGATAGCGTAGATAGATAGGTATGTGTTGGAAACCACTTTAGGAAAGTATTATGCACTCCCTATAAACTATTATTTTATGAATCCTTTGTTTTGTTGTTTATAGTAAACGCAAAAGACCTGCAGTAATATTGTCAGCTGAAGAAACAGAGGCCCGAGCTTTGCTTCTGAAAGACTGGACTCGGTACAAAAAGCAGGAGTACATGGCAAATGTAGCTCAGATAGACAGGATCATGGCAGCACAGAAGAGAGCTCTAGATATGTTGTATGAAGAGTCTGAGGAACTTTATAATGAAGCTATAATGGTATGTCTTTTTTTCGAGTTTAATTAATGTAGTCTGTCTCACAGAAAAAGTCCCTTAGAGATGGCACTAGTAGTTGCATGTTTATGCAATTATTGTACCTATGTAAAATGTATTAGTTCCACTAATTGCCTAGGACTTCTTACATGAAGCTAGTTTAGTTTAGTTGCAAAATATATAAAAATACACTGTTAAATGGTGTGCATAATGGCACATTAACGGACTAATGCTCGGTTCTGTTTTGATCGGTTCAGTTGACAAAAGCTGAATTGAGTTCAAAAAAAGTAAAGTACTTAGTAACAAAAACTAGTAGTACTAGTAGTAGTAGTAGTAGTAGTAAGTACGTAGTAAAGTAAGTAGTTAGCACATATAAGTGCAATTTTTATTAATTTAATTTTTGTTTTTGGTTTCTTAATGCCAAGAATGGACTTAATAAACATTAAAGACTGTCATACTGTAGATAATATTGTTTCCATTTGCAGCATTTATTTGTCGCATGTTGTTTCTCAGGAATAAATCAGCTTTAAGGGGTCTTACCCCTTCAAAGGTTTTCTTAGAATAGCTATTATCAGGAGTACAGGCACAAAGATGAATGAGCAAAAAGTACCTTTTTTAATGTACAACTACTCATCACATCCAGCTATTTTCCATTTTACCCCTTTAGCTGATAAAAGTGAACAGTCATTAGTGAAAAACAGTAGCCCTATAAGTAGTAATGCGTAATGCGATGCGAAATTGGAAATGCGACCTTTACCATAGATACGTCATCTAAAACCTACTACATTTTTACGGCTATTAAAATTTTCTTTCAGCCCGATTTACAAATCATCCCTTGTTCATTCAACGGTACGTACGCCACGCCGCCAATCAAGAACTACGACTCCCCTGATGGAGAGTACATAGACGTTTCTAAGAAATGGGGACATAAATAGATGAATAATAATATAAAGACATAGATAATAATATCAATTTTGTTAAAGTTAGGTTTAATAAAACGTTAATTTATCTCTGGGATTGTAATTTAAGAAATCCGACCTTGTTCCTTGCCTACAATATAAAGAAAACCTCTGTTCAAAATTTCAGCTTTCGAGGTTCAGGGGTTTGGGATGGACATTGATAAGTCAGTTCTCTTTATCGTATGAGTTGATATGATCATTTAAAGTATATCGTATGAGTTGATATGATCATTTATAGTATAGGACACTATAGGTAGTATATTTTTTAGATTATCTGTTTACTTCGTTGTCAACCAATAGTCGTTTACTGCTGGGTATATAGATATCACTGCATAGGTCTTTTGTAGGAACTTCCACACGCCACAGGCTTGCCCGCGCAACCTGGATCGAGCCTTTCAGGCTTTCGCTAAATGTCCGTCCACGTTATGGGCGTCTGCCAACGCTGCGCTTTCCAGTACGGGGTTGTCATTCCAGCACGTTGGATCGTCTATCGGCACTACGAACTATCTTTTGACTGTTAGTATAGTCCCACAAACTTATCTGACCCGGTGACAGCGTCGCTAGTAGTAAATAAAAACAAAAAATTTACAGGCTTAAAAATTAGTTCCAATTTTGGCCACCGGGCTAGATAAGTTTGACGGACTGTAGGTAATAACTATTAATAAATGCTATCCAATGTTTAATTTATTTGGAGTTAGACTTCGCAGCTTACAAAGTTTATTTCGATGACGAACATAATATTATAATAACAATAAAACTTATCATCCAGCCTAGTACAGTCATAAAGCCATTCAACTATAAAAGCAATTTTACGCATGAACTATTTTACCTGAAAGTAATAGAACTTACTCTTTTTGGATATACCTAATAGTATATCGGCTATTCCAACTTTAAAAATATAGATTAAAACACACATATTTCAATATGTTTGAACATGTTTTAAACGAAAATAAATATTATGATCACATTTTCAGTAACTTGTAAGTTAGTAATCGAAATATCTATTTTTTTTTTTAATTTATTTATCTCTATTTGTATTGATTCCTTTTGTTAATGTTCTTAGTCTTATATAGTTGTTTAAATCCTTTTCGAATTCTTTGTTTTTGTGCGATAAGTAGACTTGATAATGCTCCTACATGCCTGCGAAAGTTCTGCCAAAATCAGTCTAGCCGTTCCGAAAAAGCGATCGATTTAAAAAAGCTAAAGTATAGTTTTTCATTACAGTGCGTCTAATTTTACTAACGAGCATAGCTTGTGCAATTTCAGTCTGTAAGTGTACGACAAAACGGCCTGATCCGATCAGATTGGCTTTTGTGGATAATCCGGTAGAGTCCGGTCTTCCCAGTCATTGGCTGCCGATAAATCTAATCAAACGAATCATGGAAGCACGGGTACACACATTAGAACCTAAACTCAATTTTATCAAAGCATCTCATAAAGTTCCATTGATGTTGAAAAAACTAACGTCCTTATCAATTAAAATGAAATTAAAGAAGGAAGTTGATGCGATTAAAATAAAGGCGACAAAAGGAGAAATTAAAATGATTGATACTACAAAGCCTAAAATGGAAAAAATTGTACCGAAGATACAGGTGGAAACATATTCAACAGTAGCGTCTAAAAATAAATTCTTAATAAAACTAATGGGAAAAATTAATATTATTACTCAGGTACCCACAAGTACACAGTTTGCAAAGGATTTGGTGACCAAATTGTCTTCAACAAAAGGCGTGAATACCGATAAATCAATAGCTGATGATAATTTTACTACATCGGCAAAATCTTACCATGATGTACAATCAGTGCTTGATGTGCCAGATTTTATTAAAGAAAATACACCTATTACCTCGTCATCTACCCTCCCCACAGATATGGAAACGATTCTAAAACCTACAGCACAATCTGCTACAATTTCACCAGAATCTACTATAGGAAAATCATTAAGTATGACAAAATATCCTACGAGTGCGAATACTGTTGAAACCACTCCTAGTACTAAAGAAGTTACTATGAGTACTTCAGATGTTACTAAGAGTACTGCAGAATCTACTACTACAGAATCTTCTACGAGTACATCAGAACTTACAACCAAAACTACGGAATCTACCACGAGTTCAACAGAACATAATATAATCAGTGCTACAGAATCTATTACGAGTACTACTGAACTTACAACAAGTGCAATAGTATCTACAACCTCAACTACAGAACTTACAACTTTTACGACGGAATCTACTACCAGTACTACAGAATCTACTACAAATACAATAATGTCTACAACCATTGCAGTGTTTGATATGCCAGATTTTAATGAAGAAAATACACCCATTACCTCGTCACCTACCATCCATACAGATATGGAAACGATTCTAGTAGCTACAGCACAATCTACTACAACTTCACCAGAATCTACCACAGGAAAATCATCAAGTATGACAGAATATCCTACGAGTGCGAATACTGTTAAAACCACTCATAGTACTAAAGAAGTTACTATAAGTACTTCAGATGCTACTACGAGTACTGCAGAATCTACTACGAGTACAACAGAACCTACAACGAAAATGACAGAACCCACTACCAGTACTACAGAAACTTCTACGAGTACATCAGAACTTACAACCAATACTACGGATTGTACCACGAGTTCAACAGAACCTATAATTAGTGCTACAGAATCTACTACGAGTAGTACTGAACATACAACAACCTCAACCACAGAACCTACAACTTATACGATGGAATCTACTACCAGTTCAATAGAATATATTACGAGTACAACAGAATCTACAACCATTGCAACCGAATCTACAACCTCAACTACAAAAACTACAATGAATACAACAGAATCTAATACTAGAACGAGTACAACAGAACTAACAACCAGTTCAATAGAATCTACAATTTCAACTACAGCTAGTTCGTCAGAATCTTCTACAGACACTACAGAATCCGCTACTAGTACTATGGAATCAATCACGATCTCTGCAACAGTATTTACTAATTCGACTACTACAGAAACAGGTGACCTCACCTCATATGGTAACCCGTTCTACTGAAATTTTACAAAATTTTCATAGAGAGAATAAATAACTACACAATATACTCATGTAATTTTTTAACAGTAGATAAAGAAAATAAAACTAATTAAAGAACCTATACATGGGCTCATAATTATGCTTGTAAGTAGGTATATTTTTTTTCTTTAAAAAGACATGTGATGTTGAACCTCAAAGTGCCTTACTACATGTTAGTAGGTAATGAAAAAACTAGACTTTTTTCATTGTCATGGACTTCCACAAAGTAACGCCTACTTCTATCCAATACATGTTAGTAAGTTACTCGATGACATAGTTGACCGAGCGAAGCGAAGGTCTCTGAGTCTACTTGAGTGAATTTGCACTTGTCCGTCCGTCCGTCCGTCCGTCCGTCCGTCCGTCCGTCTGTCAGAGCCTTATAACTTCTGAATTACTGAACGTAATTACTTCAAATTTAAATATAATATGTAAACTGATGGCCTCCCGCCGAATATGGCTTAAAAAGTTATAAAAATCTTTATTTCAGGGAGGCTCTCATAGAAGCGAATGCGAAGTAAAATATTTTTATAGCGTTACATAGGGTTGCGGTATATCATTTTAAAGATAATTAGGAATAGAGTCCAAAAATATTTTTTTTTAATTTTTCCCCTGAAATTGACGAAATGGGGGGCTTTCAAAGTGGCGATTTTCTAACGTCCAAAGTTGACCTCAGAACTCTCAATTTTCTGAAAGGCTGAGCCTGAAACTTATCAATTATTTGAATTATATCCTGTACATGAACAACAAATACTAAAATTAGATAAATATTATAAGGAAACGAAATTATTTAATTTTTAATGATGATGATATTTTTAACAGAACTTCACAATGTTGTCAATAGATGGCGCTCTGTGATACCGCGAGGTCTCAGTTCGGGGCGAACCATTAATTTTAGGTCTGTCGGAAAAATACATCGTAGCTTTGCAAAAAAAAGGCGTTTGCCGTGTAATTTGTTAGCGGCAATGTTAACAATGTTGCTCGAATGGCGGCCTCGCACCGCGAAGCGCAGCGTGGGGCGACCCCCCACTAGGTGGACGGACGATCTCAAGCGTGCAGCTGGGAGCCGCTGGAAACAAGCGGCACAAGACCGTGCTCTGTGGCGATCCATGCAGGAGACCTTCGTCCAGCAGTGGACGTCTATAGGTTGAGACGACGAATGTTAACAATTATTTTGGAATGTGGGGTAAAATGTCTTCAGTAATACATAAGAAGATAACAATGCACGCAAACTTAACCCCCTTGAAGTGACGTGAAGAACATGCCCATAGTTTCTTGCTGTTTGTAAATGTTGCTTGTTTTGTTGATGATGTTTGAGTTGAGGGTTAAATTGTAATTGTATGTTGTATTGTGACACGTTTCTTATAAAAAAAACCGGCCAAGTGCGAGTCGCAATCGCGCACCGAGGGTTCCGTACAAACCTGTATAGGTCTACCAGAATCTGATGGCAAAAAGTATACGCCGTATACTGGTACTTTTAGGTGTATTTTTTGCCATCAGATTCTGGTAGACCTATAGTAAGTTTATATTAAGTTTAGAAGACCTATAGTAAGTTTATATTTATAATAAATTATTTAAAAAAACTACTTATTAATAAATAATGTACCTATTTATTAAAAACTTGTTTACACGTTGGCGGTAGGTAAAACCGTAAAGTAATGAATCGATTTATTGAAGACTGAAAATGTACAATGTGAACATTGACAACCTACGTGCATAATTTACGCCACAGATATAAGTACAAATATGTGGTTCACACTCTGTTTCATTCCTTTAGTAAAAATATACTCACATATGAACAAGACATAAATAAAGCTTTACAAGACATAGTTAGTTGGCTTAGTGACAATGATTTAAAAGTAAATTTAAACAAAACTAAAATGATGCAATTCAGTTATTACAATACTAAAACTCAGCCAAAAAACATTCAGTTTGACAATACAAAAATAGAAGAAGCAGACTCATTAAAATTTTTAGGAATAATTTATGACAAAAACTGTAATTGGAAAGCGCACATTGAGTATATATGTACAAAATTAGACAAATTTGTTTACGCCCTAAGACGTCTAGTTCAGACAGTATCAGTAAATGCTGCTTTAAGTGCATATCATGGATATGTATCGTCCGTGTTGTCATATGGTTTGATACTTTGGGGTAACTCCGTTGATATTTTAAGAGCATTCAGACTGCAAAAGAAATGCATAAGGGCTATCTGCAACGTAGGACCATTAGAGAGCTGTAAACCACTGTTTAAAAAACTAGGTATCCTTCCACTGCCATGTATGTACATAAGGGATATGTGTGTATTTGTTAAGCGATATCCAAAATACTTCAAAAGGAATTGCGAAATAAAAACGAATAGGTCTATTCGATATCCCAACAAGTTATGTATTTCAAAGTGTTGCAATAGTACATACATGAAAAGTACCTACGCTATGGCGGTCCAGATTTATAATAGGCTACCAGCTGACTTCGAAAAATTAACTTTAAATATGTTAAAGTGCAAACTCAATAAATTACTATTAGAAAAATGTTATTATGATGTGAAAGAATATTTAAAACAATGATGGGAAGGAATACCTATAATAAAATTGTAGGTTATAAGTATTGACATGCTTATTTTGATCATGTTGTATTTCTAATTTCTCTGACATTGTTTTTATTAGACATTGGTTAATTTTATACTGAATTAAATTGAATTATTTGATATTGTTTAGCATAAGTCCTAATAATTTATTTGTTTACTTACCTACTGATTATTATTAAGTATACTTAATATTTGCACACTATTAATTTAGTTGAATGTTTATGAACACACTGTAGTATTTAACCATCATTATGTACAAACATTCTGGCAAATAAATGATTATTTATTTATTTATTTATTTATTTATTTACTCACAAAACACAGATAAATTAAAATCACAACGTATATTTATTACTTGTTTAAGGATATAATACTGATGGCATCTAACATCACTAGATCTCGTTCAAACCAATTTTCGGTAGAAGTTTGCATGGTAATGTACAAGTAATGAATCGATTTATTGAATCCTAGTGTAATATGTGACCCACGGCACTTGCCACTTTATATTATAAATGCACCTAATTTAAGACACAGTTACATTAAAGCACGACGAACATCAACACCTCTTTCATTTGGGCGTCCCAACATCACATGGCGACCCTGCCAGTCGGTGCGCGCGCGCTTGCACCATGCGCGTGCACCGGCTGGGCACCGAAATACTGCATCCAGATCCACAGAGAGGATTAAATTAAAATTATGAAATTCATGGAAGAATGGATCCCCGGAGATGAAAATATTACCCGGACCTGATACGAAAAGAAGAAGAAAATATTTCGTCACAGTAATTAATCTACAAATTAAATAAATCTATTCATGGAGTAAATATTATATATCAATTACTGCAGCGACGGCATCCAGATTTTATATATTTCTTCGAGACAAAGACAAGTTCACAGCGGTAACCACAAGTCTTCCTAAGAGTTCCTACGAAAAAGAAGCATTCCTATGAAAAGTGAAAGAGAATAGTGTCTAAAAATGCATTCTGAATTCCTATTTCCCAAATTGTGTTTTTTTTTTGTGTGGCAAATTTTGTATATCAAGTGAACATTGTAAATTAGAGACTGGTTAATGCACTTCGAAAACCTAACAATATTTTTTTATCGGTGTCCAGATTTAAGAAACGATATCATGCTATATTTTTTTATTTTGTAAAGACGTACTATTTTTTATTCATTGTGTTGACTGCATAATGTGACCTGACTGATGACTATATTTTATTTGCATAATACAACTACATAATCTTTTAAATGATATTTTTTCCAGCATATTTTTATAAAAAATATAAAAGTAAGTATAATATAGGGACAACAAGTCAACTTCAAAAACTTGGTTAAGACGTACTCTTGGACCAGTAGCAGCAGTAGTAGCAGTATTTTGGGTATGTTTTATTGACCCTATTTTTTTGTTTGTTTTGTTTTCAGTAACTTTGAGTTTCAGCTATGCTTTCATTTTAAAAGGATCATAATTACTGATTTATTTCTTGAATTTAGGTAGTAAATTTCAGACTTTTATTACAAAATAACTCAAAAATCAGCGATTTTTTTGGCCAATTTTTTAAATATACTTTTCAGTCATTAAGCATAGATACTCATTTATAGTTAGTTGATTATTGGAAATATAAATAACATAATATTGAAATAAATTACTTAGGTATTCATTTATTTTACGATTAGGTACTTAATCATTATAATATTGCAGAAAAATATAAAATCAGTTTTGCGTAACAGTACAGATTCATTGCCTGCTTGAAATTTTTAATTTCTGTTAGTTTTTACTTTTCTGAAAACATATTCCTTATGTATGATATTAGATATCAAGAATTTCATGTCGTAACTCTTGAGATGACCAAAGTAAACAGGTCATATCGAATTCAAAAGAAAAGCTGATGCGAATGTAAGCGTTCTGTATTACAATAGCTTGATTGCAAAGATTGCAAATTATTGAATTCGAGAACAATAATCAAACAATGAAACAATTATATTGTTTTGATGATATACTTTTGATTTCGAGTATTGATTTTGATTTAATGTACTTTGAATTTTATGTAACTTACCGATTTTATTTTGAGTATTGATTTTTTTTTAAATGGAAGAGTTTAGCAATGAAATAGGTAACGGAATAAACATTTATGATGATAAATGGAATAGATGACAATTATTTACGGACTTACGACCCTATTTAGGAGTTCTTAGGGATTTTACTTATGACAATATGAATTTTTATAAATGCACTTAGGAAGTTGGATAATGGAAGAGTGATGGATCTGCAAGATCTGAATTTTGAGAATGCATTTTATTTTTAGCAGAAGATGTTGGGTTTGGTTTATTTAATGAGAATGTAAGGTTTGGCATGTATGCATATTTAGTTGGAATTATTAGATGGAGTGAGATTATGAAGTATAACAATTAATGAGAGTTATGATGTAGTGACCAGCCCATCTCTTGATCATGCCGTACGCTAGCTCGTCTGCGTGAAAGAATGGAGCAAAAGGCACGAAAATAAATGAATATATTATTACAAATATGAATAATATGAATGAAATAAATGATATAATGGCATTTTAGGAATGTAGTATTGATAGAGTTGGAAATGATTTGGTGAAGGTATAAAATATTTGTGAAAGGATATGGAATGGATCTTTTGAAGATAGTTAGTGTTATTAGGTAACACGGCAAGTAGTTTTTTTAAGAGATAGGAAAAAGAAAGTGTCTAAAAGTTTATCGATCTTAGCTTTACCATTGGTGGACGGATTGATCACCCGAACATAATATGGCATAGTTAATTATCGATATAACTATTTTTATAAGGTGTTGTGTAAGGAATGTATACCCGCCTTTTATCTCGATCATGCTGTACTGTAGATGTCTGCGTGAGAGTAATTGTGCTTATAGGGGTATAGTATAATTAGTATATAAATGAATAAATAAATAAATGAGCTTAAAAGGTTAACTTATGAATGAATATTGTACTATGATTGAAGGATATTAAGACAAAATATGACTTGATCAAATACTTCGCGCGCGCACCTACAGCTGTAATTACGAGTATGTAACGGATCATTATCGGATAAATAAATATACCAACTTGACATGACTTATTTAAATGACTGGCCATCATTTAAATTACCAATTTATGGAAACTAATAAACATAAACGCTGACAATTTACGTATGGTGATTGGTGATACGTACTTAACTCGGACTTGACTTAGTTTTATAGTATTATAGATTTTATATAAGTTTTTTTCCCCAATTATTGTATTACTTTAAGATTTTTTTGGCACCTATTATTTTACTTTACTTTTCAGCACTTGCTTAGTTACTTAAATATATTAAAAAAAAAAAAAATTGTTTAGCATTAATTTTTTTTTTCAAGTGCCCTGGGAGGTGTAATATGTGACCCACGGCACTTGCCACTTTATATTATAAATGCACCTAATTTAAGACACAGTTACATTAAAGCACGACGAACATCAACACCTCTTTCATTTGGGCGTCCCAACATCACTAAGACTGAAAATGTACAATGTGAACATTGACAACCCACGTGCATAATTTACGCCACAGATTTAAGTACAAGTTCTTTACTCACAAAACACAGATAAATTAAAATCACAACTTAGCTAACATTACTAAAGTAAGGCCAATATAAGCGTAGACAAAATGTAAACAAACAAACGAGAGGTCGTTCGCCTAATGAAGGGGTAAACAACACTTTGGTCTTCTGTAAAAAATATTATATTATCAGATGTACCTATGTAAGTATTGAAGTTCCGTCAAGGGCTACATTTACGTATTAATATGTTTGAAGATGAAGCCCGGAATTAAACAAAGAAAATAAACAAATGAAGTAATAATTAATGTTTTTATTAAATTTTTTTTCACAAATTCTTAAGGTTCACATAGCAATTGTGTAATTATTTGCAACATTAATTGATCCTTGATTACTGAACTACTAAGTACATAATATACATATTTGCATACCTTAGTACTAATATAGTACTATTATGCATATAACAAGTTTTTTTTTGTTTATATTTTTATACGACTGCCTGAAAAAAGGAGTATATTGTTTTCAGGGTTCATGTATGTATGCATGTATGTATGTGAGTTTGTATATTCCACCAAAACTTCCATAGTTCAATATATATATAAAATGTGCAGTCATATTTTTTAATCTTTTAAAATAATTCACTTGTTACTCCGAACTTACTCAAACTTCCGATTCTGAAAAGTCTTCAGATTCAGAAGTTTCAGAGTCTGTAACATTTATAATTGTTATGAAATAACAATTACCTTTATAATATAATTTGGCTTTATTCTGCTAAAAATTCTACATAGGTATGACAAATGTCGATATGTGACAACATAACAAAATATCACAAGATTCGCCGTTTTCTTCGTAAAACGGCCAGTTAGAATTCACCACATTCTCCCCCGCTCTAGTGAGACAAGTCGTAGTCTTCTAAATGAGCAGGTAGTCTTCGAGTACGACTGCTCTGTCGTGTAGGTGCGACGGTGGCGGGTGTGGAGTCGCTAATCTCATTATCTTCTCCAGAACTAGCACTTTCATAGTTTTCTTCAAGCTCAGACTCAGATTCGTCATCTCTCCCTATAGGGGCTAAATATCGGTTCGATACCGTCGTCTCTCGGCCATCGCTTAATCTCACGAATGAGTAATCAGGGTTAGACTCTATCAGCTCTGCTTCTTCCACCATAGGACAGTACTTGTTACTTCGGTTATGTTTCTTCAACAGAATAGGGCCCGGAGATAGGAGCCAGGTAGGTACAGAGTGGCCATTGTTAGATTTCCGGTTATGCATAAACATCCTCTCATGAGGCGTTTGATTTGTCGAAGTACATAGCAATGATCTTATGGAGTGTAGAGCCTGGTTGAGCACCTTTTCCCAATCCTTAATGTCTAATCCACGAGATTTGAGAGCTAACTGGACAGTTTTCCAAATAGTTCCATTTGCACGCTCTATTTGGCCATTTCCTTGCGGGTTATAAGGCGTAGTTCGACTTGTGGCTATTCCTCTGCTATGCAAATATGTCTTAACTTCTTGTGACATAAAAGCTGATCCACGATCAGAATGAATATACGCTGGCATCCCGAAAGTACTGAAAAGTGTAGATAAGTGTTTGATTACAGTCGCAGCAGAGATATCTTGACATGGAAATGCAAATGGAAATCGTGAATATTCGTCGATAATAGTCAAGATGTATCTATTGGATGTTGAAGTCGGTACTGGACCTTTGAAGTCGACGTTCAGTCTTTCAAATGGTGACGTTGCCTTTATGAGAACGCTGTTATTTCTAAAGAATCTTGGTTTTACAAACGCACAGACGGAGCAATCATTCGTGATTTTCTTCACTTCATCCATCGAATATGGTAGGTTTTTACTTCGAACCCAGTGAAACATACGTGTTGTGCCTGGATGACATAAATCGTTATGTATTTCTTTAAGTTTTGATTCTGTGTGAATACTGGCACATACGCGTGATAGTGTATCAGCTGCATTATTCTCTTTGCCGGGTCGATAGATGATGTCATATCTGAAACAAGACAGTTCTAAGCGCCATCTCTCAATCTTTTCGTTTTTAATCTTGCTCGTATGCGTCTGATCAAACATAAAAGATACTGATCTCTGGTCAGTAATAAGTCGAAAATGCCTTCCGATTAAGTAATGGCGCCACTTTCGTAGGGCCTCGATTATAGCATAAGCTTCTTTTTCAATAGATGGATGTCGTTTCTCTATCACGGACAGAGTTCGTGAAAAGAAAGCCACAGGACGTCCCTCTTGTGACAGTGTAGCAGCTATGGCGTTATCAGATGCGTCAGTCTCTACCGTAAAGATCTTGTTCTCATCTATAGCAAAGATTGTAGATTTTGCTATACAGTTCTTTATGTCTTCAAAATCTGATTTTGCTTCCACACATAAAGGGAAACTTGAATTCACAAGACGCTGAATTTTCTCCGAAAATCTTGGTATCCATTTCGAATAATGAGAAAACATTCCAAGAGCTCTTTTCAATGAGGAATTGTCAGTGGGCATGGGCAAATTGATCAGAGGTTGAAGTCGATTAGGATCTGGCGTGATAGACTTCTTTGAAATTCTATATCCGAGAATGTTAATAGTGTCTATGGAAAACTGTGATTTATCTTTATTAACAGTCAGCTTATATGTATTAACAGTATCCATGAATCTCTTCAGATTACGGTCATGCTCCTCCTTGTCTTTTCCGCAGATTGTGACGTCGTCGAGATATGCATAGGTATCTCTCAGTTTCTCTTTAGTTATTAACCAGTCCATTACTCTTTGAAAGCAACTTACTCCATTAGTCACTCCGAATGGAATTCTGGTAAATTGGTATAACTTACCACAAGCTTCAAATGCTGTATATAGTTTTTCAGCTTCTAAAATTGGTACTTGATGGTAAGCACTTTTTAAATCGATTTTTGAAAAGATTTCATACTTAGAGATGTCATTTACCATCTTTTCCATACTAGGTAGTGGGTAAGCATCCAATTCCGTATACTTGTTTATAGTTTGAGAGTAATCTATAACCAATCTCTTTCGGTGATTTTCATTTTTTGTAATTAGAACTTGAGCGCGCCATGGAGATCTACTCTCTTCAATAACACCATCAGCCAAGAGTTGGTCTATTTCGTCTTGTATGAACTTCAAGTCATCATTCGTATACTTGCGTGATTTTATAGCTATAGGCTTGCAGTTAGGAGATAGGTTAGAAAATAGTGGTACTGAGGGGATATCAGCTGCGAGAACGCTACAGATTTGTAATGTCTTCCTAGGTCCTCCGAAAGATATTTCTAATTTCGAGTGTTCCCCCAGTATGTCATGTCCAATGATGACGTCAGCACAAAGATGTTTTACTATGAGAAGCGGGGCTCGATCGTAAATATTGTCGTCTAGTGTAATTCTTGCTCGGAATAGGCCTTCACAATCAATAGTACGCGTTGTTTGTGCCATAGTTATAGACTCTCTAGTATTTTCTCTGGTGAACGAGTATTTTGTGAAAAAGTCGTGATTGATAAAACTTTTTGAGCTTCCAGAGTCAATTAGGGCTTTAGCATCTCTACCATTTACCTTAATAGTAACTATAGACTTCTTGAGACTAGCAGGAGCTGCCGCAGTGATGATAAGACTATTCAAATCGTTCTCAGTAGTTTCAACAGGTTCATTAGGAGCGGCGGCGTTGACATTGGGCTTCTTGCTCCTGCATACATTTGCGAAATGGCCTTTTTTATGACAGATCTGGCAATTAGCATTCAGCGCTGTGCAATTTTGCCGTTTATGAATTTTCTCTCCACAAAAGAAACATTTCCTCATGTCTGTATTAGTTTTGTTCGATTTTGGTAGTGCTACTGCAAAAGAAGAGGATTGGTCAGCATCATAGTTCAACTTATAAGACTGAGCGTTTTTTTCTGCTGTCTCCATAGTTTGTGCTAGATTAAAGGCTTCATCTAAATCTAATTTCAAGCATTCTAGCAACCTTTGTCGGATCTTATCAGAAGTGATACCCGATATAAACGCATCTCTGATATATTCATTTTTATTACTCTCAGCGTCGACCTTTTTAAACTGACAGTCCTTACTTAACAGTTGTAGTTGTTGTAGATACTGATTTACACATTCGTTGCTTTGTTGCTTCCTAGTGGCGAGCACGTGCCGAGTCGGTTTAACGAAAATGTTAGTGAGCGTTTCTATAGCGGTTTCATAACTTTGACTCTCGCTGATGTATTGGAAAACCTTCGGTGATACATGGTTAATAAGCAGTTGCGTCTGTAACTTATCTGAAATGTCCTTGTCTCCATCTTTGTTGGCTGCTAGGAAGTTCTTGAATGTAAAAAGCCAGTGATTCCATTCTTGAGCAGCAGTTGGTGACGTCGGATCGAGGTCTAACACGACTGGTCGGAGATATTTATTCATAATCGTAATTAGGGCATTACTTGCACAACGTTATAGTTTGAGATACATTTATTTTAGCAGAATAAATTGTTATGAAATAACAATTACCTTTATAATATAATTTGGCTTTATTCTGCTAAAAATTCTACATAGGTATGACAAATGTCGATGACAACATAACAAAATATCACATGATTCGCCGTTTTCTTCGTAAAACGGCCAGTTAGAATTCACCACAATAATAAAACTATCTGTCACATCATCGATAGTGAAATCAATTTTATAAAATTTTTCTTCTATTTTTATTGTATGCTCTATACATTTTTGCAATCGAAGAGGCGTTACCCTATCGATGGCTTCTTTTAATAATCGTTTCACATTTTCGAATTTAATTACAAACAACAAACAAACAATAACTTCCACTATGAATAACGATATCAAATACAGTACATCCAGCGAGCGCGTTCCAAAATGGAATGAGTGAACGGCAAATGGCGGACCGACGCGTAAAATGTTACTTACCGCTATGTTTCGCCGGTGAGACGTCACGACTTTTATTATGAAATCCACTGTCGACCACGTAAGCGCGTCGCGCGTAAGTCTATCACTATGCGCGAAAGAGACAGTTATAGTTGTGGCGTAGTTAGTTGTTTTCGTGAGGGTTTCATAGTGAAGGTACGTCAATGAACTTTTGTCCACGCTTATATTGGCCTTACTTTAGATCTCGTTCAAACCAATTTTCGGTAGAAGTTTGCATGGTAATGTACATCATATATTTTTTTTAGTTTTATCATTCTCTTATTTTAGAAGTTACAGGGACACACACACACACACACACACACATTTTACCACTTTGGAAGTGTCTCTCGCGCAAACTATTCAGTTTAGAAAAATCTATATAATATCATCTATCTAATATCATTTTTGAAGACCTATCCATAGATACCCCACACGTACATAGGTTTGATGAAAAAAAATTTGAGTTTCAGTTCTAAGTATGGGGAACCCCCAAAATTTATTGTTTTTTTTCTATTTTTGTGTGAAAATCTTAATGCGGTTCACAGAATACATCTACTTACCAAGTTTCAACAGTATAGTTCTTATAGTTTCGGAAAAAGTGGCTGTGAGACGTGAGTTGTGACATACGGACGGACAGACAGACAGACATGACGAATCCATAAGGGTTCCGTTTTTTGCCATTTGGCTACGGAAACCTAATAGGTAACATGTTAGGGCCAAAACTCAAACACGCGACGTCGCGTCGCATCGTTGCTACATCGTGACTCGATGCGATGTCGCGTCATGATAATATACCTAATCTACGACGTGCATCGTAAAAAGTCACGGTACGACGTCGTATAGTGGTAGGTACGATGTACTGCACGACGTGTGGTGAAAATGAGCCCAATGGGTAGGCGAACAGTTCAACCCATTGAGCATGGTGATGGGGCTTGGATGGGTCCACAGATAGTTTTATTCATGTTTAATTTACCCGTAGATCCATGACACTAGGGATCACAAATAAATAATCGATGTCTGTGATTAACTAGTAGTCTATGGAGGAGATGATTGTCTTTAGGCGTCATATGCGTAGGCACATTCTGGCACATGTAGATAACTATTATTATACTCGCGCCTCCTCCTCGAGATTAGTAATGTAGATATTATTATTTACACATGTAGTTACGCATAGATGTCACCACTCTGCACTAAGTTGAGAAAAAGGAAGGAAAAAGGTATTAAAAAAAATATTTCTTTTGTGGGTAGGTATCATCCATTTGTACTCCCAGCCGATTGTTGCCCGTCATTCGCATTCTAGTGCTCAACCACTCAATATACCTTTTAAGCGTTTTCGCACTGTTCGGTAAAAAATGCCGAAACGTAAAAAATCTAGGTCTCGTGAAGACGATATAAACTATTATAAAAATAAAATACGAAAGTTAGAACGAAAAATTCGTGAACGACAAATTAGTGGTTCGGAAAGTGTATCAGACTTGGAAGAAACTGTTGCTGCAATCGACGACGAATTTGGTGCAGGTATTTACATATTTGTTTATTGTCTTAAAGTGATGCACTCTCTCTTACCTGTACCTACGTGTCTACGTACCGATAAAAATTATATTTAAATGCAACCTGAACAGTCATTGGGGCTGTTTCAACGCATTAAAATACGGTTGGCGTTCCTTCCGCTGGGGATTGAAACCTAACCTAATATAACTGACAAATTTACAATCTAACCTAGCTTAATAGTAATGTACCATAATCATATTATATTCTTTGTTTAAAGAATAATAAATTATGAAAATTTGTCAGGGACTTCTTGAGGTCCACTTTTTAAGTAAGCTATTTAGATTACTTACAAATTTTGAAATTATCATATCTATGATAAATTTCAGATACGCCCGCACTGCGACCAGATGATTGGCTACTAGAATGGCAAACTGAGGACAACACAGTTCAGAATTCTAACAACCGTGAACCTCAGCCAGGCCCTAGTACTGATGCAGATGTTCCCATCGAAGAGCCTATTGCTCATGATACAGATGTTCCTGATCTGGATACAGAAATTCTAGAAATTTTAGGCGATGACCCTACCTGTGATGATAAATATGGGCCAGAAATACGCAAAGAACTTGCTAATCGTTTATTACACATTGTTAAAGACGGTCTTAATAAGGAAGACCGTAAAAACCTAATCACAAAATACCTATTGCCAAAAAATTGTGCTCAACTTGATGCCCCTAAAATAAATCTTGAAATTAAAGCGGCAATTGCTGATACCGCAGTCAAACGCGATAAGGGCATCGAAAACAAACAAAAACAAATGTCTAGTGCAATAGCTTTGACATCATAAATTCGCAACTGAATTCGAAATCAATAAACAATGACATGTTGCAAAAATTAATGGATATAAGCAGAATCTTATGCGATTTACAGCATGCAGATTCCATCACACGTAGAAACTTTATTTTATTCGCCCTCAAGAATGACGTAAAAGAGCATCTTAAAAACACGAAAATAGATACTTTTCTGTTTGGCGAAAATTTATCCGATACATTAAAATCGGCTAAGGCTGTAAATAAATCAGGGATAGAACTGAAAGCTGAATCTGGCAACAGGACTGCGAACACTAATTATAAAGGACCGGCATCGAGAAATTTAAACCGCAAGGCTCCACCCCAGGCGCGCAGGCCGCCTGCGGGGCCACCGAGGAGCCGCGAGCCTGCTACGGAGCGCACTTCGTACCACCCGCCGCCGGCACACTACCCGCCGCCGACGCGCTACCCGCCGCCGCCGCACGCGCACTCATCCAAGACGTCGTCGCGGGGCCACCAGGCAACGTACCCCCGTCGCCGCTATTAGATACAGTTAAGTACGCAGGCCGTATATGTAAATTTTATCAACAGTGGGCTACGATTACAAACGATATTACTATACTATACCGACAGTTGTAAGCCATATTTCAAACAATTTAAAATTTTAACATTTCCTTCTATGTATATTTTAGAGTCAATATTGTTTGCTCGAAGAAATCTGCACCTTTATGATAATTTAATAAGTAAAAGACATATAAATAAACTCCGCATGCCGGCATCAAAGACTGCACATTTTGGTAATAGCGCCTTTGTTATGACTTGCATTCTGTATAACAAACTCCCAGAAAGTATTGTTAATATTAAAAACTATTATAAATTTAAGCGTTCACTACAAGAATTTTTAATGGACAAAGCATTTTACACCATACAAGAGTACGCAAACCGTTATAAAATATGATAAGATGATAATATCTAGAGACTAAGTACCTACCTACTTTATAAATTTGCACGTCAGCAATGACGAAACATGTTTGCTCTTTAATATTAGTTTGTCATCTTTTATTGTACAATGTTTCTTGCAAATAAACGATTGATTGATTGATTGATTGATTGATTGACTATCCTGGATAAAAGGTTATAAAATACCATTTATATCACCTGTTGTACAACAGATACTTCCTGCTAGCCCAACTTGGCTAATGAAAGACCTCATTACTTAGAAGCTATTAATAACCTACTCAATATAGGAGCCATATCAGAATGTTTGCCTTGTAAAGATCAATTTATCTCAAGTGTTTTCCTGGTACCTAAACCTTGTGGCAAGATGCGCTTTATTTTGAATTTAAAAAATCTCAATAAGTTTGTTAAAACGGATTATTTTAAACTGGAGGATTTAAACAGCATTAAAAATTGTAACACATGATTGTCAAATGGCGTCAATTGACTTAAAAGACGCGTATTTTTTGATTAAAATACATAAAGAATCACGAAAATATTTAAGATTCTTTTTTGAGGGTAGATTATTCGAATTTAAGGTCTTGCCATTTGGGCTGAGTACGGCCCCATACGTTTTTACTAAAATATGTAAACCTATAGCTAAATTATTGCGCTCCGCTGGTCTTCTGTCTACCGTCTATTTAGACGATTGGCTATTGTTCGGTTATTCTCGTTCAGAATGTTTGACTAACATCGATCTAACTAAAGGACTATTAGTGTCACTTGGTTTCATTATTAATGAAGTAAAAAGTGTACTCTTTCCTTCAACCAAATGTAAATTCTTAGGTATGATCATAGATTCACACAAGTTTCAAATTAGCTTACCAACAGATAAAAGATTACGAATAAAAGCGCAACTTGAAATGTTCTCAAAATTAAAGCGCTGCAAAATTAGAACTTTTGCTCAGCTATTAGGCTTATTAGTATCTTCTTGTCCAGCCATCGAATACGGATGGCTGCACACTAAGGAGATGGAAAGATGTAAATATCTCAACTTGAAAGGTCATGATGATTATAACAAAATTATGAATTTACCCGAATCACTTCAACCCGATTTCGACTGGTGGATAAATAAAATAGAAAGCTCTGTCCATCGAATGAAGATTGATGTCTACCAAGTTGAGATATTTTCTGACGCCTCAACGACGGGGTGGGGGGCTGCATG
This sequence comes from Erebia ligea, assembly GCA_917051295.2. NCBI lineage: Eukaryota > Metazoa > Arthropoda > Insecta > Lepidoptera > Nymphalidae > Erebia > Erebia ligea. The sequence continues at coordinate 11,854,634 of OU785236.1, forward strand.
TGAAGGTAGGTCTGCAAGTGGTCCGTGGTCGAATAACGAACGAGAACGACACATCAATTATTTAGAGCTGCTTGCTGCATTTATTGCTTTAAAAATTTTTGCAAAAAACTTTTTTAACTGCCAAATATTGCTACGCGTTGACAATTCAACGGCAGTAGCATACATAAATAAAATGGGCGGTATACAGTACCCTCACCTCACAAGAATTACTCGTGATATATGGGAATGGTGTGAAAGCAAACGTCTTTTCGTTTTCGCATCTTACATAAAATCTAGTGACAATACAATTGCAGACTATGAATCACGAAGAGTTCACCCAGACATAGAATGGGAGCTGTCTGATTGGGCTTTTGACAGTCTCACCAATACATTCGGTTATCCAAATATTGACTTGTTTGCAAGTCGCATCAATAACAAATGCGCCACATACATATCCTGGCACCGAGACCCAGACGCATTCGCTATAGATTCATTTACAGTTTCATGGTCAGATTATAATTTCTATGCATTCCCACCGGTGTCAGTCATACTTAAAACACTTAGAAAAATAATTACAGACAAAGCACGAGGTATCATGGTTGTACCATCTTGGCCTACACAGCCATGGTACCCCTTGTTTAGGTCCCTCCTTATTTCGGATACTGTTACATTTTACCCTAAGAGCCATGCCTTATTGTCTCATTCCAGCTCCCGTCGAATACACCACTCGACTACCCTGGTGGCAGGCTTATTATCCGGGATGCATTTTCAAGAAAAAACATACCAGAATCATCTCTTGAAATAATGTTGGCATCATTAGCACCTAACTCCGTGAAACAATACGACGTTTACTTGAAGAAATTGTGGTATTTCTGTCAAACTAACTCTGTAAATATTTATGATGCATCTATACCCACGGTAATTTGTTTTTTAACCCAACTTTTTAATGATGGTTACCAATATGGCACACTAAACTCGTGCAAATCTGCTCTTTCGCTGATACTAAACCCAGAACTAGTTAATGATGATAGCATAAAAAGATTCCTAAAAGGGGTCTTTCGACTGAAACCACCAAAACCCAAATATGATGTTACCTGGGATGCCAACCTAGTGTTAAATAAACTGAGCTCGTGGTACCCCAATGAGGAATTAACCCTAGATAAGCTTACAAATAAAACCATTACTTTATTAGCTCTGTCAACTGCACAAAGAGTCCAAACTCTCTCGAAGATAAAAGTTAGTAATATTCAAAACTTCTCTCAGCGTATCACAACTAAAATTCCCGACATATTAAAAACCTCTAGACCTGGCTTTCAACAACCCATTATTCATTTACCCTTCTTTATAGAGAAAACAGCCATATGTCCAGCCACTACATTGCTACGTTATATAGAACGCACCTCATCAGTAAGAACATCTGATGAATTATTCGTTGGAATTAGGAAACCTCATAAACCCTTAGCCGCTGGATAAAGAAAACACTCAGTGAGTGTGGGGTCGACACGAGCGTGTTCAGTGCTCACAGCACGAGGCATGCCGCATCGTCGCGCGCGCACTCACTCGGAGTTAGCGTAGACACTATCCGTAAAACGGCCGGCTGGAGTAGGAATTCCACAACGTTTGCTAAATTTTATCAAAGGGATATTGTTAATAATGATGATACTACTTTAGCAGAATCAATAATTAATCAAACTTTATCATAATTGATCAGTCAATTACCTATATCCACTGAAATCACTCCCAAAGCATATTATACCTACTTACATTGTACCTAATACATGATTGTTTACATCTAGCTAAGATAGCTATTATAACGATAATAGTTAATTAATTAATCTTTAGTTAGTTAAGATACTCTTGTGAATCGAATTATTCTTAATAATCCTAGAAATACAAGTTCCTTATGTTTATTGATTGTACTAAAAGATATAACAATAAAATTCTAATTAGATACAAACATTTATTTTTCATTGACGATATTCCCGCAAAACTCTCAAAGTCTACATGTGTAAATAATAATATCTACATTACTAATCTCGAGGAGGAGGCGCGAGTATAATTAATGATTAAACGAACTTACCTGTACGTGAAGTTCTATCATAATTATACGAGCGCCGAGTCCGAAGAGATTAGTAATCCCGCCCGCCCAGTACTATGCATACCCCATTAGTGTCTCGGAAATACGTCAATGAATATCAGGATCTGTTAAATGACGGGCAACAATCGGCTGGGAGTAGATACCTACCCACAAAAGAAATATTTTTTTTAATACCTTTTTCCTTCCTTTTTCTCAACTTAGTGCAGAGTGGTGACATCTATGCGTAACTACATGTGTAAATAATAATATCTACATTACTAATCTCTTCGGACTCGGCGCTCGTATAATTATGATAGAACTTCACGTACAGGTAAGTTCGTTTAATCATTAAATATTATGTATAAGGTGCCAGAATGTTGCTGTGCATCGCATGGATTTTTAGGATATATAAATGGATCTCGGACTAAAATAAAAACTGAGTACTTATTATATTTATTGATCCTCGTGACAAATCGTGTTGACAAGAACTTGTAAATAACGGATTTACGGGGTCAGCGTTTATACAACTTCTCCACGCAAAAAGGAACAGTAGGTTAAGGTTAAGCATGTTTTTTATCGACCAAAATTAATACCAATGTAATTTAAACCTCAATGCTAAAGTCAATACGGGTGGTTTTTAGATCAGTCACTGTTACAGTGGATTCAGTAATCAGTTGTCCGCATGCGAATCGCCCTAATTGCCAACTCCAAACTGTCCTAGGCTCGCTGCAGTTTTGTGGATTTAGCACTTTGCGTTATCGCGGCTTACAAAAAGCTAATTAATTAGCTCACTCTGGCTAAGTAGGATTTAGCCGTTTGAGCCTTCCCTTTAAATCTACTGTTTTGTAACTCGACGGTGAATGAAGTTGCGAAGTAACTAGTGGACTGTGGAATAAAAAGTCAATTAACTAGATAATTAACTGTGGAGGCAGGACGTTTTTAGTTTTTACCCGACTGCACCTAAATATCCCGCGATACGTGCCCGTAGAGATATCGTACGACGTTGGGCGAGTCATCTGAAATCGCTAGACATTTGTCGCGCGACCTTTTTCCTGTTGTTGGCTGCTTACAGACTTCTCGTGCGACGTCGCGCGATTACTTAAGGGTCCTACTTAGTATAGATTTTGTACTGAAATCTATAAGTTAAGTAATTCTCAGAGGCGTCTCTAGCCCTTGTGGCGCCCGTGTGCAACCAGTACCCTGGCGCCCTCTAGTCTAGTAGGAGCAGGGTCAAAATGGAATACGGAACGGAAACGGAAATTCGGATGCAAATGGTGCAATTTTAAATGACGTCGGGAAGCAAAAAGTTTTTTTAGGAAGGAAGGAGTTATGAGAATAAAAAAAAAGTATGGATATGACACATCAATCAACGTCGCGGTAGGTACCTACATTAGGCAATCAAACGGAATAAATAAATAAAAAAGTAGTTCGTTGTTCAAAGGTTAGGTACAAGTAAGACCTGAATTAATACCTAAGTATACTAGTAGGTACATATTAAAGCACTTTAACTTACCTTGTTTGTTCCGCACTGCAGTAGGATAAACAAATGAAAAATCCTAGGTCGTATAGGTACGAGTACCTATTTAACTTCGATATCACTATCTATCACTCGATGTTTTGTTTTTTTTCATGAATTTCGCTAGCTATTTTTGATGACCTCCGACCTCGAGGCATGTCGCAATAATTGTGGAAGCAAATAACCAAATCTTACTTTTTATATATTTTTTATCAAAAGAAAAGCCGATTTACTTCATATTTACATGTTTATTCAAAGATGATACTTAATCCAATTATCAAGTACCAAGTATCAAGGCTTATTTCGCAAAACTACGGTGTAGCGGTAAAACAAAAATTGCGGCACGCGTACACAAACCTTTGAAAATGACCGCCGCACGTCCCTGGGAATTTCAATTCAATTTGAACTTTATAGCATTCTAATACAGCCGAGTTAGCAATGATTGTCGGCGTGTTGTCAAACGAATCAAAACAAACAGGTGCCGATGCCGGCACGCGCCTTTGGTAGCGATGCGACATTACGCCAATTTAATCTTTAATTATCTGTTTTAAGGCTGATTTCACGTTGAAACAAATGTTATTGTGTAAATTTAAATAGAGTAGGAAAAGGAGTAGCCTTGCTTTGCTACTGCGCGCCCGGCGTCGGCCATAACACGAGCGCAGGGTCTTTGAGAGCGCCGGCATCGACGCATCTTTGGAGGTGTCGCATTAGAGGGCGCTCGGCGCCCCCTTAGACCCGGCGCCCGCGTGCACCGCACACCCTGCACCATAGGTAAAGACGCCTCTGGTAATTCTTTAAGTAGGTAATGATTAAGCGAGTCTGAGTGCGGCAGTAAGAAAATTTCCAAGTATACCTTCGGTGGTCCCGTAATTTCCATAATGGTGCGAGAAAATTAATCAAATAAATATTATAAATGCGAAAGTTTGGATGGATGTATGGATGGATGTTTGTTACTCAATCACGCCCCAACGGCTGAACGGATCTGGATGAAATTTGGCACAGAGATATATTATAGTCTGGAATAACACATAGGCTACTTTTTATCCACGAAAAACCTCGATCCACGCGGACGAAGTCGCGGGCATCAGCTAGTTAACCCATATTCGAGAATCGAGATACTTACTAGGACGGCATAAAATTAAAGATTTATTTGCCACTAGCTGATGCCCGCGACTTCGTCTGCGTGGATTGAGGTTTTTGGTTCCGGCGGGAACTCTTTGATTTTCCGAGATAAAAAATACCTACTTATCTTTGCGCATCTATATCTATACTTATAATAAAACTGGTAACAGGTCCAATTCTGTAAGTACATTGAAGATATTTTGAAAATTTTTTTTGGAGGGCACTCATTATTCGATACTGAAGCCAAATCTGTAATTTTTTCATTTTTGTCTGTCTGTCTGTCTGTCTGTCTGTATCTTGGCCGCGCATCACACCGAAACTACTGAATGAATTCAAACGAAACTTGGCACGATTTGAGCCCATACTACGAGGTAGGACATAGGATACTTTTTATCCCGAAATTCTACCCCCGAAGGGGTGAAATAGGGGTTGAAAGTTTGTATGAAAGTCCTTAATTTCTCAAGTTATAGCACTGAAACTTGATATATGAGCTGCGGGTTGAAAATGAAAACATATGTGTTTCACAGTTCTTCAAAATTCCACCCCCGAAGGGGTGAAATAGGGGTTGAGGGTTCGTATGAAAATCCTTAATTTCTCAAGTTATAGCCATGAAACAGCATTTGTCTTATGCCTAAATATACCTAAGTAGTAAATTACGATACCTACTACCTACCATACTATTCGAAGGGAGGTATCCAACAGAGCTGCTAAGTAAGTATTTAATTTCAACTATTTATACATATTCTACTGTGCGAATAGGAGAAGCCAAATATTCTCTTATTTACTTAACTCTTAAAAAAATAGGTCGGGTAAAATATCTGATGTACCTATTTATAGGTACAAGTACGCAGACTGTGATTGTTCTCCCAGCATACAACTTGTATACTTATAAAGTTGTCCACAGAATGAGTTTTCAAAAAGCCGTGAGGTTTTTAAATAAAAGAAGAGAATTAATGAATATTCCTGAAGAGTGCTCGAGTAAATGAAACACCGCTATAATTATATTTGAATGTTGAATCCTTTCACGCTGGGATGCCGGGGATCCTTCCTATCCGCAATTATGGAGTTGGGAATGATTGCATCATGATTTTCTTCAAAAGAGCTGCGAATGTCCGCTTGCTCCCATTCCGGAAATAGGTAGCTTATACCGCTTCCAGCCAGAACATAGAGCTGTATGGCTTAAACGTCCATGCATACGAGCCACTCCCTATTCACATTCACATCCTAAACGTGTCCGAAAAGGCTAAGAGACAATAAACAGTTCACGGTTCAAGACCCTTTGTCACAGGTAGCTTTTTGTCTTCCCTGTTATCTCACAGATTGTTAAACGATATTGTAATGTGTTTTGGCTATAGGTGCCGTAATATAATAAGGATCAACTGATAGAGTTACAATAATTAATTAATTATTGACGCTCAAAAATGTACAGCTGCAGTGCTTCCATATTTAGTTACCCCTGTGCTACCCACTTTGACTTTTGAGTGCGTTAAGTTGTCTCATGCGTAGGTACGGGCGTACCTCCTAAAGATATTGAACTTCTATAGTTAAACCGCATTTTGATCTCGGCATTTACGTCGAAAATAACTATGTCTATTGCGTGTGGCGCGTCTATGAGATCCATAAAGAGTGTACTACAATAAACTGCAATACTGCAATTTGTGCTCTATGTTATACTTTTAAAGTCTGATTTCGAGTGTCTTTGGTTCATATTTTGTAGCCTGCTGGAAATGACGGCCGGCAGCGTTGCGGTTATTTCAAAAAGATATAGCAAAGTGTATGGTGTCATGAAATTTTTATAGCATATGCTTTTGAGATTGCAGATGGCACAAACGAGGAATGATGTTGGTGGTTTACTGGGTCGAGTGAGGGCATTGATGGCTGTGGAGACGACAAATGTGCCTGCCTTTAAGGCAGATGTCTTATGAAATCTAGGGTACCGTGTCTTGGCGGTAAATGGGATACTAGTACAGTCGGTGAAAGGAGTAAAGCGCCGAATCTGTTTCATGAACGTTTTTATATAGCGGAAAGTTTTCGCGATTTAATGGCAGGCTATTTAGATTTTTGATACTTTTTATTACCTGTATATTATAACTTACTTAATTAATTAAGTAGGTACGTGTTTAATAATTATTAGGTATAGTAGAGACAAAGTAGGGTTTGCAAGTTAGGCAAGGTCATATTAACTTATTAACTCACTGCAGATTATTAGGTAAAAGAATATTTTGATTTTACTTTGATTTGAGGTTTTACCTATATTATAGGATGGTTAAGTGCCCGGTAGCCACACTTTAGACAAAACACTTGGCTGAGATGAAGTGAAGGCTAGAGAATCTTTTCGATGACTTGCCCTTGATAATTTATGAACCATAGAATAGGTAGATAAGTTGAAAAGTGCCAGCCCTACCTCATCAAATCATAGTAGGAGATCTACACAATATGCATTAAGAAATTATTTAGATTTATTGCCTACAATAAACAACAAAAAATTAGGGTTACGACCAACTTAAAAAAACCGGCCAAGTGCGAGTCGGACTCGCGCACCGAGGGTTCCGTACAAACCTGTAGCAAGTTTTACGATTTATGACGTATTAAAAACAAGACGAAATGAACCGCAAAACTAACTTTGTTTGTAGAGGTTTACTGTTAATATCAAAAAAACTATGCTAGTTAGAGCATTGGCTATAGTTTTCCTGTAAAATATACATAAATTCCTATTGACCATAATTATTTCAGATTTTTCGATTGGTAAACTCCGGAGATAAGGGGGGGGGAACGGTATTTTTTTCGGCATTTTGCCCGATAAATCAAAAACTATCATGACTAAAAATAATTAAAAATCTGTTTTAGAATGTACAAAGTAAACCCTTTCATATGATACCCCACACAGTACAGTTATCTCACTTTTAAATTTCAACCCTCCGATTTTCCCCCCTTTTTAAATAAGAACAAAAATAATTTCCAATTTTTTTTAATTCCAGAGTCTTTGGGCCACTAATATACACAACTATTCTAAATTTCATGTCGATAGCTTCGGTAGTTACTGAAATAATCGAGTGTGACGGACGGACAGACAGACGGAGAAAGTCGCACCATAAGGGTTCCATTTTACCATTTTGGTACGGAACCCTAAAATGCCATCTTGGCATGACTCACGTGTCTTCTAGCGTTACCTACCTACTTACTAAACGAGTTAGATTTAAATCTCTAATAAGTAATAATATGTTATTATAATAGTCTGTACTTTGTTGGTTCTTATGAGTTTGTTAGGTACCTACAATATGATTAACGCATAGCGTAGATTCACTAGATAGGTAGGTACCTACATCTATCTAAATAATGAGTGTGCAAAATACACCGTCTTTATTTTTTTAACAATGCCACCATAATCGCTTTTTTGCTTGAATTACTTTCGACAATGTAAGATTAATCATACTTGATGTGAGCCTTCTGCGATACGTCATACTCTTTTATACCTACTTATCCTCAGAAAATATTATAGTAGGTGGAAGGGTGATCTATAATTGCTTTTTAAAAAAAATTCTTATCAATAGAGAAGATTATCGTTGCGTGATTTAGATTTTTTGCACCACAATTGGTTTCGCTATAGAACGTCGGATGACTTGTGTAATATTTTGAGACGCATCATTGCTAATTGTATTATGGGTACCTACTCGTTACACAAAGCGTTGGTAGGTAATTGGGGGGTATAAGCAGTTTAGTACACGTAATCTTTTAAGAGGAACCCTGATCAATACAAATCAGAGGCCCAATTGTCTAAGCAAATCGTAATCATTTATCAGATTAAGACGTATTACTCGTATTAACGTATTACTATTTGATGTGCAGGTAGGTATCTATGAACTCCATAAACAGGTCAAATTATACGTTTGACAAACGATTACGATTCCGATTTCCTTACACAATCGGGGGGCTGTTTAAGGAGGCTACACAGTAGGTACACATGATCTGTCTTATCGCTCAAATAGATCTCTGAAAATATTAGTCACCCATAAAATACTGCCTGTGCTGCTATAGAGAGCCAGGTGAGAAACGCTTTGTACTTTTGAATAGTTGTACCTTCGAATTTGACACATCTTGTAATACCGATTGAGGCTACTAAATCGGATACCTATAAATATACCTATATATCTACCTTTTGATGGCTAACAGGCAAGTCCATACTCCACAGAGGTTGCCTGGTATGAGTTAGACTGATACATCGGTCCTCCTATGCTTACTTATGGAGATTATAAGAGAGTCTAAAGAAGGAGTGAAAAGAAGTGTTTTAGCTAAATTTTGAAAATCACAACAGCAGTATAAAGTCTGGCCACCCCACAGATGCATCTATCCAGTATGCTTTTATTTACTTGGCTTTTACGTAAGAGCTGCTAAGGTAAGCCAGAAAGATGGCGCAATACGTGTCAAGTAAATATTTTAATTAGCCTTAGCCCTTAAGTGAATGTTAAAGCAAAGCGAATTGTAGAGCAACACGTAAATTATTTAGAGAAGATTCCGTAGGTTCTCAAAGTAGACGGTTTCAAACAAGAAGTACCTAGTGGTAAAGGACATTGCCCTGTCCCCATACAAAGTTCGCCTAAAAACCAACCGTCAAACCACATTAAATACTGGGTTCAACATAATAACCTTTTAATACTTGAGAGCAGATTGAAACAACGGCCACTTCTGAGAATTTATTTGTTACCAAATATATTTTCAATTTTGAGGTTATTTCGACTCAATCTGCTTGAAAAATAAATATCATCTTTATCCGATTGTAATAGAGCTGTAAACAGTATGTCGTCAAGTTTCGTCGTATGCAGGTTTCGTCGTAGTTCACCAAAAACGTTACAGGTGGCGTTACAAATATTAATTTATCGTACTTTCAATAGATGGCGTTGCGATATTCAGACTGCTAGCGCACTCAGCGCTTCAAGCTGCTTTTATCTTATTTCTTTAGTTACGGAACCAGCGTTCAAGCGGTGGTAATGTTTATTATTTTAACATGTAAGTTATTGATCTGTGGATAATAATCGAGAGGCGGAAAAGTATGGTAGTCAATTTAATACCCATTTATTTATTTTTAATTAATTTGAAGTGTCCGTTGAATTCTAATATTTGGAATAAAGGTTAAAAAATAAGCTAAGAATTACTGTATATTTCAAACGTATGTTGATTCTTAGGCGAATTTGGACAATGTCCTTTAAACACTTAAATTTAATCTGTACAATAAAGGACTGTATTTGCCACGCCGCACTAACAGACTGAAAGCAGTGGCATAAAGGCGTGGCTTCTTTCCTTTTATCAATGTCCCTGCAGCTTTTGCTTTGACATAAGGTTGAATTTGTTATTGTTATGGTAGCCCACGGCACTAGGTGTGTTCAGACATAGAGCGGCAAGTTGACGGCAGCAATACACGGTGTTTGCAGGACACAACTCTGTCGCGTTCTAGTAAGGATTTGAGGAGTATAAGTACTCACGAATATAATAAAAGCGCGGCCACGGCATTCGGCGGCTGTCGCTTTATATTTGGACACACATTTAAGGCTCCTTGAGCAAGCAAGCAAGCTCCATGAGGCTCGCAGGGGTGCGCTGACCGTCGCAATTAGCCACCTGCGCTACTCGGCGTACCGCAACTCTACTCGCTGGCGCCGCCTCTGGAAGTTCTGCAACTCTTCAGTCTTATCATGTACCTGTACCTTCCTCGTTACGCCGAGTTCACGGATTCAAGGACAAGGACTGTGTATGAAAAACTTAGGATTTACTCCCGTGGCCATCGCGGTTATTTCTTTGTGCGATTAAAAGCCAAAATTTGGATATATGCCAATAATTATTAATTTTTCTTTATTTAATAAGCCCCTTTTCCTTTGCAATGTAAACATAGAGCATAAAATAAATATGAATGGCTGCCTGCCAAATGAATAAGGCGATCGTCAGTAAATACATTGCATACATCGATTTATTAAGTGCAGGTACCTGAGGTAACAATGATGTTGTATAGTATATAAAATCAATACATAATTATATGCCAAATTATTGCAACCGGATACAAGGCGAGAAAGTTGTAGAACAAGTAAATACAAGAAGTAATTTAAAACATTTAATTAATGTCCCCGCGTGTCGTCATGCCATTGCAGGAAAGTTTGGACTTTGGAAACCTTTGGAACTCTTATCCGGAAAGCCCGACCCGTCTTGTTAAATTTTGTTAAAATGTTTATGATCCAATTAGGTATTTATGATAATACCTATTAAATAATATCCCCAGATTTGATTTGATTTGATCATTCAATTCCTTTTATCAGGTGCTTTTAAATTAATTCTTCGGAAAAAAACTTCTAACCTAAGCTAAGGTAATCACAGCAGTAAAATTCCTTTAGCTTTCAGCAGCAACGTTCCGGTTACGGAGTAATTGAATTACAATAGAAAAACCTCAAGGTGGCTTTGTTCGCTATTTCACCATTAGAGTGCACGAGTAGGTATTCCCCACTGTTACGAGTGGGGGTGGGTGGGGATTTGCTTTTTATCACGTGGTGAGCCTGCATAAGTGGATGCACTTCAATCCCTTTGGTTTTTGTATTCGCCCCTTTTTATCCCCTCTCCCTAAATTGCATGAAAACACATCAATGTGTATAATTGAGGCTTTCAGGTTGAAGGCATTGTTATAGTGTTGAGATAATACATAAGTGATATGCCAAAAAAAATCGGAGAATAGATGTGCAGGTATGAAATACAGTGCTGATATCAGTGTGCTTTTAAAAAATATAAGATTTTAATTTTAAAATTGCAATACTTGTAGGTTTGCACTTGAGAAAGATAAGATCCATAAGATTTACAAGATTGGGTCTTAAGAATCTTTCAAGGGGGAAAATATTATGCTCGTCTTGGTAGAAGCACTGCCGTGCCCCCCAATTAAATTTTTCAAACAATTTCAATCAACAAAGCTCTTTTAATAAACTTACTAAGATTTTTCCATTTGATTGCTAAACTTTTCACCTCAGTTCTCTCTTCTCAGGGTTTGTCAAGTTGAAGTGGCGGGAGACATGGTTCAAAGAACCGGTAGACTTTGGGGCCCAAAGTGCTGGTATGACAACACTGGAAAGCGAAGCGTTATTATAAACCCCTCAATATAGGTGGACGCCTTTAGAATGCCTTTTGTTGGAAGATAATATAAAGGTATGCATTTCAATTGCCATTTTACACTCAATTGCTAGCAAAATAGCTCAAATCGTCAAGGCGGAGCAGATAGTGAACCAAAGGGCGGGGACGGCGCCATCTATAACGGATCTCAAGTCTACATACGGGTCCAACTCCTGACGCCGACTTACGTTCAAACCTTCTTTTTAGGGTTCCGTAGCCAAATTTGGCAAAAACGGAACCCTTATAGATTCGTCATGTCTGTCTGTCTGTCTGTCTGTCTGTCTGTCTGTCTGTCTGTCTGTCCGTCCGTATGTCACAGCCACTTTTTTCCGAAACTATAAGAACTATACTGTTGAAACTTGGTAAGTAGATGTATTCTGTGAACCGCATTAAGATTTTCACACAAAAATAGAAAAAAAAAACAATAAATTTTGGGGGTCCCCATACTTAGAACTGAAACTCAAAAATTTTTTTTTCATCAAACCCATACGTGTGGGGTATCTATGGATAGGTCTTCAAAAATGATATTGAGGTTTCTAATATCATTTTTTTCTAAACTGAATAGTTTGCGCGAGAGACACTTCCAAAGTGGTAAAATGTTGGTCCCCCCCCCCCCGTAACTTCTAAAATAAGAGAATGATAAAACTAAAAAAAATATATGATGTACATTACCATGCAAACTTCCACCGAAAATTGGTTTGAACGAGATCTAGTAAGTAGTTTTTTTTAATAAGTAATTTAAAACTTACTACAGGTTTGTACGGAACCCTCGGTGCGCGAGTCCGACTCGCACTTGGCCGGTTTTTTCTTCTTTTTATCATCATAATAGGTTGTGTTCCCATCGGGGAAAATATCGGGCCAGTGTTAGTAGAGGTGCGGTTTACTTATCCTGCTCTAGCTAAATCGAAGCTTCCAATAAGCCATAGGTCGTAGGTATATTACGTGACACGTCGTCGCCAGGTGCCAAGTTAGTTTTATGTTTTCAATGTGGAATTAATTCAAGCAAACGTTCCAAAAAATTATTATGCTGTCGCCCAAGTATATCTTTATCACTAGAAGCTTATCACACTTTGCATCAGCCGTTGCTTCCTATAGCGTTTTGAAAAAAAAAAATTAACTTACTAAACGGCCATGGTGCTGGTGGGCTTGACTTTTTCATAAATGGCTGTTAAGTACCTACTTAACTAGCGTTATAAACCAGGTTATGAGATTTTGTTTGATTGGAAGTTTGTCTCCTGTGTAACTCTGGCTCTATAGTCTTGAAGAATATTTATCGAGACCCAGTAATTACGTCACATTATCTCCCAAGACCTCGACTGAACGTGACGGGAAATCTGATAATTTTCCAATTTGTGTTTTTGTTGATATTCTCACTAAACTGTTTTGTTATTTATATATATTCAAGACGGAGATTGATGGATGGATAGCATATAGGAAAAATCCTTTGAGTAACCATCATAAAAATATGATACCAGGACGCCAATTTTTTTTATAAATTAATGTGGGGCTTTTAATGTAATGATCATGCAGGTATTATTTTTTGATCATAAATACTCGCCAGTTGCCATGTGCCGAAGAAATGTGACTCAGTCCTCTCGTGGTAAGATTCTTCCACATCTTAGACCAAATACCCATAATTCTAGCTGTCTGTGGCGTATGATGCAATATCATCATCATCATTATCTACCGACAGACGTCTACAGCTGGACATAGGTTTATTGCAAGGATTTCCACATGACTCGTCTGATGTCGTCCGTCCACCGAGTAGGGGGTCTGCAACTTCCCCAAATTGATGCAGTTTAAAAATAACAAAATATAGAACTGTAGTTGAAAACAATGAAAAGTAGACGGTCGATATCTTAGATAACGAGTCAATTATCCAGCCGAAGCACTAAAAGCTTAGGAAATAAGGAATATTCATTCACATCTTGGAATTACATCACGTTTAATCTTTTCTAGGTCCGATAGGGCGTGACCGGAAACTTGATCATTTTGCGACGATTTCCCCGTTGATACTGTCATGAAACTGATGTTTATCAAGGCGTTAATAGAATTTGAAGACGTGTGTTACATCAACAAAAGATACAAGGAATCGGCGTTACTCATGGGCTGAGAGATAGTAAAGCATGACTGTGGTTGGGAATGTGACAGGTGACTAGACGACTGCGGAAAATTTCCTATTAGAGATATCTGACTTAAGAAAACTAGTGCGCTCAATTTAACTATGCTGTAGTCTGTATAGACGGCGAAAGACGACCTGATGGTAGTGCATAATTTATTGCAAGATTTTGAATCCCCTGGGCAATCTCGATCCTCAGCCTTCGAAGTACGCCCATGGCTTGGAAAACTAATCAGGCATATCTATATATATAAAATTCAAAGTCCTGACTGACTGACTGACTTATATATCAACGCACAGCCTAATCCGCTGGTCCTAGAGACATGAAATTTGGAGGGTGTGTTCTTTGTGAAGTGTAGGTATCCAATAAGAAAGGATTTTCCGAAATTCCACCCCCAAAGGGGTAAAATAGGGATTGAAAGTTTGTGTGAAAGTCCGTCATTTTTAAAGTTATATCCATGAAACTTGGTATTTGAGCTACCGGTTCAAAATGAAGAAATACGTGTTTCGCCATTTTTGAAAATTCTACCCCCATAGGGCTGAAACAGGGGTTGAAAGTTTGTAGGAAAGTCCGTCATTTTTCAAGCTGTAGACATGAAACTTGGTGTTTGGGATTTTGGTTTGAAATGAAAAAATACGTGATTCACAGTTTTTGAAAATTCTATCACCAAGGACATCAAATATAGAGTTTGTCCTTCAATCACGCCGAAATAGAGCAACGGATCAACGTGATTTTTTGCATGGGTATAGTTGAGGACCTGGCTTCTTTTTATCCCGGAAAATTAAGCAGTGCCTGTGGGAATTAAAAACTTATGCCACGCGAACGAAGTCGCAGGCGTGCGCTAGTATATAATATATCAACGTAGCGATGACGAAGGACAAACAAAGAGTTCGCCGATTGTTTAGCCGATTCTTACTAATTCGATTACCGATTCGATCTTCTTCGCTGGGTCATTGAGAATACCATCACTACCTACTAACTAATCTCGCTCACTGCGCCAAGCTGCAAATGTAAGTTCCTCCTTATAGAAGTCACTCACTGGTCATCAATCATTCATTCAATCATCAATTATTCGGTGAATACCTAGATTTGAGGTCGACTAGTTAAACGCACAAAGGGCTCGGGCTGTAAACAATCTCGTAAAATATTAACAGAGAGATGGTAATTACACATTGTCCCGATCCTCGGCGCAACGTGACGAAAAATCAAAAAAATGATTAATTTCCAATTTGGGCGACTGCTGATGATGCTATAGTTAAATAAGTGTTTGGGTAAAATCTAATAGGTACATAATATATGTCTTTCTTATATCATCATACTAATATTATAAATGCGAAAGTGTGTTTGTTTGTTGGTTTGTTGGTTTGTCCTTCAATCACGCCGCAACGGAGCAATGGATCGACGTGATTTTTGGCATGGGTATAGTTGAGGATCTGGAGAGTGACATAGGTTACATTTTATCCCAGATAATTAAGGAGTTCCCGCGGGAATCAAAAAAACTTAAACAATGCGGACGGAGTCGCGGCCATCAGCTAGTTATTAAATGCGCGAAAGTTCATGACATTTGCACTCCTTCACGCAAAAACGCGGATGAAAAAATAGGTAATATAGTTTAAATACATCAGGATCGTGAATACCTACTTATTAGTGAAGAAAATGAAGTTAATAAATGATAACTTGGGCATATAAAAAAGTTTATTTGATTTTTAGATTGGTTCCGTTTGCCGTGGTGACCCTAGGGCCATGGAGTCTTCGTGAAAAATATTGTTACGAGGTCATTTGCCTCATCTGGTGACAGTAGGGTTGGCTCAAAATGCCTATAGCTGATAAATAGATGGCCTGGTTCTTCAGCCCGATCGATTCGATCACAATGCTTCGCAATCGTGCATTGTAGAGTCAACATCTCCTGTATCTCATGTACAGATGCTCCGGTATCGGAGTGAAACGTACGTTGAGGGTATTTTGGAAGATTTATGTAGTGTGGAGATTATCGCGGGCTGCAAGTTCAAGATACGCACTGTACCACATAGCTCTACCTTCTGTGGCGGATTATAGAGAACAAAACTTTTAGTTTTTTCATTATCACGTTTTTTTATTGGAGTGTGGTCGACCAGTTCTGAACCCGTCTGGGGTCCTTGGGACGCAGCAGTAACGCAAACTCTCCGTTTGTCTGTCTGTCGATCCGTCAGTCCCGTGTCTGTCTGTCAGTCTGTCCATTGTCCGTATGTCTGTCCGTCATTTCGTCCGTTCGTCCGTGCGCCTGTTTGTGTATCGTTACATTTTCGCTTCTCGGGTATCGGCTCTACTCCACACTGCCAGTGTGCGTTGTGAGACATGAAATAATTTAAATAATTAAATAACATGGCCAAGTTTAAAGCTTCGCCTTATCAGAGGTCAGTTAACCGTTAAACGCAGTAATGACTATTTATTATTTAAGAGTATAAGCGGACCTCCATCAAAGGATATTGGTCATGAATATTTGAAGAGCTTTTGGTATTCATTTATTTATTAAACCTTAAATGAAGCAATTTATTTCTCTTTGTTAGTTACTTACGCGGAATCTAATGTTCAAGTTTTCAATCGCTACTTAGTCCATCCACGTGCTACCACCACTACAGGACGGTACGTCCCACTGCTGGGCACAGGCCACCACTCTCATAGGAGAGAGGGAATTCGAGCTTAGACCCACCACGCTGCTCCAATGCGGGTTAGCGGGCTTTAACGACTATTATCATGTTAGTGATAATAACCGGGACCGACGGCTTAACGTGCTCTCCGAGGCACGGGGGTGAAACACCGCCAACTTCCTAACTCCGGGCTAGTACTGAGAATTTCTAGTCAGAAAACCCCAATACTTAATTATGGTCCGACCCGGGACTCGAACCCGGGACCTCGTCGGCCGCAGTAGAACCTGCTAACCACTAGACCAACGAGGCAGTTACTTAGTCCATACCTACTAATATTAAAAATGTGAAAGTGTGTCTGTCTGACTGTCAATCGATTCAGGAGGGTGCCGGAAGCTGGGGCCTGGGACGTATTATGAGGATAGTTTTGAATAGGGATATTATAGTTTGTTTGACGTATAGGGATAGTTTGTATCCCGGGGAAGGACAGGCTACTTTTGTACGCGGACGAAGACGGTGGGCATCATCATAATATTACTAATATTATTAATGCAAAAGTGTGTTTGTATATTGGTTTGTACAAGCAAGGATCTGTAGAGTTTGACATGGTTACTCTTTATCCCGGAAAATCAAAGAGTTCCTCCGGGATTTTAAAACTCAAATACACGCGGATGAAGTCGCTTACATCACTGCGGATGGAGCGGGCGTTGAGGTCCCGGGTTCGATCCCCGGCTGAGTCAATTTGGGAATTTATAATTTTAGAATTCTCTCTTGTCTGGTCTGGTGGGAGGCTTCGACCGTGGCTAGTTACCAAGTTACCACCCTACCGACAAAGACGTGCCGCCAAGCAATTTAGCGTTCCGGTACGATGCCGTGTAGAAACCGATTAGGGGGTATGGGTTTGATAACTGCCATACCCCTAAAAAGTTAGCCCTCTACCATCTTAGACTGCATCATCACTTACCATCAGGTGAGATTGCAGTCAAGGGCTAATTTGTAGTTGATTAAAAAAAACTAGTATAGAATATTACGCAGGAGCACATATTAGGTACATAATATTCGACAATATAGTATACAGATAGTGTTTATTTGTTGCACTTTTTTTTTTTGTGTGGATATGAGAGTGACATCTAAATCCTCATCCATCTTACAAAGGTATTGTGGCAAGCTCATCTAGTTTTGCTTTAGCGCCGTAGTTTGGTTGAATGAGTGCAATAAATCGAAATCAATCTCATTAATGGACGGAAACAGCGCGCGATGGGCGGTTTTCAGATTTGGACCTGTTACCTACCTGAAATTGGTACCTACTTCCCAACTAGCAAAATAATGTCATATAAATGGTACAATAACGTTTTTTATTTAACTTTCGGTCTTATGAATAAGTTTTATAAAAGTTTTTTATATGTTAATATAACGTGGGTTTGGGCGCAGATTATATAACATTTAAATCGTGTAAGGGCCGTTTTGATGTCGCATTGGCGTCAATTAAATTGTGTAGAAATCACATAGGCGTTGTAATTTTAACTTATAAGTTTATTAATCGTATCTAGTTATACTACTACATGACTATAACCTCGTATAGATGTTAAAAATAACACAAAAGAGTCATGTTAGTGTTACATTTTGTTACAAAGAGGTCACCGCAGCATTGTGAAAGCTAATCTGATAATATTGAAAATTATTTTTTTGAAAAACAAAAAGGTAACTAAGTCCAAGTTGTAATTTAATTATTTATTTACTAGAGCCTACAATTAATGTGGTGGAAGATTAGAAGTGAGATGTGATGATACTTGGGAATTAAAAAATTCCGATAATATGTATGATCATCCTTGTTAATATTTTAATGCGCCTCCATAATATTGGTATTTCAATATTGTATATTAAAATAAAATACATTATTTGCCATTAACAGTTTCCGCCATATTTCCAACAAACATTGGGCGACCGCTTTGTGATGTTTATATAACTATAGGTTCTATACATGTTTTTTATACGATTTGAAGCGTCCGCCATGACGGTTGCTATTAGAGGAAATTAAAAATGTAGGTATTTTTGCTGTCTTGATAATTGATTGTAATTGATAATTTTTATTTACTTTTCTTCTAAAACCACCACTTCGTTTAATTCTTTTCCACTTTTCGGAATCCATAATGATTTATTTAATGAAAAATGGCGACTGAGTTATATAAAAGCTACTAATTCTCGTTTAAATAATCAAGTGACCTATATAAGTTATATAGAATAACGTTTCAAACTAAAAGTTACATAAAAGAGGAAGCGTACGATCTTAATACAACTGTTTTATAATTGTTAATTACAAAATCATTATAGGCCTGTTTGTTATATAAGTGTTGAATAAATGTTTCTAAAATTATACAAAATGGCGGCTCAGGACTATTACCTGACTGAAACGTTAACTCGACTCTAAGCCTTGTCGCGTAAACGTCTTGGAAGAAACGTTATATTAATGTCATATAAATTCATTGAGATGACGTTTCGCAGACCCTTTCATATGACTTAAATGTTATATAAGTAACTAGTATGGCGCGTGGTTGCGCGGCCCGCTACAGCGGACCGCGTAGTGGACCGCGTGGTCCACTGTCTACTTACTCGCTGTCCTACTATCCTGCCCCCCGATTATGTAAGAATGACCGATCAAATCGTCAAAGTTCGGCGTCAAAGTAAAATAAACCATAACAGCATTAAATTAGAGCTCAATTTCGAAACACGAAATTGAGCTCTAATTCAATGCTGTTATGGTTTATTTTACTTTGACGCCGAACTTTTACGATTTGATCGACAATTCTTACATAATCGGGCAGCTGGTTTACTGTCTACGTGTTCTGATCTGAACAACACACTGCTATGCTAGTGAGCACAGTGGAAGCGCCAGCACGCCAAGCGTCCGACGTAAAAGAAAATTCTCATAAAGGAAAAACATAAAACAAAGACCACCAACCCCCGCCCCTCCCTTTTTGTTTGAGCAGCCCCTAAGTAGGTACCTATCTTTAATACCCTGACCGTGCTCCTCACCCATCATCCGAACCTTCGATCATCATCTCACTCCATATTTTTTTCTCCGAACCATTCGTCAAAATGAGATTTCTTCCATAAAAACAAATCTTGAAAAGGTTAACCGTAGCCTCTTCAATATTCGACAAACATTTTCTATGGAAAATAAATTCCGCCATCTTGAATTTTTTTCCTGTTCATCAAGTAGACCTTCATGTTCTGGTCATCTTTTGCCAAGAAACCACTCTTCCATCTTTTATACTCTCCGTGATAGACATCGACGAAATTTGTATGGCGGCCATCTTAAATCCGCCATTTTGAATTTTTTTTCAGCTCACTGTCAATTGGATGAAGTTTCGAGTGACGTTTGGTCGAGCACCCCCCACCTATCTTCAATACCCTTTTCTATGGAAAAATAAATTCCGCCATCTTGAATTTTTTTCCTGTTCATCAAATAGACCCTCATGTCCTGATCATCTTTTGCCAAGAAACCACTCTTCCATCTTTTATACTCTCCGAGATAGACACCGAAGAAATTTGTATGGCGGCCATCTTAAATCCGCCATTTTGAATTTTTTTTCAGCTCACTGTCAATTGGATGAAGTTTCGAGTGACATTTGGTCGAGCACCCCCCACCTATCTTCGATACCCTGGCTGGTGCTCTTCATCCGTCTTCGAAATCCTCAATCATCAGCTCTCTTCGTATTTTTCCTCCCCATGAATTTTTGTCTTCTATACGAAACGATGAGTGAAAAAAAAAATGTTCATACAAAATTTTACAGGAGAGGTGATCAATCAGTGAATCAGCACGAGCAGCTATATATATATTAACTAGTGTTTCGCTCTGTGCGCGAGCTGCTAAAGCAGCTCACGAGATGTGGTTAGCCATAAATATCGATTTTGAACGAAATCGGTCCATTAACAAATAATTTCAAAATTGCGCTGATTTGTTAAAACGTTGGTATCTGTTTCCTGTTTTGTAATCCCAGGGAGCCCATAATATCGATTTTGAACGAAATCGGTCAATATATAAATAAATTCAAAATGGAGCAGATTTTTTAAAATTTTGGTACAAGTTTCCTGTTTTGAATTCCCAGGGATCCCAGGGATTGTAATATATTTAAATAACAGTTTCCTGTTTTGAGATCCCAGGGAGTCCTAAATATCGATTTAGAATGAAATCGGTCAATTAACAAAGAATTTCAAAATGGCGCTGATTTTTTAAAACTTTGGTAGGTATCAGTTTCCTGTTTTGTAATCCCAGGGAGCCCTAAATATGGATTTACTCCCATCCCACACCCAAACATACTATCTCTTAGACATGAACCACCCCGTTTCGGATCTGTGGCGCCGCGGTTCGAGGTCGAAAAATCTAAAATTTTAAAACACTACAGCTCAGCCGCCATCTTGTTTTTCCAATTTTATCACTTTTTCTATTGATCACTTACTAATTTCTTCAATAATTGCGAGTTGTAACGAAATCGGTTAAAAAACAAAAGAGTTGCAAGAATCACGTCGGCCGCCTTCTTGTTTTTCCAAAATGTCATAATTTATCCCCACTCGAATCCCGCACCCGAACACATCTCCCGTACCGGTCATTGTATCGTTTTCTGTCTCTTTATAAGAAAACAATGACGTCTTTTATAGTTCCTAATCGCCATATAATTTGGTATGAAAAAAAATATTCCGCCATCTTGATTTTTTTTCATTTCGTTAAATAGACCTCCTCGTCTTGGGCCCCAATCATGTAAGAATGGTCGATCAAACGTTAAAGATTTTCGTCAAAGTAAAATAAACCATGACAGCATTGAATTAGAGCTCAATTTCGTCTGCCCATTCTTATACGTTTAGGGTATCGTACATACCCTGATCATCTTTTGCCAAGAAACCACTCTTCCATCTTTTATACTTTCTGAGATAGACGCCAAATAAATTGGTATGGCAGCCATCTTAAATCCGCCATTTTGAATTTTTTTTCAGCTCATTGTCTATTGGATGAAGTTTCGAGTGACATTTGGTCGAGCACCCCCCACCTATCTTCTATGCTTCGATCGGTTCATTTCGGCAAATCAGCCGCCATCTTGTTTTCCCGAAATGTCATAATTTTTCCTTCTCCCATCCCACACCCAAACATAATATCTCTTAGACATGACCTACCTCGTTTCGGATCTGTGGCGCCGGGGTTCGAAAAATCTAAAATTTGAAAACAATACAGCTCGGCCACCATCTTATTTTTCGAATTTTTTCTATTTTTTTTATTGGTCATTTATTAATTTGTTAAATAATTGCGAGTTGTAACGATATTGGTTGGAAAACAAAAGAGTTGCAAGAATCACGTCGGCCGCCATTTTGTTTTTCCGAAATGTCATAATTTTTCCCAACTCGAATCCCGCACCCGAACACATCTCGCCTACATCATTGTATCGTTTTTTGTCTCTTTCTTGGAGAACAATGACGTCTTTTATAGTTCCTAATCGCCATTTAATTTGGTATGAAAAAAAATATTCCGCCATCTTGAAATTTTTTCATTTCGCTAAATAGACCTCCTCGTTCTGATCATCTCTTGCCGAGAAACCACAATTCCATCTCTAATACTCTTCGAGACAGACACTGATGAAATTTGTATGGCGGCCATCTTGAATCCACCATTTTGGAGATTTTTCAACTCACCGCCAATTGGATGAGGTTTCGAGTGACATTTGTTTGAGAACCCCCCACCTATCTTCAATACCTTGGCCGTGCTCTTTACCCGTCTCCGAAATCCTCAATCATCAGCTGTCTCCATATTTTTCTTCAAGTTATATTTTCTGATTTATATACGAAGCCATCAGTGAAAAAAAAATTTGTCATGCAAATTTTCGCAGGAGGGAGTTTTTGGGGAAAATCTCGAAAACTACCCCAAATGTGGCAACACTGTTTAGATATCTCGATACTGCCGGTCAAGTTACACAATCGATCCATACATGTCAACTTTCCCAACTGTTGCCAATTGCCTCAAAAACGTGATCGAAGTTTTCAAAAACACAAAAAGAATACAAAATGGCCGCCACCTGGTTTCACAGAAACATTTTACATAGTTTTATAATGTTTCCGTAAACTACAGGATATACCGCTTCTGATGACGTTTCAATTTTTCATCTCGCTTGCACCCAGCCGAAATGATCGCCCCTGAAAAAAGACCATTTCAGAAAGAAAAGAAAATTACTTTTACTTTGATAAATTCCAGTGTTGCCAGACCTCGGCGACGAAAATACCCAAATGTCATTCGCACAAGTGAGACACGTGGTTGCTCGTACTCAAATTTTGCAAAAAGTCCGTATTTCGATTTTTATATTTTTGGGGTAAATCTTGAAAATTTCCCGAAAAATGGGGTAATTTTTTTCCCCCAATCTATACCTCGAGTCTGTACACACAATCGCCCCCACGAAGTCGAAACGCTCCGACGTTGCCAACTGTGAGAAATTTGAATTTTAAAATTGCGTTTTTTCGTACCTCAAACAAAAAGGCCGCCGCGACAGCCGCCATCTTGAATTTTTAAAAACCACTCCCATTCTGTCAAAATCCATACTAATATTATAAATGCGAAAGTGTGTCTGTCTGTCTGTCTGTCTGTCTGTCTGTCTGTCTGTCTGTCTGTCTGCTACGCTTTCACGGCCCAACCGTTCAACCGATTTTGATGAAATTTGGTACAGGGATAGGTTGCATCCCGGGGAAGGACATAGGCTACTTTTTATCCCGGAAAAACAAACAGTTCCTGTGGGATAACATGCTATTTTTCTCGCATTTTTCTTCAATCACGCTTCAACGGCGCAACGGATCGACGTGATTTTTTGCATGGGTATATTTGAGGACCTGGAGAGTGACATAGGCCACTTTTTATCCCGGAAAAACAAACAGTTCCTGTGGGATAACATGCTCTTTTTCTCGCATTTTTCTTCAATCACGCTTCAACGGCGCAACGGATCGACGTGATTTTTCGCATGGGTATATTTGAGGACTTGGAGAGTGACATAGGCCACTTTTTATCCCGGAAAAACAAACAGTTCCTGTGGGATAGTATGCTCTTTTTCTTGCATTTGTTTCACCGTTACCACGTCCACACGTTCAGATTAGCCCACGTTCAGGTTATCATAACCTTCCGGTTAGCCCACGTCCAGGTCAGCCGACGTTTAGGTTAGCCCACGTTCAGGTTATCATACCCGTCCGGTTAGCCCACGTTCAGGTTAGCCGACGTTCAGGTTAGCACAAGTTCAGGTTAGTTGTCGGTCAGGTTAGCCGTCTTTCAAGTTAGCCGACGTTCAAGTTAGCCGACGTCCAAGTTACCTGACATTCAAGTTAGCCCACGTTCAGGTTAGCCCACGTTCAGGTTAGCCGACGTTAAGATTTATTTTAGGACAAGGTAAGTAACATGTGCTACCTTAGTAACATCGTGTCATACTAATAATATTATAAATGCGAAAGTGTTCTTGGAAGTTGTTCTCATTAAAGTAAAAAAAATAGGCAGTCAGGACTGCCGATAGAAGTGAAAACTAATATTAAAATATAAACCGTAAAACTAAGGCATTACAGTTTAATTATATTTAAGACCTTTAATAATAAGACCAATAATTTATATTTAAGACCTTTTGTCTTCGTAACAACGCATGGTGTCAGTCACGGTTACACATTAGCCCACGTTCAGGTTAGCCCACGTTCAGGTTAGCCGACGTTAAGATTTATTTTAGGACAAGGAAAGTAACATGTGCTACCTTAGTAACATCGTGTCATACTAATAATATTATAAATGCGAAAGTGTTCTTGGAAGTTGTTCTCATTAAAGTAAAAAAAATTGGCAGTCAGGACTGCCGATAGAAGTGAAAACTAATATTAAAATATAAACCGTAAAACTAAGGCATTACAGTTTAATTATATTTAAGACCTTTAATAATAAGACCAATAATTTATATTTAAGACCTTTTGTCTTCGTAACAACGCATGGTGTCAGTCACGGTTACACATTAGCCCACGTTCAGGTTAGCCCACGTTCAGGTTAGCCGACGTTAAGATTTATTTTAGGACAAGGTAAGTAACATGTGCTACCTTAGTAACATCGTGTCATACTAATAATATTATAAATGCGAAAGTGTTCTTGGAAGTTGTTCTCATTAAAGTAAAAAAAATAGGCAGTCAGGACTGCCGATAGAAGTGAAAACTAATATTAAAATATAAACCGTAAAACTAAGGCATTACAGTTTAATTATATTTAAGACCTTTAATAATAAGACCAATAATTTATATTTAAGACCTTTTGTCTTCGTAACAACGCATGGTGTCAGTCACGGTTACACATTAGCCCACGTTCAGGTTAGCCCACGTTCAGGTTAGCCGACGTTAAGATTTATTTTAGGACAAGGAAAGTAACATGTGCTACCTTAGTAACATCGTGTCATACTAATAATATTATAAATGCGAAAGTGTTCTTGGAAGTTGTTCTCATTAAAGTAAAAAAAATTGGCAGTCAGGACTGCCGATAGAAGTGAAAACTAATATTAAAATATAAACCGTAAAACTAAGGCATTACAGTTTAATTATATTTAAGACCTTTAATAATAAGACCAATAATTTATATTTAAGACCTTTTGTCTTCGTAACAACGCATGGTGTCAGTCACGGTTACACATTAGCCCACGTTCAGGTTAGCCCACGTTCAGGTTAGCCGACGTTAAGATTTATTTTAGGACAAGGAAAGTAACATGTGCTACCTTAGTAACATCGTGTCATACTAATAATATTATAAATGCGAAAGTGTTCTTGGAAGTTGTTCTCATTAAAGTAAAAAAAATTGGCAGTCAGGACTGCCGATAGAAGTGAAAACTAATATTAAAATATAAACCGTAAAACTAAGGCATTACAGTTTAATTATATTTAAGACCTTTAATAATAAGACCAATAATTTATATTTAAGACCTTTTGTCTTCGTAACAACGCATGGTGTCAGTCACGGTTACACATCACTTTTAAATATAAACCTTAAAACAAAAGGCAGTAGTTTTTTAGTTTGCAGACGAAAAAAAAACAAAAATTTTCTTTTTGGGGGGTAAATAGTAAGATAACAATGACTTAAAAAAAATAGAAATAGAATAGAAGAGATATTCGGGTTCAGAATTCAGAAAGCAGAGTTCAGAGTGCAAAGTTCCGAGTTCCGAGTTCAGAGATCAGACTTCAGAGTGCAGAGATCAGAGTGCAGAGTTCATACTTCAGAGTGCAGGGTTCAGAGTTCAGAGTGCAGAGTTCAGAGTTCAGAGTGCAGAGTTCAGAGTTCAGAATGGAGAGTTAAGACTTCAGAGTGCAGAGTTCAGAGTTCAGAGTTCAGAGTTCAGAGTGCATAAGTAGTTAAGAGTGCAGAGTTCAGACTTCAGAGTGCAGAGTTCAGAGTGCAGAGGTCAGAGTTCAGAGTGCAGAGGTCAGAGTTCAGAGTGCATAGTTCAGAGTTCAGAGTACAGAGGGCAGAGTTCAGAGTGAAGAGTTCAGAGTGCAGAGTTTAGAGTTCAGAGTGCAGAGTTCAGAAATCAGAGTTCAGAGTTCAAAGTGCAGAGTTAAGAATTCAGAGTGCAGAGTTCAGAGTTCAGAGTGCAGAGTTCAGACTGCAGGGTTCAGAGTGCAGAGTTCAGAGTGCAGAGTTCAGAGTTCAGAGTTCAGAATGCAGAGTTTAGACTTCAGAGTTCAGAGTGCAGAGGTCAGAGTTCAGAGTGCAGAGTTCAGAGTGCAGAGATCAGAGTGCATAGTTAAGAGTGCAGAGTTCAGACTTCAGAGTGCAGAGGTCAGAGTTCAGAGTGCAGAGTACAGAGTGCATAGTTCAGAGTGAATAGTTCAGAGTGCAGAGGTCACAGTTCAGAGTGCAGAGTTCAGAGTACATAGTTCAGAGTGCATAGTTCAGAGTGCAGAGTTCAGAGTGCAGAGTTCAGAGTGCAGAGTTCAGAGTGCAGAGTTCAGAGTGCAGAGTTTAGAGTTCAGAGTGCAGAGTTCAGAGTTCAGAGTATAGAGTTCAGAGTGCAGGGTTCAGAGTTCAGAGTGCAGAGTTCAGAGCGCTGAGTGAAATGTCTCAAACAGGCAGTCACAGTTAAGTTGATAATTGACAATCTTTCACATAAAACTCAGTTATTGTTCCCTTGAGCCACGCGAGCGAAGCCGCGGGTAATAGCTAGTACAGGATAATTGCAGGCGAAAAAAGAAAAAATTATCATGCTCGACCACGCCGTTTCGGATATGTGGCGCCGCGGTTCGGGGTCGAAAAATCAAAAATTTGAAAACACTACAGCTCGGCCGCCATCTTGTTTTTCCAATTTTTTCCACTTTTTCTATTGATCGTTTACTAATTTCTTCAATAATTGCGAGCTGTAACGAAATCGGTAAGAACACAAAAGAGTTGCAAGAATCACGTCTGCCGCCATCTTGTTTTTCCGAAATGTCATAATTTTTCCCTACTCCCATCCCGCACCCGAACACATCTCCCATACATCATTGTGTCGTTTTCTGTCTCTTTCTTGGAGAACAATAAATTATGCTAATGAGTCCTAATCGCCATATAATTTGGTATGAAAAAAAATATTCCGCCATCTTGAATTTTTTTTCTTTTCGCTAAATAAATCTTCTCGTCCTGATCATCTTTGGCCGAGAAACCACTCTTTCATCTTTTATACTTTCTGAGATGGACACCAAATAAATTTGTATGGCGGCCATCTTAAATCCGCCATTTTGAACTTTTTTCAGCTCATTGTCTTTTGGATGAAGTTTCGAATGACATTTGGTCGAGCACCCCCCACCTATCTTCAATACCTCGGCCGTGCCCTTTACCCGTCTCCGAAATCCTCAATCATCAGCTGTCTCCATATTTTTCTTCAAGTTATATTTTCTGATTTATATACGAAGCCATCAATGAAAAAAAAATTTGTCATGCAAAATTTAACAGGAGGGAGTTTTTGGGGAAAATCTCGAAAACTACCCCAAATGTGGCAACACTGTTTAGATATCTCGATACTGCCGGTCGAGTTACACAATCGATCCATACATGTCAACTTTCCCAAATGTTGCCAATTGCCACAAAAATGTGATCGAAATTTTCAAAAACACAAAAAGAATACAAAATGGCCACCACCTGGTTTCACAGAAACATTTTACATAGTTTTATAATGTTCCCGTAAACTACAGGATATACCGCTCCTGATGACGTTTAAATTTTTTGTCTCGCTCGCACCCAGCCGAAATGATCGCCCCTGAAAAAAGACCATGTCGAAAATCACTTTTACTTTGATAAATTCCAGTGTTGCCAGACCTCGGCGACGAAAATACCCAAATGTCATTCGCACAGGTGAGACACGTGGTTGCTCCTACTCAAATTTTCCAAAAAGTCCGTATTTCGATTTTTTTATTTTTGGGGTAAATCCTGAAAATTTCCCGAGAATTGGGGTAATTTTTTTTCCCCAATCCATACCTCGAGTCTGTCCACACAATCGCACCGTACAAGTCGAAACGCTCCGACGTTGCCAACTGTGAGAAATTTGAATTTTAAAATTGCGTTTTTTCGTACCTCAAACAAAAAGGTCGCCGCGACAGCCGCCATCTTGAATTTTTAAAAACCACTCCCATTTTGTCAAAATACAGGATAATTGTAGTCGAAAAAAGAAAAAATTATCATGCTCGACCACGCCGTTTCGGATCTGCGTCGCCGCGGTTCGGGTTCGAAAAATCAAAAATTTTAAAGCACTACAGCTCGGCCGCCATCTTGTTTTTCCAATTTTTTCCACTTTTTCTATTGATCGTTTCCTAATTTCTTCAATAATTGCGAGTTGTAACGAAATCGGTTGGAAAACAAAAGAGTTACAAGAATCACGTCGGCCGCCATCTTGTTTTTCCGAAAGGTCATAATTTTTCCCCACTCGAATCCCGCACCCGAACACATCTCCCCTACATCATTATATCGTTTTCTGTCTCTTTCTAGGAGAACAATTATGTCAATGAGTGAGTCAGTCAGTCAGTCAGTGGTAATCGAGCTATATATAGTATAACTAGTGTTTCGCTCTGTGCGCGAGCTGCTAAAGCAGCTCACGAGATGTGGTTAGACGTTAGTACTAAGTAGTACAGACTTGACGTCTATATTGTATTAAACCGAATTTATTTACTTAGATACACAATTCACCTTTTAGTAGAAAGATTTTAAAAATGGCGCTGATTTTTTAAAACTTTAGTATCACTTTCCTGTTTTGTAATCCCAGGGAGCCCTAATATCGATTTTGAACGAAATCGGTCAATAACAAAGAATTTAAAAATGGCGCTGATTTTTTAAAAATTTGGTATCAGTTTCCTGTTTTGTGATCCCAGGAAGTACTAAATATCGATTTTGAACGAAATCGGTCAATTAACAAATAAGTTCAAAATGGCGCGGATTTTTTTTAATTTTGGTAACAGTTTCCTGTTTTGTAACCCCAGGGAGTCCTAAATATCTATTTTGAACGAAATCAGTCAATTAACAAAGAATTTCAACATGGCGCTGATTTTTTTAAATATCTGTAACAGTTTCCTGTTTTGTAATCCCAGGGAGCCCTAATATCGATTTTGAACGAAATCTGTCAATTAACAAAGAATTTCAAAATGGCGCTAATCTTTTAAACCTTTGGTATCAGTTTCCTGTTTTGTGATCCCAGCGTGCCCTAAATATCAATTTTGAACGAAAACGGTCAATTAACAAAGAATTTCAAAATGGCACTGATTTTTTAAATTTTGGTATCAGTTTCCTGTTTTGTGATCCCAGCGTGCCCTAAATATCGATTTTGAACGAAATCGGTCAATTAACAAAGAATTTCAAAATGGCGCTGATTTTTTTAAAACTTTGGTATCAGTTTCCTGTTTTGTAATCCCAGGGAGCCCTAAATATCGATTTTGAACGAAATCTGTCAATTAACAAAGAGTTTCAAAATGGCGCTGATTTTTTAAGACTGTGGTATCAGTTTCCTGTTTTGTGATCCCAGGGAGTCCTAAATATCGATTTTGAACGAAATCGGTCTATTAACAAAAAATTTCAAAATGGCGGTGATTTTTTAAAACTTTGGTATCAGTTTCCTGTTTTGCAATCCCAGGTTGACCTAAGTATCGATTTTGAACGAAATCGATAAATTAACATATAATTTTAAAATGGCGCTGATTTTTTAAAATTTTTGTAGGTACCAGTTTCCTGTTTTGTAATCCCAGGGAGCCCTAAATATCGATTTTGAACGAAATCGGTCAATAATTAACAAACAATTTCAAAATGGCACTGATTTTTTAAAATTTTGGTACCAGTTTCCTGTTTTGTAATCCCAGGGAGCCCCGTCGTGGGCAAAACGGAACCGTATCAAAATCTTGCAAAGTTCTGCACTTCTAGTGACTACAGTCTCTTCAATATTCGCCACTAGCTATTACCCGCGGCTTCGCTCGCGTGGCTCAAGGGAACAATAACTGAGTTTTATGTGAAAGATTGTCAATTATCAACTTAACTGTGACTGCCTGTTTGAGACATTTCACTCAGCGCTCTGAACTCTGCACTCTGAACTCTGAACCCTGCACTCTGAACTCTATACTCTGAACTCTGAACTCTGCACTCTGAACTCTAAACTCTGCACTCTGAACTCTGCACTCTGAACTCTGCACTCTGAACTCTGCACTCTGAACTCTGCACTCTGAACTCTGCACTCTGAACTATGCACTCTGAACTATGTACTCTGAACTCTGCACTCTGAACTGTGACCTCTGCACTCTGAACTATTCACTCTGAACTATGCACTCTGTACTCTGCACTCTGAACTCTGACCTCTGCACTCTGAAGTCTGAACTCTGCACTCTTAACTATGCACTCTGATCTCTGCACTCTGAACTCTGCACTCTAAACTCTGACCTCTGCACTCTGAACTCTGAAGTCTAAACTCTGCATTCTGAACTCTGAACTCTGAACTCTGCACTCTGAACTCTGCACTCTGAACCCTGCAGTCTGAACTCTGCACTCTGAACTCTGAACTCTGCACTCTGAATTCTTAACTCTGCACTTTGAACTCTGAACTCTGATTTCTGAACTCTGCACTCTGAACTCTAAACTCTGCACTCTGAACTCTTCACTCTGAACTCTGCCCTCTGTACTCTGAACTCTGAACTATGCACTCTGAACTCTGACCTCTGCACTCTGAACTCTGACCTCTGCACTCTGAACTCTGCACTCTGAAGTCTGAACTCTGCACTCTTAACTACTTATGCACTCTGAACTCTGAACTCTGAACTCTGAACTCTGCACTCTGAAGTCTTAACTCTCCATTCTGAACTCTGAACTCTGCACTCTGAACTCTGAACTCTGCACTCTGAACTCTGAACCCTGCACTCTGAAGTATGAACTCTGCACTCTGATCTCTGCACTCTGAAGTCTGATCTCTGAACTCGGAACTCGGAACTTTGCACTCTGAACTCTGCTTTCTGAATTCTGAACCCGAATATCTCTTCTATTCTATTTCTATTTTTTTTAAGTCATTGTTATCTTACTATTTACCCCCCAAAAAGAAAATTTTTGTTTTTTTTTCGTCTGCAAACTAAAAAACTACTGCCTTTTGTTTTAAGGTTTATATTTAAAAGTGATGTGTAACCGTGACTGACACCATGCGTTGTTACGAAGACAAAAGGTCTTAAATATAAATTATTGGTCTTATTATTAAAGGTCTTAAATATAATTAAACTGTAATGCCTTAGTTTTACGGTTTATATTTTAATATTAGTTTTCACTTCTATCGGCAGTCCTGACTGCCAATTTTTTTTACTTTAATGAGAACAACTTCCAAGAACACTTTCGCATTTATAATATTATTAGTATGACACGATGTTACTAAGGTAGCACATGTTACTTTCCTTGTCCTAAAATAAATCTTAACGTCGGCTAACCTGAACGTGGGCTAACCTGAACGTGGGCTAATGTGTAACCGTGACTGACACCATGCGTTGTTACGAAGACAAAAGGTCTTAAATATAAATTATTGGTCTTATTATTAAAGGTCTTAAATATAATTAAACTGTAATGCCTTAGTTTTACGGTTTATATTTTAATATTAGTTTTCACTTCTATCGGCAGTCCTGACTGCCAATTTTTTTTACTTTAATGAGAACAACTTCCAAGAACACTTTCGCATTTATAATATTATTAGTATGACACGATGTTACTAAGGTAGCACATGTTACTTTCCTTGTCCTAAAATAAATCTTAACGTCGGCTAACCTGAACGTGGGCTAACCTGAACGTGGGCTAATGTGTAACCGTGACTGACACCATGCGTTGTTACGAAGACAAAAGGTCTTAAATATAAATTATTGGTCTTATTATTAAAGGTCTTAAATATAATTAAACTGTAATGCCTTAGTTTTACGGTTTATATTTTAATATTAGTTTTCACTTCTATCGGCAGTCCTGACTGCCTATTTTTTTTACTTTAATGAGAACAACTTCCAAGAACACTTTCGCATTTATAATATTATTAGTATGACACGATGTTACTAAGGTAGCACATGTTACTTACCTTGTCCTAAAATAAATCTTAACGTCGGCTAACCTGAACGTGGGCTAACCTGAACGTGGGCTAATGTGTAACCGTGACTGACACCATGCGTTGTTACGAAGACAAAAGGTCTTAAATATAAATTATTGGTCTTATTATTAAAGGTCTTAAATATAATTAAACTGTAATGCCTTAGTTTTACGGTTTATATTTTAATATTAGTTTTCACTTCTATCGGCAGTCCTGACTGCCAATTTTTTTTACTTTAATGAGAACAACTTCCAAGAACACTTTCGCATTTATAATATTATTAGTATGACACGATGTTACTAAGGTAGCACATGTTACTTTCCTTGTCCTAAAATAAATCTTAACGTCGGCTAACCTGAACGTGGGCTAACCTGAACGTGGGCTAATGTGTAACCGTGACTGACACCATGCGTTGTTACGAAGACAAAAGGTCTTAAATATAAATTATTGGTCTTATTATTAAAGGTCTTAAATATAATTAAACTGTAATGCCTTAGTTTTACGGTTTATATTTTAATATTAGTTTTCACTTCTATCGGCAGTCCTGACTGCCTATTTTTTTTACTTTAATGAGAACAACTTCCAAGAACACTTTCGCATTTATAATATTATTAGTATGACACGATGTTACTAAGGTAGCACATGTTACTTACCTTGTCCTAAAATAAATCTTAACGTCGGCTAACCTGAACGTGGGCTAACCTGAACGTGGGCTAACTTGAATGTCAGGTAACTTGGACGTCGGCTAACTTGAACGTCGGCTAACTTGAAAGACGGCTAACCTGACCGACAACTAACCTGAACTTGTGCTAACCTGAACGTCGGCTAACCTGAACGTGGGCTAACCGGACGGGTATGATAACCTGAACGTGGGCTAACCTAAACGTCGGCTGACCTGAACGTGGGCTAACCGGAAGGTTATGATAACCTGAACGTGGGCTAATCTGAACGTGTGGACGTGGTAACGGTGAAACAAATGCAAGAAAAAGAGCATACTATCCCACAGGAACTGTTTGTTTTTCCGGGATAAAAAGTGGCCTATGTCACTCTCCAAGTCCTCAAATATACCCATGCGAAAAATCACGTCGATCCGTTGCGCCGTTGAAGCGTGATTGAAGAAAAATGCGAGAAAAAGAGCATGTTATCCCACAGGAACTGTTTGTTTTTCCGGGATAAAAAGTGGCCTATGTCACTCTCCAGGTCCTCAAATATACCCATGCAAAAAATCACGTCGATCCGTTGCGCCGTTGAAGCGTGATTGAAGAAAAATGCGAGAAAAATAGCATGTTATCCCACAGGAACTGTTTGTTTTTCCGGGATAAAAAGTAGCCTATGTCCTTCCCCGGGATGCAACCTATCCCTGTACCAAATTTCATCAAAATCGGTTGAACGGTTGGGCCGTGAAAGCGTAGCAGACAGACAGACAGACAGACAGACAGACAGACAGACAGACAGACAGACACACTTTCGCATTTATAATATTAGTATGGATATATTTTCTATGGAAAATTAAATTCCGCCAGCTTGAATTTTTTTCCTGTTCATCAAGTAGACCTTCAGGTCCTGATCATCTTTTGCCACAAAACCACTCTTCCATCTTTTATACTTTCTGAGATAGACACCAAATAAATTTGTATGGCAGCCATCTTAAATCCGCCATTTTGAATTTTTTTTCAGCTCATTCTATTGGATGAAGTTTCGAATGACATTTGGTCGAGCACCTATCTTCAATGCTTCGATTGGTTCATTTCGGCAAATCGGCCGCCATCTTGTTTTTTGCCAAATGTCATAATTTTTCTCTACTTCTATCCCGCACCCAAACATATCTCCTTTACATGAACTACCCCGTTTCGGATCTGTGGCGCCGCGGTTCGGGGTCAAAAAATCAAAAATTTTAAAACACTACAGCTCGGCCGCCATCTTTTTTTTCCAATTTTTTCCACTTTTTCTATGGATCGTTTCTTAATTTCTTCAATTGTTGCGAGTTTTAACGAAATCGGTTGGAAAACAAAAGAGTTGCAAGAATCACGTCGGCCGCCATCTTGTTTTTCCGAAATGTCATGATTTTTCCATACTCCCATCCCGCACCCGAACACATCTCCCGTACATCATTGTATCGTTTTCTGTCTTTTTCTAGGAGAACAATAAATTATGTCAATGAGTTAGAATCGCCATATAATTTGGAATGAACAAAAATATTCCGCCATCTTGAATTTTTTTTCATTTAGCTAAATAGACCTTCTCGTCCTGATTATCTCTTGCCAAGTAACCACACTTCCATCTCTTATACTCTCAGAGATAGACACCAAATAAATTTGTATGGCGGCCATCTTAAATCCACCATTTTGAAATTTTTTCCAGCTCACTGTCAATTGGATGAAGTTTTGAATGACATTAGGTCGAGCACCCCCCACCCTCAATTCCTCGGCCGTGCTCTTTACCCGTCTCCGAAATCCTCAAT
Source organism: Erebia ligea (assembly GCA_917051295.2). NCBI lineage: Eukaryota > Metazoa > Arthropoda > Insecta > Lepidoptera > Nymphalidae > Erebia > Erebia ligea. Next base: position 11,889,248 of record OU785236.1, read on the forward strand.
CATTAGCTATCTCCATATTTTTCTTCCAGTTTAATTTTCTGACTTGTATATGAAGCCATCAGTGAAAAAAAAAATTTTTATACATAATTTTACAGGAGGAAATTTTTGGGGAAAATCTCGTAAACTACCCCAAATGTGGCAACACTGTTTAGATATCTCGTTACTGCCGGTTGAGTTACACAGTCGATCCATACATGTCAACTTTCCCAAATGTTGCCAACTGCCTCAAAAACGTGATCGAAATTTTGAAAAACACAAAAAGAATACAAAATGGCCGCCACCTCGTTTCACGAAAACATTTTACATAGTTTTATAATTTTCCCGTAAACTACAGGATATACCGCTCCTGATGACGTTTCAATTTTTCACCTCTCTTGCACCCAGCCCAAATGATCGCCCCTGAAAAAAGACCATGTCGAAAATCACTTTTACTTTGATAAATTCCAGTGTTGCCAGACCTCGGCGACGAAAATACCTAAATGTCATTCGTACAAGTTGGACACGTGGTTGCTCGTACTCGAATTTTGCAAAAAGTCCGTATTTCGATTTTTTATTTTTGGGGTAAATCTTGAAAATTCCCCGAGAAATGGGGTAATTTTTTTTCCCCACTCCATACGTCGTGTCTGTACGCACAATCGCGCCTTAGAAGTCTAAACGCTCCGACGTTGCTAACTGTGAGAAATTTGAATTTTAAAATTGCGTTTTTTCGTACCTCAAACCGAACGGCCGCTGCGACAGCCGCCATCTTGAATTTTTAAAAATTACTCCCATTCTGTCAAAATACAGGATAATTGTAGGCGTGAAAAGAAAAAAATATCATGCTCGACCACGCCGTTTCGGATCTGCGGCGCCGCGGTTCGGGGTCGAAAAATCAAAAATTTGAAAACACTACAGCTCAGCCGCCATCTTGGTTTTCCAATTTTTTCTACTTTTTCTATTGATCGTTTCCTAATTTCTTTAATAATTGTGAGTTGTAACAAAATCGGTTGGAAAACAAAAGAGTTACAAGAATCACGTCGGCCGCCATCTTGTTTTTCCGAAATATCATAATTTTTCCCTACTCGAATCTCACACCCGAACACATTTCCCGTACATCATTGTATCGTTTTCTGTCTCTTTCTATGAGAACAATTATGTATGTCCTAATCGCCATATAATTTGGTATGAAAAATAATATTCCGCCATCTTGAATTTTTTTTAATTCGCTACATAGACCTCCTCATTCTGATCATCTCTTGCCAAGAAACCACTCTTCCATCTTTTATATTTTTTGAGATAGACACCAAATAAATTTGTATGGCGGCCATCTTAAATCCGCCATTTTGAAATTTTTTTCAGCTCACTGTCTATTGGATGAAGTTTCGAATGACATTTGGTCGAGCACCCCCCACCTATCTTCAATACCTCGGCCGTGCTCTTTACCCGTCTCCGAAATCCTCAATCATCAGCTGCATCCATATTTTTCTTCAAGTTTAATTTTCTGACTTGTATACGAAGCCATCGATAAAAAAAAAAAATTTCATACAAAATTTTACAGGAGGAATTTTTGGGTAAAATCTCGAAAAGTACCCCAAATGTGGCAACACTGTTTAGATATCTCGATACTGCCGGTTAAGTTACACAATCGATCCATACATGTCGACTTTCCCAAATGTTGCCAACTGCCTCAAAAACGTGTTCGAAATTTTCAAAAAGTCAAAAAGAATACAAAATGGCCGCCACCTCGTTGCACAGAAACATTTTACATAGTTTCATAATTTTTCCGTAAACTACAGGATATACCGCTTCTGATGACGTTTAAATTTTTTGTCTCGCTCGCACCCAGCCGAAATGATCGCCCCTGAAAAAAGACCATGTCAAAAATCACTTTTACTTTGATAAATTCCAGTGTTGCCAGACCTCGGCGACGAAAATACCCAAATGTCATTCGCACAGGTGAGACACGTAGTTGCTCGTACTCAAATTTTCCAAAAAGTCCGTATTTCGATTTTTATATTTTTGGGGAAAATCCTGAAAATTTCCCGAGAAATGGGGTAATTTTTTTTCCCCAATCCATACCTCGAGTCTGTCCACACAATCGCACCGTACAAGTCGAAACGCTCCGACGTTGCCAACTGTGAGAAAATTGAATTTTAAAATTGCGTTTTTTCGTACCTCAAACAAAAAGGCCGCCGCGACAGCCGCCATCTTGAATTTTTAAAAACCACTCCCATTCTGTCAAAATACAGGATAATTGTAGTCGAAAAATGAAAAAATTATCATGCTCGACCACGCCGTTTCGGATCTGTGGTGCCGCGGTTCGGGGTCGAAAAATCAAAAATTTTAAAGCACTACAGCTCGGCCGCCATCTTGTTTTTCCAATTTTTTCCACTTTTTCTATTGATCGTTTCCTAATTTCTTCAATAATTGCGAGTTGTAACGAAATCGGTTGGAAAACAAAAGAGTTACAAGAATCACGTCGGCCGCCATCTTGTTTTTCCGAAATGTCATAATTTTTCCCCACTCGACTCCCGCACCCGAACACATCTCCCGTACATCATTATTTTGTTTTCTGTCTCTTTCTAGGAGAACAATTATGTCAATGAGTGAGTGAGTCAGTGGTAATCGAGCTATATATAGTATAAAACTAGTGTTTCGCTCTGTGCGCGAGCTGCTAAAGCAGCTCACGAGATGTGGTTAGCCCTTAATATCGATTTTGAACGAAATCGGTCAACTAACAAAGAATTTCAAAATGGCGCTGATTTTTTAAAACTTTGGTATCAGTTTCCTGTTTTGTGATCCCAGGGAGTCCTCAATATCGCTTTTGATCGAAATCGGTAAATTAACCAAGAATTTCAAAATGGCGCAGATTTTATAAAACTTTTTATATCAGGTTCCTGTTTTGTGATCCCAGGGAGCCCTAAATATCGATTTTGAACGAAATCGGTCAATTGACAAAGAATTTCAAAATAGTGCTGATTTCTTAAAACTTTAGTATCAGTTTCGTTTTGTAATCCCAGGTAGCCCTAAATATCGATTTTAAATTTCCTGTTTTGTGATCCCAGGGAGTCCTCAATATCGCTTTTGAACGAAATCGGTAAATTAAAAAAGAATTTCAAAATGGCGCTGATTTTTTAAAACTTTGGTATCAGGTTCCTGTTTTGTGATCCCAGGGAGTCCTAAATATCGATTTTGAACGAAATCAGTCAATTAACAAATAATTTCAAAATGGCGCTGATTTTTTATAATTCTGGTATCAGTTTCCTGTTTTGTTATCCCAAGGATCCTCAGATATCGATTTTGAACGAAATCGGTCAATTAACAAAGAATTTAAAAATGGCGCTGATTTTTTAAAACTTTGGTACCTATCAGTTTCGTTTTGTATTTTCAGGTAGCCCTAAATATCGATTTTGAACGAAATCGGTCAATTGACAAAGAATTTCAAAATATTGCTGATTTTTTAAAACTTTGGTATCAGTTTCGTTTTGTAATCCCAGGTAGCCCTAAATATCGATTTTGAACAAAAAATCAGCGCCATTTTGAAATTATTTGATAAAAATATTTTCAAAATGGCGCTGATTTTTTAAAACTTTGGTATCAGTTTCCTGTTTTGTGATCCCAGGGAGTCCTCAATATCGCTTTTGAACGAAATCGGTAAATTAACCAAGAATTTCAATATAAATGGCACTGATTTTTTAAAACTTTGGTACCAGGTTTCTGTTTTGTGATCCCAGGGAGACCTAAATATCGATTTTGAACGAAATCAGTCAATTAACAAATAATTTCAAAATGGCGCTGATTTTTTATAATTCTGGTATCAGTTTCCTGTTTTGTTATCCCAGGGCTCCTAAATCGGTCAATTGATAAATAATTTCAAAATGACTCTGATTTTTTAAAACTTTGGTATCAGTTTCCTGTATCGTGATCCAAGAAAGCCCTTAATATCGATTTTGAACGAAATCGGTAAATTAACAAATAATTTCAAAATGGCGCTGATTTTTTAAAATTTTGGTACCAGTTTCCTGTTTTGTAATCCCAGGGAGCCCTAAATATCGATTTTGAACGAAATCGGTCAATAAACAAAGGATTTCTAAATGGCGCAGATTTTTTTAAGCTTTGGAATCAGTTTCCTGTTTTGTCATCCCAGGGACCCTCAGATATCGGTTTTGAACGAAATCGGTGAATTAACAAAGCATTTCAAAATGGCGCTGGTTTTTTAAAACTTTGGTACCAGTTTCCTGTTTTGTAATCCCAGGGAGCCCTAAGTATCGATTTTGAACGAAATCGGCCAATTGACAAAGAATTTTAAAATGGCGCTGATTTAAATTTTGGTAACAGCTTCCTGTATTGAAATCCCAGGGAGCCCTAAATATCGATTTGGAACGAAATCGGTTAATTAATAAATAATTTCAAAATGGCGCTGATATTTTAAAATTTTGGTACCGGTTTTCTGTTTTGCAATCCCAGGGATCCTAAAATATCGATTTTGAACGAAATCGGTCAATTAACAAAGAATTTCAAAATGGCGCTGATTTTTTACAACTTTGGTATCAGTTACTTGTTTTATAACCCCAGGGAGCGCTAAATATCGATTTTGAACGAAATCGGTTATAAATTAAATAATTTCAAAATGGCGCTGATTTTTTTTAAATTTTGGTACCAGTTTCCTGTTTTGTAATCCCAGGGAGCCCTAAGTATCGATTTTGAATGAAATCGGTCAATTAACAAATAATTTCAAAATAGCGCTGATTTTTAAACTTTGGTACCAGTTTCCTGTTTTGTAATCCCAGGGAGCCCTAAATATCGATTTTGAAGGAAATCGGTCAATAAACAAAGGATTTCAAAATGGCGCAGATTTTTTTAAGCTTTGGAATCAGTTTCCTGTTTTGTCATCCCAGGGACCCTCAGATATCGGTTTTGAACGAAATCAGTGAATTAACAAATAATTTCAAAATGGCGCTGATTTTTTAAAACTTTGGTATCAGTTTCCTGTCTTGTACTCTCAAGGAGCCCCGTCGTGGGTAAAACGGAACCGTATCAAAATCTTGAAAAATCTTGGAAAAATAAATTCCGCTATCTTGAATTTTTTCCTGTTCATCAATTAGACCTTCAGGTCCATCATCTTTTGCCAAGAAACCACTCATTCATCTTACTTTCTGAGATAGACAGACACCAAAATATAAATTTGTATGGCAGCCTGAACATGAACTACACCGTTTCGGATCTGTGGCGCCGCGATTCGGGGTCGAAAAATCAAAAATTTGAAAATACTACAGCTCGGCCGCCATCTTGTTTTTCCAATTTTTTATACTTTTTCTATTGATGGTTTACTAATTCCTTCAATAATTGCGAGTTGTAACAAAATCGGTTGGAAAACAAAAGAGTTGCAAGAAACACGTCGGCCGCCATCTTGTTTTTCCGAAATGTCATAATTTTTCCCTACTCGAATCCCGCACCCGAACACATCTGCCTCACATCATTGTATCGTTTTCTGGCTCTTTCTAGGAGAACAATAAATTATGTCATTGAGTCCTAATCGCCATAATATAATTTGGTATGAAAAAAAATATTCCGCCATCTTGAAATTGTTTTCATTTCGCTAAATAGACCTCGTTGCTCTGATCAGCTCGTGCCAAGAAACCACACTTCCATCTCTTATACTCTCCGAGATAGACACTGACGAAATTTGTATGGCGGCCATCTTGAATGCACTATTTTGGAGTTTTTTTGAAACTCATCGCCAATTGGATGAGGTTTCGAGTGACATTTGTTCGAGCACCGCCCACCTATCTTCAATACCTTGGCCGTGCTCTTTACCCGTCTACGAAATCCTCAATCATCAGCTGTCTCCATATTTTTCTTCAAATTTAATTTTCTGACTTGTATACGAAGCCATCAGTGAAAAAAAAATTATTCATACATAATTTTACGGAAATTTGTGGGGAAAATCTCGAAAACTACCCCAAATGTGGCAACCCTGTTTAGATATCTCGATACTGCCGGTCCAGTCACACAATCGATCCATACACGTCAACTTTCCCAAATATTGTCATATGCCTCAAAAATGTGATCGAAATTTTGAAAAACGCAAAAATAATACAAAATAGCCACCACCTCGTTTCACAGAAACATTTTGCATAGTTTTATAATTTTCCCGTAAACTACAGGATATACCGCTCCTGTTGACGTTTTAATTTTTCATCTCGCTCGCACGCAGCCGAAACGATCGCCCCTGAAAATAGGCCATGTCGAAAATCACTTTTACGTTAATAAATTCCAGTGTTGCCAGACCTCGGCGGCGAAAATACCCAAATGTCATTCGTACAAGTAAGACGCGTGGTTGCTCGTACACGATTTTTGCAAAAAATACGTATTTCTATTTTTTTATTTTTGGGGTAAATCTTGAAAATTTCTCGAGAAATGGGGTAAATTTTTTCTCCAATCCATACCTCGAGTCTGTACACACAATCGCCCCGTAGAAGTCGAAACGATCCGACGTTGTGAACTGTGAGAAATTTGAATTTTAAAATGGCGTTTGTTCGTACCTCAAACCGAACGGCCGTCGCTACAGCCGCCATCTTGAATTCTTAAAACCACTCCCATTCTGTCAAAAAACAGGATAATTGTAGGTGAAAAAAGAAAAAATACTATGCTCGACCACGCCGTTTCGGAACTGTGGCGCCGCGGTTCGAGGTCGAAAAATAAAAATTTTGAAAACACTACGGCTCAGCCGCTATCTTGTTTTTCCAATTTTTTCCACCTTTTCTATTTATCGTTTACTAATTTCTTCAACAATTGCGAGTTGTAACGAAATCGGTTAGAAAACAAAAGAGTTGCAAGAATCACGTCGGCCGCCATCTTGTTTTTCCGAAATTTCATAATTTTTCCCTACTCGGATCCCGCACCCGAACACATCTCCCATACATCATTGTATCGTTTTCTGTCTCTTTCTAGAACAATAAATTATGTCAATGAGTCCTAATCGCCATATAATTTGGTATGAAAAAAAATATTCCGCCATCTTGAATTTTTTTCTTTTCGCTAAATAAATCTTCTCGTCCTGATCATCTTTGGCCGAGAAACCACTCTTTCATCTTTTATACTTTCTGAGATGGACACCAAATAAATTTGTATGGCGGCCATCTTATATCCGCCATTTTGAATTTTTTTTCAGCTCATTGTCTTTTGGATGAAGTTTCGAATGACATTTGGTCGAGCACCCCCCACCTATCTTCAATACCTCGGCCGTGCTCTTTACCCGTCTCCGAAATCCTCAATCATCAGGTGTCTCCATATTTTTGTTCAAGTTTACTTTTCTGACGTGTATACGAAACCATCAGTGAAAAAAATTTTTTCATACAAAATTTTACAGGAGGACATTTTTGGGAAAATCTCGAAAACTACCCCAAATGTGGCAACACTGTTTAGATATCTCGATACCGCTGGTTGAGTTACACACTCGATTTATACATGTCAACTTTCCCAAATGTTGCCAACTGCCTCAAAAACGTGTTCGAAATTTTCAAAAACACAAAAAAAATACAAAATGGCCGCCACCTCGTTGCACAGAAATATTTTACATAGTTTCATAATTTTCCCGTAAACTACAGGTCATACCGCTCCTGATGACGTTTTAATTTTTCATCTCGCTCGCACCCAGCAGAAATGATCGCCCCTGAAAGAAGACCATGTCGAAAATCACTTTTACTTTGATAAATTCCAGTGTTGCCAGACATTGGCGACGAAAATACCCAAATGTCATTCGCACAAGTGAGACACGTGGTTGCTCGTACTCAAATTTTGCAAAAAGTCCGTATTTCGATTTTTTTATTTTTGGGGTAAATCTTGAAAATTTCCCGAGAAATGGGGTAATTTTTTTTCCCTAATCCATACCTCGAGTCTGTACACACAATCGCCCTCTAGAAGTCGAAACGCTCCGACGTTGCCAACTGTGAGAAAATTGAATTTTAAAATTGCGTTTTTTCGTACCTCAAACAAAAAGGCCGCCGCGACAGCCGCCATCTTGAATTTTTAAAAACCACTCCCATTCTGTCAAAATACAGGATAATTGTAAGCGAAAAAAGAAAAAAATATCATGCTCGACCACGCCGTTTCGGATCTGCGGCGCCTCGGTTCGGGGTCGAAAAATCAAAAATTTGAAAACACTACAGCTCGGCCGCCATCTTGTTTTTCAAATTTTTTCCACTTTTTCTATAAATCGTTTCCTAATTTCTTCAATCGTTGCGAGTTTTAACGAAATCGGTTGGAAAACAAAAGAGTTACAAGAATCACGTCGGCCGCCATCTTGTTTTTCCGAAATGTCATAATTTTTCCCCACTCGAATCCCGCACCCGAACACATCTCCCCTACATCATTATATCGTTTTCTGTCTCTTTCTAGGAGAACAATTATGTCAATGAGTGAGTCAGTCAGTCAGTCAGTGAGTGGTAATCGAGCTATATATAGTATAATAATAACTAGTATGGCGCGTGGTTGCGCGGCCCGCTACAGCGGACCGCGTAGTGTACCGCGTGGTCCACTGTCTACTTACTCGCTGTCCTACTATCCTGCCCCCCGATTATGTAAGAATGGCCGATCAAATCGTCAAAGTTCGGCGTCAAAGTAAAATAAACCATAACAGCATTAAATTAGAGCTCAATTTCGAAACACGAAATTGAGCTCTAATTCAATGCTGTTACGGTTTATTTTACTTTGACGCCGAACTTTTTCGATTTGATCGACAATTCTTACATAATCGGGCAGCTGGTTTACTGTCTACGTGTTCTGATCTGAACAGCACACTGATATGCTAGTGAGCACAGTGGAAGCGCCAGCACGCCAAGCGTCCGACGTAAAAGAAAATTCTCATAAAGGAAAAACATAAAACAAAGACCACCAACCCCCCGCCCCTCCCTTTTTGTTTGAGCAGCCCCTAAGTAGGTACCTATCTTTAATACCCTGACCGTGCTCCTCACCCATCATCTGAACCTTCGATCATCATCTCTCTCCATATTTTTTCTCCGAACCATTCGTCAAAATGAGATTTCTTCCATAAAAACAAATCTTGAAAAGGAACCGTAGTCTTGCATAGTTCTGCACTAATTGTAGCCTCTTCAATATTCGCCATACATTTTCTATGGAAAATAAATTCCGCCATGTTCATCAAGTACCTAGACCTTCATGTTCTGATCATCTTTTGCCACGAAACCATTCTTCCATCTTTTATACTCTCCGAGATAGACACCGACGAAATTTGTATGGCGGCCATCTTAAATCCGCCATTTTGAATTTTTTTTCAGCTCACTGTCAATTGGATGAACTTTCGAGTAACATTTGGTCGAGCACCCCCCACCTATCTTCAATACCCTTTTCTATGGAAAAATAAATTCCGCCATCTTGAATTTTTTTCCTGTTCATCAAGTAGACCCTCATGTCCTGATTGTCTTTTTCCAAGAAACCATTCTTCCATCTTTTATACCCTCCGAGATAGACACCGTCGAAATTTGTATGGCGGCCATCTTAAATCCGCCATTTTGAATTTTTTTTTCAACTACCGCCAATTGGATGAGGTTTCGAATGACATTTGGTCGAGCACCCGCCACCTATCTTCAATACCCTGGCTGGTGCTCTTCATCCGTCTTCGAAATCCTCAATCATCAGCTCTCTCCGTATTTTTCCTCCGGATGAATTTTTGTCTTCTATACGAAACGATGAGTGAAAAAAAAAATGTTCATACAAAATTTTACAGGAGAGGTGATCAATCAGTCAATCAGCACGAGCAGCTATATATATATTAACTAGTATGGCGCGTGGTTGCGCGGCCCGCTGCAGCGGACCGCGTAGTGGACCGCGTGGACCACTGTCTACTTACTCGCTGTCCTACTATCCTGCCCCCCGATTATGTAAGAATGGCCGATCAAATCGTAAAAGTTCGGCGTCAAAGTAAAATAAACCACAACAACATTAAATTAGAGCTCAATTTCGAAAAACGAAATTGAGCTCTAATTCAATGCTGTTATGGTTTATTTTACTTTGACGCCGAACTTTTACGATTTGATCGACAATTCTTACATAATCGGGCAGCTGGTTTACTGTCTACGTGTTCTGATCTGAACAACACACTGCTATGCTAGTGAGCACAGTGGAAGCGCCAGCACGCCAAGCGTCCGACGTAAAAGAAAATTCTCATAAAGGAAAAACATAAAACAAAGACCACCAATCCCCCACCCCTCCCTTTTTGTTTGAGCAGCCCCTAAGTAGGTACCTATCTTTAATACCCTGACCGTGCTCCTCACCCATCATCCGAACCTTCGATCATCATCTCTCTCCATATTTTTTTCTCCGAACCATTCGTCAAAATGAGATTTCTTAAATAAAAACAAATCTTGAAAAGGAACCGTAGTCTTGCATAGTTCTACACTAATTGTAGCCTCTTCAATATTCGCCATACATTTTCTATGGAAAATAAATTCCGCCATCTTGAATTTTTTTGTTTTTTTTTTTGTTTGAGTTCTGATCATCTTTTGCTAGGAAACCACTCTTCCATCTTTTATACTCTCCGAGATAGACACCGTCGAAATTTGTATGGCGGCCATCTTAAATCCGCCATTTTGAAATTTTTTTCAGCTAACTGTCAATTGGATGAAGTTTCGAGTGACATTTGGTCGAGCACCCCCCACCTATCTTCAATACCCTTTTCTATGGAAAAATAAATTCCGCCATCTTGAATTTTTTTCCTGTTCATCAAGTAGACCCTCACGTCTTGATCATCTTTTGCCAAGAAACCACTCTTCCATCTTTTATACTCTCCGAGATAGACACCGATGAAATTTGTATGGCGGCCATCTTAAATCCGCCATTTTGAATTTTTTTTCAGCTCACTGTCAATCGGATGAAGTTTCGAGTGACATTTGGTCGAGCACCCCCCACCTATCTTCGATACCCTGGCTGGTGCTCTTCATCCGTCTTCGAAATCCTCAATCATCAGCTCTCTCCGTATTTTTCCTCCGGATGAATTTTTGTCTTCTATACGAAACGATGAGTGAAAAAAAAAATGTTCATACAAAATTTTACAGGAGAGGTGATCAATCAGTCAATCAGCACGAGCAGCTATATATATATTAACTAGTATGGCGCGTGGCTGCGCGGCCCGCTAAAGCGGACCGCGTATAGGGGCGCGTGGTCCACTGTCTACTTACTCGCTGTCCTACTATCCTGCCCCCCGATTATGTAAGAATGGCCGATCAAATCGTCAAAGTTCGGCGTCAAAGTAAAATAAACCATAACAGCATTAAATTAGAGCTCAATTTCGAAACACGAAATTGAGCTCTAATTCAATGCTGTTATGGTTTATTTTACTTTGACGCCGAACTTTTACGATTTGATCGACAATTCTTACATAATCGGGCAGCTGGTTTACTGTCTACGTGTTCTGATCTGAACAACACACTGCTATGCTAGTGAGCACAGTGGAAGCGCCAGCACGCCAAGCGTCCGACGTAAAAGAAAATTCTCATAAAGGAAAAACATAAAACAAAGACCACCAACCCCCCGCCCCTCCCTTTTTGTTTGAGCAGCCCCTAAGTAGGTACTGTTAGATTGGAAGTTAAATACAATTTATGTATGGTATCCCAGCTATGGTTTTGTAGAGTGGCAACACTTATCTGGGAACTCTATGATCATCATGTAAGATGGCGTAACGCTATTGACGTGTGTCGGTGTAAATAATTGCTAATTAAAGTATTAAAATGGATAAACCGTGTTTGGATTTAATAGTACCTATCTTTTATACCCTGACCGTGCTCCTCACCCATCATCCGAACCTTCGATCATCATCTCTCTCCATATTTTTTTCTCCGAACCATTCGTCAAAATGAGATTTCTTGCATAAAAACAAATCTTGAAAAGGAACCGTAGCCTCTTCAATATTCGCCATACCTAAATTTTCTATGGAAAAATAAATTCCGCCATCTTGATTTTTTTCCTGTTCATCAAGTAGATCTTCATGTCCTGATCATCTTTTGCCAAGAAACCACTCTTCCATCTTTTATACTCTCCGAGATAGACTTCGACGAAATTTGTATGGCGGCCATCTTAAATCCGCCATTTTGAATTTTTTTTCAGCTCACTGTCAATTGGATGAAGTTTCGAGTGACATTTGGTCGAGCACCCCCCACCTATCTTCAATACCCTTTTCTATGGAAAAATAAATTCCGCCATCTTGAATTTTTTTCCTGTTCATCAAGTAGACCCTCATGTCCTGATCATCTTTTGCCAAGAAACCACTCTTCCATCTTTTATACTCTCCGAGATAGACACCGTCGAAATTTGTATGGCGGCCATCTTAAATCCGCCATTTTGAATTTTTTTTCTGCTCACTGTCAATTGGATGAAGTTTCGAGTGACATTTGGTCGAGCACCCCCCACCTATCTTCGATACCCTGGCTGGTGCTCTTCATCCGTCTTCGAAATCCTCAATCATCAGCTCTCTCTGTATTTTTCCTCTTAATGAATTTTTGTCTTCTATACGAAACGATGAGTGAAAAAAAAAATGTTCATACAAAATTTTACAGGAGAGGTGATCAATGAGTCAGTCAGCACGAGCAGCTATATATATATTAATACGTCAAATTAAATACTACTTTACAACTGTTTGGTTGCTATAAAACTGTTATAAATGCCTTATAAGTCCGTTAGTTGTATAATTCTAATATTATACAACTTTTTTGCTAGTTGGGTTACTTAGCGTAAAGCCTGTTACCCCTGTTAGCGAGCGAGCTTTGTGGTTTTATACACATATTTAACTAGAATTTATCTAACAAAAGGGGTCAAATTAAGTAATGTACTGTACTCGAAATAGAATGTCTATTCCTAGCGGCTCCCTGCGAATCGCCTGATGACGTCCGTCCATCCAGTCTGCCAAAACTGAGCTCGCCAGTCGAAAATTTTGGGACCTCCACTAATTAGTACCTACTAGGTGCTAGGTGTAGGACTGTAGGTACGAGTACTTTTTTCTTTGTCATATCGCTCTTGTCCGAGCGGTCGTGGTCGTCACTTCTGTGTTGTGGCACGCTTGACTATGCGTCTCCACTCTTCTCTGATGGCTGCCTTCCGTGTGCATTCATGTAAGGGGACGTCCACCGCAGCCCTTACTTGGTTTGTCCACCTCATGAGTCATGGGTGATCTGCCTCGTGCCCTGGCGCCCTCTACTCTTCTTTAAACAACCATGACGTTCAATGAGATATTATGGTCCAAAGTAAGTGAGAATGCGAGCCTGAACAGTGTACAAAAGAGGCTGCTTGATGCAGAGTTCTTCAAGAATGGCCTTGTTAGTTCGAAATTCGGTCCAAGACACTCTCAACATTTTTCCCCATAGGTTACTGCCTAGCACTAAAAGCTAAGCTGTGTAATTTCACTATTAGGTAGGTGTGTGCTCTTTTCGCTTTTATCTAAATGCAAAATGGTAATCGTTGTGTTTTCGCAAAAGCCATTTGTCACGGACCATAGTAATGTTTTATTAAAAAGCGTCCGCGCCAACTAGCACAGATTGTTATCATTCCATTTTGCAATTTCGCACATTCCTGAATCACAGAACGCGATTACCACAGCTATTAAATACTACGTTATGAATAGAGCCATATTTAACAAACAGTTACAACCTTTTATTTAGTTTCTCCTGTCTCGGTGTCTGTAATCAAATCTTGCAAGATAAAGACCCACTTCCCGGTTTCTAATTGAGTTGAAATTTTGCATGTTAGTCTAGTCAACAAGTACTTTTTGGGTCAATCTTTTTTCTCCGCCTGCGAAAAATATGAACGAGGTGTCATTCGATTCGGAATAGCGTGTAGATGATTTTCGAACAAATTTCAAGACCCGCTTGTGAAAACTGCAAAAGTTATTAACAATTAACTGAAAAAAATGGGGTCTGGTTTCTAGCAGGTATCTCAAAAACGATTTGTTCTTTCAATTAGTTTTTCAATTAGTTTAAAAAAAGATTCAAAAAGATGAGGAAATTTCCCAAAAAAAAAATTTTACCTTGCGGAACTGTAGGACCAATATTTATAATTTTCCCAGAGGGTTTAAAATACGGCCGAAAACGGGGACTCTGGCTTGCGTAAGGGTTGCCCACGTTGGACCTTTAATGAATAAATATTATTTAAACCTATTAAATATGAAAATTAAGAATTGAAAAAATTCAGGCATCTACTGTATAGATGAATGAACAATAATCCGCGGTCAAAAATTTTTTATGGCGATTTTTCTATTAATTATGCATTAGTTAATTATTTTTTTTTCCTACTTGAACATGAACATTGCAAGTGCGATAATTGTTAAATAACAAATCTGAGATTTTTTTCCTTCTGGAAAAATTAAAAAATTGTTATTTTTTAATTTGTTCTCAACAATTTACTTAGGTTAAAAATTAAAAAGCTTAATAAACCATTGAAATATATACTTATTTTTTTCCATATTTTTCGGACGCGGAGAAAAAAGTTTGACCCAAAAAGCACTTGATTATTCTAATTGGATCACAATGCAATATTATTGTGACAATAGAGCTGAATGCTGATTAAGGAGCCGGAAGGCGGCTATTGGAGCTCTGCACTAAAACGATATTAATTTTCGTCGTTTTCGTAACGATTCGTCTTGACAAGTTCTCTGGCACTAAAAGGATTTTTTTATTAACATCTTAGTATTAAAAGCTTGTTTTAAAATTATTATTTTTTGCGATGTGACTGCAAGTTTCAATTGATAGATCATAGGTATACCAACAAATCCATCAATTCAAAACAGGCTCAAATTACCAACTTATACTGGAATACTTGGTACAATACTTACTTACAATGGAAAGCTAGAAAAACGGCTGTAAATAGTTAGTAGAGGCATGGGTAAAAGGTTAACTCGTAGTGTTTTGTTTTACATTTTTTCTCGAAAAGTCGCTATAAACATGTTTTTAGACAATGTAAGTGACTTTGAGTAATCGTTGGCTGAAACATCAATTACCCGAAAGCAGACTAATGGATTTTAAAGGCTTAAATAAAAATCGACTTGCGTCTCCTCGGGGACCCGTCACCCGCCCAGACGGTTCGACGATCGGCCGGACGGTGAATACTTGCCAATAGAAGTTAGAACATAGAATAAGGCGAAAACACACTACGGACAAAAAAATGTCAGGCGGACATAAAGTCGCGCGGGCACTTTTATATGGAGCTGCGCAGACTACCGCGACACGATGAAACGTATTTCTTCGCCTTCATTGTACCTACGCAATTAGAAGATGCCCGCGACCTCGTCCGCGTTGATTTTTCTTTTTATAAATAAAGTGTTTTTTCCGAACATTTTTTTTGTGAACATGCTTGCTATGAAGTGTGCTACTTTGCATAAAATAATTACCATCATAACATTAGCCCAAGTCAGAAAATTTTTGGTCGAAAGTGAAAAGTTTACGTTCGACAGAAGTAGAGACGAATTTTCAACTTATGATCAAAAATACTTAAACCTGTCTACGTCACCTCCGACTAATTTCAAAAACTTTTGGGGTTCCTAAGCTTCCCTTAATAGTGAAAAAATTTGGTAGGTACTTTAGGGGTCATTATTGTGAGAAATCGGACTTCAAATTTGGTAAGGCGGTAATTTCTGAGCATAAAATTTGATTCTTAAAATTGAGTTTTGCCTATTTTTGACAATTTTATGGCTAATTGAAGTAGGAAATTTTTGAATTTAAGTATTTTCTACAAAAATAGTCGATATTTTTCGATTAAGTGACTTCAAGGTTACGTAAAAGTTATTTGGATTTTTTTGTTTTTTAGAGTCAGTAGGCCAAAAAAACCGAATTGCACCAAGTTAGGTACTAAAATAGCTTTATCTTATTATCCTTCTGTCAATAAAGTATAGCTTTTCCGCATCTACAAGCATTATTTCCTGTTTTTGTCGGCAGCATTGTGTATTGCTGGCAAAAACCGGTAACCGAAACCATTTGTACCCATATAACATGAAAAAATTAATCAATATAAATGTCTCATTTGGTGACAAGGGCTGGCTCATTTTTCACGCAGAATCAGCCTGGTTGTTCAGTTAAAAGTTGCAGTGGGCAGGCAATCGTGTCTAAGCAGCGGTGGCTGATGAGGCCGAAAGGTCCTGGAGTGGGACCGCGCATAAGTAAGTGTAGATACATATTATCTTCTGTGTGGCGTGGAGGCTGAGGCATCCAGCACGATAGACTGGATGTTAAAAAGCGGGAGTCATTTGGAAGCGAAAAAAAGAGGGGTCGGTCTTGCTCATTAAAGGAAAGCCTATATTCAACATGGACTTACACAAGCTTATAATATTATGATATTAAATCTTACCTACCTTAGTACCTACCGAATATATAAATGTTAATCCACCTAAAGCCACCTCGAAAATAGGTCCCTGAAATTCGTTACATAATATAATTTTCGTCGATTAAAGCATCAATTACCAGAAAAATGATTATTATTTTGTGAACGAAAATAAGGTTTACAAAATATACTGCTAAAAGTCGGGATCAAAGTAAATTTTCGAAGAATCAGATCCCTTAATTCTAAAAGCTTTTGAATTGAAGTAAATTATGATTTAGTTGGAGGATTTGAAGTTTTTTTGTAAATTAGTTCAGGTTTTTGTAAATTTTATTAAGTGTTTGTTATCTCTGTATGATTATGGCAGGGATAACGAACCTTTTTAAATCTCACACCAATTTTATTTAGAAAAATTGTCGTTCGTTCGTTTATCGTTTAAAATCGTTTACTTACTCGCCTGGGTATCGTACTCGCTACGCCTATAATCTTCTACTAAGATTTTTTTGAATACAGTTTTTTTTAAAACTGTAGGTTAGCACTCTTCCCCCCCAGGGGGGATACCTTGGTAGGGACTAGTGGAACAGGCCTTTAATACAAGATCAAACTTCACGAACCGATTAGGTAGATTTACTCCATACTTCTAGGAAAATTTAGAAACTGATGATTTTCCATTTTGACTAACGCGAGAAATACACTTACGTTACGTTTATAATCTCTTTTTTATTGCGAGATAGGCACCAACTTGACGACAATCATGCTTAGTGTAAAGCAATGATGAGATCTAGGTTGGAACGTGCTTGCCTAGAAGATGTTTATTCACTCTTGCCTTGAAGGTGCCTAAGTTATACGTGGCAGGAAACACGTGCGCCGGGAGGGTGTTCCACAACTTGGCGGTTCGTTGGTTCGTTGGTTGGCGGTCGTAGAAACGTCGAGCAAAAACGTTTCGTGCGAGCAGATTGGACGTCAATCACATAATGATGTCAACGCTGACGGTTTCTCGCTGTTCTGTGGCACAACGGAGAAGGAAGAACAAGGGTGTGAAGTAAATAAAGAAAGTCTTTATATTTAGCTCAATTTAAAAATTAAAAATTTAAATCAATTCAATAAAAATACATTTATATCAACCATCATAACAAAAGTTCTGGAAATTGAATAAAGTCTGTTGCTGTTACAAAGCCTGGATTTACATTATTTAGACTCTTGTTGAATAATTTTTTCATTAATGCCTTAGTAGCTCGACGCTTAAAGATGTGGACAAAAAATAAAAATATTTAGGCAAGTATATCTATTATAACTTTTATAATATCAACCCATTTCCCTTATTCCCACCTTTCATTTTTTTATTATCTTACAAGCTGTCTAAAGGTAGTTCGCTTCTATAATAAAGTCACACTTGGATGGAAACGAGATATCATGAAGAGAGTTGAGAAGTGCAGACTGTAGAAATTAGACCACTTAAGAATCATATTGAATATTGATATTTGATACCCACCACCACTACAACCCAATAACGTCCCACTCTGGGCACAGGCCTCCACTCTCATAGGAGAGAGGGATTTAGAGCTTAGACCCACCACGCTGCTCCAATGCGGGTTGGCGGGTTAGGAATATTGATACGTATATTGATATTGTAATAGGCGTCATGCGTCGTGAAAAGTAGGAATATTCGAAATATTTACCCAAAGCTTCCCTGTTCGATCTTTAGAACTGTGGAAACTTTAGAAAAGCTCGAAGGGGTACTAACAGTTGTCTTTTACCCCTAGATTACAGCATCATGGATTATGGAATTCGGCTTCAGTGCCCCGGCATCCGCCGATGTGTTCGCACGCGAGATCTGTGTTTCTCAGTTGTGTACGCGAGTGCAATTATTATTACGATGTGTGCAGTTTATCGTGTGTGAATTGTGAGTGATTTTGTGTCTTGTTTTTGGATCCGGAGTTGCATCAAACATCATCAGCAAAATGTAAGCTTTAGGATTAATTATTTATCGGTGATTTTATGTTATCGGCACTGTTTTTGCTGCGGATAAACAAGTGTTCAAGTACCTACTGCAAATAGTGGAAAAATGTTTTAAATGCATTTAAGTAGGTAGTTACCTACTGCTCATTGAAATTACAAATTGAGTTGTCTGTGCTCGTTTTTTAGTTGTGAGTTTTAATATCGTATTTTTTTTCAGTTTGAGTATTAAATTGTGCTATAAATCAATAAAATAGTTTCCTCATTTAGGATGCCTATAAAAAAATCCAGTCAAAAGAAAATGCGTAGTTTTCAAAAAGCAGACCGTAGGTTTCGCGCATCTGGTGTTGCATTTTTATAGCTTAATTAAATAAGTAATATTTGGTTTCAAAACCAAAAAGATAAATTCAGGAAATTTTATCTAATGTCTTATCTTCACGTCAACAATCAACTTAAACTTTGAAAAAATTTAGTTACTTGACTTGGAGTAAAGTTTAACTTTTATTTACCTTTTGACCAAAAGGTGAGGTGAGGTAAGGTGTTTTATAGAATGCTTCTGTGAAAATAAAGTTGATGACAGCGAAAACTGCTGCCAAACAAGTTCTATATTTTAAAACAACACCAGCGTTGTACCTACTTGCAAAATGTGCATCCCCCACCACCACCACTACAGCCCATTACACGTCCCACTGCTGGGCACAGGCCTCCACTCTCCACTCTCTCAATTAGAGCTTAGACCCACCACGCTGCGCCAATGCGGGTTGGCGGGCTTTAACGACTATAAATCACTAGCTGATGCCCGCGACTTCGTCCCCGTGGTTTAAGTTTATTTATTCCTGCGGGAACTCCTTAATTTTCCGGGGTAAAAAGTAGCCTATATCACTCTCCAGGTCCTCAACTATACCCATGCCAAAAATCAAGTCGATCCGTTGCTCCGTTGCGGTGTGATTGAAGGACAAACCAACAAACAAACACAGTTTCATATTTATAATATTAGTATGGATGTTAGTGATAATAACCGGGACCGACGGCTTAACGTGCTCTCCGAGGCACGGGGGTGAAACACCACCAACTTCCTAACTCCGGGTTAGTACTGATAATTTCTAGACAGAAAAACCCAATACTTAATTATGGCCCGACCTGGGACTCGAACCCGGGCCGACCTGGGCAGTTATCATAATATAAATGTGCATCAGTTTAATAATAATCGGTCGGCAATCATCAATCGGAGACCTTGAAATGCATTGCAGGCAATGCATTTCAAGGTCTCCGTACTCGACTGTGATTTCTTTCATATGAAAAATGAACACATTTATCGATATTGTTTTGTTCTAGTTTATTTATTGTCAATAAATGGTCATTAAAGCGGGTCAATCACTTATTTACCTAATTGAATAATAAATACTGCATTTGGTGCATACAATTTGGTAAATGCAGCTTGTTGCCAATTATAATGGAGAGCGACAAAGCGACGTTGTGGGCTGTGGCATGCCAAAGGGAGACTAGAGTCTAGAGTCTAGACATATTGTGTAGTTCTGGATCGAAATAGTTCCATGATACTAGTTCAGGGTGTCGGTCCAAACCGAGATGTCAAACGAAACAGGTTCAGATCGTCCTACGGTGCACCGTGCAAGATCAACTGCGTTAACGATTTTATGTATATACTAGCTGATGCCCGCGACTTCGTCTGCGTGGATTGAGGTTTTGTTGCTTCCCGCAGAAACTTTTTGATCTTCCGGGATAAAAAGTAGCCTATGTGTTATTCCAGACTTTAATCTATCTCTGTGCCATATTACATCCAGATCCGTTCAGCCGTTCGGGCGTGATTGAGTAACAAACATCCATCCATACATCCATACATCCATCCAAACTTTCGGATTTATAATATTTATTGGACTAGCTGATGCCCGCGACTTTCGTCTGTAACTTTTCCT
Source organism: Erebia ligea (assembly GCA_917051295.2). Lineage (NCBI taxonomy): Eukaryota > Metazoa > Arthropoda > Insecta > Lepidoptera > Nymphalidae > Erebia > Erebia ligea. The sequence continues at coordinate 11,909,434 of OU785236.1, forward strand.
GCATTCATATAAACATACGCTCAATAGTTAAAAACTTCTCTTATATAGAATTACTCGTATCTGACTGTAAGCAAGATCTCGATGTGATAATTTTAACAGAAGTAGGTATCACAGATCGCATTAGTTCGTTATTTCATCTTAGTGGCTATAGCATGCACACAAAGTTACGAAGTGAACGCAGAGGCGGGGGAATCATAATGTACGTCCACAATAAACACAAATTCAGCGAACTCAAACTAACGACTAAATACTGTGAATGCCTAGCCGGTAAGTTAACAACTTTAACAAATCACTCGATATATTTGTGTGCTATCTATAGGCCACCATCACTAAGTATATCTCATTTCCTAGGTGAATTACACACTTTAATAGCTCGCGCCGCAAATAGCGATCTTATCGTTTTAGGCGATATTAACATCAATATTAAATCACCAAATAATATTTGTAACCAGTACCTAAACCTTTTATATGGAAACGGGCTTGAGTGTGGTATATCAGACTACACTAGAATCGAAACTGCAAAAGGGTACACCTCTAAATCATGTATAGATCACATTTTTCTTAGATCACATACTCAAGAAGCATACTCTGCGGCGGTCGGGACTGTACTAGCGGACCATCGCCTGACGGTCTTGACTTGCATTGGTACGCAACACAATATACAGGTTGCTCCGAAATACATCACAAAATACAATCAGAGAATCATTCAACGAGAACTTAACACGATAAACTGGAACGATCTAGGTGCCGATGAATGCTCGGTAAAATTATATAATAACTTAAAGGCGAGGATATTAAAATGCTACGAACTTGGCCGTTATACAACACAAATAAAATGCTCCAAAAGGAGCTCCGAAAAATGGGTTAATAATAAAATAATAAAAATGTGTAAACAAAAAGATGCCAAATTTATCGAATGGAAAAAAGACCCCAGCAATAAAATTCATAAATTAGCTTATACAAAAATTAGAAATAAATGTAACACACGAATACAAAAACAAAAAGATAAAACTACACAAAAAGATATTGAAGACGCGAAAAACGAACCTAAAAAGTTATGGAATTTACTAGCCAGAATAACAGGAAGAACAAAAGAATCTCTCGATAATATTATTTTGAAAGCCTTTCGTAATAATAATCATGACGTAAAACTAATTGCAAACAATTTTGCTAGGAACTTTGATAAAAATATTAAAGACGCTCTCCCAAAATGTAAAATCCAACTATTAGACTCAAATCTATATACTAAACCTGCGAACGTCTCAATACGGTTTAAAAAAGCAAACCCACTAGATATACATAAAATAATACGTAAAATCCAGACAAACAAATCACCAGGAATCGACGGGATAAAACCAATTGACATTAAAAATATATCAAATAAAATCGCCAGCGCAATTGCAAAGCTGATAAACATAAGTGTCATCTCTGGCTCATTTCCGAATGAATTAAAATCAGGCATTGTACGACCGATCTTCAAGAAAGGGAGCAAACAAGACTACAATAACTACCGGCCTATCACTATACTACCAATAATCGACAAAATTGCCGAAAAATACATAAGCAGTCAGATACATGACTTTTATAAAAATAACGACATCCTAGCCTGTGAACAGTACGGCTTTCAACCGAATAAGAGTACGACTCAATTATTATCAAAATTAACTGATTACATAAACTCTTGCCTTAATAAGAAAAACCATGTACTAATGGTATTTATCGATTATACTAAAGCGTTCGATGTTTTAGAGCACAGGACGTTAATCGACAGATTAGAAATATCAGGTATTAGGGGTCCACTATTGCAGTGGTGTGAAAACTACCTTAGCAACAGAACTTACGTTGTGCAGGTGGGTAGGGAGTTGAGTGACAAGGTCCAAGTAACAGAGGGAACAGCTCAGGGTTCTGTGCTAGGACCCTTGCACTACTTGGCATATGTCAATGACGCAAAAAACATTATACAAAAATGTAAACTTTTTCAATATGCCGACGACACGTGCATTGTAGCTGCAGACCGAAACATAGAAACAGCAATGGCGAACTTGCAATCTGACTTTGACCTGCTTTGCGGATGGTCTCACGATATGGGACTTGTGGTGAATACGCAAAAAACGAAACTTCTGCACATACGCTCGAGTCACAATAAAAATACTATCGAGCCGGAGATCATATCACACGACCATAATTGCATGCACTCTAACTCTTCAGCCTGCCACTGCCCAAAATTAGAAAAAGTATTAGATCACACTTATTTGGGGCTTGTAATTGACTGTAGGTTTAACTGGGAAAAACATGTTGAGGCAGTTCGTAATAAACTTCGCTTGGTATTAGCGAAATTGTCAATTGTTAAAAATAAAATGCGCTTTAAAACACGACTACATCTATATATAGCATTAATGGAAAGTATTATTGCATACGGTCTCAGCAGCTACGGTCGCACTTTCAAAACTCATCTAAACAAGATATACAGTCTGCAACTAAGAACTCTTAAAATGATAGTACCACACAAAATAAAAAACAAATATCGCAATGACGAAGATGAGATCTTTAAATATTGCAACGTTCTTCCAATCCACCGTAAAGTAACGCTAGCTCTTCTAACACAAAACTTCTTTGACTATCAACATAATTACTCTAAACAGCCAATAGTAACAAGAAGAGCAGCGGAATGCAGGATTGCAACCGTAACGTCACATAATTTCTATGGTGAAAGAACCACGCAATACCTCATACCGCGTCTGTTGAATAGAATACCATATACTGTAAGAAATTCAATAACAAAGAACAATATCAAATTTAAAATAAAAGACCTTATACTTAAAAACCCGACTATGTTTTCCTAAGTATTCATTTTCTACATAAAAAACAAAATAATAATAATAACCCATAATATTATAAGAACATAATATAATACTCAATACCATTGTACATAAATTCGTGGCAGCCTGTATACAACCTATACGCATGACAAGTAACTCGCAACATTACCACAAGTTGCACTCGAACTACCTACATAGTTCAATTTTTATTTAATACGCTAAGTCTCGTTATAATTGTTATATGCTAGTTTTAACTAATTGCCATTCATTATCGTATGTATGTTTAATTGTATATTAACTTCTTTCTTTAATTCGTTTCTAACTACCTACTTATATTGTAGTTATTGTAATTAGTATACGTATTTATAGTAGGGGAATGTGCAGTACCCAGACAAGCCGACGAGGCTTAAGGGTACGAAGTTATCATATTGTATTTGCATAGTTTATAAAATGATGAATTAAATAAAAAAAAAAAAATAAAAAAAAAAAAAAAAAAAGTCCGCGTGAATCGAGGTTTTTCGGTTCCCGCGGGAGCTCCTTAATTTTCCGGGATAAAAAGTAGCCTATGTGTTATTCCAGACTATAATCTATCTCTGTGCCAAATTTCATCCATATCCGTTCAGCCGTTGGGGCGTAATTGAGTAAGAAACATCCTTACATCCATACATCCACACATCCATACATCCATCCAAACTTTCGCATTTATAATATTTATTTGATATATTACAGAATAGATATATATATTTATAGATATTATGTATTATATAATAGATAATAAATATCTCTGCTCTACGTAGTTACGTACTGTAAGAAATACTTAGTGCTTGGTAGTTTATTTATTTTATCAAAGTCGCACATATTTTTTAAGATTCAGATAACATTGTATGGGACTGGTTTAGATCGGCCACCTTGTACTAGCGCATACTCAGTGTCCGTGACTCGGGGCTTGCGGACGGCATCAAACGAGTTTGCAGAAATGGATACTATCGAAATGCAGGCATGCCGGGCCAATGCACCTATAGCCTGTCTTCGGGCCATACCTTTATTCAAAGCAATCTTTGATCACATAATATTATAAATGCTCGGTCTCAAGAAGCATCATTGTGATTTTTTTTTTTAACCACTACAGTTTAGCCCTTGACTGCCATCTCACCTGATGGTAAGTGATGATGCAGTCTAAGATGGTAGCGGGCTAACCTGTTATTCCAGTTCGGGTTCAGTTCGGGATGTTCGGGTGATTCCAGTATTTTTAAAGCAACTTTTAAAGGGTAAAACGTGACATGTACCTACTTTCGGTATAAGCTAATTCAGTAATTGAGGTAGATTGTGTAGAGTGAGGTAGACCCGCAAAGCATTAACTTAATATAAGATTAAGGCATGGATAAACGGATAAGATCTCAGAACTAATGTTAATTTACCGAGGATTGAATTAGCAATAGGTGGGCAAACGTCGTGATTTGAGAACTCCAAAAAATTTTAGCACATAGGTAGTCAACTCAACAACTTATTTCATGTGGTACAACACTGCGTATCACTCAAGAAGCATAAGTAGCACAAGTTATAGCACAGTTAGTTGAGCCAAGGCTGTTAACCAATACGAAAAGCTATAGGTCTACCAGAATCTGCAAAAAATACACCTAAAAGTACCAGTATACGGTGTATACTTTTTGCCATCAGATTCTGGTAGACCTATAATAAGGTTCTAGCTTATGTGGTTAATCGGGAGACACTTTGCGGACCTCCCTGGCGCAGTGTTGAGCGTTGTAGTCTTAACGTGCGGCTGTCCTGGGTTCGATCCCCGGCAAGGTAAATTTAGTAATTTATAATTTCTGAATTTTCCCTGGTATGGCCTGGTGGGAGGCTTCGGCCGTGGCTAGTTACCACCCTACCGGCAAAGACGTGCCACCAAGCGATTTAGCGTTCCGGTACGATGCCGTGTAGAAGAAGGGTATGGGTTTAATATAACTGCCATACCCCTAACAGGTTGGCCCGCTACCATCGTAAACTGCATCATCACTTATCATCAGGTGAGATCGCAGTCAAGGGCTAACTTGTAGACTGTGGTGGATTAAAAAATCTATTTTAAATCATGAATGCGTACTCAAGGCCCAGAATAGGTACTTTAATCCCTCTTCATGCGAGATAATATAATTACGTTCACAAAAGAGACAGGCAGAATGAGAGGCACTCCTGTCCTCTTACTTAACCTATTAGGTACCTAGTACATAATGCGGGTACACCTACACAACCTATGTCAAGTAGGTATGTCACGTTGGCAGAATTTATTGAATTTGACCTAAAATAGGACTGATTAATTTTGCCCACTGGTCCCGGCAAGCGTCCTTTTTAAATGGGATACCGAAAAAAACTGTTTTATGATTTTCCAAGTTTCCTAATAATTTATTATATTTATTTTAGAATTTATACAGGTATTGTTTAGAACCTTTATTTGTTACAGCATAACTCATCGACTATTCTCCTTCTTAATCAATTCTTATCTCCTTATTAATTAATTCATTAACTCATCACTTCTGAATGAGCAGGGCCCCAATCATGTAAGAATTGTTCATCAAACGTTAAAGATTTTTGTCAAAGTAAAATAAAACCATAAATGCATTGAATTAGAGCTCAATTTCGTCTGCCCATTCTTATACGTTTAGGTATGTACGATACCCTAAACGTATAAGAATGGGCAGACGAAATTGAGCTCTAATTCAATGCTGTCATTGTTTATTTTACTTTGACGAAAATCTTTAACGTTTAATGGACAATTCTTACGTAATAGGGGGGCTGATGGTGAGATTTTTTGACGTTATTCATTTCACAAAATTTTAAGCCTGAAATGATTTTTCACAAATATTGTAAAAAATTTCGCCCTGCAAATAACATCCTGTATAATATACTTAATACTTATACATAACTAGATGCTACCCGCGACTTCATCCGCGTATGGATTAACGTTACGAAAATTAAGGGGGAATAAACATAACCGCGGGAATTCCTTAATTTTCCGGGATAAAAAGTAGCGGGATGTCCAATCCCGGGATGCAACTGTAATATTTTCATATTTTTATATAATAATTCGTAGCTGAGTGTACATTTTTTGAAGCATAATATTATTGTAAACGAGTGTACTTCAATTAGAGAAAAGTACATTTAGAAATCACCACTAATTAGCAATTACTAACGAGTGTAGAGTCCACGAGATTGTTTGTTTACCTTTCCTAAATGTGTTTGTGTTATTGTAGTTTATAACATCCTTTACCCCGATTTGTAAGTTAGTTCCCTGCTAACAGTTCCCTGCTAATAGTTCCCTGCTAACAGTTCCTACCGAAAGTTCCCTGCCAACAGTTCCTACCGAAAGCTCTCTTCAACGAGTCCTTGGTATAGTGTCAACTAGTCTCTATTATATTATCAAAGAGTCTTTGCAAGTGTAAATAATATAAACTTCGTGTGGAATAAATATTAAGTAATCGTCGCTGCTGCTGTTGTAATTTCAAGACCCCTTCTGACCACCCGAACATTACACAACCTATCTCTGTACCAAACATCAAATTCGGTGGAAATGTTGGGCCAAAGATGGGCCGTTAAAGCGTAGCAGACAGACAGACAGAAAGATTGACAGACAGGCAGACACACTTTTGCATTTATAATATTGTATGAATTAAAATTAAACCACTTACGACTAGCCCGAGCCCAAGTGTGTTCTCCGCATCACAACTTTGCAAGACGCGTAGGTACATGTGAGTAATCCATACTAATTGACCGAGCGAAGCGAAGGTCTCTGAGTCTACTTGGGTGAATTGGCACTTGTCCGTCCGTCTGTCAGAGCCTTATAACTTCTGAATTGCTGGACATAATTACTTCAAATTTAAATATAATATGTAAACCGATGGCCTCCCGCCGAATATGGCTTAAAAAGTTATAAAAATCTTTATTTCAGGGGGGCTCTCATAGAAGCGAATGCGAAGTAAAATATTTTTTATAGCGTTACATAGGGTTGCAGTATATCATTTTAAAGATAATTAGGAGTAGAGTCCAAAAATATTTTTTTTTGAATTTTTCTCCTAAAATTGACGAAATGGGGGGGTTTCAAAGTGGCGATTTTCTAACGTCCAAAGTTGACCTCAGAACTCTCAATTTTCTGAACTCTCAAGCCTGAAACTTGATCAATTATTTGAATTATATCCTGTACTTGAACAACAAATACTAAAATTAGATAAATATTATAAGGAAACGAAATTATTTAATTTTTAATGATGATGATATTTTTAACAGAACTTCACACTGATGTCAATAGATGGCGCTCTGTGAAACCGCGAGGTCTCAGTTCGGGGCGAACCACTAGTATTATAAATGCGAAAGTGTGTCTGTCTGTCTGTCTGTCTGTCTGCTACGCTTTAACGGGCCAATTTTTCAACCGATTTTGATGAAATTTGATATAAGGGTAGGTTACATCCCAGTGAAGGACATAGGCACAGGACTTTTTATCCCGGAAAATTAAAGAGTTCCCCCGGGAATTAAAAAAATCTTAATCTACGCAGACGAAGTCGCGGGCATCATCTAGTTGTAATCTAATTGTCTATGTTTAAGTGGTGATAATATTATGATTAAGTATCTATTATTTTTGCATGCCTATTATGGCGAATCATTGTCTCCGTCATTCTATTTAACACCTATTGTATAAAACATGTTTCTGCAAATAAACGAAATTGAATTGAATTGAAATAAGACAACATCAGGATAATTAAAACACATCGTCTATTAATTCAGGACGCGTACTATTTTTGCAAGCCGAATTTAATTACAGTGCCCAGATCTTTCGAGTTTTTGTTTTACTCATCGTACAATATGATCATTATGAGAAAATAATAACTAATGAAGTAGTACACAGTTAATTAAAGATATTATATTGTAAGAACAGGTTCTTATTTTTCTTTGCAGGCATTCGCACTACGCTGTGTGAACACCTTTGTAATATACTAGTTTTTTTTATCCACTAAAAGTTAGCCCTTGACTGCGATCTCACCCGATGGTAAGTGATGATGCGGTCTAAGATCGTAGCGGGCTAACCTGTTAGGGGCATGGCAGTTATATTTAACCCATACCCCTAATCGGTTTCTACACGCCATCGTACTGGAACGCTAAAAAGTTTTGCGGCACGTCTTTGTTGGTAACTAGCCACGGCCGAAGCCACCCACCGGGCCAGACCAGGGAAAATTCAGAAATTATAGATTCCCAAATTGAACTTGCCAGGGATCGAACCCGGGACCTCCGCATGTTAAGACAACAGCGCTCAACACTGGGCCAGGGAGGTCGTCAAAAATCATGATGTCCGCAACTTCGTCCGCGTGGACTTAGGTTTTTTGAATCCCGTACCTAGGTACCTCTGTACATTTCCAAATTTTGTCATAATCGGTTGAAAAGATGGGCCGAGAAAGCGTAGCAGACAGACAGACACACTTTCGCATTTATAATACTTATCCGTACTAATAATTCTTTGCACTGAATACAGAAATATAAATATTAAAGGTAATGTCTTTGCCCCTAACTCCGTATATTATAGCTACTAGGAGCCACATAAGACGCATCATTGCCATAATCGTTACGCGTTGTTTTGGGCCAAGCCTTTTTTTTCCTAGGCAGGAGGAAATCCTCATGGATGTCACTAATGATATGCCCGACTTCACTGAGATGCTCCCGGCGACCTACGGACTAAAACCTCCTGCCTTCTCTGGCCGCTCTTCCCGGTACTGCGATGTGCATAACTTCGGGAAGGGGCTGTCTATCTGCTCAGGCTTAATTTGCTTGTTGTCTAGCCCATTCGTCTTTCACTCAAATTTTAGCACCCCCGTCCCAAGCCTCTACACTGTTTAGCATCTGTGGCACCACATTCTTTTTTGTCAGGGGGTCTCCGTTTCCACGTGCTTCGTTTCTTACTTCCTCGAACTCCTTTGGGCCAAGCCTAGTATATAATAATTATACCTATACAAAGTCAAAACAGCGTTTCGACAAAACACAAAAATTATACTTAAAATGTTAGATCTACACGAGATACGCGTAGCAGAGAAAGTTCGATATCCCGCGCCTAAGGCCCATGCAGATAGCAAAAGTAAAGATGAAACGTAGAGGTACCTCTTACACTAGCACGCAACCACGATGCGGGGTTGAGAGTGCACTCAGCACTAAAGTGTGCACTTAGACAACACCGAGATAATTAAAACGCGCCGTAATGCAAGACGCGTGTTTTTGTCGCGAGATTAATATCATGCTGGATGTCGTGCGAGAAACGAGAAATTCTGTGAACATTTAAAAAAACTACCTAGAAACACGCTTATACGTCGCATTATTCCAAATGAGATTTTAACTACTTCGTGGCTAACAATGATTTTCCAAGGGAGCGATTTTCTGGTGGGAGGCTTTGGCCGTGGCTAGTTACCACCTTACCGGCAAAGATACCGCCAAGCGATTTAGCGTTCCGGTACGATGCCGTGTAGAAACCGGCTAGGGGTATGGGTTTAATATAACTGCCATAACCCTAACAGGTTAGCCCGCTACCATCTTAGACTGCATCATCACTTACCATCATGTGAGATCGCAGTCAAGAGCTAACTTGTAGTGGAATAAAAAAAAAATAGGTGATAGGGTCCTGTTGGCACCATTTGGGTACGGATTACGGAACCCTAAAAAACCCTATTTCGTATTCTTGGAAACCGGCATTCAGACGTACGAGTAAGACTCGCAAACAGGCCTTTTATATTGGGAGCCTAAAAACTAACTTAGGTACTCTCTAACGGAAACTTGGTAATTTTTCATACGAAGGGCACGGCTTGGTGCCGCTTGTGCTGCTCCCAAGTTCGCCAACTTTATAGGGTTGCCAACTGCCTATTACACAACGTATGTGATTTATTCTCATTATTTATGTACCAAGCGTTCTGTGATTACATACTTGTAAGTTATACTTTAATGGATAGGTAGTTAGGTACAAAGGAAAACTTGTCTTTATGAGAGCTTATTTTCAGAGAGAATTTTATGAGGTAAGTACATTAAATAATTATACTTTTGTTCTTAGAGTTACTTAAGTACCTTAAAATGTTGTTTAGATTATTATTAAAAACTAGATGATCTCCTCACCTTGTCCGCGTGTTTTAGATTTTTGATAACTCCTGATTGTCCAAGCTATCTGTAGGTAGGTTTGTGAAAAAGTAATATTTTGAAGACAGACAGACATCCTACTTAAGGACTAGTATGGATAAGGATATTCGAGATCCTATGTATTTTTCCTTTATGGAAGTAGGTAAGTAGGAAGAAGTAAGAAAGAAAGAAGGAAGTAAGAACTGTACTGTATTCAATTAGAATACAGTACAATGAAACACGACGATTAAAAGTTAATACTCGTAAGTCGTATCCTACTATAATATTATACTCGTACCTCTATGGTCGTATCACTCTAATTACAATGGTTGACTTTATTACGCGATGATACCCTGGAACGCGGAGTGAGACACAAATCCGATATCGCATGTTATATGTCGATATTTTATGTTAGCGGAAAAGCTGCCTTTATTGTTGTAGAACCAAATTTGTAAATACCCAGTACTGATCATCTAGAACTAGATTTACTAAAACATAGTCAAAGTTTGTTCTTCACTTCTAAACTTCTATTTAACTGGTCTCTATACTACTTCCCCCGTCTCTTGTACCCACACGATTGCTCTATCCACAGACCGCGCACGAGCTCCGAGGAATCGGGGTCTGAAGAAGCGACGGCTGTACGCCACCCCCCATCGTCCCTACATATCATCGACCACACAACCAATAGACGCCTAATTACTATGCTTTCGTAATGCAAACAATTCAGTCAAATGACTCAAGTAAGCGGGCGCGGGGTACTAAACGCTGATTGGTCTACTCAAGGTCAAAAAAATCATAAATCAAATGGGATGGGGTCCTAACTCCTAATAATTATTTATCGATAATTAATTATCGATATACTCTAATTAATATTTAAATAACTCGGTAGGTTTTGTTACAAGGGCGTGGAATTATATAAGACCTATTAAGTCTGATGTGTTGTCTGAAAGTGTTCGCCCTATATGAGGAGTCTATTAGTTGTATGGTCGATGCTCCATATCCAGCTCGCTCCCAGCACTAGTTTCGAGCTTGACGCGTGTAATTTTGCGATAGCAGTATTGTTTTGTACTTTAAATAACTCTAGGTCATTACTTTAATATTCCATAGGATTCCTCAGAGCTCGCGCACGGACTATAGATGTCTCCGTCGACCCACTGTATGGTGAACAACTAGCTTTTAGCTGTATTAGTAGCAGATAACTATACTAGTATAATATTAAGTATTTAAAGTGTATTTTCGAACCCAGGCCACCGCCTAATGTCCTTACGTCAGAGGAAGAAAATTAGGGAATTTTCCACCTGAGGGCTCACCTATGTAAATAAGCCTTCAGGAAAATGTCAGGAAAAGTTAAAATTACGGTACGGTTCGTTGAGGTCGTATTATAAAATTATATTGTGGACCTCTCTGGCGCAATGATGAACTATGGTGTACTAAGTGGAGAGTCCTGAATTCGATTCCCGAAATGGCAATTTTGGCAATTTATGATTTAAAATTCTGCGTCTTTAATTTTTTTTTTTAATTTTGCGTCTTGTCTGTTAAGGGATTGAGCCATGGTCAGCACCTGCCAATTCAGTCAGTTACCAAGCAAGTAAACGTTCCGGTACGATCCTGCATAGCAAAAATAGCGAGTTGTGTGGGCTTAATATTTATAAAGCTGCAATATATCTCTTTCAGGCTCAGAGTAAGAATATATCTTTCAGGTTACGCCCCTTCCAGTTAAGGCCTTGTCCTATGTTCGACAAAGGCGATAACGCGTCAGAATTATAAACAGCCCCTTATGTAACTTGCGTTGCCGCGTAGATAAGTTTATCATTTTCTTTTAGGTAATTTAGCGTCGTGTTTCGTCGCATTGCTTTTGTTCCTCACATAGGACAACGGATAAGACTTCATCATCTACTACCGGCAGATATCGCGCTCAAGGGCGTGTCATGTGAAGAAAAAAAAAATTGGAAAATCCGACCTATTGGTACAGACAGACCTACCTTATTTAAGAATATTGACGTGACACCCCTAGACACTTTCCCAAGTTATTTGTTGGGTCGTGAATCTTAAGACTAGGGTTTACCTCCGGTAATGGCCGGACGGAAATGAATATAAATAACATTCGTTTACAGGCTTTTATCTTTCGTCTCGATTTCAAAGATACGTCCGTCAATTGGAAACTTGCGGAAGCGTTCACATACTGTTTCCTAAATATTTATTTAGTAACTAGCTGATGCCCGCGACTTCGTCCTCGTGATTAGAGGTTTTTTAATTCCCGCGGGAACTCTTTAATTTACCGGGATAAAAAGTATAGCCTATGCGTTATTCCAGAATATAATCGATCTCTGTGCTAAATTTCAATCTGAACGTATAATTTGTCAAATGCCCAATTATTATTTTCCCACCAAGCATTACATTAACCTCTATTTTTAAAAATCAAGAGCCTAACTATTGAATAGAGCCCAAATAATGGGAAAAAGGCTAGGAGATAGAAGAGGAAGAGCTTAACTATAGAATCCGTGCGGATATACTTACTTACTAATAAACCTTAGTTATGAATTGTTTTTTGAAAAGTTTGAAAATCAAAAAGTTTTGTCGACCTCCGTGGCGCAGTGTTGAGCGCTGTTGTCTTAACGTGTGGAGGTCCCGGGTTCGATTCCCGGCAGGGTCAATTTGGGAATTTATAATTTCTGAATTTTCCCTGGTCTGGCCTGATGGGAGGCTCCGGCCGTGTCTATAGTTACCACCCTACCGGCAAAGACGTGCCGCCAAGCGATTTAGCGTTCCGGTACGGTGCCGTGTAGAAACCGAATAGGGGTATGGGTTTAATTAACTGCCATGCCCCCAACAGGTTAGCCCGTTACCATCTTAGACTGCATCATCACTCACCATCAGGTGAGATCGCAGTCTAGGACTAACTTGTAGTGGATAAAAAAAATGAATCTAATTAGGCAAAGACTAACACAAAAAGGCTACCACGCTAGCTCCGTTTTCAAGCTCCATTGCACAGAAGTTTAAGAAAACAACTTCGTCTTTCGACTACCCACTCTCACGAAGCAGGCACCTAACTACCTAGGTACATAATTAAAGGCAGGAAAATACATCTCGAATAAAAGGCTTTCTTGTTGTTGCCAAAGGGAAATTTTCTTCTCGCAAAGTTTTAAGTGTACTCTTAAAATAGAACTAGTGGGTACAATTATTATTCGTTGGCATTATTTACGAATCCTCAATGGAATAGACTACAATGTAATAGTAGATTGTATTATAAGGGAGCAAAATAATATTTTTACGGCGAGGGCGCTTTTTTGAATCCAGAACGAAGTGAGGGATTCTTTAGTAGAATCCTGAACGTAGCGAGGGATTCAAAGTACGTCGCCCGAGCCAAAAATATATTTGCGCCCGAATGATACACTCTACTTTTCATCACCCTGTATGAGAAAATTTGGTTCCCGCAGGAACTCTTTAATTTCCCGGGATAAAAAGCATAATATGTGCTATTTCCAGACTATAATCTTTTTTTTTTTTTTTAAATCTATCTCTGTGCCAAATTTTATCCAGATCCGTTCAGCCGTTCGGGCGTAATTAAGTAACACACATCCATACCACCATACATCCACACATCCATCCAAACTTTCGCCTTTATAATAATATTTATTTAATTTTTTTTTTTTTTTTTTTTTAATATATATATATCCATATAGCCCTTTCGTTAGTTAAAATTCAGAAATTATAAATTCCTAAATTGACCCTGCCGGGGATCGAACCCTGGACCTCCGCACGTTAAGACAGCAGCGCTCAACACTGCGCCACGGAGGTCGTCAATTTGCGTTAGCGCTGAACACTAAGATGTTCCAAATTCAATAAGTGCGCGGCAAAGATAATTGCGGCGCACTTACGAGTATAAAGAGGATTAAAAACTCATTACTGCCCGCTAAAAGTTTCTTATAGAAAACACCACCTTTGGGCGCACATAAAGGCGAACCAAGTCGTCCTTTTCGAATACATGGGATGAAAACATATTTTAAAGACCAAGTTTTTTTTTTACCCACAAGTTATCCCTTGTCTGATGGTAAGTGATGATGCAGTCTAAGATGGTAGCGGACTAACCTGTCAGGGGCATGGCAGTTATATTTAACCGATACCCCTATTCGGTTTCTACACGGCATCGTACCGGAACGATAAATCGCTTAGCGTCACGTCTTTGCCGGTAGGGTGGTAACTAGCCATGGCCGAAGCCTCCCACCAGGCAAAATCTAATTTAATACCGAATTTGTTACTTTTCACTTCTGACTTGCTTTTTAAACATCAATGTCAGTCGTTAATGGCCATCGCCTAAATACCTCTCGGAATCACTCTTCTTTACATAAATAATGTCAATATTAATAAACAAACTCGTGATTAAATAAATAAATAAAAATAGCTATTCAACGAGGGCTTAAAGGTAGGTAATACTTAAATCACTCTAGGGAATATACCCGAAAAGTTTTATGGAGAGCGCTTTTCATATTCAGGATGACGTGTGATACCTATGTTGCGGTAACAGGTTTCAAAACACTACTCACAGACCATACAAACAATCGGTGACTCAACTCTAGGTTCTTATTGGTTTTAAATTGAGAACTAAAACTAAGTAAGTATGTAATATGTACTATGTACTACATTACAATTCTGACCTTCAAAAACTAAAGCGCAGTAACAGCAAAACTCGATTTATCGAGATAAATACCAAAAAGAGACTTTCAGGTACCTATAGGTAGGTATTTGTAAAACTAAAACACTTACTTATAATATTATATCCATACTAAGTCATAATACTAATATAATACTAATATACTAATACTTAATACTTAATATATTATAAATGCGAAAGTGTGTCTGGCAGTCTGTCTGTCTGTCTGCTACGCTTTCACGGCCCAACTGTCCAACCGATTTTGATGAAATTTGGTACAGAGATAGATTGTATCCCGGGGAAGGACATAGACTTTTATACCGGAAAAATTCAATAGTTCCCGCGGGAATCAAAAAAACCTTAATCCACGCGGACGAAGTCGCGGGCATCATCTAGTTAAATATAACTTTGCGATACATATTGTTTTTAGTGTATTTATCTAATGAACATCCACAGATCTTAGTAAGAAATTTTACAATGGTGGCTTTAAAATGAAAGAGGTTCCTTTTTATTTTAAAACTACCAGAGAGGGGTTCCTTATAGTTACTGCGGAATCTTAATAATCAAACAAAAAATAACCATGTCTCAATGAAAGTAAGCAGTGAGCGTAAGATTAAACTTTAAACTTATTGTCCTGGACCGAAGGAGCAGCTGCGACTGGTCGAAGTAAACGAATAATAAACCAATTTAGCTACTCAATGAGGCCATTTCTGTTGAAGTAGGTACATAAACCAAAATGACAGCTCTATTGACTATTTGTATTGCTATCAATTTCATAATACTCCAAGGCAATATAGAGCTGTTCACCGCTTTATTACACTTTATTATCGATTATGTATCATTTGATGTTTTTTTTTTTTTAAATCTTTATTAAAGAGCTTGGTCGCTTAGCGACTACGACGCTCTGTTAAGGCCCCAAAAACTTATATTTTATGTTCTTAACTCTAATGCACATGTATATAAATCTATCAAATTTTTAAGTGAGTGTGATTCTAATTGTCCTAAAACTATATTAATTCCGCCAGTGGATTTTAAAATACTACAATAATTGAACACCCTGCGTCTCACGACCTCGTTCCGGACACATTCCATTAAAACATGGAAGACGTCCTCCACAACGTCACACTGTGTACAATTAGGTGTAGGAGCCTTACCCATTAAATACGCGAATTTGTTGAACGGAATATATGTCCTGAACGAAGTCGTAAGATGGTAACAATTTCCCTTCTCTTCATGGAAGGTACTTGTATCCAGGGTGTTCTAAACGGTCCAGCTTGTAAGGTCTTGTACCAGATGCCTTTTATTTATGAGGGTAGATATAGAAATGTAAATAAATAAATAAATAAATAAATAAATCGTTTATTTGCTTGAAACATGGTACAATTAAAAGATAACACATACAAAATTTGACCAAACATGTTTCGTCATTACTGACATGCAAATTTAAACATGAGTTGAAATCAGTTAATCCACAACATAATTTTTACATGAATCCATACTAATATTATAAATGCGAAAGTGTGTCTGTCTGTCTGTCTGTCTGTCTGTCTGCTACGCTTTCCCGGCCCATCTTTTCAACCGATTTTGCTGAAATTTGGTATAGAAGTAGGTTATATCCCGGGGAAGGACATAGGCTACTTTTTATCCCGGAAAATTAAGGAGTTCCCGCGGGAATCAAAAAACCTTAATCCACGCGGACGAAGTCGCGGGAATCATCTAGTACTTAATAATTAATAAGAAATGTCTAAGATGTCTATAAACTCTGTCTGTAATAAATATAAAGTGAAATTGTACCTATGTGATTGCCGAAATATTTAAGTATATTGTAAAAATTGTGTTTTTCTCTGTAAGTGAATTGTACAATTCTTTTGAGAAAAATAAATTCTTTAACCTGATTAAGTATCATTTGTTCTAACGGTGAAGAAAACATCGCGAGGGAACCTGCATGCTCAACAGTTCTTTATAATGTTTTCAAAGGTGTATGATTTTGAACAAAATTTATTAGTAGTAGGTATGTACTAAAATCAATGGTAGTAGGTTTTTAGGTATATATGCTATTATAAATATCTAATGAATTTGCTTCAATTTACAAACAATGAAGGAATCAGTGAATTGGTTAGTTTTCCGAGTGGTAGATTCATTCGACTATTCATAAGCGCTTGTAAAAAGTCTATTTGAATAAAAAACTTTTGAATTTTGAATTTTGAACTCATTTTATTACTCACGGTAGGTACTAGGCACCTACTTAGTTAAGTATTATAAAAATAGTCAGTAGATTTACTATGTTTACCTACCTGGTATATTTTATATTTTACGGCATATTTACAATGATGATTATTTTACAATCAAGGTTTCATTAAAAAGTCAACATACCTACCTAACATGATAATATTAGAGTACCTACTTCTTATTTTATGCTATAGTGATTATTCTTAAAAAACCCTAAGATAAGTAAATGTATTATGTATGTATTGGAATTTGGAACATCAATTTACATCACTGATGTACCTACTATAATTTCTATAGGTAAATGATTTACATATTATAAAGATTACATATTTCTAGGTACACAATATAAAAGTAAACTTTTCTTTAATTTGTGTTACAACTTACAGCTAAATCTACCACCACCACCACTATGTCCCACTGCTGGGCATAGGCCTCCACTCTCATAGAGAGAAGGAATTAGAGCTTAGATCCACCACCCTGCTCCAATGCGGGTTGACGGGCTTTAACGACTATTATCATGTTAGTGATAATAACCGAGACCGACGGGTCACGGGACGGCTTAACGTGCTCTCCGAGGCACGCGGGTAAAACACCGCCAACTTTCTAACTCCGGGCTAGTACGTGCTACTTGCTCGTACTGAGATTTTCTAGTCAGAAAACCCAATACTTAATTATTATGGTCCGATCCGGGACTCGAACCTGGGACCTCGTCGGCCGCAGTCGAACATTCGAACCACTAGACCAGCGAGGCAGTCTTACCATTGTATTGTATAGGCAGTAAACCCATTGTATTAAAACTTAGAAATTAGGTAGGTTTAGTAACTTTAATATTATCTCGCATGCAGCTGTGGCTTCAGGAAAGATAAGACTGACGAAAGCCAAACAAAATTCAGCCACTAAATAAAAGAGTTATTTTGCCCGGTTCAAGTAACGCGCCCGCGCCGTAGCATTTGAAACTATACCTACTTAACTGTATAAATTTAATTTTGTTAAGTCAATGATCGAACTAGGTCAGGTCATTGCTACCTAGACAAACAATACTTAGATTTTTTGTGGAAAATAGCAGGCACAGGCTGCGAGCAAAAAATACCAATTTTGAATAGCAGATGCAAAATTAGCTAAAATTGTGTATTGACAAGCAATTTTAAAGAAGCTTTTTAGTGATAAAGTGGCATAAAGCTACAATTTCGAAAAATGATCTTTGTTATGTAAGCCATTCTTAAATCCTTGAATTATTTTCTGCGATTTCAAACTACATTTCGTTATGTAATAAAGACAAGATGCTGTTTTTTAGTTCAACAGCGAATATTGACGGCAAATGCCCAGAAAGCTGATGTTTACTTTTTAATTGTGATAGTGTTAAGTTTTTGACGATTTATAACAATAGTACGCGAGTGATTTGAATGCTTCCGGATCCTGAAATTAAGCGGTGAGAGCTTTGTCACAGAGGGATTTGTTTCGTCGTCCACTATTTAATTACTGACAAGTGACAAGGCACAAGCGTGCGAAAAATATGTCTAGGGCATCACTTTGCAGATGCTTTGCAGGCTTGCAAGGTAGGCGTGCACTGTGCAGACCATGGAACGAGGTACTCGCTGTCGCCGCTCAACACCCGAATGCATTCAACTCGCGCGCGTAGATACCTACCGTAGGTTTAATTGATTTATTAAATAACTAGCTGACGCCCGCGACTTCGTCCGCGTGGATCGAGGTTTTTCGGTTCCCGCGGGAACTCCTTAATTTTCCGGGATAAAAAGTAGCCTATGTGTTATTCCAGATCATAATCTATCTCTGTGCCAAATTTCATCCAGATCCGTTCAGCCGTTGGGGCGTGATTGAGTAACAAACATCCATACATCCATACATCCATCCAAACTTTCGCATTTATAATATTTATATATTTGATATCCTCGGTATGCTTACAGCAATGCCAAAACGCATACCGAGTCAGGAATTTGACAAAATTCGATAAACTAATATTAAATACGTCTAGCTATTGGTGCTGAGCAATCAGATCGTTGAGCAGACTACCTACTCGTAGGGTTGGCGCATTTTCTGCAAATTTTGTTCGCGTTACTTTCAAATAAATAAAGGGCAACCGCCTACACGAACGGACAGCCTTATCCGGCGCCATTACTGCCAATGCATACCAAGACAAAGTGTCGGGGATAATAAAAGTTTAAAAAAGAACAGCTTTTGGCTGTTCTTTTGCCAATCATCAAACCAATTAAATTAAACGCATTTTCCGCTTGGCCCTCACACCTCTTATCAGATTACTAACTTACGTACGTAGATTCTTAAAAGAAGTAAATAGGTAAGCGGGGATAGTAAATTGGCGATAAAATGTAGCGGACAAGGGTCTTCTTTAGTCGTTAGATTGCTCAAGATAAGTGCAGGATGAGTGGGTCACAAACAGGAATGAGTGCAAAGCATCCCCAACACCGTTTTCGTTTTATTCCTTCAATTGCCGTTACCTCTTCGAACTTCATTCATTTTTTATTGAATTTGCTAAGGAAGCAGAGTTGCTTTTAGCGTGTATATTTTGGATTCGAAGTCTATTTTTAAATTGCGGTTATTTTTTTCGTGCCGCAATTACCTCCACAGCTGCTTATATAATAACGACCTTCCTAGCGTAGTGGTCATCGCTGTGGTTTAAATGTTCAACTAGCTGATGCCCTCGACTTAGTCCGCGTGGTTTAAGTTTTTTTGGTTCCCTCAAGAATTCTTTAATTTTCCGCGATAAAAGGTAGCCTATGCCACTCTCCAGGTCCTCAACTATACCCATGCCAAAAATCAAGTCGATCCGTTCCTCTGTTGCGGCATGATTAAAGGACAAACCAACAAACCAACAAATAAACACACTTTCACATTTATAATATTAGTATGATTCTGGGCAGGGGTATTTTTGATACATTAGATGAAGATCCTATTTTTTTAGTGGGATCGGACGCTTCAGCCGTGCCTGATTAGATACCATTTACCACCAGTCTATCGGCAAAGATGCTGCCAAGCGATTAAGCGTTTCGTTAAGATGCCGTATTGTAGAAACCGATTAGGATTAGTTACTACTTTAATAACATAAATAGTAATACCACAGAATAGGTATGGTAATACATAATAATATGTTACTCCATTAAAATTAGCCCGCTTTCATCTCAAACTCAACTGCAAATTCAATTCAACTTCAATGGCAAATTTTCTAGATTCTTTTCGGTCTTAATTTGGTTAAGTTAAGTTAGGTTAGCTCGGAGAGCAGATTAATAATTAATTGTTTTGCTTGAGGTTTTTTTATACTGACAGTTTTTGGCTTTATTGACCGAGCGAAGCGAAGGTCTCCGAGTCTACTTGAGTGAATTTGCACTTGTCCGTCCGTCCGTCCGTCCGTCCGTCCGTCTGTCAGAGCCTTATAACTTCTGAATTACTGAACGTAATTACTTCAAATTTAAATATAATATGTAAACCGACGGCTTCCCGCCGAATATGGCTTAAAAAGTTATAAAAATCTTTATTTCAGGGGGGCTCTCATAGAAGCGAATGCGAAGTAAAATATTTTTTATAGCGTTACATAGGGTTGCGGTATATCATTTTAAAGATAATTAGGAATAGAGTCCAAAAATTGTTTTTTTTTTTAATTTTCCCCCTAAAATTGACGAAATGGGGGGCTTTCAAAGTGGCGATTTTCTAACGTCCAAAGTTGACCTCAGAACTCTCAATTTTCTGAAAAGCTGAGCCTGAAACTTATCAATTATTTGAATTATATCCTGTACATGAACAACAAGTACTAAAATTAGATAAATATTATAAGGACACAAAATTATTTAATTTTTAATGTGCTTTATTAGACAATTATGTCAATAGATGGCGCTCTGGTACAAGTTTATGGATACCGCGAGGTCTCAGTTCAGGGCGAACCACTAGTTTATTAAAAACTTGTCTAGTAGCCTGACACACTTCTTTATTTAATACTAGATGATGCCTGCGACTTCATCCGTGTGAATTAAGATATTTTTATTCCCGCGGGAACTCCTTAATTTTCCGGGATAAAAAGTAGCCTATGTCCTTCCCCGGGCTGTAACCTACCCCTATACCAAATTTCATTAAAATGAATTGAAAAGATGGGCTGATAAAGCGTAGCAGATAGACAGACAGACACACTTTCGCATAATATTCGCAACGTCTAGAACTCATTGCAAGAAAATAAGTAAGTATTATTTTCATTCTCCAGACTTGGTAAGAAAAACTGGCAGAGTCTAACAATAATCAAGTAAGTAGGTACCAAACAACAATAAAGTTTTGTAACTTATAATACTTACTTACTTAATAGAGTTTAGATATAAGAAAGTAAAAATAGATAAAGTCTATATTACTCGTTCAATGTAAATAATTGTGCAAATTATTTAGACTGACAATCCTATTATTATTATTTGATTTTATTTTATTTACTTCTTACAATCCTTTACGATTGCGCAGGACTGTGACAGTATTGGCGACGTGTAGAGCTGCCTTAAAACGTGGGAGGTCCCGGGTTCGATTCCCAGCAGGGACAATTTGGGAATTTATAATTTCTGAATTTTCTCTGGTCTGTTCTGGTGAGAGGCTTCGGCCGTGGCTAGTTACCACGCTACCGGCAAAGACGTACCGCCAAGCGATTAAGCGGTCCGGTACGATGCAGTGAAGAAACCTACTAGGGGTATGGGTTTAATATAACTACCATACCCCTAACAGGTTAGCCCGCTACCTTCTTAGACTGCGTCATCACTTACCATCAGGTGAGATCGCAGTCAAGGGATAACTTGTAGTGGCATAAAAAAAAGAATGGCTTTACTCAAAATATAATAATAATTATTTTTTGTGCATTTAAAACGACATTGGAGAGACTGGAAATATTGTAAAAAGTAATCAAATTCAGTTAAATGCAAACACTTTCCCCAGCACAGAACAACAAGAGTTCCCTTTTATTTCGTTATTTCCCGTCTCCGCAGGCCCTTTTAATCTTTTTCTGGCAAACCGTATTTTGGTCAAACTTTTTTATACAACCCCAAGTAAAGAAAGTTTGATAATGTGTTTTTTATAAAGCGAATTGTTGCTAAATTGCTTTTGGGTATTGGTTCCGTTCGATAAATTATTTTTCAAAATGTCGCCAAATAGCATAATATTTGTATGGTTTAATATTGATAATGTTATTTAGGTATAATTAGTAACAAACTAATCCTGTTAGATCTAGCCCCTCTTACTATTCGGTGCCCCTCATACTTTATAATATGGTAGATATAGTCTGTGGTTACAATGTAATATATATATATATATGTATATATATATATATATATATATTACATTGCCAAAAAAATTTGCTTGAATTTTGTTCGAAAATCATCTACACGCTATTCCAAATCGAATGACACCTCGTTCATATTTTTCGGAGGCGGAGAAAAAAGTTTGACCCAAAAAGCACTTGTCTATAAACGGTTACTTCAAAATCAATTCTTATCAGTATAATCTGATTACTATTGAGGTATATTTTGAACGTAATTTAGGTGTATATTTATCGTTAATGAATATCGGTTATCTATCGGTTGGTGATCTGGCAGTAACTAGGGGGCCCCCATCGATCGCGGGGCCCTGGGTACGGGCCCAGAGTGCCCAGTAGGAAAGAGGGGCCTGACCGAATGAGATGAAACTTTTATTTTTAAGAACTAAAAGCTTTATCTCATCTTTTCTTTGGTTTAATAGAAGTTGACATAGCCTAAAGCCTTTAGCTTGACCTATTACGTGCCGAAGTGTCAATTTGCGAAAGCTTAGACTGAATTTTTAGCATTCTCGTAAACTGCTACCAAATACCTACTAAGAACTGTTACGAGACACTTAACGGGAAAACTTCGCGGTTACTTTGGTAGTATCAGGTTTCTTAGTTCGTATTTATTGCAAGATTAGCTGACCCTGCCTGGCTTCATTCGCATGGAATTACAAAAAAATCTTTCTTATTTTGGTTCTAAAGTAAACAAAAAATCTACACGCAAAATCTAGATTTTCTAGATGATTTAAGTTATAATATTATGTTAGTTTATATCTCCCTTTACCAACAGAAAATAAAGAATGGCATAATTCCGACAAAACTTTGAATGCAATGGCGATCTCATCGTTTAGAAGGATCTCGTACACAAACTCTTGAGTGGTGTAGGATTGGATTATTGCAAAGGATCTCTATTTTCAACGTAATCAATCGTTCATGAAACCTTTCGCAACAGAGTTCCGTTTCGTATGTATTGTAGGTAGACCGTATCAATTGTGATACGCTGACAATATGCAGTGCTCGTTCCGCGGACAAACCTGCAACTGCAACACTATTTGGTATAAGTGACAGTTAACCAATATCGGGATTGTTTGTTTACGTATTGGAAACACTGTTGGAATTTGCGCGTACATAGCAGAACAATGGGTACATGTAAAAACGTGTATCTATCTAAACTGTAAATAAGCGATACATTTTTGATAAAATCCATACTAATATTATAAATGCGAAAGTGTGTCTGTATGTCCGTCTGTCTGTCTATCTGTCTGTCTTCTACGCTTTCACGGCCCATCTGTTCAACCAATTTTGATGAAATTTGGTACAGAGATAGGTAGTACCCTGGGGAAGGACATAGGCTACTTTTTATCAATCCACGCGGACGAAGCCGCGGGCATCATCTATAGTAAACTATATATTTAACAGCTATTTCGCTGCCAGAACCAGAACCAGATACATAACATATCTTTTTTGCAATTGCCATTTTTTAATTAGATAAAGGTCAAAATCATTGATTTTATATATTTAGGCTTAATTAAAAGGCGCTTAAGACCACGGCTACAAGGCTAGAATTTAACATTCAATACCTTTTTGTTTTTAAATATTAAAGTAAGGAAGGTGACATCAGTTTTTCAATAATTTTTAGCGCCGCAACAACAACGCCATTAATTATTATTTCGACTGGCACCTCTTTCATCATTACGTCTCTATTACGGTTCGACCCACCCAAATCTATCAGTCTAGTGATTAGAGCCTAGACCAATGAATTTTCCTATAAATTATATTATTACAATTAATTGGAATGCGCGATAATTTACTGCACGAATGTAGCATTTTGTCATTCAATACATGAGTGAATCATTGGATGAAGTGCGTAAATAGAACTGCGACGCAAATAGATACGAGTTTAGTTGAAGCAAACGCGTTCGTGTGATTGTGATTAGATAAATATTTTACACTCGTAGTACATTGACCTCAGAATTTTAAGCCCTCAACAATAATCATTTTAGTTTGCAATAAGAAATATCGTTATGCCCTGCAGAAAAATGAGATTATTTTGCTTTGACACTCTTTTAATTGGAATGTGCGGACTTACGAGTACGATTCGCTTGACGATTCAAAAGTAGGTACTTGTAAAAGTTTATTTGCATAAAAAACATTTGTATTTTGAATTTTGTATTTTACGAGAATTTCTCATTCAATGCAAATAGATCATCATCAGCCGTTTATCTCCCTGCCGATGGTAGAGTATATGGCCCGATTCAAATCAAATCAAATCAAAATCATCTTTATTCAAAATTGGTACCTACTTACAAAGTACACCTTCTGAATGTCATGTTTATAAAGAATAAGAGTTGATGGTGATAATTAACAACGGTATCTTAAGACTAAAGCTACGAGGGTTCCAAACGCGCCCTGGTCTGAGAAGAGCCCACAACAAACTCAGCCGGGTTTTTTTTTTTTATTATCACCATCTCACAAATATAGGAAAATAGCTGATGCCCGCGACTTCGTCTGCGTGGATTTAAGGTCTAATGAAGTCCCCTGGGAACTGGTTTTTTTCCCAGTGTAAATGTATATAATATATGAAACTGAATAAATGACCGTCAGTCTGACAATATATTTGAAGATCTCTCTACTGTTTTATGTCTCATTTACTTTTGTATATGGAGTTTTTTTAACCCAATTTTTTTACATTTCCGTACAATTTTTCAAACATTTTCTTTCATAAGAACCTTCTCCTTACAATAACAAACACAACAAAAAAAGAATTAGCGAAATTGGTCCAGCCGTTCACGCGTGATGCCGTGACCAAGGGAAATAGGGATTCATTTTTATATATAGAGAAGATTACTAAATTATATTTATAATATAACATAATTAGCCGCTGGAAAAATTCATACCCATGGCTGCCTGACATTCAAATAATCCTTTACACTATAATATGACTTTTCAATTAGTTTCCGTTTTACAAAAACTTTGAACTTGTTGAGAGACATCTCAAATATGTCTTCTGGGAGTTTATTATAAAAACGGTTACTGCTACCGACAAATGAATTACTAATTTTACAAAGTCTAGAAGAGGGCACAACAATTTTATTCTTATTTCTTGTATTAACATTATGACACTCACTTTTTTTCTTGAATTTATGCATGTTTTTATGCACATATACTAAATTTTCAAATATGTATTGGTTGTGTACTGTCATAATTTTAACTTCTTTGAATTTTGTTCTTAGGGACTCTCTTGGTCCCATGTTTCGAAATGTTTGTTTAGTAAATGGCACGAACAGCTCTTTTCTGCAGCACGAAAACAGAATGAATATCAGCAGCATTACCCCATAATAATATGCCATATGACATAATGCTGTGAAAGTAACCAAAATAAACTACATACATATCAAAAATTTTCGGAACCGGCAGGATTTGACCCTGCGTCTCTCTGGGAATCGCGCCCTGAGCGCCTGGACCACTCGGCCACGGTTCACTTACCTGCCAGTGACGAAATTTGAGATATGCATCTTCAATCCAGTCTTTTAACGCGACTGTTTATGCCATCCAGTAGCGACACATTGCAGTATCGAAACTACTTTCAAAGGCCCATATTCGATGGAACTCTTTGAACGAGGAATGACATATTAAATATAAAAATTAAAAATTAGTTTAACGCAAAATTTTTGCGTTAAACTAATTTTTGATATGTATGTAAGTTTAGAAACTTTCCTCGTGTGTGAAGCACTGTAGGTAATCTTAATATATATAAATCTCGTGTCACAATGTTTGTCCTCAATGGACTTCATGTGCAGTTCGATCTAACTTGAGAGATAGGATAGTTTATAGTGCTACCCGTGCGAAGCCGGGGCGGATCGCTAGTAAAATTATAAAATATACTAATCTCGCAGTTTCTAAGTCTGTCAACTGGCGAATCTTTTTAACCGCGTATGCAGCAGAACTGAGTCTGTTCGACAAGTCATCTATATGAGGGCCCCATTGGAGTTTAGCATGTTGTTTTATAATTAAAAGTCTTCACCATTAATCTTGGACCATTAATTTTGACAAAGAAAAATCGAAACCAAGAAATCTTTCATCAATAATATTATCAATAAAATATTATAGTTTGCACTTTTTTGGCACTCGTGATTTACCTGTGATACAACTTATCTATCACTAGCTGATGCCCGCGAGTTCGTCCGAGTGGTTAAAGTTTTTTTGATTCCCGCGGGAGCTCCTTAATTTTCCGGGATAAAAAGTAGCCTATGTCACTCTCGGTCCTCAACTCTGTATATCCACGCCAAAAATCACGTCGATCCGTTGCTCTGTTGCGGCGTGATTGAAGGACAAACCAACAAACAAACACACTTTCGCATTTATAATATTAGTATGTATGATTGGCAATGTAATTGTCATTGGCATAAGATCTTATGATATTATCATTGTGTTCAAGTGGAAGTAGACTTTAGACTACAATTTCGCTTTTGAGTAAAAGCTAACGTCAGCGTGAGGTCACTAAACAATTAGGTAACAAGGTTATGATCCTCTAGACGAACAAAACGCGGCTTTTTTGTTCATAAATCTATACAGGGTTCGATGTGAATTACGAGAT
The DNA here is from genome assembly GCA_917051295.2 of Erebia ligea. Lineage (NCBI taxonomy): Eukaryota > Metazoa > Arthropoda > Insecta > Lepidoptera > Nymphalidae > Erebia > Erebia ligea. The sequence continues at coordinate 11,936,157 of OU785236.1, forward strand.
CAATGATGTCGCGGCTCTCAATAGAGTGAATTTCGAACTAATCTGAATAAAAAGTGTTCCATTTTTAAAATCAGGAATTCCAATTTAAAATGTAACGCTTTTTATCGTACTGTTCTATTTTTGAATTTTCAGAATATAGGTCATCTTATATATTTTGTCAAATCAGAGCTTAAAGATTAAACACATGGTCGTCTGTGGCGTGGACCCATCATGGACTGCTCATGGATAAAAATGGCATAAGTAATAAAATGTCATCAATCATCATAGTCATCCTCTAAGCCGATCACCACCGCCGGCGGCTTTTAGTGTCTATTTAAAGCCATAGTATGTCTTTTATCCAAAGATATGTCTGACCGGCACGGCTGGCTGATCTATCTCACGGAATAAACAACTACAGCAGCACCTGCATAAACGACTTAAATCAAATATGGACAAATGTAAGCCACACGGATAAACAATCTGCAACATCAGTTCCCAAGGATTATCAATAATTCATGGCCTACGGACTCATGGAAAAAGATGGACGTAGCATGATGCATCGGGCCCGTCAAATGCTAAAATCACCGCCCTCGAAGGCGTTACGAAAACTGTTAATTAATGCGGTTCCCTCGCCGTACCTATAGTATTTGTATTGTTCTCAATAGGTAGTAGAAAGTTGGCTGGTTTTGTCATAGATGTACACTGTTTTAATTTAATATGTCTGGATGTCTGGGTTTCTTTCACCATTCGTTAATATAGGTATTTTCTGCCTTGTATAATAATGTGGGGCTAATTAAGGGAGGGATACACAAAATTCCTTAATAGCAAATATTTATGTTTAATCAGGTGACCCACCCGCTCGCTTCCTTGCAGCTATTCGTATTTAAAAAAAAACTTTTCATGAATGTTTGAGAAACTTATCTCCTAATCGGCCGGATTATTTTTCCTTTTAGTCTGTGGCACACTGCAACATTGTAACGTGTTAATGTGTCTGGACAGTCTTATTTGTTCATGGCTGCACTACTTATTGCGTACCAGGGATGGCTGGTACGCAATAAGTATGCAGGATGCATGTTTAGCAGTTTAGCATAGCTGAAGAGCGAAGAGCTGGTGGGAGGCTTCGGCCGTGGCTGGTTACCTACCGGCAAAGACGTGCCGCCAAGCGATTTAGCGTTCCGGTACGATGTCGTGTATAGAAACCGATCAGTGGTATGGGTTTAATATAACTGCCATGCCCCTAACAGGTTAGCCAGCTACCATCTTAGACTGCATCATTACTTACCGTCAGGTGAGATCGCAGTGAAGGGCTAACTTGCAGTAGATTAAAAGAACACACTATGCGAGGGATCGGACAGGACAAAACGTCCGTGTTGAAGGGGAACGACGTTTTTCGGTTTCTGAGTGATCGCACTCCATGTAAATGTGAATGAAGCGCGTATGATTACGAGTACATTTCAAAACCACAAATCATTACGATTTTTTTAGACAATCTGGCCTCTGTTACTTTGTATAATATACCTATAACTCGTCCGCCAGAAAATATATACTCGACTCATTTGTCTGAACAAAAGTTCGTGACACAGCGGTTCAAATAGCGGGGTTTGCATTGTCATGTTGCTCCCATGTCTGAATTCTATTTTAGCCCTGTAGATTGAGTTTACATTACAGCCAACATTATTATTTATTACCATTGTAGCTCTGAGTAATTGTTTACTTATGTAAGAAAATCCCTCCACAAGGATCCATAATGAAAACACCGATGCTGTAGGTACTCCTCCATTATATTTTCTCTAAACAATTACTTCTCAGTTGATATATGGAAACATCTGTCCCTGATGCATGCTTCAAATAGTATTGTGTGAAGAATGAACACGGTTAACAGTATTTTTACGATACTAAGTTGTGATTCATACATAATTTTACATTAAATTTCATGTTCAATTTAAATTTCCTTCAATTAATTGTTAATTCTACCTTAGAAATTATATTTTGGCAACATTGAATGTTACAGGATACAGAATTTATTTTGATTATAATGTTAGTAATTTAATCACCAATCGGAGCTTTTCAATTTGTAAACTGTAATCGTGACAGCCAATCACAAAAATTCAGGAAAATGTCGGTGAGTGGGTAACGAAAAATAATATAAAAGTAAGCGAAAATGGCGGCATCAAGTCAGTCAGTATTAAAATTTCGAATAGTTATTACGTGTAGAAAAAGTGTACATAGTTATTGATTGTTTTGGTAATTATGGAGTGGAATACAACATTTTGTTGAGATAAGTATAATCTAAGTTATAATTACTGATTTAAGAGCCCATGTTAGGTTATCATTAGCAATTTCTAAATGGTTGGCTTTTGGAATCATGTTTTGAGACAGATCTAGTAGTAAAATTTATTAAAACCAATATAATTATTGTAAAATCAACTTTTAATAATTCATCGTTTTTATTTATTATCATGTTTTAATATCATTGATTGTTCAATAATTTTAAAAGAGCAACTATACTTACCAGTTTCTTGCAGTTTTCTTCTGGATAGAATGGCTTTCCGAAACTGTGGTAGATTCATTTAATGATGAATAGATTTAACATTGAGATTAAGTATTGTAATATAAATGTAATTCTTACATACACAACAAACTGGAATGAACATAAATTAAAATCTATTCATGGTTATCTTGTGTTTATTTCTAACCTACTGGCAGTGTGGTCTAATATCTTTTACAATTATACTTTAAAGGACAACCCCATATTGTTATTATTTTATTCACTATTCCAACGTACCAAACAGCCCCAAATTAGTAATTCCCGGCATATCCCCATCTGTCATTCTCGACCCTTCTTTTTCGCGCGTTGACCATAGAGCCCAGTCTATCTTTTCTTTAAGACAAAAACCACGACCTGAGTTCCAAGTTGTTAATTTTATAATCAAACGAATAGCAAATTACTCGAAACCTAACACTTATTAAGTCGTTACTCGTTGCAATGGTGGAAAAAGAGTTCATTTAAGCGAGTTGTAGTAAGTAGTAATCCCTCAACACTTTAATGAGATGCAATCAACTTAACATCCCTTTGAAAACTATACTTAGCAGACCATGGTAGTTACATAATTATATTTCGTGCTATGACCGACAAGTAAACTAAAGTAGCCAATTTGCACTAAGTAGGTACTATCCACTCAAACCAATCCTTACTAATATTATAAATGGGAAAGTGAGTTTGTTTGTATGTTTGTTCCGCTTTCACGCCGTAACTATTGAACGGATCTGGATGAAATTTGGCACAGAGATAGATTATAGTCTAGAATAACACATAGGCTACTTTTTATCCCGGAAAATTAAGGAGTTCCCGCGGGAAACGAAAAACCTCGATCCACGCGGACGAAGTCGCGGGCATCAGCTAGTATTACATAACTGCGAAAGTGTGTCTGTCTGTAGGTCCATACGATCTTAATTTTATGGTCCATATTATTTTTGATTTTTTTTATTTTTATTTTATTTTGAAAACACACAGTTATATAACATACAATAGGTAATACAGATATAATAGCACTTAAACCAAAACAGTTTTCAATGAGTTATTTTGCACATATTTTTTAGTCAATTTTTCAAATGAAATAGTTGGGTATAGGTATAACCGCTAAACAGAAACAAAAACTTATAATTAATATACTTTAAATTAGAAAAGAAAAAGAAAAGAAAAAAACATACTAAAACATACGCATTGACAAATAATAATAAGCTAGTAAGCTAGTTGGTTTTTGACAAACTATCTTTAATACTTGACTTATACTTAGGGAGAGAAAGATGAAATATGTCATTAACAGAAAACAACTCATTATATGTATTATTGGTTACAACATCTTTTTATAAATGTATTAGAAGCATACTTTGTCTTGCTTGGTGCAATGCGAAACAGTTTTGGATGTCGAGAGTTAATCCGTGGACATCTTAAAATCAGTATACTTACATAAGTTGCTTTCTATTGACTTTCTGTCGACAAAACCATGCTGCTGATGTATTCATAGAAGACGTAAAATTGGGAAAATTATATCATAGATGCTCAAATAATTTAGGAATACAACTAATTTTGGAAATAGGGCGGTACCAACAGATTTTGATGAAATTTGGTAGGCACAGAGGATTGCCTGTAAGCCGATAACGGACATAGTACTTTTTATCCCGGAAAATCTTTACTTTATTATATAACTTAAATCCATGCGAACGAAGTCGGGGCGCAACTACTTAGCATTTTTATTTTAGCGATGAGCTGATACTTGAGTATCCTTCATTTTGAATTTAGGTTTTCCATGGTTTTGCTTGATAAAAGTAGCTTGTGTCACTAGGTCTTTCACTACATCCGTGGCAAAAATCTAATGCTCCGTGGCCGCGGGATTGAAAGACAAACCAACAAACAAGCAGTTTTCGCATTTACAATTTATTAATGTAGTAATATTGTAAATGCTAGAATTAAAATGGTAGTATAGTCTTGCACATTTGCGCAAAGATTTAAGACCACAAAAATTGTTAAAAGTAACTACATCGTGACACTTAAATCATGTATATTGTGCTTTAAATACATAATTGGGAAGTCGAAAGCTGATAGATAACAGATTTTAAAGGAAATGAATAAGTGTACTCAATCTGTTTAAAAAGCTTGTGAAAACGCATTGTACTTATTTTAAAACAGCATTTAAAAGGATTTGTAGACTAACTAGAAATTAAGGATTATTATTTATATTTATTTTATCGTCAGTGTTTAATTTATCCTAGGTAAGAAGTTAGTTCTCTACCATTTTTTAATTTATTTTTATTTATTTATTCAGTAGGTACACAATTTACATATTATATGACAAACACAAGAACGTTCACATTATTACTATTTCTTTCAATGTATTTCTTATATGTAAATGGATTACAAGTGCACATAACATATTTTAAAGGTTATATTAAGTCACGTAAACTAAATTAAAAAAAATTACATACTACGTATTAAAAACTTACTTAAATACTTAATTCATAAATAATTTAGTAAAAAACAAAAAAAAACGTAACGTAGGTACGTAAGTATAAATACTAATAATAATTTAGCATTATTAATATCTACTTACTTACGTGCTGTTGATTGAGATTTAAGTTAATCAACCGACTACAGCAAGGTTGGGTGGGTAATTATGGATGATTAACTGTATGATCTTTAGTATCGTATATTATGTCGTCATGTCTTAATCCAACATGGCAGATATATGACAAACAGAAATATACAAATACGACAAGAATTACAATCGAGTATTATAGAATTGCAAAATACGAACTGATTGGAGTTTGGAGTATTTCTCGGATTAAACACCCACCGATAGGTTGTCTCTACCGATAAATGATGTCCACTGCTGGACGAGGGTATTCTGCATCATCATACTTAATATTATAAATGCGAAAGTGTGTTTGTTTGTTTGTCCTTCAATCACGCCGCAACGGAGCAACGGATCGACGTGATTTTTGGCATGGGTATAGTTGAACTGGAGAGTGACATATTATGTTATTTTTTATCCCGGAAAATTAAGGAGTTCCCGCGGGAATCAAAAAGCTTTATCCACGCGGACGAAGTCGCGGGCATCAGATAGTGAAATTAGCAATACCATTCTGCAACAAATATAACACATGCTATAAAACACCAGTTTTTTTACGACAAGTCTTTCTTACCTTCGCGACAACAAACCAAAATAATATATTATTGTAATAGATTTTCTTTCTGAAACACACATTTCTCATAAGTGTGGCAACGAGAAAATGAAACGAAAATAAAAGAGGTCTGGAGATTATTATCTTAGATCTCTTGGAAAAATCAGGCTTAAGGTGAGGAACTTGTGCGTATACGAAGGCAACAGAGCAATTTGGGAATTTAATTTTCAGAGGTATCCTGATTCCTGCGCTTAACCAGATGACCTATGCTTGTCACTATCAATCAATCAATCAATCAATCAAATATTAATTTATTCAATTTAGGTACACTGTAGGTATACATATTGACGTCGATTACTTACTTATATAAAACATGATGGTGATAATTAGTTACGGTATCTTAAAACTAAAGCTACGAGGGTTCCAAACGCCCCTGGTCTGAGAAGAGCCCACAACAAACTCAGCCGGGTATTTTTTTTCATTATCACCATCTCACAAATCATCTAAAGTAAGGAACTATCAGAGCCATTAGAGCAAGTTATTGCCAAGCTTCCTTGTCAAAAGCTTTGCTCTATCGAAAGCAAAAGTCTGGCGGTACACCACACATCATCATCACCATCGACCCACGGACGGGCCATTACTGAGCATGAGTCTGCTCTCAGAAAGAGAAGGGCTTAGGCCATTGTCCACCATCCTGGCCAAGTGTAGCAGACTTCACACTTCGTTTAGATCATTATGATGGAGAACTCTCACGAAAAGTGGGAAGTACGAAAGGAGAGTACGAAAAGAACGTGCGTATAGTGCGTGCCTAAGGATCTTATCCCATACCAATGCCCATACCCCGACTAGAGATTCGTAAGCCCAAAGTCTTACGATTAATCTACGCTATCACCGTTATTGAGGACTAATACCTACAGTTCGCGCGCGAGTTGAATGCAGAGTAAATGTATGTGTCACCATACATTTGCTCTGCATTCAACTCGTGCGCGAACTATACCTTACACATAAATATACATATTATAATTCGCTAAATTGATCAGTTACCAGGTTAACCAACCACCGGCACCGGGGTAAGGGGTTAACACAAATATTAGTATTAAATTAGTTTCCACTGTGGTGCGGATCGCTGGCCAATTAGCAAGTCTATTTGTTTTGCATATTAAACACCCTAAATTACTGCACTAATGTCCCGGTTGCTTAGCCTTTTAAACATTAAGGGTTGATAGAAGTATTTTTATTAAAAAGCGCACATTAGATGATAGGTTCTTCGTCAGTCGATTTCGTCAATCCTGATTGAGTAAAGAACTATCAACCAACGCAATAAAGCTGAAATAATCTATGTTATTTGTCAATAAGTACCTAAATGGTGTTTATAGTGATGATTAGATATTCAATGTTTTTTCTGTCATTTTTTCTGTTATTAACGGTATGTTATAAGCAGGAATAGGTATAGTTCGCGTACGAGTTGAATGCAGAGCTAATGTATGTGTCACCATACGTTTGCTCTGCATTCAACTCGTGCGCGAACTGTACCAAATAAGCACATGAGAAAAGGAGGATTTAAATCTTTATCTTACAATGGCTGATGCTTAATAGATGTTCTTGGATCTAGGCTTAGAAACTAGAAAAAAAGGTATTTCCGGTTCGATAACTATTAGGAATTTAGAATTTTGTCAACGAATATCTTAGAAATTGTTTACTTCTTTTTAGTAAGATGCGATAACTAGTAAAGGCAGTTTTATAAATTACTAGCTAATGCCCGCGACTTCATCAGCGTGGATTGAGGTTTTTCGGTTCCCGCAGGAAATCTTTAATTTTCCGGGATAAAAAGTACCCTATGTGTTATTCCAGACTATAATATATCTCTGTGCCAACCTCCAGATCCTTTCAGCCGTTGGGGCGTGATTGAGTAACAAACATCCATACAAACTATCGCAAAAAAAAAAAAACCTAATTCTTATAATGGTTGTTACGGTACGATCGCAATCATCAGTAAATGGATAACACTCATTCGCTATTGGCCAAAAACGATCGTCGTAGAAATGCCATAGCAAACGAAGAATATCATCATCATCATCATCACTTCAACCCATTGCCTTTAAAGGGGGGTTGGGGTTACAACTGGTTCAGTGGCGATTCCTCTAAGATTGCGCAGCTTGCGCCGCAATACCAATAATTATGAATAAGTTACTTACCAAATATTCTAGATCTATATTTAAGTAATATACTAATACTTATATATATGATATACCTATACATATATGATATATTATAACATGAAATAGGTACCTACCATTCACAAATCATATACGTTTATCAATTATATGATTGCGTTAATCGATAATTATTTAAAATCACGCACGCTCCATGACCACCTCGCACCTTGGTTGTGACACAGATATAATAATACTACCACGTTGTGAGTTGTGACGTGCGCCGAATCGCCACGTGGCTCGTACTGCGAGAATCTTCCAACTCCGTCGGCCCGCTTACTTCCGCTCACTACGGGCCGAAGGCGTGCACTATGAGTAGCGCATGTGCTGTGTAGTATTATTTTCAAAACTCAAAAACTACTCAACCGATTTTAAAAATTCTTTCACCTATAGAAAGCTACATTCTCGGCGAGTAACATAGGTTGTATTTTATTTTCAAAAACATTAAAGATCCCTACGAAAATTGCAATAATGTGAATGAAGTCGGAAAAAAAATTCTCATGTGAGAGCTTCCGTGGCGTGCGCTGCGTAAATGGTAAAAGTTACACGAAAACAATGTATGGTGGAATTGTTCCTCTCAAAAAGTTCTAAAAAAAAGTCCGCGACAGCATATAGCTATGTTTTAAGGTCGTCTCACAATAACCGTCATTATGATTTTCAAATTTGGTCTAAAACAATGCTTTACTCGCGAAGGTGTTTTTACCAACATAGTATTATAATCCTTATCAAAATAAAATGGTTGTTCATCTCAAGTATTTAATATAGATCAAATTCGCCCTTACACCATTTAATTCAGATGAATATCTTAGAAGATATCATAGTGATAATGTAACGCGCACTATACTAATATTATAAAGAGGTAAAGTTTGTGAGGTTGTAGGGGGTAATCTCTGGATCTACTGAACCGATTTTGAAAATTCTAGTAACAACAGAAAGCCACATTATTTGTGAGTGTCATAGGCTTGGTACGAGAACCGAGATTAACCCGAAAAATTAGGGAGGTCCCGTGGGAATTTAAAAAACTTATTTCACGCGGACGAAGTCGCGGGAATCTGCTAGTGTAAGATAAAATATAAAAATAGTATTCTTTATTCTAGTAAGTACAAGTTAGCCCTTGACTGCAATGTTACCAGGTGGTGGGTGATGATGTAAGTACCTACTCTAAGATGGCGGGCAAACCGGTTAGGGATATACCTATCAGTTATATTAAACCTATACCCCTAATCAGTGATATATGAGGAAAATGTGTTTTTTGAGAAAATACCTAACCATCAGCTAGCGCAAACCCTAGATTGACGACCAGGAATCGCCACTGAACTGGTTTAATATTTGTTTTTATTAGAATAGAAAGAAATATCTTGATTTTCAGCGACCGCCTTTAGATGCGAACGTCAATGGCATAGCATTTATAATATATATTTTCGGCAGAATATGATAATTTTAAATGTTATGTGTTATTTTATAGAAAGGAAAATCTTGATAACTAAATCAAAGATATATTATGTTGATTCAAAGTAAGCTCACAGCAAGATCACAGACATAGTAAGTACCTACTTTAATTTTGTAGTCAAGAAAATATTTCAAATTAAGTTAATTAAATACATTGTAGAAAAAACAGGCGAACAAAAAGCTAAAAAAAAGTGAAAAAAAACTTATCAGTTTTTGGATCGCTATCCACTTGGCGTCTCTTTTTGTTTTACATATTGTATATTAATGAATGCAAAACCCTAACTGTACTTATGTCCAAGTTAACACCCTGCATATTTAATAATTTAACCCGTTTTAAGGGATTAAACAGTTATCTTAGTAAAGTACCTACTTTCGTTTTAGGATTATAAGCTTAAAAGGAAAAACTCACAGAATTTAGAATGTTTAGAAATGGTAAAGAAGCATTATTGATGCCATGCTCTTTGAGTTGTGCAGAGCAACATTAGTCCGCGTTGTTGTAAAAAAAAACATAATATTTGAATTGTTACAGTTTGTTACAGTCTCTAAAAAGTTAAGAGACCAATTAAGAGACGACATAATATTGGAAGAGAAAATGAAATAGGTAAGTACCTACTTGCCTATGAACACAATCATAATTTACAAAAATCATAATAATAAAAAAATTAAGAATTTATTTTCTTAAAGTTCTTAAATTCGGCCTATACTTGGAACATTTAATGATTTAATTTAGCGGTCCGTGTAAAATTTATTACTTATTAGGGAAAAATAAAACATAAGTGCAAAAAAGTTAATACAATCGACCGAATTTAAGAAAACCAGGTTACGGATGGCGCAGGCGGAGGCCACAGAAACCACGGACACTTACTAATTTTCTTCATTGACTTTAGCGATTACATTCCATAAATCTAGTCTTATACACTAGGGGTATGCGACACCACTCGATGTTAGGAGCCACATCTAATCCTAACTAACAGCCTAAAATGTAGCGACCTCGCCCTATGCCCGCCTAAAAGGTTAGCCCGCTACTATCTTATACTGCACCGTCATTTACCATCAGGTGAGATCGCAGTCAAGGGCTCACTTGTAGTGGATTAAAAAAAATGCTAGGTACGGAGTAACGTGGGAAGACCTAAGTCTTCGGGAGTCTGGGCTGGTGACGTAAGCGCAGGTGTGCCTTCGAAGGTGGTCTCGAGTTACCAGAACGCTGCGCTTTCGTTTTTCTGTCGCTGTCCCAAGTCACTAGGGCTGGCACATAACGAGTACTTATTGTGTACTTATTGAGTTAAAATAACGTACTCTCATTAATTAGTCTATTTTGGAACAAAGTTCCTTATGGGACGACGGGGTACCCTAGCCGGCAAAAAACGTCCGGCGTTACGCGTCCGTCCGTAAATGCGTGGAGTAAGATTTTTTTAACGAAGACAAAAGATCTTAAATTTAAATATACTACTTTCCAAATTAATGCATATTGTATTTTTTTTTATTAAAAACAATAATTTAAAAAACAAAAAAAAAAAAAAAATATTGGTTTACGCTTGAAATGAAAATTTATGTAATAAGGAACTTTGTTCCTATCTGGTGTCCCACGACTCCACACGTTTTTTTATTTATTTTAGGGATAAAGGAAAAGTCGGGGCGAGTAAGCTAGTTACTTCATAAGCAGCACTTTCTTTTAATAAACTACTTTAGTGACTATAATGAATTGGTAATTAACTTAGTAGGGAATAACTGTGGTTCGAAGTAAACGTAAATGTAAACAAACTCGTATTCTATAAAAACCCTGTTGTTAATATTCTAAATAGCATAATGTGCTGCAGTAGGTATTACACGATGCAGTTCCTGGTTGGTTCTAATGAAAGCGCTCAGTGAAAACCCCTGTGGAATCTGCTAACAATGCGAATTACTAGATGAATACAGGGCATCCCTGCATGCGTGAGCTTATTACACTGTTTTAATGATATACCTAACAATTATAAAAACAACGAGAAAGAAAAATTGTGTGTGTCTGCTTCGACGCATGACTGGAGTTTACTATTTACGAACAATTATAAAATATACCTATAGATTAGTAAATGAACGCATTTTTTATATAACTGAAATCATGCTTGATACATTTATATTTATATATACACTAGAATCTAGTGTATATCTAGTGACTAGATGATGCCCGCGACTTCGTCCGCGTGGATTAGGGTTTTTTGATTCCCGCGGGAACTCCTTAATTTTACGGAATAAAAAGTTCCTTCCCCGGAATGTAACCTACCTCTATACCAAATTTGAGCAAAATCGGTTGAAAAGATGGGCCGGAAAAGCGTAGCAGACAGACAGATAGACAGACAGACAGACACACTTTCACATTTATAATATTAGTATGGATAATTTATATTAATTTAATAATTTCTAATCATCAAAATACATTACGTAGTCATGGAAACATAAAGTCAATAACGTAACATAGAAAATTTGATTTTACTCCCCATAAATTTTCATACCCCGGGCTTATATTATATGCATATCGATTCTAAAGGAGGTAAACTCCAAAAATATTATTGCCGTTAAGGCTGAAACACGTTCTTCTCCTGATTAGCTTCTGGAGCTCTAGACCACGTGGGCGTATCGAGGATGTGAGGCATGGGGAGGGAGCTGGACCTGAGACTGTTCCAGCTAGTCTCTATATTTAGCTGATTAAAAATCATTTCAAATCATCAAATTTAGCTGATCTATGGTTAAAAATAATAAATTTAACATATTAAACGTAATAAAAAAATCCATTTTATCATTTTTTTTAAATGCCCAAGGGGTCGCCCTTCGGCAATAAGTAGATATCATAATTTATTACAATTTTTTACCTTTGTGTATTCTGCACAAATATAATAAAAATCCCGCTGGTTTTATAAATTCCGCGGGCTCGTACGTTTCTAATTCGAACCTAGGATATGAAATGCCTATCCAGCTTCCGTTTTCCCCTCCTCTTTTAATATTTTTAACCCTCAAAGCAAGAGTGAATAGGCATCTTCTAGGCAAGCGCGCTTCACCTTAGGCTGCATCGACACTTGCAAGCAAGTCTGATTGCAGCCAAGCGCTAGGCCATTTTTTTTTTAAAATAAAAATTACCAGCATAAGAACGTCAAAAGCTTGTTCTGGCGCACCAATAATAGCGCCAGTGTTGTCATTCTTCAAAAATATCACGACGCCAGAGCCATGTACTTAAAACTTGATCAATTTGCCAACCAGAACCGGCAGCTGCGGTAAAGCTAGCCGATCTATTAGAAGTTAGAACGATTATGTCAGTCTACGAAATACCTATACAATTAACTGCAAATTGGTTCATGGCTAGGTATTATTGAAGCATATCGCTAATTATCATATATCAAACGAACACTTCCTGTAATCTGGTTGGTGGTAGAGACCAGTATGTTAATTATCGCTCAATTCAATGTGATTATTCTGTTTACGATGTGATGATTGATCGCACAATTATTATTCGCGGGTATGAACATCTACTGTAATAAGCTAATGAAGCATGCACGAAGGATGATTAATTAATTTATTGCTCAAACAACGCGGAATTAGATTCAAAGCTGTCGGATACTTTTCAAACTTCGACCTAAGCTTATTAATTTATTATACATATAGCCTCAATATAATATTCATTTATAATGTCCTTTAAAATTGTTTTCCTAAGAGTCGATTTTTCCGAGTATGCTGCGATTTACATTAACAAAAATAATTATTCCTAATGAAAATCTAATCTCATCTTCGATCCATCTACGAGTACCATCGATAAAAACCACCCTACTTGGTCCAAGGAAAGCTGAACATGGAAAACTAAATATAAAAAAAGGAAGCATATCAAAGCAGCTCAGGGTTTTAACAAAAGCAATTACTTTGTTAAAACCATGTATACAATTTTGTTATAGAGATAGGTTGCATCCTGGGGAAGGACATAGGCTGCTTTTATCCCGGAAAATGAAGGAGTTCCCGCGGGAATCAAAAAGCTTAATCCACGCGGATGAATTCGCGATGATCTAGTAGTGCTTATTACAAATCCATCTGCGACATTACTACTTTAACAATGACAGATGTACCTCAACATGCAAAATGAGGTTTGCGCCTCCAGTATATGTCTACTCATAGGTGTTTCGTGTTTCTCTAGTGGAGAGGTGTAAATGTTTACTCTGTCATAAAGACCTCGTGATATTAGTGAGGGCGCATTTATGGGACAGTTTAATTTAAATTTTAATTAACCGTTCTCAACTGTTCCCTTCGCTTAAGTTACCCAGTAAATTATACACAATAATTACCCAGTAATTATAATTATTATACACAATTTTAGAGGTTTAGCCATTTAGACTTAGAGATGACTCCGTATTGGTTTAGTCGTTGCGGCGTGAAGAAGGTTCCAAACATTCTTTACCAATTTACAAGCGTCCAAACTGAACGACCCATAAGAAGCAGTCCGAACACAGAGATGTATCTATATTTGTTGCTTGTCGCCCCGTAGCCGACCCTTTCGTAAATAAAGTAAATAACGTTATTTGTTTTTAGGGTTCCCTACTAACGGGTGCCAACGGGAACCGAGCCTCCGCTGTCCGACCGTCCGTCCGTCCGTCTGTCTGTCTGTCTGTCAGCGGGTCGTATCTCAAGAATCGTAATGGCTAGGCTGTTGAAATTTTCCCTGAGTGTGTATTTCTATTGTAACAACAAAAAATAAAAATTACTTAAATTAAATTAAAAAATTAAGGGATACAAGAAACTTGATTTATCGGCGTATTTTTTATGATCTCTTGAACATAGGTAGACTGATGAAATTTTCAAAGAGTGAGTAAGTACTTAATACTATACCGGCTGTAACAACAAATAATAAAAGTAAATTAGACGAATAAATTCAAAAGAGTCCCCATACAACATACCATATTTGCCAACTTGTATTTAAAAAGTATGGCAAATATAGTACGGGACCCGTCGTGTGCGAGTCTGACTGGCACTTGTCCGAATTATTTCTATTTTTTATTGTGCTTGAAATAAATCTATTTTCGTAAACCCCACCTGCGATCAAATCACTTTTATCCAAAAACAGCCAATTCAGGTTGAAAATAAAGTTACAAGAAGGCCGAGGCCAGAGCCTTTTTGGACATCGAACAAATAACAGTAACGAATTCCCTATTACTTACCCATCTAACCAGAAAATAACGCTATAAAAAGTTCTGAGGAGTTTACCTAAATACATGTGAATGTATCTAATGTAATGAGGATAGAAAAAACAGAATTCGACCTTAGCTCACGTTATGCGTATTACATTGGCTAAGTTGTTTTAGGCAATAAGTATGAAGTTGGAATAAAATAGCTCTTTCTATATTATTCTCTAGGTCTATTTAATATTCTTAAAATTACAAATAATTAATGTATAATATTTTAAAAGTAAAAATCTTTCAATAAATTTATTTGAAAAGATTTAACGTCGTAGGTAGCACGTACTTACGTCTACGAACACAAAGTACGCGAGTTGTCTGAAATTAAAGTTAAAGTTGGATTCCTTTCCAAACTTAATATAATGTATTAATAATTAAAGTTATAATTATGTACCTAAGGAAGTTTCTACCTTGTTAGTAAATAGATGTGGATAATATAATAGTTATTTGTTATACAAGAGTGAAAAGTTGTTTTTTAACCGCGTGCTCAATTTTGATGACCGAGCAAGCGTAAGCATTCTAAAATTGAATCACGAGCGGAGCGAGTGATTCAAAAATTAGAATCCTGAGCGTCAGCGAGGGAATCAAAAGAGCACGAGGTGAAATAGTAGATTGTTAACCGAGGGTCGAAAGAATCATTTCCCGAGGTATTTAGACGCCCGAGCGTAGCGAGGGCGGCTATAGTCCGAGTAGGAATTGATTCTTTTGCCCGAGTTAAACACTCTACTTTTCATTTCGAATATGAGGAAAATAAAACTAGTTGTTTATCTAAACTATTTATTGATAATGGTGGCGCGGGGCGTTGTATTCTAGACTTCTCTTTACAAAATCTAGACTTATAAACGTATTTTAGTGGACTGTAACATTGATGATAGAATGACTCGATTTTCCATAGGTAAATGATATTAGGTAAGGGGTAAATTAGGTATACACTGACCTTTGGTCGTCGGCGAGAATGTTCTTTAGTGTTTGATGCACGCACACTGATTATTTCACTATGTTTGTGGCCACAACATCTAATTTCACTCTTTCACTGTTTAGTGTCAATGATTGGCTAATTTAACTGGTAGAATGCGGAGAAATGTCCTTAGAATAATGTATAATTCGAACGGAACAGCAGCGGGCGGTGTTCCACGTTGTATGGTTTTTCGCTAAGAGGCGATGCGTCCAGCACAGGTAGCCATTGAGGACTAATTTCGTGTTATCTTCGTGCGTTCTCGGCAGCATACTGATCCGTGATTGGTCAGTTTAAAGGAAGATGGGACATTCATGAAGGAAGCTAGGATTATGGTTTTATACGAGTCATTCTATTTTAAATATAAAAAGAAATGCGCATATGGCGCAACCATGCTCCCGGGCTTTGAAGGAACCTTCAAAAATTATAATAAATAATATGCGAAAAGTATTTATAATGAGACCTACACGAAGATTCTAGCGTAATATTTATAAAAATGTAAATTACTCTAACTTAAATTGCGTTTTTTGCGTAAACTAATTATAGTAAGCGAAAGGCGCGATCTACAGGGTGGAGATGCCTTTATCAGTTGAAGCGCGGATAACGCGTTTAAACTGTAAAACTAATACTATCCTAACATTAGATATGCGTAAGTACTAAGCTATGCGTTATACCACCTATAGAACGAATTAATTATTAAACTAAACAAAAGTCATTGTTGCGGAAACGCGTTATAACTTGCGCTGTACGGGCAACGATGTTTGCTAGGCAACATCTTGGCATCGATACCAAGTGGCCAACGTAAGAGTGGTGCGTTTTCGATAAATAAGTACCTAAAGATAGCTCTTTCCTTGACTGGACGCGAAGCGATGTGAAACCCTTTACGCGCTTGCAAATTGTGCTTCGACTTAAAGCGTATCCAGAAGGACTGAACTATAGCGTACAATAATAAAAAGCTACACAATAACTGCGGATATAATAACGCATCCAGGTAGCCCTTTATTAAAACTAAAACATACATAACATATTTTATATTGTTTAACAATGATGAAAACCTTTTACTTGAGACAAGTATCAGATTTTCCTCAAAATCTTGAGCGGTATAAGTCGAAGTTTTCTGTCTCAACAAAGCGGAGTCATCCGAGAGTAAAACTTCTTGACTAGGAGGTTCATCGTTACGTAACGATGACCGCGAAGGACTAGTAAGCCAATAGTAATGGTAAAATAATTGCAACGGTAAAAGCACGCGCAAAAGTTATCAGCGGGAATTTTAACGCCGGGGATGTTATTTAAGCAGTCGGACGATAAAAATAATTGAGACGGCGAGTAACTATGGTTAGTGATAATAATATAGGTGCCGCAGCCGTATGTACCATCGCTGGCTTCAGAGGATGCGAGAAAGGAAACCTTCGATCTCTCTTCTACACCGAAATGTCGTACAATTCGAAACTCCGATAGAAGCGGTAACTCGGAGATAAAATTCCAAGTCTCAATAGCGTACGCGGGAATTATTTCATTCCATGTAAATATTATCCATAATAATTCTTTGACATAAATAACGCAAAGAATTACGGGACCTACAAGATCAAAAACGTTATAAGATCGTGCAGTTGCGGATCGTAGAAAAAAGCGATTTGTCCAATTTAGCGGTGGTTGAGATACAAACAAGATTAAAATATTATGTGCGGAAATATTATATTGTAAACCTAAAATCGTGAAGGTATGAAAGGATATACCTTGAGATTGTCGGTGCGCTTGCGGTATATTATTGCGTATCAGCTCAGACGAGTTGCTAGTTAATTTGACCAAATTTAACTCTCCTGGCTTGAACGTTTGGACTACTGGATCTGCTGTCACAACTGTTTCCTTACTAGAGGATGCAGAGGAAGCAAGATCGTTCATATAAATGTTCCTTTCAGGAACCGCGGCTACAGGAGGCCCTCTCTCTCTTTCTTGCTTAACGACTTCACGCAATCTACGAAGTGCTAAGAAGAGAGAGGAGCGCGATCCGAAAGTGATGCGATTAAACATATAGGTATAAGGGTTATCGAATCTATAAAAGATTATTTTATATTTGCGGTGCGAGGAATGCAAATCAATGCATAAATATATGTGCGTTACATCGGCGAGGAAAGCTATATTGAAATACCTATTATTTAGAAGAATATTATAAATCTCAGTATGCGAGTCGTAATCTGAATCAACGCTTCTGGCGATTGTGGTTGATTTATCGTAACGTTTGACAGAATGTTGCGAAGGGTAGGAACCTAATGAGTTGCATTCATCAGAATAAACCTTTGATAGGCTTATCGTACAAGGAAGATCGACTGATAAGTAATCGACAGGGTCGTTACTTATCGCAGTGTGTGTACTGTCAAACTCATGTTCAACGGGATTTAAAATTTCTATTTTAGGTATTTCCGCTACGGCCGAAATATTTTCTAAATTATGAAGCGGTTCGCGCTGTGTAAATGAACAGAACGCAGCGGTACGCGGGAGCTGAGGGACGACTGGAGCGTCGCCCATAATAATATAACCAAGAGTGGTTTCTATAGCGGAAGGCGAGTTGTCACTACCTGTTAATTTATTGAAGAGTAAAATTTCACAATAAAGATTTACTCCCAATAATAAATCAATAGATCCTGGTTCCGAGAATTCATCGTCTGCGAGGGGAATATTCCGTATCAGAGCATTCATGGTTGCAACGTCGACACGCGCATCGGGCAGCTGTGACGTAATTCGCTCAACAACCAGCGGGCGAATGGAATATTCCTTTACCTCATCGAAGCGAGACTTAAATTTTAAATCGGTGTCACCTAAGATCCTTTGTGAAGATCCACCTATACCCTGTACTTCAGCGAAACGATTTTGCGAGCTAATCGGTAGTGACAAGCGGTTGCAACAGGCTACACTAATGTAGTCTTGCTGGGACCCTGGGTCCACGAGACAGCGTAAAAAGTGAGGGCGGTTATACTCATCGTATATTTTAATTTTAGCGGTACCTAACAAGGTTGTAATAGCGGTGCGGTTGTGATGATCACGAGATATAGTACATATAGATGCGGGAATATTATGAGCGGGGGAATCATTGGGCGATTCAGAATTATTTATTTTGGCGGGTTGATTATTAGCGGGTGAATTATCAGATGAATTATTAGCGGGTGAATAAGCGGGTTGAGTAGCGGGTTGAGTTATATTATGCTCAGAATGATGGCTTGGCACAGTGCGAGACATATCATTTGAGTTAGCGGGATGCGTACAGGTGTGCGGACAGCTATGTGACGATGGCGCATTGACAACGACACTGCAGTTCGATTTACTAGATCTAGAAAAACATAAATTTGAGTGATGCCGTAATGAGCAGTTTGAGCAGTTCCTGCTGCTGGAGCAGGCAGCATTCTTATGAGAGATACTTAAGCAGTTCGTACAGTAGGAGTGCTTCTTAACAATTTCGAACCTCTCCTTAGGGGTCAACTTCATAAACTCAGAACACTTGTATAAGTGGTCATGCCAATCATTCTTACACACGACGCACTTATTACCTTCATTCGGGCTACTAGAGTCATCTATACTCACAAAAGATTTTGTAGACTTAGTGGACTTCGTGGCAGATGCAATTACATTTTTAGAGCGCGACTTATTATTAGACTGTGCACTTAGGGAATTAGTATTGCTGCCCCTAGACAACACTTTACTCTGTTCTTTCACGAAGTCGATTAGACTTTTATAGGAGGGAATTTGTTTTTTGCGGTTTATTATTTCAAACATCTTAACTGTATCTGAGTCTAACTTAAGTGTGGCTAAATGAAAGAATATAAAGTCAGTTAAGTCTATCTTTAATTGTTTAAGCGCTTCTACCGACGAATCGAAGGTGTTTATGAAATTATCCAGAGCGTTATCCTTATTATTAATGAGCGGTTTAAATTGCAACACTTGATTTAAATAAGCGGAAGCGAGCGAGCGTTGGTCGTCGTACTTCTGTATGAGGGCGTCCCAAATAATTGAATAATTTTCAGCGGTTGCTGGCAACCCTGCACATACGGCGGCAGCCCTATCGGTTAATTTTCCGACAAGGTAAAATACTCTTTCACTATTATTTAAGTTCGGGTTATCATGTATCATACTCTTAAACTGCTGGTAGAACAACGGCCATTTCGTTATATCACCATCAAAAGAAATTAAATTAATTGGCGGGAGGTGAGATTTTAATTTGGGGAACTTTGACAAAGAACTCTGTTTAATAGTCTCAGATTCCCTATCACTACTGTTAATGGCTAATATTTGCTTAACATAGCAGAAAAGTTCCTCAAAGGAAGTCCACGATTGATAGCTAATTGGAGATTTAGGATTCAATCTTAATTGAGTAGCGTTATATAAATCTAATGTTTGTTCGAATTCTTTTCGCAAGGTATCTAGATTACCAGTTTGACTCAAAAGACTAGGCAATTTACTTTCATCTGTTTCTACTTGTGAGGCAGCATCAAAAATTCGTTGCATTCGAGCAAACATTACATCGCGTTTCGACTCCAATAATAACATCTGGCATTCGTCATTAGTACGTGACAGACTAGATTCACCTTTAGTACTCATTTTGAGAATTTAAATATATTGTATCTAATAAATCGAACACAATTAATATATATTAGCGTAAATACTATATAGCTAAATGCGTTATTATAATGCGTAAAATATTAATAACAGCTATAAAATGCGTAATAATATATACTTACTTAGGCGAAAACACACAACTCTTATTTATTAGCGGGCGGTTAAATATGCGGGCGGTTAAATATGCGAGTTAAAACCATTCCGTCGAAACAATAATATTGAGCGTATTCAAGGATATTTATGCAACTGCAGTGAAAGGCCGACGGCCGACCGTAACCTTCAGATCGTATGACTGACACGTATTCGATTTGCTTCGAACCTACGACTTACGAGTGCCTACTGTCTAATCAACTATTATCTACCTATATAGTACTGTATTTAGCCCTTTTATACTTTAGCAGATCAACAATCAATAGGTAGTATAACGTAAACTAAGGCGCAGAATATCACTCGAAGTAAAACTGATCGATCGCGATTACGATTACGGTTCAAAATCCGGATCGATTGGAACAAAAATGGTGGCGCGGGGCGTTGTATTCTAGACTTCTCTTTACAAAATCTAGACTTATAAACGTATTTTAGTGGACTGTAACATTGATGATAGAATGACTCGATTTTCCATAGGTAAATGATATTAGGTAAGGGGTAAATTAGGTATACACTGACCTTTGGTCGTCGGCGAGAATGTTCTTTAGTGTTTGATGCACGCACACTGATTATTTCACTATGTTTGTGGCCACAACATCTAATTTCACTCTTTCACTGTTTAGTGTCAATGATTGGCTAATTTAACTGGTAGAATGCGGAGAAATGTCCTTAGAATAATGTATAATTCGAACGGAACAGCAGCGGGCGGTGTTCCACGTTGTATGGTTTTTCGCTAAGAGGCGATGCGTCCAGCACAGGTAGCCATTGAGGACTAATTTCGTGTTATCTTCGTGCGTTCTCGGCAGCATACTGATCCGTGATTGGTCAGTTTAAAGGAAGATGGGACATTCATGAAGGAAGCTAGGATTATGGTTTTATACGAGTCATTCTATTTTAAATATAAAAAGAAATGCGCATATGGCGCAACCAGATAATATATAATAATATTAGTAGTATGTACCTATTTAAAATTAATTGTGAAATTAGGACAATTCGTGAAATTGAAAGTAACATTTTTGTTTGGAATGTTTATACTGTATGATATATTATGACAAATTTGGCTGTTCTGGATATCTGTAAAAGTAGGAGACTCTGGTATTTCATCAGACGATGGATTACATGGCGGATACTCCCTGGAAGTTGTCGGCTGAGGCGAATTGGGGCGTATTTTTATAGTTTCAGCTAATTTGGTTGAAATTTTAATTTTATTTTGGACTGAATCCTCAATGTAGCCTTCGGCGACTGTGCTGGATTTCCAGCCTCCATGTCGTTTTAACACGTTGAGTGCGAAACCAGGTCTAAACACCTTGTATGCGTCTACGCTTACAGTGCGGCTAAGAAAAGTATAGACTTCCTTGTCGCGCGGAAGGCCTAACTTTAACTTGGTTCGGTGTAGGAAAGAGATGAATATATATCTAAGATGTATTATTAAAATAGAATCCAATGGTGTACCTACCTAAATACCAGGTTTTTACACCTGGTACCGCACGGAAGAAATAAAATTTCATCTTAATGCGAAACCAGATCGAAGCACCTTGTACCCCGCTCACCTGGTACCGCACCCCGCGTTAGCTTCGCGCGACTAGTGTTGGCTTGCAATCGTGGGAAACGCACGTGTCGACATGGCGTCAAGATCAACAAAACGGTGCCGAAAAAATATATTATATGATGTTTGCGAGGACAGTGATAGTTAAATCTAATTATAGATTGATTTATCAGGGACAGGTGAGTCATCATTACTATTTATTTTACTTACCTACCTAATTACGTTTCCCGTTTAGTGCGTATTTAAGTTTACAAAAGTGGTCAAGTGCGAGTCGGACACGCGCAGCGTGGGTTACACACATACACATACATATACACATCCACAATCCACATCCAATCCACGCTCACACGCGCACACACATTCACATACAAATAAATAATAATAAATTAATAAATTTATCTTTTCAGAACCCGCACGAAAACTTGACAAAAACACTTTGGTTAAAGGTGACAAGAAGAGGAATTGTGTCGGATGTTACGCAAAACTCCGAACCTTTTTAACCAGTCGCCAAGCTGACAAAAAAGTAAAAAAAATCTTAACTAAATGTGTTCAGTGCAAAAATTTTTTGCTACCCGTTTTTATTGAAAAACATTAATTCATGTTTGTTTTTTTTCCATTATATTAAAACTTAATTACAGCTATCGATATTTTTATTTCACATCCTTAAAATACGCACCAGACTTCCCTTATTCAGTGCGGCACAGGGTGATTAAGCCCTGTATTTTGAATATAGCTATAATTTTTAAACTAAACAAGTTGTTAACGAACGCCTTCAGGTGTATGTCAATTAATTCATTATTATTAATATTCAAAGCATAAAACACATATATATTTTTACTTGAAGCCCAAAAAAGGATTTAAGTTTCTTAAATTTTACAGGGTCTATAAGCCTTGTGCCGCCACAATGGAAGTTTTATTACCAGGTGTATAGGCCTTGTACCGAAGGAATGGAAAGTATTGAAAAGTTACTGTCGCAGCAAACGTGTTAACGTTGTCATGTTTGCCCCTGAATTGGCTAAAAATGTTGCTGACGTTCGTCTATAACAATGTCCCGTATACTGCTCACAGTTTGGTAAATTCAAATATGTTGCTATCTGCTTCGGCATACCTGAGATTTTATTTTTACCGATCACTTGTTTATAGCATTTTCCCTTCTGATAGTTGAGAAAAAAACGGTCCGTTTTTACATCACTAGGTCTCATTTTTTGATATTTCTTTACTATTTGTGTAAACTCTTCTTGTACTACAAACGAGCGCTCAATATTTGTTTTTGTTTTAGTCAGTTTTACTAGTAATAATTGGCCTTGACTTTCAATGTCCTTAATTGTCAAATTTGTGAGTTCACTGCTTCTGCAAGCGCCGCTTATACCGAGTATCAATACCACCTGTGAAAATCATGTAATTTTTTAGTATTTATGTAATAAATACGTTCATTTTTAGAATAAATCCATGAATACTTAGGTAAACTTACCTTCACTGCCAAATATATCTCGTCAGGAGCATCATTTAAAAAAGTTTCCACTTCATGAGAGGTGAAAACCTTAGATTTCTTACTCTTGAACCCCTGAGACTGTCTTTTCAAAAATGATGTTAAATTATGAAATTCTTTCAAATTTACATTATGTTTTACACTAAGTGTACTTTTGAGCATTGAATATCGGCTCCATAGCGTAGAAGGCTGTAGTTTACTACACAGTCTATTAAAATATGTAAGAAATACACTTTCGGAAAACGATCTTATATTCTTCTCTGCTCGCCACTTCATAAAATTATTGTAGGTGTTTATATAGGTATCTTTCTTTTGACATTTCTGGCAAAATATTTTCAATAACACTATTTGCTTCGTCTCTAATCGAATCTGGTGTCAACATTTCAGAATTGCTTGAACTCATTTTTAATATTCAAATCTAAGATTAGGTACCTATTAGCTATTTATTTGAATTCCGTCACAAATACTTAACAGAAATTAGTATCCCGCCAATTTATGTCGACTTTTTAAATTTTAAATATGGAACTCACCGCGTAATTATTGTTGCTGTTTATTCCGCTCAAAGAGGTTTGCGCTAAGTTCACACTGGCCGTTTAGAAAGTCACATGGCCGCAGCATTTCTTTTTATGTGCCATACAAATATTATAGTGTGTACGCCAACTCATCGCGTAGGCGGCCAATATGTATACCAACTTAAATTGCGGCCAACTATGTTCTGCAGTGTAAATAGGGCTTAAGGACTATTGTCTATTGTCTTGTTTATAGGCCATCATCCATATACTTTATGGTTTTGTATGAAATTTCAAAAATATACGTTTGTTACTCCCCTGGAAAAAAAAATTTAGTAGTTTTTTTTTTACATAAAAACTCTTTACAGCTTACAGCAGTTCTATTTTGAAAGTTCATTCCGGCCCATAAGTGGGAAGTAATTTGTATGAGTTTTTCCCTCCCTATGGAGGGAAGCAGCATTTTCCACCCAATAATCAGATCAAAACAATACTACTTTCCGAATATGAGAAATGAAAATACTCTTTCCGAGATGGTGGGATGAAAAAGATATTATCACTTCTGACCTAAAGATAAAAGCTAGCGACCTGAAACATAAACGGCCAAACGATCTCGTAAAATCTAACCGATTAGTGAACTACCCCGAAAGTTATACAGGAGTCACTTAAGTGTACAAAAAAGCTCACACAACAACCATAAAAGAAAACTATTTCCTAATCTTTACTACGTCAGCGATGGTCAAATAAACGGTTTCTTGTGTTTACGGACATTTTAAGTACACTGTCAGACAACCACGATAGTGAAATCCATACTGATAAATTTAAAATGCAACAAACTGTAATTAATTTAAAAAAAAAAAACATGACTGCTCTATACCACACATCCAATTCTGTTCAGGCATTTAGAAGTTATGGTGGAATAAAGAAACATACATACATGCACCCTGAAAACATTACACTCCTTTTTTTGAGCAGTTGTGTCAAAATTAGTGTCTGTCTGTTACTGATTCACGGCTCATCCATTAAGCCAATTTTGATGAAATTTGGTACGTACTCTTTAACTCACACTAAAACCTGGTGTTGTATGGAATTAATGATCTGATTATACCTACCTATTTGAGAATTAGCGGCCAGAAAGGAGTCATTGTATGCATTGTTTTTTTTAAAATAATGAAGCAATTTTCGAGCTAGTAGGTGAAAAAACTGTTTATTCCCAGTAATTCTGTCGACAGAACTTAGTTATTGGATATATTTTCTGTAGCTTGAGCGTGTTCGCGTAGATAAACGTCAGTTGCGATATAACTATTTGACACGTGTACGTACCCTGTTTTTTAAATATATAGGTTTACACTTGGCTGCAATCAAACCTGCTTGCAAGTGGTGATGTAGCCTATGGTGGAGCGCGCTTGCCTAGAAGTTGCCTATTCACTCTCGATTTGAAGGTACCTATATTAAAAGAGGAGGGCAAAACGGAAGCCGGAAGGGCATTCCATATACTAGAGGTTCGAATAAGGAACGAGGATGGTTGGAGGATTATACTCTTACACGTTTAGTTGCAGGATTATACCGTTAAACCTCTGTTTTGGTGGTAATCCTATGTGAAGTGACCCTACGATCACATTTACGGAAATGGCTGTAATTCGTCAACCACACTGCCGGATGGAGCGAAATGGCCGAGAAACCAACAAAGACCTCTGCTCCTTGTCCTTTCATATAAACGACGTTCAATCAACTGACTGATTTATGAACGCTCTCTGATAGATAACTGTTCTGGGATCGATTAGGTTTTCAAGTTTTGAGTGCAATAGCTTTAAGGAGTTGAGTGAAATAAAATAATAATTTTGTGGTCTGTCGCTATGCTCAGTCCTCACTGGAACATCAATTGAATGGTCGAATAGATAGTCTGTTCAATTATGGCTATAGCTATAATATACTATTGTAGTATGATTTTATGCTTCATGTAATGTATTGTGAGAAATCGGACTTCAAAGATGGTAAGGCGGAAATTTCTGAACTCTAAATTTGATTCTTAAAATAAAGTTTAGCTTATTTTTGACAATTTTATGGCTAAATGCAGTAGGAAATTTCTGAATTTAAGTATTTTCTACAAAAATTATCGATATTTTTCGATTAGTGACATCAAGGTTACGTAAAAGTTATTTAATTTTTTTTTGTTTTTACAGTCAGTAGGCAAAAAAAACCGAATTGCACTCGCAAAAATCCAATTGTAAGTTCAGAATTTTCCGCCACCGTCTTTGACGTCCGATTTCTTACAATAATGCCACCTAAAGTATCAAATTTTTAAACAAATGAAGGAAGCTTAGGAACCCCAAAAGTTTTTAAAATTAGTCGGAAGTGACGTAGACAAGTTTAAGTATTTTTAATCTAAAGTTGAAAATTCGACTCTACCGTTGTCGAACGTAAGCTTTTCACTTACGACCAAAAATTTTCCGACTTATGTTAGTGTTAAGTTGGTAATTATTTTATACAAAGTACACTTCATAGCAAGCATGTTCACAAAAAAAAAGTTCGGAAAAAGCACTAAATAAAAAGAAAAAAAGAAATCCGTCAGAAATCTTCTAAAAAAACTTTAAAAAATTATAACTCGAAAACTACTAAAAATCGCTGAACACACATGGGGTATTTTCTGATAGGTCTAGGTACAAGAAATCATAATTTTTCTTTGGACTTGTCTATTTGGACCACCTGTATAAGTTACTACGCTACGCATGTTATAATTATTTTCTACTCGGCATCGTACCGGAACGCCCTTTGCGGTACGTCTTTGTCGGTAGAGTAGTAAATAGTCGTGGCCGCAGCCTCCTCACAGACCAGACACTTTAGCCTGCCAGGGATGGAATCTGGGGCTTCGCTTTCATAATACCGCTACTCTCACCACTGCGCCGGGGAGGTCTTTTTTTTTTTTTTTTTATTCATTATAGGCTTACGCTTGACCACATCACACGAAGTGATGATGCGGCCTAAGATGGGACGCGCTTGCCTAGAAGATGCCTATTCACTCTTGATTTAAAGATACCCAGATTGTAATTGGTGGGAAACACAGTTTTAGGTAGAGTGTTCCAGACCCTAGCCATGCGAATGAGGAATGAGGAATGAGGTCGTCAAAAATAAACCATTTCTAATAACGACTTACGAGTAGGTATTCCTTTGAAATAAAAGGTTTATTTAGAAACGTTTCAACATTAATTAGGTATAACCTATAGCTAAGGTATGTACAGTCGCGGTTAGAAAAGGTTTACCACCTATAGGTTCATAATTGTATGGACCCATCTGTGTCAAAGGTCGTTATGTGGTTTGATTTAGCATAGATCATAGATTTTTGAAGTGAAAACCGAGCACTTTTTGGTAGGGGGTAAATTTGTGGATTCGCGTCACCGACATTCTCGCGAACAGCGAAATGCTCGCGACAAGGTCTTTAATATAAATATACTACATTCGTAATTAAACTTTAATGCCTTAGTTTTAAGGTTTATATTTTATTTTTTTATTTTTATTTTTTATTTTTATTATTTTAAATATTCGTTTTCAATTCTATCGGCAGTCCCCATGACTGCCAATTTTTTAACTTTTTCAGTAGCTGACCTTGACCGTAATGTGGCCACTAGATAGGATATAATTATGTAGAAAACCTCTTTCTATATTTTTATCAAAATGTCACTTTAACAAATGCGATGATGCTAATGTGTCAAACTTGAAAACTCGTTATTAATACCCTTTATGTTGAATTCGATGTTTGAAAACTTTTGATAACTTTGAAACGTAATAAATACCTTGCTTAAGCGTTTGAGACCTTAAAGCACGCAGTGATTTAAAGAATCTAATTTGAAAACTGGTGACAGAAGGGCTGGCAAATTTTTTGCGCAAAGGATCAGCCTGGCTGTCCAGTGCGGAAATGCAGCCAGCATTCTTGCCACCATTCCACGCGGGCATGATTTATATTGAATTATTTTTCAACTAGCTGATGCCCGCGACTTCGTCCGCGTGGTTGAAGTTTTTTTGATTCCCGCGGGAACTCTTTAATTTTCGGGGATAAAAAGTAGCTTATGTCACTCTCCAGGTCCTCAACTATACCCATACCAAAAATCACGTCGATCCGTTGCTCCGTTGCGGCGTGATTGAAGGACGAACCAACAAACCAATAAACCAACAAACAAACACACTTTCGCATTTATAATATTAGTATGATTAAAAATAAATAAATTTGAAACTGGATAACATGTTCCGACCGCGACTGTACTCTGCGTATGGAGAACTTAGTAAAATATAATGATAAGATAAGTGATGTTTTAGTTACCTGCGATGCTCTTACTCATTTTAGGCTAGCTAGCTTTAAGTTCTATTGTATTGTTTTTCAATAAAAAAATAAATAAATTGGAAAACTGGTAAACTTTTTCAGACCGCGACAGTACCTACTCTGCGTATGAAGAACTCAGTAAAATAATATAATGATAAGATAAGTGATGTTTTAGTTACCAGCGATGCTCAAACTCGTTTTAGGCTAGCTAGCTTTAAGTTCTACCTGTTGTATTGTTTAAAAAATAATAATTGAAAACTGGTAAACAGTTTTAGACCGCGACTGTACTCTGTATGAAACACTCAGTAAAATATAATGATAAGATAAGTGATGTTTTAGTTACATGCGATGCTCAAACTCATTTTAAGCTAGCTAGCTTTAAGTTCTATTATATTGTTTTTCAATGAAAAAAAAAAAAAAATTTGAAAACTGGTAAACTTTTTCAGACCGCGACTGTACTCTGCGTATGAAGAACTCAGTAAAATATAATGATAAGATAAGTGATGTTTTAGTTACCTGCGATGCTCAAACTCATTTTGGCTCGTGTACCTACTTAAACAAATATCGTGAACCTTATTTAAATTCCATTGAATAACACAATTATTATTTTGCCCGTATGAAACGTATTTATTTAGGTCTAGACCAAACGATGTTACATGATCGGTGCTATAAAAGTACCTACCTACTTGCTAGTAAATTAAGACATTTATTACTTTTACGCACAAATTTATTTGTTACTAGCTGATGCCCGCGACTTCGTCCGCGTGGATTGAGATTTTTTGGCTCCCGCGTGAACTCTTTAATTTTCCGGGATAAAAAGTAGCCTATGTGTTATTCCAGACTATAATTATTTATCTCTGTGCCAAATTTCATCCAGATCCGTTCAGCCATTGGGGCCTGATTGAGTAACAAACATCCATACCATCCAAAATTTCGCATTTAAAATATTAGTATTGATTAGTATAGATGTATAAACAAACAGTTCGTACATACAACAGTCATAATAATTTTAATACAATCCAAAAAATGCGGTTCCGGCTGGAATAATTGAACCTGCAGCAGTCTATCGCGGTCTTGGAGGGTCTTAAGTCCAATTAGAGCTCTCCGATTTTTGATGATTCGATTTAATCTGGTTGTAGTTAACGAGTAATTAACGTTAAATCTAGAACGGTTTAGTTTCCGAATAGTGATCGAATCGCCGACTGCCTGCCTACGTTAGGTTTAAGTGTCATTGTTCTTCGGCCCTAAGGGCGAAAACACGGGTAGGTTAATATTATCCACTAGCTCAACCGAATAGTTCAGGCGTTGAACTAGTGGGAGTACTTTTCCCAGTAGTTCAACGCTTGAACTATTAGATTAACACTACTGACAGGACACGATAAAACATCGGAATCGGAACGTTTTGTCCTGTCGTGCAGGTATGTGCTGCTCCATATAAGAGAGCGCCTACGGGCTTTATGTCAGCCAGATTAAAAAAAAATCCTTAGTGTGTTTTTCGGCCTTAGGCTTAAGGTGCCTCAAAATAAACTAATAAACGTATCCTTCCACACAAAGCTTATTTACTAAGCTAGGACAATAAAGGAAAATAATAACATTCGCTTTAATTAAAATGATACCAGGGACAAGTAAAGTGCCAGAGTGTGAGGCGGGAATTCCTGGCACCCAGGGGTAGCGGCGACACGTCCTGTGATCGCATTATTATATTTGCATTGTTTGTTGATTTAGGTGGACGGACGATCTCAAGCGTGTAGCTGGGAGCCGCTGGAAACAGGCGGGACAAGACCGTGTTTTGTGGAGATCCATGCAGGAGACCTTCGTCCAGCTGTGGACGTCTATAGGTTGAGACGACGACGACAACGACGACGATTGTTTGT
Source organism: Erebia ligea (assembly GCA_917051295.2). NCBI lineage: Eukaryota > Metazoa > Arthropoda > Insecta > Lepidoptera > Nymphalidae > Erebia > Erebia ligea. The sequence goes on from OU785236.1 coordinate 11,966,112, forward strand.
TTGTTGTATTTATGTCCGTCCTCTAACAACAGCGGATATAAAATAATCTTTACTTATCTTTAACGACACTGAAGTCTCGTTTAATCGCCGCCTTATTAAACAAAACTGCAGGATAATTAAAAATTAATAGAATAACAAGTAGTGCTAAAGTACATTTTAATTATTTACTTTTACTTATAATTTATAAAAATTAGCAAGCATAATGCGACAATCGACAGGAATCGCTAATTTAACTTCAATAAAGTTAAAGAGAGTTTTTCCGCCCTCACGATATTTTCCTTCACCGTTTGAAGCAAGTGATAGGTATTTAATTTCTTAAAACGCATATAACTTCGAAAAGTTGGAGGTGCGTTCCAGAGGATCGAACCCGCGACCCCCTACAGGAGGTTGGATGTCTTAACCACTAAGCTATCACCACTTCGTACCGATAAAAAGTACTTACATATGTCAGGGCGCGATTCCCAGAGAGACGCACGTTCAAATCCTGCCGGTTCTGAAAATTTTTGATATGTATTTAAGGCCCTTTAAACATTTACCCCGCGACCAACTATAGGTAAAAAACTCAACTATAGGTATAAAACTCGTCACACTACAGCATATATATGCACGCTTTACGAGAGCGTAGAGCTATAGAGCGTAGAGACGCTCGATTTTATTGCCAACTAACCAATTTTGTTACTTGAAAATATTAGACGATTATTTATTTACTAGGTACTTGTTTACGCTGTTGGCCGCGGTAAATATTATGTACCTATTTATGCGCCGAAACAATACTCGCGGCTACAATAATACTCAGTTTTTGAGATTGTAAAATAATGTATAAAAGATTATCTTACCGATTTCGTTCAAAATCGATATCTGGGGTTCCGTAGGATCACAAAATAGGAAACTGTTACTAATATTTTAAAAAAGTCAGCGCCATTTTGAAATTCTTTGTTATCGTACCGATTTCGTTCAAAATCGATATCTGGGGTTCCCTGGGATCACAAAACAGGTAACTATGAACAAAATTTTAAAAAAGTCAGCGCCATTTTGAAATTCTTTGTTATCGTACAAATTTCGTTCAAAATCGATATCTGGGGTTCCCTGGGATCACAAAACAGGAAACTGTTACCAAAATTTAAAAAACGGCAGCGCCATTTTGAAATTCTTTGTTATCATACCGATTTCGTTCAAAATCGATATCTGGGGTTCTCTGGGATCACAAAACAGGAAACTGTTACCAAAATTTTAAAAAGTTCACTGCTGACTTTTTTTTGATTGACTGCTGTTTTGTGATTACAGGGAACCCCAGATATCGATTTTGAACGAAATCGGTACGATAACAAAAAATTACAAAATGGCGCTGACTTTTTTAAAATTTTGGTAACAGTTTCCTGTTTTGTGATCCCAGGGAACCCCAGATATCGATTTTGAACGAAATCGGTACGATAACAAAATATTTCAAAATGGCGCTGACTTTTTTAAAATTTTGGTAACAGTTTCCTGTTTTGTGATCCCAGGGAACCCCGGATATCGATTTTGAACGAAATCGGTACGATAAAAAAAAAATTCAAAATGGCGCTGACTTTTTTAAAATTTTGGTAACAGTTTCCTGTTTTGTGATCCCAGGGAACCCCGGATATCGATTTTGAACGAAATCGGTACGATAACAAAAAATTTCAAAATGGCGCTGACTTTTTTAAAATTTTGGTAACAGTTTCCTGTTTTGTGATCCCAGGGAACCCCAGATATCGATTTTGAACGAAATCGGTACGATAACAAAGAATTTCAAAATGACGCTCACTTTTTTTTAATACATACATACATACATGCATACATACATATATATTCCTAACATACCCTTTCCTTGTGGCTTTGCCGTAATCGGGTAAAAAAAATACGCCTACACTTGAGAACTTCCTTCTTTGTGGATGTCGGTATCAAGTTTTTCTAAGCGCAGTACACATAGAGAATATTATATCTCTATGGCAGTACACAACACGGTGTTCATTTTGTCGTAATAAATTTCGTGCAAAAAAGCGATACACCCACCCGTCCACGAGCGCGTCTCAGCGCGTACTGAGCGCCAAACGCCTAGCGCTCGGCTTCTTTTCATAGAAAAATGTATGAAACATTTTTTTTTTGCCACATAAACTATAAACATATTTATTTGTATGCATAATGCTTTGCACCATGGATAGAGGACTATATAAGCCCCACTTTATTGTTAATATTCAAGTTAAAATATGCAGCGGATCTAGCTTTATGGGTACCTATCCGGACCCCATTTTCGTCATTTTCAGCAGATCTTGCGTTCGGAGAAACGTATTTATGCAGAAAATTTGTATTGGAGTGTGCATTTTTATAAGGTCAAACGAGAGATGAAGAAATGACCTTTAATTTGATACCATGACATCCCCACAGCTGTGACTCCCGATTCTTTAAAGTGTACCTGGAAAAGGATGACACATCATGAAATCCGTATAAGGCACCTTAAGTAGGTTTAGAAACTTTCCTCGTGTGTGAAGCACTGTAATAATAGTACATTGTTCACCGAGGGGAGAAAGTGACCGATTACTATCGAGGGTGTAGTTTGAGGCCCGAGGCGTAGCCGAAGGGCCGCAATACACGCGAGGTAGGAATCGTACTTTCTACCGAGTGATACATAGTGCTTTATACTACACCTGCGAGGAAAATAAGCGAAAATAATAAATAAAATAAATATTTTTTATTTCAGGCAATTTTACAAACCCATATTCAAAATACAGAAACATAAAAAATCAAAGAAAAAAAAAAAGAAAAAAAAAAGGTTTAGGTTAATAAGTTAATAATAGTTAATAGTCCTTAATTAGGTTAGGCTAGCTAGCTTTAATTTCTAATGTATTGTTTTCAAAAAATTAAAAAAAAAAATAAAAAAAAAAATGACATTCTATCATAACTATATGAGTCGCTTCATTCGAAGCTTCACTATCACAACTAGACTACATTTTGAGGATTATTTCAATATAGATTTCGATATCGACAATCGACATCGATATCGACAATCGACATCGATACCGACAATCGACATCGATACCGACAATCGACATCGATATCGATATCGACTATCAATATCGGATATCGATATCGACTATCGATATCGATAATCGACGTCGATGTCGACAATCGACATTCACCATATTATTTGACTTTTCTATGTCAAATATGGTGAAGCTGCTTCTAATATTATATTTTATAAGGTAAGACATCCAAATTCTCAACGTCCATACCATATTTACTTAAAATTAAAAAACAACAGCGCGTTAGAAATGGATTTTCATACAGTTTTCTCCCCGCTTAGCACGTTAGAAATGAAATTTCATACATCTTTTCCTCCCGCTTAATTGGTTTGTAGCAATGACGTACTTTCTACCTCGTTTTGACAAAAGCAAGAGGGTACTTTCCGAGCGGGTGTAGTATAAAATTATAAAATTACTTACATAGTGTTAAATCTTGCACGATAATATTACGGAACCCTTCGTGTGTGAGTTCGCCTCGCACTTGGCCCGTTTTTTTAGTTGCACGTCCACCACCACCACTACAGCCCCTTAACGTCCCACTGCTGGGCACAGGCCTCCACTCTCGTAGGTGGGAAGGTTTGCACGTCAGCAATGATGAATCATGAAACATTTTTGCTCTATTTTTGTGTTTGTCATTACACAACACACAACATAATTTTTGTTTTTATTTTCGTGGGCAAATAAATGAATTATCTATCTATCTATCTAACATTACTACAGTGTTTACAGCCAGTAGCATAATTATTCTAATTCTATGTTTGCGGGAAATAAATAAACGGTTTTTTATACTTACCGTGTATTTCTCTATGCCTATTTATTAGGATGAGCCTGATTTCCAATTTTTCTTATGATTGCTATCCTATACTTAATATGAATACTATTGAATTAGGAACATACTCGTAGATGTAGCTAAAGGTATAGGATTGCTTCTCCAGCGTATAGGAAACTAGCTGAAGCCCGCGACTTCGTCCGCGTGGTTTGAGGTTTTTCGGTTCCCGCGGGAACTCTTTAATTTTCCGGGATAAAAAGCCTATGTGCTATTCCAGACTATAATCTATCTCTGTGCCAAATTTCATCCAGATCCGTTCAGCCGTTGGAGCGTAATTGAGTAACAAACATCCATACATCCATACATCCATACATCCACACATCCATACATCCATACATCCATCCAAACATTCGCATTTATAATATTTATTTGATTAAGAGGTATCACATGTGTAGTAACACGAGAGCTTCCTTTGGGAACTGAATAATATAAGATCCATCGAGGGCTTGATTAATGAAGATTGGTACGTGGAAAGAGGTAAACTATTTAGGGCACCTCTGACCTATGTACTCTGACGTCATCGGCTGCTAAACATGGCGGCCTTGGCGTGACTGGAATAGCGAATGTTACAATTATTGTTTTCGGGAAATTATTTCGGGAAACAGTTTTTCTTTTCGTAAAATACTTGCTATAGCATGAAAAATGTATCAATTTATACAATGCGTTGCGGGACTCAGTAATACATGATTCATGAATTCTTATCAATAATTATAATTCTTAAGGGTTTGAAACCAGTCGGGCATTCTCCGACAATAAACCTGAGTTTAACCGCTTTATATATAGTATGCCTATAATTACAAAGAAAACCCCGAATGAACTCAAATATACTTTTAATAACAATAAAATTTTATACAATCTACACGCCGCGGTCATTATTCATTATCCCCCATAGAGTCCCAGACCATAGAGCAAGAATAATGGCTCATCTAGGCCACGACGTTTCACGTTTCGACGTTTCTGATACGAACCGCTAGGGTGTGGAACACCCTCCCAGCGCACGTGTTTCCTGCCACATATAACTTAAGTACCTTCAAGGCAAGAGTGAATAGGCATCTGCTAGGCAAGTGCGTTCCAACCTAGACCTCATCATTGCTTTGCACTTAGCATGATTGTCGTGAAGCGCAAGCCTATCACGCAATAAAAAAAAAAATCTAGGCATCGATAAATTGCGTCTAACACTAGCGAAAGGGCAAGGGGAACGACGTTATATCCTGTCGCGCGGCTTCATATTTTAAAAGTGATTGACGTGAACAGTTGACTAAATGGCCGCCGGACATGTTTTTTCCGGCTACTGATACATATCTACTGATGGCAGAAAATGAGACCAATTCTGTTGTAATCTATAAACCAAGCTAAGATGACAGCTTCTATTTATATCGCTATCCTTTTACGGATAATACCACATAATACCTACTCCATGCGGAAAGGGGCAGCACTATATTTAGAGACTAGCTGATGCCCGCGACTTCGTCCGCGTGGATATACCAAGTTTCATCGAAATAACTTGAGAAATGACGGACTTTTATACAAAATGTCAACCCCTATTTCACCCCTTTGGGGGTGGAATTTTGAAAAACTGTGAAACACGTATGTTTTCATTTCTAACCCGCAGCTCATATACCAAGTTTCATGGATATAACTTGAGAAATGAAGGACTTTCATACAAACTTTCAACCCCTATTTCACCCCTTCGGGGGTATAATTTACGAAAACTGTGAAACACGTATTTCTTCATTTTTAACCGGTAGCTTGTATACCAAGTTTCATCGATATAACTTGAGAAATGAAGGACTTTCATACAAACTTTCAACCCCTATTTCACCCCTTTGAGGGTGAAATTTTGAAAAACTGTGAAACACGTATGTCTTCATTTTTAACCCGCAGCTCATATACCAAGTTTCATGGCTATAACTTGAGAAATGAAGGACTTTCATACAAACTTTCAACCCCTATTTCACCCCTTCGGGGGTAGAATTTCGGGATAAATAGTATCCTATGTCCTACCTCGTAGTATGGGCTCAAATCATGCTAAGTTTCGTTTGAACTCATTCAGTATTTTCGGTGTGATGCGCGGCCAAGATACAGACAGACAGACAGACAGACAAAAATGAAAAAAATTACAGATTTGGCTTCAGTATCGAATAAAGAGTGCCCTCCAAAGAAAATTTTCAAAATATCTTCAATGTACAGAATTGGACCTGTTACAGTTTTATAAGTATAGATGTCATTTTAGTTTAGTTTAGATTTTATTTTAAACAACCTCATTGTCTGATGTAAATAGACAAAAAAGTCATCAAATATATTATTAAATATACTTATTATAATATATCAAATATATTTTAGAGAAATATTATTTTATACAGATAAAATAATATTTATAGATACTCACATAGTTAAAATGCCTACCAAACAAGACTTTAAACTTTTTTTATTCGAATGAAAATTCATTTAAAAATAACAGTCTTACGAAGCGAAAGGGGTTTTTTCCATTTTAAATTATACTTAGCTATCATTTAAAATGGAAAAAAACTTCATGAAACTTTTAATAAATTGCACGCGAATACCACTGCAGTTAATGTCCCGTGCATTATCTTTACGTTGATTCCGTTTAAATTACGCAGAAATGATTTATCATCTTCGTGATAGCGCGTTCGCATCGCATTTACGATTCGATTCGGTGTGATGTCACATCACATAAGACAAAAAATGCTATCACAATTACAAGGACCTCCTTGCACAAGTACATCATTGATGTCTTTTTTGTCTATTGATATGTGGCCCTGTGGTTAACATTTCAACGATGTGCAATTTTTTAAATTTAATAACAAGAAAAATGTACATTTTGAATATTACCGTAATACCTATCACAAAGATGCGCGCACTTAGACATTTAATCTTACAGTGATGCATTAAAGCGTAGCAGACAGACAGACAGATAGACATACTTTCGCATTTTTAAAATTAGTGTGGATTATGTGCAGTAAAATAATAAAGTTGCCTGAGTAAATAATAATCACATAAACAGACTCATGCTCCAGATTCTAGATTGTAACGTGATAATAATAAAAACAATTAGGCACTAAATATGTCTACAGCAGCTGTGCTCCGAATCGATTCCATGTGTAAGATTGTTTTGCAAGACAGCGTATCAAAACATTCAATGTAAGCAATTTGGACATACGGTGATACTCGTAGCATTGGGGGCATACTACCACTGCTTAAAATAATAACACAGCCTCTATCATCATCGTTGATATAATATCATAGCGTCCCCGCCCAGTGTTGTTAATTCAAGTGCCATTTTTAGGGTTCCGTACCAAAATGGTAAAATGGAACCCTTATGGTGCGACTTTCTCCGTCTGTCTGTCTGTCCGTCCGCCACACTCGATTATTTCAGTAACTACCGAAGCTATCGACATGAAATTTGGAATAGTTGTGTATATATGTGGCCCAAAGACACTGGAATTAAAAAAAATTGGAAATTATTTTTGTTCTTATTTAAAAAGGGGGGAAAATCGGAGGGTTGAAATTTAAAAGTGAGATAACTGTACTGTGTGGGGTATCATATGAAAGGGTTTACTTTGTACATTCTAAAACAGATTTTTAATTATTTTTAGTCATGATAGTTTTTGATTTATCGGGCAAAATGTCGAAAAAAATACCGTTCCCCCCCCTTATCTCCGGAGTTTACCAATCGAAAAATCTGAAATAATTATGGTCAATAGGAATTTATGTATATTTTACAGGAAAACTATAGCCAATGCTCTAACTAGCATAGTTTTTTTGATATTAACAGTAAACCTCTACAAACAAAGTTAGTTTTGCGGTTCATTTCGTCTTGTTTTTAATACGTCATAAATCGTAAAACTTACTACAGGTTTGTACGGAACCCTCGGTGCGCGAGTCCGACTCGCACTTGGCCGGTTTTTTTTAAATCTACTACAAGTTAGCCCTTGTCTGCGATCTCAACTGATGGCAAGTGACGATGCAGTCTATGGCAAGTGATGATGCAGTCTAAGATGGTAGCAGGCTAACCTGTTAGGGGCATGGTAGTTATGTTAAACCCATACCCTTATTCGGTTTCTACACGGCATCGTACCGGAACGCTAAATCGTTTGGCGGCGCGTCTTTGCCGGTAGGCTGGTAACTAGCCACGGCCGAAGCCTCCCACCAGGCCAGACCAGGGAAAATTCAGAAATTATAAATTCCCAAATTGACCCTGCCGGGGATTGAATCCGGGACCACCGCACGTTAAGACAACAGCGCTCAACACTGCGCCTCGGAGGTCGTCAAAACCTCGAGGCAATAATATGCGTATAATATAATGCATTGTATAAACAAGTTTTAGTTTCAAGTGTAACAATATATGTTATTACTGAGAAAAGAAGGACTTGTGCGCCATTTTGAAACCACTAACCCAAGCGCGACTTCAAAATTGGTAACACATTTCATTCTGATTCCCTCTACAACATTAATATCGCATCATATAAACCAGCGATCCATTAAGGCGCACTCTCTGCCAAGTTTTAAATTAGAATTATGGTAAAACATTTCGGGGCAACTTAATTATGCATGGTGAAGACCCATGTTTGCCCCTCGGGGGCCATTTCGCTTCGGCGTCGGATTTCTGAACTATTTCATTCAATATTTAAGCGGGCTTACACTTAACATGACCTTTAAGTGTGTTTTTACTTTGTTTCGGGAATGGGCCTTTTACCGTCTTTGGGTGCAGTTGTTTAAGTAATAGAAATCAACCTTGTACACTCGAGCTCTAATTTTGTGTTTAATTGATAGGGGTAAAATGGCCAAAAGTAATGCTGTGCTTCACCGCAGGAAACATCAAGAATAGAATAGTCTATTATTAGATTCGCCAAATTAGTTAATTTAAAGAGTGTGTAGTATTTAGCACTTGCTTTAATATAGATTATAGGCTGTTTCGAGCAAGACCATTATATATTTCTACATTGACAAGACATTGAGACATGTCTAGAAGTTTTGATGCAAGGAATGGATGGCTCTCTACCCACAATATGAGAGAAAAACGTAGAGCTAAGTAAGTAGCAGGCTACTTATTGCAATAAATATTCCGACCCAGACAATATGTCCAATGCCCATTTTCAACTAAGTTCTTAATATATTTTTTTTATTTACCGCAGCATACTATAAAATAAAGCCTTATTGATTTAATATCTATATTAATAATTCAATGAATTCAAAGCACATCTTAAAATTCGTTTAAAATATAAACAATACAAAGCTGCCTTCCTATTAGTAGTGAGATAGGAAAGGAAATGTGTTACATTAGTTATCAGTGATTTTTCAACCCGACCCCCTATTTTCTCAGCCAGTGGAGCGAGTGACTGCGAAAGCTCAACGACGCGACGTGCGAGTCCTAATGTAGGTACAAAGGCTTAGTTATCCCGCATCCCGCATCCCAACCCAACCCACTTGTATTCGGGGAAATCGTAACTAATGTATGGTGAAATAAACCTATTTGTTTACTGTAAGTTATGTTCCAAGATTTGAACCAACACATTCGCCACATTTCAGGTGTTATAGGTCACGATTACACTAGTAGGTTAGTGCTCACGGTTAAATGAGTAGGTTACGAAATGTAAACAGTCTTGTAAGTTTCGACGACCTCCCTGGCGCAGTGTTGAGCGCTGATGTCTTATCGTGGCAGGTCATGGGTTCGATTCCCGGCAGGGTCAATTTGGTAATTTATAATTTCTAAATTTTCTCTGCTCTGGTCTAGTGGGAGTCTTCGGCCGTGGTTAGCTACCACCCTACCGGCAATGACGTACCGCCAAGCGATTTAGCGTTCCAGTACGATGCCGTGTAGAAACCGACTAGGGGTATGGGTTTAATATAACTGCCTTACCCCTAACAGGTTAGCCCGCTACCATCTTAGACTGCATCATCACTTACTATCAGGTGAGATCGCATCGGGTTAACTTGTAAAAAAAAAAGTCGCGAATTGTATGCAAATGTTAGTTTTGTAAGTAATTTACGTGAAATCTTACAAGTGTAATTGCGGCCGCAGTCCGTTATCGATAGACCAATAAAAATTCGATCAGCGTCAATATTGGATAGTGTAGATGGCTTTTTTTCCCCTACAAGTTAAAATTAATTTTAATAGAAGTTTAAGCTACCTAAATTAATATTACTTATTAGCCCATAAGCTAGATGGTTGTACACGTACCGGAACGCTAAATCGCTTGGCGGTATGTCTTTGCCGGTAGGGTGGTAACGAGCCACGGCCGAAGCCTCCCACCATACCAGACCAGAGAAAATTCAAAATAAATTTCCAAATTGACCCTGCCGGGAATCGAACCGGGACCTCCTACGTTAAGACAACAGCGCTCAACACTGCGCCAGGGAGGACGTCTAAATCTCTGTATTGTATTGTGTGCATCTGGTATTCAGGTAATTTTAATATTTCAATGGTGTCCTATTGTCAGCAATGCTGTCCTAACAATTAACATGGAACGTTTCTATTCATCGTCTGCCCAAGTGCCCACAGAAATTGCATTGCAATGGCTGGCAGAAACTCAAAGCGAAATTGACTATGCCAAAACTTTGCTTCAATGTTGGTAACAGACAAATTTTCGTGACAATACTCAATCTTAGATTAAGGGTGCGTTCCGAAATACACTGAGAGCACTGGAAGTCCCCAGTAAAGAGCACTGCCAGTGCTCGCAGTGCTTATAACGGAACACACACTAAGTTACACTTACTCGTTCGAATACTAATATTCTTGTGGAACGTACTAACTTGTGAACTAAGTTGATGGAGCCCGCATGGCAGGAATAAATAGATATTTTTGAAAAATCTATAGCAACTTATTAATTTTCCGAGATTTGAGTCTTTAGTATCACTATCATCATCATCAGCCGTTGTGCATCCACTGTTGGACATAGGCCTCTTTCAAGTAGCGCCAACGTGCTCTTAAGATCCTCGTCTTTAGTATGCAAGTTAGAAATTTGGTCAAGAACAGTTTAGTGGTCTGGCCGTAGAAGGGATATAAAACCATGACATACAGTGTGTCTGTCTGTCTGTCCGACTATCTTTCTGTCTGATACGCTTTAATAGCCCATCTTGTCAACCGATTTCGATTTTATTATTTGTTAAAGAGATACTAGATAAGGCTGCATTACGGGGAAGGACATTTATATCCCTAAAAATTAAAGAGCTTCCGTGGGAATAAAAAAAACCTAACCAACGCGGACGGAGTCGCGGGCATACACCCTAAAACACCCCTCTTTTTCAATTTTTTTTTATCCACTACAAGTTAGCGCTTGACTGCGATCTCATCTGATGGTAAGTGATGATGCAGTCTAAGATGGTAGCGGGCTAACCTGTTAGGGGCATGGCAGTTATATTAAACCCATACCCCTATTCTGTTTCTACACGGCATCGTACCGGAACGCTAAATCGCTTGGCAGCACGTCTTTGCCGGTAGGGTGGTAACTAGCCACGGCCGAAGCCTCCCACCAGGCCAGACCAGGGAAAATACAGAAATTATAAATTCCCAAATTGACCCTGTCGGGGATCGAACCCGGGACCTCCGCACGTTAAGACAACAGCGCTACACACTGCGCCACGGAGGTCGTCATCGGGGGTCACAAAAAGGAAGTTTCACATTTACAATAATTATTGTACTCACTACTCGTAGTTACTTGTGTGTATTTTCTCTTCAGTTACAATATTGTGATCTGTACGCCTACTCCCAGTTTTAACATTGCAGATACGATTGATCGACGTGAGCGTTCGATCACATTTGCGTCAAACTAAAATGAACCTTAATGCCATTGATTTAGAGCCACAAATCCAGTGCAAAAGATTTAAATTTCGAAACGTACCGTTTGGAGCGCTCACTGTGAATGCATACACGAAATTGAGCTCTAAATCAATGGCATTAAGGTTCATTATAGTTTGACGCCAACGCGATCGAAGGCTCACGTCGATCAATCGTATTTGCAATGTTAAAACTGGGAGTAAGCGTACTGGCTAGATGCCGAATTCGCTGCGAAAGGCCGGGGTCAGACGAATAAATAAGTGTACTTATATCAGATACATAAATGTGCAACGCTAAGATATCGTAATAATACGCTTGGTACTCGTATTTACGTTTGTATTCTTGACCCAGTTCTAGAGATAGGAATGTATAATATAAAGGTGCAATGGCAGAAAACTGTACTGTTACACTTATTATACTTTCATACTAGGTAATATTATAAACTAGATGATGCCCGCGACTTCGTCCGCGTGGATTAAGGTTTTTTGACTCCCGCGGGAACTCCTTAATTTTCCGGGATTAAAAGTAGCCTATCTCCTTACCCGGGATAAAACGTACCTCTATACCAAGTTTCAGCAAGATCGGTTGAAAAGATGGGCCGGGAAAGCGTAGCAGACAGACAGACAGACACACTTTCGCATTTTTGACGACCTCCGTGGCGCAGTGTGTAGCGCTGTTGCCTTAACGTACGGAGGTCCCGGGTTCGATTCCCGGCAGGGTCAATTTGGGAATTTATAATTTCTGAATTTTCCCTGGTCTGGCCTGGTGGGAGGCTTCGGCCGTGGCTAGTTACCACCCTACCGGCAAAGACGTGCCGCCAAGCGATTTAGCGTTCCGGTACGATGCCGTGTAGAAACCGAATAGGGGCATGGGTTTAATATAACTGCCATGCCCCTAACAGGTTAGCCCGCTACCATCTTAGACTGCATCATCACTTACCATCAGGTGAGATCGCAGTCAAGGGCTGAACTGTAGTGGTTTATAAAATAAAAAAATTATAATATTAGTATGGACATGGATACTAAGTATATCAAACTAAAAAAAAATCCTACTTACATGTTTAATATAGAAATAGCTACGTGGATTAACAAGTAGACAAACGATCAAAATGAACGATTATTATTAAATTTAGTATTTATTAATCACAGTAAAATTATGTTAATTCAAGTTTCAAGTTATAACTGACTCAAAAAACAGATGTATCGTTTAACACGACACAGAAGACTACATACGTTGTGGACATTTGTAAATCACTACATTAATCCCCACGGCCATGTAGGCGTGCTTAGGTAGACCTATGGTTGCCAGGAGTCCTGGTTGAGTCAGTATGCTTACTCCCAGTTTTAACATTGCAGATACGATTGATCGACGTGAGCGTTCGATCACATTTGCGTCAAACTAAAATGAACCTTAATTGCATTGATTTATAGAGCAACAAATTCAGTGCAACCGATTTAAATTTCGAAACGTATCGTTTGGAGCGCTGGCTGTGAATGCATACACGAAATTGAGCTCTAAATCAATGTCATTAAGGTTCATTTTGTTTGACGCAAATGCGATCGAACGCTCACGTCGATCAATCGTAACTGGTAGTAAGCGTACAGATATGTTTGACTTTTTACGGTCGTGTTCGACCAAATAATTACGAGTCCGGTCTGGCCGACTTTTTGTCTGTGTAAATTGCCGCACGCAGCTTAGAGTTAGCTAAGCATGCCCAATATTACGTTGATCCACGGCTGCGGCGACCGCGTGCGGTTTTTTGCTCCGATGTACTTAGTTTTTACTTAATGAGCAAGTATTCATGAAAAAAGTATTCTTAAGGTTCCTATTAGCCCGCCAACTAAGTCTAAGCTCTAATTTCCTGTGCCCTGTAGTGGGACGTTAATGGGCTGTAGTGGTAGTGGTAAGGTTCCTATTGGCAAACGTGTTTGCGTTCTAAAAATGTATGTGTAGCTATTAAGAAGAAATGCCCGGATTCAATGGAAAATTACAGGGCTTGTAAAGCCTAGTCCAGCTTTTGTAATGTAGGGTTTGGCAACCCTAGATGTTACTTGAACTATGAATCAAATTAATGGCTCAACTTATCTCATTATCTCGCAATAAACTGTTAACTGAGAACACATTAATTTAAACTAAGCTAACGACAGCTTGGCGAAGAACTATGAGGTACCTATTATGGACGACGATTGAGTTTTCGTAAACTTTTGTACCTAGGATTCACTTTCGATAGTAAAATATACATTACAAATTACAATAATACTATAAAGTTATATTGCCTTAGGAATAACACATAGGCTACTTTTTATCCCGGAAAACTAAAGAGTTCCCGCGGGAACCAAAAAACCTCAATCCACGCGGACGTAGTCGCGGGCATCAGCTAGTAGAATATAAAAAATAAAAATAAAACCAATAAAAAATATATAAATAGCACGTTAAAAATAGCGCTATTTCTTAAAACTATCCCTACTTTTTATTTGCGTCTTGGTGTACAGAACGCCAGTGATTAATTATATCACTGGACATATCCTCACCGATGACCCTGAGGATGATGATTTGTTAATACGATGATTTAGTAATACGTACCTTGAACTATTTATACTTAAAACTTTCCGCAGCATCAAAGATAATTCAATTATGCAAGCTCCTGTAACTTGGTGAACCCAGCGCTTCCGCTAGGAAGTGACTCCTAAGGACATTAGCATCGCGGCATGTCAATTACGTCATTAATGATTCACAGTGGTTTAGATCACAGGACGGAACGTTTGTGCGATGTAAATTGCCACGCAAGACATCTCAGACCAAAGGTTTGCGTCGACTAAATTATGCGTTGACCATTGAGCCTCTGAACGGAACGGGCATGCAATTTGAATTCTGTCGTCTAAAGTAGTCTTTATGGCGTACGGTGCTGGCTTGAAATTCTGTTTAGGTCTTGGAATTTAATTAGGAAAGTAATGCTCAAATCTGTCTTTCACGTATGCTATTCGAGCTTAGTCTCGTCGCACTGTAGATCAAATTAAAGTGGGAACGCATAACTGTGTCGTGTGTCGTGAGACGTGAGACTACAATATCATACTTTAATCGGAATCGGAACTATACTTTTTTTTTTTAAAATACTTTACGATAAAGTTATACGGTCTGTTGCGTATCGCCTTTTTGGCTGATACTCGGTTTTTCAACAGCATAAAGTTCACAAAAATATTATGCTGAAAAAATCTCCCTGGAAAACCGTATTTTAGAAGGCCACAAGACGCCTGAGGTAAAAGATTTACGGCAACTGAATTAAGCAATGACTATTAAGCTTTTGAACTGGATAGGGTTGCACTTTGAATACCAGCGTCTAAAGACTCTAAGAAGCGACTGGCTTGGAATACTGCTGAGAGCGCGCTAATGGTCCGGGAGCCAGTGACAGATTATATGCCCAAGTTCCTCTGAAGCGATAATTAGTGGAATGCATTAGAGAGTTGTATCATAATGCTTTCTGAACGTCATCTACGGTTCCGTGGGGGGGATGAGCAGCGGTAGTCTCCCACGCACGAAAAAAATAAAAATAATTAATATACACGGAACTGTAGATGACGTTCAGAAAGGTTTATGATACAACTCTCTGATGCATTCCACTAATTATCACTTGATAGGGAATAATTGACCAAATTTTTACCTGGCTCCCGGACTATAAGGTCTTGGGATTAAATTAGATCGGCAATTTAGCTAAAAGCATTCTATTACGTACTGACACCTTTGAGCTCTTGCATAGGACGACTTTTTCACGCATAGTTGAAGCGCGTTAGACGTAATTAAAACTGGTTAGAGCGGTGTCGGTGTTGGACCTTTATATCATATCATCATAAATCATATCATACTATAATATTATAAATGCGAAAGTGTGTTTGTTTTTTGGTTTGTACTTCAATCACGCCACAAAGGAGCAATCAACGTGATTTTTTGCATGGGTAAACCTAGTTGAGGACCTGGAGAGTGGAGAGTGACATAGGCTACTTTTTATCCCGGAAAATTAAGGAGTTCCCGCGGGAATCAAAAAAACTAAAACCACGCGGACTATGAATAGAATATGTCACTCTCCATGTCCTCAACTATACCCATGCCAAGTATCACGTCGATCCGTTGCTCCGTTGCGGCGTGATTGAAGGACAACCCAACAAACCAATAAACCAACAGACCAATAAACCAATACACCAACAAACAAACACACTTTCGCATTTATTGACCGAGCGAAGCGAAGGTCTCTGAGTCTACTTGAGTGAATTTGCACTTGTCCGTCCGTCCGTCCGTCCGTCCGTCTGCCAGAGCCTTATACCTTCTGGATTACTGAATGTAATTACTTCAAATTTAAATATAATATGTAAACCGATGGCCTCCAGCCGAATATGGCTTAAAAAGTTGTAAAAATCTTTATTTCAGGGGGGCGCTCATAGAAGCGAATGCGAAGTAATAGTAGATTGTATTATAAGGGAGCAAAATAATATTTTTACGGCGAGGGCGCTTTTTTGAATCCAGAACGAAGTGAGGGATTCTAGAGTAGAATCCTGAGCGTAGCGAGGGATTCTTTAGTAGAATCCTGAACGTAGCGAGGGATTCAAAGTACGTCGCCCGAGCCAAAAATATATTTGCGCCCGAATGATACACTCTACTTTTCATCACCCTGTATGAGAAAATTTGGTTCTCGCGGGAACTCTTTAATTTCCCGGGATAAAAAGCATATGTGCTATTTCCAGACTATAATCTTTTTTTTTTTTTTAAATCTATCTCTGTGCCAAATTTTATCCAGATCCGTTCAGCCGTTTGGGCGTAATTGAGTAACACACATCCATACCACCATACATCCACACATCCATCCAAACTTTCGCCTTTATAATAATATTTATTTAATATTTTTTTTTTTTTTTAATATGTAAGTATATCCATATATCCCTTTCGTTAGTTAAAATTCAGAAATTATAAATTCCTAAATTGACCCTGCCGGGGATCGAACCCTGGACCTCCGCACGTTAAGACGGCAGCGCTCAACACTGCGCCACGGAGGTCGTCAATTTGCGTTGGCGCTGAACACTAAGATGTTCCAAATTCAATAAGTGCGCGGCAAAGATAATTGCGGCGCACTTACGAGTATAAAGAGGATTAAAAACTCATTACTGCCCGCTAAAAGTTTCTTATAGAAAACACCACCTTTGGGCGCACATAAAGGCGAACCAAGTCGTCCTTTTCGAATACATGGGATGAAAAATATTTTTTATACTTCTACCATACCTTTACTACTGTTTTAATCATACTTTTGCGGGTCTAAAGTCAATCTTCATGCCCTAGGGCCGTAATCTAGTCGATCGATCGCCCAACTAGTTGACCAACCCCATACTGTAAATATTATGCACAACAGAGTCTAGGCTCCAGACTGGTCGACCAAACGACCGTACCATTTGACATAAAAGTTTTTAAACCAAGGAGTATGTATACCTGCATAAACACTGGCAGCATGAAAAGCAAAAAGTTTGAATATCAAAGCAGCGGCGCCAAATGTGAGTCTATCGAACGTGAACATTCACTTTTAATTTGTCTTTTCTTTTTATTATTTACTAGACCTATGTATCCTACTTACTATGATTTGCAATAAATATCTAACCGTTACAGTTTGTTTTACTGTTATGGTAGAAGTATAAAGTAGAGTATACACCACCGGGATAAAGCAGTTTTTTTCTTGGGCGCTTGAATCCCTCACTGCACTCAGGACTCAATCTTAATTCCCTCCCTTTGGTCGGGAATTAACTTATAATACCCTCGCTGCGCTCGGGAGTTAAATTTGGAGTCCTTCGTTACGTTCAGGATTCAATGTAGCGCCCGTGACATAAAACAGTGCTTTATCCCCTTGGTGTATAATCTACTATTATAGCGTTACATAGGGTTGCCGTATATCATTTTAAAGATAATTAGGAATAGAGTCCAAAATTTTTTTTTTTAAATTTTTCCCCTAAAATTGACAAAATGGCGGGCTTTCAAAGTGGAGATTTTCTAACGTCCAAAGTTGACCTCAGAACTCTCAACTTTCTGAAAGGCTGAGCCTGAAACTTGATCAATTATTTAAATTATATCCTGTACTTGAACAACAGAGCTTCAGCATTTTTAACAGAACTTCACAATGATCTCAATAGATGGCGCTCTGTAAAAGTTTATTCGTTTGTGCTTACAAAAAATAGACGTTAGCACCATATTACGTGGAATAAAAAAATTGTCTACTGCAGGGCTAGCATGGGCCGGAGATAAAAATTTTATCCCCCGATTTTATCCACTGACAAGAGATAAAATTAACTTATCCACTTCTCAGAGCACGGCAACAGGGGAGAGGAGAAGTTTATCCCCGTTTGACATTTCACGGGGACTCTGGGGACTATTTATCCACCGTTATTTAGCGTTTTTATTTATTTATTAAGGAATAAATTTTTTATCCTTTCCTCGGGGAGAAAATTGTCTCGGCCCATGCTAGGGGGGCTAGCATGGGCCGGAGATAAAAATTTTATCCCCCGATTTTATCCACTGACAAGAGATAAAATTAACTTATCCACTTCTCAGAGCACGGCAACAGGGGAGAGGAGAAGTTTATCCCCGTTTGACATTTCACGGGGACTCTGGGGACTATTTATCCACCGTTATTTAGCGTTTTTATTTATTTATTAAGGAATAAATTTTTTATCCTTTCCTCGGGGAGAAAATTGTCTCGGCCCATGCTAGGCTGATAGTATCTACTGATGTCCGGGATCGATGGCTTAGCGTGCTCTCCGAGGCAAGGGGGTGCAACATCGCCAACTTCCTAACTCCGGGCTAGTAGGTACCTACCGAGAATTTCTAGTCAAAAACACTCAACACTTAATTTATGGCCCGACTCGGGACTCGAACCCGGGACCTCGTCAGCCGCAGTCGAAGATGAACGAGGCAGTTAACTCAATGACTAGGTACTCAATGGTTGCAATATAAATTGTTTCGATTATGTACACGATATTGTCTTGAAATAATGGGCCTTGGATTTAATAATAGTAATTCTGATAAAAGCGGTCTATTAAGTACGAACCTAAATATAGATGACCTACTTCCACGAAGTAGTTATTATTTAATCTGTGCTTCGACATCCATTGCAAAGGTCCTTCGGTAAATGGCGAAAATCAACATCTAGCTTCAGAATAGACTTGTTACCAACTTACCTATTTACATCTAATAAAATTATTTTCGTTCTCTAATATATCCTTGGTATTTTTTGTTTCAGGTAAGCGTCGTCTGGTATATTTCTGCCGGCTGCAACACGTCTTTTAAGGCGTGGTCGTCACACCGCATTCAATTTTTCAAATGATTTCAAAAATCTAAGTCCACACGGACGAAGATGTTGATAATAAAAAAAATCTATAAATTTAAAAAAATAATTATTGAAGTTGCTTCCAAAAGTCGTAAAAAATTTCATACGGTCCGTTTGTAGGTATTGTATACCCTTGGAATATTATTCCTACAATGCTACACTGATTCATATTATTAGGAATATAAGAAATAGAGGACGCCCGCGACTTCGTTCGCGTGGCATAAGTTTTTTTAATTCCCACAGGCACTCCTTCATTTCCGGGATAAAAAGAAGCCTATGTCACTCTCCAGATCCTCAACTATACCTGCCCATGCAAAAAATCACATCGATCCGTTGCTCTGTTGCGGCGTGATTGAAGGACAAACTCTCTCTTTAACGTCCTTGGGGATAGAAATTTCAAGACTGTGGAATACGTATTTCATGAATTTAAATCGGAAGCCCAAATACCAAGTTTCAGGGCGATAACTTGAAAAACGACGGGACTTTCATTCAAATTTTCAACCCCTATTTAACCCCTTTGGTGGTGAAATTTTTAAATATTTTGACACACGTACTTCTTTATTTTTTACCGATAGCCAAAATACCAAGGTTCGTTGATATAACTTGAGAAATATCTTGAGAAATGAAGGACTTTTTTACAAACTTTCATCCCCTATTCCATTCCTTTGGGGGTTGAAATTTCAAAAATGGTGGAATACTTACTTCTTCATATCTAACTGAAAGCCCAAATGCTAAGTTTCATGGCTATAACTTGAGAAATGAAGGACTTTCATACAAACTTTCAACCCCAATTTACCCCTTTGGGGGTGGAATTTCGAAAAACTGTAAAATACATATTTCTTTATTTTTTACCGAAAGCCAAAATACCAAGTTTCGTTGATATAACTTGAGAAATGACGGACTTTCATACAAACTTTAAACCCCTATTTCACCCCCTTAAGGGTGGAATTTTGAAAAATCCTTCCTTAGTGAGCGCCTACGTCACAAAAGGAACCTACTGTCAAAATTTCAAGTTTCTAGCCACAGCGGTTTAGGCTGTGCGTTGATATATAAGTCAGTCAGTCAGGACTTTGAATTTTATATATATAGATTACGATTATAAAGTACTAGATGATGCCCGCGACTTCGTCCGCGTGGATTAAGATTTTTTGATTCCCGCGGGAACTCTTTAATTTTCCGGTAATCTACCCCTGTACCAAATTTCATCAAAATTTCGGATTCGAATTTCGAACACGTCTGTCTGTAGTCTGTAAGTACGTCCGTGTTACATCTGCATAGGTCACAGTTGACTGCTAGCCTTTCCGACCCTATATTCCACCAGTGAATGGAATACATGTGACCCACATAATGCAGCCTAACCTAGTCTCTTTATAAAGTAGACTTTGCCGTAGGAAATCGGAATTTTCAACTGTGGGTTTTAACTCTGACTAAAAAATGGTATTCAAAGCGTTTGAAGCTGTTACAGCGGGTGCATAGTGCATATATTATAGGTTCCACCGTGAATGCCTTACGCCACAGCGGCTCTTTGCGATAAATTCCTCATCGCTGAGAGTCGCGACTCCATTAAATTAAATACGTGATGGTAGGGGGGTATTGGGATGATAATGTTAGGTAGGTACATAATCAGGTAACAAGAAGCTTCCCATTTACAGCACAATTATTTAATTTTTAAACGATACGGTCTACCGTGATAGAATAGTATAATAATTATATAAGTATAGGATAATAATATTAAATTTAATAAATTTGTACCAATTCTATACCAATAAAATTATTGGTACTTATAGAATATTGAACAATGAAGAAATGATAAATATAGAAGCTTCCCATAAATTCCCATAAATATTTTTTTTAACCTTTGTTAATGGATAGGCTAGGTTAGGTTAATAATTTACACAAAACTTTTATGGCTTTAAAAAAAAATTCATATCTGTAGGACCTTTAAAGTGTAGTTCTACCTACTGTTATTTTTTGGCAGATATATTAAATATCATAGCCGTTCACCAGACCAGACAAGAGAAAATTTAGAAATTATGAATTCCTTAATATACCCTGTTGGGTATCAAATCCGAGACCTTCCACTTAGAAGACCACAGCGTTCAACGCTGCGCTATGGAGGTCGCAACTTTATAAGACCATCCAATTATTGACCACCTAAGCAACTACCTAATTTAATAGCCAATAGGTACGCTCAGCCCAGTGTGTTCACACGACTAAACGTCATAAAGCGTGTAGTAATGGCTTATCAAGCGATTGTGGGGCCTTATTTATGGATAGGCGCGTAGTTTGCTTTACACACTGCCCAGTTTAATTATATGGGACGGCCGTCAATGTATCGGGCGTTCACCTCAGGGAAACTGCAACCGTTGACGTCATGACGACGTCCCTGGCGCAGTGTTAAGCGCTGTTATCTTAACGTGCGGAGGTCCTGGGTTCAATCCTCGGCAGGGTCAATTTCCACCACCACTACAGCCCATTAACGTCCCACTGCTGGGCACAGGTCTCCACTCTCATAGGAGAGAGGGAATTAGAGCTAAGACCCACCACGCTGCTCCAATGCGGGTTGGCGGGTTTTAACGACTATCATGTTACTGATAATAATTAACCGGGACCGACGGCTTAACGTGCTCTCCGAGGCACGGAGGTGAAACACCGCCAACTTCCTAACTCCGGGCTAGTACTGAGAATTTCTAGTCAGAAAAACCCAATACTCAATTATGGCCCGACCCGGGATTCGAACCCGGGACCTCGTCGGCCGCAGTCAAACATGCCAACCACTAGACCAACGAGGCGGTCGTTACTGAATTTTCCCTGGTCTGGACGGATAGCGGCAACGGAAATACATCATTTGTGAAAATTTCAGCTTTCTAGCTATCACGGTTTATGAGATACAGCCTGGAGACAGACAGACAGACAGACAGACAGACAGACAGACAGACAGACATACAGACAGACAGACAGACAGACAGACAGACAGACAGACAGACAGCGGAGTCTTAGTAATAGGGTCCCGTTTTTACCCTTTGGGTACGGAACCCTAAAAAGAACTTCGATCTTTCGGATATTTTTTCGCTGAATTGACTTGTTATACTTCTAAAGTTCACTAATTAAGGAATCTACCTGCTGAAATGAACGGTTCGTTAAATCAGTTTTCCTTTTATAACTCAGGTTGTTAAAATATATCTACTAGCTGATGCCCGAGACTTCGTCTGCGTGATTTTTGGTTCCCGCGGGAACTCTGTAATTTTCCGGTATAAAAAATAACCTATGTGCTATTCCAGACTATAATCTATCTCTGTGCCAAATTTCGGCCAGATCCGTTCAGCCGTTTTGGCGTGATTGAGTAACAAACATCCATCCATCCATACATCCATCCATCCAAACTTTCGCATTTATAATATTGGTATGGATTAGTATGGATAATCAAATAAATATTATAAATGCGAAAGTTTGGATGGATGTATGGATGGATGGATGTTTGAATTAAAGAGTTCCCGCGGGAACCGAAAAACCTCAATACACGCGGACGAAGTCGCGGGCATCAGCTAGTAATAATATAACGTAAAGCCAAGTTACCCAAGATTCGTAATCTATCTTGTGTCATGTACGGAAGCTGCTGCACCTGATTTAGATCCTTCCCATGATAACTTCCATCATTTTAATAATATGGAGGCGTAGACTGAGTAAGATATATAGACGCCGCCATAACTCCTTTTCACTCCCACATGAAAGAGATGCAGTGTTGGGATGTTACACAAGATAGAATGAGAAAAAATATGTGTTTTTCTCTCCCTTTCTGCGTGTCACGGGGTTTGTGCCTATTGCATACTATTGTGCCAGACAAATTATGACGTTTGCATAGTATTACCTATCCCTTTCGGTTACACGCTGACCCTGATTCTAGAGGTTCCTTCTTCTATGTATGGAGGGGATTACGATTGTGAGCAGTGAGAGTTCTTAAAAAGGTACTTAGATTTAAGACTTACTTGGTAACGACATAAATTACTACAAATTAAACAACCGCCGAGTTTCTTGCTGGTTCTTCTCGGTAGGAATGGAATGGTATTGCAAACATTGGTAGATTCATTTGGCGATTCGAAAGAATATTTTGTAAAAGTGTATTTAAAAAATCTTTTAATTTTTGACTTTATTTACCGGGTACCTAAATAGGTACGACGATAAAAATACAATAAATAAATACAAATACAATAAACATTAGGCAGATGGCTAATCTCTCTGGAGAATGGCCGCCGTGGCCGAAATTCGGTTGGGAGTACACACACACAGATTACGAGATATATATATGCCTATGAATCAAATTGTATTGAAACCTGCTGTCTCCCGTTTATCCCTACCTAGGTACCTTGTTTGTGTGATCTGTGGGAGTACATTATTATTAGGGTAATAGGGTACCATATAAGTATATTTATTTTCTCATTTAACAAATAAATTACGCTCACGTTTCGTGTAAGAGTATATTTCACGCCTATCTGTGGTTTTATTTCAGGGCTGAAAGTGATTGTTTATGGCACTCTACGGGTGTAGGTACTCTACGGTTTATATACTGAAGCTCGTACATATGCGTGGGGCGAAGTGTCGTATAACACGGCCATTGGGTTCGCACAGATACATATATATTTCACGACATTTTCCGAATGATTGCTTTGATTTTGTTAAATTTGCGCAATATGTTTGGGAAAATTAACGCCTCGACTTTAATAAACAATGGTTAACATGAGTAAAACAAAGTCATTTTGGGAAGTCGGTCTGGATTTTAATCGGAAAATTTGGGCAGACTTTTTAATCCCAATCATTACCATACATGAATGACCATGAGTTTTAAGAATAATAAATAAAAAAATAAGTTGGTAAAGTACTTTAATTGGTAATTAACTTAAATCCGCTTTTTGATAATCCAAAAAGTTAGCCTTTTTCTACAACATTGCCCTTTCCAATAAAAGGCCGTTTTGACGCTGCCTGTTGACCTCGCCTTGAGGAAATTTATGGTAATGACTGCATTTTTTAAATTCGTAGAAAAATTTAAAAATATCATTATAGCATTTTAGTGTTATCATATCATTTAGTACGGGACACAGGTACGGGTCAGGTGGATAGTCGAACGTTGAGTAGTGGTTCTCTCTGGTCTAGTGGTTAGTATGATCGACTGCGGCCGACGAGGTCTCGGGTTTGAGTCCGGGTCGGGCCATAATTAAGTATTGGGTTTTAGGGCCTAGAAATTCTCAGTACTAGCCTGGAGTTAGGAAGTTGGCGGCGTTTCACCCCCGTGCCTCGGAGAGCACGTTAAGCCGTCTGTCCCGGTTATTACCAATACCATTAAAGCCCGCAAACCCGTATTGGAGCAGCGTGGTGGGTCTAAGCTCTGATTCCCTCTCTTCTATGAGAGTGGAGGCCTGTGCCCAGCTGTGAGACGTTAATGGGCTGTAGTGGTGGTGGTAGTGGAGTGCTAACAACAACCAATAATATCCTTACTAATATTATAAATGGGAAAGTGAGTTTGTTTGTATGTTTGTTCCGCTTTCACGCCGTAACTACTGAACGGATCTGGATGAAATTTGGCACAGAGACAGATTATAGTCTGGAATAGCACATAGGCTACTTTTTATCCCGGAAAATTAAAGAGTTCCCGCGGGAACCGAAAAACCTCAATCCACGCGGACGAAGTCGCGGGCATCAGCTAGTAATATATAATTTTTTTAAACACAGAAACTGTAAAATGGTTCTGACAGCGTTTCTACAATACTGTTACTATTTATGATTATTTTTATGAAACTGCTGCGTTTATTTTCAGGGAATTTGCATTTTAAAGCCGTTATGGCTCTAAATGGTGTGGTGTTGAATGCGTTGCGCATTTTTAGGTATTTTAGTAAACTTATTGCCTATTCATGACTTATGTACCTATATATCTTCAATCTATATATAAATAAATTATTAACGGAAATGTTGATAAAATAATTAATTATAATAAAGGTAATATCGTAATTCGTAGTGCTGACCATTTAATTAAATAAATAAATTCAAAATTCTGATGTAATTTTTGAATTGAAATCCCACTTATGATTATACAAATATTATAAATGCGCAAGTATGTCTATCTATCTGCTACGCTTTTACGGCCCATCTGCTCAACCGATTTTGATGAAATTTGGCACAGGGGTAGATATCCTGGGGAAGGGAACATACAAAATTAAATAGATAAAACTACCTACCTAATCCAATTTAGTTCCGTAAATGTAGTGCTTGCTATGCTATCGGTATTTCCAACATGACCTTGTCCCTCCCCCTCCCGCTTTCCCACTTCAATCCACGTGGATTTTAAATACAGCTTAGTTTACGTCGTAAAATATGCTATAAGTACTATTACTTATCTATACCTACTAATATTATAAAGCGAAAGTTTGGATGGATGGATGGATGTATGGATGGATGTTTGATACTCAATCACGTCCCAACGGCTGAACGGATCTGGATGAAATTTGGCACAAAGATTGGTCTGGAATAACACATAGGCTACTATTTATCCCTGAAAATTAAAGAGTTCCCGCGGGAACCGAAAAACCTCAATTCACGCGGACGAATTCGCGGGCATATTAGCTAGTAGCTAATAGCTATATATATATATATATTCGTGTACTAATGGTTTAGTATAGTCAGCGTAACCAATAAAATTGACAAGTAAGCACCTATAAATTATGTGGGTTAGTAAAGTAGTTCCAAAACGTGCCTTTATTATCGCCCAGCCAAGTTTAATGCCAACAATACGTAAGCGTGTTAATGTTTATCTGTTCACCGTTCATTCACCGCCAAGTGCAGTAAGTAAGTCATTCCCGTTGAATAATAATGTTATTTACAAAACATAACAGGTACACAAGTACCTACTTACTTCGTTAAATTACAGAATAGTTAATGTTTAATATCATTATCAAACAATTATTAGGTTGTTACCACAAAGATTAAATAGACCATAATATAAGAGCACTGATTTGGAACGCATCCAACGGAGTAGGTAGTGTTGCTTTTTTTTCCTTTTTCTCTTTTTTTTAAAGCCCAAAATAAAACTTTGATTATCTTATCAAGAGGATACTACTTACTACAACTAGATATTTCAAAAGCAACACTCCTTAAAATAAAAAAAAAAAAAAAAATGAACATTAAAAAAAAAAGCAAAAAGAGAATAACAATAATGCAATAACATAACTTAATGTAACTTCTTAAATAAGAGAATGATAAAACTAAAAAAAATATATGATGTAAAATACCATGCAAACTTCCACCGAAAATTGGTTTGAACGAGATCTAGTAAGTAGTTTTTTTTAATAATTTAAAACTTTCTACAGGTGTGTACGGAACCCTCGGTGCGCGAGTCCGACTCGCACTTGGCCGGTTTTTATCTTTACAAGGTCGATAGAAGGTGCATTTTTAAAGCTTTCTGTATACTTATCTCATTTTTGGCATGTGTGTGGATTGGTTCCTGTTTGCATAAGTAGGTCCAATTATTATTTAAAACAGTTAAAAGGGTGTCGAGTAGGTAGCTATATGTATTTATATACCTACAGATTGCAAGATGATCACCCCTTCAACATACGCTTTAGAATCGTGTAATCCTGTGTGACATTCTGTCCTATAATATTACCCGCCATAGAAAGTGACACAAGTTTCTAAAGACGTCATTTTCTATGGCGTCGCATCGCGTGGCGTCGCTTCTGTCGCTCCTAGGACTTTGTACTCTTTCATGTGTGCAATAAAGTACTCATCTATTTATCTATTTGAATTAAAAAGTCTTTTAATAATTTATGATTCTTAGTTCTTACCTATGTATCTAAAGTCTAAATACCTACCTACTATTCACACCCATCCAACATACTTTAATATTATAAATGCGAAAGTGTGTGTGTTTGTTGGTTTGTCCTTCAATCACACCGCATGGGTATTATTATGGACCTGGAGAGTGACAAAGGCTACTTTTTATCCCGGAAAATTAAGTTCCCGTGGGAATCAAAAAAAATATTCCACGCGGACGAAGTCGCGGGTATCAGCTAGTATTATTATAAAGAGAATTGAATAAAACAACCCGAGTTGTTCACGTTTACTTTATCACCAATGTATTTGTACCAAAACGCCCCGGACAGAGGGTTCGCAAATTTATGGTACAGGGCTGGTAAAAATACGTTTGTGCGGTTTCAGTGTTATCTGGGGCGACGCATCGCGACGCGAATTTTAATGAGTGCCGCAAAGCCGACCGTAAATAATCACAATACGTACCTACCTACTGGCTACTACCTACCCGCGATGTGAACAAGTACAAAAAGTAAAAAAAAAAAAAATTGGCAGTCATAGAAGCCGATAGAAGTGAAAATAAAATAATAATTAAAATATAAATCTTAAAAGTAAGAACTTAAAGTTTAATTACGAATGTAGTATATTTATATTTAAGACCTTTTGTCTTCGTAACAACGCGAGCATGTCGGTGTTCCCGAGCATGTCGCTGTTCGCGAGCATGTCGCTGTTCGCGAGAATGTCGCTGTTCGCGAGCATGTCGGTGTCGGTGACACCGACATGCTCGCGGCTAAAGAAGTTTTCACTGTTGTTTATGGAATTTCCAATCAAAAGAAGAAGAGTGTTGGATTTATTCAATTAATTAAGTGGGGTCTCTTGCATGCGGCGGTCCGCCTGGATCCAGCGGCTCCCTGCGGCAGCCCAATAGCACCAATAGTCTAGAATACTTGCCGCTACATGCCGCGCCGCGTCGCGCCTCTATATTGGGGCTAAGCCTTTAACGCGGGACACGGGAGTGGCTCCGCCACGGTGATCACACAGAATATACTCGTATAATGTGTACCTACTAAAATTTGTCCAGTAAAGCCTATTTATTATACTGATTGTAGAAATAAATTAATTCTATTGACGCCCCCTCTAGAGTTACCTAACAACTGAAATTAATACCTAAATACATCTATAAGCTATAGCATCTATATACTAATATTTTAAATCCGAAAGTTTGGATGGATGGAGGTATGGATGGATGGATGTTTGTTACTTAATCATGCCAGAACGGCTGAACGGATCTGGATGAAATTTGGCACAGAGTTAGATTATAGTCTGGAATAGCACACAGGCTTCTTTTATCCCGGGAAATTAAGGAGTACCCGCGGGAACCAAAAAAAACTCAATCCACGCTGACGAAGTCGCAGGCATCAGCTAGTTATTTAATAGCTTTAAAGCACACATAACTTAGTAAAGAAATGCGTGCCCAGGATCGAAGCCACGGCTTCCAGAAATTTTTAACCATTATCCTTGCTGCACGCTATAATCATGGAGGTCGAACGTACCACTAAGCTATCTTCGCTGCCCTAGTCTATCTTCCGGTCTATCCCTGCTGGACGGGGTCGTTCGGGAGGAGGAGGGTCCAGTCTACTACCAGGATCTCGTAGCTTCGGGGGAAAACTTCGGCAAGCCACGGGAGTTCGCGCACCTTTGGCACACGAGGCGGAACAGCTTGACACCGTCCTCCTGGACCGTTAGGTGGTGAGAGGATCCGGACCGCATGGGACGCGGGGATCTGCGTTTACGTGAATGCCTGCCCCAGAAAGGGGAGAAAGACTTAAGGGACAAGGAAAGAGATAAAGAATTTGTAGGGAGTCAAGAATGTGCCCCGGGAATACACCAAGAGAAAGTACCGAACGGGCGCTCTCCCGCGATTCGGCCCATATAACCGCGAGGTTGGTGGGGCCATGGGAGGTGGAGGATTGCCCTAGTCTATCACTCCAGCAAAATTACTGTAGGTTATGCTGTAGGTACGATAAATCCTGTTATCACAATAAACAGTATTCCCACAATTGAGCGAATTGGTATCAAACATAAATAATATCAACGCAATATTATTGTATAATTTAGTTCTAATTAGTATATTGTGGGAACATCGAGGCGTGAACTTTACCTACGCGCGGGATTGATTCAACATTGAAATTAATTTGTACAGGGTAAGATAAAGAAACAACCTAATATTATTTCGGTTAAATTATATACATTATATTTAAGGTTAATATTTGAATACCTACTTGATGAATAAATTATTGGTAGGTATTTTGAAAAATTTACCCTTATTTAGTCAAAAATCAGTTGGTAGTAGGTAAGTACTTTACCCACCAGTAGCTTCAGCCGTATATCAAGACAGTCTTGAATCTTGATTATCCTACTATCTTACTTCCTACGAATGTTATAAATGTGAAAGTTTGTAAGTTAAACTTACAAATTTACAAACTTTCACATTTATTTATTCTTTCACGCCACAATGACGGTTCAAATAAATTCAATATGGCTGAAAGGACAATGATCATCGATGTATGGAATCCTGTACCATGTTGCATCAAAATCAAACTTTGTTTTTTATCTAGTACATTTATCGCATTAACTCCTGCAATTATCACTTTTGAGAATAAAACCCAAGTTCTGCAGTAATTTTAGAATATCAAGGATAACCTAAAAACTATTTTTTAATCGTTTCTCAGTACTACCGTGGTCAAATAACACACTGCCGTAAGCCGTTATATTTTAAGCCCTCTAGTTTTTTTTATTTAAGTACTTATTGTAACTACTGAAAGAGCCTCGATAATACAAACAATATGCACTTCTCAACAATTACGTATGACGTTTTATTCAATTTCAGTTTCACGGTTTTCATCACAATTCACAAGACGGACGTCAGCCGAGCGATCGCGTAACTTCTGCATCAATCATTGACACATCGCAATCACCTCTGATTGGTTAACACTCTTCCACTATTGGACATAATCCATTGACGCAGCAAGAATGCCATAAATTCAGCCAATTACAACAATTGATACTGTAACAATGATTGATGCAGAAGTTACGCGATCGCTCGGCAGAACTACCTGTATGAACGAACTGTCAACTGTCAAGTGTCATAGACAATGATCGGTTAAGGACGTGATATCGATCTACGATCGAAAAATGTTAAGAAATCGATTCGAACAATCGATACGATACGCTAAACTCAATAGACACGAATCATTATTTGTGGTTACTATTACACGGAATCCGACCTAAATCAAACCTACTAATATAATATGTACTTACCTATCTATGCTATAAAAATAAGGTAAAATAAACCAAGACCAGTTAGTCGATTTTATCGAAAATCGATTCTATTGAGTTCGAGATTCGAGATAGTATTTCGGGCAGTTTGGCGTCACTAAAGGAAGCATTTTAGAATGTTTACGGAAATATGAAAGTAACTTTTTTTAGTTAAACTTAAAAGTTGGGTACGAAAATCAAATCCCTGATGCAAGAGGCTATAAAAAAATATGGGAATATTTACAATAATGATTTGGTTTTGATGCATGAGACATTTTGGTACCATTTTTGGTCATCCTCCTTTGAAATGGAGATAGCTATGCCCTGAGTTAACACATAGGCTACAATTTATCCCGAAAAATTGAAGAATTCCCGCGGGAGTCAATAAAAAACCACGCAGACGAAGTCGCGGGCATCATCTTGTAGTTTTATAAATCCAAATCTTGGTTTTTCTACAGATTTTATTTTGGACACAAGATAATATTATTAAGGAGAGCCGCTCGCTCTTCAGAAAGAGAAATAATAAATAATTACGAGTACTTCCTCTCATTGTTTGTTCAGACAGGTTAAATATTTTGTCAAGACTCGGGCGATACATACTATTTGTCCGTTTAAAACTAGACAAACATAATAACTAACAACGTTGACAACGCTACAATTTAAACAAAAAGACAAATAGGTAGGTATTTGACTTGGAAGATAGCCGAATGCATCATTCAAAAGGTCAAAAATAAGAGTGGTCTAATAAAATAACTGGCCGCGCATGATAAAAAGTGTCACTTTTGTGGGCTTTTTGATTTTTCTACTGCATTTTATTATATCCGAAGCCGACTTAGTGGGCTGTTCTGACTTGTGCAAATATCACGTTGCAGGTTTTTGGGTCATATTTTACATATTATGACGTCAATGCGTCGTACATTCTGTGATAATCCATACTAATATTATTAACGCGAAAGTTTGGATGGATGGATGGATGTTTGTTACTCAATCACGACAGAACGGCTGGCACAGAGATAGATTATAGTCTGGAATAACACATAGGCGTACTTTTTATCCCGGAAAAATAAAGAGTTCCCGCGGGAACCAAAAAACCTCAATCTACGCGAACGAAGTCGCGGGCATCAGCTGCCTATGTCACTCTCCAGTTCCTCAACTTTACCCATGCCAAAAATGGCGTCGATCCGTTGCTCCGTTGCGGCGTGATTGAAGGACAACCCAACAAACAAACACACTTTCCCATTTATAATATTAGTAATTAGTATGATAGTATGACATGGTCGCTGACTATGGGCCTGATAAGAAGGCTCAGGGTCACTCAGCGGGCGATGGAGAGGGCTATGCTGGGAGTGTCCCTACGTGATCAAATCCTAAATGAAGAGATCCGTAGGAGAACCAGAGTCACCGATATAGCCCGAAGAGTTGCGAAGCTGAAGTGGCAATGGGCGGGGCACGTAGTTCGGAGAACCGATGGACGTTGGGGTCCCAAGGTGCTGGAATGGCGACCCCGCATTAGAAGGCGTAGCGTCGGCAGACCCCCCACACGGTGGACGGATGACATCAAGAGAGTCGCAGGGAGTCGCTGGATCCAGGCGGCGCAAGACCGTGGCTTGTGGAGGACCCTACAGGAGACCTATGTCCAGCAGTGGACGTCCATCGGTTGAGGACGACGACGACGACGACGATGATAGTATGATATTAACTAAAGAACAAGATGTTTACATCCAAGATGCGCGCACAAAAGAGATTGCCCAGTTTAAAAAGAAAACACATACCTAACAAATATTGAGAAAAATCTAAGAAAATAGCAAAGCTCTAGAACTTTTCCATTTCAAAAGATTGAATTGATTCCATTCAGGGATTGAAGCAATGTACCGAGAAACTAAACAACAGTAGAATATTTTTTATCGTCAGAGCAGTAACGTAATAAGTGCAGTTAAAATTCAAGAGGCAAAATGATCAATAATGAAAAGGCCCGTCCTTTCTTCTATTCAATGTTGCTGAAAGGTTTCCAATAATTGGAAATGTTACTTAATTAAAGCAAACAAGCTGAAAAGGAAACGAGCTCAGACGATCCAAGGACACAATAGGATTCAAGAGCTTTTACCCTACATCTTTTAAAGGATTCTGATGCTCGGATCGGAGTTTTAAGTTTAGCCTGTGTAATAGGACAAGTTAAAATAACCAGTCCTATTATACACAGACTAGCTTATGCCTGCGACTTCGTCCGCGTGGACTACACAAATTTTAAACCCTATTGTACCCCCTTAGGGGTATGGTCATAATAATTTTAATTTATAATTTCTTCATTGTTCACTCAGGGCTTGAATTTTGAAAAATCCTTTCTTAGCGGATGTCTACGTCCTTACCTTGTTGTTGTTGTTTGGTGTGTGGCTTTTATTTGTGCCAGCACAGCACAATTTACTTCGCCAATGTCGCGGTCCTTACCTTACCTTACTTATCTGCATGTTAAATTTCATCAAGACGTCACTTTGAGGTGGAAAAATAGGCCCTGATTGGAATAAACAAAGTAGTCTGTGATAAGGGATGTAGAAACTAATACCTATGCCAAAATAAATCCATAATTATTAATATGCCAAAATGCGAAGTCTTTGTCGTGATGAATAGGTCCAATTAAGGTCAAAGTGGCACGTTAAACAATGGACATGAACGTTTACAAAACTAGATTTTTTACATTCTTTAGGTGCGGTCCTCGGCATAGACCTATTTCTAAGTCCAAGGTCCTCGGTTTGTTACTCAATCCAACTGCCTCGTTGGTGTAGTGGTTATCATGTTCGACTGCGGCTGACGAGGTCCTGTATTCGAGTCCCGGGTCGGTCCATATTAAGTGTTGGGTTTTTCTGATTAAAAATTCGAGAGTTAGGAAGTTGGTAGGAAGTCGGTGTTTCACCCCCGTGCCTCGGAGAGCACGTTAAACCGTCGGTCCCGGCTATTTATTTATTTTTATTTTTATTTATTCTTTATTCAACAAAAATAGGTTTTTACAAATTACATCTTTACGTCCTGAAACTCTCGTGAGTTTATGTGGACATTGCACATTCCTCATAAACAACTATATAAAAATAACTTATAAAAATCAATAACCTAAAACATCACATTATCATAATACTAAAAAACTTAACTATAAAATCAGTAAAAAAGTGGGTATGTATTAGCGTATTAATAACACTAACATGATAATAGTCGTTTAAGCCCGCCAACCCGCATTGGAGCAGCGTGGTGGGTCTAAGCTCTAATTCCCGCCTATGAGAGTAAAGGCCTGTGCCCAGCAGTGGACGTTATTGGGCTGTAGTGGTAGTGGTGGTGGTGGTGGTCCTCGGTTAGTTTCGACACGATAAACAATGCCCACATTATATTTCATTATGCTTTGTCTTAAATAGATATGTAATTTATATTCAAGACCAAACATAATGTCATATAACATTGTAAGTACTTGTAAAGCTTATCTTTCCTGCAGATCCTTATCGAAACTCGGAACATCAAAATGTAAGTCGTTAACCCTAGACGGTAGATTGATCTGACCCAATGCGCCAGTAGTTCACCCTTACAGCAAACTTATGGTGTAAAGCTTCATTTATATACCCGCGATGCCCGCGACTTCGTCCGCGTTGATTATGTTATTTTTATTCCCGCGGGAACTTCTTCATTTTCCCTATGACTTTAATTATCAAAATCGGTTTAAAATATAAAGCCGTTAAACTTAGCAGACATACAGACAGACGGACGGACAGACAAACAGGCACACTTTCGCATTTATAATATTAGTATGGATGGCATATATAGTGCGATATTCTGAAGTCACAAGGCGGCATCTGTTTTAATGTCCATACTTCCATACTAATATCCATACTTCCATACTAATATTATAAATACGAAAGTGTGTCTGTCTGTCTGTCTGCTACGCTTTCACGGCTCATCTGTTCAACCGATTTTGATGAAATTTGGTACAGGGCTAGGTAATATCCCGGGAAAGGACAAGGCTACTTTTTATCCCGGAAAATTAAAGAGTTTCCGCGGGAATCAAAAATCTTTAATCAACGCGGACGAACTCGCGGGAATCATCTAGTCCATACTAATATTATAAATGCGAAAGGGTGTTACTTTGTTGGTTTTTCCTTTACCGCAAAAGAGCAATGGATCGACATGATAATTATTGAGGTCGGAGAGTGGAGAGAGACAAAGCCTACTTTTTATCCCGGAAAATCAACGTTTCCCAGGGATTTTTGAGACATAAATCCACGCGGACGAAGTCGTGGGAATCATCTACTAGTACAATAATGCTCAACACACATTGTTGCAAAAATCGTGCGGCAACTAGGCGGCAACATTATTATTTCGCAGACGTCCTTCAAATATACGTTGAGCAATGGCTTTACTAATTTCGTCATTATGATTTTCGGCTAAGGCAGGCAAAATTTAGGTGCAAATGTTGAAAAAATATTTGTCTTTTCTTCCTTAAATCAATAATTAAATAATACGATATAAAATTTAATGACGCATTTTTTAAGAAGTATTTTTATAGATGTAATAATTAAACATCAAAGATTTGAATTAAGCAAATTATCTAGCGAATAAAAAAATTGTGATCATAAAATTATTAATTAATCATGAATCTAATTTAGTGGGCACTTAAAAGAGAATTATGCAAAATGTCTCCGTTGAATTACCTATACTTGCTACCCTAAGAGGTATTTAAAGAAAAAAATTTAATTATGTTAATTCACTAGCAAACAACCGTGAACCGCGACATCGCTTATAATTATTATCTATACTTACTAATATTATAAATGCGAAAGTTTGGATGGATGGATGTATGGATGGATGGATGTTTGTTATTCAATCACGCCAGAACGGCTGAACGGATCTGGATGAAATTGGGCACAGAGATAGATTTTATAGTCTGGAATAGCACATAAGCTACTTTTTATCCTGGAAAATTAAAGAGTTCCCGCTGGAACCAAAAAAACCTCAATCCACGCGGACGAAGTCGCGGGCATCAGCTAGTTCTTCGTATAAAGAGAATGTACCTATGCAATATTTCAGCTTTCAGCAGCAGATATTTTTTAGGACATATTATTTTATGTTTATAGTATGAAGATGACGATGAGGAGGACGAGTGGCCTAGTCGATTGCGATTGTTAAGCAACGTTGACCCAAATCGGTAACTGGATGGGTGACCGAATTTGGAGGTTCAAATTTGGCCTTTTCGTTTCCTCCGTGCCTCGGAGAGGTCCCGGTTATTATCACTAACATCTGATATTAATCGTTACAAAAACCTAAAAGATTATACTCTTAGCCGAGTCGTATGCGGAAGGACGTGGGAACCCACCGCATTATTATGCCAAGAAAACTCCTACCATTATTTGATTAATGGAAAGAGGTCACGACCCTCAGTAATACGACGCAAAGAGAGTATGAAAATAGAGCTCTTCTGCCCCCCCGGTTATGTAAGAAAATCGTATTCACAAACGTTTGTCAAACGGATAATTCCAACAGTTTAAGGAGTTCATAAATGCCTGCACATGTCCAAATGCATTAATGAACTCCTTAAACAGTTCGTGTTATACCATTTCAGCTTTCAAATGATTACTAGTTTCTAATGGGCCTCTGCCCCCCGATCGTGTAAGGTAATCGAAATTGTAATCGTTTGTTAAACGGATATTTCGACCTGTTTAAGGAGTTCATATAGTGTGTGTTCCGTTATAAGCACTGCGAGCACTGGCAGTGCTCTTTACTGGGGACTTTCAGTGCTCTCAGTGTATTTCGGAACGCACCCAGAATATGCCTGCACGTCAAAAAGAATTTATGAACTCCATAAACAGTTCAAGTAATACGTTTTAAGCTGTCAAATGATTACGATTTGCTTAGACAATTGGGCCTCTGAATAAAATGTATTGTTACGAATATTTTTGATGGATAATGGATATGTTTGTTTTAAAGGCAGCTTTAATGAACTGAATATGACCGCATTATTGGCTGACTGAGTCGTTACTGTGAATAACGAGCGCGAGTGGTAATTGATCGCGGTGGGCCTTTGTTGCAGTTTGAAAGAACATGATTTATATACTCATAAAAATAAATGAGTCGGAAAAATGAAATACCGCTAACATGGGATAAATAATATCAAGGTAAAGGTGTACTCTACCCGTACGTAGTCCTAATACCACGGCAATTAACAGTCAATCAATAACAGGCAATCGATTCGAACGATGTAATTAAAGAAAAAACACTAACCCACCACCACCACCACTACAGCCCATCAACATCCCACAGTTGGGCACAGGCCTCCACTCTCATAGGAAAGAGGAAATTAGAGCTTAGACCCACCACGCTGCTCCAATGCGGGTTGGCGAGCTACGACTAACAGCATTATGTTATGAAGTAACTAAGTGATTTTTGATTATTTGATAAATAATTCACGAGAAATACGATTAGGTACATACAATTCCTTTCTATAGAAAAACTGCTTTAAATATCTACATTATTATTACTTAGTAAATATAAATAAAATCTGTAGTTTTTTTTATTATGTTATCGATTTCCAAAATCGTTATTAAATGATTTTTAGTTTAATTATTGTAAACAAACTGATGCGCGCGACTACTTCTGCGTGGTTTAAGTTTTTTAATTCCCGCGAGAACTCCTTAAAAATCCCTATGTCACTCTCCTGATCCTCACGTATGCCCATGAAAAAATCACGTCGATTAGTTACTCTGTTGCGGCGTGATTGTCGGACAAAGCAACAAACAAACACACTTTCGTATTTATAATAATAAGTAGGTATGATGATTTTTCATTTTGCTTTAATGCTATATTTTCTTTCTCGGTCGGTGAAACAATGACTATTTGACTCTTGAGGCTTGAGGCTCTTAAAAGGCCACTCATGCAAAAATTAACAGTGAAATTTCCCGCTTAAACTTGTGATGAGTTTTCAAAAATCTAACTCGAGGGTCTGCTTTAGTTTATGGCCGAAAAAAAAACTCCTCCTAAGACTGTTAAAACTTGTAAACAAAGCACATACTTTAATAAAAAAAAAGTCTATAAAAACCTTTTTTAGGAGAGCCTATCTAATAAATTCATTAGTTCCCTTGCTCTTAACTTGTACGCATTATTAACTGAAAATAATTTTTGGCTTGAACTCAGTAACTTTTACCATAAAGTTTTAAAACAATTTCACCTCTGAACTCGAAAAGGCTTTTCTAATAACGTTCGGTTTCCTTTATGCGCGAACTTTTTTAATTCAATTTCGGGATCGTATTTATTTGATTAGATATTTTTAACAAGATGTCTTTCAGCGTAATTTGGTAATAGCTAGTTATCGATGTGCTTAAAGATTTGGCCTAGTTCTGCTGTTATGTTTCGATTTCAGTTCAACATAATACCTATCACTGGTAATATAACGTATTCTAAATAGATTGATTCAATTAATATTTTCTAGTTTTTTATAGTAGAAGGATTTGTGGCGTTAGTTGGAATTATAAATGGATGGGTTACCAATTCTGTATGTACCTTAGAGAGCTCTTTACACAAAACAGTTATATAGGTAGGTACACAAAAAGCTAGCTCTATACAAAGCGGGAACCAAAGTGCACTGAGATTGCCTTACGATCGCACGCTGTTTTCCGTTTTTAGTATCGAGCCGACGTTCTGTGTCGTATTCTATTTTTTCTCAAACATGCTTGGAAATTTGAGCATTATTTTGACAACCTTCTTCGAGATAAATCGAAATTGCTGTACTGGCCAAATACATGCGAGCAGCGGCCTTCTAAAGTTGTATGAAAATCCATATCTGTCGTGGTTTAGCGGCCAAATAAATTACATACTAAATTCATATCTGTCGTGTAGTTTAAAAGTGGAACGATCTTTTACTCCGAAACATGGCAACCAAGGAGGTAACTTATCAAAGGTTTTATTTAAATTTCGAACTAGCTTGCAAATAGAAAGCTGTTTATTGAAAAAAAAAACAAATGAACACTTTGACGCGGGAAAAATTATTGTTGTTCGTTGTTCGTCATTGATTTTGAAATGTTTTTGACAAAATGAGTTCAAGTGAAGACAATGAGTGTGATGAACACTTAGTTTTAATTTCCGCGCATTATTTGAGAAAAGCACTATACAAGCCTTGGCCACAACTAGGCATTGATGGACTTACGTATGTGTGCCTCGGCTTCGCCTCGGCCCACATTTACACGTTCGTCCTTCAATGCCTGTTTTGATGGCCGCTGCAGTAATGTACTATATCTACACTAATGTTATAACATTCTACTTATGTTTCCAATACTTGACTTATAATTACTACTGTTATAGCGCAGATAACAAAACACTCAATTTAAGCAATTTCACATGATGGTATAATATCCACATCGATATCGTAAAATCTCATTATAACATCAATAAAACGCGACCAATTAACCTGGCGAGCCTTATGTCAAAATCCTCATACAAGTTGTATAAAATTTTGATATTAGGCTGGCTTTTGAAAACAGTTGGGTTATACGTGAAAACTTCGTCGAAACTACTAAACTTACATACACAAAACTCTTTGGTAAGATCTTGTGCCAATTAAATAAAAAACGAACAGCGCGCGCTCGCTCCTGATTGGCCCTGCGCGCGCAGCTGCGCTCTCATTGGTTAGATTTTAATGGCGGCAAGTTCACTGTGACAATACACGTACGCGTGAATTTAATGTTTCGCAATGTGTTTTGTATTGTCAGCTTTTACTCTTGTTGTTTGATAAATTGCATTAGTGAAGATAAAGTAGTGTATGCAACTGCATATAACACGGGTATTAAAACACTCGTTACTATTATGAAACTCGCTGCGCTCGTTTCATAAACTCACACTCGTGTTTTAATACCCTTCATTATATGACAGTTGCATAAACTACTATTGTGTCGTTGGCATCTGTCACGGCCATTATATAGTTACATTTACAGCCTCACAAATAAAACATAAACAACGTCTATTCAAGGCCTAAACTAGGATAGTTATGGTTATAATATTATGTTCCAAGACTTTATATTCAACATCCATACTAATATGCATATTAATATTATTTTTAAAATGTGAAAGTGTGTCTGTCTGTCTGCTTTGCTGTCACAACTCACAGCCAATCCTTAAACCGTTTTTGATGAAATTTCGTACAGAGACAGTTTGCATCTCGAGAAAGGACATGGGCTACTTTTGAACCCGGAAAATTAATGAGCTCCTGCGGGAATAAAAAATCCCAATCCACTGGGACGATCGGCGGACTTTTCGCGCAGACATGAAGCATGTTTTTGTCTTCGACCATAGGAACAATAATAATCACTAGACGAATCAACACTAAACTTCAGCCA
This sequence comes from Erebia ligea, assembly GCA_917051295.2. NCBI lineage: Eukaryota > Metazoa > Arthropoda > Insecta > Lepidoptera > Nymphalidae > Erebia > Erebia ligea. The sequence goes on from OU785236.1 coordinate 12,005,602, forward strand.
TGAAACTAACACATAGAAGTTACACTTCAGCAGTTCGAAACGTCGCGTCGATACCTTCGACAAAATGTCGTCGAACATAGTACGTCGAACGTCTAAACTTCATAGCTGATAGCAAAGCTCTGAACAAATTTTTCCTTTACTTGTACTCTGTTTTGTACAATACCATTTATTCTGACAGTAACTGGAAAAGAGTCTTGTTGGAATTTTGCCAACTAAGGGAATAGTGCTGTTTCTCGTTACACGCTGTAGGTAGGTACATAATATAACCCACGCTTGTTTCTGAGCTTAGGTACCTACTCTGGATTACTTCTTCATTATCTAGAAACAGTATTGCTAAGATACTAAGTATATATTACTAGATGATGTCCTTCCCCGGGATACAGACTATCGCTATACCAAATTTCATCAAAATCGGTTGACCAGATGGGCCGTGAAAGCGTAGCAGACAGACAGACAGACGGACAGACAGACACACTTTCGCATTTATAATATTAGTATGGATGGATATGAAAGTATGGATGTTTTTAAGTTGGGGCCTTAGGTACCTACCTACACTTTGGAAATAATTCAGGTAGGTACCTACCTAGTAACTACTCGTTTAGTGTAGAATAAGCTACTTAATTACTTATTGTTGCTTTAAAACCGTCTTCACACAAGACGAGTTCAACCACCTTGTCAAGGTCAGTAAGCAGCTGGTCGGTCTGTTTATGTTTATTAACGGTCTGCCACACTATTTAGTCCAATTAAGTCTAATGAATAATCGAATAGCTCTTAGCATATAATGTAGGTACTATCATTCTGTGGTACCACGTACCTTACCACAGAATCAGTAAATAGCTAATCATACGTTTATCTACTGATGCGGCAGCTGGTAACTTTTTGATTCGCTAGACAAAGCATCATATTATAGGAATCTAGCTGGCTTGCTCTTACATGGGAGATTTTTAGGGTTCATCAATCAACCATCATAGTCATCAATGAATGTTTCGCCATGTCCGTCCGTGCGTCCGTCCGTCCGCGGCTTAGCTCTGAGGCCCTTATAACTAGAAAGCTGTAATTTAGCATGGGCATACATACAAAAGGTCGTTCAAAAATATTGCGGGTGTGAGAATACCATTTTTCGTTTCAAGGATCCGTTTGTTATAGTCAAGTGTCCCTCCCCTGTGCCAGCTAAACGGTTGTTTTAGGATATGTGAAATGTGTGATAATTCATGGCAGTAGCATACTTATATATTGAAGTTAAAAGGAAAACTATCACAGCTAAGGCTTTACAAGTTAACGAGTAATAGCAACTTATAAAATGTCTGCATATTGTGACGGGCAACTACGGAACCCGGAACACAACGTGTGGCCCGACACGGAATTGGCCAGAATGTAAACGGCGCAAGCCGTCATGCAGTACGCAGTATGCGTAACGCTACATCGCATGAACTGGCTCATGATAAACTTCCACATATTTCGCCAAAAAACGTAAGTTTTAACCGTTCTATAATATTCATGTTTGTACATGGGCAACATTCCACGCGATCATGTACAAGCGATTTTGATGACTTTTGGTATACAGTGATAGGTTTCGTTCCGGGGAAAGACATAGGCAAAACAAGAGTAATACTAAATTTAAGTCGTTGGCATCATCTAGTTTTTCAATCGATGAACTGAGGCGAAGAAGCTTTCTAATAAGATTTCTGATGCGACGGAACTTTTCTCATTTAATTCCAGGATCAAACCTATTTTATTGACCAAAAGATTTTACAAGATGACGTTTCACGGTGCCATTGAAACAATAGGTTAAGGCACGCGTCCCGAATTTGGATATTTGCCAAATATGAAAACTGTATCGCCTGACCACGAGTTTCTTTTCTCTAAATAAATGTATGTTATAAAACTAGTGGTTCGCCCCGAACTGAGACCTCGCGGTATTTATAAACTTTTACAGAGCGCCATCTATTGACATCATTGTGAAGTTCTGTTAAAAATACTGAAGCTCATTAAAAATTAAATAATTTCGTTTCCTTATAATATTTATTTAATTTTAGTATTTGTTGTTCACGTACAGGATATAATTCAAATAATTGATCAAGTTTCAGGCTCAGCCTTTCAGAAAATTGAGTTATGAGGTCAACTTTGGACGTTACAAAATCTCCACTTTGAAAGCCCCCCATTTCGTCAATTTTAGGGGAAAAATTAAATAAAAAATATTTTTGGACTCTCTTCCTAATTATCTTTAAAATGATATATCGCAACCCTATGTAACGCTATAAAAAATATTTTACTCCGCATTCGCTTCTATGAGAGCCCCCCTGAAATAAAGATTTTTATAACTTTTTAAGCCATATTCGGCTGGAGGCCATCGGTTTACATATTATATTTAACTTTGAAGTAATTACGTTTAGTAATTCAGAAGTTATAAGGCTCTGACAGACGGAGGAACGGACGGACGGACAAAATGCAAATTCACTCAAGTAGACTCAGAGACCTTCGCTTTGCTCGGTCAATAATACAAAAAAGGTTTTAAGAATATAGGTACTCACACTTAGGTATAACCTTGGGTAAACGAGCGAGTACCCTAGAATCTTTTAATAATAACTATTACCTAGTGTTTAGTAATTTTTAACCGACTTCAAAAAAAGGAGGAGGTTCTCAATTCGTCGGAATCTTTTTTTATTTTTTATGTATGTTCCCCGATTACTCGAAGACGCCTGGACCGATTTTGAAAATTCTTTTTTTGTTTGAAAGGGTATACTTTCGAAGTGGTCCCATTTAAATTTGGTGAAGATCTGATGAATATCTTCGAAGATAGATAATGGAACTCCTCAACGGATAAGAGTAAATTGCTCGCGATCAGTGTGATAGTCTTGTAAACAGTATGTTTTAACCATGCATAGCATATCTCGTTCTGGTTACATCCTGTATTTTAAAACAGTGGAGCCACTAAAAATTGTGAAATAAATAATTTTCAAAAAAAAATAAAAACCGACTTCAAAAATCACAAACACTAAAAAGTAAAAAATAATTTAATTTATTATGTATACAAGAGTTAATTTAGTTCTATAATAACATTCTTTGGAGTCGGTGCCAATGTGGAGTCACGTCAACAATAATGAAGAGTAGGTAGACGGTTCATGCGGCTAATTGGTACCGACTCCAAAAAATGTTATTATAGAACTAAATTAACTCTTGTATACATAATAAATTAAATTATTTTTTACTTTTTAGTGTTTGTGATTTTTGAAGTCGGTTTTTATTTTTTTTTGAAAATTTTTTAGTTAATGCAATTCGCGATGACCGCTGGAGCTGCAAAGTTCAGGAATACATTACAAACATTATAAAGAGAACTGTGCCCAGCTTTCTAGGTCCAAGGTTCTGTGCTGGGTGTTGAGTCAGCCAGTGAGTGAATGAGTAATGCCATTTCTTTTAACTGTAATGAGAAGAAAAAGAAGTGAGAGCTTAGTGGTTTAGATGCCCAGCCTCCTATTCAAGCCCCGGGTGTATATTATTTTATAATTTTTCGGATTATATCACTCCCTTTAACTGCGAAGGAAAGCACGGCGAGGAAACCTGCATGCCCAAGAGTTTTCATAATGTTCTCAAGCCTGCGTGCTCACTAGGTCAGTTGTGTTGGACTATGGCTAATCCCTTCTCACTATGGGAGGAGACTCGTGCTCAGTAGTGACACAGGTAGTGAGCTGCCAATGGGTTGAAGTGAGAGAACGAGAGAGTGAACTCAGAACTGACTAACTTAACCTTGTATTGTGAATGTATATCGCGTTGTACAGGCCGCGGCAGCTATAGGGCAAAAGGTTTTGACATAAAAAGTCGTCAGTCTGCGCTTTTCAATTTCCTCATCAATATTCTAAAAACGAAAATTATTATTGGCTTGGTAGATATTTGAGGGAAACCGATTTTCGGCAATTTCTCAGAATTCTTTTAATAATTTTCCCCTTTTGAGGGCAACCTAACATTTTTTTGACTTGACTGAAAGGGAGGCTCCAAATTGCGCAATCGTTTTCTTATCATGCTAATGCGTACCTCCACTGAAAGTTAAGAGCTACAGTATTTACTTAACAAATCGGAAAACAATTCTTATTAAACTTGGTTTATGATTCAAAACATAATTCAATAGAATTTGTATTTTATTAAATGTAATAATGTTAGGTTTCCCCAGCTTCTTTACAGGGTTCTGTAGTAGGATGCTGGATGAGGAACAATTACTCTAAGAGAGCCGAGCTTTTACGCTTTCTTTGTATTATAAGAAACCATGGGAGTAACTTAGCGGGCGGAGTTTCCTTGTGTGATCGATTGAGAGGAAAGGATGTGGAAATTCTTAGTAAAACCTCTGATTTTACTAATCATTTCCTGCGACATCTCTACTAGTCCAGAAATGAATAGGTTCTATTAACTTCCGGATTTCAATTTGCTCAAATGGCGATCCCGAACTGGAAAGCGCAGCGTTGCTATGCCCCCAACCCAAACGTATCGCAAAACGGCGGCGGAAAACCTTGGAAATCCCTTCTCGGTTTATCGATCCAAGATCCAATTGCTATCGTCATGATAGCAGTTCAAAGTTGGTTAACCAACTAAATAAAACCATCAGCAGATCATTGATGTAGAATTTTAGTACCTCAGCAGATCGCTTGAATTGTCACACTTTCTAACTAGAGGAAAAAAAAAATAGTTAGCAGTCCTCTTTAGCATCCATGTCCTGTGTAATATTATGTGACTAACTAGGTCCAAAGATTATCCAGATCCAACCAATCCAAGAGAATAGAAGGTGAATTATATTAGTCTTAAAATTAATATGACAGTTTAGTAGAATTCGGTTATTTGTTAGGCTTGAGTGCAAAATGCAAATGCCCGCAAAAATAGAAAATTGGCTCGAATCGAATAGCCATTGTTGCGTGCATTCACACTTGGCAAAGTGACAAGGAATTGCTTATTGGATGCGTAGTATACTCATATAAAAAAAAAAGTGTCAGATTAGTGACAATAGAAAAAGGGGGTTTCCTTGCTTGTGGATGGTTTGTGTATTTTTTTTTTATCCACTACAAGTTAGCTCTTGACTGCGATCTCACCTCACATCTTACGATGTGTATTTTTTACAACCTCCCTAGCGCAGGGTTGAGCGTCGTTGTCTTAACGTGCGGAGCTCCTGGGTTCGATCCCCGGCAGAGTCAATTTGGGAATTTATAATTTCTGAATTTTCCCTGGAGGCTTCGGCCGTGGCTAGTTATCACCCTACTGGCAAAGACTTGCTGCCAAGCGATTTAGCGTTCCGGTAGAAACCGATTAGGGGTATGGGTTCAAAAAAACTGTCATACCCCTAACAGATTAGCCCGCTCCCATCTTAGACTGCATCATTCATCATGCATTAAACCATCAGGTGAGATTGCAGTCAAGGGCTAACTTGTAGTAGATAAAAACAAAACATTTTATGCAAAATTATAGAGAGGTCTTCATTATTTTATCTTATCTATTGAATCAAAGCAGGCGTTACTTTGCGGAAGTCCATGATAATGAATGAACGAGAAGTTTGATTCGCTATAATCCGCCACAGCAGACCAATCTATGTGGTACACGCATCCGCCACAGCAGACCAATCTATGTGGTACACGCATCCGCCACAGCAGACCAATCTATGTGGTACACGCACGCAACGCACATAGATTGGTCTGCTGTGGCGGATTATAGCGAATTAAACTTCTCGTTCATTCTTTATCTTATCTAGTATTGTAGATAAAGCAAGTGGACAGCAAAGGGAAGTTCTTGACGAGTTGTCGTACAAGTTAGTGGATAAATATGGAACCACTACAGCCCATTAACGTCCCACTGCTGGGCACAGGCCTCCACCCTCATAGAAGAGAGGGGAATTAGAGCTTAGACCCACCACGCTGCTCCAATGCGGGTTGGCGGGCTCTATTTAACAGAAACTATTCTCCCTAATGTGAGTTCAACACCACAAATAACATGTAACACTGCATTAGCTGTAGTTTAAAGAGGCATCCCTCAATGTTGCCACAATGGCGGACGGACAATTAATGTATTATGAAAATATGCAAGGTTAGTTTAAAAATACTGAAAACCTCCATTACTTAAGTACTATCCAGGTAAGATCGCAGTCCAGTTGTAGAATAAAAAAAATTTAAGCATTATATTATAATGCTTACATTTTAATGTATTTAACGTAATACTTATATTGTTATAATAAATATTACGAGAGGATTCGCTCGTAGGAATCATTTCATATAATTATGTAATATATTCTGTTCACTGTACCCATAGTATGTAACATTACAGGCTTATGGTAGGCAATATAATTTTATGAGCCGCATCCAACTTGATTTATTTGGCAATGTCTGAGATTATGAAACATAATGTACCTACAGTACTGTGATACCTAATGCACCGTATTCAGGGTTAATTTTAAAATACTAAGACGAATCTCACACTGCGAAGCGTCCCGCGAGCGCAGCGCGCTTGTACTATACTTACGGTCAACCGCAGAAATACCGTGACGCGCCGCAGTGTGGGATTCGCCTGATAACCATTAAGGAAAGCGTCTACATACTGCATACATATTACTAAACAACTTTAATTTGTTCTGCGACTTTTTAAAATTCTGATTAAAAAACATTCCAGAGGGTCCCGGGTCCGATCCCTGGCAGGGTCAATTCGGGAATTATAATTTCTGGATTTTCTCTAGTCTGGCCTGGTGGGAGGGTTCGGCCGTGGCTAGTTACCACCCTACCGGGAAAGACGTACCGCCAAGCGCTTTAGCATTCCGGTACGATGCCGTGTAGAAACCGACCGCACGTCTTTTGCCGGTAGGGTGGTAACTAGCCTCGGCTGAAGCCGTGGATAATTCAGAAATTTTAATTTCCAAACCCTGCCGGGGATCGAACCCTGGACCTCCGCATGTTAAGGCAACAGCGCTCAACACTGCGCCATGGAGGTCTTCAAAACCTAGAATCATTAGTTTTGCGGACAGATACCCCAAAAAGTCAAACTCGCTGTAGTGAGAGAATAGTGCTCATTGAGAGTTGACTGATCGGCAGACCACACACTTTTAAGAACATATCTAATACAAGTTTTTGTCGTAAAATATGACATTGATATTTAAGGTTAGGTATTGGTTTACATATTACAGTTTGTTCACACGATTGCAATGAATCATTTCATACATAGTAACCTGATCTTTATTGAGATGAAATACACGTGTAACTGAAGGTCGGAAGTCGGGCGAGAGTCACACGTCGATTTTTCGTATCTAGGCTTTGGAAGTCGTGTGAAAATAATTTGTATTTTAATTTAGTCACAAAAGCTGATCCTCGCGTCAGGTGACTCAAGAGGTGGCTTTTATTTAGCCCAACAGCTTAGCCTGGCTATTCAGTGAGGTAATCGCGGCAGTGTTTTAGACACCATGTCTATCAACGATCATTTGGACAGCGTATATTTTTTGTATAAAAAAAAAGTTGTTGTTATTATTTTGTTTGTGTGTGCGCCAGCCTATTTTAACATTAAAGCTAATAATTTTATTTTAATTTTAAGTGCAGTTGTGCAACCGATTAGGGGTATGGGTTTAATTTAACTGCCATAACAGGTGCCCACTAACATCTTAGCCTGCATCAACACTTACCATCAGGTGAGATCGCAGTCAAGGGCTAATTTGTAGTGGATAAAAAAAAGAAGTTAAGTACTTAAGCACATAAAAAAGTTCACGATGCAATCATCACAAGCATTAGGAACGGGATAGAGGAGTCAGGACCCGAAGTTCATTGATGAAGGCGACGCTCGGTACCAACATTATCAATTCACCATCAACACCATAACATCATGGCTTAAAAAGTTAAGTTAGACTGATGATTTCGTTTTACTGCCTCGTTGGTCTAGCCGTCGTCGGTCCCGGTTATTATCCCTTGATAATAATCTTTAAAGCCCGCCAACCCGCATTGGAGCAGCGTGGTGGGTCTAAGCTCTAATTCCCCTCTCTCTTATGAGAGTGGAGGCCTGTGCCCAGCAGTGGGACGTCATGCCGACGCCACGCCCGGCTGTGGATGTGGATGAGTGGATGAGATGTAGAGTGGATTTAGTGTGTAGCCTGCAGTTAAGAAGTTTTACCTTGGAGATCAGTCACGAAGTGTATTTAGTATAAACTGCTCCATTTAAATAAAATAGTGTATTTTATTGTGATTAGGAATGTTTTATTCTTCTTCATTCTGTTTTGTTCTTCTAGCGTTCTCTCATTCTTCATTTTTGAGATATTTTTCTCTGAAAAATGGCGCATGAACAATGAACATTACTAGGCTACTCGTATACCTAAGCTCTATTTAAGACTAAATATCAGATTTAGCTTAAGAATAACTAAAATACGTTATTTAGGAAGTCTGCAACTAAAAGCTGCATTAAAGGTTACTGCTCAAAACCACCCCAGGGCTCTCTTAATCCGACCAAACACAAAATACGACCGTGATAAGCTAAATGTACTAGGATATTGCATGGAGCGCGTTAAGAATCCAGAAAAATACCTATTACTTAGATTACAACTATTTTTTGAACTAATGTTTATTAAAGTTTAGTTTTTAAAATCTCGTAATGGGAACACTTTGATAGTCCGGGTTGAAACGCCTATGTCCCTACAAAATTTCATCGAAACTGAAAGGCCGTGTAAGGTAACAAACAGACAGAACAAATAGGGATAAAAAAAGTGAGTGTAATGACAACTTTCTTTCCATCGGAAAACCACTCAGGATTTTCGCACCTAAAATGTGAGATGATCAAAATCTGATCGGAACGAAATATCTCTGTAGTTTGCAGTCAATATTTGCTTGGAGTACACAGGCAAGGGTTGAGTATTGAGTACATACTCATATTGTTAGCATACGTCAACTCTACCTAGATAGTAGATACCCTAACATGTCCGCAACAGTGATGATTCTGTAGCTTGTAGTGGGATGAGTGATAACATGATTTGTGTTTGCAAGGATTGCACTTGTATTGACATATCCATTTGCACTTGGCACTGGCTAAAAAGAAGGGTTTTATTAGGCTTATACTAGTATTAGAGGACTGTATATTGAGTGAAGTTTAATTAGAAGTGCTAATCGTACTACTACTACATTTTCCTTCATTTAAGCACTTAAAATCTACCGTTTTGAAAAACAGCGTTAAGTATTATTTAGATATCTCAGATAAAATCTTAATTGTAAAATTTATTTGAGATATTTAAGTAATAACTATGAGAATTCATACTTGGTCAGAATGGAAATACTATGAAAATTAAGACTGAAAAGAATTAATATGCTTTTCCTCTAATATTAATTATTCATATATTATGTTTAAAGCATGCACCTATGTATAAACTTTAAATCAGTGATTTTATACAGTGAGCTTACTGAAAAGGCGCATGTCACTTTTCGGAACAGTATTTCCCGTTTAAGCCATTTAAACAGCTCATAAAGTAAGTAGCATAATAAAGGTGGAAATTGCGCAAGCTTCTCTCGTAACGAAACGAGTTCATTTGTACAAAGCCTCTCGAGAATGAGCCAAAACAACGCTTTTGAACCTGAAAGCGGCATGTAAAGACTGACTGGGCACTAATTGTACTGCCAAAGTTTTCTTTTTTGCTGGAAACGTAAATTGCGTTACATCTATTCATTCAATTTCAGGGTTGAAGTCAAAGTTACGTATGAGCAACACTACATAGAATCTCTTTTCAACCGACTTCAAAAAAGGAGGAGGTTCTCAACTCGACTGTATGTTTTTTTTTGTATGTCGCGATCATTCCGCCAATTATGAATGAAATCAATTTTGATGATTCTTTTTTTGTTTGGTAGATCATACTTTAGAGGAGGTCCCATATACGTTTTATCGAAATTGATTTAGCGCTTTTCGAGAAAATCAACGAAAAACAAGATATAGTACATATACCCTGATATTGTTTTTTACTTTTTAGTTTAAGTTGGTACTTAAAGGTATAGTTTTGAAGTCGGTTTTTGTTTTAGATGAAAGCGTTGTTAATAATTAATTAATTATGGAACAATTGCGTATGGGTAGCCATCTTTTGTATTGTGCGTATGGGTCATGACTCATATCCATAATTAAATACTTTATTATACTGTACCTACATGTTTTTTTTAATTGCAAGATAGGCTTGCGATTGACGACAATCATGCTAAGTGTAATTCAATAACGAGGTCTATAAGGTTGGAATGCGCTTGCCTAGAAGATGTCTATTCGCTATAAATATTCACTCAAGGACATTTTGTTTATAAAAAGACTAGACTCACGTACCTACTTTAAAGGTTTACGACACAACCTCGCATGCGTAATCGTGAGCGCTGTAATCTCTTATCAGCGAAAGTTCCTGGGTTTGCACCCGGTAGGGTAATTTTTTTTTTTTTAAATTCTTTTTTTGAATTTTCTCTAGTCTGGTCAGGTTGGAAGGCTTTGGCCGTGGCTAGTTGCCACCCTACTGGCAAACATGTACCACCAAGAGAGTTAGCGTTCTGGTACGATGCCGTGTGGAAGCCGATTAGGGGTATGGCAGTATGGGTAGGTACATATTTAACCCTTATAAATGTATAACTGCCATACCCATAACAGGTTAGTCCGCTGTCAGCTACCATTTATATAGATTTTACCACTAGGTACATAACGCCAGGTGAGCTTAGGGGTAATATTATAAATGCGAAAGTGTGTCTGTCTGCTACGCTTTCATGACCCATCTTTTCAACCAATTTTGATGAAATTTGGTATAGAGATAGGTCGCATCTTGGGTAAGGATATGTCCTTATGACATATGAGTCACGGAAATTATCTTTATCTTGTTTATCTCTTTATCTATATATAGTTTATCTCGGAAAATTAAGGAGTTCCCGCGGGAATACAAAAAAATTAATCCCCGTGAACGAAGAACGCGATGAACTCGCGGGCATCATCTAGTAAATAATATAAAACATGTTCGAAACTGTTGGTAAAACCTGATATATTACTCATCGCTTTCACTCGTGTGTTTTTCACGATACGGCAAAGTTTGGCAAAGTGGGAAACTCGATATCTCGACACCGACTCGTTCCCGGCTCTTTACTCAAAATAACGTCATTGAGTAAGACCACGGAGCGACAGACATTTTGTGATGATGTGGTCCATTAACCATGTGGTCTTATCATATTTTTAACCGACTTCAAAAAAAGGGGGAGGTTCTCAATTCGACTGTATGTTTTTTTTTTTGTATGTTTGTTACGCGATTTCTCCGCCAATTATGAACCGATTTTGATAACTCTTTTTTTGTTTGGTAGGTCATACTTTAGAGGTGATCCCATTTTAATTTGGTGAAGATCTAATGAATATCTCCGGAGATGGAGAACGGAACTCCTCAACGGATAAGAGTAAATTGCTCGCGATCAGTGTGATAGTTTTGTAAACAGTATGTTTTAACCATGCATAGCATATCTCGTTCTGGTTGTAGCCTGTATTTAAAAACAGTGCGGCCACTAAAAATTGTGAAATAAAAAATTTTCAAAAAAAAATAAAAACCGACTTCAAAAACCACAAACACTAAAAAGTAAAAAATAATTTAATTTATAATGTATACAAGAGTTAATGTAGTTCTATAATAACATTTTTTGGAGTCGGTGCCAATGTGGAGTCAATCACGTCAACAATAATGAAGAGTAGGTAGACGGTTCATGCGGCTAATTGGTACCGACTCCAAAAAATGTTATTAAATAGAACTACATTAACTCTTGTATGTACATAATAAATTAAATTATTTTTTACTTTTTAGTGTTTGTGGTTTTTGAAGTCGGTTTTTATTTTTATTTGAAATTTTTTTATTTTATGCCACTACAAGTTAGCCCTTGACTGCGATCTCACCTGATGGTAAGTGATGATGCAGTCTAAGATGGTAGCAGGCTAACCTGTTAGTGGTATGGCAGTTACCTATATTAAACCCATACCCCTAGTCGGTTTCTACACGGCATCGTACCGGAACGCTTAATCGCCTGGCAGTACGTCTTTGCCGGTCGAGTGGGAACTAGCCACGGCCGAAGCCTCCGACCAGACAAAATCATGTGGAAAGTGATGATGTAGTCTAAGTGGTAGCGGGCTAAATTGGAAGTGGTAGTTACGGAACGCCAAATTAATGCAGCATGAACTTACCTGCAGTAGGGTTGTAACTAGACAGGGCCGAGGACTTATATCCGACTAGGCCTGCTGCAGGCCGATTTACAACTCTTCGAAACCGAAACTGAGGGTCTACTCTCTTTCTCTAAAACGAAACTTCGCAAACAAACGAACGAAATTTCGTTAACTCCTCTCCTACATAATATTATCTCTATGCTCCTCTCTATTTCGTTTTCGTACACGCAGACGAAGTACGGATCCATAGAAAATTTTCGTGACCGATTGGATTGAACGATTTTGAGTGGGTCTAATAACAGACTAATTACGTTCGTTTGCGAAGTTTCGTTTGAAAGAAAGAGAGTAGACCCCCTGAACCGAATCTACGATGAAAACTGATTCAGTGCCTAACTTCTAAATAGCAAAACCAAGTAAGTACTGGACTATTGCACACTTCAATTAGGTGGACATTGCTGCTCTAGAAGGAAATACATATGACATCTCTCTGGCTATCGTTACTAAGTTAGAGAGGGTGACACATTGCAAACAACTTCGTCTTGTGTTGGGAGAATGAATAAAGTTTTATTGTATTTCCGGATACTACGCATACCAACTTGCTACCGCATTAAATGAACTGTTTCATGGTCTAGTACTTAGAAGGTTTGACTGCGGATAACGAGGCCATAGGTTCAAGCAATTCTGAGTACTAGCCCGGAAATAAGAAAATTCTATATTCAAATGTTTTTTTTTTTCAAATAAACTTTTGTTCAAGTAATTCTCAGTACTAGTACTATTACCTATTCTGTGGTACTAGCCCGGAAATAAGAAAATTCTAATGTTTTTTTTTTCAAATAAACTTTTAAAAGTGCTTTTGAATCGTCGAGTGAATCTACCACTGGTTCAGAATGACATTCCTACCGAGAAGAACTAGCAAGAAACTCGGCAGTTGCTTTTTTGAGCCGGCTTACGTTTTCCCCTCCTCTTTTAATATAGGTACCTTCAAATCAAGAGTGAATAGGCATCTTCTAGGCAAGCGCGCTCCACCTTATAGGCTGTATCACCTCTTGCAAACAAGTCTGATTGCAGCCAAGCGCTAGCCTATATATTAAAAAAAAATGAAGTTGGCGATGTTCCAGTCGCGCTCATCTAAGAACACGTAAATCTGTCGGCCATGCATGTGATCACTTCGGTCGTGTTGGTCGTCCGTCCCATCGGACTATGAGAGGGAACAGAGAATACACTGTTTGCGCAGACACTTACAGAAGGTCTGAATTTGATTTTATTAACCTAAACTTGAACGTAGCGCTAGGGTTGGCACAATATTCCTTAAAATGTTTAGGAATAACTTACAATTAAAAAACATTTTATAATCTGTTTTATACTTATTTATCACAAGTATGTGATTATACCTGTTTTTAATACTAAAAAGTCAGCGCCATATCCTTAATATATGAAATTCTTTGAACGTATATGAAATTCTTTGTTATGGGGCCGATTTAGTTCAAAATCCCTGGGGTTCCCCGGAAACACAAAAGAGGAAACTGTTACCAAAATTTAATTCTTAAATACTTTTATTCAATACCTTTCTTCGGAGGTAAGTAATTCGCCAAAAAAAAAAAAAAATAATTTTACTGGCGTCGTCGTTTGAAACTATCCGAGATTGACTACTATGAGCGAGCAGTGAGAGGCTGGTTTTTGATTTTTGTATAAAGCCGACCTTCTGTACCTTTTTATTTTGTGCTTGCACACTGTAACAGATCATACTATACTATTATTATAAATGCGAAAGTGTGTTGGTTTGTTCTTCAATCACGCCGCAACGGAGCAACGGATCGACGTGATTTTTGGCATGGGTATAGTTAAGGACCTGGAGAGTGACATAGGCTACTTTTTATGCCGGAAAATTAAAGACTTCCCGCGGGAACAAAAAAAACTTAAATCATTAAGGCGTTATTAATATTAGTGGGGCTAAATCTTTAATTGATCACAGAAGAAACACAAATACCACGGCGGCGCATTTCGGTCGAGCCAATACAGTTATTGGCAATGGGCGCAATTTGATAACACGTTTAGACGTTTATTGGAAGTGCAGCATAGGGGCGGTGAACGTTGAAATCCTCTCGTTATAGCATAGAGGCTTTGTTTGGGCTTGTTATATTTACCTTTGCCTAAATCTAAAAACTAAACCACGCGTACGAAGTCGTGGGCATCAGCTGGTTGCTAATATCTGTGTAGACCTATAGACTGGGCGCCGTGGCCACGTGAACGTTTAGCACCCTGAGAAAGCAATTGTCAAATCGTCTACGGGTTTCCCGTCGCGTCGGACACCACGCTGCGTAGCGTATTCGCATTGATATACGAGTATATTATGTAGGTACTAGATGGGCCCATCCATAGAAAAAAAATTGGGCGTCCGACCTGTAGAGCGAGCTCCACACCTGTATAAGCCTGTGTTTGTCCCCGCCATAGCGCTGTCTCGCTTTTCAGACTAGATGGCGTTAGTAAAATCGGTCCACATTCTTTGTTTGACAGGGCCCGTCTATGTAAATTGAGGTCGTTGCGTATTGGGCGTCTTTTTCACCCTTAACATCATAGAAATAAAGCCTTTCCCGCTTCGATAGATATGGGACGACCTGTATTCGATTAGTATGAGTCACACAGCCCCATCTTCCGGGATTAATGTCGTACTTACAGTTAGTTGACTTAACTAGGTTTGCTACTAGGCTAAAGACATTACAAATGAAGGGTATAATTCGCACGGATTTGCATTTAGATGATATACGAGTATGTCTGACGAGAACATTTGACAACGCAGGATGTTGTTCGGTGAATCTCTCTTCATCTAAAATTAACCTTATACTAGTACGTTGAGGTCATTGCCCCGTACCTTTAATTATCACATAACTAGCGTGCTTTCCAGTTAATATTGTAATTTTATTGTTTGCATATCCATACTAATAATATAAATGCGAAAGTGTGTCTATTTGTTTTCATAGGAAGTAATTTTTTTAAGAATGCCGCGATTCCATAATAAACAAAGGAAATAAATAAATATTAAGTTTATTTCAAGTTACTTTGACGACCTCCCTAGCACAGTGTTGAGGCCTTAACTTGCGGAGGTCCCGGGATCGATCCCCAGCAGGGTTTGGAAATTTATAATTTCTGAATTTTCCCTGGTCTGGCCTGGTGGGAGGCTTCGGCCGTGGCTAGTTACCACCTACCGGTAAAGACGTCCCGCCAAGCGATAGCGTTCCGCTACGGTGCCGTGTAGAAACCGAATAGGGGTATGGATTTAATATAACTGCCATGCCCCTAACAGGTTAGCCCGCTACCATCTTAGACCCGCCGTACACGGACTGCTCGAGCAGTTAGCCAGTGATCAACATACACGGACCGCTCTTGCAGTCATAGTCAACAGCTTGAAGCTTCTATTGACAAGCTGCTGCCAATCACCCGAAGCAGTCTCAACTGCTCGAGCGGTCCATGTATGTGTGTACGTAGAAGACTGTAGTTCACTATGCAGTCGCAGCTTGAAGCAGTCCATTCTGACTGCTTCTAGCTGTCCGTGTATCCGAGGCCTTAGACTGCATCATCACTTATAATCAGGTGAGATCGCAGTCAAGGGCTAACTCGTAGTGGATAGAAAAAAAACTACATACCTACTCATATAATTAATAAAACCAAATTATTATTAACTTCAAATCACTAAGTAAACCGCTACTACATGGTTTCTAGACCCGCTGAAACCCTGCAGCAACAGTTCACGTCATAGCAGCAGTCTATCCTGTTGGCTAACGTAAGGATGAAAATATGAGATGCTTCAAGCAAGAGCAACCACCGAGTTTCTTACCGAGTTTCTTGCTGGTTCTTCTCGGTAGGAATGCCATTCCGAACCAGTGGTAGATTCACTTGACGATTCAAAAGTACTTGTAAAAGTTTAGTTGAATAAAAAACATTTTGAATTTTTTTTGAAATCATTTTTATCTCAGGAAGTGAAATGCTCTACCGTGGCAAACATAATGCTTGTTTACGAAAACAACACTCGAGTAACTAGGTACAACACCAATTACCATATTCAGGGGAATAATTAATTATCAAATGTCATTTATGTACTCGTACCTACATCCAAAACTGTGGACATTTTAGCTTTCCTAGTCTTTTTTCGATGTTTTACACAACTTTTGAAAAAAAGCATTATTACTAGAACAATTTTCAGTGATAATTAATATTCTGTAGAGTATAATAATTACAAAATCAAACAGGCAAATTGATGATTTTGAAGAGAATTAGTCATGTAGATTTAGATTTTTTGTTTTATTAAAATAGTGTGCGCGCTGAGGTCTATACCAAGGTAAAGTTCTGTTTTCCTTTGTATAGACTCATAGAAAGAAATCCAGGCAGACAGACAGACACACGTTCCGACTTCCGGTACGATGCCGTGTAGAAACCGAATAGGGGTTACATGGGTATAATACTGTCATGCCCCTAACAGGTTAGCCCGCTACCATTTTAGACTGCATCATCACTTACCATCAGGTGAGATCGCAGTCAAGGGCTAACTTGTAGTGGATTAAAAAAAAAAAGGACATTCCAAAAAGTAGTTCGAGTTTTTAAAAATTCACTGAAATAAACATACCTACAGTGTAAATTAATGTGGTAAAAAAGAAAAAAAAAAATCCTCGCATACTTTGTTAAAATTATATTAGCTGCAGCTTAATTAGTCGTCGTATTCTTCGCAAATCCCTCCGTGCCTCAAGAATTTTAATTAGGGAAGCATTTCCTTTCCACCGGAATAAATCTGAGCCCAAGAGAGATATGATATGCTGAGTTTCTAAAAAAGTTTTTATATAGGCTACGTTCGTGCAATTTATATCGCGATAATTCCAGGGTTAAAATATTCAAAGTAAAGGTATGGTTCGGTGTGACTTTAAAAGATTATGGCTGTGAGATTTCAAAGCAGTAATCGTGAGGCATGCAGCACGGCAGGCCTCTGGACTCAGCGCAAAACTATATTAGGGACTGAAGGCCACCCATCTTGGTACGACGTTTCGTTGACAGGACAGCTAGTGTGAGTGGAGCGGGCATCGACCATACAACTAATAGACTCCTCATATAGGGCGAACACTTTCAGACAACACATCAGACTTAGTCAGTTTGTTAGTCAGTCTTATATAATTCCACGCCCTTGTAACAAAACCTACCGAGTTATTTAAATATTAATTAGAGTATATCGATAATTAATTATCGATAAATAATTATAAGGAGTTAGGACCCCATCCCATTTGATTTATGATTTTTTTGACCTTGAGTAGACCAATCAGCGTTTAGTACCCCGCGCCCGCTTACTTGAGTCATTTGACTGAATTGTTTGCATTACGAAAGCATAGTAATTAGGCGTCTATTGGTTGTGTGGTCGATGGGAGCGGGTATAATATAAGAGCGAAAACACAATACAAACAAGAACATGGCGCGAATACTTGGTATTAGCCCTTATTTCAGTACCCCAATGACTTAGTTGTAGGATTTACGATTATGACTGGGAGAGTTAAATGCAGCAATAGTGGGACAAACAACACGGCAGGGCTCCAATTATACACATCGATGGACTACCAGTCCTATATAGCTTGATTAGAATGACATCTATTAAAAGTTTTATATACAAGCACGGTTCTTGCACGGCTTGAAGGTATGGTTCAGTGTGACTTTAAATGATTATGGCTGTGAGAGTTCGTGAGAGGCAAGCAGCAATCGTGAGGCCGGCAGCATGGCAGGCTTCTTAGAGCCAAAATATATTAGGGACTGAACAGGCCACCCATCTTGGAGAGGTACTCAAATGTACGTTTCGTCGACAGTAAAGCTAGTGTAAGCGGAGCGAAAATACAATATGAACAAGGACATGGCGCGAATACTTGGTATTAGCCCTTATTTCAGTACCCCAATGATTTAGTTGTAGTTTGATTGAATTATAGAACTTTTCCGAAGACGACTGTGCTCCTCATCCTTCATTACACGCTAGTATGGTAATTGTGATTATTACACTAACATTATAATGTTCACAATTTCTGTATTTGGCTGAATTTGTCTGGCCTGCTCGTTTGCTTGCTATTCATATAAAAAAATATATAGGTAATTATGGTAAGATCACCAATGTCTAATGTGAGTTTAGGTATGCCGACCAGACGTTATTCCAATCGTAACACTGTAGCTGACAAACTATGACCCGAATTCCGTATCCGAAACCGAGTGGTGGAATACGAAGATAAGGATTTTGTTTTCGGCACACACAATTCGTTCAAAGGATGAAATATCGGCGCTGCTGTAATAAGCCGATGAAGAATTATTATCCCAGGATCCCTTGTTTTTAAATGGATTGAGATCGTGCCTGAAATATAAAAATGCTACTTATTTCTTCGATCGGGCATTTCAAAGATTTGGCGGGACACCAATTTTTATACGGAGTGCAGACACTGTGAATAGTGCATAAGTTTCCGAGGAACTTAGGCGAGGTGAACTATCCCAATACTGCCGTGGTAATTAATATTGGGCAGTAAGTTAGATAAGACGATTTCGAGAAAATGGCGCTTATAGTTTGGATTTTAAGCACCATTTTCCTGAAACCTTCTTTTACGACTTACTGCTTTACCACAGCAGAATAGGTCCTAATAGGTGCTGAAATCTTGTGAGGCCCTCCTCTAGTTAGATGTACAACATATCCAAGCGAGTCACAGGGAGCAGCTGTAAGACCGCGGCGTGTGACAGTCCCTACAATAATCCAATGACCAGCAGTAGACCTCTATTGTTTGATGACGATGAAACAAACTATTGCAATAGTAGCATTTAATACCTTTACACCTTTGTGGCTTTATATTAGTGAGCTTTACGGCGTGATTGAATCACGCTGTAACGGAGCAACGGATCGACGTGATTTGCTAGTCGAGGACCTGGAGAGTGACATAGGCTACTTTTTATCCCGAAAAATTAAGGAGTTCCCGTGGAAATTGAAAAAACTTATTTCACGCGGACGACGTCGCGGGCAGTTTTATCAACAAGTTATTAATAAATTGTTGATAAAACTGCTTGAGAGATATTTGTCGCACTGGTCGTGCTTGGACTTGGCCTGGATGCAATTCTTCACCTGTGTGTCACCCAAGAGCATAATAAATAACGATAATGTAGTCCAAGTGTCTCCGCCGTTATTTTGTTTTTAATTACGCGCCGTACACAGTTTGCCCTGAATTCCTCACGGCATGTCACGAGCCTGTTGAAAATGCTACATAACAAGCAATTTATATTATTTTTATTTCATTACTTTACTTATAAACATAAAAATGTACCGGTCTTTATGTGCTTTTGTGGCGTACATACTCCTTTAACACTGGCTGGTCATCGCTTCGAAAACTACGATTTGAAAATGTTCGAATTTCGAAGCATGCGTAGAACAGCCACGCAGAAATGGAGAGGCCATCATCATCATTATTAATATACAAGTCATCTCAGCACAATCATCTAGGAGCGCTTCATAGATTTTTCATACTTTCTATTTATTTACCAGTTTTATTATTAACGTTGTAATATGAAGTAATATACGCATTATCAGTGAACACGCGTTTATCTATATATATAAAATTCAAAGTCCTGACTGACTGACTTATATATCAACGCACAGCCTAAGCCGCTGGGGTTAGAAACTTGAAATTTTGACAGTAGGTTTCTTTTGTGACGTAGGCGCTCACTAAGGAAGGATTTTTCAAAATTCCACCCCTAAGGGGGTGAAATAGCGGGTGAAAGTTTGTATGAAACTCCGTCATTTCTCAAGTTATATCCATGAAACTTGGTATTTGAGCTTCTGGTTTAAAATAAATAAATAGGTGTTTCACAGTTTTTGAAAATTCTACCCCCAAAGGCATTAAATAGGGGTTGAAAGTTTGCATGAAAGTCCTTCATTTTTCAAGTTATAACCATGAAAGTTGGTATTTGGGCTTCTGGTTTAAAATAAAGAAATACGTGATTCACAGTTTTTGAAAATTTTATCCCCAAGGACGTTAAATAGAGAGTTTGTCCTTCAATCACGCCGCAACAGAGCAACGGATCAACGTGATTTTTTTGCATGGGTATAGTTGAGGACCTGGAGAGTGATATAGGATTTATCCCAGAAAATTAAGGAGTGCCTGTGGGAATTAAAAAAACTTATACCACGCGAACGAAGTCGCGAGCATCCTCTAGTTCTTTATAAATTGATAGCTTTAAGAAAGGCTACGAGGTGGCCTATCTAAGACTCCCTCACTTTTTGTCACAGTAGTTTCAAACCCGTCCGGGGTCCTCAATTTCTTATTCATGGTATAAAAAACGTGAGTAGAGCCGGTTTAGAGCGAAAACATGCTAGGGACCAGGGGCATGCTATAATCGCTAAAGCAAAATAATTTTTACATTGTTGACGCTCTTGTTTCAGAATTATAATCCTTATTCTAAGGACGTCAAGGTTCGTCATATTCTAAAACTAAAAACTGTCTACTTGGTCCAGTGTTTAGCATGTCGACTGCGACCGATGAGGTCCCGAGTTCGAGTCCCGGGTCGGGCCATAATTGAGTAATTATGGGTTTTTCTGACAAGAAATTCTCTGTACTAGCTCGGAGTTAGGAAGTTGGTGGTGTGTCACCCTCGTGCCTCGGAGAGCACGTTAAGCTGTCGGTCCCGGTTATTATCACTAACATGATAATAGTCGTCAAATCCCGCCAATCCGCATTGGAATTTGGAGCAGCGTGGTGGGTCTAAGCTCTAATTCCCTCTCTCCTATGAGAGTGGAGGGAAGGGCCCAGCAGTGGGACTTTAATGGGCTGTAGTGGAGTGGAAAAACTGTAATTTTAAAATAATACTGCTATAAGCGCTGGTAGTATGCCCCCAGACAGGATAAAACGTCCGCGCGAAACCAAGTGATATTTGATTGCTTTAAAATGCTCATAATTCAAAAGTTCGTTTTGGAGGTCCGTGCCTTGGATTTGAACTCAGGACCACCAGAATACGGGCCGAATTCTGAACCATTAGGCTATTACCACTTCCACGCCACATTATATTAAATATCTCATTATTAACTCTTGTGTGCTGATTTTTGATTACATTTTGTGTGTGTTCTAAAATCTCCCGACACGGACATCTTAGGAGCACACTACGGACAAAAAAAAACGCCTAGTGGACATAAAGCCCATGCGCTTCTTTGTATGGAGCTCCTCAGACTATTGTGCGAGACTATTTGCCTGGTGGGAGGCTTCGGCCGTGGCTGGTTACCACCCTACCGGCAAAGACGTGCCACCAAGCGATTTAGCGTTCCGGTACGATGCCGTGTAGAAGAGGGGTATGGGTTTAATATAACTGCCATGCCCCTAACAGGTTGGCCCGCTACCATCTTAGGCTGCATCATCACTTACCATCAGGTGAGATCGCAGTCAACTTGTAGTGGATAAAAAAAATAAAAAAAAAGTGACATGACAGGACAAAAAATGTATTCCATACGATGGGGTCATTTTATCCCATCCTGTCATGTCCTGATATCAAAACGTTGAATAAAGAAGGAAATAATCGTCCCTTTTAGCATTCAGTTATTATATTTTAGGCACGTTTAAACTTGTGACCTTTTAAAGTTCCCACAGAAGTTATACAGATGATTTATTGAGGTTATAGAAGTTTAATCCATCTGTACAATTTATAGCCACTAACTTTGCTACAAAACTGGAAATTCCATTGTTCTTATTGGCATTGAGATAGATCATGGAGCAGCAAATTACATACACAGATACAGTCCTATCATACTTAAAAAATAAAGGAAACTGTATCTGTTCTTTCTCTGTAAATCAGTTTTTTCAATTATTCTGTAAATCTGTTCTTATTATAAACCACTATTTGCGTAATTTGGTAGACATATTTAAGACAAACAGTATAAAAACAGGAAGGCTTGTTGCAAGAAGAATGATTTTGGTAAATAAAATAATAGGGATAATGCCTATATCAAAAATGAATTATTTCTAACTGATTATTAAATAGACGGTCTTCCAAAATACCTTATGTTCACATCATTCACAATTCAAAGTTTTAAGTTTGATAACCATTTTAAAATATAGATTAAAGAAAAAAAGTGCGTTGAAATTTTATGACGTCACAACTGCGAATTTCATACAACTTCCATACTAGAAGCGCGTTTTTAAGTTTGATAAAGAGTTGCTGATTTGATTGAGTTGTCATCATCCCTATTACAAGGTGAGCCTGCACGGTTGATAGTATATATTTTGTCATTTACGCGTTATGTGAACAAGGTTATCTAGTCTTATAAAAAGAGAAGTTAAATTATACCTACTTCCTGTTTTTTGGTTCATACAAAGTTTTGTATGTTACCCACAAGAAAATCCCGTCACAACTATAGCATTCATCTTTGTCTTGAGGTTTTTCCAAACATTATTTTGCTGGGTGAATTTATGATATTCTTACTGCATACTAGCCATTAGTGAACGTTTCAGACAAACAAAGGCGATTATGATGACATGCTTTAGTGCTTATCCTAACAATAGTCTTTTACTGTTGCTCTAGAAATATCAGAACTCCCTGCTCTTTAGCAGTGCAGTCACGATTTAACCTTCGATAATGCCCAAACTAACAAGCACATACATATCTAGTAAGGGAGGGAGTATTAAATCGGACCCCTGCTGAACGAATAGAGTGACTAATGAGGGAGGTAGCTATCCTAAATCTAAACACGAGCTTTCCACCACCACCACCACTACAGCCCATTAACGTCCCACTGCTGGGCACAGGCCTCCACTCTCATAGGAAAGAGGGATTTAGAGCTAAGACCCACCACGCTGCTCCAATACGGGTTGGCGGGCTTTGACGACTATTATCGTGTTAGTGATAATAACCGGGACCGACGGCTTAACGTGCTCTCCGAGGCACGGGGGTGAACCAACTTCGAACTCCGGGCTGGCACGAGCATTCGTAATATAACATTTACGAATAATTGACTTGCACCGTTTTGACGACCTCCGTGGTGCAGTGTTGAGCGCTGTTGCCTTAACATGCGGAGGTCCCGGGTTCGATCCCCGGCAGGGTCAATTTGGGAATTTATAATTTCTGAAGTTTTCCTGGTCTGGCCTGGTGGGAGGCTTCGGCCGTGGCTAGTTACCACCCTACCGGCAAAAACGTGCCGCCAAGCGATTTAGCGTTCCGGTACGATGCCGTGTAGAAACCGAATAGGGGTATGGGTTTAATATAACTGCCATGCCCCTAACAGGTTAGCCCGCTGCCATCTTAGACTGCATCATCACTTACATCAGGTGGGATCGCAGTCAAGGGCTAACTTGTTGTGGTAAAAATTAAAATAAAATAATAAATTGCAAGTAACCAAGCTTCTTTCACAATAATTACAATAAATCCGAAATTATCTTTGCTTGAAACAATCAGGGGGATTACTACCATCGCGCTTAAAGCAGAATTGTTTTAAAACAAGGACTATAATTCAAAAACACAAGCTTTAACAATATTAAAACAATACGGTTTAAGCGATGGTAATATTATGCCCCCTGCTCAAAGTATCTTGCCTGCCTAGGAATCTAAAAAATGTAAAATGTATTTGCGGTGTGTTAAATAATTAAATAAGGTTATAAAATTGTTATAAAATTGTGTCGCATCTCATTATCAATTGTATTGGATAACCTTTTACGAACTATTGGTTTACTAGCTGATGTCCGCGACTTCGTCCGCGTGGTTTAAGTTATTTTGATTCCCGCGGGAACTCCTTAATTTTCCGGGATAAAAAGAAGTCTATGTCACTCTCCAGGTCCTCCACTATAACCATGCCAAACATCACGTTGATCCGTTGCTCCGTTTCGGCGTGATTGAAGGACAAACCAACAAACAAACACACTTTCGCATTTATAATATTAGTATGATGATTTAACTAAGATGGATGTTAATAATTTTAATTTTATAAAATTAAAATATTTCCACACTGTGGTAGAATAGGAGCACTTTTATACTGTATTCCACCTCAACTGTACTCTATTCACAAATAAATAAATTGATTGATTGATTGATTGATCTATCTCTGTACCAAACCTCAATTACTGTACTCTATTCACAAATAAATAAATTGATTGATTGATTGATTGATCTATCTCTGTACCAAACCTCAATTACTGTACTCTATTCACAAATAAATAAATTGATTGATTGATTGATTGATCTATCTCTGTACCAAACCTCAATTACTGTACTCTATTCACAAATAAATAAATTGATTGATTGATTGATCTATCTCTGTACCAAATTTTGTCAAAATGGTTTGTCTGTTGAAAGCGTATATAATCAAAGCGTAGCAGACAGATAGCCGGAAAGTCAGACAAACAGATAGACTGAAACATTTTCGCATTTTTAATATTAGTATGGATTTATTGACACGAATTCAATCTTGATAGCTGATATTTAAAAAGTTTAATAATAGTAGGTACCTATATTCGAGTTCATGCAAAACCGATATAAATCTTCTCTTGATAAAACTCAAGTAAAAGCAACTTATAGTTAACGAGAAAATGTTTTTCCCGACAAACAATGCATATTCATAACGATTGCGTTGAAAAAATCTCTTGAGGACGAGTTTTCCGCTTGGTTCTATGTTTGAAATCGTTGGTCTATGAAAATTATGTCAGAGTGTTGCTCTCTTGTCTGTGGTGCTCGTTCAGGAATGAAATGAACTGAACCACAATCATAATCTAAGAGCTGGCGGATGTTTTGTTTTGTTCTTAGTATTCACACCGTCCCATACATTATTAACCATTTACTTAATCATCGGATTCCTTGTTATGTGCTTACCGCTACCTGACCTTTGAGTCGCTTGGGTGGAAAATCTAAATTATTTTTTTATTGGGGCTCTGCATCATATACCTAGAATTTACATGCAAAATCACAATACAAGACCCAGCCGTACGTTGGTAGGTCAGTAAGTATCTCCTTTTGTATACTTATTAATGTCGGTCCACTTGCACCAGCTCGTTATATCTGTTTAAGATAAATTTCTTCTTATAACATCTTCTGATAACTTTAATCCTCTCTCTCTAGTCTTCATAACACTTGTCAACCCTGAAAAGAATTTGAACCTGAAAGAGACAGAAGTTAAATAAACAGTCGCTCAATCAGTGCTGGTAGTGATCGGACGTTCATAATGTTAACTCGGTCGATGGTCCAATTCACAAGCTATGGCGGGCCAAGTAATTATTAACGAGTTCCTAACATTTGTACAAAATAAGTTGGATGTGCTGGACGAACTTAGTGTAACCCAAATTTGTGCGACCAACTTTTCAGATACGGAAATTGAGACGGGAAAGAGTGTATTGTATAATGCGTGTGGTGACAAAGTTAGAAATGTTCAAAGAAAAGGTGACGATAAAAAGAAGCGGAACATTAAAGACGTCATTAAACTATTGAAGGAAGTGGACCCTGACGCGCAACCTACTTTCGTTGCCAAAGACCTAAACCGGCTTCCTCCGGTTTCTTTCGACTATGTCGATGTAACGCGCCTTTTAAAGGATATGACTGTTATGAAGACAGAATTTTCCGAGTTTAAGACGAGAATGAGTGCGGAACTCGTCGAGTTACGCAACTCTTTCGAGCAACATAAGTTTAAGAACACCGAAGTACCTACAACACCCGAGCACCCGAAGTCGCTACCGCCTGCGCTTGTGCCACATACAAAGGTGGCATGCCCGAGTCCGTCAGTGACAACTGAGACGGTATTTACGCCAACGTACAGAGATATTACACGCAACGCGCCACGATCTAGGCAGGCGAAAACCACCCGTATACCTAAGACACCGACGGGTGAGAATAGTGTGGTTAGTGATAACGGGTTAAAGCTGAAATCGAATGATGTGACTAAGCAAAAACTACCTGCATGTGATGACGACTTTACGATTGTTAGGAAGAAACGTAAACATAAAAGAAGTAACTTGCGAGGAACTTTGGAAACTATTGGGAAGATACGAGTAGTTGAATCTCAGTGTTCGATCTACGTCTCCAGAGTTATGAAATCTGTTACTGCATCAGATATTATCGACCATATAACGGACAGGGGCGAGAAATGCTGTAATGTTGAGTTACTTAAGCAGTTTAAAGAAACATCTTTTAATTCATTTAAGGTAACAATACCGGCTAGCAAAATTGACGTATTTTTGGACACTAACTTCTGGCCTGCGGGCCTCGTTTATCGTCGATACCGAGAACATAGGAGTTCCGCCGTTTTTAAGCAATCTATTAATGGACAGAGCTAAAAAACAATCAGTCAAAATGGTGACGTTTAACTGTAGGAGTATCAAAACATCAATAGAACAAGTGAGATCCTTAAGTCGTTCTGCGGACATTGTCGCTCTGCAGGAAACGTGGCTTTTGCCCCATGACCTAGATTTCATAAATGAAATAAGCGATGATTTCGGATGCTATGCGAAATCATCGGTGGATACATCTTCTGGAGTGTTAAAGGGGCGACCATATGGGGGCTTGGCACTCCTGTGGAGGAAATCGGTTTTTTCCAATGTTACCTTAATAGACTGCGATTCTGACAGATTGGCTGCTATACAAGTTAATTTGGATTGCCGTCAATTTTTAGTTCTGAGTGTCTACCTACCAACAGACTCGGAGGAAAACCTGGTCGCCTTCACGGAGTGTCTGGCCAGTATGGCTGCGTTGATAGATGATAGCAACGCGGAGGCCGTGTATGTACTAGGAGACTTCAACGCTCACCCAGGGGCCCGGTTTGGCGATGAACTCCAGTCATTTTGTACGGATAACTCTTTGGTATGTGTGGATAGGGAAATGCTTCCGACCGAAACCCATACGTACGTAAGTGACGCGCACGGAACCAAGAGATGGCTCGACCATTGCGTAGTGACTAGTGCTGCCCGGGATACTGTGTTATCAGTTCATGTGGAGTACGGTGTTTATTGGTCGGATCACCTCCCATTGGTGGTTACTTGTGAGATGGACATGGTGACAAGGAAAGTCATTTTGACAAACGCGGACTCCTTACGAGGAATAAAATGGGGCCATAGAAGCGATGACCAAATCGATTTGTATAGAAAATACTGCTGTGATAAATTAAGTTCCTTAAGTTTACGTTTGTCTAGTCATTGTGTTAATTGTGTAGCGTATAAGTATTGTAATCAGCATTTGTATATAGTTGATAATTTTTATAATGACCTTATAAATATTTTGCAGACTGGTGCTAAAATTAGCCTTGTTGTTCCGAATGGTGCACTGAAAAAGCCTAAGAAAATCTTTGGTTGGAACTACCACGTTAGGGACTTTCACCAAAAGGCAAAAATGTATTACGAGTGGTGGAGTTGCGGTGGTAGGCCCAGCGCTGGTGATCTCTATGACAACATGATTAATAGCCGTAAAGCTTTCAAAAAT
This sequence comes from Erebia ligea, assembly GCA_917051295.2. Lineage (NCBI taxonomy): Eukaryota > Metazoa > Arthropoda > Insecta > Lepidoptera > Nymphalidae > Erebia > Erebia ligea. Next base: position 12,033,163 of record OU785236.1, read on the forward strand.
AAGCTGAAGTGGTGTCAAAATAACGAAGAAAAAATAAAATTAGACGTATTAGCCATGCACAGGTCCGACAAAAACTTTATTAAATTTTGGCGTACTACGAACTCTCTTAATTATAAAACAAGTGTACCTGTGTCCATTGAAGGTATAAGTGACAGAAATAAGATTGCCGACTTATTTTCACACCACTTCAGGGTCACTTCGTTGCCGGCTCGTTCTGCCCATATGCCTAACTTACCAAATACGGCTGCAGAAGTATCTGACAATGTAAGTCTTACTGCTAATGACGTGGCTGCGGTTGTACTTAAAATGAGCAGAGGTAAATCTCCAGGGATAGATGGTTTAAGTTTAGAACATGTTTTATATGCGGGGGAGGCAATATACGAGGCCTTAGCCGCCTTGTTTAATGCCTGCATTAACTGTGGCTATCTGCCACCGCAACTTATGAGAACAGTGGTGGTTCCTATCCCAAAGGATAAAAAAGGCGACCTTTCCAGTCTTAAGAACTATAGACCGATTTCGCTAGGCACCGTATTAGGTAAAATACTGGAAAGGTTGATACATCCAAGTTTAAATCAAAATATTAAACTGAACGACGCACAGTTTGGTTTCCGCCCAGGACTTTCGACAGATTCAGCGATTTTCAGTTTAAAGGCAACCGTAAACCATTACGTCAGTAGAGGTACGTCAGTCTACGCATGCTTTCTTGACCTGAGTCGTGCTTTCGACCTTGTAAATTATAATTTACTCTGGGAGAAATTACATGACTCTAGCGTTCCTACAAAAACGGTGAATCTGTTGAAATACTGGTATGGAAACCAAACTAACAGTGTAAGATGGGGCGACACGACATCTAGCGAATATATGCTAGAATGCGGTGTTCGTCAAGGTGGTTTGACCTCTCCTGACCTCTTTAGCCTGTACGTGAACGACCTGATTGCAGAACTGAGAAGCACCAAGGTTGGTTGTCACATAGGGTCCACTTGCATGAATAATTTTAGCTATGCAGATGATATGGTGCTCCTCAGTCCTTCAATCAGGGGGCTTCGTAAACTGGTAACGATCTGTGAGCGTTATGCTGCAGAACATGGCCTTAAATATAACGTTAAGAAAACAGTTACGATGGTCTTCCGTTCAGGCAGAGGTCCGGAGAGTATTCCGGCGGTATTTCTCGATGGAGATATACTGGAAAGGGTAAATCGGTTCAGATACCTGGGGCACATACTGACTGAGGGTCTCGTTGACGATGAGGATATTGAAAGGGAACGTCGTGCTCTGGCTGTTAGATGCAACATGCTCGCACGTCGGTTCGCAAAGTGTAGTGACGATGTAAAGGTGACACTGTTTAGGGCATATTGCTTATGTTTCTACACATGTCAGCTTTGGGTCAAGTTCACCAGGCGTGCTGTCAACAACATCAGGGTGCAATATAATGACGCCTATCGTATCCTGATGAAGTTGCCACGGTACTGTAGCGCGTCGGACATGTTCGCTAAGGCCAGAGTACCGGACTTTTTTGCGATCATATGATCGCGAATCGCATCATTCTGGAGTCGTTTGCGAGCCTCCAACAACGAGATCCTCAGTACGTTGGCCGAGAATCTGGACTGTAACATTTTCAGACACTGGCTTTCAGTGCACCAGGAGGCAAATAGGAAGTAGCCCTAATACAAAGGATACCAGCTATGTACCTGCTCCGTGTTCATTTGAATGATTTTTTATGTACCTATATTGCCATTGGCAATAATTTTAGTTTTAGTTTTATTTTTATTTTTATTTGACATTTTTATATTGTACTGTATTGGGTTTGTACCTTTCAATAAAGAATTATTATTATTATTATTATAAACCAATCTGGTGCAAGAGGACCTTAGATTAACTTATTGACTTTTTCTATTCTATATACTGGAACCATACATTCATTTGAGGCATTTGAAAGATATACCTAACTACTGTAATACACAATAGGATGATACAAGACTTCAAGCAATCTGTTCTAGGTTATACACAAGCTCTTAGTCTATTACATTGTCTATGCCTAGCCAATTTAAAAAATCTGTGTCGTTGATTTGAACGTTTTCATAAAGTCGCAGATCCGACGCATTACATATTACATTGTTGCTAAAAGCAAAAAAATTTTATAGGTGTTTTTTTTAATGAGCGGCCTTGCGTGTTTTCGCTATTTTATTTTATATTTTCGTCGCTGGGAGAAATTCTATGCTCGAGATTTTCAATGGGTGCGAAGCGACATTTAATGACTAAAACCTCATTCAGTCTACTTCAATGGCGGCTGGGTGGAAATTTTGGGGAATACAGTCACGAAACATAATTAGGAACGCAGAAATATGTAGATTTTGGGGGTTGATAGGCCTGTAACTGAAAGGGCAATATCTCGAAAAAAGGCCTATCTACTATATGTATTACTAGCTGATGCCCGCGACTTTGACCGCGTGGATTGAGGTTTTTCGGTTCCCGCGGGAACTCTTTAATTTTCCGGGATAAAAAGTAGCCTATGTGCTATTCCAGACTATAATTTATCTCTGTGCCAAATTTCATCCAGATCCGTTCAGCCGTTGGAGCGTGATTGAGTAACAAACATCCATACATCCATACATCCATCCAAACTTTCGCATTTATAATATTTATACTTGATGACGGGGGTTTAGCGATAACGGATAACCATCACCAAGTAATATCCCTTTGTTTTTGAGTCAATTTCAACTAGAACTGTTTTACTCTGTCTGCAAATAATGAATAGATTTTCTATATTGGTTCCAAGGCTGACGTCTTTGTATTTATAAGGTTACGTAGAGATCGTTGGCAAAGAGAACAAGTTACTAAAGTGCGACAACTCCTGGCTTGACCTTGAATCGACGTTCTGTCAAACTACGCAGAACTAGGGTTGAGCTAATAACTGAGTGTCCGGAAAATGGTAAAGTTACACACTATTACCTTTCTTTGTCTGCCATCACAATAATTAAGAAGGATAAAGTGGGGGTTTTGTTGCTTGTATTGAGACAACCCCCTTATACAACATTTAAAGTATTTTCTTTTTCGAAATTCTTCTGAGATAACTTTCGTAAACTGTGTAGTTCGTGCAGGCAATTCTTTGACGCATGATATTTGCAACTCCCCGAAATAAACTTTTAAAATTTTTGTCTTAATGTATATATTTTTTTAATTTTTAGTATTTGTTGTTATAGCGGCAACGGAAATACATCATTTGTGAAAATTTCAGCTTTCTAGCTATCACGGTTTATGAGATACAGCCTGGAGACAGACAGACAGACAGACAGACAGCGGAGTCTTAGTAATAGGGTCCCGTTTTTACCCTTTGGGTACGGAACCCTAAAAAGATTTATTTCTAGTAAGTATTTCATCTTTTATAGTATACTAAAAAAAACGTACTAAAATAACACTAAATACAGGCTTAAATAAATAAATTTATCTTTTTCCTCGGCCTCTAGGAGTCTCTTGTGCTAATTTTATAATTATATTTTAAGAAGTGCTTCTCAATAGGAAAGTTTCTAAACTTACAAATCTATACATATCAAAAATTGCGGAACCGGCAGGATTAGAACCTGCGTCTCTCTTGGAATCGCGCCTGGAACGCTTGTTATGCTTATTTCTTAGTATGCTGTCCAGACCGCTTTCTCATTTATATTACCTACTGTACCCAAAACTTTATTAAAATTTGGTTAGAAATTTTTATACTCCAACGTGCACTATGAAATTTTATCGTCTCTTCTACTTGATCATTCAACGCCTGGGCCACATCTAGCCTTGTGCATAAAGTTACATGAGTTTCATATTATCAGAAACCCTGTACGTATACTATTTTCACTAAAGCTTTTCAAGTGCTTGAGTGATCATGAAATCCACTCACGGATTTACAAGCGGGCGAGTGGTGAGAGCATAATATTGAAACTGGTGATTTATATGCGAAAGGTGTAGTGGGAATTCGAACTGGATCTTACTACGAAGTAAGTATAGCACTACATGAGCAAAGTACTGAAATGATTTATTACCCCAATATCTGCATCAAACCATGGCCAGGATAGCAACTGTTCATAATGTAGTCACTAGTCATAATATTTTAATTTGATATGCGAATGTTCATTACATTATTAATGACGAATGCTCATTACATTAGAACATTTACATATTATTATTATCAAATGTGAGCAAGCAAACAATTGAGTTATAGGGTGTACGACAGTATATATAAGAAATAAGTATATTAGTATAGATATTTCTTATAATAGTAATTATAAGAAATACCAAATACCTATCTATACTAATATTATAAATGCGAAAGTTTGGATGGATGGATGTTTGTTACTTAATCACGCCGGCTGAACGGATCTGCATGAAATTAGACACAGAGATAGATTATAGTCTGGATTAGCACATAGGCTACTATTTACACCGGAAAATTAAGGAGTTTCCGTGGGAATAAAAAAAAACTTATTCCACGCGGACAAAGTGGCGGGCATCAGCTAGTTAGGTATATATAATATTTTAGATAAGAGCATTACTTTACCAACAAGAATAGATACATAGTCTTTAAAAATATAAGATCGTAAACAATAAACATCTTGACTGCTTTTTGCAACTGAACCGGATAGAGAGACAGAGAGCCGTTGCGGTTCTGTGCCTGATTTCTCTCCGTTCGTGTCCGATTTGATGTTGTATTATATTGCGGATAAACAAATTTCTCAAAAGCCGCAACGCATTGGCGGCGGTAGTCACTTACCTAACATCAGGTGACCCGCCTGCTCGTTTCGCTATATATATTTTTAAAAAAAATTTCTTTTTTAGGGTTCCGTAGCCAAATTTGGCAAAAACGGAACCCTTATGGATTCGTCATGTCTGTCTATCTGTCTGTCTGTGTGTCCGTCCGTATGTCACAGCCACTTTTTTCCGAAACTATAAGAACTATACTGTCGAAACTTGGTAAGTAGACGTATTCTGTGAACCGCATTAAGATTTTCACACAAAACTAGAAAAAAATAATAAATTTTGGGGGTCCCCATACTTAGAACTGAAACTGAAAAAAATTTTTTTTCATCAAACCCATACGTGTGGGGTATCTATGGATAGGTCTTCAAAAATGATATTGAGGTTTCTAATATCATTTTTTTCTAAACTGAATAGTTTGCGCGAGAGACACTTCCAAAGTGGTAAAATGTGTGCCCCCCCCCCCCCCCCACCCCTGTAACTTCTAAAATAAGAGAATGATAAAACTAAACAAAATATATGATGTACATTATCATGCAAACTTCCACCGAAAATTGGTTTGAACGAGATCTAGTAAGGAGTTTTTTTTTAATAATTTAAAACTTACTACAGGTTTGTACGGAACCCTCGGTGCGCGAGTCCGACTCGCACTTGGCCGGTTTTTTTATCTCTCCTGCTAAGCTGGATAATCTCTATCCGTTGACGGACGAAATTCGGTCGTGGTTCAGTGGATTTAAATAATTCACATCAACTGAAAATCGCTGTCGGGGGCATCTATCAGACATTGCTTTATTTGTAATAGTTATCCTTACCTAACTTCTCCATGAAAGCATGGAAGAGGATAGAAAAAAAGGGAAGGAATATTACAAAATTATCTTCTGTTTTCCCCACCTTTCTCATCTTATGAATAATTGGCTGCTGAAAAACACAAAGATGTTAGTGAGGCTGGATATAAGTCGAGGGGTCGGCTTAATCTTAAAATCCCTTCAACTCCTTGGTCTTACGGCACATTTTTACGTCGGAAAAAAGTCTTGATGCTTTCATTTCGTTTTTGTTTCATTAGCACTTTTTGCTTCTAATCCCTTGGGTTTCGGTGAGAAGAATGGGTTTGAGGAGTAGGTATTTCTCATTATTTTATAAAGAGCTTAATGATATTTTTATAACTGTACTAGCTGATGCCCGCGACTCCGTCCGCGTGGTTTAAGGGTTCTAATTACCGCGAGAAATCATTTATTTTCCAGCACACAACTTATATCTGTAACAAATTTCATCAAAATCAACTGAAAAGATGAACCTTGAAAGCGTAACAAACAAACAGACTCACTTGTGCATTTATATTATTATTAGGAAGTAAGTAGTAGAAGAAATATCTTCCTGTTTCTCACTTGTGCATTTATATTATTATTAGGAAGTTAGTAGTAGAAGAAATATCTTCCTGTTTGTTACCTTTTGACGACCTTCTAGACACAAAAATCTAGATTTTTCCATCTATCTTCATTAACTAGATCTTTAACCGACTTCCAAAAAAGGAGCAGGTTCTCAATTCGGCGCGTATGTTTTTTTTAGACGGTTGTTTGCACTCATACTATGATGTAAGTATATAAATTAATTAACTTTCAACAGGTGAGACCAAGTACTAAAACTATTAAGCCGCAGTACTCCTTAAGGAATCTAATTTACTCGAAACAAAATTACAGTAGCTACGAGTACCTTACCTTTGTATTTTCTTGAACAAACCTTAAGAGACGAATTACCATCTAAATAAACCTTACGTAGGTACTTTTAGGCCAAGTTCTACTCTCTATTATCCTTTTGAAAATGTAAATTATGTTTAATCAAGAAAATAACCTAAGGTTGTTGATTAAATCATATTTTAATGTCGACAAAAATAAGATCTACATCGTGCATTTTAATTTATTCATGCCAATTTTATCTTTACGAAGTGAGTAAAGGATTCCTTTTTAAAACTGTGATCTTAATATCAAAGGCTTATAGATTGAGTTGTTTAAAGAAACCGCTGCATCTTAGTTCTACTGTGCTCCACTCTGCAGGTGTGCTTTGCGCCTTATGTTGCCGGTAAATCTAAACAAAATACCAAGAAAACTTAAAACGTAGAAAACTCAGCGAAGTCAGCCCAATTTCACAATGACAATTTGATTTATTCACACGACCAAAGCATACAAGAAAACTTTGTTCATGCATTTTTGCTCAAAGAACTCATGCACGAAGGTGTTCCGGATTTGCTTTCAAAGTTTCGTGAAATGCAAATGTGTCGGAGGTTATCTAAATAACATATTTATGCACACACTACAATATGACTCAAGGGTCACATTTTTATACTGGTGTCGATATAAATTTGAAACTTAAATATCGAGACATCAGAAGGTTGTGCGACCGAAAAAGTTCTTTTTTCCTATGTCGTAGTTTCCTTTAGTTTCACAACGTACTGGCAACTAGATTATGAATCGGAGTTTTCGAATTATACTCCGTACTTAACAAAATTGGTCTAAAATTTAAATCTTTCAGGGCCCATCATTTCTTTAATTTTTGAAGATAAAAAGAAATTAAAAATTTCCGGAGTTATTTAAATTGAACGTCTGGTTCAATTTTCGATTGTTGGTCATCATTCCACACCAAATATCACAATTTCTGGTCTGTAACTCATTCCGTGTACACTGCAAGGTGTAGATACAAATTGAATATTAGATTAAGAATGACCAAGAAGATAAATAATGAAGAAACCAAATTATTTTAACATTTCAGGTAAGTATATATAAGTTATAGCCAATTAAAGATCGTTTTGACCGCGTTGCAGAAACAATAATTAGGTAATTATTGGAAAAATTTGCTAAAACTTCTGAGTTTATCATTCAATCTCAATGAACTCAATTAAGTAACTTTAGGAATTTGTTGAAAAACATTCTTATCTTCTTCCAATTTACAAATGATCATCAAATATTTGCCGATTTATAAATTCGGAGCCCTTCAAGCTTTGTTAAAGCGTAACCTACTTTGGCTGCGTTCGATTCGTAAATATCTATAAACTTTCCTACAGTACAAGTTTCGGTTCATGCGTAGATCGAATATTTCAAAAACTTTTATGTAACTAAGTATAAGTTCTGAATATGTATTGAAAGTATGCCCACGTTCAACGTATTCAAAGAAATATCGTTATGAATTTTCAAAGCTTTGAACTACTTACTGAATATTATGTGCAAAAAGTTTTGCAAATAAGAAAGTATTGTTGTGGGTGGAAGTTTGTTGTAGGGAATTTCGCTCAAAGTTATTATAATAAGTCTAAGAAAAAGATTTGCTATACTAAGTAGGTATAAGCTGTTACAGAAAATACACAATTTGAACGGAGAAGTTTGAATTTTACGACCAAGATTAGAAATATGCTAATATTCATATTTTGTTCTGAGGCATAATTGAAGATTGGTGAGATTGCAGTCAAGGTAGCAACTTGTAGTGTTTAAAAAATAAATAGAGCTGGGTAGCTAGAGCTAGTATAAGCTCTAGCCGCCTAGGCTATTGTCCTATTCTACAGACCTGTTGTCTTATTATGTAAAAACTGCATCAATCATGGTTTCAGCTCTCACTTGTTCTGATTAGCTCAATATAATTATTGTAGTATTTTAACTGCGACAGTGAAGTTTGACCCTGATGGTCAAACTATACGGATGAGTATTAATTGCCTAGTGGGCATTGATTTACCAACTAAGCATAAATTAAATTAAATTAAATAAATTTAAAGTAATAACAATTCGACACATACGACATTTTGTCGCCTAGTGTACTCATGCGCGACCGAGGCGAAAATTGTTCACAATATCTATTTGTGCACAATTTGACCGTGCCGTTTTTTGAGTTTCGATAGTGCGTCTAAGGTATTGGTAAGTCAATGCTAGTGGGAGATTTTATTCCCATTCGATCGCGACAACGTTAACTGCGATTTGTATGGAATAATTGTCAAGCGCTTGACAGCTAGCGCTCGATTAATTCCATTAAAATGGTAGTATGGTAGTTAACGCTATCGCAAATACATTAAAAAAACTCCCACTCGGCCTACATGGGTGATTGCAATCGTTGAACTGTAGTCCGTAGCAATCATAAATACATACCTTTTTGAGCCCCGTTAATATATTTTCATAGGTAATATCCGAATATTTTTTAAGATGAAAATTAAAAGCAACTGCATCGCTTCGCATCCTACTTACTTTCTACTTAAATCAAATAAATATTATAAATGCGAAAGTTTGGATGGATGTATGGATGTATGGATGTATGAATGTATGGATGTATGGATGTATGGATGTTTGTTACTCAATCACGCTCCAACGGCTGAACGGATCTGGATGAATTTTGGCACAGAGATAGATTATAGTCTGGAATAGCACATAGGCTACTTTTTATCCCGGAAAATTAAAGAGTTCCTGCGGGAACCGAAAAACCTCAATCCACGCGGACGAAGTCGCGGGCATCAGCTAGTCATAACTAAGTGCGAAATTGTGCTTAATTTCACGAACTTAGATATCAAAATCAAGTTACATAAGTGCACGTAAGCCTAAATATAATTCCGAAAGAGCTTCTCTCCTAACTTTATTGTAACATTCTGGTAGATCCATATCAGTTCGCGAGCTAAGACATATAAGTGTCTATAAGAAGTGTCGTCTTAAAAACAGACCTCTCAGCCTGATTGGACGTGATAAAATATAAGGATAATACAGTAAGACCATCTCGTCGACAGTTAGTACAGCTTGCAACGACAGACATAAATCGCTTCGCGGCGCTCATTTTTTCATACGAAACCCTCTAAGGAGTCATTTACAATGTTCTTTTTATTATCTCAAAGCGGGGAGCGGCCATTAATAACGGAAAGGCCCGGACTTTGCGCGTACTGACAAATTTTTCCGACTGTAACCACTTCATTATTTCCCAGTGATGACAAAAGTCCGACTTGGCTAACATTTCCAATTCATTTGTATATTTAGGTAGCTTTTCTTTGTTTGGGTTGTAATAATGCCGCGGGGGCGTTATTTATTACGCTGACTGGATTTGTTTTCATAAATTGTTTGTTATCATATTTTTTTAATGTATTACCTACTCTAGAACAATTTTTTCGATGAGTAGCAGTACAGTTCAACATAATAATATGACCCGTATTCAGCTAAGAATACTATCTCAAGTATCAATCAAACTCTGCTTAAGACTGGTTTTAAGCATAGGTAGAACGATACCTGAGAACCTGTTCTTATCTGATATTAAATACTATTTACTAACATACAGGCTTATAACAGCTGTGCTTGCAATCACTGATTAGCTGACATACTTGACCCTGGCAATTTTAGTATTAGCTTCCAGTGCTTTTTGTTGGTTTGTCCTTTAACCACGCTGCAACAGGGCAATGTATCACATGTTCTTTTGCATGGGTATAGCTGTTGAAGAGTATTCAATTAGCAGGGGACATAGTGAGTGAAAGCAGAGATGAGATTTACTCAACTTTAGTGAAAGAGAACCGGTAAATGAACGATACGAGGGATTTTCTAAGTTATAAATCCACGCGGACGACATATTATATGGGCGCCATTTAGTTATAAATACCTACACTAAAATTCTACAATAATCACACACAAGACTTGTTATATAATATGCAAAATGTTTTCGAATTCTACCTTTTAAGATGCACGGAGAGACGCGATACATAACGGTAAATATTACCTATTAATTGTTTGATTTTGTATGGGGCCGCGTCGCGCAAAGCATCTGCTTGCCGCGTCGCTTAAGTGGGCCCAGCCCCATACAAACTCATACAAGTACTGATACCACAGAATAGGTAATAGCACTTATACTCAGTGCACCTGTAGTGGGGCTAGATCTTCAATTATTGATCACAGTAGGAACACAAATACCACGGCGGTGCCTTTTACCGGTACGGCCGGTATACGGTTATCGGCAATGGGCGCAATTTGATAACACGTTTAGACGTTTATTAGAAGTGCAGCAGGGCTGTTAGGCTTAAAATCCTCTCGTTATAGCATAGAGGCCTTGTCTGTGGCTTATTACCTTTACCTTTGACTATTAACTGGCTTGAGGATGAAGAAGTACCTAAGTGTTTTTATGACCTAACATCAAAGTAAAGTGGCGGCTTATAATTACCATCCCACTAAAGCTAAGTACCTTTAGTACTATTATATATTCTGTGACGACTGGAACGAAGGTATTTATCGATTGAGAGACCTCTACCGAAATCTTATTAGAAAGAAGTTAAAAGATGGGCCGTTAAAGCGTAGCAGACAGAAAGACAGACTTACCTATTTTGGTGATTATTTGCATCTAAGCAGAAAAGCTTGGGAAAGGTTTGTACTTATGTATTTTTTCAGCGTTTAGTTACAAAAAAGTATCATAAAACTACTATTACTAAAATAAATAAAATAATAAATTACTATATCATAACCCTTCCAATTAAGCCTTACTCTATCCTATAGATTGAATTAATCAGACCATCAGGCTTTCAGGTCAAGCGGCGTTTAAAAAACATCAAAGAAAAATTCCTATACAACATTTTCAGTCCACAATACAAATTGAGTCAATTAATATGAGTGACAGATAAAAGAGGCAGAAATAAAGGGCACTTTATTAGAGGACTAAGGGCCAGTGCAAACACAGCTGAAAACGTGGCGAGCGCCAATCAAATGTCGACCCAAAATTAGTCGAATAGAGCTCTAAATAGTATACAATTATGCAGCATATAGGCTAGATCGTAGTGGAAACTAAGGCTGCCATGCTAATTGGTGCTTTATGTTTAAAGGAAAAAAAAATTGCATCAGTGATATCCATTTTCTCGCGTCAACTAGCATCCGTAATACCAATTCTATTTGAATTGGATAAGGTTGATATTCAAATATCCGAGTTAAGGCTTGCGCGGCATTAGTGTTCCCGTCTGCGCTGGCCCTAAAACAACCTTTTTGATATGATTCCCGCGGGCGTGACAAGACACGTATCTTTAGGTCATTTAGAATTCTCTTTGTTGCCTTGTTACTAGACTTCAGCAAGCTCAGCTTTCTAAATAAGGAATGAATAGGTATTATGTTGCTGAGCTAGAACCACGTGAGAACGGCGTTGATCCCATCATCTCACTTGCTAACGGTATATATAGTTTGGTGGCGGTCTGCGGTCAAAAATATTTAATAGGTACCTACCAGATAATTTTTATAATTTTATTATACAGTGCTTCATACCACACGACGAAAGTTACATAAACATAACGTCATACACAGTAGAGATAAAAGACTAGATTAAAGATGCATATATATCTCAAATTTTGGCAATGTCAGGTAAGTGAACCGTGGCCGAGTGGTCAAAGACGCTCAGGGCGCGATTCCCAGAGAGACGCAGGTTCAAATCCTGCCGGTTCCGCAAACTTTTGATATGTTTAAGTAAGTTTAGGCACCAGATAATTTTCAAATATCCGCGATTTTGTTCGTGCGTCACTTAAGTCCTGGGGGTCTACTCTCTTTCTCTCAAACGAAACTTCGCAAACGAACGTAATTAGTCGGATAATAGACCTACACAAAATCGTTCAATCCAATCGGTCACAAAAATTTTCTATGGATCCGTACTTCTTCTGCGTGTACGAAAACGAAATTGAGAGGAGCATAGAGATAATATTATGTAGGAGAGGAGTTAACGAAATTTCGTTCGTTTGTTTGCGAAGTTTCGTTTTAGAGAAAGAGAGTAGACCCCCTGTTACGTGAGCGACAAATGCGACAACACAACTCGATACGAAGCGACGCAACAATATTTAAACCACGCTGACCCGTCACATAGCCTACCACTACCACTACCACTACAGCCCATTAACGACCCACTGCTGGGCACAGGCCTCCACTCTCATATGCGAGAGGGAATTAGAGCTTAGACCCACCACGCTGCTCCAATGCGGGTCGGTGGGCTTTAACGACTATTGTCATGTTAGTGATAATAACCGGGACTGACGGCTTAACGTGCTCTCCGAGGCACGGGGGTGAAACACCGCCAACTTCCTAACTCTAGGCTAGTACTGAGAATTTCTAGTCAGAAAAACGCAATACTTGCTAAGACCCGACCCGGGACTAGTCAAACCCGGGACCTCGTCGGCCGCAGTAGAACATGCCAAGCGCTAGACCAACGAGGCAGTCATACGTTACCTACGTTGCCTACTTACGTTGTCGCTTATAGATAACTTTGTAATTTTCTATGAATAAGTATCGCGTCGCGTTGCGTGGCAACGCTTTCGTTATTCACCTCAAACAACGGTACGGTTACCCCTAGTATGATCACCACAATAACGTTTGATCGTATAACTGTATGGTCTTTGTATAGCTTGAAGCCGGGCACAGTATATTTTAATTCAATACTATTCTACAATTCTATTTGAGCTCAATAGCGAACAAAACCCAATTGCCAGCACGATTAATACCCAAATTTGACGACCTCCGTGGCGCAGTGTTGAGCGCTGTTGTCTTAAAGTGCGGAGGTCCCGGGTTCGATCCCCGGCAAGGTCAATTTGGGAATTTATAATTTCTGAATTCTCCCTGGTCTGGCCTGGTGGAAGGCTTCGGCCGTGGCTAGTTACCACCTTACCGGCAAAGACGTGCCGCCAAGCGATTTAGCGTTCCGGTACGAAGCCGTGTAGAAACCGAATAGGGGAATGGGTTTAATATAACTGACATGGGGGCATGGCAACAGGTTAGCCCGCTACCATCTTAGACTGCATCATCACTTACCATCAGGTGAGATCGCAGTCAAGGGCTAACTTGCGCCTAGTGGATTAAAAAAATATAACTGAATCTGTAAGTTAGAATAAGTAAGTAAGTAAGTAAAAACACTTTATTACACACAAACAAATAACAAAACAGAGGTAAAACTAATGGTGACAGGATTTACAACTAATAAATAAGTAATTAATAATATATAATAAGTAAGTATATAATTAATAGTAATCAAATAAATATTATAAATGCGAAAGTTTGGATGGATGGATGTATGGATGTATGTTTGTTACTCAATCACGCTCCAACGGATGAACGGATCTGGATGAAATTTGGCACAGAGATAGATTATAGTCTGGAATAGCACATAGGCTACTTTTTATCCCGGAAAATTAAAGAGTTCCCGCGGGAACCGAAAAACCTCAATCCACTCGGACGAAGTCGCGGGCATGAGCTAGTCCATATAAATATTATAAATGCGAAAGTTTGGATGGATGGATGTATGTATGTATGGATGTATGTTTGTTACTCAATCACGCTCCAACGGATGAACGGATCTGGATGAAATTTGGCACAGAGATAGATTATAGTCTGGAATAGCACATAGGCCACTTTTTATCCCGGAAAATTAAAGAGTTCCCGCGGGAACCGAAAAACCTCAATCCACGCGGACGAAGTCGCGGGCATCAGCTAGTTAATAATAATAATTAGAATAAGTTATTAATCATTGAACAAATCAGCCCGCATTATGTTTTATACACATAACAAGACCCCTTAATCGTGGTAAACGAAGCGGCGAACCGCAATCCAGCGATTTATCGCGATAGCAATTAATTGCAATCGCGGTTCAATAGGGATGATGCCTATAATATCAAAAATAAATTATTTCGTACTGATTATTAAATAGAGGGTCTTCCAAAAGACCTAAAATTCACATCCACGGTTAGTTTTAAGTTTGAAAACAATTTTAAAATATAGATAAGAGATAAAAGAAAAAAAGTGCGTTGAAATTTGATGACGTCACAACTGTGAATTTCATAAAACTTCCATACTAGAAGTGCGTTTTTAGGGTTCCGTAGCCAAATTTGACAAAAACGGAACCCTTATAGATTCGTCATGTCTGTCTGTCTGTCTGTCTGTCTGTCCGTCCGAGTCACAGCCACTTTTTTCCGAAACTGTAAGAACTATACTGTTGAAGTAGATGTATTCTGTGAACCGCATTAAGATTTTCACACAAAAATAGAAAAAAAATAATAAATTTTGGGGGTCCCCATACTTACAACTGAAACTCAAAAATTTTTTTTTCATCAAACCCATACGTGTGCGGTATCTATGGATAGGTCTTCAAAAATGATATTGAGGTTTTTAATATCATTTTTTTCTAAACTGAATAGTTTGCGCGAGAGACACTTCTAAAGTGGTAAAATGTCCCCCCCCCCCCCCCCCCCCCCCCCTGTAACTTCTAAAATAAGAGAATGATAAAACTAAAAAAGATATATGATGTACATTACCATGCAAACTTCCACCGAAAATTGGTTTGAACGAGATCTAGTAAGTAGTTTTTTTTTAATAATTTAAAACTTAACTTAATAATTTATAACTCGCGCACCGAGGGTTCCGTACAAACCTGTACGGAACCCTCGGTGCACGAGTCCGACTCGCACTTGGCCGGTTTTTAAGTTTGATAAGAGTTGCTGATTTGATTGAGTTGTCATCATCCCTATTTTGTTTGAGCTCCATAGCGAACAAAACCCAATTGCCAGCACGATTAATACCAATGAATTTGTAAGTTAGAATATTAATCATTGAACAAATCAGCCTACATTATGTTTTATACCCATACCAAGACCCTTTAGTCGTGGTGAACGAAGCGGCGAACCGCAATCCAGCGATTTGTCCTGAAAGCAATTAATTGCAATCACAGTTCAATTAAACAACACTCAGAGACACTGGTGTAACTTCTGACATTTAGTATAGATGGAAAATTGAATCTTTGACAACTATTTATAAAAAAATTGTGATTTTTAAATAGACGACCAAAAGATGTAATGTCCACGTCCCCTGTTAGTTTAATGTTGAATAACCATTTTAAACTATCAATTAAAGGGTGATTCTTTGAAACACAGTTTTGGCATGATTTTCGCTGAAAAACTCATTAAAATAATCTTCTTTTTGGACATACTTTTCAGATTTTATGTTAAAGGTAAATATCTATCGAGGCATGAAGTAACTAATTGCAGCTCTAAATAAATAAAAAATTTAAGCCTTCAGAAAATAGTTAAAACTAATTAATCTGGCGCGTCCGAATGACGCTTTGGTGTTCAATTATACTATTTTGTGCAATAAATTGTCGCAATATAATAAAATTAGCAAGTTATATCGATATTCCAATATATATTAGTTAATATTTCTAAATTAAAAAACCAAATTACCTAAATAATCTTGAAATTATAGTACTTTAAAAATTGTCCGCGACTAAAGTAATCATTCATCTGGCCCAATAAGTCTACAAGGGAATTCAACGTTAATTCTAAATTTTTCCCTTGTAAACCTACAGTTTGAAGTTTAGCGCCAGTGAAATGCCAGTCTATCATACGGAGCGCACGTTCACGACGCGTATTTTGGCGAAATTTACGATATCAACCTGCTTAATCTGGCATTTGTAAGGTAACTAGAATAATTAATCTGGCATTGTTTATGAATAATATTCAAGTGTATTTTAATGTTTTGTAAGAACCAGTTTCCCTTATCAGGTTGTATATTACTGTTAATTATTCCTATGACTTTAAAAGTTGATAAATAACTGGTCAGGATTCGAATGTCTTCAAATTCTTCATTAATCTGGTCCTCATTAGTCAGGATTTATCTGGCACATAATATTCATATGACCAGATGAATTCAAAACACATCAATTTAAATTAGAATTAGAATTACAACGTGCCTGCATGCCACACCACACCACATCATTTCTGCATGCAAATAAAGTTGATTGAAACAATATAAAAGAATCCCATTTACACTTTATCTCGTTAAAAAGTCTGCAAAATCTCATTCTTCTGCCATTTTCATCATTCATCTGGCTGACAATTCATCAGCTCACTCTAAATCATAAGTTACTGGGAGCAAAGCATGCGTTTTAAATAATTTAAATACATTTAATGACCTAGAGTCCTAGACAAACTAATATTTAAACATATATCTAATACTAAAAAAAAAATTAAGCCAGACGAATTAGTCATTTACCCTCGCTTTCAAAGAATCACCCTAAAGTCAATTCAGTATTTCATACAAAATCCCATACTAAATGCGCGTTTTGACGTTTAATGGATGTTTGTTACTCAATCATGCCAGAACGGCTGAACTGATCTGGATGAAATTTGGCACAGTGATAGTCTGGTATAACACATAGGCTACTTTATATCCCGGAAAATTAAAAGAGGGAAACAAAAAACCTCAATCCTAGTATCCTAGTATTTAACATAAATCTAACATAGCAATCGAAGCGGTGGACCACAGTAAAGCTATCCATCGCAATTGCAATTAATTGCAATCATGGTTCAATACAACGTTCGAATTGCGGCACAAATCAGCCAATTACAACCATTATTACTGTTTAGATGATACTATCAGTTAGTTAAATAAATTAACTAATTAATCCATTATTGCCCAATTACTAATCAGACGTGTTAGGTATATTGCCGCGTCCTTGCCAAACCTCAACAAGCCATCACAAATTCAAACGTGTGGATAGAGTGTTTGACTTGGTTTGTGTAGGTTTGCAAGCGCTTGTAGCCGATCCGGCGAGTGTCGGTTTTTTGTTCACAAATCAAAGGGAATTTGCCGCAAGCGCTTGCGACGAGTCCACACGTTTGCGCGGACCTCAGTCGCGTTCGTGCACTGGCGGCGAACAGACGCGTGTGTGACGTGTGTACAAAATGAGTTATTATCTGAATCTCGGAAACGGCTACAACGATTTTCATGAAATTTATTATGCAGGAGGTTTCGGGGGCGATAAATCGATCTAGCTAAGATTCATTCTTAGAAAAAGTAAAAAAAAAAAAATACCGAGCAAAGCTCGGGCACCCAGCTGGTACAAGAATAATACATTGAATTAAATACACACATGAAATCATAAAATACCTCTAATCAACGTTAATTAGAAGGTTTCTATGAATTTTTAACATCCACCATCTTTTTTGTCGTATTTTTCGTTTTCTTTTATTTAGTTTCTTCTTTTTATAACAATAAAAATAACTTAAGCCGAATGTTAAAGCCGACACAAGCTCGATGTCCGTCATGCTTGCCTGTTCAGAACATACTAACGCGCTCGCAAGCGTGTGGATGGCGGAGTTTGATTCCCAAAATCAAGCCAAACGTTTGTAGAGGTTTGGAGTTTGCGGCAAGTGCCAAGCGTATGGACGCGGCATATCACCTTCCTACGGGCTCCTACTGCCAAAGCTTGCGTCACCGAGTGGTTTATCGTTTCGATATTAAATCAATAATCATCATATTATCATCATACTAATACTTAATATTATACATGCGAAAGTGTGTTTGTTTGTTGGTTTATTGGTTTGTAGGTTTGTTGGTTTGTTGGTTTGTTGGTTTGTTGGTTTGTTGGTTTGTCCTTCAATCACGCTGCAACGGAGCAACGGATCGACGTGATTTTTGGCATGGGGACAGTTGACTACCTGGAGAGTGACATAAGCTAATTTTTATCCCGGAAAATTAAGGAGTTCCCGCGGGAATTTAAAAAAACTTATTCCACGCGGACGAAGTCGCGGGCACCAGCTAGTGATTCTTTGCGCAGGTTTGAATACTGAAACCCTGAATAGGAAGTTGGCGGTGTTCACCCCCGTGCCTCTGAGAGCACGTTAAGCCGTCGGTCCAGATTATTATCACTAACATAATAATAGTCGTTAAAGCCCGCCAACCCGCATTGGAGCAGCGTGGTGGGTCTAAGCTCTAATTCACTCTCTTCTATGAGAGTGACGGCCTGTGCCCAGCAGTGGGACGTTATTAATGGGCTGTAGTGGTGGTGTTGGTGGAATAATGAAAATCAAGCTCTTTATAAATCAAGTCTTAAAATGAGTATTTATAAACACAACTTTAATGGTAATACATTTTTAATGTAAATCCGAACTATCACGGGAGTCCGTCTCAGAAGCCTTTTGGTTTTAAAATTGGCAATAATCATAATAGCAATAAAAATGTTATGGAAAAAGCTATTGGTATTGTAATACAAATATTTTCACAGAGTAACGGTAACGGATTTGTTTTTTAATTTTCACAATCATTTTCGTTGCTTTCCTTAATGGAATCAAACAAAATAAAACGAATATTTACAATGAAAAGACTGCTACGTGAAAAATTGTAGAGCCGATCACTTTGTCTTAAATAACACAGTGATGTTTATTTATTTTCAAACCGAACTTTTTGATTTAGCAATGAGAAGAAATTTGAAGCCGAGAGGTCGAAGCACATTGCGTGAAGGTACGAGTAGGTAGCTAAAAACAAGTATTTTCTAAAATTTTAGAAAGGCTTCAACCTTGGAATGTTCAAATATCATACAAGTATTACGTTTTTTTAAAATGATACAGAGACTTATTATAAGTGATATAGTTAATGGTATAATATTATTTTCAAAAGAGACTAAATAAAATATTTGTCAAAAAATAAAAATATATAATACCTGGTCTAACATAACCTGTGACTTTCTGAAGTTATGTGTAATTTAAGCATTTCATAAATTACCACTTGCTTTAATGGTGATGGAAAACTTCTCGAGGTAACCTGCATGCCTGAGAGTTCTACCACATTCTACAAAATATTCTCGAGGGTCACACGCTCTTCTCTTGCAAATCCGCACTTGGCCAGACTGAAGGACTCTATGGCCTCTATAAAAGCTTTGCTCATTTTGATAGGAGATAAGTACGTAGTAGTCAGCCGTAGATCGGTGAGCTGATGATAGCTAGTGTAGATAGAGTTCTGAGGATATTTGCAACATTGTAGGATAGAGGCGTCGCGTCGCTTACCGTAATATGCCTAGAGCCTTGATTCGGAATAACTAGTGGTTCGCCCCTAACTGAGATACCTCGCGGTATCCATAAACTTGTACAGAGCGCCATCTATTGACATAATTGTGAAGTTCTGTTAATAATACTGAAGCACACTCTCGGCGCGCGAGAGCGACCCCACTGGCCGCGGCGCCGAGATACCTGGACATGACACGGGTCCTGCACTCGGTGGCGACGACGACGTCACCCGCAGTGCGGACCCAACACAGGAGATGACATCAGGCCTAGGGGCCCGTAGCCTTCAAGGCAGGCCCTAGCCGGCACACGGCTTAAAGACAACCACCGGGGTACAATGTTACCCCGCACCCCGCCCGGGTAATGAGGCCAGGCCTCGATGCCCGTACCCCCCCGATTGGCCCTCACGGGCCAACCGGAGAAGACCCCTGCATCAAGCACAAATAGCTAAAAATTAAATAATTTCGTTTCCTTATAATATTTATCTAATTTTAGTATTTGTTGTTCATGTACAGGATATAATTCAAATAATTGATAAGTTTCAGGCTCAGCCTTTCAGAAAATTGAGAGTTCTGAGGTCAACTTTGGACGTTAGAAAATCGCCACTTTGAAAGCCCCCCATTTCGTCAATTTTAGGGGAAAAATTAAAAAAAAAATTTTGGACTCTATTCCTAATCATCTTTAAAAGATATACCGCAACCCTATGTTCGCATTCGCTTCAAGATTCGCATAAAGATTTTTATACGGACGGACGCGGGACGGATAAGTAGACTCGGAGACCTTCGCTTCGCTCGGTCAAAAACAAACGCTATACGAACACTTTTTACAAAATACAACAATCTACATTTCGATTTTATAAATATTGGGGAATTTTATTTTACGTCGACACAACCTTTTGCATTCCGATTTTATCAAAATTGGTGAATTCTATTTTTACGTCGAGTCAAACGAAATTAAGCCTGTACGCAGCCCATTGTTTGTTTATTGCGAGCGGTGTAGAATTACGAAACCTGATTGTGCTGAAATCAGAAATAACGGGTCAGATTTTTATTTCTATCGTACAAAATAAATAAAACTTTGTACCTGTATGTGATCCCGAAATATTTAGCTTTTGGCCGCTTTTTGTTACAAAATCTGTACATTCACTTATCTAAAAATAATTTACTTATTATTTAACTAGTTGTCAAATACCCAATTCTTCGCTTTAACTTGGGGGCACCCAATCATCCCATTTCCAAGATGAAGTCTCCGAGGACGTCAGACTCGAGGATCTTTTGACTCCAACGTACATCGGTCTTCTGACAAGTAGTTGGCCCGCTGCCAGTTCAACGTGCTATCGTTGGTCACTTAGTTCTTTGGCGAATCGCTTCGTTTTTCACCCCCGACGCTCAGTCAGATACACATATACACCGCTCTGCTTGAGTAGTGTATTTGTGTATCTTACTGTGGCATCGTAGCTCCCAAACGGATGCACCGATTTTGATTTAGGTATTTTGTTTGAAAGGTGACTTGGATTCAAGAAAATCCGTTCAGACGTTTGAAGATCATCAACTCTTTTCTAGTTGGCAAACTGCCACAGGTTGCCACTCTGACAGGAGTATTTTTTTTATTTTAATTTATTTATGCACTTTGTTGTGTACCTATTGTTTGTATCGAGCAAGGATGAGTAGATAAGTAGTAAAGTAAGTACGTACCTAACGGCCGTAAGAGTTTTTAAACATAATATAGCATAGCAGCTTTTATACAGACTTAACGCAAATTAAGGAATAATTTTTCCAATCTTATATTTCAACTAGTGTTAATATTAAAATTTCTCATAATTATATTTTCTTGAAATAAAAAGTGACGGCCATGAAAATTCTATTTACCACGGTAAATAAGCTCTAGGAAAATCATAAGCAACCCCAATGAGTAGGTACTATTTAGCTCTCACGAATTAAATGAAAATTCAAGTTTGTGTAAAAAGCACTTGAATTCAACAGGCTTTGATTGCGTTGATTTTAGCGAGATTAATAAAAATATATTTCCTTCACTTAGTTAATGAGCCACCGAAGGGCACCGGGAATAAATGAGGAGCGTTTACTCCAGACGGTTAAGTTGAAATGCGAGTAAATCAAATATCAAATAAATATTATAAATGCGAAAGTTTGGATGGATGTATGGATGTATGTATGTTTGTTGCTTAATCACGCTCCAACGGCTGAACGGATCTGGATGAAATTTGGCACAGAGATAGATTATAGTCTGGAATAGCACATAGGCTACCTTTTATCCCGGAAAATTAAAGAGTTCCCGCGGGAACCAAGAAACCTCCATCCACGTGGACGAAGTCGCGGGCATCAGCTAGTAATTATATATAACTAGCTGATGCCCGCGACTTCGTCCGCGTGGTTTAAGTTTCTTTGATTCCCGAGGGAACTCCTCAATAATTTCCGGGATAAAAAGTAGCCTATATGTCACTTTCCAGGTCCTCAACATCCATCCATCCATCCAAAAAAATCACGTTGATCCGTTGCTCCGTTGCGGCGTGATTGAAGGACAAACCAACAAACAAACACACTTTCGCATTTATAATATTAGTATGATTTCTCTACCTTTCCTTCAATTATGTTTTTGTTTGTTTTTCCTTTATTAGAAAACTTAATTAATCTAAAAAAAATCTTAACTAGCTTTTCACTAGACTACACAAATTTCGAACTTCTATTTTACCCCTTTAAGGATTGAATTTCAGAAAACCGTACTTAGCGAATGTCTTAATAGATGTCTTAATAGTATGCATGTCAAATTTTAGCCCGATTCATCCAGTGGTTTGAGCTGTGCGTTGATGGATCAGTCAGTCAGAGTCTTAAGAAGTTAAGAGGATCGTCTAGTGACGAAACGCGACGCGAGTAGGTATTTTCAATAATGATATCTGTTTCACAACGCTTCGCTGCCGTCTCCGTATCGTGCCATAGAGAGAGTTGCAAGTCCAGTAGGCATATGCCTACATTTTATTCTTGAAATATTGTTTCGGGTGATAACGTTTTTACCCCCCCAAACGTTTACGAAATTAGACAATTTTGGTCTCATTAGATTCAGTACACCTTAATCTAGGCTCGTACGTTCTATTTTTTTAGTATTTTAGTTTAGTTAAATTTTAAAAAATCAAAATACTCGAGGAAGTTTTTAGGTCAAAAATATGGATATTTAGACGCTAATAACTTTAACATAAGCAATATTTTTTTAAAATTAAAACGTACGAGCATAGTTCTTCATTGTATCTGCAACATTTCTAAAAATTATGAAATTCGACAACATTTACGGGAAGAAAAACGTTATCGCTTTTTGTATGAAAATTTACAACTAGACGATCCTCTTAAGGCAAAGTAAGTAAATATAGGTATGTTTATAGGTCTAAAAAGCTATCAAAAGTAGCATCATAAAAACTGTATTTTGGAAACTTTGAATCCCACAATAAAACAAGCGTATGATGTATTCCATTAATTGCATTTTTAATAACTTAAAATGAAACAAATATTTTCTGATATTTCTGTAAGAAAACCGATGTTAAGGAAAATGAAGCCGTATGTACCTTTTTGAAAATAATTAAAACCAATGATGGATAAACCCACAACCGAAATAATTATTTGTTCAAACTATTATCCTATGAGTTACTCATACATATATCGCTGGTCTATAATATATTCAAAAGAAAAATCTCTTATAGTCATAATATCGAATATCGTAACCTTGTCCTTCCCCTACTGGGTAATGAACTTATAACTTATCAGTTCAGGGGTATTACTACCATCGCTTAAAGCAATATTACTTCAAAATGACAGTTTTAAGTCACGTGCCTTGATGGTCCAAGATCCCGCGACGATCAGACCTACGTTATTTTTATTAAAGATGAAAGTTTTTCTATGTATGTCCCTTATAGAGACCTATAAACGATCCCCGAATATGAAGTTTGGATCGCGGTTGCTTTGGAAGGTATCAGGTAGAAAAGGTGGCACCTCAAATTCGTTAAAGCATTAAGCTCCGTTTTTTTATATTTTTCTTTGGAATAATGTTAGGAACCACGTTGTCCATTGTCAGACACCTAGTACGATTGCAAACCCCTGTCAGACACTCTTAAATTATAAAACAACAACTTTCAGCTTTAATAAAATAACGTAGGTCTGATCGACGCGGGATCTTGCTCTATGACGTCCCTAAAATAAGGAATGTAATTGTAAAACACGAACGTCAACAATGAATGAATGAATGAATGAAATATTCTTTATTATACACCAAAGGTAATTAATAATTAATTAACCAGAAACAATAAAACAAATACAAATCGGTACAATTGGCGGCCTTATCGCTTTTAAGCGATCTCTGCCAGGCAACCAAGTCACATAGGAATACAACAACAATACGGAACAATATTAAAACAATACGTATTTAAGCGATGGTAGTATGGCCCCAGCAGTCTATGTATGTAGATATGATAGATGTTTCAAGGCAGTAAGTAGTTGGCTTCTCTTTGGCCGGTCTCCAATATAATTTTAGGTTCCGTAACTTATTCCTTTAAGCGTCTGATATATCACTTGACTGATTACCTCTTTACATCACTACAGTAACTTGCTCCTAATTTTATTGGGCACAACGATAGTGTTAAGACTTTCTCTTGTTTCCCAAGGTCTCACGTATTGGATTTATTATACGATTGCTATAGAACAAGAAAGCCAAACAGACATGTAAGGTCATAGATCAAACGTTTTAAGGATTGGGATAATACATCTAGCGGAACTCAACAAGGGGGAGTCGTGATGAAGTGATATTATGACTTGGCGCAGTGTTGAGTTGTCTTATTATTGATTCCCGCAGGAGCTCCTTGATTTTCCGGGATAAAAATGCCTATGTCCTTCCCCGGAATACAATCTATCCTTGTACCAAATTTCATCAAAATCGGCTCAACGGTTGGGCCGTGAAGGCGTAGCAGACAGATAGGCAGACAGACAGACAGACTTTCGCATTTATAATTTTACTAGATGATTCCCGTGACTTCATCCGCGTGGATTAGGATTTTTTGATTCCCGCGGGAACTCTTTAATTTTCCGGGATAAAAACTAGCCTATGTTCTTCCCTGGGATACAACTTTCATCAAAATCGGTTGAATGGATGAGCCGTAAAAGCGTAACAGACAGACAGACAGATAGACAGACACACTTTTGCATTTATAATATTAGTATGGCAGTATGGATATTAAATAGATATTAATATAATAATATTAGTCTGGATAATAGCACAGAATAAGTACTTAAGTTGTACCTATAATAGTTTGATTCCTGGCATAGCCGGGCCTGGCGTGTTTAGACCTTAAACTGCGAGACCAGCTGAATTTCGAATACGAAAGTACATAATAAAGTATTTTAGGAAGGCCTAAGAATAAATCCATAGTTCCACAAGTGTTGTAAATTCGAAAATGTGTCTGTCTGTCTGCCCGTCACGTCACGAACCATCTGTTCAACCAATTTTTTAGAAATTTGGTCCAGGAGATGGGACATAGGCTACTTTTATCCCGAAAAAAACAAAGAGTTCCCACGTGATTTTTAAATACCTATATAAAATGTACCTCTACGTTCTGTATCTAGTACCTATAGGTGCTAAATACAGTTATGTACGTATATAAAATATGTAGTACCAATAAAATTGTTTACTGAGCTAAGAACAATTTTCACTTTATATATTGGGGAAATCTTAATAATATGACGCTAGTAACGGATCACCTCCCATCAAAAGCATTTTGTGTACGAGCTTAAACACGATCAACGGAGCGTGAAACGAATAAACACTTTATTTGGCGCCTGTACTTTAATATTGGATAAGATTTTATGGTATATTGGAAATAATTAGGAAAAAGTGACGCGTATAAAAAGGTTTCATCCGATCCACCACCACTACAACCCATTAACGTCCCACTGCTGGGCACAGGCCTCCACTTTCATAGGGGAGAGGGAATTAGAGCTTAGACCCACCACGCAGCTCCAATGCGGGTTGGCGGGCTTTAACATTTATTCAACATCAGGTTAGTGATAATAATCTGGACCGACGGCATAACGTGCTCTTCGAGGCACGGGGGTGAAAGACCACCAACTTCCTAACTCCGGGCTAGTAGTGAGAATTTCTAGTCAGAAAAACCCAATAATATGTACTCAACTATGGCCCGACCCGGGACTCGAACCCGGGACTTCGTCGGCCGTAGTCGAACATGACAACCATTAGACAAACAAGGCAGATTCATCCGATCATTTCAATTAAATTCGTATTATACTATGACACAAAAGTAACAAAAAACCCATCAATTTTGAAGCACCAAGCAAACACTAAAAAGTTCGATTGGCAAAAAAATATTTTTAATTTAGTGCATGAAATAAAATATTCGTCATTTTACTTTGGCAGCTTTATCTTTTAATATCACAAATTGTTTTCACTGTTTAATAGAATTGTGAACCTGCGTGTAGTAACCGAATGTTTATTTACAAAGGCCGAGTACCTGAAAAATATAAACCAATCAGTTTCGGCGCCATGTTGTCATTCCGTTTGGCTTTTGAATTTTAAATTGATTCAGAGTGAGAGAGATAGTTAATTGAATTTTTATAGTAATCTGTCTCTTGTTGACCATTTATGAAAGAACTAGAGGATGCTCGCGACTTCGTTCGCGTGGCATAAGTTTTTAATTCCCACAGGCACTCCTTAATTTTCCGGGATAAAAAGAAGCCTATGTCACTCTCCAAGTCCTCAACTAAGTAGGTATACCCATGCAAAAAATCACGCTGATCCGTTGCTCTATTTCGGCGTGATTGAAGGATAAACTCTCTATTTGACGTCCTTGGGGATAGAATTTTCAAAAACTGTGAATCACGTATTTTTTCATTTCAGACCGAAATCCCAAATACCAAGTTTCATGGCTACAGCTTGAAAAATGACGGACTTTCCTACAAACTTTCAACCCCTGTTTCAGCCCTTTGGGGGTGGAAATTCGAAAAACTGTGAAATACGTATTTCTTTATTTTTTACTGAAAGCCAAAATACCAAGTTTCGTTGATATAACTTGAGAAATGACGGACTTTCATACAAACTTTAAACCCCTATTTCACCCCCTTAAGGGTGGAATTCTGAAAAATCCTTCCTTAGTGAGCGCCTACGTCACAAAAGGAACCTACTGTCAAAATTTCAAGTTTCTAGCCACAGCGGTTTAGGCTGTGCGTTGATATATAAGTCAGTCAGTCAGGACTTTGAATTTTATATATATAGATAGAAAGAAAGAAAAAAATTGGCAGTCATAGGGACTGCCGATAGAAGTGAAAACAATTTTTTAAAATAATTAAAAGAAAAGGCTGAAACCGGCAAACGGCGGAAGTATGCCTCTCTCATAGAGAGTTAAATATATTATTTGTTCCGTTTGCCGTGGAGACCCTGGGGCCGTGGAGTCTTAGTGCCAAGAGAGTGAGATATTTTTTGCGAGATATTTCACCGCGGTTGATTGCCTCTGAATCTGGTGACAGAAGAGCTGGCATAGGATCAGCCTGGCTGTCCAGCGCGGAAATGCAGCCAGCATTCTTGCCACCATTCCACGCGCGAAAATTAAAATATAAACTTTAAAACTAAGGCATTAAAATTTAATAACGAATGTAGCATATTTATATTTAAGACCTTTAATTGTCTTCGTAACAATGCGAGGTGTCGGTGACGGTGTTGGTGACGCGAATCCACAAGTTTACCCCCTACCAAAAAGTGCTCAACGCGGCTAAAGAAATTTTCAGTTCAAAACTACATTATCATCAGTCATCATCATCAACTCATCGTTGGCCCACTGTGAACACGGGTCTGTCTTTGTGAAGGGCTTAGGCTGTTCTGGCTGT
This sequence comes from Erebia ligea, assembly GCA_917051295.2. Classification (NCBI taxonomy): domain Eukaryota; kingdom Metazoa; phylum Arthropoda; class Insecta; order Lepidoptera; family Nymphalidae; genus Erebia; species Erebia ligea. The sequence goes on from OU785236.1 coordinate 12,060,571, forward strand.
TAATTCTGTCCACCACGCTGGCCAAGCGTGGGTTGACAGAATTCACACTGCTGTCATTTTGGAGAACTTTATGGCATGTCGGGTTCTTAAAATGCATTTACTTAAAACTCCAAAAAGTTGTAGGTTTGTTCTTGGGGTCGAACATAGGACCTCCGCGGATATAAGGCCGCTAAAATGATTTGAACCAACAGGCTATAATAACGTGATAGTCTATGCCTACGGGTTAAGACTCTTCTAAGTCTAAGATATGATCTCTAAGTACTTTTTGGGATTCTAGCACGGAATGCCAGTTGTAAAATAGCATTTTTATTAATATAATAGCAATAGCAAATTTCGTAAGTATACCAGAAGCTTAACCGCTGGCCTGCTCACTAAGTATGAAAAGGTCTGACTTTTATTGGATTTTCACAATTAACAAAAGGATGCCTCTAACAAACACATTCCAGCTCGTTAATCAAACGTCGAGCGTAAAAACAAACCCGGCGTACTAATTAACTGAGAAATACAGAAACAATAATATAATCTGTATTTTTGCTACGTTGCTAAGCGGTGATAACCTAGTAGTTGAGACGTTCTAGTAGAGAGACGGGGTTCGATTCTTGGGCACGCACTTCAACCAGGTAGGATCGTATCCCCGAACACCTGATAAAACAGGAGGTTAATATTGATGATGACAACTCAATCAAATCAGCAACTCTTTTTCAAACTTAAACGCGCTTCTAGTTTGTATGAAATACATAATTGTGACGTCATCAAATTTCAAAGCACTTTAATCTATAGGTCTTTTGGAAGACCCTCATTAATAATCAGTAAGAAATAATTATTTTTTGACATAGCCATCATCCCTAATAATCTTACTTACTTCACATTTACACTTATTTTTTACTAGACTAGACTTTCCGCGTGAAGTAAATATTTAAAAAAAAAATCCGTTCGATTTTTTGACTTTCCGGGATTTTCAAAGTATCTTAAGTCTGTCCCCGGGACGCAACCTCTACCAAATTTCCTCAAAATTGGTTTAACAGATAGACCGTGAAATCACAGAGTACTAACTATTAGTGAGAACGTGTTAAAATAGGCTTTTTATTATTCCGCCCTAACGATTGGTTATGCAATACAAAGCCTCAAACGAAAATAGATTTGTAACATCGTACTGTACAACCGCAGAAACGAGGTAAAATGCGGTTATTATTGAAGAAGATAAAGTACATTAGGGAAATCGTCAAAATATCTGACGCGATTGAGGGCAATCGGTTCCCCTTCGCTCGGGAAAGTCGTAATCAAGTTTACTTGATCTGACTCAAGAGCTGAACGAATGTTATCGCATGTTTTTGTTCCAAGGATTCTAATGTTTGTTCAGTATGAATTTATGAAGCGACATTATTCTATTTTGTTTCTAATCCTGGTTGGAGGCTTCGGCCGTGGCTAGTTACCGCTCTATCGGCAAAGACGTACCGCCAAGCGATTTAGCGTTCCTGTACGATGCTGTGTAGAAACCGATTAGGGGTATGGGTATAACATGCCGTACCCCTAACAGGTTAGCCCGCTACCATCTTAGACTGCATAATGACTTACCATCAGTTGAGATCACAGTCTATAGGACTAACTTGTAGTGGATAAAAAAACACATTCAATACGTTGAAATCAGAAAACTAATTAGAACTTTGAGAGCTATTAGAGCAAGGAGCGAGTCGTTTCCAAGCTAACATCCGTGTGAAATACCTATACAGTTCATGCTCTATTTTGAATCCTATTGAACCGAGTTTTACCAAAGTTGAGGCCGTAACTACAGATGGCCTATTATATATTTTCGGACTGCGAAAGTTTCATTTCTGAGTAAAGTTTTTCCACGAAAGTTATTACGAGTTATTGAAAAATGCCTCCTATTTACCACACACAGTAAATACTTAATAGAAGCTTCTGCTAAATATATAAAAGGAAAAGGTTACTGACTGAATTTGAATATTGCCACGATGTAAGGAATTTAAATATTTCCAAGTAGTATGAAATTGAAAGTTTATGTGTTTTGCATCGTTTCGGTTTAATAATTGTTATAGGTTTACATTCTTATACTAGGCACTTAAATTATACTTGCACGCCAAGCTTGGCAGAATATGTGCAAAATAGCTTTTATTTAAGGGACCGGCGACCACCGCTCGCAACTTCTACTCGAACCGCAAATATAAATTTGCCGGTATATTGCTATCCCTATTTGGCTGAAGACACATGATCGCGTGCAAGCGCGATAGCAATATGAGCGTACAGAATTTGTTATACATTTAGTCTTGTTCCGTGAATACCAAAAATGATGAATGAAAAATTGTTGTGTTTTTAACTTCGTGTTGTTATTCTGTAACTTGACAATATAGGCTATGTTCCTGATCAATTAGTACGTGAGATATCGTTGGTTTTAATATGAAACAAATAAGGAGAAAACATGTCGTTTATGTCGCAAAAACATGCAAAACGCAATGTGCTTACATTTAATTTTGGGAAAGTATTTTGGAAAAATAATTATCCAGGGACCTAGATAAATACAAGTTCAATCTTAATAATCGCATAATATGGAGGAAATATGCTCGAATGACTAATTATTTTGGTATTACGTTTGTATGAGCAATTCACCCTCCGCTGGCGCCTTAACATCTATGTAATTATACTCTTGCAGAATAAATATGATTATAATTTATGAGTACTGACTGACTAACTGACCAATCAACGCACAGCTCAAATCGGGCTGAAATGTACTATTATGTAATAGCTATTATATGAGGTAGGCATCCGCTATGAAAGGTTTTTTGCAAATTCAACCTCTGAGGGGGCAATATAGGGGGCAAAACTCTTTATCAAACTTAAATACGCGCTTCTAGTATGGAAGTATGTACGAATTACATAGCTGTGACCATAGAGTATTTACTACCATAAAGTTCTGACGTCATCCAATTTCGAAGCACTTTTATTGTTTTTCACATTCAACCTGAATGATATTTTCTATTTGCTTATGCTATTCTTCGTTTTATCCCTAATAAACTTGGAGGAGTAATTGCACTAGTTATGTCAATTTTAATTTTAATTATTCTTCCTTTTACATTTAATAAAAAAATTCAAGGGATTCAATTTTACCCCCTCAATCAAATTATATTTTGATTTTTAATTGCAACAATTATTTTATTAACTTGAATTGGGTCTTTTGTTTAAAATGGTTATCAAACTTAAAACTAACAGACGATGTGAATTTTGGAAGACCCTCTATTTAATAATCAGTAAGAAATAATTTATTTTTGACATATTATAGGCATTATCCTCATTTACCATTTAATTTCGAACCTGACGTAAGCGAAACCGCGGGCAACACCTGGTTAATGATAAGGCTTTAATATTCCAGGACATATCTTCTTTTACGCAGTCCTTTATACTAACCAAAATTCATACAGAATTCATACAGGCTAGGTACGAGAGAATTTAATAAATAAGACGTGCAATGATCGTAAAGGATCGCCTGCCATCAAAAGGATGTTTGTTTAGCTATACTGACGGTAGGCCTGATCAGTGGATCGTAAATCCAATAAGGCTTATGTTACACATATTAGATTTTTTAATATTAGATTTAAATTGGCTTTGATACGGCTTTCAAGGAATGCTTTTTTGTTCAAAGGCTCGTCACAAGTAGTATAGCTTAGAAGCACATTATTTCATCCGCGTGGTTAAAGATTTTTCAAAATCCGTAAAATCGAGAAGTAGTTTGCGAGAAATTGCAGGACGCTGAAACGACTAACGTATTTTTTGTGCAATTTTACGGCTTCTCTGAAGACGATAGACAGTCAAGAGTGTGGAATAATCTTACCGGAATCCGTATCACGTTTTGCTTATCTATGCTTCCCTTTGCAAATCTTGATAGTATAGTTTTATCGTGATTATCGTCAAGCGCAAGCTTATTTTCATAAAAAGTCGGATAATCGTAGAGGTTGCGTAGGTAGGCTGTTGCGTAGCTTCGCTTTTGTGATTTGTCCATGTAGCAATCACACGTACGAGGTACGATGTAGACGGTCGCCATGCCTTTTATTCTGAGGGTGAATACACACTACGGAATGGGCATGATAATTATAACCACAGAACAAATAAATATAGTACTGACATGATATTACGTCCGCGTCAAACATCTTTATATAGAGCACGCAGACTTAGCGATCGGACTAAACGTCTTTTCTCGTCGACGCAGACGTTGCTTTTGTATTCTATCAGCACCTAATATTAATTTACTACTTGTACCCGCGTCTTCGTCCGGGTGGAATAAGTTATTCCAATTCCCCGGAGAATTCCTTAATTTTCCGGGATGAAAAGTATAAAGCAGGTCCTCAACTACCTACATCCATGCAACAAATTACGTCGGTCCGTTACTCTGTTGTGGCGTGATTTAAGGACATACCAACAAGCAAACACACTTTCACATTGTACATGTCCTACATGTTATAAATAAATTGAGTTTGAGTTTGAGTATGGTAATAATATGATTTATGATAGTACTAGCTGATGCCCGCGACTTCGTCCGCGTGGATTGAGGTTTTTCGGTTCCCGCGGGAACTCTTTAATTTTCCGGGATAAAAAGTAGCCTATGTGCTATTCCAGGCTATAATCTATCTCTGTGCCAAATTTCATCCAGATCCGTTCATCCGTTGGAGCGTGATTGAGTAACAAACATACATCCATACATCCATCCATCCAAACTTTCGCATTTATAATATTTATTTGATACTAGCTGATGCCCGCGACTTCGTCCGCGTGGTTTGGCGGGACCCTCGAACCCGATTGCAGCGCCCCCTACCGGGTCCAATTGTGAATATAAACCATCCCGGGGTCCAGACAAACCCAACAAAAAAAGAATTAGCGAAATTGGTCCAGCCGTGTCCCGCTCTGAACCTCGAACCCGATTGCAGCGTCCCCTACCGGGTCCAATTGTAAATATAAACCATCCCGGCGTCCAGACAAACCCAACAAAAAAAGAATTAGCGAAATTGGTCCAGCCGTTCACGCGTGATGCCGTGACCAAGGAAAATAGGGATTCAATTTTATATTATACCCCTTCGGGGGTGGAATTTTGAAAAACTGTGAGACACATATGTTTTCATTTTCTACCCGCAGCTCATATATCAAGTTTCATGGCTATAACTTGAGAAATTAAGGACTTTCATACAAACTTTCAACCCCTATTTCACCCCTTCGGGGGTAGAATTTCGGGATAAAAAGTATCCCATGTCCTACCTCGTAGTATGGGCTCAAATCGTGCCAAGTTTCGTTTGAATTCATTCAGTAGTTTCGGCGTGATGCGCGGCCAAGATACAGACAGACAGACAGACAGACAGACAGACAGACAGACAGACAGACAAAAATAAAAAAAATTACAGATTTGGCTTCAGTATCGAATAATGAGTGCCCTCCAAAGAAAATTTTCAAAATATCTTCAATGTACAGAATACGACATGTTACAGTTTTATTATAAGTATAGATTTGATGAAATATGACAATAGTACTATATGAGTTATGACTGTAAGAAGATGGAATTTCTACTCTCTAATATCGTAAAAAGTACTTCAAAATTTACTAGTATTTCGTATTAAGTATATACATAAATGTAAACGTATAGATTCTACCTATAAATCTGTATAGTTTGAGAAAACCTTTAACATTCGTAAGCGTACAATTCAATAAGAACCCCAATGGTTCTATTCGACAGCTCTAAATTACCCTGACATAGTGCTGGGACATTATTTCATGGCCCCGTTTGCTCGCGTCCTACACTAGTTTACGTCTTCATAAAAAGAAAATATGGTAGACAGGCAGTGGCGGGGCAAGACCTAAATTTGATGTGGGCAAGATACATTTTGCGAGGCCCCCTGATGGATGACGCAAGAGGACGGATTTTGTTGAAAAAAAAAATTTGCAGCTACACTGATTAAATTACATTATACTTTTTACTATGCAAACATAGGTAAAAAGTACTAAGTTTTTCTGGTAAAAAGTACCAAGCATAGTTGGTAAAAATTACTAAGTTAGGTACTTGGTAAAAAGTACAAAGATTCTTGGTAAAAAGTGCCAAGTATTGGTAAGACGTATTGGTACTTTTTACCAAGTAACTTGTCCGTCCGTCCATCCGTCCATCCGTCCGTCTGTCAGAGCCTTATAACTTTAAATATATTATGTAAACCTATGGCTTCCAGCCGAATATGGCTTAAAAAGTTATAAAAATCTTTATTTCAGGGGGGCTCTCATAGAAGCGAATGCGAAGTAAAATATTTTTTATAGCGTTACATAGAGTTGCGGAAAGATAATAAAGATAATTAGGAATAGAGTCCAAAAATATATTTTTTTTAAATTTTCCTTATAAATGACGGGGGCTTTTAAAGTGGAGATTTTCTAACGTCCAAAGTTGACCTCAATTTTCTGAAAGGCTGAGCCTGAAACTTGATCAATTATTTGAAATATATCCTGTTACCTGTACTTCAACAACAAATACTAAAATTAGATAAATAATAAATATTATTTATTATTTTATTACTAACTTATGTTAGTGTTGAGATAGTAATTATTTTATGCAAAGTAGTAAGTAGACTTCATAGGAAGCATGGTCACAAAAAAAATCGGAAGAAGCACTAAATATAAAGAAAAAAAATTTAACATTCACTCCCTCAGAAATCTCCTAAAAAAACTTTAAAAAATTATAACTCGAAAACTACCAAAAATCGCTGAACATACATGGGGTATTTTCTGATAGGTCTATGTACGAGGAATCAAATAATTTTCTTTGGACGTCACTATTTGGGCCAGCCTGTATAATAAGCTTCCGGAAGTTTAAAAAGGGTGGAAAAAAAATTTAACTAAAATAACTTTTGTTAACAAATTTTTAAATTAATAAATTTACAATTTTTGAAATTGTTTATTCAAACATTAGTAAATCGACGTCTGATCAATTTTATATGCATAAAAGGGTAATTGAAGAAGTATAATTATTTTTAAAATAGTGGTTGAGACTTATCCAACCACCACCACTAAGAAAAAATAATTCTTAAAAAAAATAAAGAAATACGTTGTTTTTGCTTGAATCCACGTCGCAATATTTACAAACAAGTGCTGAACCTTGCGATGCGTTGCCGGCTGTTGTCGATTGTCTATTCATTTTTAGTTCTTAGAATCATGCAATCGATTTTTGTTTTTACAGATTATTTTAAATTTAAATGTTAAAAGAGTAAATAAAATATTATATTATCGTGGTGAAATGAAATAAAGGCTTTCAAATTCATCCAATGTTGATTTAATTGATTAGTTATTTCAAAAATAACTGAATTAATTTAATTAAAAATAAAATAATATTAATTTGCGCACAATATTATATACCTACCTAGTACACAGAGTGATCATTTACAATAAAATACGGTTTGGAAAAAAAAAATAAATATTTTTTACCAAGATAGTAAGTAAGTATACTTGGTACTTTTTACCAGAAAAACTTAGTACCTACTTTTTACCTATGTTTGCATAGTAGGTAAAAAGTACTTTGTAATTTTCGTAGGTAGGTTTCGTGGTAGGTTATTATTGCCAGATACTTGCTAGCCGGTGTTTTTATTATTGATTGCTAGATGAGTAATTATATCGATATAATCTATATTTGCGTTCGCGGGCCTTGGAGGCGCGAGGCCCCTTGGACCGCGAGGCCGTAGGCGGTGGCCCACGTCGCCCACGCCCTCCGCCGCCTCTGTAGACAGGTGTTTACCGGGAACGAGGCAAGGCACTTATATAGGTATTTTAAATCTTATCTAGCTCAGGGATTTATGATTATTTATGATACGTATAATTTTTTGAAGTGAAAACTTCCTTAGCCGCGTTGAGCACTTTTCTGTAGGGGGTAAACTTGTGGATTCGCGTCACCGACACCGTCACCGACACCGCGCCTCGCGTTGTTACGAAGACAAAAGGTCTTAAATATAAATATACTACATTCGTAATTAAACTTTAATGGCTTAGTTTTAAGGTTTATATTTTAATTTTTTTTTTAATTCGTTTTCACTTCTATCGGCAGTCCCTATGACTGCCAATTTTTTATTTGTTTATTACCAGAAACTTCAAAAATAACACACAAACATTGAAAGGAGATGCACAAGGACAACTTATTTCTTGAAGAGATTTCTTCCAGATGCCCCAGAATATGAATATTAAAAATAAGATAAAAGAAAGAAAACTGCATGAGGTAGGTATTTTAAGATCATTTGCAAAAAGGGAAGGATCTTTCCTTTACAATTGTTCGATGATGAGACAACGTCTTATGTGGATGCTCTTATTTTGCCCCCTACATTGTATTTAGTTAATGAGTTTGAACGAAAATATAACGGTAAAAATAATTCTTCCAGACCTTCTGCTCCCGTCGATAACTAATTATTGCCGATTAATGCTAATCCCTGGCTACATGAATTTTCTCATAGAGCCAAACTTAACGATGTTTCTGAGTTTAGAGCGGCATTTATTAGGAGTTAGTTTAAGCTAAAACGCTCCAAAATGGCCGCGGAATACGTTATGAGACAAACATTAAACAGTTGCAAAACTCATTAGTTTGGGTCTAACGCGGTAATGCTTTACGAGAATATTACGTATATTATAATAACCATTCGCTGATACAGACTACGAGTATAGTGGCGTGAAATATGGTTTCAACAACAATTTTGATTAAAGCCTTAGTATAGCGTGTGTCTTCATCAGTAATTTAAAGTTTAAACTGTGGTTTAAACGTAATTCTATAACAGACAGGCAGATAGACAGACAACATTCTATCTGTTTCAGATGCCGTAACAGGCAGAATGTTTTGGGCTCTGTATATATACTTCCATACTTAATATTATAATAATTGCAAGAGTGTCTGTTTGTCTGCTACGCTATCTCGGCTCATCTGTTTAACGGACTTTTTCGAAAGTTGGTACAGAGATAGGTTCTATCCAGGAGAAGGATATTATAAGCTACGTTTTAGTCCCGGAAAACAATGAGTTCCCACGGGATATTTCTAAAACCAAATCGATCACCAGGTTGATATTAAAGTTTTTTATTAAAAATTTCAAATCATATTACATATTATCAATTTAATGTAGGTACAGAAATAGTCCATTTACATTTTCAGTGTATCTACCTAAATCTGCGTAATCACTATCACATAATAATATAAGAGACATAAAAAACATTATTTAGAAAATTTGTAAGAAATAATCCAATAATTATTGACTATTGTCCATACTAATATTATAAATGCGAAAGTGTGTCTGTCTGTCTGCTACGCTTTCACAGCCCATCTGTTTAACCGATTTTGATGAAATTTGGTACAGAGATGTATCCCGGGGATATACCGGAAAATTGAAGAGTTTTCGCGGGAATTGAAAAAACTTAATCCACGCGGACGAAGTCGCGGGCATCATCTAGTAACTATATAAATCAAGGTATTTTTATCTAATAGGTACGTCATATCTTAAGGCTTACTGGCCACATTCAATAAAATAGGTCTGAACCGCCGTTCTTCTGATTAAGTGTCACTTCGGGATATTTTTACGATAACATCTTCCGTGAAATGGGTTCCTACATCGGTGGAAGGGTAGATATAGATATTTCTCGTTACTATAAACCATAAATACATACTTGTACTTAGGATGCGATAAACTATGATTTATAAAAAAAAAAACATACGCGCCGAATTGAGAACCTCCTCCTTTTTTGGAAGTCGGTTAAAAACTTGTCTACTTGCTTGTGTTTTTACAAACACTCTAGTTATTAATTTTAAGTTATAATTTAGTACCCTAATAATAATATACATGCCATGTCCACATCGAGAAGACTCAATTATTGTAAACTAGATGATGCGTTTTGATTCCCGCGGGAACTCCTTAATTTTCCGGGATAAAAAGTAGCCTATGTCCGGGATAACCTATCCCTGTACCAAATTTCATCAAAATCGGTTAAACAGATGGTCCGTGAAAGCGTAGCAGACAGACTGACAGACAAACGGACAGACAGACACACTTTCGCATTATAGTATACATGTTTCGCATTATATTTCGTCGCTTCATTCTTCAGATATAATCTTATCAGATAATATCTTCGAATGAAGCGACTATAATAATGATCGAACTTCACTTCAGGAAGTTCGTTTGATCATCTATTATATAGGATACCTTTGGAGAAATAAATAATAAGAATAATGAAAACTAAGATCAATACTAATCGATTTAGATAGTTGGCTCTTTCATTATTTTTGATTATTTACAAAAAATGATTAAGTTTTCATACCTAATCTTAAAAATCTCTTTGTGAAAAATAACTTTTTACTTAGGTATCAATATTATTGATACCTAATTGGTCAGTTTTGGAGGAGGCCTACACCCATGAGGGTTTCTCATCTTCACACCAATAGATAGAAGTGATAAAAGAATAGGAATTAAGAAATTAGTAAGTAATAGTAAAAGGTAAATTAAATTATATATTGTATTAACTAATTATCCAAATATACTCTTCTTTATTGTAGGTTTTTTAAATAATGCATGTACATTATTGTAAAATTAGTTATTAGTTAATGTAATTTGTTTTTATTAGTAAATGATTGAGTAATAGTAAATATAAGTAAATATAAGAAATGTTAAGTATAGTTGTGACAAAGAAGATAATATGTACCTATATTTTATAATGAATGTAATAGTTGTGAAGATAAGGATAATAAAAGGCTTATTTATTTATTTATTTATTTATCAATATTATGTTCTAACGAAAGCCACCCGACCATCAAACACTTTCGGCCCTGTTTAATGGCGAAACTTCAGCATTATTCAGTAATTTAATTAAATTTTGCCTTGAAATCTTCTTATCTTTTGTCAATGCAAAGGTTTGAATAGTTATTCCCAGTTCGTAAGGCGTACTAGTTCAATATGTCTCAAGTTTTACGCAAATATGACTGGGAGACTAAGACGTGCCTAATTGTTTTTATTAACACTAACTGTAATACTAGACAGAGTTCCAGCCAAGCGTTCCTGCCAAAAGTCCTATGCTCTAAACTTCTATAGGATCCAGAAATTATTTTGTCTTTTTTTTCTAACCACACTGAGATGGTGATGAATTTAACACCTATGTAAATATGTCGCATGCACCATACTATCCATAGTCCATACTAATATTATAAATGCGAAAGTGTGTCTTTCTGTCTGTCTGTCTTCTACGCTTTTACGACCCATCTTTTCAACCAATTTTGATAAAATTTGGTACAGCGGTAGATTGCATCCCGGGGAGGCGGGGGAAGGACATATAGGCATTATCTCGGAAAATTAAAGAGTTCCCGCGGGAACTAAAGGGTTCCCATCAGAACCCTTAATCCACGCGTTTGAAGTCGCGGGCATCAACTAGTGGCAAAATAAAAATGATTATGAAAGCCTAACTTTCTTTTAGACTTTTGTCCTTCCAAAAGTATTTCCTCTCAAAATGCAGTACATTTCTTGTCCCGAATCAGACAACTGCAAATTCCTACCGAAATCGGGAAAGGAAAAGTTCTCTCTTTAGAAATAAAGAGTTTTTGAAAGAAAATACAGAAAGAACGTTAGGAATTTCCCACAGGCATGCTCCGATAATATGAGTATGCTCAACCGATGAATTTTAAAAAAAAGAATCCCTCGATACCAATCGTTACCTTTCAACTTTCTTTAACGTATTCACGAAACAGCAGAATGGGAACTATTCTCAACTGCAGCTCATTGGATGCAAATTGAAATAAATCTTTTGCTTCTAGAATTAAAGTCGACAGTAGATTACAACGTATTTAATTAACTTTCCGCTACTCTGTGGAGTTTCCTTCCGATTTGTTTACGGCACATTCAATAAACGTTTCCGGCTTTTTGATTTTGATTTCCTCGTCGCATTTGTTTTGCTATTGACTTCTGATCGTTTGAATATAATGTTCTGAACGATTTGTTCAAACTTTTATTAAAATGTTTGTGTGTAACCAAACATTTTGTGTTGTGTGTGTGTGGGAATAATCGCATGATATTACACAATACCTTACTAATATTATAAATATGAACGGTTGGATATTTAGATGGTGGGGAATGGAGATATATTATATCTGAATTCACATATCTAATACCTAGTTGTCATTTTATTCCACAAAATTAAAAAGTTCCCGCGGAAATCAAAAACTTTAATCTACGCGGACGAATTCCATTGTCTTAAGCACATGAGTATGGAGGTTTATCTACCCTGTGGTCTTAAGTGTTTATTTCATCATGTCATCATTGCCATTTTAGTACAGGAGCCCTGATCCAAACTAAATCGACATATAAATATAATAAATAATGCGAAAGTGTGTCTGTCTGCAATCGTCATCATCATAATATCATGGCCCTCCCGCTTAAGATATTTTGACACTACTTATTTAGTACATAAATATTTAGTTGCATCCCAAAATTCAAAAGTGCTTTTGAATCGTCAAATGAATCTACCACTGCAAAGATGGGCTACTTGGCTACTATATTTATCACGAAAAATCAAGTGATTCCCACGACATTAAAAAAGATCCGTAGGTACGGAAAATGTCGCCGGCACATCTAGGAACACAATATTAATGAAAGAATATTAAACATGTTTTAATAAAGATAATATTATGAAAAAAATGTGAAGTATTTTTCCTCTTAACATCATATAAATGGCATTTTCTACAAAATATTTCCTCCAGCTATGATTTTCTGAGGTAATATTATGTCAATCAAATAAAATTAATATTGAAACCCACCAGCCTACAATATTAATTTTACTGTCATTAGCAATAAAGATGATTTACCAAAAATATAATAATGTTGATCTATTTTCGGACTCTTCACGTTTGCACGCTTAGCCTATGGCCAAACGAGCGTAATATTATGAGTTGCAAGTCTCGTATTTTCTGTTGCGTAATTTGAAAGAAAAGAAAGAAAAAAACATTTATTTCCAAATTATGCCACACATAAATTGCTTACCTACCTGAAAAGGTAGATCACCGATCTAAACACTTCACTTAAAAAAACAACTCAAGCAGAAGAGGCGGAGGAATAAACTATATTACGTATGGTACAACCCGAAAAATGGTCCAGGCTCAGCATAATGCTGTATGTCAATAATTTCGGACCAACCGAAATGCTGCTGAACTGCAAGTCGGTCGGTAGTCGGGCGGACACGTTGGGCGGACAGAAAAAACTCGCACATTCATTTTGATATTAACAGGGAAACAAAATGTGTTACCTGCTCCTTTACCTCGCGAACTAACCTACACATTTTCAAAAAGTTTTTCACGGACCTTAGAAATTGCTGAACCGGTTTTGACGGGGTTTTCGAACAGTTAGTAATCATAGGCTTAGGCTACTTTACAAAACTCGGAAAGTTAAGTCTTTACGCGAATAAACTGCTAACAGGCGCTCAACTCAGTCACCGACCGAAATTCGGTCGTGTTTTAGTGCGCGTGACACGTCGAACTTCTTTTGAGTCGTCGTGTGGCAGTTTAGAACTTTTGTATGAAACAGAATAAAAGAAATTATTATTTTTCCCATGTTGTAGGTACAGATAAAAAAGTAACCATTTGATCACATAATCGATTTATCTACATACTGTAATATGTATCATGTCTGTTACAAATTGCTAGTGAGGCCCAATTTCATACATATCCTTTTTAATTTACTATATCACTACTTTTAATATGACCTATCGTCAGCGGCGAGCTTTAGTATAGCCTGGGGCCATACTACCATCGCTTAAAGCCGTATCGTTTTAATATTTTTGACGTTTTGTTTTAGAATTATAATCATTATTTTAAAGACATCAAGTTACCTACATGACTTATAACTATAATTTCAAAATAATACACTATTACCTATTCTGTAATAATACTGCTTTAAACGTTTGTAGTAAACCCCCTGCTCTAGAGAGCGAGTCAATAACAATCAAGAAATAGGTAATTTGGGCATAGCGTGAGTTGGAATACCCGTAATGAGGGTTTCGTGCGGTTCTTATGAACATCGTTAGCCTCGTGGGATAATTCACTATCACCTGCGTATATTTATAATTTTAGGGTTCCGTAATAAACTTCAACTTGGAATAGGGATGATGCCTATATAAAAAATTAAGCTAAGCTTATTAAATTAAGCTTTCTGTATACTTATCTCATTTTTGGTATGTGTGTGGATTGGTTCCTTTTTGCATAAGTAGGTCCTATTCATCGAGTCGGAGCCGGTCGGAGTGGGGGGTGTTAGGTTATTTTCGTTACGGAATTTCTGGATTCGGTCTCCACGCTCAAGGCCCGCGATAGAAGCTATGCAATAGCTTAATATTTCTAACTGATTATTAAACAGAGTGCGTTGAAATTTGATGACGTCACAACAGTGAATTTCATACAACTTCCATACTAGAAGTGCGTTTTTTAAGTTTGATAAAGAGTTGCTGATTTGATTGAGTTGTCATCATCCCTGTTAATTTATTCGAACTGAGTAACATTTTATAGTTTTTGAACGTTATTAGCGCTTGTCTAATTTAACAATATGTAACGAATAAGCATCGTTATGGTGATAATTAATTACTAAAACCCTAAGGCCACATGAATATTATTTTATGGTCTGACCTATGCTCTAACTTAACCTTACCTTACTTTAGGTTATTTGTTTAACATTTACTACATTAGGTCTTCAAATATATAAATTAATTAATTTGGTAAGAAAGCATAAAGGGTCTCAAAAGTATTTTTCTTTTGTGTAACCACAATTAAATCTCTTTTAAAATCATTATGAGGTCTTAAAAAATACTGTTTAAAAGTTTTATCTACTAAAAGCATAGGTAAGGAACCCTTCCATAAACTAACTGACCGTAACTGAAACTGACTAACATATTCGTAACTGGCCAGTTTTTCTTATAATATTCGTAACATAGTTTCTAATAGAATTTTTCCATGTCATGCCACGTTTTGCGTTTCTCAGTCAGGAAATAGGGGCTGTAAAACATTTCTCTTGTGCAATTCAATTTCTAAAGCAATTTTTCTTTAGCACAAATTGCATACTTACAGGTAGGTACCTACGTGCAAATTTTCATGCTTTAATCAAAAGAAAACAAGAGTTATTTTGCAATTTTATTGCGCGTACATATTTTGCATACAAAGTGCCTACTTGCAAGAGTTGCTACGAAACTATCATGAGTGTAAGACTAAAAACTGTTTTTATTGTCCGGCGGCGATCCAATATTTTATTATATTTATAAAAAGTTTTTCTCGGACCGAATCTTAAAAATGGCTGAACCGGTTTTGGCAGGATTTTCGAAGAGTAAGTAATCATAGGCTTAGGCTACCTTTAAGGCTTAGGCTAGACTACAGACTCTTAAAAAGTAGTAGTTAGTTTTAGATAAATACATAAGCTGCGGGCAAAAATTATTGTAGTTAGTAATATGGATAGTAAGTACTTGTACAAGTTCAATGTGCTACGTAAGATACAAGAACCTCCCACAGGAGGATCTTGAATATCTTAATCAAGGTAATAAATTGTTATACTCGTATGTCACTGTTAATGGAATAATGGAAAACTTAATTAAAGCAAAGAGTCGTGTCATGTCATTTAAATTGACATTGATATAGGTTTGCGCTTAGCCACGATAAGATGGTACGTGAAGATACCCTACATCCATAGAGTTGTTATATTACTAGATGAGTTGGTTTACAGCAAAATGATAATGATGTAATGGTTTACAGCAAAATGATAATGATGGAATGATGTAATGGTAATGATGTAATACAGGAATCGGTAAGGGAAATTATAAGAAACCTATGTAAAACCTTATACCGGCTGTAAAAATTCATACTGTAACGGAAATATCCATATTTTTCGCATCTATATGGTACTTTATGTCCAATAAATATTGATATGCATACGCCCGCTATGGTGTCGTTCTGATTCGAAAACCATATTGATTTTTTCGTTTTCTAATCGTTGGAGTTCTACTATTTTCGCATCAAAGCTCGAAATAAGAATTGGTAGGCATATGTTTTAATTTTTAGTAAATACTAGCTGATGCCTGCGACTTCGTCCGCGTGGATTGAGGTTTTTCGGTTCCCGCGGGAGCTCTTTAATAAAAAAAGCCTATGTGCTATTCCAGACTATAATCTATCTCTGTGCCAAATTTCATCCAGATCCGTTCAGCTGTTGGAGCGTGATTGAGTAACAAACAGCCATACATGCATACATCCATACATCCATACATCCATCCAAATTTTCGCATTTATAATATTTATATTTGATCTGTTGAAATAGACTTTAATGGAACTCATATACGGTCTTCTAGTAAAAATCTAAATACTTAACAAAAAACATCTCAAGCTACTTTTTAACGAGCTAAAGTTCGAAACCCTTAAACCTCCTCTTAACCCTTCGTCTGAAGAGAAAGGGAGATTATCTCTAACACTCTTTTCATCATACACTTCGATTAAAGTGTAGCAATTTTTTTTTTTAATTTCACTTGTTAAGCTATTCAAGCTAGATGAAACTAAATTAATTACAAAATTTTTGATCCTATTGTAAATAGGTATAGTTTGTCTAGTGTAGTGCAAAACGGAGCAAAAAAAGTCGGATATTACCCATTTGTTTTTTTTGTTGATACTTTGTAGTTCCTATACCGAGTTCTAGTTATGTGCCTTGAGTTTTGTATGTACGTCAGTGTTGCCAGTATGTAAACTCGATTCTGTTTTAGTTTAAAAAAATATCAGTTGTAAATTGAATCATTACTGAAACGTGAAATCCGGAATGTGTACTTACTAGCTATACATCCTCCTCTTATTTTAGCATTTCCATGATCGTTTATTTTAGAATTTAGCCTATAATTTATCTTTTGGGAAGCTTTATTTTCACCCAAATGGAGCATAGTCAGCACATATTATATATCTGCATAAAAAAAATTTCACCGAATCTATACCTACTTATTATTATAAATGCGAAAGTTTGGATAGATCGATGTATGGATGGATGGATGTTTGTTACTCAATCACGCCAGAACGGCTGAACGGATCTGGATGAAGTTTGGCACAGAGATAGATTATAGTCTGGAATAACACATAGGCTACTTTTTATCCCTGAACATTAAAGAATTCCCGCGGGAACCAAAAACCTTAATCCACGCGGACTAAGTCGCGGACATCAGCTAGTTTAATAATATTTTATTGATTATAATCACACATCCGGTGAGTAAATTCGCTAGTTCAATTTAAACCAATTAACACCTCGTACATTATGGCATACTAGCTGATGCCCGCGACTTCGTCCGCGTGGATTGAGGTTTTTCGGTTCCCGCGGGAACTCTTTAATTTTCCGGGATAAAAAGTAGCCTATGTGCTATTCCAGACTATAATCTATCTCTGTGCCAAATTTCATCCAGATCCGTTCATCCGTTGGAGCGTGATTGAGTAACAAACATACATCCATACATACATACATCCATCCATCCAAACTTTCGCATTTATAATATTTATTTGATTACCTGTGATATTACTGCCGATAAAATAATATTTCGTATGCATGTACCTAATTTCGTTGGCGCAATCTAAAAGAGGTCTATGTCACAGTAACAGTGGGTGCACATTGGCTGATGATGATGATATACTTAATTCTTCTAAGCCCGCTACCATCTTTGACGGCATCATCACCTACCATTATGTGAGATTGCAGTAAAGGGCTAACTTAGCGTGCATTCTAGAGACGAATATAGCTACGAGACGACGGATACTTTTGACCCCTAAAATAAAAAATAAAACTTTAAATGTTACAACTTTCGTACTTGGAGTAGGTATACAGTACTTTCCCACTGACTTTTAGGTATTTTCGTGTCTTTGAATAAACACAAAAATGGTAAAGGACGTGGAATTTAATCTCCTAGCTCTGCCAAAGATGCGGGCGAATAATTCATTTGGGACTTGAATCACATACTGAAATTAGATTTTTGCTCACATCCCAGATTTTCACTGGAATCTTGGCTACCCTATATTCAGGTCAGAGCCTCGGAACGGCCGCGTCCTGTGGGACGCATCTGCATAGCAATAGTCTATTGAAGAAACGTGTAAATTTAATGCGTAAAATATTCTGGGCCGACTATGATTATTTATTTATCGAGTAGCTCTTTTTAGTCTTTTGAGTAGCTCTTAGTTTTTTAGTTGTAGTTTTTATATTATCATGATTTTTACGTGGTTATAGTTAAAGACCTATAAAAAGAGAAAAGTGACATAGGCACTTCCTACACTTACCTACTTATAATAGATTTTTCTGCCGGAAAATTGATAAGTCTCTGGGGCATTTTTATAAAAGAAAATCCACGCGAATGAAATTGGGTATTATGTATGAAGTTTAGGTTCAAATGAGCCCGTATGAGTCACCGGTAGTTTTGGTAGGTCTCAAAAAGCACAATATGGGCAACAAATAACAATACGTATTGCACAACTCGTTCGTTTCACTTCTTACGAGGGTCCCAATGGTTAATAAAGAATGGCTTCCAAAAAGTTTATTTTAGACTACCACAATGACATAAAAATGCACTTCTTAATTAAGATTTTATTAAAATAATATTTAGGAGTTGGTTCTACAGAAGTAAAATTAAAACTGGACGCGGACACGGAATGAATTTCAAATTTTTCTTTCCAGAATGAAATTCAATAAGGCACCGTTTGTTAGGAAAAGCGCTCTCTATTTCACCCAAACAAAATAATGAATTTTCCTTACTACTGAGGAAGGTTTGCCTCGCTTTTCAGCTATTAGCGACGGTAAAGTAGGAGCTGGTTTTAATAAAGGCTATCACAGACGACCGATACTAATAACTAGTCGCGGTCCCACAAAATTTTCCCCACTCAGCGAAAGTTTTAATAAAGGGGATTGTGGCTAATATATAATATATTAATACTAGATGATTCCCGTGACTTCGTCTGCTTGGATTAAGATTCCTTGATTCTCGCGGGAACTCTTTAATCCTCCCCCTAAAAAGTCTATGTCCTTCCCCGGGATACAATCTACCCCTGTACCAAATTTCATCAAAATCGGTTGAGCAGATGGGCCGTGAAAGCGTAGCAGACAGGCAGACAGACACGCTTTCGCATTTATAATTTAAGTATGGATATATTCAGATTTTCAGATTTATTTAGATAAAGAGATCACAGTACAGAAATAATTACATCAGTAAGTGGGACAGTGATTTCCGCACTAGGATTCCCTGTATCATGTACAAAATACCTAGAATGAAAAACCAACTAACAAACCCATTATCGCTTTTTTTTACATTTGTAGGATATGGTAACATTTTGAATTTTGAATATAGTAACTGCTGTCTCTTGCCGGCTCTTCACACTATAATCTGCGTCCCAAATCTATGACAGACTCTCTACTCCTAAAATCCATAGGTTTATGTGAAAAGAAAGGTTTTAACAACAGTCGGTGAAATGAAATGAAATGATTTTATTTCATGTAGGACAACTTGTGCCACTTATGATAAGTCGTAAGACTTTACCACCGGTTCGGAAAACTGATTCTACTGAGAAGAACCGGCAAGAAACTCAGTGTCAAACAGAAATTGGTCTCAGACGTAAATCGGTTGTCTGCGTTGCGGGTAACCCTTGATATTGCTTGGTGCGCTAACGAGGTGCCCTAAAGCTTTGTTCACACCCCACTACGGAACCATTGTGCCTGTACCGCTCGTGCGGCTTGGCCTAGTTGCTTTATGAGAATATCAAAATACTCACCGTTTCGCAAGGTCGAATAACCTTGGCAAATACTTTTTTTCTGAACATTTTTCCTTGCAACTTGCTGTTATCACAGACAGAATAATAATCTTGTTACTAATATGTAGAGTTAGGGTCGTCAAAAACGTTTGTAATGTTACCATAATATTTTGCAGAATCAAGGTAATATTACGTATGTGTTTTTTAATGTATCTACCTATCTATATACTTACGTCATATCCACCACCATCACCACTACAGCCCATTAACGTCCCACTGCTGGGCACAGGCCTCCACTCTCATAGGAGGGAGGGAATTACAGCTTAGACCCACCACGCTGCTCCAATGCGGGTTGGCGGGCTCTTACGTTATATACATACGTCATATTATAAATACTTGTTTTTAACACAATTAAATAATAATAGCAAAGGTGGAGACCCTGCGCATGGCGTTTGCTGGATTTAATTATATGTTTGTTGTTTTTTCATATAATTATGTAAGTATTTTTTTGGTTTTAATGAATGTAAGCGGTTCTTGGCTCATTAATTTGGTAAATACCTACACATAATAGAATAAAACAAGTGAACGAAATCTTATATTATATACTTTATTAGCTAATACTGTTCATTGGATTCCCTAAGAAGCTTATGCTTACCTCAATTTATGAATAGGGCTTAGATCCTTATTAGTAGAGATGGTCCATAACAGGTACAATAGGGAATCGATTTCATCTGCTACTGCTACAGTGAAGTATCAGTTACAATAGCCTATTCCAAGAACAGACAGGAGCGGTGGGTTTTATCTTAATTTCAATGTATCCAAATGTATTTAATACTAGATGATGCCCGCGACTTTGTCCGCGTTTATTAAGTTTTTTTGTATTCCCGCGGGAAATCCTTAATTTTCCGCCTATGTCCTTCCCCGGGATACAAACTGTTCCTATGCCAAATTTCATTCATCGGTTGAACAGATGGGCGGTGAAGCGTAGCAGACATACCGACACACAGACAGACACACTTTCGCATTTATAATATTAGTATGGATTTAACTGATATAACCGTGACAGGATTTGAAGAGGTGTAACATGCACGCCCTATCTATAACAATAATTATCTCAGAAGATAAAATAGCTTGTAACAAACTTTTTCAGTTCATTTTAGTACTTTCTTACACAAAAGAATTATTAAAAACTTGTAAAACAACTAGTTTTGGATAACCCTAGATCTAAATTTCCAATGAATTTGAATCCTACAGTTAACCTTAGTCCAAGAAGCTCTTTGATAACATTCTACTAGCGTTATCCGTTTTCAATAAAAAGTTTTAAGAGAATTTCTTGGTTCTACGAGTACTAAAAGTTCTCAAAGGTTTTCTAGAGATAGCGAATTGAATTAGTCTAGCCAGTTTTCAAAGTTTTATCAATCTAATTAATTAAAGTACATCTTAACAAAAATAAAAGATCTTAGATCGAAAGGCTTTGGCTGAGTGTTAACTTTTCGTCGATGATATTCTATTAGATAAACTAGGTATATCCATACTATTATTATAAATGCAAAAGTTTGGATGGATGGATGGATGTTTGTTACTCAATCACCCCAGAGCGGCTGAATAGATCGGGGTGAAATTTGGCACAGAGATAGTTTCGAATAACACATAGGCTACTTAGATCGCAGTCAAGGGCTAACTTGTAGTGGTTAAAAAAAAAAAAAAGGTTCCCGCGGGATTCAAAAATCCTCAATCAACGCGGACGTAGTCGCGGGCATCATCTCTAGTAGCTTGATAAGTATGTGACTCATGCTATGTGTCGCACTGTTTGTTGCGTTTCAACAAATAAGCCATGAGAAAGTTTTTTCGCACGTGCTGCTGAATTACAAACACCCCGTTCTGAGGCGAGGTTCTGAGCATTTCACGTCCGTCCTAGAGATAGGATAGGACAAAACTTCCGCGTCGGAACTCAGAGGGGATTTAAGGTTTGTCCGGTAGAGCTGCAATCTCACCTGATGGTAAGTGATGATGCAGTCTAAGATGCTAGCGGGCTAACCTGGTAGGGGCATGGCAGTTATATTGAACCCATACCCCCATTCGGTTTCTACACAGCATTGTACCGGAACGCTAAATCGCTTGGCGGCACGTCTTTGCCGGTAGGGTGGTATCTAAATAGCCACGGCCGAAGCCTCCCACCAGGCTTCTTATTATCATTATTTATTTATTTTAATCACCTATACCTAAACTAAGCTACCGTTCAATAACTCAATAATTTTCCTTTATTAAATTCAAGTAGGTACCTATTCAGAAATGTTTTTTAATTATAAATAAGTAGCTTTAAAATGTTTCTCAGTTGCAAGTCAGAGTTAAAGTTGCGATGCGATTTTCGCTACATTTAAGTTTTTACTTGACAGCTATTACTGAAGTTTTTGTTCCTAAGTTTTACTTGCTTATTTCCAAAGCAAATACAACTGTTTGAAGAATATTCCATGTGTAATCACATAGTTTTGTTCTCATGTCCTAGACCACTTTTGCGACTTTTATTATTAGCTAGATGATGCCCGCGACTTCGTCCGCTTGGATTAAGTTTTTTTATCCCCGGGGGACTCCTCAATTTACCGGGATGTCCTTCCCCGTGATGTAACCTACCCATATACTAAATTTCATCTAAATCGGTTAAAAATATGGACCGTTAAAGCGTACGGACAGATAGACAGACAGACACACTTTCGCATTTATGAAATTAGTATTGATGTGGATGTATGGATTCACTAGATGATGCCCGCGACTTCGTCCGCGTGGATTTAGGTTTTGAATATCTCGGGGGAATTCTTTCCCAGATTTTTTTTCTGAGATAACAAGCAATTGTGGAACCAGCTTCCATCTTCTGTGTTCCCTAATGATTATAATATGGGGCTCTTCAAAGGGCGGATAAACAAATTTCTCAAAAGCCAGCAACGCATTGGCGGTTCCTCTGGTATATCTATCTATATATATATATATATATATATATATATATATATATATATATATATATATATATATAT
Source organism: Erebia ligea (assembly GCA_917051295.2). Taxonomy (NCBI): domain Eukaryota; kingdom Metazoa; phylum Arthropoda; class Insecta; order Lepidoptera; family Nymphalidae; genus Erebia; species Erebia ligea. The sequence continues at coordinate 12,083,362 of OU785236.1, forward strand.
ATATATATATATATATATATATATATATATATATATATATATATATGCTTTATATATATATGCTTTATATATATATATATATATATATATATATCTATAAAAAGCATATTAAGTCACTTTCTAGGTCTTCAAATGCGAGTCCATCCCTTGCTCTGTATCAACGTGATGGAAGGACAAACCAACAAACAAACACACTTTCGCATTTATAATATTAGTATGAAACTTACATTCGCTCGAGGGAAGTCGCCAGCGTCAGATAGGAAATCATATATTTTGGTAAGAACATTAAGTTTTAAGATTGGACGTCAGTAAAACCGTGTCGTCAGCAGGTCTGGGATATTTATTGCTCGCTTTCAATTTTACGATATTTGTCCAAATTCCCCTGTTGTTTACCACCGACCACCGACAACTTGCGTAGCGTGACGTTCTCTATTTTATTTTTTAAAGATTTAGCTTCTCTATTTATATAAAAGCGAATTACCACTTACTCACTTTAGTGTGCACTTTGTATGACCTATATTTCTATATTTTAAAGTTGTCCTGAAAATACAACAATTCAAAAATGCCAACAAGAAAAATCTGAAGTTTATTTATTCATTTTTTCCTTTTCGTAAAAAGAATAAGTATTTATAAGCACGCACACATTGTGCCGAGTGTGTCGAGAGTGTGCGTTTGCAACCCGAAGCGGTCGGACGTATCGGGTGCGCAGAGGCGGAGGTCAATGACCTCATATATTTACGATGGCGGCCGGTGCGAATATTGTTAAATGTAATAACTGCAATGTGGTGGTAAATGAGGTGCTTTGTTTTATTCAAAACAAGTTGGATATAATGGACCATATAAGTTTGGTGCAGCTGTGTGTTGAAGGATTCGAGGAAGAAGAGATATGTTGCGCTAAGACACTGCTTCAGCAGGCTGTGCCCTCAGCAAAGCGCATGATGCAGCGCAAAAGTAAAGGAAAGGCAGGCAGGGATGTGGAGGATATTATAAATCTGTTTAAATCAGTAGATCCAGAGTTGGTGCCGATTTTTGTGGCCCGAGAGCTCCAAAAGCTTCCTCCAATAACTTTCGATCACATAGATGCAACGAGACTTCTAAAAGACCTCTTGGTCTTAAAAAGGGAGCTTGACCATGTAAAAGTTAGTTATGTAGCAAAGGAGGAACTCCAAAACTTAATCTCCGAGCAAAATTATGTAGGTAAAAAACGAGGAGGATGTTTAGTAAATAGTTTTGTAATGTGCGATAGTGGTCCAATGGGCTTAACACAGAATACCTACTGTAGTTTAGAAGAGGACGTTGAACCTAAGGCCGTTAAACAAGCGGCAAAGTCAGTGACCGTTAACAAGAGTGACGTCGTTTTCAAGGCCCCGCAAGGTCAAGCGCATATATCTGTCTCGCCCGATGCCAAGGAGAAGGCATATATGAGTCTCGCTTGTGCGCCGCCCGAGTGCAACGGTCGGTACGACGCTGCTTCGAACAAACCGGTTGGATTGGAAAAAAATATGCGGTCGCATGCGAATTGCGACGCGCTAGATGTCCCGCTCTTACGCAGCGAGCACGCTGCTAGCAGCGATCTCGCTTCAAATTATCAAGAGAGGAGGAAAGAATCAACACGAAAGACTGAAACGAAAATAACATCGCCTGCACCGCAACACGGCATCCTGCTTCCACAAAGCGCGCATAATAAATGCCTAAAAGAAAATATGCCAACGGCAGTTACGAGTGATTCATGCGTCTGTACGCCGTCCCAGGCCGAGAGATATACATTTGCGGATGTCGTGAAGGAAAAAGGTAATTCTAGTATGGAGGAAGGATGGACACAAGTTAAGTATAATAAAGGAAAAAATAAGTACAAGTTTAGAGGTAACCAAGGTAAGGGAGCGACGGACACGCAAGGAAGTTTTAAGGCCGCAGAGATTAAAATACCTTTTTATATTTATAATGTAGACAAAGGCGCTTCGATAGAGGATATTACGAGGCACATATATCAAAAGACTAACGTAAAGGTAGAACTGTCAAAAATGAGAATGAAACAAGCTAAACAATACGAAGCTTATAAGTTTGATATTCCTATACGTAAGTTGTCGGTGTTTATGGATGAGAATGTATGGCCCGAAGGCGTAGCTTTTAGGCGATACATATACTTTAAATATAATGCGAGTAATCCAGCCCAGGCTAGCGCGTTGGAGGCTAACTTACCTACTATTAATGGATAAGAAGTCCCTACATATAAAACTTATTAGCTTTAACTGTAAGGGTATTAAGAGATCTCGTGAATGTGTGAACTCACTGTGTCAATCGGCAGACGTAATAGCCCTTCAAGAGACCTGGCTACTGCCTGATGAAATACCTATACTTGGAGATATAGATAGTGATTTCATGTACACGGGTAAATCGTCTATGAATCTCTCTGAGGGCCCAGTGCGGGGTAGGCCCTATGGTGGTGTGGCGTTGCTATGGCGAAAAAGTGTGTTTACGTCAGTATCTATTGTGCAGTGTAATAATAGTCGTCTAACGGCCATAAAAGGGATAATTGAGAATCGAGAGTTACTATTTTTCTGTGTGTACATGCCTACGGACTCATCTGAGAACATTGCGGAATTTAATGAATGTTTCAGTGAGATTGTAGCTACGATTGAATTGTGTGATATTGAATCTGTGTACATGCTGGGTGATTTCAACGCGCATCTTGGCCAACTGTTCGTCGGTAGGGAGCTATTAAACTTTTGCTCAGACCAAGATTGGATATGTGCTGATGTTGCCAAGCTTGGCCGGGACAGCGACACCTACACCTTTGTTAGTGATGCGCACGGATGTCGGCGCTGGCTTGATCATTGTTTGGTGACGGAGGCGGGCTGGCTATCGATCAGGGATGTCAAGGTGCGCTATGATGTGTTCTGGTCTGATCATTTCCCGCTTGAGTTAATTTGCGATCTTGGTGTCACAAGAATAAAGTCTAGTTACATGAAGGTTGCAAAGCCTTCAGTTGTATCCGACCAGAATAATAACTTTAGAATTAAGTGGGGGGATAAAACCCAGATAGATATATACAATAAAATGTGTTCTAACCTACTTAAGACTATAGACTTTCCTGCTGAGTTAAGCGTATGTTGTGACAAAATGTGCGATGATCAAAGTCACAGGAGGGTAATTGATGAGTTATACCAAAGAATAGTTCAGGGACTCCGGAAGGCAGCGTACGCGAGTAACCAGCCTGGAAGGGTCGGCAAGGGTAGGCGGATCGCGGGATGGAACAGGTACGTAAAAGATATTCACAGGGAGGCTCGTGAGAAATTTCTTATTTGGAAAGGGCACGGTATGCCTTTTACTGGAGTAACTTATAACGATATGAGAGAAAGCAGAAGAAAATTTAAAAGTAAATTAAAATTTTGTCAAAATCATGAAGAGCAGCTTAAGATGGATGCGTTAGCGCAGCACCATAAGCGGAAGAATTTTAATACATTTTGGAAAGGAACAAATAAATTAAAGCCTAGAGGGGGCCTCCCTGTGAGTGTGGATGGAGAGACGGATGCAGAGCGCATAGCTAACATATTCAGTGAGCATTTTAGAGTACGCTCTACATTACGTCAGACTCAGACTTCATCGGACGTGTTAGCTCAAAGATCTGAACAAATATCGGATTCTTCTCTCTCGTTCAATGCCAAAGAGGTCAAGAGTGTGATAAAAAGCCTCGCGAGGGGTAAGGCTCCAGGACATGACGGGTTAAGTGTAGAGCATCTTGTAAATGCGGGGCCTCATATCTATCGTGTACTTGCGATGCTGTATACGTTTTGCATTCGTCATTCCTATCTCCCTGTAGACCTAATGAAAAGCGTAGTGGTTCCTGTAGTTAAAAATAAAACAGGTGATATCTCGGATAAATGTAACTACAGACCAATCTCTCTAGCCGCAATATTAGGAAAAGTGTTTGATGGTCTGCTTGATCGTCAACTTAGTAGGTATCTGAAGCTTAGTGATGCGCAGTTTGGTTTCAGACGAAACATGTCCACGGAAAGTGCCATACTGGCGCTCAAGCAGACTGTCAAGTACTATACGGATAGGAAAACACCCGTGTATGCTGCCTTTCTTGATCTTTCTAAGGCGTTTGACCTGGTTTGCTACGACCGACTATGGGAGAAGCTACAGAGCTTAAATGTGCCGTCTGAGCTGATTAGGATCCTGAAATTTTGGTATAGCTCACAATCTAATAGGGTTAAGTGGGCCGATGCTTACTCAGAACCATATAGCCTTGAGTGCGGCGTTCGACAGGGTGGCTTAACATCTCCTGCTCTATTTAACATTTATATTAACCAGCTGATTGATGGGCTTAGCGGGACTGGGATCGGCTGCTCGATTGATGGCTTCTTAATAAATAATCTGAGCTATGCAGACGATATGGTCTTGCTGACCCCATCAATTAGCGCACTCAGAAAGCTCCTCGAAATATGCGAGTCCTATGCTGCGTCACATGGACTCGTATATAATGTAAAGAAGAGTAAGCTATTGGTATTTAGGAGCAAAGGGTACGATGTTAACGACATTCCACCCGTTACCCTCAACGGAGTCGCACTTAGGAGAGTGACTGAATTTAAATATTTAGGGCACATCGTAACAGAAGATATGTCGGATGTTAAAGACATAGAAAGAGAGCGTAGGGCATTGGCGGTCCGAAGTAATATGCTGGCCCGCAGGTTTGCTCGTTGCAATAGAGAGGTAAAGCTTACTCTTTTTAAAGCATATTGCCAAACTCTCTATACGTGCAGCCTGTGGGTTTCATATACGCAGAGGGCTTACAATGACCTACGCGTACAATATAACAATAGTTTCAGAATGCTGATGGGGTTGCCGCGCTACTGCAGTGCGTCACAGATGTTTGCGGAGGCTTATACCGACGATTTTTATGGTATAATGAGAAAAAGAGCGGCATCTGTGATGAATAGAGTGCGCGGAAGCTCCAACAGAATTCTGAAAACATTGGTAGGAAAGTGGGAAAACCCTTTTATGAAGCACTGGGTTGGCTTGCATGTCAACTCCAAGTATCATAAGAGGTACAGGTACATAAACTAATGTGCATTTATTAAGTGTGAATTGTTTTTATTACTAACATAGTTTTTAAGATATCTTGTTACTAACACTAACACTGTATGGATTTTAAAAAAGATCTGAAATAAAGGTTTTATTTATTATTTATTATTATTAGTGTTATCGCATAGAAATTACAAATTCCCAAAATTTCCACTTCTGGGAATTGAACCTGGAACCTCCCACCTATATTCACATCCTACAGCCAAACAGTGCTAATCGCTGCGCCAGGGAGGTCGTCGAAGAATTGCCTTTAATTAAATGCTAAACACATTTTCCATGAAACGCGTTCTAATCAATCGTACATGAATATAGCATTAATTGCGTATTTTATTTACCTTTAGACAGACCGGGATTCCAATTTCCTCGTGTACCGAATATGAGTACACATTCGTTACGAGGTCGCCGCGGGAGATCCAATTAAGGCCCCGATATAATTTGTAATACCACACGTCGAGGCGATAGTTCATTAACACTCCACACGGGTACCGACGGATCGTTGGCAAAATATTCCTTATTTATTGCTTAGCGGAAATTCAATTAAAATATACTACTTGTTAGGTTGTACTAACTTACAAAGTAGACACTGTTATTACTAAGTTGAATAAGTTGGGGACATAGTTAAAAGAACCGATAGACGTTCGAGTCCCAAGGTAATATAATAGCAGGCCCACACCGGAGAGCTCAGCTTCTTTGTGTTTTATACGTGCGTGCGTGCACACAATTACAGAAATAAAAAAGCTTTCTATCTATTTAGTCTAGTTATCCTTAGACTTGAGTAAATATTGAACAGGTAAACAAATCGCAGTAATTTCTTAGAAAAATGCGACGCGCTTTTCCCAGTCCCGAATTAGATTTTTCACTCGTATTCTAGAATCTACTGTTTGGTTTCACTAATCGATCGAATAGCACTCCGCCACCACTACCAGCAGTTTGCTACTAAACTGCATTAAACTGTCCTGGAGGATCGAAATGGACATTGAAGTGCTAAAGGTCCACTGAGCACAGTCAACTTCCAGAGTGCTATTAGATCCACTGGTGGATCTAATACGCACCGCACGCGGTAGATTCTAATGGAGTTGAAGTATTACAAGATCCACCCATACCAATGATGGATCACCGTGAAATCCAGAATGCTATTCAATCCACTGGTAGATCCAGTCAGTTGATCCTAGTGGAATTAGGGTATATTTTCAAAGACGACAAGTCTGCTGTCTGCGTGGCTTGTGCTTCAATATTAAGTCTAACATTGTTACTTTATATCGGCTTTATACCTTTCCGATAACCTAGCGGCGTCGGGCTAAGTAATAATCCGAAGCATTTATAGCTTTCAGTTGACTCTTTATGGGGACGTATGTGTGTTTATCGTTTTATTGTGTTGTGTTCGTAGATGATCAAAATACAAAATACACATACAAAATACAAATACAATAAACTATCGAAAAGCATTAATTAATATATATATAGCTGCTCGTGCTGACTGACATATTGATCACCTCTCCTGTAAAATTTTGTATGAAAACTTTTTTTTTCACTCATCGTTTCGTATGGAAGACAAAAATTCATGGGGAGGAAAAATACGAAGAGAGCTGATGATTGAGGATTTCGAAGACGGATGAAGAGCACCAGCCAGGGTATCGAAGATAGGTGGGGGGTGCTCGACCAAATGTCACTCGAAACTTCATCCAATTGACAGTGAGCTGAAAAAAAATTCAAAATGGCGGATTTAAGATGGCCGCCATACAAATTTCGTCGGTGTCTATCTTGGAGAGTATAAAAGATGGAAGAGTGGTTTCTTGGCAAAAGATGATCAGGACACGAGGGTCTTCTTGATGAACAGGAAAAAAATTCAAGATGGCGGAATTTATTTTTCCATAGAAAAGGGTATTGAAGATAGGTGGGGGGTGCTCGACCAAATGTCACTCGAAACTTCATCCAATTGACAGTGAGCTGAAAAAAAATTCAAAATGGCGGATTTAAGATGGCCGCCATACAAATTTCGTCGATGTCTATCACGGAGAGTATAAAAGATGGAAGAGTGGTTTCCTGGCAAAAGATGATCAGAACATGAAGGTCTACTTGATGAACAGGAAAAAAATTCAAGATGACGGAATTTATTTTCCATAGAAAATGTATGGCGAATATTGAAGAGGCTACGGTTCCTTTTCAAGATTTGTTTTTATGGAAGAAATCTCATTTTGACGAATGGTTCGGAGAAAAAAATATGGAGAGAGATGATGATCGAAGGTTCGGATGATGGGTGAGGAGCACGGTCAGGGTATTAAAGATAGGTACCTACTTAGGGGCTGCTCAAACAAAAAGGGAGGGGCGGGGGTTGGTGGTCTTTGTTTTATGTTTTTCCTTTATGAGAATTTTCTTTTACGTCGGACGCTTGGCGTGCTGGCGCTTCCACTGTGCTCACTAGCATAGCAGTGTGTTGTTCAGATCAGAACACGTAGACAGTAAACCAGCTGCCCGATTATGTAAGAATTGTCGATCAAATCGTAAAAGTTCGGCGTCAAAGTAAAATAAACCATAACAGCATTGAATTAGAGCTCAATTTCGTTTTTCGAAATTGAGCTCTAATTCAGTGCTGTTATGGTTTATTTTACTTTGACGCCGAACTTTGACGATTTGATCGGCCATTCTTACATAATCGGGGGGCAGGATAGTAGGACAGCGAGTAAGTAGACAGTGGACCACGCGGTCCACTACGCGGTCCGCTGTAGCGGGCCGCGCAACCACGCGCCATACTAGTTAATATATATATAGCTGCTCGTGCTGACTGACTGACTGATTGATCACCTCTCCTGTAAAATTTTGTATGAACATTTTTTTTTTCACTCATCGTTTCGTATAGAAGACAAAAATTCATTAAGAGGAAAAATACGGAGAGAGCTGATGATTGAGGATTTCGAAGACGGATGAAGAGCACCAGCCAGGGTATTGAAGATAGGTGGGGGGTGCTCGACCAAATGTCACTCGAAACTTCATCCAATTGACAGTGAGCTGAAAAAAAATTCAAAATGGCGGATTTAAGATGGCCGCCATACAAATTTCGTCGGTGTCTATCTCGGAGAGTATAAAAGATGGAAGAGTGGCTTCTTGGCAAAAGATGATCAGGATATGAGGGTCTACCTGATGAACAGGAAAAAAATTCAAGATGGCGGAAATTTTTTTTCCATAGAAAAGGGTATTGAAGATAGGTGGGGGGTGCTCGAACAAATGTCACTAGAAACTTCATCCAATTGACAGTGAGCTGAAAAAAATTTTCAAAATGGCGGATTTAAGATGGCCGCCATACAAATTTCGTCGGTGTCTATCTCGGGGAGTATAAAAGATGGAAGAGTGGTTTCTTGGCAAAAAGTGATCGGGACATGAAGGTCTACTTGATGAACAGGAAAAATGTATGGCGAATATTGAAGAGGCTACAAGTGTAGAACTATGCAAGACTACGGTTCCTTTTCAAGATTTGTTTTTATGGAAGAATTCTCATTTTGACGAATGGTTCGGAGAAAAAATATGGAGAGAGATGATGATCGAAGGTTCGGATGATGGGTGAGGAGCACGGGCAGGGTATTAAAGATAGGTACCTACTTAGGGGCTGCTCAAACAAAAAGGGAGGGGCGGGGGGTTGATGGTCTTTGTTTTATGTTTTTCCTTTATGAGAATTTTCTTTTACGTCGGACGCTTGGCGTGCTGGCGCTTCCACTGTTCTCACTAGCATAGCAGTGTGTTGATCAGATCAGAACACGTAGACAGTAAATCAGCTGCCCGATTATGTAAGAATTGTCGATCAAATCGTCAAAGTTCGGCGTCAAAGTAAAATAAACCATAACTGCATTAAATTAGAGCTCAATTTCGTGTTTCGAAATTGAGCTCTAATTTAATGCTGTTATGGTTTCTTTTACTTTGACGCCGAACTTTGACGATTTGATCGGCCATTCTTAAATAATCGGGGGGCAGGATAGTAGGACAGCGAGTAAGTAGACAGTGGACCACGCGGTCCACTACGCGGTCCGCTTTAGCGGGCCGCGCAGCCACGCGCCATACTAGTAGTTTATAGGTGTATAATAGTTTTATAACATTACTAGAATGATATTTACCGTTTCTCATCGTGGCTTAAGGTTTTTATAATTCCGTGGTAAGTCGTAAACCACCCAATTAAAAACCTTAAGCCGCGATAAGGTAGACGGTAGATATCATTCTATGAATTTTTCCGGAGTAAGAAGTAGCTTAGGTTCTTTTCCGGAATCCAAACTGTCTCTGTACAAAATTGACAAATGTCAAATGGTTGCGCCGTACTTTTATCAAAGATACGTCATAAAAACTAGGATTATTTCCGGGAATTTTCCTTATCGAAAAGAATATAATATTGCAGAAAGCTCGGAGCAATTAACAGTCTGCCTCCTAATTGGTTTTCACGCAATAACCTCTAAACCATGGGATTCCCAAAGTGGTCGGTTTCCCAGGGGTCGACATAAACGAAAACTCATTTTGGGGGTCGACGAGGTCTTAAAATCGACCCCTATTTTAATGTTTTTTTTTTCAAAAAATAATAACCTACTATTTTTAGGTATTTTGTATTAATAGTTATTAATAATTACAATCGATATTTACTGAATTTTATGTCTATTTATTTTGTTCAATTTTGATGAGAAAATGATGTCAATTTTACTCACCGTAAAGTTTTTAAATCGGTAAGTATTTGGTATCAATAGGAAAAAAACTAGACCTAGGATTTTTACAGTAATTTGGCTATGGGGGTCTGAGGTTCATTTTGAAAAAGGGCGTCTCTTGCCCATAATAGTTTGGGAATCCCTGCTCTAAACCAATCAGACTTATTGGCTGTTCTGTGGAATCGGTGAGAGACGAAAAGAACCAAAACTGTAAAACTGATTTATTAATCAAATAAATATTATAAATGCGAAAGTTTGGATGGATGGATGTATGGATGTATGTTTGTTACTCAATCACGCTCCAACGGATGAACGGATCTGGATGAAATTTGGCACAGAGATAGATTATAGTCTGGAATAGCACATAGGCTACTTTTTATCCCGGAAAATTAAAGAGTTCCCGCGGGAACCGAAAAACCTCAATCCACGCGGACGAAGTCGCGGGCATCAGCTAGTTTTAGTAATAAGTCATAATTCACAAATATTTATTCAATTTAGGTAGCACTTATTGATGTCCAGTTACATAAAAATAAAAATATTATGATGGTGATAATCAGTAACGGTATCTTAAAACTAAAGCTACAAGGGTTCCAAACGCGCCCTGGTCTGAGAAGAGCCCACAGCAAACTCAGCCGGGTTTTTTTTTCATTATCACCATCTCACAAATCATCTTAACTAAGGAACTATCAGAGCCATTAGAGCAAACTATTGCCAAGCTTCCTTGTCATTTAAATGATCCTTCACATGGTAATAATATTTTTCAATGAGTTTACGTTTTACATTAACTTTGAACTTATTCAGAGACATCTTCAACATGTCTTCTGGGAGCTTATCGTAGAAGCGGAGACTGTTTCCAATAAATGAATTGCTAGTTGTTCACAAGGAAGATCAGACTAAATACTACTCTGCTAACGAGAGCTTACGCCAAAGAATCCAAGATACAGCTTAAGCCGCATATAATGTAGACGAAGTCTACTCAAAACCTACTTAGTTTTTGTATAAAAATCGCAATGATGACAACGATAGTAAAATGTGTAAAAATCTAAAAGGGCCCCTAATCAACCTTCTCGAGACTTGCAGAATCTGCGTTGACACCTCATTACTCAGTCGGGAATGCAATAATATGCAAATTGGTGTTATACCCATTGAGTTGGGCTATGGAGCAGCTTTTATCATCAGGCTTCAAAAAAGTTGCGCATTTAAACCTGATGATAAAATTGTTTTGTGTTTAAGCATTGCCTACTGTAAGACTTGCATCATTCCTTAATTTAAAGGATAATTATTATTACATCTAAGTATACATACCATAGTGAGAATGGCGACCAACAGAAGCCAATGGAAACAAATGATCCATTCGAGGTTGGGATACGGCCATGACCATGATCTTCAGCAATGAAGGAACGACCGAAGAGAGAGAGAGATACATTTGAAGACGTTTCTGTAATGTTTTCTAGTCATAATAGAGATATCGAAACTATGTTCAATAATAGGTACATAAACCTTGTCTCGTTGGTATAACAAGCCAGCACCTTAAGCGTTACATGCCAGTCAGTCAGTTTCTTCTTATATAAATAGTGTTAGTAGACTTCTTCTGACAATAAAATAATCCCTAAATCACATTGATAGAAAGTGTAAATCCAAGTCCTGAACTAACTGCACTGAACTAAAAGAAGTACGACTGGTGAAGTTGACATTAAATGACCAAACACGGCTGCTCTAGTAACATGACAACTCACTGTCCCAGGCTCGAGTCGATGCTCTCGAGAATTTTATAGGGCATGCCAATCATTTCATGATGAAGGTCTTATAATTCTTTATGCATAGCTGGTTCGTACGAGATGGAACTCCACGAAAATGTGCGAAAAAAAATTGGATGTTTCGTTGAATTTTACGTGATACCCATATATATACTGACTTAATATTAATGTAAAAGTGTCTATCTGTCTGTTACCTTTTCAAGGTACGTAACCGATTTTCAAGAAATTGGGTACAGAGATAGCTTGCCTCCCGGATACCGACATAGGTCCATTTTATTATCCAGAAAAATCCAGAAGAGCTATCGTGGGATTTAAATAAAAAATTAAATATAGGAGGGATACCTACTAATTATTATCCCAAGAAACCCCCTACCAATATTAATGGAAAGGGGTCACGACCCTCGGTCCACGGACCACGGTCATTGAGCAATACGACGCAGAGAGAGAGAAACCCAGAAGGACCGAATCGCGAACATCATTATTGCTAAAGTGGACTCTGGGCACTGTAATTTGTACCTACCCAAACCTAGAGTTTAATAGTTATGGTTGAGCTCATCTAGTCAACTATAAAGTCCTCAGGGAGAGCCTACATAAAGCTACGATGCCGTTTTATTGTTTTAGCTTTATCGTTTTGGGTTAGGCGTTGATGTGTCAGTGTGAAAATGTCTTTTTTATATGTTCTAGATTTATTTGGGATGGATAAAATTAAAGCAATACTGCGAAATTCGTCAGGGAAAAATAAAGGCGGGAAGCGTCTAAGAATAAGATTCATATTATAAAAGTAAAAAAATCTAAAAATCGAATGACTGAGTGGATTGACTTGACTGACAGACATTGCACGTTACAATGACTGCGTCAGTTTTTGTAATTTAAAGCATTTTAAGTGGTTACAAACTTGGTATTTTTTATCCACTACAATACAAGTCAGACCTTGATAATAATAATATTATCACCTCGTGGTACGTGATGATGCTGTCTAAGATGGTAGCGGGAAAACTCACCACGGCCAGGATAGGATAAACCGTCTGCGCGACGCCCGTTTCGTATGAATGAATGAATGAATGAATGAATGAATGAATGAATGAATGAATGAATGAATGAATGAATGAATGAATGAATGAATGAATGAATTTATTTGTCTGAATGTGTGTTACGAGCACGTTTTGTTCTATCGTGATTTTCTGTGCAGGTTTTCATAAAAATGTGTGATTTCTCCCTTAGTTGCAACAGTAAAAGTTTATTCCGACGATTTGACGACCTCCGTGGCGCAGTGTTAAGAGCTGTTGCCTTAACGTGCGGAGGTCCCGGGTTCGATCCCCGGCAGGGTTTGGAAATTTATAATTTCTGAATTTCCCTGGTCTGGCCTGGTGGGAGGCTTCGGCCGTGGCTAGTTACCACCCTACCGGCAAAGACGTGCCGCCAAGCGATATAGCGTTCCGGTACGATGCTGTGTAGAAACCGAATAGGGGTATGGGTTTTAATATACATAATTGCCATGCCCCTAACAGGTTAGCCCGCTACCATCTTAGACTGCATCATCACTTACCATCAGGTGAGATCGCAGTCAAGGGCTAACTTGTAGTGGATAAAAAAAAAAAAAAAAAAACCGTTGATCCTCTCGAGGACTAAATAGTAGTATCATAATTAGAAACCAATTCATCCTTTTATTAATAATATTATTGTAAATGCAAAAGTTTGTCTGTCTGTCTGCTACGCTTTCATGGTCCCATCTTTTCAACCCATTTTGATAAAATTTAGTAGATTTCATTGTATCCCATAGGCATAGGCTACTTATCCCGGAAAATTAAGAAATTCTCGCGGGAACTATAAAAACTTAATCTTCGTGGACGACGCGGGCATCATCTAGTAACCTATATGTATCTTTAACCGACTGAGACAACAGTTTATTGTAGATGAAATTCTTTGGCTTTGTGTAAACTTGCCGCAGCGGTCCCGTAAGCCTCTTGTCCTGCAATAGTTTCTGTAGTTTACTGCCCACAGCGGCACGACAATTAAACGGACCGGAAACTGAACAAAGACTTGACCATTTATGGTTCCACTTTATTATTATAGGTTCGGAATTTATGGGAAAAAGAAAACAGTCATAAACTTGCTTTTAATAGAGACGGTAACATTTTTCTAAGAGACGTAAATATTTTCCTGCTAGATACTTATTGCAAATGTGTCTAATTGATTTTAAAAATAGCCTCAGTTCCTCTAAAATTTTATTGTTAACTAGCTTAATTTGTCCGCGTGGATTGAGATTTTTTGATTCCCGCGGGAACTCTTTTATTTTTCGGGATAAAAAGTAGTCTATGTGCTATTCCAGACTATAATCTATCTCTGTGCCAAATTTCATCCAGATTCGTTCTGCCGTTGTGGCGTGATTGAGTAACAAACATCCATCCATCCATCCAAACTTTCGCATTTATAATACTAGACTAGAAGACTAGACGATGCTCGCGACTTCGTCCGCGTGGATTAAGTTGTTTTGATTCCCGCTTGAGCTTTTTAAATTTCCGGAATCCATCCAAACTTTCGCATTTATAATATTAGTTAGTATAATGAATAACAGATGAGTTTATTTTCGCACGCACCTCGCTGTTCATCATGGAAGGAACTAAAGAACATAAGAAACGGTTTACAAAAATTCTACATTTCACGCGGGCGAAGTCAAAAGCATTAGCCAACTTGTTCAAGACTATCCGAAACTGCAACGGAGCTTTTAGTTCAAAAGTGTACGTAAGGAACGAAAACAGCACAGCTTTACAAATAGTGAAAATAGCATTGCAACTTTGGCGCTCAGTTGCAGCTAAAAACTGAAATATTTCAACTTTATTTTCAATTGTTTAAGAGAACAATAATTATTATTAATTTTTACGTTTTACGAAGTGAGAATTTCCCTTTAAAATGGCCTTTTTGTAGAGGTATTTCGCATTCGCTGAGGTAGAAATATGATGCAAAACTACAAACGTAAAAAAGGAAACTGTTGAGAGTTCATAACTTTATAACATAAATTTATTTATTTATTTATAACGCCGATATTAATTTTAGTATTTGTGAATATGCCGTGTTTATGCAGATTTATCTATATAGGTATAAAGCTCCAATAAACAGAAGGACGGGTGGGAAAATTCCATATTAAAAAACTTAACTCGGAGACCTCAGTTCGGTCAGTCAATAAATTAAAATTAACGCAATATATTTTGGTCTAAAAAGATCACCATTTGATTGAACGCGCTCGACCACTAATGGTGACGATTGTTCATCGGTGTCCACTGAAATGAAAACCAATATCATTACTTCCACCCAAATTGGTTTTCCATTGAAATTCTACTGGTATAAATACTGTAATGCCCCTTGTACAAGTTGGGCCAGCCAGCTCGGCGAACTTGTAAATTAGCCTGTGTACCAAATTTGGTCAATATCTATTGAAAAGATGAGGCCGTGAATGTGTAGCAGACATACAGACAGACTGACAGACTTCCGCCCGCCCTAATGCCCGCGACTTCGTCCGTATGGTTTAAGTCTTTTTGGTTCCTGCGGGAACTCCTTAATTTTCCAGGATAAAAAGTAGCCTATGTCACTCTCCAGGTCCTCAACAATACCCATACCAAAAATCACGTCGATTCGTTGCTCCGTTACGGCGTGGGCGTGGTTAAAGGACAAACCAACAAACCAACAAACAAACACACTTTCGCATTTATAATCTATATATATAAAATTCAAAGTCCTGACTGACTGACTGACTGACTTATATATCAACGCACAGCCTAAACCGCTGGGGTTAGAAACTTGAAATTTTGACAGTAGGTTCCTTTTGTGACGTAGGCGCTCACTAAGGAAGAATTTTTCAAAATTCCACCCCTAAGGGGGTGAAATAGGGGGTGAAAGTTTGTATGAAAGTCCGGCATTTCTCAAGTTATATCCATGAAACTTGGTATTTGAGCTTCTGGTTTAAAATAAAGAAATACGTATTTCACAGTTTTTGAAAATTCTACCCCCAAAGGCGTTAAATAGGGGTTGAAAAATTGTATGAAAGTCCTTCATTTTTTAAGTTATAACCATGAAAGTTGGTATTTGGGCTTCTGGTTTAAAATAAAAAAATATGTGTTTCACAGTTTTTGAAAATTTTATCCGCAAGGACATTAAATAGAGAGTTTGCCCTTCAATCACGCCGCAACAGAGCAACGGATCAACGTGATTTTTTGCATGAGTATAGTCGAGGACCTGGAGAGTGGGATTTATCGAGTGCCTGTGGGAATTAAAAAAACTTATGCCACGCGAACGAAGTCGCGAGCATCCTCTAGTATTAGTATGAAGTATGATAGTATGATAATAATTAGTATGGATTACGTATGTTTATTTACTGTGGGCATACCGCACGCCAAAAATGAATGACCTGGTATACCTAAACATCACAGGATTAAACAAAATTAGCTAATGAGAAATCCCACTTACGTCAATGCGGTCTTGTCCCAAATCATCCCTTAATTGAAATTATTCAAATGAGACCCCTCATGTTTAGGGGCACTTTGTTCAAATATGAACAAATTACTTGCGGGGAACAACCGATTACTGAACATGCGACCCTTATAAATATTAGAACAAAATGCCCCAGTGCCGCAGTCAGATTGCCCCGGAATCCGGACTTTGCTCTTAAGTGGCATCATTTAATGACATCTTCCATTTATGACGACTTCCGTGGCGCAGTGTTGAGCGCTGTTGTCTTAACGTGCGGAGGTCCCGGGTTCGATCCCCGGCAGGGTCAATTTGGGAATTTATAATTTCTGAATTTTCCCTGGTCTGGCCTGGTGGGAGACTTCGGCCGTGGCTAGTTACCACCCTACCGGCAAAGACGTGCCGCCATGCGATTTAGCGTTCCGGTACGATGAAACCGATGTATGATGTATGAAACCGAATAGGGGTATGGGTTTAAATATAACTGCCATGCCCCTAACAGGTCAGCCCGCTACCATCTTAGACTGGATCATCACTTACCATCAGGTGAGATTGCAGTCAAGGGCTAACTTGTAGTGGTTAATAAAAAAAACATGTTTAACAGAGCTATAACATGTGTAGGAAGCCTCTGGAAACAAGCGGCACAAGACCGTGCTCTGTGGCGATCCATGCAGGAGACCTTCGTCCAGCAGTAGGTTGAGACGACGAAGACGACGATGTTTAATAGAATAAGTACACTTTCAGAGTTTTGATATAAATATATATGATAGTTGCATTGCCGTACCTTGATTTATTGAACACCCGAAATTAATAGTTCTAACTGAGATCTGTTGATAAGTTACTTAGCAATGAGTAGTTACTTAACAGTAGTAGTAATAGTTTCAGTAGTAATATAAAGCTTTATTGCAACAAATTACAGATCACAAAAATTGGGGCCTATTACCCTATCAATATTATTATCACATCCAATTCATCAAATCAATATTCTCAGATACAGTATCGAAGAAATATTGATGGTATTGAAGATATCGCAGCTTTATTAGTGAATATTAGGCGGATTTTCAATGAAGTAACAATATTATAAGATCGGTACGGTATGATTGTGTACGGTCTATGCAATATTTAGTTAGGGCATAGATTTAAAATGGTCTCGCCGCGCTCTACTAGATACCGCCGGCGTACTAGCAAAATGCGGCCGTTGACTTGTAGCCAGCCCCCCGATTACGTAAGAATTGTCGATCAAACGTTAAAGATTTTCGTCAAAGTAAAATAAACCATGACAGCATTGAATTAGAGCTTAATTTCGTCTGCCCATTCTTATACGTTTAGGGTATCGTACATACCTAAACGTCAACATGTAGAGTCAACATCTCCTGAAGATGCTCCGGTGTCGGAGTGAAACGTACGTTGAGGGTATTTTGGAAGATTTATGTGGTGTGGAGAATATCGCGGGCTGCAAGTTTAAGATACGCACTGTACCACATAGATTTACCTTCTGTGGCGGATTGTAGCAAATTAAATTTCTAGTTTTTTCAATATCATGGACTTCCGCAAAGTAACGCCTACTTCTATCCAATAACTATTAATTTTGTATGTGTTGATATTATTTTGATCACTGTTGTTGATTTCCTCGTCTAACTTTTTTGCCACTAAAGTCATTACAGTCCCACCAACTTATCTAGCCCGGTGGCCAAAATTAGAACAAATTTTTATGCCTGTTAAGTTTTTGATTTTATTTTATTTTTAATGGCGACTCTGTCACCGGGTCACATAAGTTTGTGGCTCCGGTTTGTTTCAGGGTTGTGCCAAAAGCACACATTTAATGAGAATTACTGCCACGGCCGAAATTCAGCCAAAAAGACAAATATTCTACCTTTAAAACAAATCGGGTTAGGTCAGTTTACGATCCGTTTGATAATAAAACTCTTACAAGAATTATTTGCCTACCCTTTACAACAAAGGCTCAAAAGCGAGCCTGGCGAGGTGTGCCGAGGTATTCATGAATGGGAAAATTGAAAGCACACTTTGATACGGGTGTGAAATGTTTATAGCCTCATTTAATCAAAAAGAGTAAAATACGAGTAAATCTTAGCAATCAATCTAAGTGATACGGATACTTTACCTCATTATGTAGGTATCTCGCATAGAAGTGAATTAGAGTTTTGGTCGGTCTTTACAATGGATAAAATATAGTTTACATCCAGGTTATACGAACCTAAACTAAAATATGTTAACCTTTAGCCAATTTAGCTATAGAAAATTTCCTTTAGAACATTTTCATATAATACGCAATAGGCCTGGCCTATTACAAGAAAAATTCCTGTGTCTTGTCTAGAAAATATGTCTTATAAGAAATTCAGTCGCAATGGTTGTTGTATAAGACCATACATATCCATACTTCCATACTAATATTATAAATGCGAAAGTGTGTCTGTCTGTCTGTCTGTCTGCTACGCTTTCCCGGCCCATCTTTTCAACCAATTTTGCTGAAATTTGGTATAGAGGTAGGTTATATCCCGGGGAAGGACATAGGCTTTACTTTTTATCCCGGAAAATTATAGAGTTCCCGCGGGAATCAAAAAATGAAGTCGCGGGCATCAGCTAGTTACAAGATATATTTTTTCTTGTGTCTTATCAAACGCGCGCATACAAAATATAAGATATTGCTTAAAAGACACAAGACATTTTCTTTTAATGCGCAATAGGTCTTACAAGTGCTTCCTATGTCTTCAATTCTTAAGGTCTAGCCCCACTGAGATGTACGGAGCGCCGCGGCACTTAGCGGCAAATATTATTTGTATTAGTTTGTACGGGGCCGCGTACGATATAATTACGAAGTATATATACGAGTAAATTGCATGCACTAACTTTGATAACCGTTTTAAACTATACTTACCTAGATTTAAGAAAAAAAGTGCGTTGAAATTTGATGACGTCACAACTTTGTATTTCATACAAACTTCCATACTAGAAGCGTGTTTTTAAGTTTGATAAAGAGTTGCTGATTTGATTGAGTTGTCATCATCCCTATTATAAATTGTATATACCTACAACGTTCTTCACTTAAATACCTTGTTGATTCCGTATCATCCAATATGTAGGGATTCAGTGTTTACATGAATAATACATTATTCAGTACGTTATAATTTAACGCCTACATTTTTTCATGAAACGAAAGCAATAAAATACTAAGAGATCAAAAGTAACAAAAAGTTTGAATAAAATGAAACGACGAGATACGGATAAACGTTGCGATTCAAAATATATTGTAGTCTACGAGTTTGCATCAAAAAGTAAAATTGAAAAACCAATTAAACTCGCGCATGGAAAAGGCTGTGAGATCTGTTTCAAAATTCACACAAGTCAGGGTCGTACGTAACGAATCTGGATAAAATAGTTCAGTATTTACGAAGGACTTTTTTTTGGAACTGCCATGCAATATAACATTAATTTACGATTTGTTAACTGTATTAAAACGTTTAAAGTTTAAACTATCGTGAGTTATATTAATTTTAACTATACATCCGACATTACACGTGAGTTTATCCGGGAGTTATGTATAGTAACAATTGATAACTGTATATGACTACACATAAACCATACCTAATATAGTAGAGAAAATAATTATTGTGGTGTTTTTAACCAACTTTTAAAAAAGGGGCGATTTTTAGTCACATGACCTTAAATTTAAACCTAAAGCTTTAATTAATAAATCCCGCGTTCGATAACATTGGCGTCAAAGTAAGGACCCAAAGCTCTTGATTTAAGTAATTACAAAATTCTAGTTTGGAGCGCTGGCTGTGAATGTTTACACGAAATTGATCTCTAAATCAATGATAATAAGGTTCTTTTCAATTTATTTTCTATTATTTCTTATTCTTGTGATTTACTTTGACGCTAATGCGATTACGATCGCATTACGAATCAATCGAGTTTGCAATGTAAAAAGTAAAACTAAACGTACTGGACTGGACGAAACATCAGCGGGAACAGACTGCGAACAGTCCATTTTAGCGAGTTGTAAATCGCTAGAACAGACTGCGAACAGTCCGTTTTAGCGAGTTGTAAATCGTAAAACGAAATAGCAATAGGGTCTAAAACATTCGATGTGCCCCCCCCATGGGTGGATCCCCATGGATGAAGCAAACAAGCAGTTCTAAGTGCACACCAATTGTTCTAAGTGGGCGACAAAATCGACGCGATGCAATGCAATGCGATACGACTCTATAGAAAATGAATACCTAACTACGTGACAACGTAGGCCCATCAGCTACTGTTTGATACAGTTGCGTTGCGTCGTATCGAGTCGCGTTTGCACGTAGGACACGATCAAAGAGCGGCGGGCAGTAATTTTCGAGTGAAATATAAAAACACGCATTACAACTCATGTAAACCTGAACGCTACATTCCCACAGCTGTCCTACAAGCGTCATCAAAATTCCACAACACCGCAATGTTTCCCACAATTTATGACGTCACGGAACGTGCGTGCCGCGGATTCTTGACCGCTTCAAAAGTTCACATCGCAATTTATTACAAAACTAAGAACAAGAAACATAAAACACTACGGACAGCACTATAATTACGCGTTGTACGAATACACGTGCGAAACATACGCATTGTATGGATACATGTTTCGTCCTATCGTGGTTGTCTGTGCAGCTTTACACGCCCTAAAACGTCCGCCCAACGGGCATGTGACGTTGGGCTTCTGTGTTCTATCGTCTCAATTTAAGTTTTCAAATTCACTCAAGAGGGACACAATATGTGATGAGTTTCAGCTGCAATGTAATTATTAAGAACCACAAAACGCCTTGAAGATAGACTTATTATAGGTATGTTACGTAAGTAGACCCTAATACAATAAAATATATAATACATACATAAAATAGTTACGCTAATCAGTTTAAGACTGCAAAATGTTCAACGATAGCTAAACATCGGTGCAGTATTATAATATGCGTAAGTCCATGTGTTTAATTAAAACAATTGCATACCGGTACCCTGTCTCTCTTTATATATACTAGAGGAAGAGAGATATACTTAGATTAACGATTTTTTGTCACGTACGATTTTTCCAGGCCAGATCCCCGCGTTTTATCATACCAAAAAAAAACTATGTGCTAAAAGATTAACCTGAACAAACTAAAAATACTATGCGTAAACAACATTTTCCTGGCTTTACATTTTACGCCCTTATCCCTTATGTCGTATAACATCCCCCAATCCCGACGATGGCGCAGTTTATGAGCGCCGCAACTTCACGACAATTAAGCGGGGCGGAAATTAAACAAAGACTTGACCGCCTTCGGGCCCCAGTTTATTATCACAGAGCCCCGAATATAGGGACAAGGCGACAACGTAATTAAATGTATGCTCCATCAGTATGTGGTGTGAAGTTTTATTATTCCTTACAAAAAATATTTTACATGAAAATCACGGCTTATAATATTATGTTACATTTTTTTTAATGATCAGCATAAACAAACTTAAACAATACTATGTGTAAACAATATTTCCCTAGCTTTACATGTTACGCCCTTATCCCTTACGTCGTTTATTATCGGCCAATCCCGACGATGGCGCGGTTAATGAGCGTCGCAACTTCACGACAATTAAGCGGGGCGGAAATTAAACAAACACTTGACCGCCTTTGGCCCCAATTTATTATCACAGATCCCCAAATAAAGGGACAAGGCGATAACGTAATTAAATGTATGCTCCATCAGTATTTGGTGTGTAGATCTCCAACTCTAAGCGCCGAAACACACTGAGCGCGCAACGTGTACGCGACGAGAATACGCTTAAGTAGGTATACCCGCTAACCTATTTTATTTTATTAAAATTAGTTGAAAAGATACGCCGTGAAAACGTAGCAGACAGACAAACTCACTTTCGCATTTATAATCCTAATGATATGTAAGAAAAGTACGGATAGCGCTTTATTACTAAAATCACGCAAATAAATAACGCTTTTGTAAATAAATATAACGGTACCTACTCAGAAATTATAAACATATTTTAATTATCAAACCGGAGCAAATTAGAAAATAACCCTCATACCCGTCTGCACCAGGAGCGTTTTTCGCAAAGTTTTCTTCTTGGTAGTTTATTATTAGCTAATAGGTACTCTGAATACGTTGTGATAATAATTGTTATTATTACCGTGATATTGTTATGTTTCTGCCTCGTTGGTCTAGTGGTTAGCATGTTCGACTGCGGCCGAGTACGTACCGAGTACCGGTTCGGGCCATAATTGAGTATTGGGTTTTTCTGACTAGAAATTGTCAGTACTAGCCCGGAGTTAGGAAATTGGCGGTGTTTCACCCCCGTGTCTCGGAGAGCACGTTAAGGCGTCAGTCCCGGTTATTATCACTAACATGATAATTATCGTTACGTATATAATACTTATTCAATTATAATGGTTATATTCTACCTGGTTTATTGGAGTTGAAATGCCTGCTGTTTGCGTCTGTGTTTTGAGTTACCTATGTTTTTTAAAAATTGTATTGTCATGTATGTGCTTAACGAATAATTCAATTTTAACTGACCTGTTTGTAAAGTTTAACAATTTGCATGCCAGAAATGGCTGATTACATTGGATCATAATACATATAATATAAGTATCACCCACTGTACCTGTATTCATGCAAATAAAGGATATTGTATTGTATTGTATTGTATTGTATTGTTAAAGGCCGCCAACCCGCATTGCAGCAGCGTGGAGGGAATCTAAGTTCTGATTCCCTCTCCTACGAGAGTGGAGGCTTCTGACCATCAGTGGGACTTTAATGGGCCGTAGTGGTAGTGGTGGTTATGAAATTCATATGAAGTTAATCCATACTTACTCCATACTAATATTATAAATGCGAAAGTGCAGTCTGTCTGTCTGTTTGCTACGCTTTCACGGCTCATCCGTCCAACCGATTTTGATGAACTTTGGTACAGGGGTAGGTTGTATCCCGGGGAAGGATATAGGCCACTTTTTATCTCGGAAAATTAAAGAGATTCTGCGGGAATCAAAAATCCTAATCCCCTCGGACGAAGTCGCGGGAGTCATCTAGTAATAATATAATGTTGTTCTAAAAATAAACAGAATACATTCAACAGTTTCATATTATTAGGTTAACCTTTTCACTGAAAGCATTTACGTATTTCGCAGTTTTATTATATAAGGCTCAAAAGCGTAGGCAGTGGTGTGTGCCGAGGCATTCATACGCAAACAGAAAGGTAAATCTCTTTGAGACTAGCGTGAAATAATTTCGGCCTAGATCCTTTAAGATTTTTAACCTGATGGTACTAAATCTGGGAAGGCACCTCGTATTTTGACCTTTGTGAGCTGTTTCGAACGTAAATAATTGAAGGTAGTTGAAGTACTCTTAAAGTGATTGAAGGACAAACGAACATACAAATACACTTTTGCAGTTATATCTAACTAGCTGATGCCCGCGACTTCGTCCACGTGGAATAAGTTTTTTTAATTCCCACGGGAACTAATTAATTTTGTGGGATATAAGGAAGCGCCTATGTTATTCTCCAGGTTCTCAACAATACCCATGCAAAAAATGACGTCTCTGTTGCGGCGTGATTGAAGGACAAATGAACGCCTTGGCTTGGTACGCCCTAGCCGGTGGTAACTAGCCGCAGCCGAAGCCTTCTACTAATACACGAGAGTCAAGTCAATTAAAGATAAATTACAAATTGACAATCTGGAATCAAACAAATCAAAAGTAAAGCAAATAACATTTTGTTTTATTTCAAGACCAATCCGGCACGTGCCGCGCAATCGTGAAAAAAATATATTGTTATTTTGTCATTTATTTTAGTACGCATAACTTTTAAATAGCTTTTATCGATAAAAGGTTCTCGAAAAAAACTTCTGTTACATAGAGAACACTAAATAATTATTTAAGTGGTCTGCCAAAACTTTTTATAAAAGACATCAGCCTTTTTGATTTCTATTGATTTAGCGTGCCTCTTTGCGGAAGGACGTTGGAACCCACCGCATTATTATCCCAAGAAAACTCCTACCATTATTTGATTAATGGAAAGGGGTCACGACATTCAGTAATGAGGAATACGACGCAGAGAGAGACTTTCATTCAATACTTTTCTTCAGCGGTAGGTGTTTTAACAAAAAAAAAAAAACATTTTTGTTTTAAAGCGGTGCCAACCGCGAATGGCGTCGTTTGAAACTATCCGCCTCTTTGGAAAGTTTTAATCGTAGTCTTTGAAACTACTAAATGTATACTTTATCTGTCTAGCTTTCGTACTGTGACCTTTAATCCCTATTTGTTATTGTCATCTGATCAGTTGGGGGAAACTAATATACTTACGTTAATTAATAACTTATTATTTTATGCAGAGTGAAATCACAGCGAAAGTTTTCTCATGAATATAAATCAGTTGATGTTGGTGATAAAAATAGAATAACTTTACTTTTACTAGGATATAATGATAATGAAACGGCTTTTCCTATTTTAGGGTTCAGTCTACAAGAAACCCTTATAGTTTTGCCAGGTCCGTCCGTCCGTCCGGCTTAGTTCAGTGGCTGTTAGTACTAGAACGCTGTAATTTTTTAGCATAGATATACCTACATATAAATCACGCCGACTAAGTGGTAAAATAAAATTTTCAAAAAATATTTTTGTAGAGTACCTCCCCTACACGTATAAAGTGAGAAATTATTTTTTTCCTCGTCTATTCAATAGTGGGGGCCGTGCCACTGGTCACTCAAAAATATTGTGAGAACACCATTCCCGGTCCCTAGTGTGCTTTAGCTCTTACAAGACTATTTTTCATTCTATTTCATCTCTAACATAATTCATTTTACCGGTAAACGTTGTTATAATAATATTTCTTATTCTAGCTCAAGGAAAGACGCGATGCGGAAACAAAGGAGTTATACTTGTTTCCACTAACGACACTATTTAATTAAAGCTCTCGGAAAATATTTTCAAGCGGGAAAAATGCAATGTTAAAATAAATAATAATTTAAGCTTAAAATAATTTTTATGATCTTTATTCTCGATATTACTTTTTAAGAACATTAATTTTTCACAAGGTGATAGGTAAAACCCACGCATAATTTAAGGTTTATTTTAAAATCGCGTGGAGACTTAATTTTTCCGGCATTTAAAGTGGCCTATGTTTAGGGGCCGTCCATTAATCACGTGATGTTTTTTGAGCATTTTTTAACCCCCCCCTCCCCCTTGGTGATACGTGGTGAGGTTTAAGACTAACCCCCCCGCCCCCACCTAAAATCACGTGTATTTTTTAGTACCTACAAAGAATCTTAAACATTTTTTTAATGCAACATTTACGAGGTAATAAACGGTGTACGCGTGTATTCGGAGCCAAAATAACAGAATAACTGGCGAGTGGCAAATGGCAATGAAGCCGAGCCGGGCGATCGTCGCGGTGCGCGGCGCGCGGGGATTTCGTTCGTTGCCTGGCAACGGCGAGTCAAGGTCACACTACACGCCGCTTTTCGGTTTAGAAATCGCGCGTTTGACGAAAAAATAAATACACGTGATATCTTACTACACCCCCCCTCCCCCCTTGTGATATTTCGTGATTTTTGTTAAACCCCCTCCCCCCCCCTTTCAAGCCTCGCGTGATTAATGGACGGCCCCTTATCCTAAGGATAGATAAGTTTGGTAAAGCTACTTAGCTCTTTAAGTACCTAATGTAGTTTAAATGGAAAGGTAACAGACATATTTACACACTTTCGTATTTATTTGTAAGATCATACAGTCATATTCTAGGTCTAAGACAAAAATAATAATTTTTGTCTTTGACTTAGAATGAAGAAGAAGATAAAAGATTTTTATTCAAGTGCGTTGATTCGTCAAGTGACTTTACTATTGGTTCGTATTGTATAGTTCTCTTTCCTACCGAGAGAACCAGAATTCTAGAAACTTATATTCTTTAAAACAAAATACCAGTACTTTTCCATTATGTGCGAACCACAATAAGCTCATTCCCTGTTATGTGGTGCGAACATCATAATTTATTATTCCTGTAAGCACTCGTAATCTCGTCCCAACACTTGTAAGTATATGACCCAAGGCATTCTGGGATCACTAGGGCTGTAACACGATCCACTGTTTAATACCCCTCACCTGATCCTTGTCAGGATAAACGAGGTATGTTATGAAGGTCGGATTCAATTTAATAAACGTACGTAGGTACTTACATAAAATAGCGTAATCCCTCTAATATAAAATAAATTAAAATCTTATCTTAATCTTAATCGAGGACCACATGAACATTGCTCGTTTCTTATTTCATCATAAAATATTAATTAAAAATGTTGAATTAATTAAGTAGCAGGTTAAATAAAACACTTCATTATAAAATACTGGTTCTTTATTTTAAAGAATATTATTTTTTGATTATATATATTATTTTATTATATTTCAACCATTAATTATGAAATTCAGATCTTCTACTTGTAGGTATATAAGTATCATATACTTCCAAGTGCCGGTAAGGTAAATATCGGATGGGAAGATAGCCAGACGTAACACTTTCACCGATATTGTCGTACAGTTTTAATTACGGGCTCATGTCTGCGCCCGTCAAAATATCTACCAATTAGCATCTTGTAAAATACCTAATAAGTATTTGAATTCTATTGGCAATTTTTATTTGACCAATTGTAATTATTATTACATAGTATTTTTGAAGTGAAAATTCTTTAGCCGCGTTGAGCACTTTTTGGTAGGGGGTAAACTTGTGGATTCGCGTCACCGACATGCATGTCGCCGATATGCTCGCGTTGCTACGAAGACAAAAGGCCTTAAATATAAATATACTACAATCGTAATAAAACTTTATTATGCCTTAGTTTTAATGTTTATATTTAAATTATTTTAATTTTTTTTTTTAATTAAAAAAATACTAGTGGTTCTCCCCGAACTGAGACCTCGCAGTATCACAGAGCGCCATCTATTGACATCATTGTGAAGTTCTGTTAAAAATAATGAAACTCATTAAAAATTAAAGTGAGAGCTCTGAGGTCAACTTTGGACGTCAGAAAATCGCCACTTTGAAAGACCCCCTTTTGGTCTATTTTAGGGGAAAAGTTAAAAAAAAAAATATTTTTCGACTCTATTCCTAACTACCTTTAACCCCCCCCTACCCTGAAATAAAGATTTGTATAACTTTTTAAGCTAGCTAAGCAGTAGTAGATTCATTCGACTATTCATAAGCACTTGTAAAAGGTCTATTTGAATAAAAAACTTTTGAATTTTGATTTTTTTTTTAATTTCAAGCCATATTCGGCGGGAGGCCATTGGTTTACATATTATATTTAAATTTGAAGTAATTACGTTCAGTAATTCAGAAGTTATAAGGCTCTGACAGACGGCCGGACGGACGGACGGACGGACAAGTGCCAATTCACTCAAGTAGACTCAGAGACCTTCGCTTCGCTCGGTCAAAAATTAAAGTATTCGTTTTCAGTTACTTACTTTTTTTTGAATCCCATGTGAACATAATATTTTGCATTTGAATAATAATATCTCGCACACGGTACATTAGCTATGTAGAATTAACTACGCGTTCTGCGTGCTTGTCGAATTCAATTTGGAGGCTGATATTTCCGCAGTTGTCGAGTTAAAAAAATTACTGATGTAATTTGTTAACACTCGTAAACAACTGTAGCCTGTATAACATTGAATATACATAAAGTACAATTCTTTTTACCTACTAATATTAAGTATCTAAAATATACAGTCTCCAACACGGAGTCTTCTATGAAGTACCTAATTCAAGGCTTATGGTATCACCATTCCAAACAGCACAATCGGTTTTGGTCCCCCCTACCCTGAAATAAAGATTTGTATAACTTTTTAAGCTAGCTAAGCAGTAGTAGATTCATTCGACTATTCATAAGCACTTGTAAAAGGTCTATTTGAATAAAAAACTTTTGAATTTTGATTTTTTTTTTAATTTCAAGCCATATTCGGCGGGAGGCCATTGGTTTACATATTATATTTAAATTTGAAGTAATTACGTTCAGTAATTCAGAAGTTATAAGGCTCTGACAGACGGCCGGACGGACGGACGGACGGACAAGTGCCAATTCACTCAAGTAGACTCAGAGACCTTCGCTTCGCTCGGTCAAAAATTAAAGTATTCGTTTTCAGTTACTTACTTTTTTTTGAATCCCATGTGAACATAATATTTTGCATTTGAATAATAATATCTCGCACACGGTACATTAGCTATGTAGAATTAACTACGCGTTCTGCGTGCTTGTCGAATTCAATTTGGAGGCTGATATTTCCGCAGTTGTCGAGTTAAAAAAATTACTGATGTAATTTGTTAACACTCGTAAACAACTGTAGCCTGTATAACATTGAATATACATAAAGTACAATTCTTTTTACCTACTAATATTAAGTATCTAAAATATACAGTCTCCAACACGGAGTCTTCTATGAAGTACCTAATTCAAGGCTTATGGTATCACCATTCCAAACAGCACAATCGGTTTTGGTCTTGCAGCTTTGTATGGCATGTGCGTAGCTTAAAGGAGCAAAAAACATCCAAAATCACAAACATACAAACTGCTTAAACTAAAACAATATTGTTTTTCGGTGGCTGGCGCCCGCCATTTTGTTTTTTATGACGTCACCTACCCAGCAAGCTCACCCTTGCAACTAAAGACGAATCTAACGATACCGCATTTTCATTTAACTTTGCTATTATTGTTAATTATCTGGTAACCCCGCACTTGCGAGATCAGATATGTGCATGCCGGCTTGCCAGTAATTGGGTGTACACTCAAAATTGTTTTCTATGTGTTTGTTATTTTTTAATTGTGATTGTGTATTATCTGTTGGCAAACCTCCTATTTTTTCCTGTTCCTATTTTTTATGTGTAACTTACCTGCTCTGTATCCATTGAAAATTTCAAATTGAAAACTTAAAGACTGAAGTTCTTGTACTTTAATGATCGGACGACTAAACACTAATTTCAGCCAAAGAGAACCCTGACAAACTGAATGTTCACATACGGTTTTCAAAGAAAGCATCAACACAGGAGTCAGATATTTATTAGGGTTCCGTACCCAAAGGGTAAAAACGGGACCCTATTACTAAGACTCCGCTGTCTGTCTGTCTGTCTGTCTGTCTGTCTGTCTGTCTGTCTGTCTGTCTGTCTGTCTGTCTGTCTCCAGACTGTATCTCATAAACCGTGATAGCTAGAAAGCTGAAATTTTCACAAATGATGTATTTCCGTTGCCGCTATAACAACAAATACTAAAAATTAAAAAAATATATATATTAAGGGGGGTCCCCATACAATAAACGTGTTTTTTTCGTATTTTTTTGCTCAATATTAAAAACAGTAACAGGTAGACGGTTCAAATTTTCACAGAATATTAACTTGTATATTACCTTTCAAAATAAATAATTAAATATCAATAAAGTAAATATTAAAGGGGGGCTCCCATACAACAAACGTAATTTTTTGATATTAACAATAAACCTCTACAAACAAAGTTAGTTTTGCGGTTCATTTCGTCTTGTTTTTAATACGTCATAAATCGTAAAACTTACTACAGGTTTGTACGGAACCCTCGGTGCGCGAGTCCGACTCGCACTTGGCCGGTTTTTATTTATTATTTGCTAACCCGCATCACACCCTGGTCAGGATAGGGCACCCTCATCAGTTTATTTGCTGTTGCGGCCGACCGCAGTAGACGGTTAATTGGCATTGAGTAATAGTTTTACTATTCAGAGGTATTATTTACATGCTTTTTCAAGTCTTGAAATCCAGTGAATTCTGAGCCTCTTTCATACACAAATGGGTGTCAATTTAAATTCTCCCGCTAAGAAGTGCGGAAGCGGGGGTGGTCCTTGTTTTTGCTCCTTTATTCAATGTTTAATTAAACAGTTTTAAATTTAATTTTGTTTTTATCTATTATTTTATGTGCGGTAACGCACATAAAGTGTGTTGAAATTTTATGATGTCACAACTGTGAATTTCATACAACTTCCATACTAGAAGTGCGTCTTTAAGTTTGATAAAGAGTGTCTAATTTGATTGAGTTGTCATCATCCCTATTAAAAGGGGTTGCTGAGAAGAATACGAAAAATAAAATGACGTCACACTAAATTCAATATGGCGGACTATAAAAGCTTGTTTTTAAAAGTGATTTTTTTAATACTTATAGCATCTGGATTGGTTTAGATATTGGTAAAATGAAATGGAATAATACTGAGATATGAATCTGTTTAATCATGGAGCGCATTCGTGAAGACAAACGAGCGTCGAATAGCTTCGAATGTGAGAATAGTTTAATTTCCGTTTCCAATGCAAAGCCAGCTGCAGACAAGAGATGTTTTTACAGTTAAAATGTTTTGTTAAATTATGTTAAGTTAAGTTTGTAACCACAAAACTTAACTTAAATTAAAATGAATGGTGTGTGTATGCGAGAGAGTGTATTTTGTGTGTGTTCTGTGTGCTTGTATAGTTTATAATAAATTAAGAATTTTTGGGACACTTTTTTGGTTTGTGCCTATTCAAAATATTAATTTTGTAACAAAAATTAATTGGACTGTTCTGGCTCTGGCTGGGTTTATTTGTGGTATTTTTTTCTAAATAATAATTTATATTAATAATTTCATTTATTGTTATATTAATTTTATAATTCGCAATGTGAAACCAGCTTTGCACAATTAAATTCCTAGGCTCAAATGATTAATGGATGCATTAAAATGAAAAAGCACCGTGAGATTTTTTTCCTAGATAATTTAATATTCAGACATTAAAATTCGCTCTCACAAATACTAGGTGGGCACTAAAATATATTTTATCATTTAAAACTTTTCCCGCAGAAATAAAAGATAAAACACTTTTTTCTCGTAGTTTCGGAGTGCGAAAGTTTTTATGTTTAATTCAACTTTGTGTAGTAACCTTAGTTGCCTTAACGTTTTGATTATTGTATTGTACACTTCTTACAAAAAGCTATGAAGTCTTACTTATAACAATTTTTTTGTTATTCATTGTTGCTCACTAACACGTCTTGTAAACGTTGCTTCATAAAAAGTTACTTCGGCATGGATGCAATTTAAGTTGACACAGGCGACCACTAGATAGGTACTTGCCGGAATTACCGTCAAAAATCCGATTTTATCCCGACTCAATACCCATGCATAGTTCCGCTAAACGTATGTTCACTTATTTTCCCTCCTAATATAATTTGAATCCTTCACTCGGTGGAATTCAGAGGTCCAATTGTCTAACCAAATCGTAATCATTTGACAGCTTAAAACGTATTACTCGAACTGTTTTAGGAGCTCATACACGCTTTTTGACGTGCAGGCATCTATGATACCTACTCCATAAACAAGTCGCATTATACGTTTTACAAACGATTACGATTACGATTTCCTTACACAATCCGGGGGCAGAACAAATATAGGTATGAGGTGGTCATACTTCACTCAGGTTTTAGCGCGATAGTTTTTCGTGTGAGCTCTACGTGACATTCATATAACGGATCTGTGTTCTAGTTTCATCAGACAATCTGCGATATCTCCATGATTTTGAGTTCTATCATTAACTTAGTTTGGTTTCATTATTAAGTTTCAGATCTATGTACGGGGAAATACCTGTATTTACGTCATACTAACTCTACATGAGTTGAACTCTACAGGACAAAACCGCGTCTGAACGAAACATCTGCCTCTATAATTTTTAAGTGGAGCGACAGGCGACAGGGCAAAATGTTGTTGTAGGTCGCCTTTGACCTTTCGTTCTATTTCGCCCTAAATATCATACTTTCCCTTGTAGAATTTTGAACATTTACTTAATTTTTAACAAGCCTAGCTAAAGCTTTCGGAGGTCAGATCATTATTTACCCTTTACGAGAACTCAAACATAAAGCCAATTTAAACTGTGGCCACTAAAGACAAAACTTTAGGTTAAAGCTAAATATAAGAAAATTCATTACATTAATTTAATAGAAGTGACTTGTTGATATAGCAGTCTCAAACTTTTTAGCGTATTGGCACAGAATAGGTAATAGTACGATGGTATAGGTTTGTGTTCTCATTTCGTAAGTAAGATGGTGTGGTTTTGATTTTCATTGTGATAATGTGTACTTCATTTAGAAAAAAAACTATTAAACCGTGTTATCGTCATAACTGTCTATGCAATACGTATCTTTTAAGAGACATAACATATCTCATAAATGATTTGAACTTTAGTATTCAGTATACCTGCACAGCTCAAAATAAGAAAGAGTCTTGCAAAGAGTGGAAGAAGAAGGAAGAGGCCTTTGCCCAGGCTTATATCTATACTAATATTATTAATGCGAAAGTGTGTCTGTCTGTCTGTCTGCTACGCTTTCCCGGCCCATCTTTTCAACCGATTTTAATGAAATTTGGTACAGGGGTAGATTGTATCCCGGGGAAGGACATAGGCTTTTTATCCCGGTAAATTAAAGAGTTTCCGCGGGAATCAAAACATCATAATCCATGCGGACGAAGTCGCGAGAATCATCTAGTAAATAAATAAAAATACCTGTATGCCTGAGAATTCTACATAATGTACCAATACTACTTATGTCAATGCACATGACTGTGATGAATGTGGTCCAAAACCCTTCTGAAAGTAGGTCCTTACTTAGACTATAAGCTGGTGACCACGACAATTTCGGCTCATTACCTAAAATACCTATGTTCTAATTGTTAGTGCTCATAATATGTTATAATATGTTTATAGAGGTGAATTAACCTGAACAACATTCTACCATATTGATGTTAGCAATAAGTTACTTAACTGTTGTATAACTTTTTGTAATTTTCATGCCATAATAAAGACATTTAAAAATCAAAATCAAATCAATTTCGGTTTAAAAAAATCCACTACAGTTCCACACACTAACATGTTGTGCCGACCCCACATAGCGTGGGACAAGGGCATGAAGAAGAAGAAGTTTTACACACTAACTATGATTTTCCAGGATAACAAAGTTTTAGGTAACTTTTCCTATCCTGGAAATCGTCTAATGGACGCATATTAGGTACTATTGTAGCAGTGTGTAAATGCTTTAATTTCCAAATGTCTCTGAGAGACCAGTTATTCGCACCCGTTCTCTCGTCCAATTTTGCTCAGCGATTCGCATGCAAATCTTATTGTCGCGTTTTGTTTATTTCATTTTCTGTATCTACAAGATTACGTATTTTTTTTTCGTTTTCTTAAAAAAATCTTATCTAAAGAAATGAACGAATGAACGCGACAGCAAACCGCAGTGCATTGGTTAGATAGCTGGCAGTTTTCATATACTTCCAAACCAGAAATCCGTACTAATTATCAATGTGAAAGTATGTATGTCTGTCTGTCTGCTACGCTTTCACGGCCTATTGATTCAAATGGTTTTGACAAAATGTGGTACGGAAATACATTGCAATCCGACGAACGACATGAAATTTAATCCCGGAAAATAAAAGAGTTCCAAAGATCCTAAATCCCTTCGGTAGGGCATTGTTACTTTATAAGTTTTTATGCTCAAATTTACTTAATTTTTTTATTTTTGCTTTGGCCCAAGTTTTGTTAGAGATATAGAGTATATTACTACACTGCCAGTAGGTTTAAGAAATAAATCAAATATAAATATTATAAATGCGAAAGTTTGGATGGATGTATGGATGGATGTTTGTTACTCAATCACGCTCCAACGGCTGAACGGATCTGGATGAAATTTGGCACAGAGATAGATTATAGTCTGGAATAGCACATAGGCTACTTTTTATCCCGGAGAATTAAAGAGTTCCCGCGGGAACCGAAAAACCTCAATCCACGCGGACGAAGTCGCGGGCATCAGCTAGTACCAAATAACCATGAACAGATATTTATTTCCTTTCTTTCCAGTATGATTGTAAATGAGTAATATATACCTAGGACTTAGGTATAGCCGAATCGCACTTATATTGCAATTTATCTTAATGTTAAATTTATTTATTACTAGATGATGCCCGCGACCCGCGAATCCGCGTGGATTAAGATATTTTGATTCCCGTGGGAACTTCTTACTTTTCCGGAATGAAAGGTATATAGGGTGAAAGCCTATGTCCTTCCCCGGGATGCTACCTACCTCTGTTCCAAATTTCATCAAAATCGGTAAAAGCGGTAGGCCGGGAAAGGGTAGCAGACAGACACACTTTCGCATTTATAATATTAGTAAGTATGGATTGAATCTACCAAAGTATACTACTTTCCTACTACCCTAAAGAAACACAAGAAACAGATGTAGCTTCAAATAATAAATTTAAACATTTTGTATTTTGCATCCCAGAGTAGCTCTCGCCTCGGTGCTTATGGATCCCGTTGTTGAAGTGTCATGTAATAATATTAAACCTTGCAAACGTTTTTATTTGTCGACAAATTAAAACTGGGTTAAAACTCGGTGTGGTTTCCGTGCTGTTGAATGAATTAAAAGTGTTTCATGAGTTTACATGACGGTTACACATTAGGTTAAATTTACGATTTTATGGCTATGTTCAAATACATACAAAATAAAGGCCAGCTCTGCACAATCAGCTTACTACAACGATTTTGCACATTACTTTCTGGGTTATATTATGTTGCAGATTAAATAAACCTAGTATTAGGATTATTTAATCAGTAAATACACGATTATGTACCTATATTTTAGTTGGTGCGACGACTGAGAACTTTTCCTTTTTTACAAGCTTTTATTTAACTTGCAATGTTGTTTTGGTCAAATCTTGCAACTGAATTTTTGGAATACACAAACCCGTCCTTATTCAACTCGATTTTTTTTCAAACAAAACTGAAGATTTCTATTAACATAGTTAATAGGTATGAATCCATTCAGCTTTACGCATAATTTCAATAAAATAACAAAAATTGTATGGAGGAAAGCAGATTTGAACCATCAGTATAATTATTCATCATTATACATCGATACTCAACTGTATCAATCTTTTGTATTGTTTATTTAAAGAGTAATAAAATATATATTAAATAATATAAGTATTATGTCTATCAATTCATAATAATTACAAAGCCCGTAATATTGATGAAATACGACTAATAATATTAGTGAAAACTGAATTCGATTCATTACCTACACATTACTACATACATTACTATTACATTTAATATAATAAAATATATATTAAATAATATAAGTATTATGTCTATCAATTCATAATAATTACAAAGCCCGTAATATTGATGAAATACGACTAATAATATTAGTGAATTGAGTCCTAATGAAATGTATAACTTATTTTTTAAAACATTTAGTGAAACTTTCAATTCAATATTCAAAAGTAAAACGGTCTTAACTACTGATGCAATAGTTTTTAGTGAATGGGCAACAAATGAATTACATAGAAACAGGCAAAGATTATACGAATTGTATGCGGAGCGACAATATGACACTAGTGATGAGTTCAAACAGTATGTTCAACTGTTTTCCAGGAATTTTAAGAGAGATTGCATTATGGCTAAGTCAAAACACATACAGACTAAGATAAAAAATAGCTCCAATGTAATTAAAACCACTTGGAAAATAGTGAATGAAGAAACTGGAAGAGCATTACCGAAAAAAAGTGATTTTAAACTTAATGTTGGAAATAAATCTGTAACGTCCGATCATGAGGTCGCTTCAGTTTTTGAAGAATTTTTTACGGATATTCCTGTTTCTACCACAAAATTATTGAACTCTTCACCAGATGCCGCTCTTTCCTTATTGGAGGAAAACGTGCTTGAATGTAATACCATTTTCAAGTTCAGTCACGTTAGCTGCTCTGACGTTGTAAAAGCTTTTAAATTAATTAACATTAAGAAAACAAATGATCTGTGGGGCATTTCCGTTGACGTTGTTAAATCATTGATTGATGTCGTGGCACCCGAATTAGCTTTAATATTCAATAATTGTATCGATTGTGGTGAGTTTCCTGACCTAATGAAACATAGTAAAATAATTCCACTATTTAAATCAGGTAGTACCAGTGATCCCACTAACTTTAGACCGATATCTGTACTACCCACTTTCAGTAAAATTTTTGAAAAATTAATTCTAATTCAATTACTTAAACATTTTGGTGATAACGATTTATTGCATACCAAACAGTTTGGTTTTACTCGGGGTCGCTCAACAATCGATGCCGGTGTTGAGTTAATTCAGAATATATTTGAAGCCTGGGAGGAATCACGTGATGCACTTGGCGTCTTCTGTGATTTATCCAAGGCTTTTGATTGTGTTGAACATGAAACATTGGTCAGAAAACTGCACCATTATGGAATTAGGGATGTCGCACTGAAGTTAATGAGGTCCTACTTAAAAAATAGAATACAAAAGGTTGACGTCAATGGAAAGCAGTCTTCCGGGTCAGTTGTAAAAATAGGGGTTCCACAGGGTTCAATTTTAGGACCTTTTCTGTTCCTCATTTACATTAATGATCTTCCTTATCTCGCTAAGGATAATCATGGGATAGTATTGTTTGCCGATGATACCTCGTTATTATTTAAAATAAATCGATACGAAACAGCTCTTCATGAAGTGAACAAGTCTCTCTCTAAACTAGTGCAGTGGTTCGAAGCTAATAACCTGCTCCTTAATAGAAAAAAAACAAAGTGCATTAAATTTACATTACCAAATGTTAAACAGGTTAAAACCACAGTACAACTGGAGAATGAGGAATTAGATTTGGTGGAAACCGCTGTTTTTCTCGGAATAACGTTAGATGCTAAACTCCAATGGGGCCATCACATAAATGACTTGTCGAACAGACTTAGTTCTGCTGCATATGCGGTTAAAAAGATTCGTCAGTTGACAGATGTAGAAACGGCGAGATTAGTTTATTTTGGTTACTTTCACAGCATTATGTCATATGGTATATTATTATGGGGTAATGCTGCTGATATTAATTCTGTTTTTGTGCTGCAGAAGAGGGCTGTTCGAGCCATATATAATATGGGACCAAGAGAGTCACTAAGAGATAAATTTAAAGAAATCAAAATTATGACAGTGCACAACCAATATATATTTGAAAATTTAGTATACGTGCATAAACACATTGATAAATTCAAGAAGAAAAGTGATTGTCATAATGTAAATACTAGAAATAAAAATAAACTTGTAATACCTGCTTCTAGGCTTAGTAAAATTAGCAATTCATTTGTTGGAACCAGTGTCCGCTTCTACAATAAGCTCCCAGAAGACATGTTAAAGATGTCTCTGAACAAGTTCAAAGTTAATGTAAAACGTAAACTCATTGAAAAATCTTATTACCATGTAAAGGATTACCTAAACGACAAGGAAGCCTGGCAATGATTTGCTCAAATGGCTCTGATAGTTCCTTAGTTATGATTTGTGAGATGGTGATAATAAAAAAATAAAAAAAACCCGGCTGAGTTTGTTGTGGGCTCTTCTCAGACCAGGGCGCGTTTGGAACCCTCGTAGCTTTAGTTTTAAGATACCGTAACTGATTATCACCATCATGTTTTTTATGTAAGTAATTTTTTACGTCAATAAGTGTACAGTGTACCTATATTGAATAAATGAATTGAATCTTGAATCTTGAATCTACCTGTAATTTTCACTACACGCTATAATCCTTTTAGTTTGAATTAAACTACCAATAAATTTTCGTGATTAACAGCCGCATTAATATTTATTTTCCAAAAAATTATCGAATTTTATTTGATTAGGTATACTTATTTAATTTAAAGTTAAAACTATAACACAGTTATTTACAGTTAATCATATTACGTATGAATGTTTGTATACTTCGTCGTCTCAATCTATAATAGACGTCCATTGCTGGCCTCCTAGTCGAAGGTATCCTGGACCCC
The DNA here is from genome assembly GCA_917051295.2 of Erebia ligea. Lineage (NCBI taxonomy): Eukaryota > Metazoa > Arthropoda > Insecta > Lepidoptera > Nymphalidae > Erebia > Erebia ligea. The sequence goes on from OU785236.1 coordinate 12,121,190, forward strand.
AAGGCCCAAAGCTTATAGGGTCTTCAAACTAAACATGCCCCGCCCATTGCCACTTAAGCTTAGCGACTCTTCGAGCTATGTTGGTGACTCTGGTTCTCCTACGAATCTCCTCATTTCTGATTTGATCATGATTATAATATACTTAATAAATAAATAAAATAGCTTTTATTATTATTGAGCGACGAAAGCGACGCGACACAACGCGACGCGATACGATTCCATAGAAAATAACGAACTTATCTACGCGACAACTTAGGCCACGTGAATGGTCAGCCCATTGTTTGTTCTTGTCGCGTCGCGTCGCGTCGCACCAGCGCGTTTGTCGTTTATCTAGGACAACGGGTAACGAAGTACCTAATTCGCTTATAAGTAGGCGGTTTTTTAAAAGAGCAACCACCGAGTTTCTCGCTAGTTCTTCTCGGCAGGAAGGGGATTCCGATTAGTGGTAGATTCACTCGACGACTCATAAATAAGCACTTTTACTTAGTTTATTTGAAGTATATATTTGAATTAAAATATATATATGGCCGTGGTTGTAGACGTTCAGCTATACCACTAGTTTAGGATAAAATTAATTTAACCGCAACAAAAATAGAAAGAAAAATCTGAGTGGACGCAGCTTTCTATCACCTGGAGCGCAAACTGTTCAGGGAACGGTATACGGTACGGCAACCGACAAGCGACCTTTTAAACTTGTTAAAATCCTTTTAGAATTACTTTTTATTACGTTGTAAGGATTTCCGTAACTTATCTGTACTAACTGAGGCAAGTTTCTTCAAAATTAGTTCAACGATGGACCGTGAAAACGTAGCAGATAGACAGACAGACAAAGAAACAGACAGATACTTTATATTATTTCATCTGTGGTATGCATGATAGTATAATATTTGACTAATACGGAAATCAAATCCATTAACTCTGCGAGCGATAACAAATCAGGCACTTATCGTGTATAAATCTAAACTCTAAACACAAATTAAACCTTAGGTACATTGTCAACTTTCAACAAATTGATTAGACCTCTCCGGAAATTAAAACCGGACATTAGTTAGCCGTTAAGAGCGTTTGTCAAACGATCCCACCAAAAATCCTTGTAATTTAACTTTAATAAGATTTTATTAACCCCTTTTTGTATGGAAATATTTAAGCCGAGGCCAAGTTCTTCAAGGCATAGCCATTAATTACCTATTTAACAGGAACTTAAACACAAAACTCAATTTGAATTGTGGTGGCACTTAAAACAACTTCCCCGAATTAACTCGAGGTTTAAGAAAATTGTCCCTCATTAATTACGTTTATACTTCATTATGATTTTAATAGGAGAACGTAGGAAAAAGACCTCAAAGATTTCTTATGATTTCTTCAAAACGACCTTTTACCAACCCTTTTGAATCGTTTATTAATGTCAAGTAGGCATCCATTTATGTATCTAGTAACCTTCAAAATTCTAAATGGTTGAACCTTTTATGGTAATGTATAGTTATAGGTTTGGGCTGTCAATGTAAACAAGAAGCTACAACCAATTAGTTAAGTGTACTTTTTATGATGTAGGTAAGTACCATCCATCAATTTCTGACAGATGATAAGAATGTATGGTAATAAATTGGCAAAATATATTATTAAACTTCCATAAAGTTTTTAAGTATTACCTAATGTTTTATACTTACTTGAACAAAAAATTGTGTGTGTCAGCTCTGACGTACGACGAGTTTACTCTTTACGAACGATTATAAAATATAATATACGAGTAGATTATTAAATGAGGGTAAATGAACGCATTTTTTATATTACTGAAAGCATGCTTGATACATTTATTTATATTAATTATATTCATCAAAATATATTACATAGTCGTGGAAACATAAACAAGTGTTACCATGGAAACATAAAGTCAATAACGTAACGGAGAAAGTTTGATTTTACTCCCCATAAATTTTCATACCCCAGGCTTTTATTTAAGCAAATCGATTCTAAAGGAGGTAAACTCCAAAAAAATAGATTTTAATATAAATGCACAAAGTTTTTCTTCTAGTTCTTCATTGATAAACTTTGAATTCCGTTGTATCTATTCAGTAAATAATACCAACGCCATTCATTTTAAACAACTATTTGCCAACAATTTCAGTCAGCGTTCACCGCTTTCAAGTCAAAAGAGTGGCGGACTCCCGTGGGCAGTTTCTCTTGAAATATTAACCAAAGTATAAATATTTCCGTTTTTCGAGGGATTGAAACAGGTTTAAAAGCCGAGCTCGCGGTTTACGTGCTTTTGAATGAATCAAGTTGTTGACCCTGAGCACTTTACGCTTCAGGTTATACAAATAAGCATCACGTTTTTTTACAGTCGGTTTTACTTTTTTTGTTGCGAAATTTCGAGCGACAAATATCTTTGCAGTCCAAGTGCAGATGAAAGTGTTTAATTAAGTTTTACTTTCGAGCTTAGACTAAATAAATACTATTATACCTAGTCTAGTAGCACCTACTTAGTTATTTAGTTATCCATATCCATTCTAATATTATAAATGCGAAAGTGTGTCTGTCTGTCTATCTGTCTGTCTGTCTGTCTGTCTGCTACGCTTTCCCGGCCCATCTTTTCAACCGATTTTGCTGAAATTTTGTATAGAGGTAGGTTATATACCGGGGAAGGACATAGGCTATTTATCCCGGAAAATTAAGAAGTTCCCGCGGGAACCAAAAAACCTTAATCCAAGCGGACGAAGTCGCGGGCATCATCTAGTATTACATAAGTAGTTATGAATACTCAGTGAGGACAACCCAACAAACAAACATCGCATTCGCATTCATAATATTAGCATGATAGTTAATCGTAATCGTACGTACGTACGTATTTAACGTACTTAAAATAAGAACCTAAAGCTGAGAGGGTTCCAAATGCGCTCTAGTCAGGGAAGAAGCGCATATAATAAACATAGCCAGGTTTCCCCCTACTGCTAAAATTTTCCTCGTATAATTTATCAAGTTCTCAACACGCAGGCAGAAATCGTAAACGCGAAAATTGACTGAGATACACCAAATTGCCTGTACTTACAGCGTTTGTGTGAATTAAATTACGACTTTGTGCCGTCGCCTTTCACTGTATAACCACGCGAATAGACGTTAACTGCTTTTGTTTTGTCACATCTAAAAGGTACTCAAGTTAATGACGGGGAAAATTGTCCTTTCAGTCACCTATTTCATTTATAATTTGATTTCACCTGACGCTTTTTATATAAGGCTGAAAATACTAGCTTCATGAATGAACGAGAAGTTTACTAATAATCAAACTTCTCGTTCATTCATTATCATGGACTTCCGCAAAGTAACGCCTGCTTCGATTCAATAAATACTAGCTTCCCATTTCATCATGATATTTCTACACTAGCTGATGCCCGCGACTTCATCCGCGTGGTTGAAGTTTTCCTTAATTTTCCGGGATAAATAGTGGCCTCACTCTCCGGGTCCTCAACTATACCCATTCCAAAAATCACGTCAATCCGTTTCTCCGTTGCGGCGTGATTGAAGGACAAACCAACAAACAAACACACTTTCGCATTTATAATATTAGTATGATGATAGCAAACAAGAAAAATGTCCTTTCTCTGTAAGTAGTAAGTACCTACAGGCATTATTACGTACAGGATAATTTTTAATGCATTATAATATTCCTATCTTACCATGCCTAAAAGCTTTCTCATCTTTTCGGTTTATAATAATAATAAAGGATGTTTTCGAGAACTAAGGCCCGAGCATTTAAAAGTATTTAAAAAATGATATGAAAAATACCTATTATATAGAATATAATTCTGCATTTCTTTTCTTATGTTAAAATAGATAATAGGTACAAGATGATTCCCACGACTTCGTCCGCGTGGATTAAGATTTTTTAGATTTTTAGCCTATGTCCTTCCCCGGGATTTATCAAAATCGATTGAACAGATGGGCCTTGAAAGCGTAGCAAACAGACAGACAGACACACTTTGGCATTTATAATATTAGTAGAGAGACAAAATTATTAAAATTCATCTAAGTAGATGAATTTTAATTATTTTGTTGTTATAGAAACAAATTGAGCCCGTCCATACTAAACGAAAGATTTACGCGAACGTACATTTTACGATAGTTAGCTTGAAAAGTTTTATTCGAAATGCAATAAAGATAAAATAGTCATTGAAGTTACGAGTAGCGCGGACATGATATACTATGTGTATTTAAGTATTGTGTAAGAAATTCATAATCGTAAAATAGTTTGTAGATGCCTGCACGTCAAAAAGCATGTATAATCGCCTTAACCTGACTGCCTCGTTGGTTTAGTCACTAATGATTAGCATGTTCGACTGTGGTTGACGAGGTCCCGGATTCAAGTCCCAGGTCGGGCCATAACAAGTGTTAGCTAGGTTTTTCTTACAATAAATTTTCAGCACTAGCCCGGAGTTAGGAAGTTGGCGGTGTTTCACCCCCTTGCCTCGCAGAGCACGTAAAGCCGTCGGTCCTGCGCCTGATCTCTCTCCGGTCGTGTCGGATTTTCCGTCCCATCGGGCTATGAGAGTAAAGGAACAGAGAATGCACCTGTGCATGCACACACACTTGTGCACTATAATATCTCCCGCGCAGATGGCTAATCTCTCTGGCGATAGGCCGCCTTGGCTGAAATTCGGTCGGGAGGACATTATGATCACCTTACACAGTTCTAGTAGTAGTTTTAAGCTATCAAATGATTACGATTTGCTTACTCAATAGGGTCTCTGATCCACATAATCACGAAATTACCAGCATGGCTTTCGGTTTGAACAGCGGCCAATGCGACGCGACGCTACGGGCCCAATTGGAACACCCTGAAATGAATTTTGCATTCAATTATAATGTGGCTTCCACTGGCATTGCGATGGCTTTGAGTGTCATGCGAGCATTTCAAATAGGGTTGAACGCGCACACATTTCAGTTATGACCATTATGTTATGAATTTAAAAATGATGCAGCCAAAGAAAATTAATGTTTAGATGTGGACACTCAGTGTTTGATACATTAAATTTTAATGTAATAGGTAATATGACTGCCTCGTTGGTCTACTGGTTATCATGTTCGCCTGCGGCTGACGAGGTCGCGGGTTCGAGTCCCGGGTCGGGCCATAACTAAGTGATGGGTTTTTCTGATTAGAAATTCTCAGTACTAGCCCGATGTTAGGTAGTTGGCGGTGTTTCACCCCCGTGCCTCGGAGAGCACGTTAAGCCGTCGGTCCCGGTTATTATCACTAGCGTGATAATAGTCGTTAAAGCCCACCAACCCGCATTGGAGCAGCGTGGTGGGCCTTAGCTCTAATTCCCTCTCTCCGATGAGAGTGGAGGCCTGTGCCCAGCGGTGGGACGTTAATGGGCTGTAGTGGTGGTGGTGTTGGAGGTAATATTAAATATCATTATAGAGTCGTTGTATGCGGCCTGACTGCAATAAACATACACCTAGCACGACTAAGAAATGAAAAATAAAAGAAATAAAAAAATCGATTATAGGTACATTTATTTTACCTACATATTTACTGATAAAGCTGAATAAATTTCCTATGTTTTTAATTCGCCGTCATGTACCAATATTTTTTTTTTTACAAAGGAAAACGTAAATAAAATCAACAGAAATTGTTTGCACAGAGAAATTACGAAGTATAATTTATTTCTTTGTAGCTTAACCTAACCTACAGCTGTACTATTACTTATTCTGTACCTAACCTGAATAAATAACGATCAAAATTCATTACAATTATTATGTATGATGTTTCACTGACCTGAATAAATAAAGATCAAAAATCATTAGAATTATTATGTTTGATGTTTCACTGTACTTATATTAAGTATGTGAAAGCGTATTCAATATTTATGGCAGCTTTGCACGATAAACACAATTGAAATTTAAATACGGCGCATGTATTCAATCAGAATGCGGTTTTCATCATACGGTCTGGCCAGTGCAGTGCATGTCGATGTAATTGTCAGGGTTGGCCACACAGATTATAATTTCATCAAGTCATAGCAGCTTGTCGAAATCCACTGTTGAAAACCTTCCTTCACAGCTTATTCTCAGTTTATCTCAACCAGCCGCTTCCCGACACCATCTTAAATAGGTATAATATTATATTAGGTCAGTATATTTGACTTGAAGTCACGAGTGTTACTATGCTACGATTACTAGTAGGCCTACATATACTATATTACTATATAATCCATACTTCCATACTAATATTATAAATTCGAAAGTGTGTCTGTCTGTCTGTCCGTCTGTCTGTCTGTCTGTCTGTCTGTCTGCTACGCTTTCACGGCCCTTCCACTCAACCGATTTTGATGAAATTTGGTACAGGGGTAGATTGTATCCCGAGGAAGGACATAGACTACTTTTTATCCCGGAAAATTAAAAAGTTCCCGCGGTAATCAAAAAATCTTAATCCACGCGGATGAAGTCGCGGGAATCATCTAGTATTATTATAAATGCGAAAGTGTGCCTGTCTGTCTATCTATCTGCTACGCTTTTCCGGCCCATCTGCTCAACCAATTTTGATGAAATTTGGTACAGGGGAGATTGTATCCCGGGGAAGGATATAGGCTTCTTTTTATCCCGGAAAATTAAAGAGTTCCCGCGGGAATCCAACAAACTTAATCCACGCGGACGAAGTTGCGGGAATCATCTAGTATTTTAATAATTTGTGAAAAACTGCCAGCCCTACGTAATGCACACACTTGTACGCTTCATTAGGGTGAGCTAAGTGTGAAAATCTGCGATTATATTCCGTAATGCGGGCTCACGGAGAGATAAGTTACGTGTGCCATAAAATACTCGTGTTGCTTTTAATGTAAAAAAAAATAAAAATAATATGATACTAGAATAGGATGCCCGATTTCTTCCGCGTGGATTTAGGTTTTTGAATCCCGTGAGAAATCTTTGATTTTCTGAAATAAAAAGTAGCCCATATCTTTTTCCGGGATACAGCCCATCTCTGTATTAAATTTTGTCCAAATCGATTGTAGACATGGGCCGTCAAAACGTATCAGACAAACAGATATACAGACATATAGATAGACACATTTTCGCATTTAGAATATTTCTAAATTGTTTATATTAGATATTATATCTAGTCGGAAGGACACGACTAGTTTGTATCGTCGTATCTTAATAATATTGCTCTTTTAATATAATTTCATTTTTTTTTGCTATCCCTGTAATTACATTTAGGTACTTATACCATAATATTGCTCTTTTAATTTAATTACTTTTTTTTCGCTATTCCTCTAATTATTAAGTACTCACTAAACCGTCACGATCGTTCAGAATTTTAAAAAATATAATGCTCTACTGCACCAAGATACAAATATCAACATCTTTGTAAATTCAAATTAACTCGCACCATTTCAGATTACATTCATTTCGTTTTCACTTTCACTCTTGTTTCGTTTTGAGTGTAATGAAAAAATCGACTGCTACTTTCCCGTCGCGTCGTAACGAAATACGGAAGCTCATTTTCAACACTCATTTTCCACCTCGAGCACGTTTGTGAATTACAACCTTATTAACTTTGCGAGTGTGAAAACCTCTCAATGAGGTAATTCTATTTGTTTATTTTGATTTAAATTAAGAGTGTTCCTTAAAATGATCTCTCTGGAAATGGATACTCAAAGTAAATGTCGCTTCTTTACGTGGTACGACTTTACGTCTTCTCATGAAATGTGGGCACTGCGAAGGATGTTGAAAATCTGATGGAATTGGTTTGTCTCACAAAAACGAGATAATTGTAACCGAAAGCTAATGACGACCGTAGTACATAGAAAGGTTGAATTTTTCGGCTACATTCAAAGAGGATCCCTGTACGAGTCCCAAGGTCTATCCTGGAGGGTAACGTACCCGGGAATAGGTCGCCTGGAAGACGGTAGAGGAAGTGGATGGACGATATAAAGGAGTGGACCCGTCAAAATTAGGTACTTACAATGATAGAAGATAGCTTAAGATCGGAAGGCAGTTCACCTACCAACAAACAAATTAAAAAAATATATAAAAAAAACAGTTTAAAGACGTCACCCGATGATGATTATCCACGCCGGCGGTCCATAATCTCCTCAGAATAATAATCATGTTGGCCAAGTGTCGATTGGAAGAATTCACACACCTTTGAGAATATTATGAAGAACTCTCAGGCATGCAGATTTCCTCACCGTTATTTCCCTTCACCGTTGGATAAACCCGATATTTGATTGCTTAAAATACACAGCACAGGTATAACTTTGAAAAGTAAGAGGCCCATGTTCGGGGATGGGAACCCAGACCCATATTATAGAAAGGTTCTTACTATACTACTACCGATCTATATTAATACTTAATTAATACTTTAATACTAATATTATAAATGTGGATCATTGGATGGATGGTGGATCTTTGTAACTCGTAATTTAATCGTCGTTTGTAATCACGCCAGAATGGCTGAATCGATCTGGATGAAGTTTGTCACAGAGATAGATTATAGTCTGGAATAACACATATCAGCTACTTTTTATCCCGGATATTAAACAGTTCCCGTGAAAATTAAAAAACTTCAATCCACGCGGACGAAGTCGCGGGCATCAGCTATTAGGCTATAATCATCGCAATAAAAAGTAATGGTACTAGGTATTGGAGGCCTACCTGCTCTTTTCAGATACGCCATTAAATTTTTATGTGCGCAAAAGGCAGTAGAGGTACATTATCATCCACGCACCTATGGAGCGACAAAAAAGTGTCTCGTTGAGGCGTGAATGCTTTGATTTTATACACAGTGTTCATACTCGTTACGCAGCAATTACTTCCAGCCATTCTCTGTGTATAAAGCATTTCGATCGTATCGTGTATCGGAACGGCTGCCATATTTTACATCCCTTTTTTATGGTCAAAAATTCATTTATATAAACGGCAGCTTCTGACGCGCGGTGGTCGATCGTAAAAATGTAAGTTTATTTTATTATTTTATACTAGCCAATTGCGCCAACTGTCACACGATTGGCAGTTATGTCAAACGCCATAAGGTTACAAAAGGAGAAAAGGTTAAAAATAGGTTAGAATTATTATGATATTAGGGTTAGAATATGAAAATTTTAAGAAAACTTAACCATATTAAATTTAAGAACACCATTACATAAGTATATGGTCGATAAATTTTCTTAAATTTTCTAATGTTCCGCGCAACTTTCTTAGTTTATTCTTTCTTCTCCTAATAATAACAAACAACACAAAATAATTAGCGAAATTGGTCCAGCCGTTCACGCGTGATTCCGTGACTAAGGGAAATAGGGATTCATTTTTATTGACCGAGTGAAGCGAAGGTCTCTGAGTCTACTTGAGTGAATTTGCACTTGTCCGTCCGTCCGTCCGTCCGCCTGTCAGAGAACTTCTGAATTACTGAACCTAATTACTTCAAATTTAAATATAATATGTAAATTGATGACCTCCAGCCGAATATGGCTTAAAAAGTTATAAAAATCTTTATTTCAGGGGGGCTCTCATAGAAGCGAATGCGAAGTAAAATATTTTTTATGGCGTTACACAGGGTTGCGGTATATCATTTTAAAGATAATTAAGAATAGAGTCTTTTTGTAATTTTTCCCCTAAAATTAACGAAATTGACAGTTGACAACATTGAAGTTGACAGCTCAGAACTCTCAATTTTCTAAAAGGCTGAGCCTGAAAATTGATCAATTATTTGAATTATATCCTGTACTTGCACAACAGATACTAAAATTAGATAAATATTAAATATTATATAAGGAAACGAAATTATTTAATTTTTAATGAGCTTCAGTATTTTTAACAGAACTTCACAATGATGTCAATAGATGGCGCTCTGTAAAAGTTTTTGTTACCGCGAGGTCGCAGTATTCGGGGCGAACCACTAGCATAATATATAGAGGGCCTGGCAGACGTTGTCCTGCTCTGAACCTAGAACCAGATTTCAGCACCACCTATCGGGTCCAATTGTGAATATAAATCATCTCGGGAGCCACTTAAATAGGTACGAGAAAATTCCGTTCGAATCGGTCCAGCCGTTCTGAAGTGATGCGAGAGCATACATTTTGGCAATTACGTTTACGGATACCTTACGTTTTTTCTTTCTTCATGAATTAGGTAGGTACTTAATACATTATAGATAGACTTTGTGGATGTTATACAGCCTAGTTTAAGCTAGTTTCATTACACATTACCTTTTTAGAAATATTTAGAAGTACTAGGTAAGTACCAACTAGTACCTATATTAATTAGTTCTTACCTAGTTTTAGAGTCAAATGCGATATTTGCAGATTCTGTTGTGCCCGTGCAGCTGTTTTATCGCATGCGAAACTGTTTTAAGAAAACGAAACGTTTCATCTTTTGTAAGAAATCTTAAGGTTGCCACAAGTAGACTGCGACCCCTTTGGTTATAATTACCTAGGGTAAAAAATCTTAAATTTTCCAACAGTTTTGAAGCACGGAATATTAACGTAACTGGCTTAAGTAACACCCAACCCGAGATTGAAAATATTCATAATTAATAAAAGGCACTGAGAACCCAATTTATAGAATTATTATTTAAACTTTTTGAAGTGAAATCTTCTTTAGAGTCGTTGTGATTAAATATACTATCTCCAACAATATTCCTATCAAAAGTTTTTTTTTAGAAGTTCACGGGATGACATCATTTAAATAGTCAACCTATTTTACCTTTACGCGGCATCGCTACTCGCAGCTAAAAACCGTAAAGGCGAAAAATCAACAGCTAAAGCTACTTGAGGCGCGTCGTCGGGTGAATTAAATTACGGCTTGAGTCAGCGCTTTGCGAGCGTTATCTTTCTGAACTCGTAGTAGATCTTACGCGTTAAAACTAACTCGCAATTTATGCATATAAAGGATGTCAATGTTTTCCTCTATACTATACAGGGTGACCCAAATAGTGACGTCCAAAGAAAAAATTTAGATTCCTCGTACCTAAACCTATCAGAAAATACCCCATGTATGTTCAGCGATTTTTGGTAGTTTAGGAGTTATAATTTTTTTAAGTTTTTTCTTGAGATTTCTGAGGCAGTGAGTGTTAAATTTTTTTTCTTTTTATTTAGTGCTTTTTTCCGAACTTTTTTTTCGTGAACATACTTGCTATGAAGTGTGCTACTATGCATAAAATAATTACCATCATAACATTAACCCAAGTTGGAAAATTTTTGGTCGAAAGTGAAAAGTTTACGTACGACAAAAGTAGAGACGAATTTTCAACTTAAGATTAAAAATACTTAAACCTGCCTACGTCACTTCCGGCTAATTTCAAAAACTTTTGGAGTGCCTAAGCTTCCTTTATTAGTTAAAAAATTTGGTACTTTAGGGGGCATTATTGTGAGATCCCGGCCTTCAAATGTGGTAAGGCGGTAATTTCTGAAGTTAAAATTTGATTCTTAAGGGACTTGTCCAAGATTGGGCCTTGAACATGAACCAAGATGATTTTAATACACGTGAATAGAGATCCTAAAATATGGCTTTTAGAATTATTTACACATTTTTAAAGGACCCCAATTTGGAGAAAAATATATTTTTATTTTGTGGCTTTTTTAGATCTTTGTCTGAATTTTATCAACAGTAAAAAAAAAAGCTTGATTATTTTTGTCACTTATGTCATTGGGTGATTGTCAAATGTCACTGTCAGTTTTGTTTATCTTAGTTTATTGGTGATTTATTGTCGTCTAATAATTGTTTTACGAATGTCTCAAATACTCAATTATAATTTATTAATCTTATAATGTTGTATGTACTACCTATGCAGCGGAAAATGGGTAGTTTATCGAAATGGAATATTAATAATCACAATTAATGCGCATTACCCAAGTTTTAGTGTTGCCATCCATCGAAAAATATTTTCTACAAACGATATTTTTCATAATTAATTTTTAAAAAAACGGGGTTTTCTAAAATTATTATTTAAATGGCGTTTAATGTTATATTTTTTTCTCTTTCACGTGATGGCAGTTTGGTTCTTGTTCATTGACACTCAGAATAAAAAACCACCCTCCATACTGAACTGGGACATGTCCTTTGAGTTTGGGCTATTTTTGACAATTTTATGACTAATTGCAGTAGGAAATTTTTGCACTTAAGTATTTTCTACAAAAATAATCGATATTTTTCGATGAAGTGACATCAAGGTTACGTAAAAGTTATTTGGATTTTTTTAGTTTTTTACAGTCAGTAGGACGAAAAAACCGAATTGCACTCGGTTAGGTACTAAAATATCTTTATCTTATTACCCTTCTGTCAATAAAGTATAGCTTTTCCACACCTATAAGTTTGTTTACCTGTTTTTGCCAGCAATACTTTACAATGCTGCCGTCGATCTCAACATTATACATAATAGTTTTTAGAGGATGGCTAGTGTTTACATATAATATGAATGTACGTTTATCTTGATCATTGAAATTAAAAAAAATATCATACCTAATAATATTTTCCAAGTGAAATGAAATTAGTTATAGAGTTTTATTTAAATTCTAGTAAACGAGTCTGCCTTAATCAATTAAGTCGTCGATCCATCGTTAAACATTAAGATTGGTTCTCAAGACGTTAGTTATTTGACGTCGAAAGCCGAACGTTCCGTAATTAAATGAGAAAGAGCTAAGTTTATACTATAACCGTCTTTTAGCTGGTGGCTAATTGTTAATTTCGTCTGTGTGATTATATTTATTTCTTCTTTTATTTATTCACTAGCTGATGACCGCGACTTCATCCGCGTGGATTGAGGTTTTTTGGTTCCCGCGGAAAATCTTTAATTTTCTGGGATAAAAAGTAGCCTAAGACTATCTATCTCTGTGCTAAATTTCATCCCGATCCGTTCACCTGTTCTGGCGTGATTGAGTAACAAACATCCATCCATATATCCATACATCCATCCACCCATCCATACACATCCATCCATCCATCCATCCAAACTTTCGCATTTATAATATTAGTATAGATTGTTGCACATAGACCTCTCCATTATATTTATTTATTTAGTGTCAATGAAAATAATATTTAAGGGTATATTACATCATCAATAGATATGGTTAAAGTAAAAATTCTCCATTCAACAAAATGCTAGCAAAGTTAGTATAATTCATTCTTATATCCATAATTATTAAGGTTAATGAACAAATTTTGCTAAAATATTAAAGAACTCTGTTATTCAGTATTACTATTTATAGTACAGTACTTTCGTATTTATAACCCTAAGTTTTAATACGAAAGTGCGTTTGTCTGTTCGTATGTCTGCAACACTTTCAATAATAAATGATGCCTGAGTTTTTGGTTTGTATTAAGGTGGGCGTGCGGTTATTGTATGAGTAGTTGCTGCGGTAATATTATTATATTATCATGGTAGCGCTAATTAAGGTATGTTCTGTGAAACAACCACCGACAATACAGCGCTTGCTTTGTTTTATATATGGAATTAGCTGTCCGACATAGTTTTGAAACAAAACATTTATTTTATACCAGTTAATTTGTTTTATAAAATACTAGATGATCGTCTCGTCTGCGTGGATTGAGTTTTTTTATACCTGCGGGAACTACTTAATTTACCGGGATAAGCCTTAAGCCTATGTCTTTCCCCGGATACAACCTATCTCCGTACCAAATTTCATCAAAATCGGTTGAATAGATGGGCCGTGAAAGCGTAGCAGACAGACAGTCAAACAGACACACTATCGCATTTATAATAGTATAGATAGTACGGATTATGTATCTATATTATCGTTATTTATGTTGTGTAAAAATCTGTGAACCTTGACTAAAAATAATGTCTGTGAATTTGTAATTGTATTAATAAGTCAAGTCATATGTGGAAAGACCTGTGAGGACACCGCATAATTATCAAATGAAACTCTACGATTATTGGGAGGATCTTTATGCCTATGACGCAGGGAGAGAGATTCAAAATTTTCTTAAATTAATTTGATACAAAATTACTTCTTAATTAAGAGTAAGCGACGGTAAACGTGAAGTTCGTAATTGATACTGATTCAGTTCCCAGAGATAAACAAGTAATTGTTCGTGACAGGTTTGTTTCCAACCCTAAATTGATAAGGTGCGTATTTTAAAAGCAGGAATACTCCTTGGAACAGCGTTTTAGGCCAAAACACACTACGGACAAAAGGTTTGTCTGGCTGATAATGTCCTCGCGCGCACTTATAAGTAGCTTTACATACTACCGCGGAAGAAGAGACGTGTTTTCCATACGACGCCTACGTTTTGCGCGAACGTTTGTGTCCTGTTTGAAGTCTGTTTGCATCCTTAATTTACCTATACGGTAAGATTTTAAAAGGAATTTTCCAGTGCTTACACTGAATTTTCTAAGGAACAAGCATCGAATAGACTTTTAAAGTGCTTTCCAAAGACATTTCCAAACAAGTGAATATCTAAGGAGGTACTTATCTCTATGTTCTATAATGATGTGAACCATTACCAAGTTATGAATAAAATTCAGATGACATAACGACGAAATCTTATTCAAATTGCAGCGATGTTTAAAATTCAAAGGACTTGACCAGCGCAACTATGGGAGCTTGCCTAGATATCAAAAATTAATGTGCGGCAATAACTCTTTATTATTGTAATTTTTATATTTTATAGTTTTCAGATAAAAAAGCTTCAGGAGTCTGAAGGCTCTGAAAACTGAGAAAATAAATAAAAGAAGTTTCACCAAAAAACTGTTTTCCCACACTAGATGGCACTAGTTGTTGTGGTGAGCGAGTCTAGAAAAATATATTAAGTATTGCTAACCACGTTTCTCAGGAAAATAATTAAGCTTTGCATTATTTGGGCATGGATGAGGATAATACTGGAATAATAAAATTATATTTGCAAGAATTACGTAATTCCTTTAAAAATCATGCTACATTGTACTGCTGCCACACTAGATGGCGCTAGCGAGTCTTTTTAACTATTCGACAACAGATGGCGCTAAACCTTTAGGTTAACTAGTTTGTTCAACTATTCGACCACAGATGGCAGACAGATGCAATGCCAGAGGGCGTTACGTTCCTTTAAACGCAGTGATTATTTGAAAATGCTTTGTTCGTTTGAGGCTTGTCAACTAACAAAAATAATAAAAACAAAACATACATTTCCTTTTCATTACTATTTAATTGATCAAACATAAATCACTCATAATATAGTGACTAAGGTACTTATATGGTATTCATAGGTAACAAGATTATTATTAGGCATGGATAAAACGGAACGTCAAAATGGAGTAGTGCTTAAAGAGGAAACCGGACGCTCAAGATTTAAACAATAAACGTATTGTTTTTAAAGACATTTTAACCTTGACCTTATTCGGAATAATAAATCCATAGTAATTTCGGTTTTAATTTTTAAACCTTACTGTAAAAACGGAAATCCTGCACATTGTCCTGAATCGGAGGGCAGTTACTGGTCATGTCCTTTGAAACCCTTTTTTCGGTATTAAAAAGTATCGATAATTATTTATTATTGATCAATATGCATGGAACCATAGTCAAACATAGCCGTGTGAGGTTAAGTAAACTCATTGATTTCATGTATCTTAAATGTAAAAGTTTGTATGTTTGTAAGTTTCTTATTTGGATGTTTGTTACTCCTTAACCGCTCAATGACTGAAGCGATTTGCCTAAAGGGATGGAGAACTTATAAACTGAACTAGCTGATGCCCGCGACTTCGTCCGCGTGGAATAATTTTTTTAAACCACGGGAACTCCTTAATATTCCGGGATAAAAAGTAGCCTATGTCACTCAAATTTCAAAAACTGTGAAACACATATTTCTTAATTTTTACCCGTAGCTTGTAAACCAAGTTTCATGGATATAACATGGATATGACGAAGTTTCATACAAACTTTCAACCTCTATTTCACCCTCTTAGGGGTGGAATTTTCAAAAATCCTTTCTTAGCGGATGCCTACGTTATAATAGCTATCTGAGTGCAAAATTTCAGCCCGATCCGACCAGTGGTTAGAGCTGTGCGTTGATAGATCAGTCAGTCAGTCACCTTTGCCTTTTATATATTTAGATTTTTAGATTTTATATATTAGTAGGTTTATCCCGGAAAATTAAAGAGTTCTAAAAAGTGTTTTAAAGTACTATAAATTGTTTTAAAGTACTATAAACGTGTGGTACCTAGTACATGATAGGTGATGAGTGAAATGTCTCAAACAGGCAGTCACAGTTAAGTTGATAATTGACAATCTTTCACATAAAACTCAGTTATTGTTCCCTTGAGCCACGCGAGCGAAGCCGCGGGTAATAGCTAGTGTTACAATAAAACTTGTAGCTAGCCAACCTAACCTAATTATACTTACAATGATTACCGTTTGGAATGGTGACAAGAATTTCCGCCCTGAACAGCCTAGCTGAACCTTTGCGCAAAAAATGGGATAGCCGTTTTGTCATCCCATGATGCAATTATCCACAGCGAATGCCTCGTATGTTTTAACTAAGTAGTTTCTTTTTATTTCGTGGTTTAATAATGATGTACCTATCATGACGTATTAACTGTCTCGTCTAGTCTATTGGTTAGCATGTTCGACTGCGGCCGACGAGGTCTCGGGTTGGAGTCCCGGGTCGGGCCGTAACAAGTATCGGGTTTTTCTGACAAGAAATTCATCAGTATTAGCTCGGAGTTAGGAAGTTGGCGGTGTTTCCCCCCGTGCCTCGGAGAGCACGTTAAGCCGTCGGGCCTGCGCCTGATCTTTCTCCGGTCGTGTCGGATGTTCCGTCCCATCGGGCTATGAGAGTAAAGGAACAAATAGTGCACCTGTGTTTGCGCACACACTTGTGCACCATAATATCTCCCGCGCAAATGGCTAATCTCTCCGGAGATTGGCCGCCACGGTTGATGAACCTGAACACCATGATTGCTCTGAGCCCCTACCTCAAACAGGTCTGAGTTCAAGGGGTACTAACAGTAGTCCAGAAAACAGTACCGATGTAAAGGGTGAGAAGCATGCTGGCGATGTGGCTGATAAGCATCCCTCTCCTCCTATGACAAGAAAAAGAACTAGAATGTTACAGTTTGAGATTGATTGAGAACTGTAACATTGTCATTCATTTGCGCATGTACCTACTTACTAATTACCTTGTACCTACTTACAATTTTTTTTTTTCTACATTTTCACTTGCTTGTTAGTAGTATACTTACTTGTTTTTTTTTTTTTCTTTCTTTGTTGGGGAAGATGATCCCTGTAAGTATTGATGTTGCGGGTATTTTATAATAATAAATTTAGTTGTCATCCTACTACGTCTTTTATTGTCACGACATGGTGGCAGCGGTGTAAAATTAATTGTTTTAATATGCAATTTGTGCTCTAATCGTAATAAATTTGTTAAATATAAGTTGCTTTCGGTGGTTTGCATTTAATAATAGTGATGGAGCATGCAAGGCCACCGCCAGAGCTCAGTGTGGATGGCAGCCCCGTCAGCCGGGCTGACGCGTGGAAAAAATGGAAAACGCAGTTTCAGTTGTTTATAAAAGCTGCAGGTGTGCATAAAGAAGATCCAGCAGTACAGGCTAGCTTACTGATTAACCTAATTGGACCGGATGGTTTTGATGTGTACCAAACATTTACATTTGAAGATGAGAAGGAACGCGATGACGTAGCAGTTTTGTTAAAAAAGTTTGACAGTTACTTTGGTGTAAAACCCAATATTACGTTAGCCAGATACAATTTTTTTACCAGAAATCAAGTTGAAGGCGAGTCAATAAATCAATACGTAACCGCGTTAAAACTTTTAAGCAAAACCTGTGCTTTTGCGTCGCTGGAAGAGGAGCTGATCAGAGATAGAATTGTCTGTGGGATCAAAAATACTGTAGTTCGGGATCGTTTACTTCGGAACGACGAGTTGACATTAGAAAAAGCGATAAAAATATGCCAAGCTGATGAAGTTTCAATGGATGGCAGTCGTCAGTTAGAATCTCGTACAGTTAGCTCTAATAAAGAATGACTCACTGTCATCATCACTATCACAGCCCCCTACGGGTTTCTCATCACATAAATCGATATCATACACTTTTTTGGACCGATTCAAACACATCCGGGCAAAATGATTATAGCCCCCACATAAAAAGCACTTTACACCGAGCGCGTAACAGGAACCCGAGTTACAATATTTTCCACAATTTTTACACGGCGTCGGAGTACGGCCCTGGAGTCGGCCAGCGTTGCCGGTGCCTCGATACGAAGTCGCAGCGCGCGCGCTTCCTCGCGCGGGTCGGGCTCCACCGCCACTGCTCGCATTCCATTGCCGGCTGGGAGCGCCCCGATACCCGCCGCGCTCTTCCACCGCGTCGATGGATACTCGCCCTGAGCTAACTGTACGAGATTCTAACTGACGACTGCCATCCATTGAAACTTCATCAGCTTGGCATATTTTTATCGCTTTTTCTAATGTCAACTCGTCGTTCCGAAGTAAACGATCCCGAACTACAGTATTTTTGATCCCACAGACAATTCTATCTCTGATCAGCTCCTCTTCCAGCGACGCAAAAGCACAGGTTTTGCTTAAAAGTTTTAACGCGGTTACGTATTGATTTATTGACTCGCCTTCAACTTGATTTCTGGTAAAAAAATTGTATCTGGCTAACGTAATATTGGGTTTTACACCAAAGTAACTGTCAAACTTTTTTAACAAAACTGCTACGTCATCGCGTTCCTTCTCATCTTCAAATGTAAATGTTTGGTACACATCAAAACCATCCGGTCCAATTAGGTTAATCAGTAAGCTAGCCTGTACTGCTGGATCTTCTTTATGCACACCTGCAGCTTTTATAAACAACTGAAACTGCGTTTTCCATTTTTTCCACGCGTCAGCCCGGCTGACGGGGCTGCCATCCACACTGAGCTCTGGCGGTGGCCTTGCATGCTCCATCACTATTATTAAATGCAAACCACCGAAAGCAACTTATATTTAACAAATTTATTACGATTAGAGCACAAATTGCATATTAAAACAATTAATTTTACACCGCTGCCACCATGTCGTGACAATAAAAGACGTAGTAGGATGACAACTAAATTTATTATTATAAAATACCCGCAACATCAATACTTACAGGGATCATCTTCCCCAACAAAGAAAGAAAAAAAAAAAACAAGTAAGTATACTACTAACAAGCAAGTGAAAATGTAGAAAAAAAAAAATTGTAAGTAGGTACAAGGTAATTAGTAAGTAGGTACATGCGCAAATGAATGACAATGTTACAGTTCTCAATCAATCTCAAACTGTAACATTCTAGTTCTTTTTCTTGTCATAGGAGGAGAGGGATGCTTATCAGCCACATCGCCAGCATCCTTCTCACCCTTTACATCGGTACTGTTTTCTGGACTACTGTTAGTACCCCTTGAACTCAGACCTGTTTGAGGTAGGGGCTCAGAGCAATCATGGTGTTCAGGTTCACATTTTTTTAAATGTCGGCGATTGCGGCGATACATTCTGCCTATGCTATTTTGCACTATATATGATCGCGGAGTAGACGCCTTCATAATAACCTGACCCTTCGTCTTCTTGTCTCCATCCTGTATGATTACTCGATCCCCCACACCCAACTCTGGTAAGTTTTTACAATGGCTGTCATAATACATTTTGCTCTTTACCTGTCTCTTAACTAAATAATCGTATTCATTTTCATGCACAATTTTAGGTTCTAATAGACTGGGATGCACTGGCAGTCTACAATTAAGTCTACGACCCATCAGCAGCTGTGCAGGAGAGCTTAAATCCTTATCACGTGGTGTATTTCTATAGCTAAGCAAATTGAGGTAGAAATCACTGTTACTGTTGATGGATTTGATCAGTAACTTCTTTACCGTTTGTACAGCTCGCTCACTTTTGCCGTTTGACTGTGGATAATTAGGCGATGATGTCACGTGATCAAATCCCCATTCACTAGCAAACCTTTTAAAATAATGGCTAGAAAATTGAGTCGCATTGTCACTTATGACCAGCTCTGGGATCCCATGTCTAGCAAAGTTCTCCTTCATCGCTGTAATAACAGTTTTTGAACATATGTTTTTTAAGTCACATACTTCAACAAAACCTGAATAGTAATCTACTAATATTAAATAATATTGTTTCCTATATTCAAATATATCAGCCCCAATTTTATTCCACGGTAGCCGAGGAATTTGCACTGGAATCATAGGTTCTTTACTATGTGAATTCGAGCTCTCCTGACAGGTTTTGCAACGCTTAACATAAAGCTCAATATCGCTTGTAATGCCGGGCCAAAATATAACTTCACGCGCACGCCTCTTGCATCGATCTATTCCAAGATGACCGTCGTGAATAATGTTTAACATTTCACTTCTCAAGGAACAAGGAATTAATATTAATTTATTTTTAAATATAATACCGTCCACTACTATTAGTTCATCTCTTAACGACCAATAAGGCTTTAAAGTATCGGAAATATCAACTTTTCGCGTCGGCCATCCCTTGACAATATACTCACAGAGTTGATTAAGATCTTTGTCTTTTGAAGTTTCAGCTCGCACTAAGCTCAATTTATTTGTAGACATCTGAACATGCTCAAACAAGAAATTTACTTCATACAATAATTTTTCATCTAACTCACTTTCAAAAGACTCTGGAAGCGGCGCGCGTGACAAAGTGTCAGCAATATACATATATTTACCGGGCACATATTTTATAATCAAATCATAGCCCTGAATCCGAAGCAACATCCTCTGCAAACGTATTGGATTAGAGACCAACGCTTTTTTAAATATACTTTCTAGTGGTTTATGATCCGTCTCTATTACAACTGCTTTTTTACCAAATATATATTGATGGAACTTTTCACAAGCGAACACTATGGCGAGAAGCTCCTTCTCGATTTGGGCGTACCTTGTCTGTGTATCCGTTAGTGTTCGCGAGGCGTACTCGACCGGGCGGCCGTCCTGCATGAGCACTGCACCGAGCGCGACGCTGCTAGCGTCCACCGACAGGACCACGGACCGCGTGACGTCATACAGAGCTAAGACCGGGGCACTACTAACCAAATCTTTCAATTTTGCGACCGCTTCATCATGAATACTATCCCAATACCAAATAGATTCCTTTTTAAGTAATCGATTAAGATGAACGGTGTAATTCGAATAGTTTGGAATAAATTTTGATAGATAATTAGTGGCTCCCAAAAATCTCTCTAACGATTTTTTGTTATTTGGAGTAGGCATATTTTTAATGGCCTTCACTTTCTCCTCATCCGGTTTCATCCCGTTTTTATTAAAAACATGCCCTAGGTAAACCACCTCTTGTACACATATTTTACATTTATCTTTGTTAAACTTAAGATTTATTTCTTGCGCCCTATTTAGCAATGCAGTAAGCCGCAGATCGTGCTCAGTTTTATTTTTTCCCCAACAGATAATGTCATCAATGAATAAGTCCACCCCCTCCAAATCTTCCAATAACTGCTTAAGTGTAGAGTGGAATACCTCCGATGCACAGTTTAGACCAAAAGGTAATCTTAAAAATTGATACCGACCGAATGGCGTGCTAAAAGTACATAAGTCTGCACTTTTATCATCTAATTTGACTGCCCAAAATCCAGAATTAGCGTCTAGTACAGAAAAATACTGCGCACCACTAAGTTTAGTTGCTAATTCATTAATAGTAGGCAGCTGAAAGTGGGCCCGTTGTATCGCGCAATTCAGCGGACGCGGATCAAGACATAGCCTTATACCACCATTCTTCTTAGCCGTGATCACTAATGAGTTTATTTTTTCTCATTATTTTAATCATATGGTCTTACAATTTCTATAACCTTAACTAAGTAGTAAGTAGGTAGTATAGTATATTTTAAACATCTCAGTCATCAAACTGTTTTTAAAGCTTTAGGAACTTAACACAGCCTTTTGTTACTCTTTTCTTCTTCTTGCTGTGGAGTAAAAACTTCTTTATAGGTATCTCCCAAGTTTCTTTTTCGCAGATCCTGTCGCAATGTGTCTTCTTAGAGTAGTGCGAGGGATATTATCATATTACCTACATTTAAGTGCGATAGACTTAACAGATCCACGTTTATCTTTTATCTCTTTGATCGCCCGTGCCATAAGATTTTCATCCCATGATCCCTGGTTGGTTTTTCTCTTATAATTGTTCACCATCTAAACAAAATAATTAGGTAAGCATTATCTATCTAATCATAATATTTTTAATAAGGGCAAAGCGGTCAGTTGGCCGCTTTGCCTTTTTCGGCCATATTATTTAAAAATTCGGCTGCTCACACTTTTATACATTTACGTTTGAGCAAATTTTGCACAAATCAAGCCAAATAGATAAGAAACAATACACGTATTATAAAATAATTTAAATATAAAGCGGTATGATCAAAACAGGATGAACTAACCTTGCATTTTTTTAACAAAACATGTAAAAATAATATTTTCGACACTTTAGCCACGCGATCGTTCCTACCGCTACCGAATGACTGCCCGGCGCAGGGCGGGAGGTTCCTTAAGTGACAAAACGGCAACGTCGCATTATCATTTCAACCGAAAAATGTAGAGTGGCCGCTTTGCCTTCTATGGCCGCTTTGAGCTGACCTCCCTATATGATGAACCAATGAACATTAAGTATAATTGAAAAAAATCGAACATTAAAATAGCTATCCGTACATAAATGCGAAAGAGTGTTTGTTTGTTGGTTGGTTTGGTGGTTTGTCCTTCAATCATGCCGTAACATATCAACAAATTGACAGGATATTTTGCATGGGTATAGTTTCTGACCTAGAAAGTAAATGAGTCCCGGAAAATCAAAGTGCTTCCCCCAGGATATTTAAAAACTAGTCCATCCAGTCGAATTCAAGGGCATTATCTAGTTATTACACTATATACCTTTACCTCAGCCTTTATCATCACTAAACAGCCGAACGCTACTTTATAATTTAAAAAAAAAACTTAAAGCCATAAAAAACAACACAAACTTTATATTACACATAAAAATACTGTGTCTTCTACACAACCCTTATATGCATCTCAAAAATATTACACGCATTAGAAACCCGCATACATCAGTTGCTCATACCATAAAGTGCGCATAAAGCCTGAAGTACGGCTGCAATTGCTGTGCAAAGTAAATGACGCTGTTGAGAAAATCCTTGTAGTTTCCATAATATTACGTTAGCGTCGCAACATTACATTGTTGAGAGTTGAAGATCATTGTTATTTTGTTTCTTAGCTTTGTGGAACACGATTTGGCATCGAAAGCAAACATTATCCAAAAGAAATTGATGAGAAATTTATTTTGCGCAGTGTTGAGCGCTGTTGTCTCAACGTGGGAAGTCCCGGGTTTGATCCCCGGCAGGGTCAATTCGGGAATTTTTAAAGATAAAAGATGAAGATAAATTTATTTCATAATATGGCTTACTTAATAACGTTTAAAGCCTTACATCTAGTATATAATTAGTTACCACCCTACCGACAAAGACGTACCGCCAAGTGATTTAGCGTTCCAGTAAAACAATGCCGTGGATTTAATAATATAACTGCCACCATCTTAGACCGCATCATCACTTAACATCAAATGATATTGCAGTCAAGAGTCAACTTAGAATGGCGTAAACAAAATGATTAGGTAAGTATTCTTTTACTTGATTTAATACGATTTTGCTTTCATTGCAAAAAAATTGATGAGAAAAACTTATTCATTTCGTAGCAAAGACCTACTAATGATACTAGGAATTTGAACAATTAGTAAGTAGGTATTATAGCTCTACTCACAAAACATACCTTTCCCAAAGGTCACAAACTTGGGCTTTATTCCACGTATCAGTATCACAAGTTAACCAAAGTTTCGGCTCCTGCCCACAAAAGGATACTGTTTCAACTAAGCCGTTATCAGTTTTCAAGTATTTGCTTGATTAATTATTCAATTATTCAAACAATAGGGATGATGCTCACGTCAAAAACAAATTATTTCTTACTGATAATGACCTAAAATTACATCTTCGGTTAGTTTTGAGTCTGTTAACTATTTCAAACTATAGATTAAAGAAAAAAATTGGCAATCATAGGGACTGCCAATAGAAGTGAAAACAAATATTTAAATATTTTTTTTATTTTTTTTAAATATAAAAAACAATTAAATAAGTAATATATAAACCTTAAAACTAAAGTATTAAAGTTTAATTACGAATGTAGTATATTTATATTTAAGACCTTTTGTCTTCGTAACAACGCGAGCATGTCGGTGACGGTGACGCGAATCCACAAGTTTAACTCCTACCAAAAAGTGCTCAACGCGGCTAAAGAAGTATTCACTTCAAAAAAAGTGCGCTGAAAGATGACGTCGCAAGTCGCAACTATGTATTTCATGCAATCCAATACAAGAAGCTGATTTGATTGAGTCATTATCCATATTCTTGTTACTATCAATTCCAGTAGAAGTTTGTCAGTTCAATAAATTGTTTTTTTTTATAATTCTTTGGTATTTAATAGGAGAAAATTTTATAAAATTTTTCATTTTCTATTCAGGGGGGCTACTACCATCCCATAAAGCAGTATTATTTTAAAATGATAGTTTTGTATCACGTACCTTGATGCCCCTAAAATAAGCATTATAATTCTAAAACACGAATGTCTACATTATTAGTTCGGGGCGAAAACATACTACGGACAGGACAGGGCAAAACGTTAGCGCGAAACCTCTGTTTCGTAAAGGCATATACTATAGTCTAAAGGCATAGGTATTATTTTCAAATCTAGCCTCATAACACGGCATAACATGGCAACATTTATTATGTTATGCCGTCTATAATTGGACGTTTCTACAACGACGTGAACAAAGTATTATTTGTTCGGGCAAATGGCTCATTTAGAAGGGAAATTCTCTTGTGTCGTGCTCATTCTTCTTTTATAACTGCAGATTCGCAGAAATAGTCAGAGAGGCAGTGGCCGTTCCTCAGACTATTTTTGTGTTTTACTAGATGCTTGAAGATAGCTACCAGTCTTGACTCTTCCACCTTCCCTGAGTATAATATTATCTTCACATACAATGAAAAGCTCATCCACGCTTAGCCCACAAGCCATTGAACCTGGCGACTGGAATATTGCACCGAGGTTCCCTTTATTATAGGCAAGGAATAAGGCCGGATTATCCTAAATTCCAATGGGAGCGAAGCTGCGGGCAGTCGCTAATCTAAATATACAAAACGAAAAGGATACCTACTGTCTGACTGATCTATCAACGTACAGCTCAAACCACTTGACGGATCGGCCAAAATTTGGTAATTTGGCAATATGTGCGACTTTGGCAATATTGCAGACTTTTTGCCGCCAAACAAAAACTTTCCCGCCAGAAAAAAAAAACACCTCATTTATTCATTGCTTTATATTAGGCATACTTACTTAATTACTAATAAATACTGCAATTAAAAAAAATTGTAAGTTCGTCCGAAATCCCTGCGCTTGCACGCTTAGAAGCACCTCCTTATACCAAACTGCCGGCTCTCGTAACAAAATGACAATATTAACAAAACACAGGTGTTTGCTTTTATGATTATAACGAGGGAACGTATGTATTATTTCACAAAGCTCTTTGTACAACACTAATTTGCCCAATTCTTTTCGTTTCTATTTTAGTTCTCTGTAGATTCTCATTAGGTACGTAAGAACTTGTTTTCGTATTTAACCCGCGTAGGCTTGTTATATTATTTACATTGTATATCAGAATAATATTACTCAGAATATTTTTACTTTCTTAGTTATTTCCCAAGTAAAAGCTATTGTGTTCGACCCATTTTGACGATACAGAGATACAACATTTTGACAATACAGAGATAGAGAGATTTTCCGGGCTACTTTTTATTCTGGAAAATCAAAGAGTTCCCTTGATGTGCGCGCGTGGCTCATGGTTGTATTTAAGTCCTGTATCCATTTATTTGTATACGTGTAAATGTGTGAGTTTACGTGATTGCGCGTTCGACTAATCGTTACGAGAGGCGCGCACGCTTATGAAATGTACATAACCACAAGTATAAAGTTGAAGCGCGCTATATTAAATATAAATTCGCTCGACCCAAATAGGAAACCAACAAACCGATGATCCGGGTTCGGTAACGAGGATCAAATTAATGAGACTCATATTTAAGGCTTTCGATCGGCTTTGCGCTATCTCGACATACAATAAAACTACGGACACCAATGGGTGAATTTTGTACGTATTGGGTTTTGAGAAGTAAAATCACAAAAAGGCGAAAATTCAGAGAAAACATGGGGAAAACCAAAAATGCTTATCCAAAATGGTTCTTAGATTTGCCATTGTTTAAAAAAAGAGTGTAAAACAACATTTGTTAAACCTGCTTTTTTTTTCTTTTTATGAAAGAGCGACTGTTGAATTTCCTGCTGGCTTTTCTCAGTAGAATTTACTTTACGTGATAATGTCCCGACGTAAGTATCATAAGTGACAGTGAAGGGATAGAATACAGATCCCTGTACCAAATTTAAAGGTAAAGGTAAAAGGGAAAGGACATAGGCTACTTTTTATCCCGAAAAATTCAAGCGTTCCCGCGAGAATCAAAAAACCTTAATCCACGCGGACGAAGTCTCGGGCATCATCTAGTTTCCTATACTTAAGTACTTTTCTACCGTATTAGTATTTGTTTTATTCCTTCAATAAAATAATGCTTCGCAATAAAATGCTGTCTATTTGTAAGGCAGGCTGTCACTGTATTGTAACGTGTTAGAATACGAGGGCCGGAGAAAAATGGCAGCTGTCTTCCAAGAGATATTAATTCTTCAATGGTACCTTATATATGATTGTTGGTGCCTTTAGTTGTAAGACTTTTCGTTTGCGCTATATAGGCGCTATGGGACTTTTTTATGTAACTTTTTTGATGCATTCTAGTTTTATGCTTTTTTGTGAAAATATATTGGTTTCCGGGTTCTAATCATGTCCAAATTTTATAAAAATTGTATTACCTAAAATTTGGCAATAATTTATGTATATTTGTTTATCCTTGATTTGAAATGAAAATGTATATGATACGTTCGCTAGTGAATTTTGTTAGTTCCCGCTTAAATAAAACAAAAAATTACTGACACCCTTCTAAACAGCCCTTCACGTGGCCTATATTTTTTGATGAAGGCTAGATGAAGCCTGAGAATGCGTCAGCGTAAGCCTTTTTTGAATTCAATGGTAAACCTTTGATTTTCCGGCGTAAATTACAAAAATAATAATAATATATAGGGCATAGCCTACTTTTTATCGGAGAGAATCAAGGAGTAAATTCACGCAAACTAATTCGCGGCCATTAAGGCTTTTTTTGATTCCCACGGGAACTGTTTAATTTTCTGAGATAAGACGTAGCCTTTGTCCTTCCTGGGATCCAACGTCGGTTGCCAAATTGCGTCAAAATCGGTAGAAAAGAGGTGCCATGAAAGCGTAAAAGACAGACAGATACACTTTCGCATATATAATATTAGTATAGATACAGACTGTCATTTCTTTATTATACACGAGGACCTTTAAAAATATCTAGAAAATCTTCACTTTACTATCCATAGATAGCGCCATGATCGTCGATCATTCGGAAGTCGGTGATGGAATCAAGAAAGTGATTGATGCCCGATTGTTCCATCGCCGCTTATAAACGACCTTGTTGTCGGCTCACAACAAATCTTTGTTATGTCTCGCCCTGGAAGGATAACGCAGACTACCGATAAACAATAGAATTGGATACAGATGGTTTATTTTTTAGTGTAGTGTTAACTTAGACCTTGACTGCAATCTGACATGGTAAGTGCTGCACTGCACTGCAGTCTAAGATCGATGGATGGATAGCAGACTAACATGTTAGGGTTATGGGCAGTTATTTTCCTGATAGTTTCAAGATGTTTCTTCAGTACGCTAAATAAGAACCAGGGAGGTCGTCAAAATCTTCAGGAAATACATGGAAGGCATAAAGGAAAAAAGAAGAATGAAGATAGAGAAGAGGATGAGTGAGTGAGTGCGGCAAAAGTTGTAGGTTATCAAGGCGGGCACATCATTATCCCAGGGTAGCAGGGGCTTTATCCAGTTGGAGTTCGGCACTACCCGATTAAGATTTAATGGCTATGAGGAACACCTCTTACGAAACAAAAGACTACCGATATAAGTAGTCGAGCCCTAATAAAGGCTGGCTAAAATAAAACTGACCTGTACAATATCATATGCTCACTGTTTACGCGAAGTGATAAACCTAGAAGGCTATTCAGCGTAGACATTTCCTGGTGGGGGGCTTCGGCCGTGGCTAGTTACCACCCTACCGACTGACGTGTCCAAGCGATTTAGCGTTCCGGTACGATGCCGTGTAAAAACCGATAGAGATATGGGTTAAATATAACTGCCATATTCGTAAAAGGTTAGCCCGCTACCATCTCAGACTGCATCCTCACTAATTACCACCGGATGAGATTGCAGTCAAGGGCTAACTTGTAGTTGATAAACAAAATTGGCAGTCATAGGGACTGCCGATAGACAGAAACCTTAAAATATAAACCTTAAAACTAAGGAATTAAAGTTTAATTACGATTATATTTCGTCGCTTCATTCTTCAGATATATACTATGTAGTTTCCTTAATTATACAACAACAATCGTACGATTTTTAGAGATGTTTTATTTTAGTTTATCGACAAAATTCTCGCGCTTGAGCCATCTCTACCAGACTGCGTCATTCTTTTGTCGTACGTAGCAACGATCGGACGTTCCCACTTTCAACATAGTTAATATTATTATTTTATATCTAAATAAAAAGAAACAGCCGCTGCCTCTTACAGGAAAACGGTGAGTCTTTAATCTGTCATTTTCAGCAATTTATTTCATGCCTGACACTTGACAGGCTTAAGAAATTATACTTATATTAATATTTCATGCAGTGTTAAATTACACTAAAGGTTTTTTGAGGGGTTACCCGAGAGGTATCAACAAAGGAGAATAAACCATTCAGCATGACGCGCCTGAGGAATTATATTTTCATGCAGTGTCAAATTACACTATGTGGTATGTGGGTACTTAAACAAAACAGTTCGGTCACTTTCATTGTGGCTCTCGCGTATTTATTGCATTAATAATTATAGTTACTTAGTACTTACACGAAGTACGTGTTAAAGTACGCTAATCTACTGGGAGGTTACTAGCGAAGTAACACGACGGAAATCAAACCTTCCAGCTAGACACTCCTAGCGATAGCAGGATAAGGAGAAATATTGGCGCCCGTTAGACTTGTCTGATGACGAGAACTTTGCAGGTTAGTCGAAAATTCTATTACTAAGTGTTAAAAAGTGTTTTTAACTCGGGATTGACTGC
Source organism: Erebia ligea (assembly GCA_917051295.2). Lineage (NCBI taxonomy): Eukaryota > Metazoa > Arthropoda > Insecta > Lepidoptera > Nymphalidae > Erebia > Erebia ligea. The sequence continues at coordinate 12,150,502 of OU785236.1, forward strand.
GAGTCAATTGCGAGATCATAATTGGCTGCGAGCCAATTATGAGTCATATTCTTATGACACTCATGCAGTGAATATGTGCCACCTTGACTAGATAATATGCACATTAACTGCAAGCTAAAAAAGGTGTTTTTAACTCGGGATTGACTGCGAGTCAATTGCGAGATCATAATTAGCTGCGAGCTAATTATGAGTCATATTCTTATGACAATCATGCAGTGAATATGTGTCACCTTGACTAGATATGCACATTAACTGCAAGCTAAAAAAGTGTTTTTAACTCGGGATTGACTGCGAGTCAATTGCGAGATCATAATTAGCTGCGAGCTAATTATGAGTCATATTCGTATGACACTCATGCAGTGAATATATATCACCTTGACTAGATATGCACATTAACTGCAAGTTTTTGTCCGCGAGACAATATTAACGCAAAATGCGTAAATACATACTACCTCCATATTCGTCCGCTCACTTATTGTATTCTTTAGAGATCCAAATGAGGTTGAGCCCCATGCACAAGACGAATTCACCATTCTTTGAACAAGGGGGAAGTCGTGGAGGGTCAAAGACGTGCCGCCAAGCGATTTAGCGTTCCGGTACGATGCCGTGTAGAAACCTAATAGGGGTATGGGTTTAATATAACTGCCATGCCCCTAACAGGTTAGCCCGCTACCATCTTAGACTGCATCGTCACTTATCATAAGGTGAGTTCGCAGTCAAGGGCTAACTTGTACGACCAACTATATCAGATTCGTCACTAAGGACCGGCTTAGCAAGCCTAACACAAATTGATTTCGTTTCGTTCACAAATACTCGAGAAGTATCCGGAACACAGGTAAATTTATTATTTACCTACTTTTAAAGAAGGTTACTTTTTACTCTTATTATATTTTTTTCGTGCGAGGTAGCAAACGCACGTGCACTGTTTGTTAAAACTTTTAAATGTGAATATTTAAGTGAAATGCCGAAACGAAAACGCGAACAATAGAAACGTAATCGTCGAAGGATTATTATAAAATCCTCATCAGACTCCCGGTATGCATTCATAATTCAACCTACCCTCTCATAAGAATATTTTTTCACTATCATAATATTGCATTAAAATACAGCTAAATTCTATCGCTTTCAAAGCAGAAAACCGGCTTATTCGAACGTACACACGCCTGGTGATTGACCAAGAGTTAAAACGATGGCCGTCTACCTTACTTTTAATCATACCTGTGTAAGAATAACATATTTACGATTGCATTTTTCTCAAGAAATCACAAATCTGACAACCTGGCGGTTCACAGAGTGTTAACACGAAGGTTTCATAGAGATAAAACCTTAGTCTCGTACCTACATTTTCAGACGGTAATATTATGTAACAGAACAACCTGGCGGTTAACCGAGAGTTAACACGAGGGTTTAAATACACGCTAAAAGTTTCGTCTTGTACGTTCCATACAACAATGGGGTGTAGGCGAACAACCTGGTGGTTAACCGAGAGTTAACACGAAGGTTCAATAAATACCTACTAAAAGTTTCGTTTTGTACGTTTCATAAGATAATGTTGTATTGCCGAACAACCTGGCGGTTAACCGAGAGTTATCACGAAGGTTTAACAGATGATAGAAGTTACGCCTTGTATGTTTCATACGATAATATTCTGTAACCGAAAAACCTGGCGGTTAACCGGGAGTTAACACGAAGATTTAATAGATGCTCTAAGATTGTCCAGAGCTCGATCCAGAGCTCCTCGGGGTACTCGGAGAAATAAATATTCCAAAATTTGGTGAAAAATATAATAAATGAATAGACCTGAAAGAAACGTAAATCATTCAGTGAATGAAATAGTCAAGATCTCAGGTTCAAAATTTCCAGATGTAATTGTTCACAATATAAAACCTCTCAGTATAAATATACATACACCGTCAGAGAGGTAACAAGAGGTCGGAGATAATGAATATATCCTTTTTATCAGTTATCTAGGTACTTTAGCGTTATATATATTCAATTTATTTACGAATACTGTAGATACAGAAAACGAAAATAAAAGCTGCTAGCATCTTGCCTCATAGTGGTGTGCAAAGAAAATTTGCAACGAAAATGTGTGGTAAAATTGCAAAAATTACCCACAAGTTTTATGTTTTTCCTACCCACATGTTCTTGGGCTCAAATCTCTAGTTTTATATCTCCATCGTGCTGGAAGCATAATTTATCATACATCCGGTGACGTGTAAGAATGGTTGACTAAACTTAGAAGACGGCAGAAAAACAAAAACCAAATTGAGAACCTTTTCCGTTTTGGAAGTCGGTTAAACGGCGAGTATTTTTACGACCGGAAGTAGACTTCGTATGATGTACCTATCTAACAATGTAAAATTTCTATCGTATTATTGTTTTTTAAAAAAGATTTTTCGCGGGCTAGCGGGCAAGCATTTCTGCAAACTCGGGATAATGCTGCCCGAAGCGGGATCTTAACTTTAGTATCTATACATCGTCCATATATTGGAAACAATCTTTGAAAAACCGTCATAAAACTGTCGTTATTATAATACGTACATCGTTATCACTCGTGGAAAACATACAATTTACTCCGCCTTAACAACATACTCCATAATAACTTGCTTAATGCAAAATTAAAACACTTGGTTTTTTGTAAAAAGAGTAAAGAGTATAGATCCACGCTGTCAGCGCGTCTACCTTAATAATTGACGGAGGGAAATGATTTAACGCATTTATTCAAAAATAAGTAGGTACTTATGTATATTAAATAATTTATAATGACTGATGACACATGTTTTTAGCGACATGAACAACTAGGTTGTCCATTGTTAAAAAAGTATAGTAGCCTGATATCTCACTTAATTAAAACTTCTTACGTCAGTGGGGTTTAAAGCCCAAACCGACCGATTTACACCTCCAAGTCAACATTATTACTACCTAGTAGTCTATCACAATATCGACCGAGTATATGCATCATTTTTCATTTATATTCTGCGGGGAACTTATACACAGATAGGAATTTGTCGTATTCCATAATCTTGAATAAGGCATAATTTTTTGACAAACATCTTAAAATGGTACCATTATTAATAATTTTATTAAATTATGTGCCTGTAGTAGACCTCTACAACAGGACCAGAATAACCCGTTCTTCTCCCGCCGCGTTTTGAAAAATAATAATTTTCTCCCCCCTTCTGGGTAGATTTCCACACGTTCAAACGTCCCATTGGACGTCTGTTGTGTGTAAATAAAACCAAGTACATACTGGCCCAGCTAATATACTTTTGATTAGATTATAAATCTTGCAGCATTAACATAAATAATTATTGGTTTGCATCCAATCTGTAAGCTTGTTACTCAGGAGCTGATGTAAAAAGCGCAACATTGTATTTCTAAAGTAAAATGAATACTTAAGAAAAATCTTAGACTCATCTTAACTATACGTAGATGAGAATCTCAAGAAATCCGCACATGATTCCAACCTAAGCATAAAGCTGCTTAAAACATTACGACTCAAATAAGAGATTGGGAAGAATAAAAAAAAAAAAAAAAAAATTATTGACAACAATAATTAGTATCTATTCAACGTGGATACAGTTCTTGCAAAAATAGATATTTTCTGTATCTCTAAACATCTACATAGTATATATCTGAAGAATGAAGCGACGAAATATAATAGATGATCAAACGAACTTCCTGAAGTGAAGTTCGATCATTATTATATGAGTCGCTTCATTCGAAGATATATAAATAAATTCCCAACCCACCCAACCCGAAATATATTTTTGCAATAACATTAGGTATATATCTCTAAAAAGAATGACGCAGTCTGGTAGAGATGGCTCAAGCGCGAGAATTTTGTCGATAAACTAAAATAAAACATCTCTAAAAATCGTACGATTGTTGTTGTATAATTAAGGAAACTACATAGTATATATCTTCGAATGAAGCGACTCATATAATAATGATCGAACTTCACTTCAGGAAGTTCGTTTGATCATCTAATGTAGTATATTTATATTTAAGACCATTTGTCTTCATAACAACGCTAGTATGTCGGTGACGCGAATCCACAAGTTTAACCCCTACCAAAAAGTGCTCAACGCGGCTAAAGAAGTTTTCACTTCAAAAAAAGAAATGAAACCTGTAATTTTCCACCGACGGCCATTGCTGAAGATCTAGATCAATTATTGTGGGTACTTCCACACGCCGCATTCTTGCACCGTCTTCTATCTAGCAGCTCGCTTGACGCCGTCCGTCCGCTCGATGTATTCCATCGTATAGTGTTAATAACTGTGCATAGTCTGCATAAAAATCAGTGACTTTTCCTCACCGTCTAACTTTGCCGTCTAAAGACTAGGTACTAAAATTATACATCAATGCTAAAGACGGCCGTTATCATCCTCCGATAATATCCGTGTCTAACAAAATGTGGTAATCTGCGGTAGGCTTTCGTCCTATAAATTTTCCCTCTCGTTTGATTAAAAGCATTTTCGTACAAAGGTTTTTTTTACTTTCAGCTCTAGAAAAGGTATCAATATCCAATTTATTATCTATATATATAAAATTCAAAGTCCTGACTGACTGACTGACTGACTGACTGACTTATATATCAACGTACAGCCTAAACCGCTGGTCCTAGAGACATGAAATTTGGAGAGTGTGTTCTTTGGAAGACTAGGTATCCACTAAGAAAGGGTTTTTGGAAATTCCACCCCCAAAGGGGTAAAATAGGGGTTTGAAGTTTGTATGAAAGTCCGTCGTTTTACAAGTTATAGCCATGAAACTTGGTATTATCAACGCACAGCCTAAACCGCTGGGGTGAGAAACTTGAAATTTTGACAGTAGGTTCCTTTAGTGACGTAGGCGCTCAATCAGGTAGGATTTTTCAAAATTCCACCCCCAAACGGGTAAAATAGGGGTTGAAAGTTTGTAAGAAAGTCCTTCATTTTTCAAGTTAAAACTTGGTATTTGAGCTTTCCGTTAATTATGAAGAAGTACGTGTTTCACCATTTTTGAAAATTCGATCCCCAAGAACGTTATATAGAGAGTTTGTCCTCACGCCGCAACAGAGCAACGGGTCAACGTGATTTTTTGCATGAATATAGTTGAGGACCTGGAGAGTGACATAGGCTACCGGAATTTATACCGGAAAATTAAGGAGCCCCTGTGGGGAAAAAAACTTAAACCACGCGGACGAAGTCGCGGGCATCAGCTAGTTATTATTATAATTTAGTATTGGGTTTCTTAGCTAGGATTGGTTTTTTGACTGACGATGATTGGATTTGGTTTTTGTGGCTTATTATAGAACAGCCTAATTTTACTAGGTACCTACTTAATATGCGCAGAAATGAAATAAAAATATGGTTTTTATATGACTAAATATTAATATGACTCGATTCCATTAAAGAATTCAACCATTCCCTTTTCAGCGTTATTTTATGACAAGCTGATGCCCGCGACTTCGTCCGCGTGGTTTAAGTTTTTTTGATTCCCGCGGGAACTCCTTAATTTTCCGGGATGAAAATTAGCCTATGTCACTCTCCAGGTCCTCAACTATACCTATGCCAAAAATCGCGTCGATCCGTTGCTCAGTTGCGGCGTGATTGAAGGACAAACCAACAAACCAATAAACCAACAAACAAACACACTTTCGCAATTATAATATTAAGTATAAGTATGATCTAAACTCATTTTTTTATAGAAACCCTATCTGTAACGAAGTGATGCCATCACCACATCCTACCGTGGTAGATTCTTCCGACTTATCATAAGTGGCACAAGCTGTTGTCCTACATGAAATAAATCATTTTCATTTTTTTTCATTACTTTACCTAATGGAAAAGCGCCTTTCAACTGCCGCCGAATCAAAATTCCTCAACAAAAGGAAGCCAATTGACTTAATTAACTTTGAATTTAAAACACCCTTAATACAACGCAATAGAGTGTAAAATAGCTCAAAATTTATCTAAGTAATTAAATCATAAATCACAGAAAGATTAAATAAGTGGCCAGGCGTAGACAGATACGTCATATCACGGGCCCATGACTGGGTTGAAATTAAGCTAATATTTGACGAATCACTCGACAATATTGAAAGGTTTTTAATGATGCTCATTTGTCGTTCTTCGGTACGCTGTTTATAATACTTGGGGTGATTTTTAGTACCCATCAATAAAGAGCAATATTTTCATGCCAAAGTGTTTTTTCGTCTATCTATATATTTATTTATATATATGTCTTTATATTTATTTCGTCTATCCATAGTCAAAATACATATATATTTTGTACGAGTACGTTTTCTTTAATAATAGTGCTTTGTTTTGTTACAGGTAAGTGATTTCGGGGGTCCCAAGTATCGACGCTTATCAGTGCGTTCCAAGGCGTATCACCTACTTCTTATAGACGTAATATCAATATGAATGCTATGCCCCTACCAGGTTAGCCCGCTACCATCTTAGACTGCATTAATTTTTACGAAGAGATGGAATCAAAAATTAAGGGCTAACCAGCCAAGCGAAGCCGGAGCAAGTCAGCTAAGCTATGGAAAAACATTATATTACCGCAACTCTATGAAGAAGAGTTGCTTCACTATACTTTATAACCGTTTATGACGTCATTGGACGGAGAGAAATGGCTGCTAATTTATTGTAAGAATAGACAAGCTTAAGTCATTAAACAATTACGATGCCGGCACCAGCGGGCACTTTTAGTGGATTAGAAATTATATTCTTCATAAATTACACTCTTAAGCTAAATCGCTACTTTACGAAAGTAAAGGGTTTTTTTAACCCTTGACGCATTAAATGGGGTGTGAAATTTAATGGCTTTTTTATCCATCGAAGGTTTGCTATGAAATGGTATTTTGTTTCACACAGTAAATCAACAATATTCGTACTAAGATGGTGGATTCATTTCGTGATGATCGCTAAATTAGAGAATAGTCCCTCTGACCCAGACGCTTGCGGAAAGTCATAAAGAAAAGAGAAAATACGGACAATAATATTATGTACTCTTCAATTTCACCATAATCCAACCGTACTAGCAGATATTTATTTAGAAAGGTAAAATTTATGAAACTTAGTTTAAAAGGTGTCCAGATACTAGCAACCCTTGGATTTATTAGCCTCACCGTAGATTGAGGATGAAATACGAGCATTTTCCGCCAACATACCTGCTCAAATTTTGAGACCTGGATGGAAGCAAGGGCATTCTAAATTCATGATCGTACGTGACACTTTTCTCCAGTTACACCATAACGTGAAACATGAATAATGAAGCAAATATCTATATATTATAATTTTAGAATGCTTTATACAACTTAGCGCTTTATAGCTAAAGTTATAGAGGCTATAATTCTTTAAATTTATGCGTAGGGTTGGAATGTGACAAGTAATAAAGCTCGCAAATGTGTCAGGCAAATCGTTGTGTCGTATCTGTAAACTGCCGTGTCACGCTTGTTCTGCTCAACGAAAATTATATTAGGGAATACAAACAATAATAATTTGTTGAGCGACATAATATTATACTCGTTTTGTAATTTGACATGTTTTCTCAAATTTACGCGACATTTGTAATTTGAATGGTGTTAAATATTAAAACCATTGAAAACAAATAAAGCAAAATATTTATTAATCCAATGAAAGAGTTTGTTTATTTCTTAAGATCAAGTATAAAAGTATAATTTAACAAAACTTACAATTTGTGCTACAAAGATAATATTATGCTCTATTCTTTTGAAAAGCATAACTTAAGAAATGTTTGATTTTCAAGTAATCATCATCAGGGATGCCTTCAATTTTATCCATGCCAAATTTCATCAAAATCGCCAAATTAAACTAATAAGCCATGAAAAGTTATCGACAGATAGAAACATTTAGATTTATAATATTAAGTTTAGATTCGAACTTATTTTAGTGTGAGAAAGAGCCTTTTATTAAAAATTTACGACCGTATATGCGGCAATCCATTCAGTTTGTCATAATGCAGGATACATGAAAAATTAAACAAAATATCTAAATTTGGTATCGAATTTTCTGTATTTTTATAGGATTCTCAACTTTACGTCCAAAGCTGTTAGAGCTATAATTGTTTGTTGGAGGGCTGGTAGGATCAAATAGTGCCAAGTAATAAAGCTAGGAAATGTATCAAAGAGCTCGTTGCGTTGAATCTGCAAACTGTCGTGTCACGCTCGTTTTGCTCAGCGAAAAGCATTCCCGGAATACAAATGACCCGCTGTCAGATCAGATAGTTTTTTTATAGATCCGTAGGAAAACCTTTATAGTTTCGTCCAGTCCGTTTATCTGTTTGCATGTCACAGCCATTTTAAAATCAACTAAGTAGGTACACCTAAAAACTGTAAACTTAAAGTACCTAATAATTTTATTTGTCTTCGTAACAACGCGAGGTGTCGGTGACGCGACCACAAGTTTACCCCCTACCAAAAAGTGCTCAACGCGGCTAAAGAAGTTTTCGCTTCAAAAATCAGCTAGAAATAATTTGGGTTGCCCTTTGTTGAATAAAAGTAAAGTGAAGTGAAGTTTTAAAAGTATTTTAACATCATAAAGAGGTTTATTGAAAGCATAACGGATATCCACACAAATATCACCTTGATTATCTAAACAACGTCCGTTATGCTATCTAAGGTTAGGTTTGGTTTGATAATATCTAACCTATTGTATACAATACGTTAGATAATGATATTACTAACCTTAAAAAGTGACATTATACAGGGCGTCCGAGGGCTATGCCGCATGGAGGGGAAGTACCTTAAATATCGTAGATGGAACATTTTACTGAAAGAAGACTTCATTTTAATTTAAAATACAATTTAAACTGCATTCATAGATTTTTAAATAATTGCCTGTTTGAACCGGGACTCGAACCTGCTATACGAGAAAAAGAAAATTACCTGTAGCTTTATCATACCGATCGAAAGGTTTCATTATAAGGATTATTTTTTGCTAAGTAACATAGCATCAAAAATAAAAAGAAGACCATGAATTTTAACATTTGATCTCTCATAGACAGCAAAATTTAAAACAATGGAAATCTCTGGAGTAATTCATATACACCAAAATAAATATCACACAAAGCAATATCCACACATAAATTTTATATAACGTCCCTTTCAAAATTTAAGTTAAATTTAATCAATTTTTTGTGCAGAAAACTTACGACATATTTTATTAATATTATTATTTCAGTGTAACAGATACCTGTTGTTTTCAATTAGGGAAACGGATCGCTACGTGCTCTACCGAAGTGCCTACGTGACTTGTCGGACTTGTTATCAAAACGTCGAGTGGGTGATATCAATTTCTCGGTCTCTTCGAAAAATAATTCGGTATAGTCTGTCTAGATGCTGTCTTGTAAAAACTGAGAGTAGATTTTTTAACGTTAAAGATACTGGCAGCACTGAGGCTATGCAAAACCATAGTGAAAAATGTTGGGAACATAAAAGTAAAAACATATTTTTAGCACATTCAGGGATACCCGACCGATTTTTTAAAATTCCTCCCCATTTTGCACTGTCAGCTTTCACCTAGTACAATACTTTGCGTCATCGCGTGGAATTTTTGACAATCTCTAGAGGGCTTTCCCAAAGTCGTGAAACATCTTTATTTTAGTCAAAAGTCCAAGCACAAATTTTCTTGGGTGTAACAAAATAAAAGTAGAGAGATAAATAAACGAGTGAACTGGGGAAGAGAGAACGATAATATTGTGTGGGCAAAGAAGGCTTTGTTTTCTGTAGCAATATCTTACAAGGAAACCTATAAGATTGTTTGATTCGTAATTATTGTATCAGAGCCCGGTGCTGCTGGCATGATAGTCCCTTAGTCAAGATATTCCTGATATTTATTTTGTTATTTTATTAAAACCCTGTTTAGTCTATTTTCCGGTTAAGTCTATGTCATAAACATGAAATAAATTAAACGAATCGAAATATTTTACTGCTGCGATAAAATATCTGCGTTTATTACTTTTGTAAATATCAACAAAGTTAATAAGACGTGAACAACGCTTAGCGGTTTTATGTTTAAGGATGTTTCGTCTGTTAAATATTATGTTTATGAATTGTTTGATCATCTTTCAGAGTTATAAGGGCGGTTTCAGACTAGCGTATTTTTTTGCGCGGATAAGCTTGCGTAAGTTGCGTACATAAAACACACACACGACACGCGCGCCATATTTTGCGCTTAAAAAAACCGAATCCGCGTACACGCACTTATTCCGGCGTGTTCACTCGAACAGGTCAGTTCGTATAGTAGGCAGTAAGTAGTATACGAGCTTATAAGCGCGCTCTAACTTAGGCTGCATCACCACTTGCAAGCAGGTCTGATTGTATCCAAGCGCTAGCCTATATTTAAAAAAAAAGATGCCGTGGAGATACCGATTAGAGGCATGGATTTAGTATATCTGCTATACCCCTAACAGCTTAGCCCGCTACCATCTTGGACTGCATCATAACTTACTATCAGATGAGATTACAGTCAAGGGCTAACTTGTAAAAATAAATAAATAAAACCCAGCTGATATCGCAGTCCAGGGCTGTTAGTGTACTATGGGCTGTTATGGCACGAAATAAGCGACGGGGGAGCAACGGCGACAGTGGCGCGATGCGATTAGTCGGAGAGCTGGCAACGAATTTCGGGAAGAATTTTGAAGAGGTCCAGACCTCTTCAAAATTCTTAATACTTTATAACCGACAAAAACGTTTGGGATTTTTTTTTCGAATTTTATAAGTACTAAATTTAAAGATAAAAAAATCAAGTTGCCAAAAAAATGTTTTTTTTGGTTTCTTTTGCAAATGTTATAATGCTGCGCAGTAGCGAAATCACCGCAATCGGTCTACCAGACTGGCAGGACTGGATTCGCCAATTGACGAAATTATATTTTATCACAATTTCAGCTTGCCTAAAGGACCTTCCCGAAATTCGTTGCCAGCTCTCGGACCACATCGCCCCGCTGTCGCCGTCGCTCGGCCGTCGCTAGTTTCGTGCCTGACGCCTTACTGTTGGATATACCTCTTTACGGATTGCGCCAACTTTGCTTTTCTTTGGCTGTTTGCATCCATTAATTGATAGATTAAACAAAGTTTTATATCAAAATTGTGGCAATTGGTGTTTCTGTTGTTCACATTCTCGTAACTAAACTAAATTGAAATGTATTTATATTTGTGTGTTTTTACTTAAAATTAAATGTTCAATCACGTGTTTTCAATCTCAACAAAATAGAAACTGCTCGCTATATTAGTCTTTGTTCGCTACGTGAGTCTCCCTTACTTCCGAGTTTCTATAGCATTCTTTAAACAGGCACTCATAATAATATTGTGACGACGCTTCCTTCAGAATAATCATTGGCCTGGAGTATGAAAGTTAATAGAAATTGAACTGAACTAATGGATTAGATCAAATTGGTATATACTTTAGAGTATTCGATTATGTGGCTTCGGTCATGTCCAAGTTTCCATTTAACTACAGGAGTAATTATATACACTTGTCGCAACCTAAATATTCCATCTAACCACTAATATACCTGAGAGAGATAACTGATTCTAATGTTTAAATTAATGACTTTGGCACTTTGAAGGTTTTAATGCTTTTAATTGCTGTAACTCGTAATTAATTAACCTCAGTTCAGACTTCGTCCGCGTGGATTACGGTTTGTTGATTTCCGCGGGAACTCTTTAATTTTCCGTGATACAAAGTAGCCTATGTGTTATTCCAGACTGAAATCTATCTCTGTACCAAGTTTTATCCAGATACGTTCAGCCGTTCTGGCGTGATTGAGTAACCAACATCCATAAAATCCATCCATCCATTCAAACTTTCGCATTTATAATATTAGTATAGATAAGTATAGATAGGTAAATGAAGAGACTACACTTTAGAATATCGAGAGAAATCGTGGCCATGCATTAAACGTTTTAAAAAATCTCTTAAAGGAAAATCCCAAACTAAATGGAAACGTATAAAAAGGATGGAATGAAAACATTTTATGCCTGTCATTACACTGCCTAGCTCGAACTGAGTAAGATAAAGTTTTAACGACAGTGCAAGGATTTCTCGTTTACTTACAAAACATAAAACAACCTTTGTTAACAAATGAGAAACTTTACAGTAATATATTTTTTTAAGTAATGCCTAAATAGTCCCACAAACTTATCTGACCCGGTGGCCCAATTTGGAACTAATTTTTATGTCTCCTTAGTTTTGGTTTTTATTTTATTTTTCAAATACAGACAAGTCATCACAAATAAGTTTGGACTATACTTTAATTTGATTTTGTATTCATCCGCATAGAAAATCAAAAATCTCGTGAGAAATTTTAAATTTTCCGGGATAAAATGTAGGCCATGTCACTCTCCAGATCTATGAATACAATATGGAGGACAGAAATCACGTCAATCCGTTGTTTCGTTGCGGCATTTGAAATAAATTGCTCAATGTTTCTTAAATTACCCTAAAGTCTAGACCCCCAAACTAGGATAGCCCGTATCTTGGGGGTCAGTCTCTCCTCAATAATTGTGAAATACATAATATAATAGAAACGGGAACCAAAGAAAGGTAATTGGTAGGCTAAGCTATATATATTATAGGTAAATATAAACATTGAAGACATATGCACCATTAAATTCAGTTGCTTCTTAGTAACTTAACGCTAAAATCTCGTTAGTCCAGACTTCAGTTACTCGGAGTTTCCTTGCTCATGAAAATTGAACTAGGTACAAGAAAGCTACGGAACCACTAATTGACGTCCGAGAACGTTGTAGGGATGGCCGCTTAATTATTCAAGCACTTAAATGGTTCGACGACGCCGGGAGCAAATGTGATTATTGCTTCTGAATACATTAAAATCTTAAGTAAGGATCCCTGTCTCTTTATCTCTGTCGTGTATTTTTTTTGTAGTAACCTCTTCTAATAATGGTTAGGTATTCTGTGCAGTCTCGTAGAACAATGCTCGGACTTTATCTCCTGAAGCTTGAGAGAGGCCTTAAGTCCAACACTAACAACCGCACTCAGTGACGTTCATTAAATTAGCTCTATTGAGTATTTAACTAACAGGGATGATGACAACTCAATTAAATCAGCATCTCTTTATCAAACTTCAAAACGTACTTCTAGTATGGAAGTTGTATGAAATTCACAGTTGTGACGTCATCAAATTTCAACGCAAATCTTTTCTCACAATTTTTTTCTCAAATCTATGTTTTAAAATGCAACAAACTTAAAACTAACCGAGGATGTGAATTTTAGGTCTTTTGGAAGACCCTCTATTTAATAATAATCAGTTAGAAATCATTTATTTTTGATATAGGCATCATCCCTATTGTCATTAGATATTTTAATGAATGGTGCCGGCCAGAAACGAAGCCTACACCCACACATTTGGCGTAGACAGAGAATGTGTGGGTGTAGACAGTAGATGATCTACGTCAAATGCTACGCCGTGGCTACGCCGCTACAAGTTCTTGCATAACTCTACAAAGCGTTATTTACCATTATCTTTATTGTTCCTATTATTTGTGTCGTGGGCTTCTTGTTATTTTTGTTATGTACATATTAAAAATAAAATAAAAAAAAATTGGTTGCCTGTAAAGTCGATATACGGGCGAAAGTTTTACGTGACAACGACTTTGAGTGGTAAAATAGTTTATGTCTGTCTCTCTCGCTCTTAGGCGGGACGCGTGCCTCTCACTCGCTCTCATTGTTAGCGCATAACGCGGGGAGCGTAACACAGAATCTTGAGGTGTCACCCGGCAAACCAATTTATAAGACGTTGTCACGTCAATAAAAAATAAAATCAAATTTAACGATAGAACAGAACCCACTATGTTACCTACATAGTGGGTTCTGTTTACACCTTCTGTTCTTGTGCCACACAGGACAAAACGAAGCAGTCGCGGGCATAATATTCGATTCCATACATTTTAAATGCGAAAGTGTGTCTGTATGTCTGTCTGCTACGCTTTCACGGCAGATCTTTTCTACCGATTTTGATGAAATTTTGTACATAGATAGGCTGTATCATGAGAAAGGACATAGGCTTTGTATCGTAGTAAATAAGGGGTGTCCGCGGGAACATAAAAAGCTTAATATATGCGGGTTAAAATAAAAAAAATAAAAATTAAAAAAAAACATAAAAAGCTTAATATATGCGGACGAAGTCGCGGGCATCTAGTGATAAAGTATTGTTAGTCGTGAACCCTAAATGCTATCATAGAATAACAGAGCAGTTGGAATTGCCTTGGGTCTTTTCACTGCAAATTGTATTAATTTACAAGAGAGTCTGGAATCACTAATCGATATCCTTAGGTGTTATCGGAATGCTCCTTTATTATTCAGTACGCTTAGTCTAAGTTTTTCCATTGCAAATTCGATTGATTGTAATCGAGCGTTCGATCACATGGGCGTCAAAGTAAAATGGACCCAAAAATTCTTGGTTTAAAGTCACAAATTCAGTAAAACCGATTTTAATTTCAAAACGTATCGTTTGGAGCGCTGGCTGGAAGGCATACACAAAATTGAGTGCTAAGTTAATGCTGTTAAGGTTCGTTTTACTTTGACGCTGATATGACCGAATGCTCGATAACTTTCCATCGAATTTGCAATGAAAAAACTTAGATTAAGCGTACCTACAGGCTCTTGGTTCGAGGAAGATAGAGGCAAATGCAATTACAGCTGTTGTATAAATTTGCGTCCTCAATATAGTGGATTACTTAAGTGTCAATAAGCTTTTACAAGGTCTTGTGACCTTCTTATTCTTAGCTTTTACTTTTTTTTGTTCTTTTTTACACGATAAAACGCGGGAGACCTAACCTGGAAAAATCGTATGTTACTAAAAAGCATTTAATAACTTTCTATCTCTCCGTGTAGTATAGATAGAGTAAGATAGAGTACCTGTGTGTAAAGTTTAGTAACTGTTGATCGCTTTGAAGTTTTTTTTAATACAATAAAGAAATATATCTTATATTTTTACTTTTTCAGTAGTCCGTAGAAAAAATTATAGAACTTTAACAAAAATACCAACAACGTAACGAAGACCTTCCAAAAGAGGCGCGACCCTAATCGCAACGCTAAAAACCTAAGGAACGAATGATTTATACTTTCCCGGCATTACAGAAGAAAGAATATTAATTTTGTCGTAAAAGAAATCGGTCATATTTTTTTCTTCGCAAATAAAACCATTTTACTTCGTCGCTTGTTCCACATATTTCAAATTTTATCCATGGTTTTATTTTTATCCCAAGAAAAGGACATAATGGCCGATTCACATTAGCACAGCAGCAATTTTTTTTTATTTCGACCGATTGATACAATTTCAATATTTATTTTTTATCATATGACCGTCAACCAAATTTTTATTCCAGCACTTAGAACCCCAGTTTATTTCAGTTCATCGAGCTATACCTACGTCTGTCAAATACCACTGCAACTTCGGGACTTGTTGAGTTGTAGTGGTTCTCTTATGGATCTCCTCTTTTCAATATCATGATCATGTAGAGATATTGCTATTTTTTTCTACAGTAGCCTTACAATCTATCAATATTATAGTCTAGCAGTTTACTACTACCTACTATCAAAAGCATTGCTTGAGGAGCTATTGCGTATCCTTGTACCTGACAACAGGAATATACGCATCAAGAGAGAGCGCTCTCTGGCATCAACGCTGTCCTGGGGGCCAAACCTGCCCCCAGATTGTGTAAGGAAATCGTACTCGTTTGTCAAACGTATAATTCGACCTGTTTAAGGAGTTCATAGATACGCGTTAAAAAGCATGTATAAACTCCTGAAATAGTTCGAGTAATACGTTTTAAGCTGTCAAATGATTACGATTAGCTTAGACAATTGGGCCTCTCATCTTGATGTGTTTGCGGATAAATTAATGGTCTGGAGTTTTGTGAGAAGTCGGTGTGAATGCAGCTTATTTTAGGTTCTTAATTTATTCCTTGTGCCTGCCCTTTCTATATATTATCTACTACAATAGATTATGCCCGCGATTTCGTCCACATGGATTAAGTTTTATTTGATTCCCACGGGAATTCTTTAATTTTCCAGGACAAAAGCCTATCCTGTCCTTCCCCGGTATACCCACTACCCCAGTACCAAATTTCATCAAAATCGAGTAAACAGATGGACCGTGATAGCGTAGCAGACAGACACACTTTCACATTTATAATATTAGTATGGATAATTGTATTTAATCTTATATTGTATATTGTAATTCTTGTAATTCTATGTACTACACACACACTAAATAATTAGTGTAATCGGCCTGTACCGTTCTAATTATTATGAAAAAAATAAAATAAAAACTTAAGTGAAAAGCGTATGAATTTCAGTACTGTGTATTAAAAGTACGAGTAAGTAAATTTATGCATTGGTTGTCCATCTTTTCATCCAGCATGGCTGAATATTTCGTTTAGATGCACAAACTAGTGTCATTCCAGTACATCTATGTTAGCAACTCAGTGACCTATAAATTACCGGATGTAAAGGAATGTAATAAGTATGTATGTATAATGGAATGTACGGGATCCATTCTAGTCTAGCGTGTATAAGAATTGTTGTAACCAGTGACTGGAAAAATATAAACCGACCATAAAAATATGTGGGAACGCGAGCCAAATTGTATAGCTATTCGCTTCTTTATTCATGAACTGAATTATGGCGGAACCACGGATTTAGCGGCACGTACGATCATGAATTTAGAATGCATTCTGTGCAAGTTTCTTCATAATAATACAAGGAGAAAAGTACTACCTATATAAACTTATAACTAGACTACTCGACAGTTTCGGTGATTGTAAAAATATATCGTATTATATATTGATGTTTAATTTTGACCTCAAACTTTTGTAAAACTTGAATGCAACCCTCGTTAAAAAGTTTCTACTGTAGCTTCCTACGATGCAACAAAACGTGGCTACAATCTGACACTATGGGAGAGAGATCAGATGCAAGACCACCAGTTTACTTGCCTTCTAAGGAGTACACCCCCTTGCATACAGCCCTGAATTCCCGTCAACTTCCCAGCTTTCAGGGTGTACGTAATTCCCTGCTAACTAAACATTTCTCGACACATACCCCAATAACCTTTTTTGCGACTCGACCTGGGCCTAGTGCCCAGAACTTTATGATCTGCAGCAGAACAAAGCGAGCCATTGAACCAATGAAGCACTAAAAGCACAGTCTAAGGAGATAAGTACTTTTTTTCCTACCAGCAATAAACTTACGTCTAGACCACAGAATACAATTACAGACAGAGCAATGTCATAGCAACGCTGCGAGGGGACAAGGTCGTAACGCGGGAGAGTAGGTATCTCTAATCTCTATGCTTGCCGAATTTTCACTAATTAATATAGAAATTAGACTTTAGACTAATATAGAATTTAGAATTTATTAAGAGACTAGCTAATGCCCGCGACTTCGTCCGCGGTTTTTCGGTTCGGAACTCTTTAATTTTCCGGGATAAAAAGTGTGAAAAAAGGATGTGTTAATCCAGACTTAAATCTGTCTCTGTGCCAAGTTTCATCCAGATCCGTTCAGCCGTTCGGGCTACACCTTCGTAAACATCTTCAAGCTTTTTCGAGCTTGTGGTTTGCAATTAGTATGAGCCTCGATCCACTTTAAGAATATATGCTTACGCTGTGGTATACGCAATAAAAAAGTAAAATAATAACAGAAAAAAACGCTATACAGTTTGTTGTTTATTCCATGATTGATCTCTACCCCTGTTGAAGCGTAAAGGATTTTAACTTGAGAGAACTCGAGCTGTATTGTTGCGGATAACTTGGGAAAAGTGCCAGTTTGTTTTCTTTGTAGCTATTAAAGTGGTAATTTGTCTTTTGTTTGTGAAAAATGCTCCTCTAAAAAGTGTTCCTCAAAAAATGTGTAGGATTGCCTACTTGCGTATTTTGTTTTCTTTTGGTGTCTTTACTTCCCTTGCAATCGAGGTTGATATTTTTGATTTCACGGACTCTGCTGCGATTTTGAAAATAAATCGCTCGTAGGCTATTTCTGCCATCATGGATTTTTATGCACTCACTGGCACGGATTATTCGGGATGTTGGCAAGAGACTTGATGGATTGAAGCTGGTTCCCTGTAAAAGGAGGAGGATGTGGAACTTAAAGTACGTTGAAACATCAAACAGTGTCCATAATCTACATAGCGAAGCGATTATATTATACATAGAAAACAAATAGCCTAGTGGTTTATAGTCATCCGGATTCCTATTCGAGACCTCGAGGGTTCAATCCCCGGTCACGAACCTCTTACTTTTAGGAGTTATGTGCGTTTTAATAAACTAAATATCGCTTGCTTTAGCGGTGATCGAAAACATTGTGATTAAATCTGTATACTAGAGAACTGTTCGTAATGTTCTCAAAGGTGTGCTAAGTCCGCCAATCCGCTCTTTGCGAGCGTAGTAGACTATGACCAAGCCCTTCTCATTCAGAAGACACTCGTGCTCAGTAGTGAGCCGGCAATAGGTTGAAGTGATGACGATGACATTTTTTTTTATCAGTCTAAGTGCAGTGATGCAGTCTAAGATGGTAGCAGGCTAACCTGTTAGGGGCATGGCAGTTATATTAAACCTATACCCCTATTTGGTTTCTATCGTATCGGAACGCTAAATCGGTTGGCGCCACGTCTTTTGCCGGTAGGGTAGTAACTAGCCACGGCCGAAGCCTCCCACCGGGCCAGACCAGGGAAATTCAGAAATTATAAATTTCCAAACCCTGTCGGGGATCGAACCCGGGGCTTCCGCACGTTAAGGCAACAGCGCTCAACAGCGGAGGTCGTCGAAAGTTTTCACGTAAGTAGCGAAAGTGAGTAACTTTCATAACTAACATTTGCATACAATACGCGACCTACAAGACTATTTACATACAGTAAGTTACTCATATAAGCGACTGGCGTAAGAAAAACTTTAAAGTGTATTCGTAGCCTAAGATTATCTATATGCTTGATTAATCAAACAACAAACAACAAGTACACCCAAGTTTCTGATGATGGTTTAACTATCAGGAGTGCCTGTTGTTGTTTATGTTACATAGTAACTTCTTGATTGATCTACGGTCGGGGTTTCAGCTTAAAGGACTGTAACTTCAGATCGTTCGTAGGCTAAGATATGATAAAGCCATATTTATATCCTAACATGAAAGCTATTTTATAAAGCGCAACGAACACCAGCAGAGTTCAATAGAGTCTAGGTAGGTATGTGTAATTTTTTAACCGACTTTAAAAAAGGATAAAGTTCTCAATCCGACTGTATGTTTTTTTTGTATGTATGTTACGCGATCATTACACCAATTGACCACCATTCCAAAATGAATCAATATTGATGATTCTTTTTTTGTTTGGTAGATCATACTTCAGAGGTGGTCCCATATACATTTGATTGAAATTGCTTTAGCGCTTTTTGAGAAAATCAACAAAAAACAAAATATATATACCCAGATAATTTTTTTTTTACTTTTTTAGATGAAAGTGAATAATTATTCAAAAAGCAAATCGAATATAAAATTGTTTCTCTACTGTGGCCGCATCGGGTGCTAAGAAGTACTATACTCATAATGTCAGCAGAGGTCAGCACTGATATAGCCTCTGGCTTTTGTGACCATCTTAATTTTCCTGACCAAGTTGTGCTTTATGAAAAAAATAAATCATTATTATCACCATCATCTCAACCCTCTAAAGGTCATAGTCCACTATACGCTAGTCAAGTACACATTGGCAGAGTATTCATTTTGTTTTACTGTGACTCTTTTTCATAGCTACCTACTAAATTCTATCACCGCTACAACATTAGAGTAGTTTTTTTTTTAAACTACTCGTTTTGTTTGCGTGAAGGTTTCACCGTCTTGTGTAAGTTTTTGTTAGATTTACCGTTGTTAGTTTCTTAGGGTTGATTGCACCATCGATGATTATGGTTAACGTTAAATAGTTCTACCCCTTTAAAATACTACTTTGGATTGCAGGGTTCTCCTACCTGTGATCAAAAGACTTATACTTAATCATAATTTATATTATGACTTGTGCTGCTCAATTTGCTAGCTTTTTGGAGGTGAAACTTAACGTTAACCATAACCATCGAGAGTGCAATCAGACTTTAATAAAGCTAAAATTCGGCACAATTGTTTTTGTAGACCTGCCTGTGCCCTTACCCTAAGTTTTGTTTCGATTGATCGTATAAGCATTCGATAACATTAGCGTCAAAGTAAAATGGACCTTTATGGCATTGATTTAGAGTCACAAATTTAGTACAACCGATTTAAATTTGGAAACGTATCGTATACATAAATGTATAAGAATGTATACACGACATTGAACTCTAACTCAATGCTTTTAAGGTTCATTAAGGTTGATGCTAATGTCATCGAATTCTTATAAGTACGATCAATCGAATTAAAACTTAGGGTAAGGGTATTGTTAACGAAACGGCTTGCAGATGCTAAACAAAGGGTAAAATAAATTAGGCGGGTAATACTTTAGGCGCGGTAATTTTGCTAATAACGCTTGACTCGCAGATTATTTGCCTACAATTTAATTAAGAAAGCACGCGCTGTTGTAATAATTGACTGTAATTCCAGCACATTTGGTATAAATGGTAGAGGTAAATCTTATAGGTAAAATATTATTTTTCATGCAGGATTTTTAATTAAAAGGTTTAAGTAGATAATACAGTAGACAGTTGCAATTTAAACTGTACTAAGTATACACGTTTTCGTATGACAACTTTAGGTGCCCTGACTCAATAACTATATGAGAGAACTTGACGCGAAAATTTGAAAAGGGCGGCGGCCACAGCTCGATTTCAAACACTCTATGTAAAGCGCATGGACCTGGTAAAGCGTAGTTGCAGTTAAATTGGCTCATAGATCACTCAGGTTCCTCGCATCTTAATAATAATGTGGTCTCCTACTCCAAGTAATCAAGCCTTAACAACCGCAAATTAGGAAACGCAATCTACCTGCGGCGAAACTTGACCGTTCCTTAATCGTGGTTAAGTATTTTGGAATGTCAGCAGGTAGGTAACGACACTGAGGTTGAATTACCAGTGCCGGCTTGTATTCCATTGGTACAGTACTTTACTTAGCTTGCAAATTCGATTGATAATATTGAACGTTCGATCACATTAGCGTCAAAGCCCCTAAAATTTCTGTTATGGACATAATCTCGTATACAATTCCTAGGCAATGTGTGTATTGAAATTTATTTCACACATTTCCTTCCTACTTTTACGGTGTAAAAAAAATCCTAGGAAATGTACGAATTGCATACCATTACAGCCCAATAACGTCCCACTGCTGGGCACAGGCCTCCACTCTCATAGGAGAGAGGGAAGTAGAGCTTAGACCCACCACACTGCTCCAATGCGGATTGGCGGGCTTTAACGACTATCATGTTAGTGATAATTAATAACCGGGACCGACGCGACGGCTTAATGCGCTCTCCTAGGAGAGCGCATTAAGCCCCCCCCCCCCCCCCGTGCCTAGGCACGGGGGTGAAACACCGCCAACTTGCTAACTCCGGGCTAGTACTGAGAATTTCTAAACTTACTTATATACATATCAAAAAATTTCGGAACCGGCAGGATTTTTGATATGTATTTAAGTAAGTTTAGAAACTTTCCTCGTGTATGAAGCAGTGTAATAAAATTATAAAATTACTGAGAATTTCTAGACAGAAAAACCCAAAACTTAATTATGCCCCGACCCGGGACTCGGATCCGGGGCCTCGTCGACCGCAGTCGAACATGCTAACCACTAGGTGACTAGACCAACGAGGCAGGCACTAGATCAACGAGGCAGGCACTAGACCAAATATTCTTACATAAGCTCACGTCGTAATTATTTAACAGCAAAATAATCCAATAGTGAATTCACTACTCGCAACCGGGGACCCACGGGGGTCGAGAGTGATCCATTCTGGAGTATTCCTTCGGGAAGGAACATAGGATCCGATATCCCCTTTGTATCTTATTTACCTGTATAAAGGTGCTTTGTTGTTAAAATCAATTCAGTGTCTAAATATGCAATAGATAAAAAATGTACATGTTAAAGAGATGCAGCTCCAGTTTTCGTCAATAAAGCCAGTCTTATGTAATTTACTAATTTCTAGTCCTCAAGTAACAACAGCAAGAAATCAAACCTAACTATTCACCTACCTATTTTCAGCATTAAATATGCAATATAGTTATATAAACCATTTACATAATAATTATTATGATTAGCTTATATCCACACTGGATTCTTAATGTTAGTCTTGAAAAATCTCGCGGTCCACGGTTCAATGTGGTTTCGAACATCTTTACACAAAAAAAACCGGCCAAGTGCGAGTCGGACTCGCGCACCGAGGGTTCCGTACAACCCTGTAGGTTTATATGATGTAACTAAAGATTAATGCTTATCGCAATTTTTCCTTTATCTGTGCTGTAAGACGTTGCTTCGTACCAAATTTCAAAATTCTAAGTTCACGGGAAGTACCCTGTAGGTTTTGATTCCCTTGCGAGTGTCGAAAATTTGCAGCATAAACGGCTGTATCTTTTGATTGCGTTGACTTAGAAGATTGATTTTTTAACAGCTCCAAGAGACAGTAGATCTGAGTATTTGATATGAATTTCAGCTTGATCCATGCGTTCCTGAGAAGAAGGGTCTTGACAGACCGACAGACGGACATCAAAGTGATTCTATAAGGGTTCCGTTTTTTTCCTTTTGAGGTATGGAACCCTAAAAAGGACTTATATATTATGTAATAAAATTACACAGTCATCATTTGGTATATAGAATTGGTGCGTCCATTCCGTTTCAAGCTCAGTCGATTCAGCAATATTTGATGAATTGATGTCGAATTTTCTCGAAAACAAAGAATTCCATGTCAATATTATATTGTGCCGATTAACATGACAAAGCGAGTTCATAGTGCAAATACGTACAAAGAGGATATCCAAACCCCGTATCCTCTCAAAGGCATATCGATATCATCGAAAATTAATCGATTATGACGACTGCCCCGCGGGTGTTTCTGTATATTATATATTCGAATATCAGAATCAGATTCAGAATTAGAAATTAAGTATTTATTGCATTATACACATAATATTACAAAGGTGGTACAAAAGATAAAAAGACAATTGTATTACCATTGTCATGGCGTGCAATACTTAAAAATAATCGATGTAACAAATCACGTTATTAACTAATTAGATAAATAGGTAAACAATCAGAAAATTCTTGAAATATCGACATATATCATATCAACAGAACCAATAAAATATTATATAAATTTAAATTAATGGTATCCAGGAATTTATTGCAAAATATATAATATCATAGTATAAATCATATGTCAAGTCTAGTATATATATGAAATATAAAACAAAAACAAAACCTAAACAGGCATAAAAATTAGTTCCAACTTTAGCCACCGGGTCAGATAGGTTCGTAGGACTATAATATGGAACGCACCGCTTTATTATCCACAGATCCACACTTGCATGATTAATTAATGCGATGGGATGGGATGGACTTAGCTTATGGGATAAATTCTATTCCAATTTGAATTTTATATCCAATCAATTTCAAACTTAATGTTAAAATGATTTTATAATTTTATTATAACTTTCTTCATTTATAATATGAAACTAATAATGAACCTAAAACTAAATAACCTTAAAAAATATAATGTAATAACTAAAATATATTATTAAAAGGAGTCCCTTTAGGCAAGGTTCCGAAGATACTAGCAGTGTTCCCCCTTTGAATAGCTAGACTAATTCTTTGCCCGAGGTAGCTGCCAGCTCTTCGGTCTCCTGTGATGTCGACTAACCTTTTTGTTATTTCCTTATAAAGCAATTTAGCGCTAGGACCCCACGGACCAAGGGTCTCGACACCGAATGGGACAAAATAATATTCGGAGCCTAGACCCCTGTATTTGCATGTTTTAGCTTTTTCAGCCGCTTCACAAGCCGCACCAGCTCTGTTGTTGGTTCCATGTAGATGGGAAGGGGCCAGCGTGTCTGAACAGGTTGCATCCCATACCAGCACCCGGCCCATCTTCCATGGAATCAAACTCATACCGTCCGGTCTCCTGCCATCGTCTCTTGCAATACCAGTCGGCTCAAGTAGACTTGGCACGTTGACGGTGGCAAGGGACCGGCGTATGATATCGTTAAGTGCGGCATGTCTCGAGAAGCGGCCTGCACTTTTTTGGCATGACAGTCCGTGATGTCCTAGCTTGTCGACATCACTGCCACAGGGACATTTATGAGGAGCGCAGACCGGAACCCCAAGCCGTAGACAGGTTGCGATTCGGAGCGTGTCAGGCTCAAGAAATGTTCCTGTATTTGACGAAGGGTACGCGTGAAGCCAGTAGCCGGCCTCATGCGTACCAACGGCCAAAAGCCTAGCACGCGCCGAACCTGTACTACAGCTCAAAAGATTCTCAAAAGTCAATTTGCAGTGTATGTCGTCCCAGCTCCTCTGTGAATTTAGAGAAAGTGGAAAATTTTGACCTGGGCATGCAATTAAGAAAGCGTTTCTAGCTTCTTCCAAGCCAGCAATCTCAAAGTTTGAAGGGGATGCCCTTAAAATTTTACTTATGAGATTTGCTGAACTATGGACAGAAGATAGGAAGGCTGGTAAAGCGACACTTGAAATTTTGCGAATCCCTAAACCACCATAACGGATGGGTAGGGATGCTTGGGTCCAAGATTGCTCGTTCAGCTGCATATTAAGAATCGATTCTAAGCTAATTTTGATTAAGTCTTCTAATTGTGTCAAAAGATCTGGGTGATTCCAAAAGGAGCAGCAACGGAGCACATACGTAAATTTTGGGACGAAAAGACAGAATTTTAAGATGCAAAGTGCATAATGTGGACTAATTTCTAGGAGACGGTCAGCAGAATTTTGAAATTTAGTAATTGAATTATTAATATATTCAGGAATAGATTCTTCAAAAATTGGAGAACCTAAAAGGTAAAGGGAATTACTGTTAACTATTTTAATATTTGGAGCCAAAATATTAAATTTTTGTTTTACGTCATTTAAATTTAAGACGCAGTTATTTATAAAAAGCTCGCATTTGCTAAAATTAAGCTCCAAACCAATGGCTTCAAATTTATTTTTGATTAAAGAAAGGTCCGAAAACACTGTATCCACATCACCTCCTAGGGTTCCGTCGTCCAAATACCAAACGTTGAATTTAGAATTTAAATTTTTGATTATCGGATTTATAGCCAAACTAAAAATTGCAGGCCCAAGAGGATCACCCTGTTGACAACCTACTTCCGAGGACAGTTCATTAGAACGATATAACAATTTTGTTGGGTCAGCGTAACTGAGAAGAAGATAATTGTATATTTCCGGTATATGTTGTTTTATTTCTGTCAGCAGGGTATCCCTATTTACCGAATTGAATGCATTTTTGACATCAATTTTGAGCAACACGTCAGGCTGTCCGTAAGTTAGGAAAGAGCGTAGGGCATGGACGGCTGCCTCACACCCTCCTTTTACACCGAAGCCTAACTGTACGGGTTCAAATTCCGAATTTAATTTTGGTAAAATATGTCGAACAGCAATTTTGGAGGCCAGACGTCGTAGTGTTGATCCAACAGCAATTGGTCTCACCCCTCCGTCCTTTTTGGTGAGGGCAATGAGATTCGCGCCGAAAAGAATTGGAACAATTTCTGGATTGACATTACCGGAATACATAAAGTTGATTAATTTAGTGATCGAATTTACAAGTTGCTTGCCTGCATCACCCACAGAAAGCGATGTTAAGTCTTTTAAATGTTGGGGTGAGATCCCATCCAAACCTGCAGCCGAACCTGGTTTAAAAGATAAAATGGCATCCGTAACACCTTTGTTTTGAATTTGAAGGCATGCTTGCCCTGCTGTTGGTGGGTCGAGAAAATATGGGTTTGCTGGAGCTGGAGGATGTTTTGTCCGTAAGGCCTGAAGGGTGTCAGGGGTATCTGGTGATAGCACGTCGTTGGAGAACAAAAGGCGAGCGGCACCTTTGAGATCTCCGTCACAGATTTTGTTTTCGATGAGTTTGTTGCGATTACGAGGGGCATCATGTTTGATTAGAGGTGCGGGAGAAGGCGAGGAGCTTACAGCACAATTATTCTTAATCTTTTGTGTCAAGGATAAATTCGGTTCATCAGTTTTTATTATATGTAGTGTGCTGTATGAAAATAAAAATAGGTTCTGCCAGTCCTGGGTACAATTGCTTATGTAACATTTCTGGATTAATTGTGACAAATGTGTAGCAACGGTTATTCGAGCTCCTCGAGGGATTCTTTTAACTATGGGTATACTATTTTTCAAATGGCTAAGATATGTGTGGAAAGGAGTTGGATCGTTGGCTACATAAGTAGGCGCACTCGGAATAATGGGATGGATGTCTAAAGGTGAACTGTTTTGGCTAATACATTTCCTGTGTGTTTTTGTAGTGTGTATGTTGAGGCCTTTCAAAGATTTGAAAGACTTGTTGCACTGTGTACATGTATGGGTCGCGTTCGACGTGCCATCACAAGATTGGGTCACGGACTGCATTCACTAAAGTTAAATACATTCATAAAAAATAATAACTTAAAACAAATTTAAAAAAAACAATTAAGTAACTTAAAATGTACACTGAAAACATAAAAAAGTCAAAGACAAAATATGACGGCTGCTTGTTTTGGAAACAAGACGCATGCGTCGTTACGTAGGTGCGTCACAGGATGGTCTTGCAAATGGACGTGATTGGACGCTGCAGTGGAAGAGACCTAGCGACGCATGTCGTTGCTAGGACAACCGATGGCGGCCTTAGCAACCGCGTCTTGAAATATATTTATTATCACACGCGGATTAGCAGTTTTTAAAGACTGAACAGGCACCAAAATAAAACGTAAACAACTTATCCGCTCTTACTCTTCATGATGAACACACGTAGAACTGTACCTAGGTTTTATTTATCAGCTACAAAACTTTATTTTACAAACCAGCTTGTCAAAAATTTTAACACTGTTTTTAGAAAAAATACTTTGCAGAATAACTCGCAAACAATTGTACTTCACTATTGCACATAATCCTTCTGATTTTATTACTTAGATGGTGAAAATTTTACGGTAATGTATATTTAGATCAAATTTAAATACGGAGACTATGTTTTTATTAATATCTAAATACCTCATTTCATCATGAAAAAAAAATGAAAATAATTTCAAACTAAAGTTACTAAAGCCATCATAGTACGTAGAGGTCGTGGATAGCAATCAAGTTCAGTTTGAACCAGACGAGACACTCATCGCTCGGGAGTCGGGCAATTTACGTATAGGGGATATAATCCGATACCCTGTTTGCTCTCCGAGGAATACCCTGAGGAATGGATCACTTTGGACCTTCTCACGGGGCGTACGGACTTACGGGCAACTTTTCAACACTTACAATGTTGTTAGCGTTGAAAATTGTAATACGAGCATAAATTTTATATATTAATTCGATGTAATCATGCTATATTACTAGCTAGTAGCCTCATGAGAAAATAGCGAGCGATAGAGAGAGTAGTATGCTTTGAGTTCTTTTAAGCGATCAAATGAGAAATAGGGAGATCCGTAGAAGTCAACATAGCTCGACGTGTTGTAAAGCTGAAGTGGCAATGGGCGGCGTCATAGAGGTATAATATTAAATACCTCTATCGGCGCACATAATTCGAAGAACCGATAAGCGCTGGGGTCCCAAAGTGCTGGAAAGGCGATCCCGCATTGGAATGCGCAGCGTTGGCACCCTCTCAGGACTCTTTTCTGTTTGTCAGGAATCTGCTTTTTTAACTGGCGTTTAGAACGCGAAGGCCATGTCGAAGGGGAAGATTAGAGGAGCCCCCTGTAAAAGTGAGTTACGCGGACTTTTTGTTCCACCGGATAAAATGTTTGTGTTCCTAGTTTGTTTGCACTCGAGTCTGGTTTTTAATCTAATGTGTCAACAATATTATCCCTATATTGTATGGAATATAATATTTCACTATAATATTATGAAAAAAAACAAATCCCTATACTCACGCTCAGGTCAATAACGTACAAAAGGGGTTTATTCCATGCTCTGAAACATCCCAAAGGAATGCCCTCCAGCATGGATTACTATCGACAAATTGCTGCGAACACTGTATGTACTAGGTACTATCCTTTAGTGTGTAGGTACTTGCAATAAAGGATGTTTTGCCGTAGATCTTTTTCTTAATAATAGATATTTATACGTGCTTACATATTTTCATACCTTTTACGTTAGGTTCGCGATCGTATCTATCTTTAACTATCTGTAAGTGCATCTGCCTCTTGTGACGATTTCAGCGGGGCAAGCACAATCAGTGCGATGCTCGCGGCTTTTCCCGCATTTCAAAACTCACGACAAAGCATTGTCGCACTACCTAAGTAGTTCTAATTGGAATGCACAACTCACAATCACAATACTTATTATAATATTATGATCTTTATGACAAGTTAAGATTAACGTCTTAGCAAAATAATTCCAAAGGACTCATTTATTAATTTTGAGATTCGCAACTATATTCCAATCAAATAACAATCCTATATTTTATCGGGTCGATGCTCTGGCAGCATTTGTAAATAAACATCACGTCTGGGAGAAAACATAGTAGGTACTTTCATTTGGAACTGAAATCTCTTCCGATTCCCAATGAGGAATATGAGTTCCTACCATAATTTTCTTCGCGTCCTAACGTATGGGCTATGGCGCCGAAACGTGGACACTGTACAAGCGGTCTATTCAACAAACTTAAAATTGCACAGCGAGCTATGGAGATGGGCGATGCTAGGGATTAGATCTTAAATGAGGAAACCAAAGGAACCAAGTTCACCGACATAGCTCAAACCATAAGCATTTCTTTTTCTGACCATATGGTCCAGTTCTTATACCAGAGGATAACGTTGTGTATTTATAGCGGTCTTCTCTTCGAAGGGCAAGTTTGCTTTTTGTCCACAAACGACCAAATTATCCCATCCCAGCAACGTTTATCGCCAATAGTATTGCTATTGGTTTGATTATTATTCGCCGTCTCTGGGTGACAGTTAAACGTATTTTACGACTATAGTTTCTCTGGCATAAAATGAATTGAGTCACTGATCCACTCAATGCCTGGAAGTTTAGACGTTAGCTATGATTTATTGTTCCCTGTATAACTGTCTACGCCCATGACAAAGTGTGTGTGGTAGAACGTAGGGGAGTTTTATTAGTGAGAAATGAAGTAAACATGGCGCTTGGTACTTATAATTATTTGCTAATAAATTTTAATTATTACTAGACTAAGTAATGACGACTTCGACAACGTCACATTTCAGAGGTCGAGCAGGTTGAAAGGTTGATATCTGAAATAAATAAATTGAAATTGAGCAGTGTAAGAGTATTCTTGGACTTTAAATCATCACTTTTGAACTCATCCTACGATAATATTCTACGAATTTTCTATCGTTAATTCAATACAGTTAATACTGCCGCTATTTATAACTTTTTCCTTATTTTATCCCTTGTGATCTGTTCAGTCTCATAATATTACCTAGGCTCATCTACTTTAAAATTCATCAAATAAATATTATAAATGCGAAAGTTTGGATGGATGTAGGTATGGATGTATGGATGGATGTTTGTTACTCAATCACGCCCCAACGGCTGAACGGATCTGGATGAAATTTGGTACAGAGATAGATTATAGTCTGGAATAACACATAGGCTACTTTTTATCCTGGAAAATTAAGGAGTTCCTGCGGGAACCGAAAAACCTCTATCCACGCAGACGAAGTCGCGGGCATAAGCTAGTCACATCATAATAATATTAAGAACATTTAGAGGATTTTGTATATTTCCGATTAACTATATCTCGATTTATTCTCAAATAAATATTATAAATGCGAAAGTTTGGATGGATGTATGGATGTATGGATGGATGTTTGTTACTCAATCACGCCCCAACGGCTAAACGGATCTGGATGAAATTTGGTACAGAGATAGATTATAGTCTGGAATAACACATAGGCTACTTTTTATCCTGGAAAATTAAGGAGTTCCTGCGGGAACCGAAAAACCTCTATCCACGCAGACGAAGTCGCGGGCATAAGCTAGTCACATCATAATAATATTAAGAACATTTACAGGATTTTGTATATTTCCGATTAACTATATATCTCGATTTATTCAAATTAAATTAATACTTACATTAACAGACCCAAAGCTATCATTTCTAGATAGACGCGTTTACCCATTTGAGCTAATTGTACTGATAGAACAACCTAAGACTACTTCCAGACTGTATGTAACGTACAAGTTCTAACAAAAGACACGGTAACGACTGAATAAGGCATTCCCGCGCAGGCAGTTAATATCTACAATAATGCCACAACTAAGAAACTTCACTGTGATAATATTTGTAAATAGCTTTTTACAAGCTTTTATTTAACTTGCAAATGTTAGTTTGCTTAGATCAAATCTTGCATCTGAATTTTAAAACAGTTATATTCCCAACCGATTGAACTGATATTTTACATTCACGTTTAGTTATGATGCCTGGTAATCTAAGACGTCATTCTGATTAATATTTTTTATGCATCCCCATGATATGGGTATCAATTATAAAGGGTTTGCTGAGAATACGAAAACAAATGACGTCACATTTAATTTATCATGGTGGACAAAAAGCTTGTTTTAAAAAAAACGTTTTAATGATTTAAGACTGCATCTGGATAATATCAATTAATTAAAGTGAAAATAATAATGAGTACCATGGTATTTAACTTACCTTACCCTACCTTACCGAATTGTTATTAAAGAAAGCAAAGTGGAAAAAATCCCACAACTCTAAACTTTGAAATTGATATAATATTTCAAGAGAGTTTTGTTGAACCCGAGATGCCCTTTTCGCTTATAATAACAGATCCAATTTCAAGCAATTTATATTCCAGAAGAAATGCCAATTGGAAATAACTAAACCACTTTTGGGAATAAAAGTTCAATGAAAAATACCATCCCTTTTTCAATACTTTTATTTTTAGCGTTCTCTTGAGAAATATAATAGCAAATTGAGGTTAAATGACATGATTTGATCGCGACCACTAAATTGCACTTTTATTATACGTTTACGTTTTTTGTCAAACATCAGTGAACCATATTATACAGTACGGGGCTAAGTGGGGTCACCAGCAAACTTGATAATATTATCAAGGCATTAGTACATCAATGCCTAGTTGTGGCCAAGGCCTGTATAGTACTTTTCTCAAATAATGCGCGGAAATTAAAACTAGTGTTCATCACACCTCTTTTCCTCTTTGACGACCTCTTTTGACGACCTCCGTGGCGTAGTGTTGAGCGCTGTTGCCTTAACGTGCGGAGGTCCCGGGTTCGATCCCCGGCAGGGTTCGGAAATTTATAATCTCTGAATTTCCCTGGTCTGGCCTGGTTGGAGGCTTCAGCCGTGGCTAGTTACCACCCTACCGGCAAAGACGTGCCGCCAAGCGATTTAGCGTTCCGGTACGATGCCGTGTAGAAACCGAATAGGGGTATGGGTTTAATATAACTGCCATGCCCCTAACAGGTTAGCCCGCTACCATCTTAGACTGCATCATCACTTACCATCAGGTGAGATGATCGCAGTCAAGGGCTGACTTGTAGTGGTTAAAAAAAAAAAACAAAAAAAAAACACTTAACTGTCTTCATTTGAACTCATTTTGTCAAATACATTTCAAAATCAATGACGAACAACGAAAAACAATAAGAGGGAGATTACCCAACCAGTAAATTGAAATAAATATAGTTACGAAATGAATATATCAGTTTAAATATACATATTAACCGGATAAACTCACGTGTTATCTTGTGAGTTTATCCGGTTATTATGTTTATTTAAAATGTATATCACTCACGATAGTTTAAACGTTAAAATATATCAGTTATTTATTTCAATCATAGAAATAAGAATCCGCTTATTCATTCATATTTTTTTAAATATTAATCTCACCTGATGGTCAATGATGATGTCTAAGTCTAAGATGGCAGCGGACTAACCTGTTAGGTTTACGGCAGTTATACCCATACCCCTAATTGGCTTCTAACGGCATCGTACCGGAACGCTAAATCTTTCTTTGCCGGTAGGGTGGTAAATAGCCACGGCCGAAGCCTTCCACCAAACCAAACCCGAGAAAATTCAGATATTATAATTTCCCAAATTGTCCCTGCCGAGAATCGAACCCGGGATAAGTAGAATTTCTCGAAATAAACGGAAGATGGCCCACGTAATATCTAATGGAACACGACAATGTCAATGGATATTGCTGCCATAAGAACGTAATTAGTGCCATTCCAGAATATTACAGTACCTACTTGCGATATGAAGGGGCTAAGTACTTGGCTTCATTGCGGCAGCGTTTGGCGAGATGTTAAAAGTTTGCTGTAATTTATATTTAACAAGATGATGCCCGCGACTTCGTCCACGTAAAAGGGTTTACAGTACAGCAAATACTAAGCATTATATTTTAGTATTTCTTCGAGCATTTAGGTCAGTTTGTTTGTTTGTTTTAAATTCTTTATTGCACATGATATACAAAGGAGAACTTAATACCTAGAGGTATTCTCTTCCAGTTAACCTTTGGTAGTGGGGACAGGGTTGAAAAAACAGTGCGTATAATATAAAGAGAAAAGTTGGGGAAAGAAGAAACATATTTATAGGTAGTAGGTAAGTGTCGCGTCGATTTGTTTAATTTTAGTTTAAATGCAGTAAACTAATTAACTTTCAATCAGGCTGGTTCAAAAACAAGCAACGGATCGACGTGATTATTATAAGCATAAGTTTGCAGTTGATGAACTGGATACTGTATACTACTAAAGTGACATACTACTTTTTAGGGTTCCGTACCCAAAGGGTAAAAACGGGACCCTATTACTAAGACTCCGCTGTCTGTCTGTCTGTCTGTCTGTCTGTCTGTCTGTCTGTCTGTCTGTCTGTCTGTCTGTCTGTCTGTCTCCAGGCTGTATCTCATAAACCGTGATAGCTAGAAAGCTGAAATTTTCACAAATGATGTATTTCCGTTGCCGCTATAACAACAAATACTAAAAATTAAAAATATATATATATTAAGGGGGGTCCCCATACAATAAACGTGTTTTTTTCGTATTTTTTTGCTCAATATTAAAAACGGTAACAGGTAGACGGTTCAAATTTTCACAGAATATTAACTTGTATACTACCTTTCAAAATAAATAATTAAATATCAATAAAGTAAATATTAAAGGGGGGCTCCCATACAACAAACGTAATTTTTATTTTTAATACGTCATAAATCGTAAAACTTACTACAGGTTTGTACGGAACCCTCGGTGCGCGAGTCCGACTCGCACTTGGCCGGTTTTTACTTGCCCACAAGTAAAAAGTCTTGATATATACGTTACGTAATACTTATTACGTAACGTAATATGTATTGTATAATTTACACATTGTAACAGTTTTCTTTTTATAAAAAGAAAAACTGCTGAGTTTCTTGCCGTCTTTTCTTAGTAGAATTACCTTTCCGGACCGGTGGTTGAGTCTTGAATTATCATATGTGACCGCGGAAAATCGAAGATTTCGCACGGGATTTTTCAAAAACCTAAGTATATCCATTTCAATTATCCAAGAATCAGCCACATCGTGTATTAGATACTAATCTAGTTAATAACACTATGATGCACGTAACTTCGAAATCCAGCCGTTCGCATTTAATCGATCAAATAGTTTCGACTCATTAATTTCACAAAAGAACCAGACACGAGGGAAAAGCATAGTTCCCAAATAGGAATAAGTAACATGTTTTATAGTAACATCCGAAGAATGTCGTAGTGAATTTTCTGTCTATTGTTTGTAGTTACGAATGAGTGGCGTATAACCTCGGGTTGTAACATACTCGCTTCATTTTAAAGGGAATTATTTAAATAACTTACGTGTCACGTAAGCCTAGAAAACATCAAAAGGAGTGCTTAAAATAATAAATGCGGATGGGTAGAACATGCCGACCTTTTTCAGCTTAGCGCGTTTAACTTTGCGTTTTAAATGTTAATATCTCATTAGGGCGAGATCGTATACGTAGTAGTTCGGACATAATTTTACGCTACGCTATGTTTTAATAACATACGGCGTTCTACTTCACGAAGGCGGTTTGCCTATATTTTTGGTAGTGCATACATACACATTGTTTTAGTGTGCGCGGTCGAGAAATGGCTTCTGAGCTTACGCATACTAGAACAATATTAAAATACGTAGTAGGCACTTACATGCACTACCCCAAACATATAACTAAAATCGCAAACCACCTAAGTGGAACATCTATAGCCGGACCGATGCGACCCATGCGCGATGCCAGCCGATGCACGGTCGGGTAATCCTACCAAGATTATAAAATATTATGCGAAAGTGTAAGATTAAAACTCAATTTATTTATAAAATGTAGGACATACATGTTACGTCATGTTTTGACTCTACCACCGGTTCGGAAACAAGTTTCTGCAGAGAAGAGCTGGCAAGAAATTCAGTAGTTGCTCTTTTTTAAAAAACAAGATATATTACATTTTAGTAGTGTAAGTTATTATACTATCCTGTGGGACGCTGGACCCAAAGTCGATGGCTTCCATCTAACTTTGTCATTAAGAAATTCGTTTCGTCGTTAAAAAATTCGATATTATAATTGCGAAAGTGTGTTTGTTTCTTGGTTTGTTGGTTTGTCCTTCAATCACGCCGCAACGGAGCAACGGATCGACGTGATTTTTGGCATGGGTATATAGTTGAGGACCTCGAGAGTGACATAGGCTACTTTTTATCCCGGAAAATTAAGGAGTTCCTGCGGGGATCAAAAAAACTTTAACCACGCGGACCATCAGCTAGTTTTGAATAAAATTAAATAAAGGTATCCTCATATAACGGACAAACCTGAAAAAACGACAAAATGAAATCAGCAAAGGCACCGTATTACTGTATATTAATGCAATTGCCAAAACTTTAATCATCCGGCTCAAGAATACGACAGCTAAGCTCACATTACCATTAGCAAGACCATAATGGCCAGGGGTGGATAATCATAGACACTATTTGCTTGTCTGCATCTGTTCTTAATTTCACATTGTTCGAGTGAAAGAAAATAATGAAATATTATTTTGTAAATAACTGTAGTATAAACCAATGCTCTTTTATATATAAAAATATAGTGCAGTCTACAATGTCAAATTCACTGAGTAGTTCACCAAATTGGTGACTCAGTTGTGGGCTCTATTAATATGCAGATTACTATCTCTACCAGTGAGATGAGATTATGAGAAATAAACATTTATATTTTAAAGAAGTATACGTTTTCAAAGCGAATATATGATAAAGCTGTCTCGACTCACACACGTTGCAAATGTTACGAGAATAAACATGAGCTGAGCATCTGAATATTATATTATTACTAGAGGATGCTCGCGACTTCGTTCGCGTGGCATAAGTTTTTTTAATTCCCGCAGGAACTCCTTAATTTTCCGGGATAAAAAGTAGCCTATGTCACTCTCCAGGACCTCAACTATACCCACACAAAAAATCACGTTGATCCGTTGCTCTGTTGTGATTGAAGGACAAACTCTCTATTTAACATCCTTGGGGATAAAATTTTCAAAAACTGTGAATCACGTATTTTTTCATTTCAAACCGAAAGTCCAAGTGCTAAGTTTCATGGCTATAACTTGAAAAATGAAGAACTTTCATACAAACTTTCAACCCCTATTTTATCCCTTTTGGGGTGCAATTTTGAAAAACTGTGACATATTTATTTATTCGTTTTTAACCGGTAGCTCATATACCAAGTTTCATGGATATAACTTGAGAAATGACGGACTTTCATACAAACTTTAACCCCCTATTTCACCCCCTTAGGGGGGAAATTTTGAAAAATCCTTCCTTAGTGAGCGTCTACGTCACAAAAGGAACCTACTGTCAAAATTTCAAGTTTCTAGCCCCAGCGGTTTAGGCTGTGCGTTGATATATAAGTCAGTCAGTCAGGACTTTGAATTTTATATATATAGATATGTTAGAGCACCTTGATGTGACGTACTAATAATATTGAAGCAATACTAATTGGTTGCATCAAGCCGTTACAGCATAGTGGTTCAGACGTTCGGGTTCCTGTTTGCGGTGGCGGTCTTAGGGGGTGACAAGCAGGGCAACCGCCCGGGGCCTCGCACTATAAGGGGCCTCGCGCCCTCGTGCCTAAAATATGATAATAATTAATTGTGGAAGTTTTATAAGATTATTTTTAAATGTGTTTTGTATAGTATTTTTATATGTTAATGTAAAACGTGTTTAGAAATAATTTTATAAAAATCTGTTCAAATAAATGAGAGTAAAAATAAAAATCTTCTATTATGTAGTAGGTAATCATAGTAAAGAAATTGTAGAAAGTGAATTAGTAAAAAAAGCTGTGTAAAATTGCTTTATAACTTTTAATTTGTTTTGTGTGCGAAAAAGATTTGCAAAATAAGTTCGCGTGATCGTGATGTCGAGAAAATTTTAAAATTTAATAATATGCTGTCTTCGGGCGTCTTAAATTTGTTAATTTCCAATATACAATAATAAAACTCTAAAATTATTTTTACTTTTGCATTTCTGGTCAAGCATCATGAATTTCAGTTCACATAAATTCCACCAAGCATAAGGGCCTCGCAAATATCTACCGCCCAGAGCCTCGCATATTTTTCTAAAGCCACCCCGGCTGTTTGGGTGGTCGGGAGTTCGATCGATAACCGAATTGGCCCGTTGACCGAATGCGTCAGCCGTATTCGGTTGTCAACCAAGAGCAAGTTTCCTTAAGATGGTTATGATTGACTACTGTCAACCATAACAAACTTTCACACTAGGTTGGACACTGCAAATGGGCTACCATCGAATGGGGCCACCGAAATATAGGATCAGTTTACATTAGTCAGTAACCGAAAACAGCCGCAGTCGAATACGGCCACACTGACCTAATGTAAACTTCCCATTTATCCTTCTATACTAATCTATACTAATACTAGCTGATACCCGTGAGTTCGTCCGCGTGGTTTTAGTTTTTTCGATTCCCGCGGGAACTCCTTAATTTTCCGGGATAAAAAGTATGCCTATGTCACTTTCCAGGTCCTCAACTATGCCCATGCCAAAAATCACGTCGATCCGTTGCTCCGTTGCGGCGTGATTGAAGGACAAACCAACAAACCAACAAACAAACACACTTCCGCATTTATAATATTAGTATGATATATGATATGATGATTATAAATGCGAAAGTTTGGATTGATCGATGGATGGATGGATATTTGTTACTCAATCACGCCATAACGGCTTAACGGATCTGGATAAAATTTGGCACAGAGATAAATTATAGGCTGGAATAACACATACGCTACTTTTTATCCCTGATAATTAAAGAGTTCCTGCAGGAACCAAAAAAACCTCAATCCACGCGGAAGAAGTCGCGGGCATCAGCTATCGGCTAGTAAGGAA
Organism: Erebia ligea; assembly: GCA_917051295.2. Taxonomy (NCBI): domain Eukaryota; kingdom Metazoa; phylum Arthropoda; class Insecta; order Lepidoptera; family Nymphalidae; genus Erebia; species Erebia ligea. The sequence goes on from OU785236.1 coordinate 12,188,020, forward strand.
TAAAGAGAACCGACATTATAATTTATTTGCCATGATTAAATATTATTTGGTTTCACGATTCGTTTTCAAATTCAGCGGAAATTGGTGATTCGTTTGATTGGTTGGAATAAATTTGCTCTCTCTTTGTAGAAAGCTTTTATGAAATTTTCATAATAACGAAGACAAACATTTTTAACGCATGGATAGGTATTGGAACGTTAATTGAAACAAGGAAACACGAGGCTAAAGGTTTGGGATGACAATCAAAATAACAGTTCACAAAATTTTGCACCTTGCAAATGCAGGTGTCTACACAGTACACTTTTTAACCGACTTCAAAAAAGGAGGAGGTTTTCAATTCGACTGTATGTTATTATTATTATTAACATACAGTCGAATTGAAGTTCGAGTCGAGTCGAAATGTTATAATTATTTATTTATTTTTTGTATGTATGTTACGCGATAATTCCGCCAATTATGAATCAATTTTGATGATTCTTTTTTTGTTTGGTAGATCATACTTCAGAGGTGGTCCCATATTTTTATCGAAAATGATTTAGCGTTTTTTGAGAAAATCAACAAAAAAGCAAATATATACCCAGATAATGTTTTTTACTTTTTATTTTAAGTTGGTACTTACAGGAATAGTTTTGAAGTCGGTTTTTGTTTTAAATAAAAGCGAATAATTATTGAACGTTAGGAACAAAAAGTATAAGACGTGATGGTTAATTATTAACGACAGTATCTTAAAAAACGCGCCTTCATCTGAGAAGAGCCCACAACAAACTCAGCCGGGTCTTTTTTTTTAAATTATCATATCCCAAAAATTATAATATACAATAGCTGTGATTGGCTAAATTTATGGTATTCTTGCTGCTACCACAGGTCATGACCAAAAGCGTATTCAGAGTGTTAGCCAGTATTAGCCAGTCAGAGATGATTGCGATCGCTAAACTTTAGCAATAATTTTAACCTAATATTATGGCTGTTACAAAATGGATTTGCTAAACAGTAGCTTTTAGAATCGACATTAATCAGTCAGAACCAAGCATTAGGAACAGTTCATTGAACTTTGGCAATCGGCCATTTGCACACATCAAAATCGTGTTACATTTCGACTTTACCCATAGTTACAGCCATTATCGCTTTTACAGTAAATTGAACAAACGTCTCTTCCATTGGGAGGTTTTGTTTGAAACACTAACTTTTAAGTTTGGCACGAGATTTGGCGTTTCAAGGATTTTATTGCGGTTTGATAGCTTTTATGCGGAAGGACGTAGAAACCCACCGCATTGATATCCCAAGAAAACTCCTTCCATTATTTGATTAATGGAAAGGGGTCACGACCCACATGATAGTGAGGAAAAGGATGCAAAGAGAGATAGCTTTAAGGCTTGGTCTCACTTGGCATGAAGGTGTTGCGACTTCAACCTGACATGGCCTATGCGCTTCTACGAGGCTCCTACAAGCTCTTACGTGACTTTTATTGACCGAGCGAAGCGAAGGTCTCTGAGTCTACTTGAGTGAATTGGCACTTGTCCGTCCGTCCATCCTTCCGTCCGTCCGTCTGTCAGAGCCTTATAACTTCTGAATTACTGAACGTAATTACTTCAAATTTAAATTTAATATGTAAACCGATGGCCTTCCGCCGAATATGGCTTAAAAAGTAATAAAAATCTTTATTTCAGGGGGGCTCTCATAGAAGCGAATGCGAAGTAAAATATTTTTTATAGCGTTACATAGGGTTGCGGTATATCATTTTAAACATAATCAGGAATAGAGTCCAAAAATATATTTTTTTAAATTTTTCCCCTAAAATTGACGAAATGGGGGGCTTTCAAAGTGGAGATTTGGTTTGTTGTGGGCTCTTCTCAGACCAGGGCGCGTTTGGAACCCTTGTAGCTTTAGTTTTAAGATACCGTAACTGATTATCACCATCGTGTTTTATAAGTAATTGACGTCAATAAGTGTACCTAACTTGAATAAATGAATATTGAATTGAAATGTGCGACTAGCCTTACCTTAGGTAGAGTTCATTTAAAAATACTCTCCCCACCGCCCACCTGTAGTCTAATTACCATCGAGTGTCCACACCGCAGTACTCAGTAAGAGTAAAACGTATTCACGGGCAAATTAGGTTCTAGCTAGAGTTTCTCATTAACTGACGAGAATGGGATGAAACTGTTTATTTATTCTACTACAAGTATTGCTATCTTATGATTTGTCCAATAGGATGATAATTTTGGCAGATGTCGTTTGGTATCACTGCATCAGTCTGTCTCACTCTAGTCCTTCAATATTGCTAACCACCCCTCATTTCTCAAAATTATCATCCTAAATTTGACAAACCAAAGTATAAATTTTAGATCGTTACACTACAGCTGTCATTTTTAAGTAATAAGGCCCCTGAGACGACTCTAGGACCAAATAGGACAAAATTTCCGTTAGACTCGCTTGAGCCAGAGTTTTTCGTCATGTGGACCGTTACGTATTTACGCTCAGATATGCGATTCTGAAGTCACACACTACCGTTCCATCATACGTGGTAAAAGCCTACAATTTTTTTTTTATCCTCTACAAGTTAGCCGTTGACTGCGATCTCACCTGATGGTAAGCGATGATGCAGTCTAAGATGGTAGCGGGCTAACCTGTTAGGGGCATGGCAGTTATATTAAACCCATGCCCCTATTCGGTTTCTACACGGCATCGTACCGGAACGCTAAATCGCTTGGCGGCACGTCTTTGCCGGTACGGTGGTAACTAGCCACGGCCGAAGCCTCCCACCAGGCCAGACCAGGGAAAATTCAGAAATTATAAATTCCCAAATTGATCCTGCCGGGGATCGAACCCACGACCTCCTCCTCTATTATAGTTTCAATAGCAGTGAAGTAAACGCAACTTTACAGGCAAATGTATTGTAAAAACTAGGGCATGTATGTAGACGTACTGGTATTTTGCTACACAGCTATTCGCAATATTTTTTCGTGCCAATATCCTAGCTTTGCAACATTAGTATTCCCCTCGTATGAAGCCGGTTGTTTCCAAAGTTCCTTTTTTGCTAACGCTAGGCTTTTATTATTGTGAAGAAAATTATTTGCGCGTGATAAAAAAAACTCCGAAAACAATTTTATCTGTTTACTTGCTTTTTCTTATGGTGCGATTTATGCAACATATATTTGGATACCCGAACGACTTTACCCGAAATCGGGCACCCGACGTGTTCTTTATATCCACTGTATGTTTGGAGAATATTCTACCCTGCCCCCCGATTATGTAGGGAAATCGTAATCGTTTGTCAAACGTATTGTTCAACCTATTTAAGAAATTCATAGATGCCTGCCCGTCAAAAAACATGTATGAACTCCTTAAACAGTTCGAATAATACGTTTTAAGCTCAGGGGGTCTACTCTCTTTCTCTAAAACGAAACTTCGCAAACAAACGAACGAAATTTCGTTAACTCCTCTCCTACATAATATTATCTCTATGCTCCTCTCTATTTCGTTTTCGTACACGCAGACGAAGTACGGATCCATAGAAAATTTTCGTGACCGATTGGATTGAACGATTTTGTGTGGGTCTATTATCCGACTAATTACGTTCGTTTGCGAAGTTTCGTTTGAGAGAAAGAGAGTAGACCCCCTGGTTTTGGCAGATGCCAATCGCATAGTGCTTCAGTCTGTCTCACTCTAGTCCTTCAATATTGCTATACACTTCTCATCCGTGAAAATTATCATCCTAAATTAGACAAACCATGAACAATTATTTGACCTCGGATTTGGTTTATTTTGAAATATAGAACTTATTCGAAGACACGACATCATTTATTCATATCTAACCACGAAATATACGGCAGTATTCACTGTCTAAATTATGAGGGGAACGTTTGTGCAAAATTTCAGCTTTTAGGTCTAAGGATTTGAGCTGGCGTTAATAACTCAGTCGGAGAGTAAGTGAATGAATGAGTCAGTACTTTTCTGTATGACGAAACGAAGCAAACATTTTCATTAAGGTATTTTTTGCAATTCGAGTGAAAAATTTACCGCGGAAAGAAATGCTGAACAAAAGTTTTAAGCCCCAGGCCCTAATTCTGATATTGACGTTAGCCAATACTTACTTGCGATTGACGGAATTTTAAATTTTTTTAAAAAAAAAAAAAGTTTAAAAGGCAAACTCCCTAGGATCATTTTAAACTATTCCAAGCCAAACAACCTAGACCAGTGCGCTCAAAAGATAAAGTTTGTATGAAAAGGAATTGTATAAAGCTCACACACTGCATTATGAAAGGTGCAAAGTGTAGACTAAATCTTAAGTCATAATATGGAAAAATAGGAAAACTTTGTTTGGTGCACATATTACAATTTCAGTCTTATCTAACCAACACCGCCCGCCGCAACGGACTTTGTTCATTTCAAACTTTGAGAATTCTATAAGAAATTCATATAATTTTAAAATGATTTAAAAATACGTGAAAAATAAACTAGCTACAAAATATATTAGCAAATTAGTTAATTCATCAACATTGTCATCAGAACCAATCGCTGGGGCACTGCTGAGACATGCTGAGATCTATGGAGCGTACTTTGACTTGGATCAGACTTTACTTAGAGTTAAAACGAGATGGACTTATGTGAGTAACATGAATCTGTCTCGTTTTAACCTAGTCATAAGTCTAAGCAAAGTCAAATTTCGCTCTATAGATCTCACACTGAGCACGAGTCTCCGTTTAAGGATACTGAAGGAACTAGAAGTTTAATCTATATATATATAAAATTCAAAGTCCTGACTGACTGACTGACTGACTTATATATCAACGCACAGCCTAAACCGCTGGGGTTAGAAACTTGAAATTTTGACAGTAGGTTCCTTTTGTGACGTAGGCGCTCAATAAGGAAGGATTTTTCAAAATTCCACCCCGAAGGGGGTGAAATAGGGGGTGAAAGTTTGTATGAAAGTCCGTCATTTCTCAAGTTATATCCATGAAACTTGGTATTTGAGCTTCTGGTTTAAAATAAAGAAATACGTGTTTCACAGTTTTTGAAAATTCTACCCCCAAAGGCGTTAAATAGGGGTTGAAAGTTTGTATGAAAGTCCTTCATTTTTCAAGTTATAACCATGAAAGTTGGTATTTGGGCTTCTGGTTTAAAATAAAGAAATACGTGTTTCACAGTTTTTGAAAATTTTATCCCCAAGGACGTTAAATAGAGAGTTTGTCCTTCAATCACGCCGCAACAGAGCAACGGATCAACGTGATTTTTTGCATGGGTATAGTTGAGGACCTGGAGAGTGATATATATAGTATTTATCCCGGAAAATTAAGGAGTGCCTGTGGGAATTTAAAAAAACTTATGCCACGCGAACGAAGTCGCGAGCATCCTCTAGTACACTATAATCCGCCAAAGTAGACAAATCTATGTATCTTGCACTTGCAGCTTGCGATATTCACCGCCCAGTAAGCCAGCAATTCGCAGCGGATCACACCACACAAATCTTCCAAATTATTCTCAATGTACGTTTCACTCCGACACCGGAGCATCTTCAGAAGATGTTGACTCGACAATGCACGATTGTAAATCCTTTTAGGATCCCAAGTACGGATAGGCAAACTTTACACGCTTTTTAATACAACTATAGGAACTCGTTTAAAAAACCGGCCAAGTGCGAGTCGGACTCGCGCACCGAGGGTTCCGTACAAACCTGTAGTAAGTTTTAAATTAATAAAAAAAAAACCACTTACTAGATCTCGTTCAAACCAATTTTCGGTGGAAGTTTGCATGGTAATATACATCATATATTTTTTTTAGTTTTATTATTCTCTTATTTTAGAAGTTACGCGGGGGGGGGGGACCAACATGTTACCACTTTGGAAGTGTCTCTCGCGCAAACTATTCAGTTTAGAAAAAAATTATATTAGAAACCTCTATATCATTTTTGAAGACCTATCCATAGATACCCCACACGTATGGGTTTGATGAAAAAAAAATTTTTGAGTTTCAGTTCTAAGTATGGGGACCCCCAAAATTTATTGTTTTTTTTCTATTTTTGTGTGAAAATCTTAATGCGGTTCACAGAATACATCTACTTACCAAGTTTGAACAGTATAGTTCTTATAGTTTCGGAAAAAAGTGGCTGTGACATACGGACGGACAGACAGACAGACAGACAGACAGACAGACAGACATGACGAATCTATAAGGGTTCCGTTTTTGCCAAATTTGGCTACGGAACCCTAAAAACACTCAGCAGGAAAAGTATTATACCCATAATATAGATACCCATTTCATAGGGCTGCATAAAGAATAAATAGTTCGCCATTTTTGGGAAATTGGATTTAGAATGATGTCACTTAGCTAACCACGCATAGCATAGCACGCATCCAAACTAAACGTGAATGCAAAATTTTAGCTCAATCAGGTGGGGATAACTGTCTTAAAATGCAGTTGCAAGATCTAACCTAAACAAACCCACAAACATGACCTCCGTGGCGCAGTGTTGAGCGCTGTTGTCTTAACGTGCGGAGGTCCCCGGTTCGATTCTCGGCAGGGTCAATTTGTGAATTTATAATTTCTGAATTTACCCTGGTCTGGCCTGGTGGGAGGCTTCGGCCGTGGCTTGTTACCACCCTACTGGCAAAGACGTGCCGCCAAGCGACTTAGCGTTCCGGTACGATGCCATGTAAAAGCCGAATAGGGAATATGGGTTTAATATAACTGCCATGCCCCTAACAGGCTAGCCCGCTACCATCTTAACTGCATCATCACTTACAATCAGGTGAGATCGCAGTCAAGGGCTAACATTTAGCGGATAAAAAAAACATCGTAAGTTAAATAAAAGCTTGTGAAAAATAAAACAGAATTGTGACTTTTCCCTTAAAAACGTTCATAGGTTTTGTGGTTCAGCAAAGATTTATTGCACGATTATTATTCATTCTTATACGCATTCAAGACGCTTATAAGAAGGAGGCTTAATAATTTATGGTTATTTAAAGGAAAGAAACAGGTTAGTGGTATAAAGGAATGGAACACGCAGGTGTTTTATTGCACAAATTCGTGAGTGTGTCGACCGTGAAAATGTATTTTCAAGTCCTCTTAGGGCGAAAACACACTACGGACAAAAAATTGTCAGGCTGACAAAAAATCCACGCGCGCACACATAAGGGACTTGACAGGACAATATGCGAAATATCCGCGTTGGAGGGGACAACGTTCTGTCCTGTCCCGCTAGTATGTGCAGCTCCCCATAAAAGTCATTCAACCCGACTTTTTGGCCGGACTTCCGGGAACATTTTTGTACGACCATAAATCGTTTATGAATGTGTTATTGAATCTCTAGGCACCTATAAGTGTTGTCATGACATCCACTTATCATATCATCTCTAATATTAAATGTTTAATCTGAGAACCGAAAATGAGCGTAAACGAGGCCCATCAATCATATTATACCTATATGCGCCATCTAACAAGGTCATTCTGTACGACTACATATTATATACGTCATTTTCAGGTAAAGTGCCGAGCCATTTCGATACGATGCCGTGTTAAAACCCATTATGGGTATGAGTTTAATAGAAACTGAATAACCGTCAAAGTAATTAGAAACATAATGAAAAATAAAATAACTAATCAAGTGCATGTTTTTTTATAACCACTACAAGTTAGCCCTTGACTGCTATCTCACCTGATGGTAAGTGATGATGCAATCTAAGATGGTAGCGGGCTAACTTGTACATGTACAAACACGCACAAGTAAAGTATCCATAGTTATGCTAAGTATTTGTTAAAAACTAACAGTCATTAGTTTTTTCCAAAACCTGTCTAAGGTGATCTTAAAAAATTAGTTTATGAGTAGCTTTGCGAGGCACGTATCACTAGAGGCAAAAAATTTAGTTTTTACACTCGCTTTTCATTTACAAAAGGTTTTCCTGGATTTTTCAAGGGTTCCGTACTCAAAGAGTACCCTATTACTACAGGAGCCTCCGTCCGTCAGTCGGTCTGTCTGTCCATCTGTCCGTCTGTCTGTCTATGTCTGTTTTAAATAAAACGGGTTCCCCATACAACTTGTCTTTCAAAATTACATAATTATTACTTAATATTAAATCTTGTACGATCGTACGGAACCCTTCGTGAGCGAGTCCGACTTGCACTTGGCCGAATATTTATTATTATTATATTATATCATATATGACTTGGTTTCTATGACGGTGCCAAACTTCAACATAAGCTGTTTAAAAAATTAAAACCTACTTTTATGTTATTTTTAAGACTGCTATGTGACCCACAAAAAGACAAAATAAAAAGTAAAGTAAGTAAAGGTCAGTGCACGCTTACTACTACCTTCGCTGGACGAGCTAACGTGACGTAAAACAATCTAAACAATGGACGTGTCATTTTCAGGGTCGGCCTTGAAATAATATTACTTTAGGGCGGTTTCAGATTAGCGTATTTTTTGTGCGTATAAGCTCGTATCGGCTTACGCGCTTACACGCGCACCTCATTTTGCTCTTCAAAAACCGTATGCGTGTACACGCACTTATTCCGGCGTGTTCGCTCGAACCCGTAGGCCAGTCTAGATACTACTAGACTGACCTACAGGTAGCACATAATAGGAAATAGTACAGTTTCGCCTGGTGGGAGGCTTCGGCCGTGGCTAGTTACCACCCTACCGGCAAAGACGTTCCGCCAAGCGATATAGCGTTCCGGTACGATGCCGAGTAGAAACCGAATAGGAGAATGGGTTGAATATAACTGCCATGCCCCTAACAGGTTAACCCGCTACCATCTTAGACTGCATCATCACTTACCATCAGGTGAGATCGCAGTCTAGGGCTAAATTTTAGTGAATTAAAAAAAAAAAGGTAGTCAGTAGTATACGAGCTAATAAGCACGTCTACGCTCGTAAGAGTTGCGCGTGTGGCTATGGGCGTGCCTATACGCGCCTACACGTTCTTCCAAAAACGAGCTTTTACGCGGCGAAAAAACGCTAAACCTGAAACCGGCCTTAAGCGATGGTAGTAACTCCCTAGATAGGCGAACAATAATGTGATTACCTTGCCAACTTTCTTTCGGCTTATTCTAATCCGATTAATTAAGCTCTTCTCACAGGTCGAAGATAAAACCGCATTGGTCGAAATGAAGCTTAATTAAGTTACGTTCTTCTTCTTACAAAGAGAAATCTTCGAGTATATTCCCTCTTTTAATGAAAATGAAAATGAAAAAATGAAAATGAAAATGATTTATTTCATGTAGGACCACTAGTGTCACTTATGATAAGTCGTAAGAATCTACCACCGGTTCGGAAAGCTGATTCTACTGAGAAGAACCGGCAAGAAACTCAGCAGTTGCTCTTTTCAAAATCAGAAAAATGTAACAATTTGTATAATATAACTACATACTTAATATAAAATGCATACGCTACGTTACAAGTAGGTATTACACTAACTTGTGGGTTGCTGGATGCGAAGCCGGTTGCTTCCATGCAACTTTGTCATCGAGAAAATCATCTATACTATAATACCCTCGACTTATCAGATGCTGTTTAACACAGTCTTTAAATTTATGTAATGGCAACTCCAGAAACTCTTTTGGTACCATGTTATAAAAGCGTATACTCGACCCCACAAAGGATTTCTGCACCTTGCGCACGCGATATGACGCTGTTACAAGCTTATGGCGGTTTCTAGTACATCGATTGTGAGTATCACTTATTTGCTTATAAAGATTAATGTTCTGCCTAACAAAGATTATATTATTGTATATGTATTGTGAAGGCACCGTAAGAACACCAATCTCTTTAAATTTTTCACGAAGTGATACGCGTGATCCGAGTTTATAAATAGAACGGATGGCTCTTTTCTGCAATACAAAAATTGATTGGATATCAGCTGCTCTGCCCCACAATAAGATGCCGTACGACATAACACTGTGGAAGTAAGCAAAGTAGACAAGCCTAGCCGTTTCAATATCGGTAAACTGTCTAATTTTCCTGACAGCAAAAGCAGCCGAGCTAAGTTTTCGCGCTAGTGTCTCTATATGAGCGCCCCATTGAAGCTTATTATCCAAGGTCACCCCCAAAAAAACTGTTGAGTTCTCCATCTTTAGTGTTTCTCCATTTATCATTATAGTTTTATCAATATTCTTTACATTAGGTAGAACAAACTCTAAGCACTTGGTTTTCTTAGCATTCAATAACAAATTATTGACAGTAAACCAGTGTGATACGTGTGATATTGCATTGTTTACATCGTCAAAATTGTCCTTGCTTCTATCCACTTTAAAAATCAGTGATGTGTCGTCAGCAAACAATACAATGTCACAGACATTGTTGGTATGGTATGGTAAATCATTTATATACACCAAAAATAGAAAAGGACCCAAGATCGAGCCTTGTGGGACACCCATTAATGCAGTTGAGCCCTCTGACTTCACGTGGTTTACGCATACCCTCTGAGTTCTATCGTTTAGGTAAGAAGCAATGAGATCGAGTGCAACATTTCTGATGCCATAGTGGCTTAATTTCAACAATAAAGTTTTGTGATCAACACAATCAAATGCCTTGGACAGATCACAGAAGACACCAATAGCATTCTGTGAATGCTCCCAGGCATCGTATATATGTTTTAAAAGTTTTGCGCCCGCATCGGTTGTATTACGACCTTTAGTGAAGCCGTACTGCTCGGGATGCAGTAAGTTATTTGTGTTAAAATGATTTATTAGTTGGCTTAAAATAATTTTTTCAAAAACCTTACTGAGAGTTGGTAAAATTGAAATAGGTCTGTAATTATTAAGGTCGTTTTTATTTCCTGATTTAAATAAAGGAATGAGTTTACCATGTTTCATTAAACTCGGGAAGGTGCCTAAGTCTACACAATCGTTAAAAATTACAGCTAAGTAAGGGGCAATGTCGCTTATTATGTTAGATATGACTTTCACAGACATACCCCATAGGTCACCGGTATTTTTTAATTTTAATAACTTAAAGTTTTTCAAAATATCTATAGCAGTGATGTGTCTAAATTCAAATGAAACATTGCACTCTTTTACATTGTCTTTTAATATACTCTGAGCGGCGGTGGGTGAGGAGTTTAGTGAGTCGGTCAACAAAATAGGAACATCCTGGAAAAACTTTTCGAAAGTTTTGGCAACCTCTTTATCAGATGTTATTTTATTATTATCAATAACAATCTCGTAGTTGACATCACGAGATTTAGTTCTACCAGATTCGTCATTTACTATGTTCCAAGTGGTTTTTATTTTGTTATCCGACTTCACAATTCTCTCTTTAATATGAAGTGCCTTAGCATGAATACAAACATTTTTGAAAATCTTTGAGTAGGTTTTCACGCGTTCAACAAAACTGGGGGACCGGTTGTATTGTTTTTCATCGTATAACTCGTACAACTTGTCCCTACTTTTGTAAATACCTACAGTAGCCCAATCACTGAACTTTAATTTGCCACTTATTTCTATTTGCTTAAAATTGAATACTTTATTAAATTCATTGTCTATTGTCTTGAAGAGACTAGTATAGATGCTGTCTGGGTGACCCTTTTTATAGGTGAGTGCAGGAAGTTTGGCGGAAATTTGAGCTTTAAAACGCGTCACTTTATGTTTAGTTATTGGTCTGCACTTGATGATTTGTTTACTTTTATTGGCACTACTTAAAACAGTTATCTGTTGCCCGCAATGATCCGACCTTAGCTTGTTTATAACAGCTTTTTCCAAAATTATATCGCCACTGTAAAAAATATTGTCTAAGCAAGTGGCTGAAGTTTCTGTTATCCGAGTAGGTTCACTAAATGCATGTTTCAAGTTAAAACATTTAAATAAGTTTAGCAACCTACCAGTAAAAGCGTTTTCTAATAAAATATTTACATTAAAATCGCCGCATACTATAATCTTCTTAGTGGACACACACAATCGTTTTAACACATCTTCCATTATATCCTCAAAATTGGTGAAATCACCTGAGGGGGGCCGGTAAACACAGACTATAATAAAACGCTTCAGCTCCACACAAGACAGTTCAGCAATGCGCTCAACAGAAAGACCCACTATGTCTTTTCGCTCTTTACTATTAATTTCTTTATGGACCAGGATTAATGATCCACCATGAATAGCAGATTTTCTGGAGAACGCACTTGACAATGCAAAGTTATGTATTTTAGTTATTGGCAATTGTTCACTGTTAAGCCAGTGCTCAGTGAAACACAGAATATGTATGTTGCATTTTTCTACAAACAATTCTATCTCTAATTCTTTGCCGGAGAGACTCTGTATGTTTTGATGTACAATGTTTATTTTACAGAGCTTCTCCGTTGTCTTGCTGCCTAGTTTAAACAAGCAACAGGGTTCCTGGTAGTACTACCACTGTAGCTTGTGTTATTAACTGACTTGGCAGTACTACCAGCATTGCCTGAGTCAAAGTTAACACAAAAATTAGTACAATTTGTACAATATTTATCCAATTCCAAAATACTGGGATTGGTACTAGTGTTCCTAGTTATATCAATATTATGGGTACAACATGTACCTTTCTCAGTTACATCCAAGCTAAAAATAGCTGGGTCTTGTATATTACAAGCTACTAATGTAGCTATTTGTTTCTTATATCTATGTGGCAGATACACAGTATCTTTTGTCAGAGTAAAACTCTTAACAAACTTATTTGTATCTAGTACATGGAAATGGTCTCTATGACCATAGCTTAAATTATGTAAAAGCCTGTTAAGTTTATAAACATACCTATTTTGTGCTGGGGTCAAAGAGGATGAGTATGGAAACGCACAAAGCACAAATTTACATTCAGAATCTTTTTGTACACTTTGTAGGTATGCAAAACTTCTCAGTATTTCTTTTTTGGTTATTTGTCGACTGTCGCCTACTAACAAAACTACTGTGCTGTATTTATCTAAACAACAGTCTTTAATATTTTCAATTATGTACTCATAGGGGGCCCCCGGGTTACATATGTTAAGGACCTGTTGAATGAATTGAAGCCTTTTACTTTAAATCTATGACAGGTAGCCTTGTGGTTCTGAGCATTTCCAGATTATCAGATCCGACATCGGATATGGGTTGAAAATTTAAATTGCTTCAATTCTTTAGAAGGTTTTTCTATAGTTTTTCATACCATATTGGATACTGTTGAGTTTGGTGTGGGCTTATTTTTTTTATTTTAAGCGCGACATAAAATAAAGTTTCATATTGCATTTTTACTAAAACAAATCCTGACTCACAATGGTTAAAAGAACATATTGTTATTTTAGAATTTCATTAAAATCTTCATTTACTTTCATGCAAAAAACCTTTAACATTTATACGGGATAACATAAAAGCGTAGTTTCATACTACATTTTGCGATTTTTGCTCGAGCGTCGCCGTGGGGTTTAAAACTATATTTACTTTAAACTTGCTTTATTTCTCTAAGAGTATCGTAGAAGAGCTTTCTACTAAAATTTGAAAATGTAACGAAAATTTCACTTTAATAATTTATTTTGTATAAAAATATGCTTTATATTTAGTTACATTCTAATTTTAATAAACTAATTTTAATCTAGACGTTTCAACAAAGAGTCCGAAAGGTAATTTTCGTTTGAAATTAAATTAAATGAGTTCTAATTGCAAAACTTTCTGGACGATTCTTTTTACAAAAGGACATAATATATGTCGCTAAATGAACATTGTCGGAAATTACTTTGTGATTTTAGATTTGCCGGCGACTTCGTTCGAGTGGACTACACAAATTTCCAACCCCTATTTTACTATTTTTATTAGGTTGAATTTTCAAACATCATTACAAATTGATTTGCATGCCTAATTTCAGCCCAATTCGTCCTGTGGTTTGAGTTGATAGATCAGTCAGTCACCTTTTCCTTTTATTATATTACACTGGATACTAGACTAGATGATGCCCGCGACTTCGTTCGCGTTTTAGGTTTTTAAAAAATCCCGTTGGAACTCTTTGATGAGATCTTTGTCCGGGATGCAACATATTTCTGTTATTTTCGTCTTTCTAAAACAGTTACTTGCAATTGTAAAACGGGCCACAAACTGCCCTATATCATTATTTTTTTAACAAAACTCTTTAAAATGTCTAAAAATATTTTTCTATTGTTCCAGGCTGACGATGCAACAGTTCATCAGCATCACACTAATCACCATCACAGCTGCAGACATCGTATCATCAGACGGGGACATCAGAGAACACCAGGGCCCCCAAACCTGCGGGGGCCGGCTGAAAGGCCCCGTCGGCGTCATCCAAACCCCAAACTTCCCCAACCCGTTTCCCGTCCCTATCAAGTGCAAGTGGATTATCGAGCATGACATCGTGAACGGGACTATATCGATATACTTCACCCAGCAGTACACCACTAGTGGATTGACGTTCACGGAGTATATGTATTATGATGAAACATATAAGTTAGGGGAAAGGCAAGCTCTAAGTGTCACAGAAGAAAATATCACGAGGATCAAATGGTTACAGGTAAGACTTTTTTTACAGTAAAACAGAATATAATATAGGTACTTATAAGTAGTCGTAACGGTCACTCTTGCACATTTTCAGAACCAAACGAACCGCAAGTTATTCAATACTAGCTGGTGCCAGCGACTTCGTCCGCGTGGATTGAGGTTTTTGGTTCCCGCGGGAACTCTTTAATTTTCCGGGATAAAAAGTTTCCTATGTATTATTCCAGTCTATAATCTATCTCTGTGCCAAATTTCATCCAGATCCGTTCAGTAATTCTGGCGTGATTGAGTAACAAACATCCATCCATCCATCGATCCATCCATCCAAACTTTCGCATTTATAATATTAGTATAGAGAAGCAGATTCCAATTGTTGTTGAGACTAAAGTGAGTTGTAGAGGTCATTGACCTAAGACTTTGTCCTTATTTACCTACATAAATTAAAAAAGTACCAATTCAGTTTATGCCCCAAACAAAACAGACAAATTTTTTCTTTTAACCATTGCTAAATAAATTGGGCTTAAGCTTACGTACAATTTAATAAAAGCGGAAAAGATCGTGAGATTTAGAGATTGAGCCAATCCAAATCGTTATTCAAAACAAACGTTGGTCTAGGCACGTCGTTAGCAATACAACTTTATACTTGTAGTGGATAAAAAAAACTTCAATTGACTGTACCCTTACTCTGAGATTGATCGAATTTAAAATACGGTCTCACTAAGTGAGGTGAATCACATTTGCGTCAACCTAAAATGGACCCAAAAACTCTTGATTTAAAGCCACAAATTCAGTGCAACCGATTCAAATTTCGAAACGTATCGTTTGGAGCGCTAGATGTGAATGCATACACGAAATTGAGCTCTAAATTAATAAAATTAAGATTCATTTTAGTTTGATGCAAATGTAATTCACCTCACTTAGTGAGACCGTATTTTAAATTCGATCAATCTCAGAGTAAGGGTACTGAGCAAGTTTGTTGCAAAATGCTTTCCTTACAAATAATTTCCCTTCACCGTGAAAAGCGATGAAACAATCAACTTCGAGGATAACTGGCCTACGACCACAACACCTACAACAACTACGACCTAATCTTAATCACAGAATCATGGTTAACTAGCGGTATCTATGATCGCGAGATCTGTGATAATAGGTACGATGTCCTGCGATGTGACCGGAATCAGGAAACATCTACAAAAAAAATGGGTGGTGGAGTCCTACTATGCGCCTCAAAGACACTTCATATCCAACATCGTAGGGAATGGAGCTGTTTTGGTATCGAATCGTTGTGGGTGACTATACCAGCGGAATCTCTCAAAACTCCAGGGAATCGCAACGTTCACATCGGATTAATATACGCACCACCAGACACGCATTTACCTGTTCGTCTAGAGTCAATCTCTTCTTGTCTTGCGGAAGTTCTGGCGACCCACCCCAACGACTACTTCATCTTAGCGGGCGATTTCAATTTACCCAACGTTACGTGGACTGATTCGGGCCCTGTAGTACAAAAACGTGGCCCAGTGGAATTACATAACGCTTTTGTGAACATTGTAGATGTATGTAACCTCTCTGGCCTGAAACAACATAACACTATTCCGAATAGTAAACATAATACTCTGGACTTTTTGTTTAGCAACATTGATTTTGATGTTCGTCACTGCCCTAGTCCCCTCGTTACGGAAGACGTATACCATCCATGTATTGAATTTAACCTCACAAATTTATTCATCCGTAATATTCGCCAGAAACCCGTCAAAAGACCCAACTTTTTCAAAGCAGACTATGTCACAATAAATAATTACTTGTCACAGATTAATTGGCATGAATTATTAGTAGCTGACTCAATTGATGAAATAGTAAAAGTGTTCTACTCCATTCTCAATGAAGCCATAAATAAATTTGTTCCAATCAAAGTCAAACTTAAATCTAATTTCCCAGCATGGTATTCTAAGTCTCTTATACATATCATTAAAGAAAAGCTCCAAAAGCACAGGTTATGGAAGGAAGGAGGCAATCCTCGCGATTATGATGAATTTACTATACTCAGGGCACGACAAAAACTAGTTCAGAGCCAGTGTTATACTTCCTACACGCAGCGTATGCAATGCTACATTCGTAAAGACCCTAAGCTTCTCTTCACTTACACAAAATCCTTGAGAAACAGCGAAAAAGGATACCCCGCAAAGCTTACGCTCGGACACACTACTTACACTGATGAAACTTCAGTTTGTAATGGATTCAGTCAGTACTTCGAGAGTGTCTTTACACAACCGGCTGATTCGTATGATCAACCTAGTTCCCCTAATTTTAACTATAACGAATCCATTTGTAAAATAATATTGGTGCAGAAGACGTTTATAAACTGCTAAAAACCTTAAAAACAAATAAAGGAGCAGGTAGCGATGGCATCCCACCGATTTTTTTGAATAAGTGTGCAAAAAATTTAAGTGTACCTCTCTCCATAATTTTCAACCTCTCCATTAATGTTTTCAGCAGTTTCCCTAATATATGGAAGGAAGCACTAATAGTACCTATCCATAAAGGCGGGTCAAAAACACAGATGGAGAATTATCGGCCTATATCTATCTTAAATGTGATGAGCAAATTATTCGAAACAGTTGTATATAGGCACATATGTCCCGTTGTTACTAAGTCTATTCCCTACGAGCAGCACGGTTTTATGAAAAACCGTTCTACCGTTACTAACTTGGCTGTTTTCACAGATTACGTCTTACAGAGCATGGATGACAGATGTCAAGTGGATGTGATCTACACGGACTTCGAAAAAGCATTCGACCGCGTGGATCACGTAATCCTTCTTCAAAAACTTAGCGTTTTAGGTATAAATGGGAGCTTGCTTCGGTGGTTCACGTCTTACATTAAAAACCGTATGCAAGCTGTTGTAACGGGTAGCGCGAGAAGTGATTTTGTGACAATACCTTCAGGAGTGCCCCAGGGATCCATCTTAGGTCCTCTTCTTTATAACGCCTACCTGTTTGATATTGGCAGCTGCTTCCGCCATGCACAATATTTAATGTTTGCTGACGATAAAGTATTTCTCAAAATACGCTCTATTGAAGACTGCATTAATTTACAAAAAGATCTAAATGCTTTGTCAGAATACTATGAAAAAAATAGAATCATAGTTAATGTAAAAAAATGTCATCATATAACTTTGACCCGGAAAATAAGTTCCATTGCATTCGAGTATAAAATTAATGGCACATGTATTCCCAGTGCGACTACAGTTAGAGACCTGGGTATCCATATTGATGTTAAACTTTCAATGAATAACCATATTGATAATATTGTCAATAGAGCCTACAAGCAATTGGGTTTCATCAAACGAGTAACTCGTTCATTTAGCGATGTAAACTGTATAAAAGCATTATACTTTGCATATGTCCGAAGTATTCTTGAATACGCGTGTAATATCTGGTCGCCTCAATACATAATACATACCCAACGGCTTGAAACTATACAGAGGCAGTTTTTAAAGTATTTAGCTTTCAAAGACTTTAAAAAAATTTAACAGTTATGAGGAAGCGTGTACTCAGTATGGAATTGACTCACTGGAACAAAGAAGGTCTCAGAGTGACATGTTGTTACTGCAAGCAATTTTGAGCGGTTCAATTGATTGTCCTAGCTTATTGTCAGCATTTTCAATCAGTGCTCAATCTGTTCGAACACGTCACACGCGCCTTCTACATGTTCCCAAGTCCAACACGAATTATGCTCAACATTCTATCATTCCACGCCTATCACGAACTTATAATAAACAGTACTCTAATTTAGATCTATTTTTTCTATCGAAAACACAATTAAAAAAGGAGATAATAACACTACACCGCAAGAAATAAACGATTTAATAATACAAATAATTAAAATAAAAGAACACACACAGTCCCATCGTAAACTAACACACTCCCACGCACACGCTCGCACAACGCACACACACACACAAACGCACACACCCTCGCACATGCACACACACACACACTTATTATTACTTACTCACACACGTACTATTACTAACTTACAAATATTTATTATTATTTTACTTCTATGTTCTACCTACAGTGCACTACTATCTACTCTGTTAAAATATTTTTTTGTATTCTTATTCTGTAATCGTTTATGGCCTTATTTAATGTTAAGTTCTAATTATTGTAAATATTAGTTGTAACGCTGTTGATTACTGAAAAATAAAGAAAATAAAAAAATAAAACTCTTTTGAGTTCAGTTTCAAATATCAGTTCGTGCTTCTAACGAGGAAAGTCGTCAAATACGAGTAAAGCGCTTTCTAACTTTCAAGGAGTGTAGGAAGCTCATTTACCATCATGCTTAAGGTATGTTGTTTCATTTGTGAGATGGTCATAATAATAAAAAACCCGGCTGAGTTTGTTGTGGGCTCTTCTCAGACCAGGGCGCTTTTGGAAACCTCGTAGCTTTAGTTTTAAGATACCGTAGCTGATTATCACCATCATGTTTTTAAAGTACCTAACTGGACGTCAATAAGTGTACCACTACAGCCCATTAGCGTCCCACTGCTGGGCCCAGGCCTCCACTCTCATAGGAGAGAGGCTCCAATGCGGGTTGGCGGACTTAAACGGCAGTTATCATGTTAGTGATAATAACCGGGACCGACGGCTTAACGTGCTCTCCGAGGCACGAGGGTTAAACACCGCCAACTTTCTAACTCCGGGCTAGTACTGAGAAATTCTAGTCAGAAAAACCCAATACTTAATTATGACCCGGCCCGGGACTCGAACCCGGGACCTCGTCGGCCGTAGTCCAACATGCTAACCACAAGACCAACGAGGCAGGTAATAAGTGTACATTGTACCTAAATTGAATAAATATATTTTTCATCCCATGTATTCGAAAAGGACGACTTGGTTCGCCTTTATGTGCGCCCAAAGGTGGTGTTTTCTATAAGAAACTTTTAGCGGGCAGGAATGAGTTTTTAATCCTCTTTATACTCGTAAGTGCGCCGGAATTATCTTTGCCGCGCACTTATTGAATTTGGAACATCTTAGTGTTCAGCGCCAACGCAAATTGACGACCTCCGTGGCGCAGTGTTGAGCGCTGCTGTCTTAACGTGCGGAGGTCCAGGGTTCGATCCCCGGCAGGGTCAATTTAGGAATTTATAATTTCTGAATTTTAACTAACGAAAGGGCTATATGGATATATATATTTAAAAAAAAAAAAAAAAAAAAAAAAAAAAAAAAAAAAAAAAAAAAAAAAAAAATTATAATTAAATAAATATTATTATAAAGGCGAAAGTTTGGATGGATGTGTGGATGTATGGTGGTATGGATGAGTGTTACTTAATTACGCCCGAACGGCTGAACGGATCTGGATAAAATTTGGCACAGAGATAGATTTCAAAAAAAAAAAAAATGATTATAGTCTGGAAATAGCACATATGCTTTTTATCCCGGGAAATTAAAGAGTTCCCGCGGGAACCAAATTTTCTCATACAGGGTGATGAAAAGTAGAGTGTATCATTCGGGCGCAAATATATTTTTGGCTCGGGCGACGTACTTTGAATCCCTCGCTTCGTTCAGGATTCTACTAAAGAATCCCTCGCTACGCTCAGGATTCTACTCTAGAATCCCTCACTTCGTTCTGGATTCAAAAAAGCGCCCTCGCCGTAAAAATATTATTTTGCTCCCTTATAATACAATCTACTATTTCATTACTCATACACGGAAAGTAGGTTTGAAGTTGCCTGAGAAGCGGGTTGAAAGTAATACTTTTCAGCCCTAGGGAGAATCGTTTTCAACTGAATTTTTATTGGAGTTCAAATGAAACACGTTTTTTTTTTATTTTATACCCGAGTGCATCCATAGACAAGAAGAAAGATAGACTTTATTCATAAAGTAAAGACAACTGATTCATAGACTTTTTATTTTGACTTTCCATATTCGTAATGAAAAGCACAGTGTTTACCTCGGGATGAAAGACTTATTTAGTCCCTCGAACTATAGGCCCCCTCGCTACGCTCGGGCGCCAAACCCCGTCTCGGGACTAAATAAGTTACTTTCATCCCTAGGGTAACAATGTACTATTGACTTTGACTTTAAAGTTTTCGGGGTTTTAGATATGAGCACGAGAAGGTTAAGGGAAGGATGAGAAGGAGAAGGAGTATAGACTTCACCAGTCTGACCCTGAAGCTGGAAAGCTTGATATTAAGCTTCAGTATTGCATCTTACTTATCATACCGCGAATTACTATCCATCACAGGCGTCCTAATGTGTTTCACAGTTATTGAAATTTCTACCCCCGAAGGAGTGAAATAGGGGATGAAAGTTTGTATGAAAGTCCTTCATTTCTCAAGATATTTCTCATGTTATATCAATGAAACTTGGTATTTTGGCTTACAGTAATAAATAAAGAAGTATGTGTGTCACAGTTTTTCAAAATTCCACCCCCACGGGGTAAAATAGGGGTTGAAAGTTTGTATGAAAGTCCTTCATTTCTCAAGTTATAGCCATGAAACTTAGCATTAGGGCTTTCAGTTAGATATGCAAGAGTACGTGTCCGTCCTTCAATCACGCCGCATCAGAGCAACGGATCAACGTGATTTCATGAGTATAGTTGAGGACCTGGAGAGTGACAGGCTACTTTTTAAACCAGAAAATTAAGCAGTGCCTGTGAGGAAAAAACTTAAACCACGCGGACGAAGTCGCGGGCATTAGCTAGTCTATACTAATATTATAAATGCGAAGTAGGCATTTTGAAGAGGGTGCCCCTTCACGTTCCCTCATCTTCATCATCCACCTCTTGAACATTCAATAAGTGTTTAATTGAGCAGTCGTAACCATAATGTACGTATAAGTGTAATGGAACTTATATATAATATATATATATATATATTCCATTCATGGAATCTATACTAATATTATAAATGCGAAAGTGTGTATGTCTGTGTCTGTCTGCTACGCTTTCACGGTCCATCTAATGAAACGATTTTGATGAAATTTGGTATAGAGATAGTTTGCATCCCGGGTATATCCTGGAAAATTAAAGAGATCCCGCGGGAATCGAAAAAACTAAATCCACGCGAACGAAGTCACGGGAATCATCTAGTAATACTTACTAATAATATCTTCTGTTGTGACGCCTTTGCTTCCCATGATTCGGACAATGGCCTCCTAGAGTCGTGCTTGCGAGAGTGTAGATCCACGGTTAAGTATCGACACGTTGTACCTGAATTCAGCAAAGTTACACCCGCGTATATCAATCTTCATTTTCAAAGCAACTATAAGTATATTGTATTGCAAATATTTACTCCGGTGAGAAGTTAGCGCTGTTAAAAATTCAGTAGGTATTTCCCACCAGCTTTAGAAAATATTTTCTAGACTCAAGAAAAAGAAGGGATTTACAAGAACAATTGAAAATGCCGAGTAAAATGGTAATTTCCTGTAAGCCTTCGAATGGACATCCGGAAGGCTGCGTCCGGCCAAAGGCTTTGTGTTGGCGCAATTGTTAACAACGATTTTAAAATCCTTGTTTAGCATTGAATTTAAATTCAAATATTTAATCCAATTTCGTTTTTTTTTAAATTGAGTCGGTGGTTTCCTTGTATTTTTTCGTCTCAACCGATATACGTCCACTTATGCGGATACTGATCTTGTTCGTATTTGAAATACTTAACTGCACAACATGCACCGTTGATTAGTGCGTTAAGAGGATCGTCTAGTTGTTACTCACGTCACTTCGTAGGGGTCTCTCACAGGGGTCTCTATACACAGAATCGTATATTATGCTCGCAGAATGACGCTGCCTTTCTTCTGAGTTTCATAAATACGATCATAATAAAGATAAAAATAAATTTATTGGGTCCACAAATATATCAACTTAAAAAACATTTCAACCTGATAGATTTATGACATACGCGACAATATGTTTTAGATCTTTACCTCTGACACATTTTGTACAAACTTCTACGGAGATTATTTCAAAAAAATTGAACAACCCAACCTGAATGCAAACAAACTATCATCCTATATGAAAATATCATAAGTATCTCATGTATGTATATTTAAATAAATAAATAAAAGTTTTTTGAACTACTCAAGCAACTATGGAAGGAAATTAAGGGACCGGCGACCGCCGCTCGCAACTTCTACTCGAACCGCAAATATAAATTTGCCGGTATATTGCTATCCCTATTTGGCTGCAGACACATGATCGCGTGCAAGCGCGATAGCAATATGAGCGTACAGAATTTGTTATACATTTAGTCTTGTTCCGTGAATACCAAAAATGATGAATGAAAAATTGTTGTGTTTTTAACTTCGTGTTGTTATTCTGTAACTTGACAATATAGGCTATGTTCCTGATCAATTAGTACGTGAGATATCGTTGGTTTTAATATAAAACAAATAAGGAGAAAACATGTCCTTTATGTCGCAAAAACATGCAAAACGCAATGTGCTTACATTTAATTTTGGGAAAGTATTTTGGAAAAATAATTATCCAGGGACCTAGATAAATACAAGTTCAATCTTAATAATCGCATAATATGGAGGAAATATGCTCGAATTACTAATTATTTTGGTATTACGTTTGTATGAGCAATTAGCCCTCCGCTGGCGCCTTAACTATGGAAGTATGGATGTATATAGTATTTATAAAGCTTTAACGTATAATATTTTTTATTTATGTATTAAGTATATTTTTGTACCTTATTTTTATTTAATTGAAATATCTGCACCATCTACCGGTTTTATTAGTACCTATGTCCTTCACCATTGGTTGCCTGGAAGAGATCGCGAGGTAGCGATAAGGCCGCCAAATTTTAGTTTTGTTTAGCTTTCTATATTTTTCCAATGTAATCTTCAATCTATACAACAAAGGTGTATTCATTCATTCATTCCATTTCATTCTGTGTAAATATTGACATGCATTGTGCGGCGGCAACATTTGGTAAATTGCCAACTGAATAATACATTATCTAAGGCTAGATATACGCGAGCAACCAACGAGTAGTATGGTGGCAGCATGAGTTGTATTTTAATTTTATACTTATTATAAAAATTATTATGAAAACAGTACAACAGAGTTCTCTAGTTATACCATAGTAAATAAATTCCGAATAGCAACTCAAATAGGCTCGAGGTTCCTTTAAAAAAATACCTTTTCAGATTCTTCTCGACAGTGAAAACTGAAAAGTGAATCAAACAACGTTTACACTTGATGTTGAACAGTGCTGCATTCAGCATTGCAGTGCTCAGTTAAATCCTTTACAAAAGCGCTCTGAAAAACACCTGCCGACTGCTCCGTCGTGTTTAAAACTTTAACAGGGCAACATCTAAGCGCCGAAGCGGTGAAACTAATCCTTTTACAATCAGAACATTGTACGTGTTTCGAAATTGAAAAACTTTAATGGATCAACCCTGAACGCGAGTAACCACAGAATAATTTTTAGGGTTCCGTACCAAAATGGTAAAAATGGAACCCTTATGGTGCGACTTTCTCCGTCCGTCCGTCTGTCACAGTCGATTATTTCAGTAACTATTAAAGCTATCGACATGAAATTTAGAATAGTTGTGTATAATAGTGGCCTAACATCATTATAATAAAAATCGAAAATTATTTTTAGTTTAATTAAAAAAGGGGGAAAATCGGGGGTTTGAAATTTCAAAGTATGATAACTATACTGAGTGGGATATCATATGAAAGGGCTATACTTCTACATTCTAAAACAGATTTTTATTTATTTTTGTGCATAATAGTTTTTGATTTATCGGGGAAAATGTCGAAAAAAATACCGTCCCCCCCCCCTTATCTCCGAAGTTTACCAATTGAAAAATCTAAAATAATTATGGTCAATAGAAGCTTTTGTATATTTTACCGGAAAAATAAAACCAACGCTCTAACTAGCATAGTTTTTTTGATATTAACAATAAACCTCTACAATCAAAGTTAGTTTTGCGGTTCATTTCGTCTTGTTTTTAATACGTCATAAATCGTAAAACTTACTACAGGTTTGTACGGAACCCTCGGTGCGCGAGTCCGACTTGCACTTGGCCGGTTTTTTTTAATACGTCATAAATCGTAAAACTTACTACAGGTTTGTACGGAACCCTCGGTGCGCGAGTCCGACTCGCACTTGGCCGGTTTTCTTTTCTTTTTATCTACTACAAGTTAGCCCTTGACTGCGATCTCACCTGATGGTAAGTGATGATGCAGTCTAAGATGGTAGCGGGCTAACCTGTTAGGGGCATGGCAGTTATATTAAACCCACACCCCTATTCGGTTTCTACCCGGCATCGTACCGGAACGCTAAATCGCTTGGCGGCACGACTTTGCCGTTAGGGTGGTAACTAGCCACGACCGAAGCCTCCCACCAGGCCAGACCAGGGAAAATTCAGAAATTATAAATTCCCAAATTGACCCTGCCGGGGATCGAACCCGGAACCTCCGCACGTTAAGACAACAGCGCTACACACTGCGCCACGGAGGTCGTCAATAATAGCAATACGAATAGTCGGTGCAGCGAGGTCATCGTTGTTTCAACCGATATCTGCTATGGACATGGTATAAATGAGTGAATGAATGAATTACAACTACCGTAGTGGTAAGTACCTACTTGTAATTCATTCTAACTAACTTGCAAACTACAACTATAACTACCTTAACTTACCAACTTACTAGGAACTAATAACTTAACAACTATACATAGTAGGTAGGTAGGTAGGTTGTCTGTAAGAGATTCCTTTAGCAATAAGACCGCCTTTGCACATTTCTATGTAGTCTTACTACTGCTTTTCAACTGTATACTGTATATTTTGTGTGTGCAATAAAGATATCTAAATAAATAAATAGTAACTTATGTATACTTACTACTTATACTAGAACTAATGGTACTGTGCCATTAGAAAGATTCTGTTCAGCTTTAAACTGTAACATGTCCCACAACACCGCATCCCCATGATGATCACGATTCTACTGGATCAAAATATCACAGCTCAATGCTTGGTACGTACCTTTTACACAAATTAGGTATTAAGTATCTCTTGAGTCTTGGGCCCGTATTAATAAACCAACATCAGCTAATAACAGGTTCTGAAGTCTCGGTCAATCTACGAGTATGCTTAAGATCGGTCATTAGCGAAGTTTGACCGATACTTGGGAACGTGTTCTTGATTGATATTTGTTAATAACACGGGCCTTGGAGCTTGTGCCAAAGTCTCTCTATGAGTCGTTTGAGATCACATACTGGGGCTCTACGGTCGCTGCGTAAGGATCTTTGGGATCCTTATGCTATGTGCATTTATCATTACCACTTCTGCCTCGCAACTTCTTGAGCTCTATGGCTTGATCTAGCTCTCCTAAATATCTAACGGTGACAGATTCGATCTAATGCAATATAGTCCAATCATGGTCCCCTCCATCGCTCGTTGATTGGCTTTGTAGGTACTTTCATAATTTTTTTCAAAATTCATATCAATCATAATAATTAAGTTTGCAACCACTTTTCAGAGTCATTTATCACTGGCAACACACACAGTTCGAATGTTGGTTGTCTTTAAGCTTCGTCAAAAAGCCTTATTATTGCAATCAGGGATTTTTGACAAAAACGTTTCACAGTTTCCTAAATGTCCACTTTCGAATAACGTTTGAACATTTAATGGCTAATAGATCTAACAGCTTTGCTAATACAGGTATCACTTCCAATAGAGATGTATAATTCTTGACATGTAACATCACAATTTGATTACATTGTAAGGTACGGAGGTATTTTCACGTACCTATCTTACTTACAATGTAATCCTCTTAGACTTGAGTTCGTATCGAATTGCAAACTGTTACCCTGTTAAGAGGGACTGAAAGCTTTAATTAATTATTTTTCACTTTGGATATAGAATTACGAGTACTTTCAAATAAAAACAAGTGAGAATAACATATTTTAATGAAATCGGCTCAGGTTTTTCTTCGCTTCTATTTGACCGAGAGCAGCGATGTCTCTGAGTCTACTAGAGTGAATTTGCACTTGTCCGTCTGTCAGAGCCTTATAACTTCTAAATTAAAGTAGGTAAGTAATTACGTAAAACGATGGCCTTGAACCCACTAGTATAATATAATATTTAGTCCTATTCTATTACTTACCTTTAACGAACTACTACGAACTTATGAACTTATATGAAACCTCTAGTATAGAAACCAGCTGATCCGCCCCAGCTTCGAAGGGTGGGCTTTTACTTTACAATAGTCATACATGCATGTACTTATGTATTAAACAATATGGTTTAGAAACTATAGCTACTAAACTGATCATTATCGACTTGCTGTTAGCCGTTGAAGAATTCCGCCTGACATTTCCAACTATGCACAGAAACCCAACCTGCATAACATGAAAAATTGTAAAGCCAAAATTCAAGACGAAAATATTGAGTAGTAAATTCGGCCCAAATTCCCATTTTCTATCCCAACGAACGTCGTGGTATTTTGGGATGTCCAATCTATGAATAACTAGCTGATGCCCGCGACTTCGTCCGCGTGGATTGAGGTTTTTCGGTTCCCGCGGGAACTCTTTAATTTTCCGGGATAAAAAGTAGCCTATGTGCTATTCCAGACTATAATCTATCTCTGTGCCAAATTTCATCCAGATCCGTTCATCCGTTGGAGCGTGATTGAGTAACAAACATACATCCATACATCCATCCATCCAAACTTTCGCATTTATAATATTTATTTGATTACATGCCCACAATTAAAACGTACATTAGGTTTCAACAAACAAACTCGGTAATAACGTCAATCGAAACTTTTCTTGTTTTGCGGAGTTACAAAACAATCCCTCTATACAGAACCCTGGCACAAATTAGTTTGAACAAGTTACTAATGTACAATGTATCGCCAAACTTCTAACAACTGTACATGAAATGTCGAAGCAAATGACAACAGACAACTCTACCACAATCAGTGGCCCTATTATATAAATGCTGCATCAATCATTGTTACAGTCCCAAATGATGTGATAGATTGCTAAACAACCAGAGGTGATTGCGATCGTTACAATTAGTACCTAATCTTGTTTACGTAATAAGGCTCCCAGTGCGACCATGCTATTTTGCGGCTATTTCATTGACAAATCGTTACCAAAGTTGCGAAAGAGTTTTGTCGCACAATAAGATTATTTTAAAAGTTGAGATCACACAATATCATCGATCCATCGGCGACGCACTACCGAGCACGGACTTCCTCTTAGAATGAAAAGCGTTCTGGACCACTAGTTCCACTAGTCCCTACCAACGTATCCCCCCTGGGGGTAAGATCGGATTTTTATAAATTAAAGAATCACGACTCCCAGCAATGAGGCGTACAGATAGAGAATAGATAAAATTGCAATAAAGTAAACAGATTGGCATCATCCATTCCGGATGTGGTCGGAAATCGGAATTGTTTGGTTAAACGTTTTGCCCGTATCGCCCGTATTGAACTTTACCGACTTTATAAACAAGATTGTTTACTGTTCGAGGTAACATAGTTCTCAATCGGAATTCATTTTGTTTCATGCTGGGTCAATGACCGCTGCTGATTATTTGGTAGTTTTAAGTCACCAATGCCGGAAATGCATTTTAGGGCGTTAGGGTAGGAAAAGTGCCCCGTCCTGGTACAATGGATGATAATAATACCTATATGAGGCCCGCGGTTTCATCCGCGTCCAGGTTTTTGATTTCCGGGTTTTTATACAGAATTTCGCCAAACACACAGACAGACAAACATCAATCGATTACTGAGAACCTGCTGAGATCTTCTATTTGATTAATAAGTACTAGATCCCTACAGATGACTATAATACTAATTTGACTTTATTTTTGCGTGTTGTTTATTGTGTTTTTTTGAATGATTGTATGTTAAATTAGAGTGATGATTGTAATTTATGTGATGTTTATTAATATTATGCTTTATATGAACTACTCGAAATTTTTTATATAAAAAAAAAATTATGTAACTTTTAACAAAGTTAATTTTGCACGTCTTGCATGGCAATACACTATGACTTCAATTCTATGTAATATTCTTATTCTTTATCTTAATTTAAAAAATTATTAATATGGATTTGTTGTAGGTACCTACTATACTCTGGGATCTAGATATTTTAAATCAACTGCGATGATGATTCAATTTTTAAAGTTTAGCTCAATATATTAATGCGCAGAACATTTTTCAATTTTTCTTACTATTACGTTTTTTTAATTCCAAGGCCTGAAAATTATTATAAAATGAAATAGCAATTTCCCTGCCATATTTATGTCTCATTATTATCGAATGAAGTTTCTTATTAAAAAACTTTACTGAACCTAGGCAAGAACTCTTACTGAAAGTTCGTAAAAGGCGCGATGAGGATATATTGCCTATGAAACCACATGGTGCTTTTATTGCCTCGTGCCTTTACGAGCAAAACAAGTGCAGTCCTCGTTCACACATTAGCCAGGAAGCTATTAAAGTTAATAGCTATGCAAGCACCAGTTAAGCACCGGTGAAATGATCCTCAAGTCTTAGTGGCTCTCTATTAGAGCACGGAGAGGAAGCTTGAGAATATAAATAACTATAGGGTTTCTCGTGACTTGGTTCGCTGAGATTTATATTATTTATTTGAGTAGCAGACCCCATGTCATATACTTACAGCTAAGAGCTGGTGCTAAAAGTACCGAACATGCATTTCACACCCAAATATTCATAAAAAGCGACGAATAATAATATCTGTTGAAAAAACTAGAAGTTTAATTCGCTACAATCCGCCACAGAAGGTAAATCTATGTGGTACAGTGCGTATCTTGAACTTACAGCCCGTGATATCCTCCACACCACATAAATCTTGCACATAATGGAGAATATCGCGGGCTGCAAGTTCTATTTTCATACTCCTAATTTTTCACCCTTTCAGAGGTTGAATTTTCAAAATTTCATAGCGGATGTCCACATGATTAGGTATAGTTTTTTCAGCCCGATCCGTTAAGTGTTTAGAACTGTGCGTTAATGGATCAGTCAGTCAGCACCTTAATTTCCTTTTGTATATTATTAAGAAGAAGAAGAAGAAGATAAAAAGATAAGATCACTTAATTTTTCAGCCCTCGCTAACAGAATGGTGGATCAATCTTGTTGATTTATTTATTTATTTTCTCATTGATAAATGTAGTTGAACCGGAAAAAAACACCATCTCGGCTTCAGTGATACATTTGAAAGTCTGGTCACAAAATAGTATATTTCATTACAAGTGTGGAAAGGCTGTCATTGCAAAGAGTTCCGACAAATGTCTACCCGAGCCGAGGCGCAGCCGAAAGCGAGGGTTGACAGTCGGAACAAGTTGCAATGACGGTTCCGCACGTGTACTGAACGACTATTTTTAATACAGTTGCGAAAAAATGAAGCAATTTAATAAAATAATAAAAACACAATAAACTCAACTAACTTAACATTTATTTCTTATAAAAGTTATAATTCACATATTACATTGAAATTGGTACAGTTTTTTTATACTAACAGGGGAAGTTTTAGGTTGCATATTTACTGTTTGAGACAAACTATTATTAATTTCGTATGATTGTTCATGTATATTTGTCATACAATGGCGTTTGCTAGTTGATGGAGTTGGATCTGATGAATTATCATTATCAACGAAGGTAGATGGACGAACATTCTCTGCATCATGTGAAGGAGACGGACTGGACCTTAAATTAATGGAGTGTGTGATTTTTTTCCCAGTTTCTAGTTTGTTGCATTTTCAGCATACTTTTTATCATCGAAAACCTCGACCATAACGTAGAAGGTTTTTATTTTGCTGAGAGTTCGGAGAAGTATGCCAACATAACATTTTCTGAAAAACTATTTGCTTTTTTCTCTTCTCTCCACGCAATAAATTCGTCGTATGTAGATATGTAGCGACTTTTTGACTTTTCCGGTAAAATGTTCTCCGAAGCATTTTGTGCAATTATACTGAGTTCCGGTGGTGTTAATTCAAAAAAACTAGTTTCGAAATTACTCATTTTGTGCAACAAACAACTAAACTCGCAAAGAAAATTTCTGAAAAATGGCGCCAACCGTAGAATATAAGCAGAGTTTTTTTTTCTTCACCCATTCTGGTAGGCAAAGGGAACTATGCCCATACAGCCAAGTCTTCAGTAGAATTTTTTTATTGATATGAAATGAAAATGAAATTTAATGAGATGAAATGAAATGAAACCTAACCAAACTCATTCAATCAAATCATTAAATCTGATATTGAAACAAATTAGTAGCTTCTTTTTAGAAATATACGTATTTGCATGAATCATAAAAACTTCTATGATTTTTTTTAGTAAAAACTTCATGGTTCGTTTTACTTTTTAATAGACATTATTTTGACAGTTGGGAAAGAGAACGCACGAGTTCGGGAAAGGTAAAAAAAAAGCACGAGTATGTAATAGCCCACATCCCGAACGCTATACGTCCCTGCAATACGCCACTTTTTGAGCAACTGTATTAAAAAGTCTTTTAAAATATTCTTTCTTTTCGACTTTGTACTTGGCATTTAAAGTAAACTTGTTTCGAGTATTTGGGAATGCTTTTAACGGTTTGAAAAAACAGCAAACATGTCTTCTTTACTTTTTAAGTCGTTAAAGTTCAACTTTGGTCGGAGCTTTTTTGGTTGAATGCAACTTCGTCCACGTGGATTAAGGTTTTAAGAGCCCCGCAGGAACTCTTTGTTTTCTCGAGGAATAGGTACTTAATTCCAACTCCTTGCACTTTGCAAATCCGTTTCAAATATTTTCGACAAGTTATGTTAAGTCGTGAATGGGAACACTATACCAAGGCTTGGATTATATTGATAGTGTTAAATTTTTTATAAAATATTATAAATGCGAAAGTTTGGATGGATGTATGTATGGATGTTTGTTACTCCATCACGCTCCAACAGCTGAACGGATCTGGATGAAATTTGGCACAGAGATAGATTATAGTCTGGAATAGCACATAGGCTACTTTTTATCCCGGAAAATTAAAGAGTTCCCGCGGGAACCGAAAAACCTCAATCCACGCGGACGAAGTCGCGGGCATCAGCTAGTTTTTAATATCTAAAATTCTAGCTAGTAGAATTGCAGGGATGAGTGGTACTTTGTTCCAACAACGCACAATATTATACTCAAAGATATGCAACGTGAACCCAAGTCAATAACTTTACTTCTAGGTGACTGAATTTACTTTTTCTTTTCTTCCGTGCCTCTGAGAGCAAATTAACGAAAGTACGTACTGGTTATTATTACTACACTAGCGGCACGCTATGATGGCCGGTTGGACAAACGTTCCGTATTAATTGATAACGACTTTGAAGGAAATAATTGTATTACTTTATTGACGATAGCTATGACGATAGTGATGTGCAGAGATTCATAAATTTAAAAAAACTTAATTGTTTTTTGTTCGAGAATAAATTGACCTATTGTAATGTGTCAACCGGCCATCATAGCGTGCCGCTAGTGTAATATCAGAGAGTAATCGTTACGAAATTCTAATTTAAAATAGTCATCTGAAAATATTACGTTGAAGTTGACAATCTAATACTAGTGGTTCGCCCCGAACTGAGACCACAGAGTACTGTAGTCCTCGCGGTATCACAGAGCGCCCTCTATTGACATCATTGTGAAGTTCTGTTAAAAATACTGAAGCTCATTAAAAATAAATAATTTCGTTTCCAAAATATTTATCTAATTTTAGTATTTGTTGTTCAAGTACAGGATATAATTCAAATAATTGATCAAGTTTCAGGCTCAGCCTTTCAGAAAATTGAGAGTTCTGAGGTCAACTTTGGACGTTAGAAAATCTCCACCTTGAAAGCCCCCGATTTCGTCAATTTTAGGGGAAAAATTAAAAAAAATATATTTTTACGCTATAAAAAATATTATACTTCGCATTCGCTTCTATGAGAGCCCCCCTGAAATAAAGATTTTTATAACTTTTTAAGCCTTATTCGGCGGGAGGCCATCGGTTTACATATTATATTTCAATTTGAAGTAATTACGTTCAGTAATTCAGAAGTTATAAGGCTCTGACAGACGGACGGACAGACGGACGGACGGACGGACGGACGGACGAACGGACAAGTGCCAATTCACTCAAGTAGACTCGGAGACCTTCGCTTCGCTCGTTCAATTATTATAAATGTGAAAGTGTGTCTGTTTATCTATCTGTCTATCAATCTGTCCGTCGGCGTGCTACGTTATGACGTCCTATCTTCTTTAACCGTTTTTGATGAAGTTTGGTCTTTAAACCAAATGTCCTTCCCCGCAACCTAAGTATCTCTATAGATACTTAGGTTGCATCCCGGGGAAGGACATAATATGCTACTTTTTATCCTGGCAAATTATCATCTAGTACCTAAATAATATAAGGAAATAAAAATTTGCGCATGTATTCACTCTGCATAACGCTGACAATTTTCTTTTGCATGAATAAGTAACAAAAAAGCTCTTTGTGTTGCCTGTTTGCGTATGCGTTACCGAACAGCGCCATTCTTGTGTCGTCTTTTGTTTTGAAATTATAATAACATGACATCATACTCATACTAATATTATAAACCCGAAAGTGTGTTCGTTTGTTGGTTTGTCCTTCAATCACGCCGCAACGGAGCAACGGATTGACGTGATTTTTGAAATGGGTATAGTTGAGGACCTGGAGAGTGACATAGGCTTTGAGTAATTATTATACCTCTACTTACATAATAATTCAATTGACATAGGCTACTTTTTAACTCGGAAAATTAAGGAATTCCCGCGGGAATCAAAAAATCTTAAACCACGCGGATGAAGTAGCAAAAAGTTTTAGTCTAGACTTTGACCTTTGACTGACGCATTTCTGATTAATTCGAGGAAAATCAAAATATTTCAAATCATGAAATAAAAGTTTTTAATTGACTTCTTCCGCGTGGATTAAGTTTTTTTTATTCTCGCGATGTTCTCGCGGGAATAAAAAAAACTTAATTTTAAGGGGAAAAAAGTAGCTTATGCTTTCCCCGGAATGTAACCTACCTCCATACCGAATTTCATCTAAATCGGTTGAAAAGATGGGCCGAAAGGGTAGCAGACAGACATACTTTCGCATTCATATTAGTATGGATATGGACAATAAAATTTCTATTTAAAATACTTATCGTAAAAAAAAATCTATTTAATTATGTAGGTAGGTATGCGATGTATCCCAGCTAACAAGCCAAATTTATTCCACCAGAAATACATCGTGGCTGAGCAAATCACCCTGTCACTGTCAGTGTCTGTGTCACGGGAAATGTATGCAAAATAAACTCTCATTTTCATAATCCCATGGGGGAAGGAATGCGGGGGTGCGGCGACCTTGACTTTTTTTTGCTACAGCTACAAATAGGTACTTTTGATATTTTGTTCTCTTATTGAATTCATTAATTCAGAAGTTATAAGGCTCTGACAGACGGACGGACGGACGGACGGACGGACGGACGGACGGACGGACGGACGGACGGACGGACGGACGGACGGACGGAAGGACGGACGGACGGATGGACGGACCGACAATTGCCAATTCACTCAAGTAGACTCAGAGACCTTTGCTTCGCTCGGTCTACTTTATCTTCTTTTTCTCTGTAGCTATTTGGTATGCAATAAAGTATATTCATTCATCCAAATATAGTTTTTACTTTATACGCCACTAAAAATTATTAAAGTCGTTTTGTGAAGTCGGGCGGTAAAATATCCGCGTTTTACTCACGTTTCTATGGAGCCACACACCTTTCCATTCCCTCCAAACATTTGCGCAAACATTTTGTTCTGTCTGATCTGCATCTTCAAGCATCATCATCAACATCTTCAAGAAATGTTGAATCTCATTCTTATTTCATTGACTGCTGTTGAATGTTCATTACATTGCTTAAACGATTAAGTATAAAAGAAAATGTGTTATTCCTTGTTTATCATAAACTTACGCAATATTTCGTTAGAAATGATTATTATGATACTAGATGATGCCCGCAACTTCGTCCGCATAGGTTGTGTTTTGTTTTTAATTTTTCAGGATAAAAAGTAGCTTATGTCCTTTCCCAGAATACAGCTTATCTCTGTACCAAATTTCGTCAAAATCGGTTGGAAAGATGGGCCGTTACAGATGACAGATAGACAAACAGACCCACTTTCGCATTAATAATATTAGTGGATATGGATTTAAGTGTAATTACTGCAAATATATTTTTATCTGAAATAGGTAATTCGAAGCGATTCAGGCTTGCCACCTCAACACCACCGTCATATTTTCACTTTCATTATATCCGTCTGTATGTCAAATAAAAAACGCCGGTAAACAAGATAAAAAAGTAAAAAAATCGCGCATGTATGCATGAGGCGGGCAATCTGCTTTCGCATGAATAAATAAATAATACGAAGCGCTCTTTTGTGTTACCTGCTGGCGTAAGCGTTACCGACATATACCATTCTTTTGTTCACAAATAATTAAGTTAAAAATTCGCGGATTTTTTTCAAATTATAATTAGTTTTGCTACGGTTTTAACATAATATTGTGGTGCATGCATTTACGGGAAAAATTTTATGTAAAACATTATAATAATAAAATATTATCCAAATAATAACATGTTCAGAAATTCAATAAGAAATACGTTCTTTAGTTAAGTCTATATTCGATCGCGTTAAAGTTAACCGATTTTTATGGATTTATGGAAGCCAGCTGTTCGCAGTTATTTGACACGCGACCGGCAGATTGATATAATTTAAACATAGAGCTAATTTACACAAAAAAGCTACAAAAACGAAGTAGGTATGAAAGTACATATTTAAAAAAATTAAACATAGACAAAAATGCCTTGCAAACTGAGAAACTTACTTATTCAGAAACTAACTTATTATATTGAAACCAAAATAAAATTTTATACTTCTACCATACCTTTACTACTGTTTTAATCATACTTTTGCGGGTCTAAAGTCAGTCTTCATGCCCTAGGGCCATAATCTAGTCGATCGATCGCCCAACTAGTTAACCCCATACTGTAAATATGCACAACAGAGTCTAGGCTCCAGACTGGTCGACCAAACGACCGTACCATTTGACATAATACCATTTGACATTAAAGTTTTTAAACCAAGGAGTATGTATACCTGCATCTTTTCTTTTTATTATTTACTAGACCTATGTATCCTACTTACTATGATTTGCAATAAATATCTAACCGTTACAGTTTGTTTTACTGTTATGGTAGAAGTATAAAGTAGAATATACACCACCGGGATAAAGCAGTTTTTTTCTTGGGCGCTTGAATCCCTCACTGCACTCAGGACTGAATCTTAATTCCCTCCCTTTGGTCGGGAATTAACTTATAACACCCTCGCTGCGCTCGGGAGTTAATTTTGCAGTCCTTCGTTACGTTCAGGATTCAATGTAGCGCCCGTGACATAAAACAGTGCTTTATCCCCTTGGTGTATAAACTACTATTACTGTCTCGGAAAATCATTTAGGTACGAATACAAAGCAGATAGAAATAACAAAAAACGTTATCAATATCAGAAGAAATATTTTTTAGCATTTGTGATTATTTATTTTCTGCTTAGTTAAGTAATTTTATTATGAAGTGAAACTTCTTTAGCATCGTTGTGATGTGGTTGTGATTTGAAAATTCGATGAAACGAAAAAGCGACATCAAAAAGAGACAAACATATTCATAAATTAATAGGATTTAACCTGCGAGAGAATGAGATAGAATAGATTTCCATTGAAGTGAAACTTCTTTAGAATTGTTGTGATTTGAAAATTCAAAACGAAAAAGCGACACTAAAAAGAGAAACATATTCATAATAGGATTTAGCCTGTGAAGAATGAGATAGAATACAAGTTATATTTATCTCATTCTCTCGTAGGCAACGTTTCTGAAGTTTCACTTCTGCTGTGTGTGAATTGCACACACACACTTTTTTATAGTAGGTAATTAACGGCCTCGTCAAAAAACTAGGTATTGCAAGCATTGAAGTAAACTTGATAATTTTCTATTCAGAAACTGTCATAACATCAATTTAGGCATTAGCTAAACTTGTATTATTTTCTCGTTAAAGCGGCTAATTTGTAAAGTTAATTAACCAACAAAGCAAAATATTGTGCTTTTGACGTTTTCAATTAATTTTGCAACTTTGCCAGTCAGTGTCACTGACTTGACTGACGTGGCTGTAGTTTTTATGCACCCGATGTCAGCTATTCTTTGGTGATGTTGCATGATGAACTTTTGCCCTTGTGACGTGAATTTATGAATGCTTTGCCATTCCCCATTGTTTCGTATTATTGCTTCGCAAATATAGAAACCTAGATGATCCCGCGACTTCGTCCGCGTGGATTAAGGTTTTTTGATTCCCGCGGGAACTCTTTAATTTTCCGGGATAAAAAGTAGCCTATGTCCTTCCCCGGGATGTTACCTACCTATAAACTAGTGGTTCGCCCTGAACTAAGATCTCGCTCACAAACGAATAAACTTTTACAGAGCGCCATCTATTGATATCATAGTGAAGTTCTGTTAAAAATACTAAAGCTCATTAAAAATTAAATAATTTCGTTTCCATATAATATTTATCTAATTTTAGTAAATTTGTTGTTCAAGTACAGGATATAATTCAAATAATTGATCAAGTTTCAGGCTCAGCCATTCAGAAAATTGAGAGTTCTGAGGTCAACTTTGGATGTTAGAAAACCTCCACTCTGAAAGCCCCCCATTTCGTCAATTT
This sequence comes from Erebia ligea, assembly GCA_917051295.2. Classification (NCBI taxonomy): domain Eukaryota; kingdom Metazoa; phylum Arthropoda; class Insecta; order Lepidoptera; family Nymphalidae; genus Erebia; species Erebia ligea. Next base: position 12,225,202 of record OU785236.1, read on the forward strand.
TAGGGGAAAGATAAAAAAAAAATTTTTGGACTCCATTCCTAATTATCTTTAAAATGATATACCGCAACCCTATGTAACGCTATAAAAAAATATTTTACTTCGCATTCGCTTCTATGAGAGCCCCCCCTGAAATCTGACAGACGGACGGACGGACGGACGGACGGACGGACGAGTGCAAATTCACTCAAGTAGACTCAGAGACCTTCGCTTCTCTCACTCGGTCAACTAAATTTCATCAAAATCGGTTGAATAGATGGGCCGCGAAAGCGTAGCAGACAGACAGACACACTTTCGCATTTATAATATTAGTATGGAAGTATGGATTTACGTTTACACCGGTTTTTATTTGTTTTAAACATGCTGGGGCTGAAGAAATAAATATTGATTAGATTAATTTTCTCTTCTATAGCAAGATAGGCTGGCACTTGGCGGCAATCATTGCTATAGGGAAACCAATTAAGAGGTCCAATCTATTCACTCTTGCCTTGAAGGTAATATTTCAAGTTATACGTGGCAGGAAGCTCGGACGCCGGAAGGGCGTTCTACATCTTACGTACGGTTTGATCAAAAACGTCGATCGCGCTTAGATTAGATGTCGTGCTTTAAGATGCAATCACTCACGGTTTCTCGCTGTTCTTTGTTAGAACAGTGCGAAGAAGGGACAAGGTTGCGAACTTCTGGGCAGTACCAGTGTTATGATATGTATACCCCCAATAAAGTTGCCACATAAACTCAATTAAATCGGCTCGCTAATGAATCGGCTGTAAAAAGAAAGAAGGAAATAACTACAAGAACAAAATATAGCATTCAGTCGTTCTTAAAGCTCCAGGTATTCTTATGGCACCTCACACTATAGCTTCGCATTTCGTGAGGCAAACTATGGTCAAACGTATATAGGCTCAATAAAAGTTACTTTCAGCCTAACGTTACTTTTATCTTTTATAATGCTCTAAAAATGGTATAAACCCATAGCATTCGATTCAATCGCTCGACCATTTAGCTGCACTGAACGTTAGAAGCCACGAATGGACTATTTGTGCGCACGTAAAATTTTATATCGGCACTCGTCGACACTTTTACTACAAAGAAAGATTTTTATTTTCATCACAATCGCCGGCTTTTATCTGCTCTTAAACGATATGGTGAGAGTGAAATTCATTTAATTTTTAATTAAATAATAATTAAAAATTAAATTGCCTTGAGATCTTTGTTCGTTGATCGATTAATTATCGAGGTGGTTGATTGAATATTTTGCCAGTCTTCTAATAAATTGAGTTCCAGCTTTCTCTTTATTTCTTCTCAAACTATTTTAGCTAAAGTTATTGATTTTGCCTTATAATTAATGTTATGTTTTAAAATGCATAATCAAATAAATATTATAAATGCGAAAGTTTGGATGGATGGATATATGGATGTATGTTTGTTACTCAATCACGCCACAACGGCAGAATGAATCTGGATGAAATTTGGCACAGAGATAGATATATAGAATAGCACATAGGCTACTTTTTATCCCGGAAAATTAAAGAGTTCCCCCGGGAACCGAAAAACCTCAATCCACGCGGACGAAGTCGCGGGCATCAGCTAGTTTGTTTATACAAATTGACTGACTGAACAGTAAAACTTTTCTTACAGTTATAGATAGTCGCTGAGTTGCGCAAAACAAATTCAAAAGTGGAGATTAAAATTATGATTTAATCATCAGTCTGTTACAATTATTATATTATAATTGTATTATTGATATTATTGGTTTAAGAGGCGGATAAGAAACTTACTTAAAACTAGAAATATTATTTTTTAGGACTTTTCGTGATGCGAAATATTTGTAGGCGGTGTTTAAATTACTTAAAGCAATATACCCGATACATTTACGAGTAGCATCGTCAATCAACTTTACTGTGTTGACGCTTCATCTAAAATTACATACCTATTGTTATCTACTTTATTTCTATTATAATATTTTGAGCTATTTCGTGTGCTTTAGCCCTAACATCAAGTTACTATACACAATGGTCATAATATGCTCGCTTTGAATAAAAAGTTAAATTAAAATGTCCAATTCCATTTAATTTACCAAACTTTTTTGTTTCAGGTAATTTGAAATTCTGGTAAGCTTTTCGAATTGAAAAACCAATTAACATATGGATTGAATTCTCGCTCTTGACAAAGTTTCCTCTGCAATGCAGGCTTAAAGCCCGGCAGCTTTGAGTACTGTTATCCAAACTTCCTGGGATTATAGACATACGGTTAAACGTTTAAATGGAAAACTGAGGAAATCTCGTGAGCTAATTAAAGTTAATGCCTTTAAAACTTTCATCCGGTGAGGCTGCGAATTGAACATTCGAAGTTCTTCGCTGCCTTTATTTCAGTTTTTCCGTGGGCTGTGAATTAAATTAAACCAAGGACTTTATGAAAGTAAGGGCTTTGTAAGACAAAGGCGTCGCGGACTTTGCGGTGTTTCTACCACATCAGTATAGCACAGAATACTTAATAGTACTTTTCATGTAGTATAGTTTCCACTGCAAAAGCGGGAAATGGCTAAGGGGTAGCAGTGGGTTGATGGCAGCATTTTATTTAGGTACATATTAATATTATGTACTCATCTTGATAGTTTAAAATTTTGCGCAAAAAGAAACTAGTACAGTTAGAATTCACTGCTAGTAGGTAGTTTGCTACGCATGTATTGCATTTATTTTTTAGTGAAAAATAGAGTTTCTCCTTGCTTATAAATAATAATATATCTATTTATAAGAAAGGAGAAACTAACCGAAAACTGGGGAAAAAGCCGTTGCGGGTCAGCTTATGCCTCATACTTTAACAAAATAACCAACCCAGAAAAAATATTCTACATTTCATCTGTATAAATTCTATTAAGTCTGCGCGCCACGCTCTGTTTTATATCTCGCACCCTATCATAAGTCAACGCTGCAGACGTATTTTCAAAATTAGCTCTGATTTCGCGATTTCAAGTTTTTAAATTTCTTACAAGTTAGGGACTTTTAGATGAGTTAAGTATCTCTAAAACGGTTTCTAAACTTGCTTTGCATCTCAGAACAGGATCTCTCAGGTCTCTACGATGCACTTCTAGGATATAATATTATCATCCTTTGGACGTGATGTTTAGAGCATAAACACACTACGGGTGAAAACGAATGGTCGGGCTGAGAAAAGTCCGCGTCTACCACTGTTAACTGAAGCGACATGGAGGCATTGAAAAGCTTACAGTGCCACAGCTGTAAATTGGCGGTGGCGTGTTGATGAACCAAAACGGCAATCTTGAATAGTCACTCTGATACTAGGTTAATTGTAGATATCGTTGCGAACATTTTGTAAACTATTAAAGATTAATCATGCCTAAAGTTATGAAAATTTGTGCTAGAGAGAATTATAAAAGCACTTTCGCTTTGAGCACTCCACAGTGGTGCACAGCCGCGCCAAGTGAGGCATTGTACCTACTGGGTAAAGTTTGACGAATCACCCTAGAGTTTAACAGCTCGTTATAAAATATCAGTAAATTATCATAGTTATTTTAATGAAATATTCAATGTTTCGGTCATTCGCATGTTAATTTAAAACGTATTACCGCGAACTTCGATAGCGATAAATCATTCCAAACACACAAATCACAATTATTACAAAATGCTTTTAACGTAACAGGTGCAATATGAAAACTGGTACCATATAAATTGATAAAATATGTATGATTAATATTTGTAGGAATAAATTCTAATTAACAATTCATACATTTTATTTGGAAGATTTATAGTAAGCGTGCTGCTTAGAATCTTTATTTTTTTACCTGAACTATTTCAAATGGAAATATCAATCCTATCCTTTAACCTATTTTAACCAAGTATGAACTTTATCCACCCGATGCTATGAGGCCCATATGCACCTCTTAGTCTCCCAGGTTTTAAAGAGATGCTAAATTGAATAGTTGATGACCGCGACTAATTTGTCTGCATCGATTATGGTTTTTACAAGCTTTTAACTTGCAATATCTGTGTGTTTGTTCAGATCAAATCTTGCACCAGAATTTTAACAGGTATCCCCGACTGATTGACCTGAAATTTTGCATACACGTTAAGTTTTGATGACAATGCATGGTTAGCTAAGTTACATGAAATCCAATACAAAACTGTACATTTTCTTTACATAAGAATTTATTATTAGGTATTTTTTGCTTGGGAATATTATCTGAGATTGGCAGACTACGAAGTCTAATAATTAAAACTGTATGTGTGTATGATAACTAAATCACAGTCTAATAAAAAAAATCAATAAACATAATAAGTATATTAAATGCGAGCTTCCGACAAAAAAGAACTACGAAAAAAATTAGATTTTTCATAATTCTCTCTCCCTAACCATAAATAAAGAAAATGGTCTGAAATTTTAAAAGTGAGGGTAATATTTAGAACTTAATCTTGGTAGAAATTCGCGCAAAAAAGATTCAAGGGATCGTGGATCGTGGGTCGTGGTTCTTTGGCCGGAAGTAAAAGGTATAATTTACGGGAATTCTGCGTAACATAAATACTCGTGCTTCCAGACGAGATATAAAAAGGATTTTATTTTCTTTCCATCTGAAAGCAATAAATAATCGTCTATTTTATCGCCAGGCGCTTAACAAATCATTCCATTTTAAATAATTATAATAATAACAACAAAATTAAATTAGTATAATAATAATTATTATGAACAAAGATAAAATCGCAAACCTGAACTAAATAGTTTGGTTTTTTGAGATTTTATATAGAAGAAACCTCAGTATACGGACAAAAACATTTTGATATTATTAAAATGCTACTTTCCTCTTCAGGCTGATGTTGGTATTAAACTCCTACACTAACTACCACGGCCTATTCAGATTGTTAAGACTCTTGGCAAATTTCCAAAAGGGGCATTGAGACATACAGCTTTTAACAAAAGGATACTTTCAAAAGAGAAAAATACACTACTTTTGAACCTTTGACCCTTGTCTTGTCAATAATACAATGGACGGTGTAAGGAAAGAGGACTCAAACTAAGTAGTACACAAAACAAAGAAGGAACGTTAAACAAAAACAAAAAAAATGCGTTCTGAATAGAAATTGTTAAATGATTTGCAGATTGCTCTACTTTGCCAGACTTTAGTCGACAAATTTTGGCGCGAAGCGAAGTTAAAGCGCTTTTGACACTTTTTTAAACTTGCTAAACGAATAAGAATGGATACAAAATTTACAGCCTTGAGCCTACAAACACAGCGCATTTTTTATATAACTCTTTTGCCTGGTGGGAGGCTTCGGTCGTGGCTAGTTACAACCCTACCGGCAAAGACGTGCGGTATGCCCATGCCGTGTAGAAACCGATTGGCGCGGGGGCATGGGTTTCAGCATTCTTTAACTGCCATACCCCCCAACAGGTTAGCCCGCTAACATCGCAAACTGCATCATCACTTACCATTTGGTGAGATTGCAGTTTTTAAGCTAGCTTGTAGTGACGTAATAAAAAAAACAAATCGCGATAGGCAGCCTCACCGAGACTTAAGTTTAGCCGTGCTATGACTGGGCACACCTCGACAAAGTAGACTGTTGAAACATATTACTTCATAGTAAAATTGAGCTACAGTGCTGCAGTGTACAAAATACTTTGAACTTATCGGAGCAAGACCAAAGTCCAAGTGGAACTGAAGCACGGAACAAATGATAAAGTTGGGCACATAGTAAATCAAAAGCATTCCGACTTGTAGTTCGCAAGGCAGCAGGTGTAGGTGTCAGGTGAATAATGCATAGATAATGCATATTGCATCGATATCAACTGCATTCGGACCGAAACAAGATTCCTGTAAGCTCGCGGGTCGCGAGGAATTCTCACTTGAATTTTTACACGGGTCGAGATGATAAAAGAGAGGTTGTCACTTTATATTTAGATAGTAACGACAGCTTGCTACGTCTGCTTAAGAATCTTGAGCGGTGACCTTCAATTTAATGTGCTTTTACACCATTTAAAGTCAGTTGTCGCCGTTAAGTTAGAGTGACGTTACACGACCGTAATGAAATAATTATTAATGAAAGTTCCATAACTTTTTCATTTGTTGAGATATTTTAATGATTCTTTATTCATTTTTTTGTTATATTTCACTTTAATTATTTTAATTAGTTATAGAATAAATTGGCAAATTCTCCATTTACAGTTCACAAACAACCGTATTCAACGCCGTTGGATGTCTGAAATAAACTTCAGCATAATTTACTCCGAAGAAATTATACCAGATGCATCTCAATTCAATTCTCTGAAGACCACTCGATTGCATCGACAAGTTGACCACCCCAACTCTATTATTATTCACTTTGACTCAGTTGATCGAGAACTCCCTTGTGCCGAGTTGATTTTCATTGCTAATCGATTCAAGGAATCGAGTGATGCGGGAACTTCTATTGGCCTTTGAGTACTTCTGTTGTAATTAAGAAGGCTCATGCAAATCGAGTTTCTCGGTTCATTTTGTATTCAACTTGGAGGAAATTTACATAAAAAGTAATTATTTCAGTCAATATTTCTGCGATTGCGTGATTGAAGAACAAACCAACACTTTCGCATTGATACGATAATATTAGGTCTAGAAATTTAAGATTTTGAATGGAGATTTTCTGTATAACTCAAACCACTTAGAAAGTTTTTTCATTGATTGCACCCAAGGAAATCCGGGGCAAGTCAGCTAGTTAGGTACTTTTAAAAGTCAACCCGTGCTTTAAAATAAACTTTTCGGACAACAACTCAACACATAATTTCGGTTGTGGTTTTGGTTTGTTTGAACTGTTGGAACCCTCAAAGCGCGATTGCTGCAATACGGACTGAATTACACGACAGGATGTCTGACTGAACGCGCGCGTACATGTTACGTTTCCACAACACTGAGCACATCAGTTTAGTAAGGATCCATATGGAACCAGGAATCAGATAATAAACTTAACTACAATATTAATTAATAATTGGCAGATCCTTTTAATCCTCGCGACCTCATTGGCCGTTACATAAATAATTATAGGTTTAAAACCAATTGTACGCGTTTGTTGAGTAGAAGTAGTTGGGTATTTGACAACTATTCAAATAAATTATTTTTTTAGCAATTATTACTATAGAGAATCTCCCAAAAGTCGTAATATTCACGTCTCATAATACTTTTATGGTCGAAAACCATTTTAAAATATCGATTGATGTAAAAAAGTACGTCGAATTTTGATGACGTCACTGCTCAGTATTTCATAGAACATCCCATACTAAGCACGTGTTTTGACGTTTGAAAAAAAGTTGCCGATTTAACTTGTTATCAATTAAAAAATTTGAATCAAATACATACAACGAAAGTGCTAAGTTTAAGACGGTTAGTAGCATGGTCGATGGTTAGTAGGTAGAACTAAGAAGTAGGTAATTGAAAAATCCAATTCGAATCAAATATAATAATATGAAAATGCAGATAAATAAATCTGTTTGGAAAGATACGAGCTTTCTATGGAACTGCTTAACGATTCAAAGTAAAGAAAACTTTTGTCATCAGCAAACCAGCATTACTTGTTCTATAGGACTCTGTTAATTTAATATTCACCAACTGTCGTCGTTAAAGAGGCATCAAAAGTTTCCGAATAGCGTAAGATTAAACCTACAGACGACTATTGTAACAGCTATTTGAATATTTTTAGGTCAAAGCGGCCTTATTTCTAAGTTCAAAGTATAAAAACAAACCGTCTTCTTCTAACCTGCTTGCCTGTCTTCCGGGTCAGGTAATCTAGAAAAAAATATTATATAGCGCCACCCAATAGTGCATAACACATATTTTCTGCGAACTCAAAAAATATAAGATTTTGTTAAGTTACTACGTAATTGGTTTTATGAAAAGAAATGTGTATCATGACTGTTACATTAAATTTTGTATACGATATTATGATAATCTAGTACATAATATTATTAAGTGCCACCCCTACTGGATAACACGAATTTTCTGCGAATTATAAAAATATAAGGTTTTGTTAAGTTTTAGATACTAGTTTAAACTATTTAGGTGGTGTTGATCCTACGTATAATCAAAGAGGGTTTGTTAAACGTTCAATAATAACTTAGTTAACTATATTATAACTAAGTTATTATTGTGTCTTCGAACAGTGCGTGTTGCCAGTGATGACTTATGGCTCCGAAACATGGTCGTTAACTATGGACCTGATAAGAAGGATCAGGGTCACTCAGCGGGCGATGGAGAGAGCTATGCTTAGAGTATCCCTGCGTGATCAAATCAGGAATGAAGAAATCCGTAGGCGAACCATAGTAACCGACATAGCTCGAAGAGTCGCCAAGCTCAAGCGGCAATGGGCGGGGCACATAGTTCGTAGAACCGATAGGCGTTGGGATCCCAAAGTGCTCGAATGGCGGCCTCGCACCGGGAAGCGCAGCGTCGGACGACCCCCCACTACGTGGACGAACGATCTCAAGCGTGCAGCTGGGAGCCGCTGGAAACAAGCGGCACAAGACCGTGCTCTGTGGCGATCCATGCAGGAGACCTTCGTCCAGCAGTGGACGTCTATAGGTTGAGACGACGACGACGATTATAATCCAATATAACTTATAATTATTATGTTGATGGTACCCTGTCATGGCCACGTGCGCGCGTATATTCCGTGCTAATATAGGGTACATCAGTCACATCAGGGCACATGAGCGAAGCCCTTATTTAAATTAACAGAGATTCAGTCGCTGTTGCCGAACTCGGCAAAGGAATCATAAATAACTTAGTGGTCTTATAACGGCTCTAATATACTTCTTAAAGAGCGATTTGAAACGAGCTATTACTGGTGGAAACGATCGGTTAAATCTCTAAGGATCGTTGAGCGTTGACTTCGTAAATCCATGTATTTGGTGAAGTCTAACTTGAAATACATTGTAATACTGTCTAAAAACGGTTAACTTTTTTATTTTACCGTATGGATAATCGAAATCCCTACAACTTTTAAAAGATTTAAGTATGTTTATTAATTTATTCTATTAAAATTAGTTACCTCTTGACTACAATCTCACCTGAATGGTAGGTAAATACCATAGATTTAGGATTGGTCATCCGCTGCGCTCAGCGAGACCATCTTGAATCTATGGTAAATACCAATAGTAGACATCCCGGCTTTACATTGTGTTTTATTTAAGTAATTATTAAAATATTATTGTGTTTTTTTAATTTTTTTAATTTTATATGTAGGTAACATAGAATGTGCAGTAACCATATTATATAGTTCGCGCACGAGTTGAATGCAGAGCAAATGTATCGTGACACTAGATGATGCCCGCGACTTCGTCCGCGTGGATTAAGTTATTTTTATTCCCGCGGGAACTCTTTAATTTTCCGGAATAAAAAGTAGCCTATGTCCTTCCCCGAGATACTACCTGTCCCTGTACCAAATTTCATCAAAATCGATTGAACAGATGGGCCGTGAAAGTGTAGCAGACAGACAGACAGACACACTTTCGCATTTATAATATTAGTATGGATTTACTACTAGCTGACTTCGTCCGGGTGGTTTTATTTTTATTCCCGCGGGAACTTCCTAATTTTCCAGGATAAAAAGTAGCTTATGTCACTCTCCTGGGCCCCAATCATGTAAGAATGACCGATCAAACGTTAAAGATTTTCGTCAAAGTAAAATAAACCATGACTGCATTGAATTAGAGCTCAATTTCGCTCGAAATCGATCCGTTGGTCCGTTGCAGCGTAATTGTTCGACAAACCAACAAACAAACACACATTCGTATTTATAATGTTAGTATGATTACGAGTAGTATGACTAGATAGTATGACTTGTATGACTAGAAACAAATTCGGTGTACTGCCAAGAAATCCCTACTGTGTTTCGACCTAAAAGCTCCTAAAGGTGGATTGATGGTGGACGCTTTATAATTAGGTTAGGTTTGACAAGTAGTCAAATAAATTATTTTTAGTTATTAATAAATATAGCACCTGCCAAAAGACGTTATATTCACGTCTCCTGTTAATTAATTTATATTTGACAACCATCTTAAATTATTATCTATCGATTAAAGTAAAAAGTGCGTTGATTTTTGATGACGTCACAATTCAGTATTTCATACAAAATCTATACTAAGCGCGTTTTCAAGTTTGAAAAAATTACCTAATTTGACTAGTTTTCAAATACCCAATTGCATTGGATGCTAGATACAATAATATTATGTTCTTCGAAATTATTTTTGTTGCCAAAAATGGCGCCAAACTTCAATGTCAAGACAGCAGATACTTGCAACTTCTATCACCTGATTTCAAATTCTGTGGAGTTCGCCAAATGTCATCGATATAGGCCCACGAAGAGTAACGACGTCACGCCCGGATCCTTAGAGATTATGCCGGAGATTCCTATCAGTAGGTAATGGCTTTTTAAAACTCTCCTCTGGTTTATTTCCGCGCAATCAATCGTTTTTATCATGAACTCATTTATACAGAACTAGCTGCTGCCCGCGACTTCGTCCGCGTGGATCGAGGTTTTTTGGTTCCCGCGGGAACCCTTTAATTTTCCGGGATAAAAAAGTAGCCTATGTGCTATTCCAGACTATAACCTATCTCTGTGCCAAATTTCATCCAGATCCGTTCAGCCGTTCCTGCGTGATTGAGTAACAAACATCCATCCATCCATCCATCCATCCAAACTTTCGCATTTATAATAGTAGATAGTCTAGATAGTATAAAAGTATATAGATGTATAGATTACTGTTTCTATCATCAACCCATTGCCGGCTCAATTAGAAGGGTTTGGCCATAGTCCACCAGCCCCCCAATCATGTAAGAATGTTCGGTCAAACGTTTAAGATTTTTGTCAAAGTAAAATAAACCATAACTGCATTGAATTAGAGCTCAATTTCGTCTGCCCATTCTTATACGTTTAGGTATGTACGATACCCTAAACGTATAAGAATGGGCAGACGAAATTGAGCTCTAATACAATGCTTTTATGGTTTATTTTACTTTGACAAAAATCTTAAACGATTGATCGGACATTCTTACATGATTGGGGCCCAGGCTAGCTAAGTGCGGACTACACTTCAACTTTGTGTCCTTATTCAACGTTGAACGGTTCTGTTGAGAGGGGAATCTTTGCAGCTTCCAAACGTTTAAATTTTCACGAGTGCGTGAGTTTTATACCTAAGTATTATTAAGTTCAATGAACACGAAGCGTTCTTGAAGTCATATCCCCAACGGCTTTACGGCTGAGGTACCATGGTGAAACTTTGCACATAAAACTTCATAATATTCCCCTTTATCTATACCTTATGTTGTAGAACAGTTTATAATACTTACTTGATCGAAGATTTTTTAAAAAATACTGATTAACTGACTTGAGCCTCCTATTTAGATAGTCCAGGGTTAGAATCCAGGGAACTTTCCCCTTTTCCGAGGTATACCTATGTGTTTTAAGCAATACAATAATTTATCCTTTTTGAAGTGAAAACTTCTTTAGCCGCGTTGAGCACTTTTTGGTAGGGGGTAAACTTGTGGATTCGCGTCACCGACATGCTCGCGTTTTGTGTAGACAAAAGGTCTCTTAAATATAAATATAGTACATTCGTAATTAAACTTTAATGCTTACTTTTAAGTTTTATATTTTAATTACTTTAATTTTTTTTTTAAATATTCATTTTCACTTCTATCGGCAGTGCCTATGACTGCTAATTGTAAAATATTGTGAGGTTGCATGCTTCAAAGTAATACTCCATAATCTTTCTCCATAATATAATGACCAGTGTGCACTTGCTATACCTATAATTCTGAGAGGAGATGCTCATTGTAGTGGGTTGGCGATGTGTATGAGATGATGATGAACCTGAAAAGACGAATCGGGAAACTTAGCGGGTACATGTATCTATACTTTTAATTAAACTGTAACAGGTCCAATTCTGTACATTGAAGATATTTTGAAAATTTTTTTTGGAGGGCACTCATTATTCGATACTGAAGCCGAATCTGTAATTTTTTTTTATTTTTGTCTGTCTGTCTGTCTGTCTGTCTGTCTGTCTGTCTGTCTGTCTGTCTGTCTGTCTGTATCTTGGCCGCGCATCACGCCGAAACTACTGAATGAATTCAAACGAAACTTGGCACGATTTGAGCCCATACTACGAGGTAGGACATAGGATACTTTTTACCCCGAAATTCTACCCCCGAAGGGGTGAAATAGGGGTTGAAAGTTTGTATGAAAGTCCTTAATTTCTCAAGTTATAGCCATGAAACTTGATATATGAGCTGCGGGTTGAAAATGAAAACATATGGGTTTCACAGTTTTTCATAATTCCACCCCCGAAGGGGTGAAATAGGGGTTGAGAGTTTGTATGAAAATCCTTAATTTCTCAAGTTATAGCCATGAAACTTGATATATGAGCTGCGGGTTGAAAATGAAAACATATGTGTTTCACAGTTTTTCAAAATTCCACCCCCGAAGGGGTGAAATAGGGGTTGAGAGTTTGTATGAAAATCCTTAATTTCTCAAGTTATAGCCATGAAACAGCATTTGGGCTTTCGTTAAAATATGAAGAAGTACGTGTTTCAGCATTATAGGGCATAGGCTACTTTTTATCCCGGAAAACTATAATGAGTACCCGCGGGAATCGAAAAAACTTAGTCCATGCGGACGAAGTCGCGGGCATCAGCTAGTTATCAATAAAATAAAAAAATAAAACTCAATTAAGGTATGAAATCTTCTTAAATCTCAAATGTGTACATTTCAAATAAATTGAATTGAATATAATCTCTGAAAACATTCACGTTATTTTCTAAGGATCATTATCATTATGCTCCTAACAGGTTAGCCCGCTACCATCGTAGACTGCATCATCACTTACCATCAGATGAGATCGCAGTCAAGGGCTAACTTGTCGCGGATAAAAAAAAATTTATAACAATCGTTTTATATTAAAGTAAGGTACATTTAAAATTATTATAAATTGTGCAAAACTTGACGAAATGCAAAGTTGCAAATTTAATACAGGAACGGCGAAGTATAAAATTTTTACCACCGAGAGCTCTGCAACGCTTTAACTTTCTAAATTAAGTGGTTCAAAACTTTGTTAAACTTTGCCCTTAACACATCAAGGATCCTCAATATGGCGTAGGTAGGTATGCCAAAAAAGTTTAATTATAAAATAGCAATATGTTTCTTTATGTTTTTGGTAATAAAGGCTATTTTTTTTTTTTTCTAGCTGAAACGACGACCGCTGCCCGCGACTTCGTGCGCGTGGTTTAAGTTTTTCTGATTCCCGTGGGAACTCCTTCATTTTCCGGGATAAAAAGTATCCTATGTCTTCAACTATACCCATGCCAAAAAGCACTTTGATTCGTTGCTCCGTTGCGGCGTGATTGAAGGACAAACCAACAAACAAACAAACACACCTTCGCATTTATAATATTAGTATAGATATGATTACTATGTTTCTTTAACAAAATACAGGTATGTATGCTTATAAAATTTACAATAACTTATCAGAACTATTTCTTTTGGGATTCCATCTTTCGCGACAGTTCTCAGTATGTGAGATAATATCGATTATAAATGCGAAAGCGCGTGTGTCCGTCGGTCTGATTGCTACGTTTTCACGGTCTATCTGTTCAACCGAGTTTTACGAAAATTGATACAGAGATAGGATATAATATCCTGGGGACTCAGGATACTTTTTACCCCGAAAAATCTAAAAGTTCTCAAAGGATTTTCAAAAACCTAACCTAAAGTCGCGAACATCGTCTAGTCTGATATTAATCAACAAAATCCATTATTTACTCGTCGTTTAGTCGTACGTGGATGATTACCCCAAGACAACACCATTACGTAATTAATGGAAAGAGGTTATGGCTCTCAGCAATCAGGAATATGATACACGAGAAAGAGAAGCCTTAAGGACGCATTTGCAAAACAAATGGGTATAAAATCGCACTACTACACTCGCATCGTTCACACGCACACACGTGTACTTACAAGCTGCATGAATCAACTTATTTCGATACTTCGGTATATTTTTTTTTATAAATGACTGACTAACTAAATTGATATTTGAGTTTTGAAACGAACTCAAACCAGTGACCGAGCAAAATCAAAATAGCCCTTATTTTCACTATGTTAAGATTTACGTTTGAAAGCAAAATATGCGAAAAAAATACAAGCGATTTTTATTTTATTTTTTATACTGTATGTACTATTTTTAATATTTTACTTTCCAAAATTTTTAGTTGAACATATCGAATGGTATTTTTTAATGACAAAAAATCGGCATATATACGGAAAAAAATGTACCGATAGTTGCCCCTAAATCGTCAATTTTGTGTGAAGAGGTGTCGGAAATTCATCATTTTTATAGTACTTTAAATGAAGATTTTTAACAAATTCATTTCCAAAAATTGGAGATAAGGGATCAGTCTATATGTAGTAATTTTTAGTTCCATTTTATTTTGTCCGACTTAGTCACAAAATGTACCGACAATTCTTTGTATTTTAAGGGATTTGCAAATACACCCTTAAGTGGAATAATTGTTGAGTGTGGACTGGTACCCAAAACTGGATAGAGCTTTTTGTCATTTACTAGTTTCGGGATTAGGGCGCCACAAAAAGATGCCTCGCGCCACACTTGGGCCTCGTAAAAACGTCTCCTATGTAAGTTATGATAATTTATTACACTGTGGGATAAACAAGGAAGTACTTAGTCTTACAAATGTTAGGGATAAATTAACTAATGTATAATGCACACTTTTTAAAATAAATCTTGATAACGGCTTTCGTATTAATGCGGCTTTCGGTTCAATTCACGAATAAGCTATAGTTACCACCCTACGCCGTTTCCCGAGAGTTAGCTTTCTGAAATGATCCGTATAAAAATCTAATAGTGGTATGATTGTAGTCGGATTTGATAAAGACTGACATACTATAGTTAATTGTTTCTAAATTCAAGTCTTACTACGAGTATCTTGTCATCAATAAAAAACATTTATATTACGATATCCTAGCGTTGCGTCGCTATATACCTAGTATAAAGTTCTAAGAAGGAAACAATCTTGCCCGACATTGGACTTCTAGAAAGGATTTTCAAAGTCAGATGCTCTACTACCGAGTATTTCCAGTATGTATAAACTTAGCTCAGACGGCTGTTTTTGTCGGAGCATTTTTCGAAGAATTTTTATCCAACCGGCCTACTAACAGTGAGAAGTGCCGTGCGCTGAAAACTTTACGCCGACCTAGGATGAAAACGAAGATGAAATTTAGCATTTAGTCGGCACTAAATGCTAAATTTCATTCACGTTTGTTTAGGGACAAAACCGCTACATGATGTTCTCTCTACAGTACTAATACTTTATATTAATAATAAATATTCTCAGCCCTAGTATGTAAAACCTGCATCAATCATTGTTAGTCGAATTTATGGTATTCTTGCTGCAACAATGCATTTGGGCCAATAGCAGAAGAGTGTTAACAAATCCAAGGTGATTGCCAGCGTTACACCGGAGCAATAATTTTTAAGGCGCTTGAATTTTCTCCGACTTTTCGTCCGATCAACAGACATTCGGACCGTTTCTATTTCACTTTTCGGATGTCTACGAGAGGCATTACAGAGCACATTGCAATCGATAACGTACTTATCTGGTAATGCTAGCTTCAGCTTCAATAGTACTGGCATTATTACGAAAATTGAAAGACGTACCTACACTATTCTGAGAACTCTCTAGATATGCTTCCATATTGAGTTAACAGTCCGTAAAACAGTTAACCGACATTTTAAGAACTTTTGATGAACTTTGTGCATGAGATATTAGTATTATAACAAAAAGAAAATTACAACATTAAAGATTAATCCCTCCTTAGTAGACTGTTGCAAATAAAAATTTAATTTTATTGAAATATAATAGTGAAATTCTCATTCTTGCAGAATACGTTTACCATTTTTGCACTTTTGGGTCACACTTTTCACCCATATAAATCCACGAAAAATTATAATAAATGACTTATAAAAAATACTAATATGATAAACACGCTCTTAAAATTGGACTGTTGCAATTCGTTTTTATACGTTCTATACAAAATTAGTTAATAAAAAAATCAAATCAATGTGCACGATTTATCAAAATTTACGCGTCACAATAACCTGTATTTCTTAAAAGTTTGACGAAATTACTGATAAAATAAAATTTACCATGAATGTTTAGTATTTATATAACACAAATTGTGTAAAAATAAAGTTCTATAAAATACCTATATGACCAAAAAATATTATCAAAGTCTGATCAAATTCACGTGTAAAATGGTACTGCAGATCGTACGACCGCACGTACGTACGAACTTGACTACGCAAAGTATCAAAGTATCTTTACTGGCCTATATCGTCTATGTATGAGTGCAGCCTAACGGTCTACTGTGCGGTATACCTACAGATTCCAAAATTGACCGATGGCGAGTATACGGCCTCTTAAGTGAATCAAAATGATGGAGTGCGCGCGAATTTAGCTACCAATTTTTTTCTGTTTACCCATTCCCGGAAATGATTATGAGCTTACGAGTATGTGTGATTGTTATATCGTTTTCTGGGAACTTGTAAAATATTCATTAATGTGAGATATTCGACGTTTGTTGACGTCTTTTGTGTGACTCGCAACACCGCCATATTTGCATTTGCATTTCACCGACCAATTGAGCACATAATAAATACGCCAATAAATAATAGATAATAATCTTGACGCTAACTATCTACACTAGGGAATCTCGTCCCACATCCCGCGTAAATTCGCCTAAAGGCCGAAAGTTTAGATATTCTATAGTCTGTCTGCGTTAAAAAAATAGTGACTCGTCACTGTCAGCAGGCTGCCACGCTAAACCCGACCCATGAAGTTGCAAGAAAGCAGAAAGGATTATTTTCACTATTTTCTTTACGCGTACATAATAAGGCACGACACGGGTCTCGCGCGCGGCGGTGATGACGTCACCTACAGACCCAAACCGACGCAGACACCCGGTCTAGGGCATCTAGCCTTCAAGGCAGGCCCAGATATTCACCGGGGTACCCGGGTTTCCCTCCGACTCGGATGTTTTACGCAGACATTTTTTCCGACCGGACCGGACCCATCCGGACCTAGTATCCTATAATAAATAACGTGATCAGAATAAAGATAAAAGGGCCACAATATTGATTATGTATTTTAATATTTAAACAATTAATATCATACCTATATAGTATCTATACAGCAAAACAATCATCACTTATAAAATAAATAAATCATCATTTACTGTTCCTTAATTTATTGATACGGAAAACCCAACAGTAATTTAATCAAATACAATAAATGCATTTTCATTTCTTTTGAGTGTAAAATTTCATTACACAAAATTGGACCATAAAATACTGGGATTGAGTCCAGATTCGATTATCTGATAAGTAATTTGGTTGAAGTGTTATTACTCCTGATTCCAAAGAGTCACATCATTATCGAAGGCCTGACGTAACAAAGCATGAAATCGAGTTATTTCCGACGTTACATTTATCAGGGAATTGGATAAAAGGGGAAAATGTTGCCTCTAGCCTGCCTCTATCTTCCTCGTATGAGTTGGTTAACCGGAGTGAATATTAACGTTTGATTTGTGTTACCCGGCATCCAAACCAACCACCACGACACACGCTCCACGGAGCGACACGAGGTAATATTATGAGTGCCTTGCCAGAGTGTAAATTCGGTACCATCGCGTCGCCACGATATTTTTTATTTAGAGAACCGTCCTGGTTGACACACAAACTCAGAAAAACAATAAATCAGGTATAAAAGACTAAACTATACTTAGTACCCTTTTGTATTACCTTCTTTCCTTCCTTATCTTTGCAACCTTTTGTATAGTTTCTTTTTGCTAAAGCAATCTCTATAAGACTGATAAAAAATATCGAAGTTTACAGTCAACTTCTTTGAAAAGGAGCTCCAAAAGTCATAACTAGAAGTGAGTTCTATAGCGTCTTATGTACCTGAATAAGTAAATAAGTGTGACGGTGTGACGTTCATTGCACGTGTGGCTTACGCCACACTCGCGCAATAGCCTCCCGGGAGGCACGCATGCGAGAGTGTGGATCCAGCATTAGACATAGTCGAAATACCTGATTTTCATGGGTAATTAAGGCCGTTCTCGATTTTGGTTAGTATTTTTGCTAGTATTTGAATATGTCTGTTCTTTTTATTTTCTTACTAGCTGATGCCCGCGAAAACTCCTTAATTTTCCAGGATAAAAAGTAGCCTATCTCACTCTCCGGGTTCTCAATCATGCCTATGCAAAAAAATCACGTCGTTCCGTTGCTCCGTTGCGGCGTGATTGAAGGGCAAACCAACAAACAAACACACTTTCGCATTTATAATATTAGTAAGTAATAAGTATAGATACTTGTGGGCGAGCAAATGTGTTAAACGCCATCATCTCACGCCACGCCACAGTAGAACAAACACCGAACAGTTAGGTATAACCAAAAAAACTTACTCCTCTTGGTTAAAGAAAACTTATCGCCGGGGCATCGCTCGAGTGTCAAATACTGCAAAATTATTTGTTATGGAGGTTTGCGTTACAGAAAAAACTGATATAATGTCAGTAAACACTGACTAAAGGAAGTTAAAACTGGACACTCCTGGTCCTTGATTAAGTATAGTTTGCGCACGAGTTGAATGCAGAGCAAATGTATGGTGACACGTCATACATTTACTCTGCATTAAACTCGCGCGCGAACTGTATGTTTACTTCTTCTGTTCCTTAATTCTCTATTAATTGTTATTAAACTAATTAAATAAATTAGATTAAGGCCCTTTAAACATTTACCCCGCGACCAACTATAGGTAAAAAACTCAACTATAGGTATAAAACTCGTCACACTACAGCATATATATGCACGCTTTACGAGAGCGTAGAGCTATAGAGCGTAGAGACGCTCGATTTTATTGCCAACTAACCAATTTTGTTACTTGAAAATATTAGACGATTATTTATTTACTAGGTACTTGTTTACGCTGTTGGCCGCGGTAAATATTATGTACCTATTTATGCGCCGAAACAATACTCGCGGCTACAATAATACTCAGTTTTTGAGATTGTAAAATAATGTATAAAAGATTATCTTACCGATTTCGTTCAAAATCGATATCTGGGGTTCCGTAGGATCACAAAATAGGAAACTGTTACCAATATTTTAAAAAAGTCAGCGCCATTTTGAAATTCTTTGTTATCGTACCGATTTCGTTCAAAATCGATATCTGGGGTTCCCTGGGATCACAAAACAGAAAACTATGAACAAAATTTTAAAAAAGTCAGCGCCATTTTGAAATACTTTGTTATCGTACAAATTTCGTTCAAAATCGATATCTGGGGTTCCCTGGGATCACAAAACAGGAAACTGTTACCAAAATTTAAAAAACGGCAGCGCCATTTTGAAATTCTTTGTTATCATACCGATTTCGTTCAAAATCGATATCTGGGGTTCTCTGGGATCACAAAACAGGAAACTGTTACCAAAATTTTAAAAAGTCCACTGCTGACTTTTTTTTGATTGACTGCTGTTTTGTGATCCCAGGGAACCCCAGATATCGATTTTGAACGAAATCGGTACGATAACAAAAAATTACAAAATGGCGCTGACTTTTTTAAAATTTTGGTAACAGTTTCCTGTTTTGTGATCCCAGGGAACCCCAGATATCGATTTTGAACGAAATCGGTACGATAACAAAGAATTTCAAAATGGCGCTGACTTTTTTAAAATTTTGGTAACCGTTTCCTGTTTTGTGATCCCAGGGAACCCCAGATATCGATTTTGAACGAAATCGGGACGATAACAAAAAATTTCAAAATGGCGCTGACTTTTTTAAAATTTTGGTAACAGTTTCCTGTTTTGTGATCCCAGGGAACCCCGGATATCGATTTTGAACGAAATCGGTACGATAACAACAAATTTCAAAATGGCGCTGACTTTTTTAAAATTTTGGTAACAGTTTCCTGTTTTGTGATCCCAGGGAACCCCGGATATCGATTTTGAACGAAATCGGTACGATAACAAAAAATTTCAAAATGGCGCTGACTTTTTTAAAATTTTGGTAACAGTTTCCTGTTTTGTGATCCCAGGGAACCCCGGATATCGATTTTGAACGAAATCGGTACGATAACAAAAAAATTCAAAATGGCGCTGACTTTTTTAAAATTTTGGTAACAGTTTCCTGTTTTGTGATCCCAGGGAACCCCAGATATCGATTTTGAACGAAATCGGTACGATAACAAAAAATTTCAAAATGGCGCTCACTTTTTTTTAATACATACATACATACATGCATACATACATATATATTCCTAACATACCCTTTCCTTGTTTGTGGCTTTGCCGTAATCGGGTAAAAAAAATACGCCTACACTTGAGAACTTCCTTCTTTGTGGATGTCGGTATCAAGTTTTTCTAAGCGCAGTACACATAGAGAATATTATATCTCTATGGCAGTACACAACACGGTGTTCATTTTGTCGTAATAAATTTCGTGCAAAAAAGCGATACACCCACCCGTCCACGAGCGCGTCTCAGCGCGTAGTGCGTACTGAGCGCCAAACGCCTAGCGCTCGGCTTCTTTTCATAGAAAAATGTATGAAACATTTTTTTTTTGCCACATAAACTATAAACATATTTATTTGTATGCTTAATGCTTTGCACCATGGATAGAGGACTATATAAGCCCCACTTTATTGTTAATATTCAAGTTAAAATATGCAGCGGATCTAGCTTTATGGGTACCTATCCGGACCCCATTTTTCGTCATTTTCAGCAGATCTTGCGTTCGGAGAAACGTATTTATGCAGAAAATTTGTATTGGAGTGTGCATTTTTATAAGGTCAAACGAGAGATGAAGAAATGACCTTTAATTTGATACCATGACATCCCCACAGCTGTGACTCCCGATTCTTTAAAGTGTACCTGGAAAAGGATGACACATCATGAAATCCGTATAAGGCACCTTAAATGTTTAAATTATGTAATATTGTGTATTAAATTAATTGTTATTAATATAGAATTTGTAATCTGCCGTGCTTTACTGACATGTCATATTATGTCACATATTATTTTAATCTAAAGTTGTAAAACCAATATTCTAACCAAACTGCCAAGCTGTTTAAACTCAACGTAGATATGTCAGTCAGTTTATCCTTTAATAAAAATACATAGATAGATATCTACTTCTTTATGCTTCGGCCGTGGCTAGTAGTCCAGTCATCTTAGTAGTTCACCTCGGAATTTGAGATACCCAGCTGATTTTTTGTATAAACTTGTATTTTGGCATTCTAAAAGTTGTCTCAAAACCTACATATGGTAGGGTGTCCGCGTCTATTAAAATTTGAGGTCAAAGGTCACAAAAATCGATTTTTTGCTTATTTTTTGCAAATATCTCATTTCCTATGGGGTTTTCGCTATTTATATTTATTATCAATATTGTAGAGAATTAAATTCCCTACAACTTATGTTTAAAAAAAATTTTTATACGTTGAATCGTTTTCGAGATAGAGGGCGGAGAGCGCGCGGTTAGAGCATAATGTAAGGTCAACCGGTGTAGTCTTGGTCAAAACACGCTATATAAAGTTTATTAAGTAATTATTGATAAATATATAATTAATAATAATTTTCATTTGTTATCAACTATTACATTATACATATTTAATCATTTTTTTCATCAATTGAATCTATCTATTCAATAATACTTACAACCCATTCCTAAAATTAAAAAAATATTAAGGGACAAACTTTAATTACATTATAATTATATTCTCATTTCCACTAATTATAATTTATGCAGACAATAATGAAGTACAGATTGGAGTAGCATCTTCAGGAGTAGTATCTTCAGGAGTAGCATCTTCAGGAGATGTTGACTCGACAAAGCACGATTGTAAAGTCTTTATATTCGTGCATTGTAGAGACCACACCATAGACCACATACACACATTGAGGCAGATTGTGTAGAAGTCCTATGAGTACAAACAGCCTCTGTGTCTCGCTTTCGTGGACTATGAGAAGGCCTTTGATTCCATCGAGACCTGGGCTGTTCTGGAATCCTTGCAGCGATCCCAAGTTGATTGGCGATACATCGAAGTTTTGAAATGCCTATATAGCTCGGCATTTATGTCTGTCCAAGTACAGGGTGCGTCTACAAGACCTATCCAATTGCATCGCGGGGTGAGACAGGGGGATGTTCTGTCCCCGAAACTGTTTTCTAATGCTTTGGAAGATGTCTTTAAAACGCTTGACTGGAACGAACAAGGCATCAACGTGAACGGAGAGCACATTTCACACCTCCGCTTCGCTGATGATATCGTCATCATCGCAAGTTCGCTGCAAGAGCTGCAGAAGATGCTCGATAGCCTTCACGCTGCCTCCCGACGTGTCGGTCTCCGGATGAACTTTGACAAGACCAAGGTCATGTTCAATGAATTGGTTATTCCGGGGCCGATTACTGTCAACGGATCTATTCTCGAAACTGTCCAAGAATACACATACCTTGGGCAAATTTTGCAAGTAGGAAGTAACAGTTTCGAGAAAGAGATAGAACGGAGAATACAGCTGGGCTGGACAGGCAAACTCCGTCGAGTCTTTTCGTCGCCTATACCGCAATGCCTGAAGACCAAAGTCTTCAATCAGTGCGTCCTGCCGGTTATGACTTACGGTGCCGAAACGTGGACACTGACATCGAGGCTAGTCCACAGACTTCAAGTCGCTCAACGCGCTATGGAAAGAGCTATGCTCGGAATTTCTTTGAGGGATAAAATCCGAAACGAAGTAATTCGCCAAAGAACCAAAGTAATTGACATAGCTCTCAAGGCTAGCACGTTAAAGTGGCAGTGGGCTGGTCACGTTTGCCGTAGGACTGACGGCCGCTGGAGTTGCAAGGTCCTAGAGTGGAGACCGCGTCTCGGCAAACGGAGTGTGGGGCGCCCCCCGGCTAGGTGGAGCGACGACATCCGGAGAGTGGCTGGCATCAAATGGATGCTAACAGCCAAGGATAGGCAAAGTTGGCGCAATCTTAAAGAGGCCTATGTCCAACAGTGGATACATATGGGCTGATGATGATGATGATGATGATGAGTTGATAACAAATGAAAATTTTTATTAATTATTTATTTATCAATAATTACTTAATAAACTTTATCTAGAGTGTTTTGACAAGACTATACCGTTTGACCTTACATTATGCTCGAACCGCGCGCTCTCCGCCCTCTATCTCGAAAACGATTCAACGTATAAAAAAATTTTTATACAAAAGTTGTAGGAAATTCAGTTCTCTACAATATTGATAATAAATACAAATAGCGAAAAACCCATAGGAAATGAGATATTTGCAAAAAATATGCAAAAAATCGATTTTTGTGACCTTTGACCTCAATTTTTAATAGACGCGGACACCCTACCATATGTAGGTTTTGAGACAACTTTTAGAATACCAAAATACAAGTTTATACAAAAAATCAGCTGGGTATCTCAAATTCCGAGATTCTTACCTAATTTTGACTAAGATGACTGGACTATAGCTAACACCCTACCGGCAAAGACGAGCGAAACCGATTAGGGATATGGGTACTGCCGTACCCCTAACAGGTTAGCCCGCTACCATCTTAGACTGCATTATCACTTACCATCAGGTGAGATTACAGTCAAGGGCTAACTTGTAGTAGAATAAAAAAATGCATAGGCAAATACAACAGTATTTATATTAGCACAGTATATATAGAAGCCGGGCCGCTTCAATTTGTATACAATATTTACGAACGGGTAAAATAATTGAGTACTCCGTAATTTTACTGGCAGATTTATAAATTTTATATATCCGAGGGGCAACTCAATTCAATCTGCCGCAGAGTGGTCTAATTTACCTTTGCAAATTGTGTTTGCGAAGAAAAAGGTTATCCCCATTATTTTGACTGACTGGCATGACAAAATGAATTAAGGAAATTTCCCTGTATTTAGTTCTTCACAACGATTCCGCTACTCTTGGCAACGGACCGTATAAAAAACCTACTAGATTTTATGCAAATCACTAGCTGATGCCCGCGACTTCGTCGGCGTGGTTTGAGTTTTGTTTTATATTTTCGGGAACTCCTCAATTTTCTGGGATAAAGAGTAGCCTATGTCACTCTCCAGGTCCTCAACTATGCCCATGCCAAAAATCAATCATAGTTTGAAATGAGTAGCAAACTTAAAACTAACGGAAAATGTGTATTTTAGGTCTTTTGGACCCTCTAATTTATAAGATTAGTAAGAAATAATTTATTTTTGGCATAGGCATCATCCCTATTGGTTGAGACCGCGATAACGATCTTTCAACAATGCCGACGACAAACTAAAGACAATGAAGTACATAGCTACATACACGCTTATAGCCCACATTGTATTGTCACCACGAACAATCGTGATATCGATGCTGTAAATCGATTCTGCACATCACTAATTTCAATTCAACGATTTCAAGTTATCTTCGGGACAGTTCTAACCGAGCTTAGGGAACAGTTACCTACTCCGCATCGAACTGTTTAAACTTCCCCGTATCTTGGCCCACGTAAGTTCTGTATGTACTTAAGTTTTGATTAAAACGAACCGTACCGTGTTCGACTATCTTAATCAAACTCCATGTTGGCTGAGAGACATTACATAATAGAAACTATATAATATGGTCTAGTATACTGTATGCGGCAGAAGTAATCAGTTCCGAATATGACTTAATTTTGTACTAGCGCATTCTCGTGACTTGGCAACGGTTGCCTAGACGAGAGAAGATTTAGAATATTAAGTTTCTCCTTGAGTTGTGATTCCTTGGCTGAAGGCTCGTTTATTTTAGGGAACACTATTGTTTTTTTACAAAATTTCCTTTACGGACATTTGGAATGGGCACTTCTACCTATGGAAAAAAGTGATGAGTTACGCGCACGAAAGAAATCGGCCATGAAACGCATAATATGGTTGCGACTTGCGACCGTCAGACGTGAAATCATGATCTAAGGATGAAAACACACTACCTACGGAACAAAAATCTAGAGGACGAGAGTTCGCGTCATTATTTTACATTATATTATGGAGCACGCACGATTAAGTTTGGGTCTTGACCCAAACTTAATCATAAATATGTTTATTTCGTATAAGTAAGACATACTTACTTATACGAAAGAAATTTTGTATTTTTGTATAAGTTTAGATTTTTTTGTAGTGTACTTTTTTACTTTTACTTTTAATTTTACGCGCATAAGCTTTTTAGGGTTCCGTAGCCAAATTTGGCAAAAACGGAACCCTTATAGATTCGTCATGTCTGTCTGTCTGTCTGTCTGTCTGTCTGTCCGTCCGTATGTCACAGCCACTTTTTTCCGAAACTATAAGAACTATACTGTTGAAACTTGGTAAGTAGATGTAAATTCTGTGAACCGCATTAAGATTTTTACACAAAAATAGAAAAAAAACAATAAATTTTGGGGGTCCCCATACTTAGAACTGAAACTCAAAAATTTTTTTTTCATCAAACCCATACGTGTGGGGTATCTATGGATAGGTCTTCAAAAATGATATTGAGGTTTCTAATATCATTTTTTTCTAAACTGAATAGTTTGCGCGAGAGACACTTCCAAAGTGGTAAAATGTTGGTCCCCGCCCCCCCCCCCCCCCCGTAACTTCTAAAATAAGAGAATAATAAAACTAAAAAAAATATATGATGTACATTACCATGCAAACTTCCACCGAAAATTGGTTTGAACGAGATTTAGTAAGTAGTTTTTTTTTAATAATTTAAAACTTACTACAGGTTTGTACGGAACCCTCGGTGCGCGAGTCCGACTCGCACTTGGCCGGTTTTTTATTTATTTGTTAGTGAATGATGTGGCACCTTTGATAAATTGCTCATTTTTCAAGTGTACTAAATGTGTCTAGTTTTGAAGGTTTTTTTAATGTTGCAATTTTTGGTTGTCCAAATAAATAAATATAAAATAAATATATTATTATAAATACATACAACTATCTCATAAAATATGTCTTGTTTTGACTCCACCACCGGTTCGGAAAGTAGATTCTACTGAGAAGAGCCAGCAGGATAAAATGTGGTTCCCCTCCGATACGTACGTTTCGCGTGGACTTTTTGAGCCTGTCAGGTCTGTAGTAAGTTTCGCTCTTAGTAGAAAAAAAGGTAAGTTAATAAAACTGGAAATAACAATATTCATTAGAACTACGTACCTACTCTTAGTACTCTAGGGATTAAGTAGGCACTGTAGGTACCTATAATATTTTCTTAGTGTGCAACCCTCAATTCTTAATTAATGAGGTCTGAAAAATTGCGTTTCCCTCTTTACCGGCATTGATGGATTAGGGCACTCGAGTTAGGGTCTAACGTTCTGTTGATTTGAATTTATTACAACTCTTTATTTATGCCTTTGTCACGAGTAACAACATAGGGACTCTGAGACAGAATGCTATGCTTGGAGCTCGGCTTAGGGCGAAAAACGCACTAAAGACAGGATATGACTGAGGGTGCATTTCCACCAGAGATGCCCACCACCCACCCATATGAGCGCTTGATCAAACATCTAGCGATCTAAGGTATGAAACTCAAGTACTCCTATTGGTGGGTTTGACACACATCCGTAGCAACGTAGCACATCAATCTCTGGTGGAAAGGCAGCCTAAACGTAGGCGCAAAAATCCCGCGTCGTACATGGCAACCACGTTTCGTCTACGGAATGTTGCTACAAGATCAAAGAAAGCCGCATGATCAAGCAATGCTGCCGCTCTTAGAAGAGACCGTGCTTGATGATAGTCCCGTAATTATTCAGATTCAACAAGCAGTATTTTAAGTAGGTATAAATAAAATGCTGTACTGTAAAAAAAGTTTGTGATGTTATGTTGATTCACATCTACTAATTAAGACCAATATTTGTACGCCTAGCGGTATTAAAAATAGTGCTTCTAAAAATATGTAACTAATCATCATCATCATCATCATCCCCAACCGATAGACGTCCGCTGCTGGACATACGCCTCTTACAAGGATTTCCACACACCGCTGGGTTGCGCCGCCTGAATCCAACGGCTCCTGCGACTCGCCGATGTCGTCCGTCCAGCGAGTATAGGGGGTCTGCCAACGCTGCGCTTTCCATTGCGCAGAACTGTACCTTATACTACTTACCTATTTCAACTGATTGATAAAATGATTTTAATTTTAAAATTTTCAGATGCGCCCAATTTTTCGGATGTAAAATCCGTCATTTCGATTATTTTCGTATGTTACCCGGACCATAATAACGAATCAATTGACACCTCATTCATCTTAATTCTTAGGCTTAGTAGTTTAGGCGCTACGATGGAACATATATAAATACAAACAAACATACTATAGGCTGCCAAAATCATAACTGATTGATAAAATGATTTTAATTTTAAAATTTTCAGATGCGCCCAATTTTTCGGATGTAAAATCCGTCATTTCGATTATTTTCGTATGTTACACGGACCATAATAACGAATCAATTGACACCTCATTCATCTTAATTCTTAGGCTTAGTAGTTTAGGCGCTACGATGGAACATATATAAATACAAACAAACATACTATAGGCTGCCAAAATCATAACCCTTCTTTTGGCTTTGCCTTAATCGGGTAAAAAGGGTACTAAGTAATAGAAATTAACATTTATAAACCGGAACACCCCCACTTTGCAAATAGAGCAAAATGGACAAATGCGCTCCGTATTTCATGGGGGTTCGTTTAAGAGGAGGAAAGGGTTCCCTTTGATCCTTTTATTAGATGAATTCAGTGGTCTATTTTGTCCCTCCAAACGGTTTGACGAGAGGCGGATGCGTGTCTTCCTTATTTCACCCTCAATAACATTTTAGCATTTTATGTATCACTGACCTTTGAAATTGTTACATAAAATATTTTCCTACGGGGCAAACAGAAGTGGCATTTGATCTTAGGGATCTGTAAATAAATGGTAGAAAGGAAAATGTTCTTTACATTGGCAGGTTTACGCTTGCCTGCGCACTCCTCTTTGTATGGTCAATTGAATAAAAGGTATCTTATATTTTATTTGACGATACAAACCTACTTGCGATATAGGTATATAAAAGATCATACTTGGGATCAATTGGACCACAGAAACTTATAATTATGGTTAAACTTGTAAAAGGCTTGTAAAGTGAGATACACAAGTCAGTATTCTAACATCCTTAATTTTTTTGATTGTCAAAATCTTTTTGTACTTACTACATGATGCCTGCGACTTCGTCCGCGTGAATTCAATTAATTTTATTCCCGCGGGAACTCCTTAATTTTTCGGGATAAAAAGAAGCCTATGCCTTTCCGCGAGATGCAACCTATGACTATACCAAATTTCACCAAAATCGGGTAAAGTTATGGGCTATTAAAGCGTAGCAGACAGACAGACATACACACTTTCGCATTTATAGTATTAGTATGGATTAAGTAGAAGAACCCATCTCAAATTTTTATTTTAACTTCTAAAAACCAGGAATCGAAACGAGTCGCAACTTTTAACAGGCAGCAGTAAAAGAATAAAATATTATATTGAATTGAAATCATGCCAAGTAGAGTAAGCTCGCAGGCGCTGTAACTATAAGATAGTGTGCATAACTTTTTGCGTAAGTACTGGCTTCTTTGGCCGCCTCTTTTTTTCGTAAGCTGGTACAATTTTTAGTGATCCTTCACTAAAAATTGTACCAGCTAAATCTAGCTTTATGCTAAGGTAAATCTATGTTGTACAGTGTGTATCTTGCAATATTCACCTACTGTGGCGGATTATAGCGAATTAAATTTCATGTTCCTTCATTATCATGGACTTCCGCAAAGTAACGCCTGCTTCTATCCAGTACAATTTTTAGTTCGTATATTATGCCATGCCATAGAAAGTTGGCGGCTTTGTTAATTTTTTGGTTTAAAACACCCTTATCTGCATCAGTAGCTTAATCTAGTGGGTAGCTTATTCGGATTATATTAAGGTCCCGGGTTCGATTTCCGGTTTGGACAGCAAAATTTTATTTGTGTTTTGGCAAGTTTTAATTTGGAGTATCTCGGAGAATACGTTAAGCCAAGGGTCATGTGATTGGTCTTTCTCCGGTCGTGTCGGTTTGTAGTTCGATCAGACTATGGGACTTGGGTTTGTGCATACCAATTAGTATTTCAAAGTGTTTCCTGTAAAGAAAATTGATGCGTTGGCTGAAATTTGGCCATTACTAGAATTGGTAGTCGAACTCTATCTGAACGTTATTTAATGTTCCGTATACTAATTAGTACCTAATATAAATGATTTCCAGAATAAGTATATCTTCAAAAGGTTTTCTCTACTTTCGAAATTATTAAAAAATACCTTCGAAAGTAGATTAAAAGCTTTCATTATAACCTGAAGTGGCCTCACTTGGTAGATTAGAGAAGAACTTTGAGGCATTAAATTTAATTAGATTTTAATGGCTTTACGTAATATTTGAACGCTAATTTTGCATATTAAAATTGAATATTTTTTTTTAATTGACGAGAAATTATTATTAAATTTTATGGCGTAATTTATGGCGCCAAAATCAACATTTTAGGATCACCACAGAGTAGATTCTATTAGTTGCGAATTTTTGCCACATGCATATCATACTAAAATTATAAATGCGAAAGTGTGTTTGTTTGTTGGTTTGTCCTTCAATCACGCCGCAACAGAGCAACGGATCGACGTGATTTTTGGTATGGGTATAGTTGAGGACCTGGAGTGACATAGGCTACTTTTTATCCCGGAAATTATGGAGTTCCCACGGGAATAAAAAAAAAACTTAAACCACGCGGATAAGTTGCGGACATCAGCTAGTATTATATAAGTTTGTTTATTTTCTCTGGGCGAGGATTTTAAACATACAAAAATTCTATTGCTATTTATTTGCTACCACAAGCACATAAAACCCTCGTTTATCCCGCTATTGTAACCGAAATAAGTCGCATAAATTCCATACCAACCAGTTAGTCTACGTACTCAGGGTAAGTAGGCTTTTATTTCCCATTTCGCCTAATGGTGCTTTTTGGCAAGCACGCAGGATTTACAATGTTACACATAGCCAGCTCTGTTTTATGTATTACACAGTTTATATGAAATATTGATATTAATTTTGCTGTTTGCCCGTGATTTAGTGTGGTAGGAAACGCGGTGCATAGACCGCATTTCTTACCAGAACTTCTTAATTTCTGTAGACAACTTAATTCATAATTACAGACAAATTGACAGGTGGAAAATCAACGCTCTGGAAATGTGGTGCTGGAGACGCCTATTAAGAATAAGCTGGACAGCGCATCGAACAAACGTCTCCATACTCAAAGAGCTTAAAATAACTCAAAGGCTTTCGTCGCTTGTACAACTGCGAATCCTTAAGTTCTTTGGACATATCACTAGAAAGACTGGTACGATAGAACACCTCGTTGTACAAGGTAGAGTTGAGGGCACTCGTCCACGTGGTCGCTCCCCTACTAGGTGGACGGATTCAATCCGTTCCGCCACAAATTTATCCGTTTATCCTAATAATCCATATAAATATTATAAATGCGAAAGTTTGGATGGATGGATGTATGTATGGATGTATGTTTGTTACTCAATCACGCTCCAACGGATGAACGGATCTGATTATAGTCTGGAATAGCACATAGGCCACTTTTTATCCCGGAAAATTAAAGAGTTCCCGCGGGAACCGAAAAACCTCAATCCACGCGGACGAAGTCGCGGGCATCAGCTAGTAATTATATTTATATTAAACTATGGATCTGCGCACTACCATAGCTATAATAATAGGGATGATGTTAACTCAATCAAATCAGCAACTCTTTATCAAACTAAAAAACGCACTTTTTTATACGACTGCCTGAAAAAAGGAGTATATCTATTGTTTTCAGGGTTCATGTATGTATGTATGTATGTGAGTTTGTATATTCCACCATAACTTCTATACGCCTCAACGGATTTTGATGAATGAGGTATCGTTAGAATCCTTAGCTTATTCCGGGTCACATAGGGTAGTAAAATTAAAAAAAAAAATGATAGGGTGACCATGGTCCCGCATCAAAGACTAAAGTTGATTTTTATTTCCAAAATGAGATTAACTATATTGTCATCATCAAGAAAATGATGAGTAGATTCCAAAAATATATATCCAGTGATTCACAAAAAAATATCATTTAACTATGGCAGTCGTATTTTTAAAGTCGTACACTTAAAATTAACCGAGGATGTGAGTTTATAATTTATTTTTGACTAGCTGATGCCTGCGACTTCGTCAGCGTGGTTTAAGTTTTTTGTTATTCCCGCGGAAACTCCTTGATTTTCCGGGATAAAAAGTAGCCTATGTCACTCTCCAGGTCCTCAACTATAGCCATGCCAAAAATCACGTCGATCCGTTGCTCCGTTGCGGCGTGAATGAAGGATAAACCAACAAACAAACACACTTTCGCATTTATCATATTATAACGTTTAAACTATCGTGAGTGATATTCATTATGACTATACATAATATCCGGATAAACTCACGTGTTCTGTCGGAAAAAACACGAACAGAACACGTGAGTTTATCCGGATATAATGTATATTTATAATATTAGTATGATATAGGCATCAACCCTATTGTACTCGTAGTCAGCAGTTTAGTGTGCTCATTTTAATTACATAACGGTTAATTCGTGCCGGGCGCGCCCCTCGTTCTGCAAACTGCGGATATATGGAGAATTTATTCAAGAGGTGGTGCTACAAACTTTGGCAATTTATTATTACGAGTGTGAGCGTGTTGTGGTTGATCCTCCATTATAATATACGGGATTCGGGAATAAATAAAACTGTGTTGCGTACAATAGTAATTTTTGGAGAAATGTGCAAAGTTAAAAATTATAGTCGCGGTGCTAATTTCAATAGGTACCCAAGCCACGTACGATGATATTCCTAAATATTATAAATGCGAAAGTGTGTTTTTTGTAGGTTTATTGGTTTGTCCTTCAATCATGCTGCAAGGGAGCAACGAATTGACGTGATTTTTGGCATGGGTATAGTTGAGGACCTAGAGAGTGACAGAGGCTACTTTTTATCCCGGAAAATTAGGGAGTTCCCACGGGAATCAGAAAAATCAAACCTTATTCTTATAAATAGTAAAACACCTAAAAGACATGTTGAGCATATTTATAAGATATTCGGATTGGTTTCTATAAACAAATTACATATTAAAATATACCTAATTCTCTGCAAATTATAACAGGCACGAACCAGCACCTCCAGCTGACTTCAATTACAACTTCCTTACCAATACTTTTTTTTAATTTACTCTATTTAAAAATGTGCAATTGAAGCAATTTTGAAATTATGCTACCTACCTAGTCGTAGCATGGACTTTAAATAAAATTGATCTCCTAAAATGACACAATTGAAATTAATAAAAACATCTTTACTTAATTATTTATTTTAAGCAACAGCTAATGGTGGACAGACGAACGCGAATGGTTTTTTTCTACTACAAATTAACCCTTGACTATTATCACCTGATGGTAAGTGATGATGCAGTCTAAGATGGTAGCGGGCTAACTTGTTAGGGGCATGGCAGTTATATTAAACCCATACCCCTAATCGGTTTCGTCCTTTTTGTAAGACTTTTTTGGTACGGTACCCAGAAAACACGCAAATGTAAATATCTCTGCCATATATTAGCATTTTTACTCGCCCCTTTATTATTTAAATGCTATGGTCATCCGGTAGATATTGCTGTGATATTGACCGAATAAATGAGGAATTTATTCAAGTGGAGGTGCAACAATGGTAGTATTATTATGTCCTTTAAAACGGACAAAATAAAGAGTATCTAGTACAAGTATATAATCCATACTAATATTATATTCCATACTTCCATACTTAATATTATAAATGCGAAAGTGTGTCTGTCTGTCTGTCTGCTACGCTTTCACGGCCCATCTTTTCAACCGATGTTGATGAAATTTGGTATAGAGGCAGGTAGTATCCCGGGGAAGGACATAGGCTACTTTTTATCCCGGAAAATTAGGGAGTTCCCGCGGGAATTAAAAAAAAAACTTAATCCACGCGGACGAAGTCGCGGGCATCGTCTAGTACCTTAATATCCTTGACCCAACCGTGAGTTAACCAACCTTGAGGTAGTCAAATATTTTAATAAGTTTGTATATTTTTAGAAAATTCTCATTTCTTTCTTACATTACAGTACATACTTAATTAATTAGACTATTAAAATGTTTAAAATTACTAGTTCATATAATGAAAATGCGAAATGTTTCTAAGGACCTAATATAGTATACTGTGACATCATCCACATGAGATGTTTTCTACATAAGTACATTTTGTAGAAAAGATCTCGTGTCGATCATGGATGTGTTGATAGCTCCTATAGAGACGTGGCGTGAATGAATCGGATACGTATTCAAGTAGGAACCAAGTACAAACTTTCGTTATTTATTTTTTCGAGTGTAGTAAGTAGTAGTAAAGTTGGTAAGTTTGATTTTTCCATGATGCACTCGTATTTATTATGCATAATATCATATGTATTTCTAAATTTCGTTATTGGCATTTAGTCCAAGTTGTTGACTAAGTAGGTAGGAAAAAGTTAAGGCCGAGCGTGAAAACGAGGCGCTTCTATTCTACCACGCGAGCAGACAATGCAAGCACGCTTACTATCACACTAATATTATAAATGCCAAAGTGTATTTGTTTGTTGGTTTGTCCTTCAATCACGCCGCAACGGAGCAACGGATCGACGTGATTTATGGCATGGGTAATGGGTATAATTGAGGACCTGGAGTGACATAGGCTACTTTTTATCCCGGAAAATTAGGGAGTTCTCGTGGGAATAAAAAAAAACGTAAACCACGCGGATGAAGCCGCGGGCATCAGCTAGTCATAATAATGCGTCTCGGCGCCACTCCTCTCCGGGGGCCTTGCGAATTGCACATATGACAATAAAATCACAGAATATGATAAGATGCAGACGCAAGCGGGATAAATTGGAAGGGGTATGTCAACCCCTTCTAGGTGACATAGTAGGTACCAGAACGCTCAATCGCTCCGAGGCAAGTACTTGATGTTAACGTACAGCGAAGTAGATGATACTCACGACTTTAGATCACGTGGATTTAGATATCAAATTCCCAGAAGCCTGGTTTTTGGATATAAAAGTAGCCGTATATCAAATTTCGTTACAATCTGCTCGACAAATATGCAATGAAATACATAATATAGGCGTTCTTTCGAATTTATAACATTAACTGGTATAGATTTTCCAACAAAGATTACAAAACTTCATAAAAACCGCAAGAAACTCAGAGAAAACGGACAAACCGAATGCAAATAACTCAGCTAATTAGCAATTTTGTTCGCCATGAATTTCATTAAACAATGGTTTATACGAGTTTGCATTTCGCTCTCGCTTGATAAATAGCGAGCACTGAGAAACTGAGAGAAAGTTCTAGACTTTCTCATTGAATAAATATTTAAAGAAACAAACAATAATTCAATTTAAATAATGAAATCCACGTTATTAGCATCAAAGGGTAGCCTATCAGTTGAGTCCAATGCCGCAGAATTTAAATAGAGCTAATGCTTTTGATTTAAGCAGCCTTTTAGAGCAATACGACCCTCTGTATATTTTGGAATATAATTAGTGACTAAATAAATTATTATACTAATATTGGATAGAAACATGGAATTCCGCAAAGTAACGCCACTTTGCGGAAGTCCATGATAAGATAAGTCGATACTAAGTTAAGAAGATTCAGGGTCACTCAGCGGACAAT
The DNA here is from genome assembly GCA_917051295.2 of Erebia ligea. Classification (NCBI taxonomy): domain Eukaryota; kingdom Metazoa; phylum Arthropoda; class Insecta; order Lepidoptera; family Nymphalidae; genus Erebia; species Erebia ligea. The sequence continues at coordinate 12,260,047 of OU785236.1, forward strand.
AAAGAGGGAGTATCCTTATGTAAGGTAATCAAATCAGAAATGAGAAGGTCAGACATGAAAAGATGAGACGTTTACTCTAGTAACCGATATTTTATAGCTCAAAGATTCGATAAGCTGAAGTGGCTGGGCAGTGGGCACATAATTCGAAGAACCAATTAAACCAAATTTTCCAAACATTTTGCTCTGTTGCGGCGTGATTGAAGGATAAATCAACAAACAAGCGCACTTTCGCATTCATAATATTTTGTTAATGGAAAATGAAGCAATGTTTATTTCGAAAAGTTATACCTACTCGTACTTATAGTTATAGCGGTCTAACCGCAGCGAGAGGAGAACTTTAATTTATTCACTCTCACAACTTGAATGGAATGAATAAACCGGATATTAAATATTATTATGGAACTTGGTTGTACCGAAAATGCATTGAAGTTTATGCTTGAACCAGTTTTCAACAGCGTAGCAGGCAGACATGTACACACTTTCGCATAATTATTATAATATTACTTAATACGTACCTACTGAGGACGATAACTAACGCACCATGGTGCACACGCAACACTGAAATCCACCAGTATCTGGAACTACCAACAGTCGAAGAAGAAATAAAGAAATACTCCATAAAGCCCAAAGATCGGCTCACCAAGCATCCAAATGTAGGTACTTGCCAATTCATTTCTAACGCGCGGCCCCAAGAATCAAGAGATTAAAACGAGCTAACATGCTCGATATACTGAGCTTACGGCTGCAAGGGTTTTCAACAGCCAACTTCGTGGAACGCATCCGATTAAAGTCTCACGACTAATTGCGGGTTTATTTTTTTATTTTTAACATTAGTATCTAGGTATGGATTTAAAATACTTTGTGTTAGCATGGATTCATAGCTCCGCCAGTTACACTAATGCTATTTAAATCTATCCATCCATTACTATAGAGTATAGAGTTTGAGATATGGTATTTAGAACTGTAAGCACCCTACAGGGACTGACAAGGGACTATAATTTACGATGTCATAACTTCCTAACCGATACAATACTACGGAGTCCGTTCTGCGTATATGTCCCTACACAATTCTACACCTAGAAACATTATTCACGTGCTTATATAAACCTGAATTTGAATTGTAGCTAACTGTCGTGTTAGCTAAGTATTCGTATACATTTTATGTTACGACTAGCTGATGCCCGTGACTTCGTCTGCGTGGTTTGAGGTTTTTGAGGTTTTTGGGTTCCCGCGGGTACTCTTTAATTTTCCGGGTTAAAAAGTAGCCTATGTGTTGTTCCAGTCTTTAATTTATCTCTGTGCCAAATTTCATCCAGATCCATTCAGCCGTTCTATAAGCGTGATTGAGTAACAAACACCCATCCATCCATCCATTCAAACTTTCGCATTTATAATATTAGTATAGATATAGATATCTAATAAAGTGACTAAAGCTGATGGTTTATACCTCTACAAAATACCTCTTAAAAATTCCTATGGGTTCCTTCACAATAAATCCAATATAGACTCTCTGATAATAGAAGCATATTATAGACTACATGATGCATACTTGATTACTTATTTTAGACTTTTGAAAATTCTGTGAGAAGTAGGAACTCTTTGATTTTCCGGGATATATAATTATCCTTCCCCAGAACCTATCTATACCAAATTTCGTTAAAATCTGTTGAAAAGTTGGGTTGTGAAAACGTAGCACGTAGACAGGCAAACACACTTTCACATTTGTCATATAAGAATGGATATACTCGTAAAAGTATCGATCATACTTACTGTCGGAAGATATCTAATAACTTTCAATATGAATAATAGCAAAATATTAATATAACAAAAAGGTAGGTAATTAAGATAAAATATCGTCCGATTTATCCATCCATTAGTCTCTGATACCCGAAAATCTCTGAGGTATTCATTAACAGGAGCTTTGATTAATCCGACCAAATGTTGCCGATCGGGCCAGAGAGGTGTAATTTTACTAGATGAGCGAATCCTGTACGTTAGGATATTGTACTCGATTTTGGAAGAGCATTTTTGTTACTCGGCAGCTGGCTCTCTATAATCTATACTATATACTATTATAAGTATTATAAATGCTAATGAAAATGTATATTTTTCTTTCCGTCTGTCTATCTGTCTTTCTGTCTGCTACGTGTTCATGGTCCTGTTCAACTGATTTTAACGAAATGTACTGAGACAGGTGGTAAACCCGGGAAAGAATATAGACCACTTTATCCCGGAAAATCATAGAATTTCCACGGATCTTTCAAAGATCTATTCACGCGGATGAAGTTCAACGTCATCACGTTTACTACGATTTCCTTTAAATTTTTTTAGTTTTTAGTTCGTTTATCGTTTTTAAATTGATGTTTAGGGAAGAAGTATGATATTAATTACCATACTTTGTAATCTATACCCATTGTATAACTCATATAAGTGTATACCAACGGCTAGCCCCGTATTTCTGAACGTAGTTGCGCGTAAGTTATTTTGTTACGAGCGTCTTACTATATTCTCGCAATTACTACTCCACCGTTCTATTCTTTCCGATAATATACGTAGGAGTCAATTTCGTATACACTGAAAACAATTGTATGATGTACGTCTAACTCGATCCGAGGCCATTTCGGGGCATTCTTTTCGATCGGAACAACATTAGTTTCCATTCTCAAAGGTGTCCACGTAAATCGGCAATTTTTATTCGAAACGAGCCACGTCTTGTTATCCGTTTCATGTGTTACATTTTATTGCATCGATCTGTGCATCACAATGGAAATAGGAAATAGATATAGGTTTATTGTGACCATGACGCCTGGGAAGAGTATTTTAGCATTTCCAGTTAGTTTATAAGTTTTATGTATATAGGAAGTAGTTACTATTAGGTATTTTATTTTATTGTATTATTTTAAATTAATTATTTTATAACTGTATTGTGTGTATTGTGTACTGGGCCCTTTTGCCTTTAATAAAAACATTTATTACTGGTTTATATAAGTAGGTAGTTAGTATATTCTGTGTTCAAGCCATTATACGTCATGTTGGACGATGTTCATACTTGACGGTGTACAATTGAAAAAAAAACCGGCCAAGTGCGAGTCGGACTCGCGCACCGAGGGTTCCGTACAAACCTGTAGTAAGTTTTAAATTATTAAAAAAAAACTACTTACTAGATCTCGTTCAAACCAATTTTCGGTGGAAGTTTGCATGGTAATGTACATCATGTATTTTTTTTAGTTTTATTATTCTCTTATTTTAGAAGTTACAGGGGGGGGACACACATTTTACCACTTTGGAAGTGTCTCTCGCGCAAACTATTCAGTTTAGAAAAAAATGATATTACAAACCTCAATATCATTTTTGAAGACCTATCCATAGATACCCCACACGTATGGGTTTGATGAAAAAAAAATTTTTGAGTTTCAGTTCTAAGTATGGGGACCCCCAAAATGTATTGTTTTTTTTCTATTTTTGTGTAAAAATCTTAATGCGGTTCACAGAATACATCTACTTACCAAGTTTCAACAGTATAGTTCTTATAGTTTCGGAAAAAAGTGGCTGTGACATACGGACGGACAGACAGACAGACAGACAGACAGACAGACAGACAGACAGACAGACAGACATGACGAATCTATAAGGGTTCCGTTTTTGCCAAATTTGGCTACGGAACCCTAAAAACTAGAAGTTTAATTCGCTACAATCCGCCACAGAAGGTAAATCTATGTGGTACAGTGCGTATCTTGAACTGGCAGACCGCGATATTCTCCACACCACATAAATCTTCCAAAATAACCTCAACGTACGTTTCACTCCGACACCGGAGCATACGCACAGTCGAAATCCCTTATTACGACTGTGCGTATGGGAGCAATTAGAAATAATTAAACACAATAATAAAGGATTTGAGCTGCTGAATGAACAAATAAACTTATCAAATTCACCTTTACTCAATTTACATAGTAGTAGAGGGGATGGGGCGGGGCTATAGTTTGACTCATGCTAAAATAGGTATAAAAGACAGATTTTGCGACAAAATCGTCACTTCACAATCGTGCATTGTAGAGTAAACATCTCCTGAAGATGCTCCAATATTTGACGGTGTACAAGTCAGCCCTTGACTGCAACTAACATGGATAATAAGTGAAATGATGCAGTTTGGGATAGTAGCGGGCTATCCAGTTAGGGGTATGGCAATCATATTAAACTCATATCCCTAATCGGTTTCTACACGTCATCGTACCGGAATCTCTTACGTGTTTGCCGGTAGATATGGTAGTAACAAGCCACGGGTGAAGCTTGAAGGGAAGCTTCACCCGTGGCTTGTTAGACCAGACTAGAGAAAGTTCAGAAATATTAAGAGGATCGTCTAGTGACGAAACGCGACGCGAGTAGGTATTTTCAATAATGCTATCTGTTTCACAACACTTCGCTGCCTTCTCCGTATCGTGCGATAGAGAGGGTTGCAAGTCCAGTAGGCATATTATGCCTACATTTTATTCTTTAAATATTGTTTCGGGTGATAACGTTTTTACCCCCCCAAACGTTTACGAAATTAGACAATTTTGGTCTCATTAGATTCAGTACACCTTAATCTAGGCTCGTACGTTTTGTTGTTTTAGTATTTTAGTTTAGTTAAATTTAAAAAAATTAAAATACTTGGGGAAGTTTTTAGGTCAAAAATATGGATATTTAGACGCTAATAACTTTTGACATAAGCAATATTTCTTTAAAATTAAAACGTACGAGCATAGTTCTTCATGGTATCTGCAATATTTCTAAAAATTATGAAAATTGGACAACATTTACGGGAAGAAAAACGTTATCGCTTTTTGTATGAAAATTTACCACTAGACGATCCTCTTAAATTCCGAAATTACTACAGCGCTCATAACTGCGCCAGGGAGGTTTTTTGTGGGAGACATTACAACTTGCCTGTAACTATTCTTATACGAAACTTGTCTCTGTATCTGTCAAGGGAATTTAATAATTTTAAAATGGAGTTTCTACACTGCATTCAGCAGAGGCATGTTCAGTTTTCTCAGAATCATCGCAAAGTTAACATTTTCGTGTCATGAATTTCTGCGCACATGCAGTAGTTGGTATCAAGTAATATTACAGCTTTCGAGGTGAACTAACAACTTGCCTCGAACTGTGAGCAATGTACGGTTGTAAAGTTTATAATGTTAGATTGAGAGCGTTTCAAACATTTCAACCAACCATTTCAAACATTATTTCAAACATTTTCAATCTAAAACTTGATCACTCAATTAAATAAATTAACAATTTGTGTCGAACTGTGAGCAATATACGGTTGTAAAGTTAATAATGTTAGATTGAGAGCGTTTCACTGCCTCGTTGGTCTAGACTCTAGTGGTTATCATGTTCGACTGCGGCTGACGAGGTCCCGGGTTCGAGTCCCGGGTCGCGCCATAATTAGGTAAGTGTTGGGTTTTTCTGATTAGAAATTCTCAGTACTAGCCCGGAGTTAGGAAGTTGGCGGTGTTTCACCCCCGTGCCTCGAAGAGCACGTTAAGCCGTCGGTCCCGGTTATTAACACTTACATGATAATAGTCGTTAAATCCAAGCTCCAATGCGGGTTGGCGACCCGCATTGGAGCAGCGTGGTCTAAGCTCTAATTCCCTCTCTCCTATGAGAGTGGAGTGGTGGAGAGCGTTTTAAACCTTTCAACCTGCAACCACTTCAAACATTACTTTCAATCTAAAGCTTGATCACCCACGTAGATAAATTCTCGGCGAACAATCTTACCAATACTAATATTATTAAAGGGAAAAAAAATCTGTGTACCCCTTAAGTTTTAACGGCTTGAAAAAATACCGATTCTGAAAAATAAAACTTGAAAAGGTAGGTACCATTTTTCCCGATAAATAAGCTATTTTTATCCAGGAAAACCATCACTAGACTTTTAAAAACCTCAACCCAAGCGCATGAACTTACGGCCCACTCATCATTTAAAGACGTAAGATATTAACTATAGACGATTCTTTTTTTTTTTTATCAGTTTAGGAAGTGTTGCGTAAGACGGATTGATCGTGGCCAAAATCATACCTAATATTATAAATGCGAAAATGTGTTGGTTTGTCCTTCAATCACCCTGCAACAGTGGAACGGATCGACGTGATTTTTACGTGGGTATAGTTGAGTACCTGGAGAGAGACATATGCTACTTTTTATCTCGGAAAATCCCGTTCCCGTGGAAATTAAAACACTTAAAATCCACTCCAACGAAGTCACGGGCATCAGCTAGTTTTAAAATAAATTTCAAATGCTTACATCTGATTTTTCCCGCGACTTCTTCCGCGTGGATTGAGGTCTTTTGGTTCCCGCGGGATCTCTTTAATTTTCCGAGATAAAAAGTAGCCTATTTATTTATTTATTTATTCTGTACAGAATACAAATTAAAACTAAACTTAAATATAGAAAGGACGTGTACAAGGACATATTATCGTTACAAATGTGGATTTCTTCCAGATGCCTTTTATAATTGTAACACCTTTTGTACCTACTGTATTCACAAATAAATAAATGAAATGAAATGAAATGAAATGAAATGAAATGAAATGAAATGAAATGCCCTAGGTGTGAGAACAATTGATGTCTAGAGCTGATGCATAGCAGGTACAGAAACGACAAGAGACTATATACAAAACTAAATAATATACATCAAAATAAAAAAGTAGCCTATGTGTTATTCCAGACTATAATCTGTCTCTGTACCAAATTTTATCAAGATCCGTTTGCCGTTCTGGCGTGACTGCGTAACAAACATCCATCCATCCATCCATCCACCCAAACTTTCGCATTTATAATATTAGTACCTACCTAATACCTATAGATAGATGTTCAAACATAAACAAAATATAATAAGTATCACCGGTAGCTTATTAAAACAAAAACGCTGCCCGAATGAAAATTTACAATTCAAAGAGCAATTTTGCTTTTGCAATATTATTCAGTTAATTAATGACATCCAATTTACAAGTTTATATTAAAAATCATGTCTGTTATGATTTTTGTAGTTGAAAATATTTTATTATAATAAAGACTAGCTGATGCCCGCGACTTCGTCAGCTTGCTTGGATTAAGGTTTTTCGGTTCCCGCGAAAACTCTTTGAATTTCGGGATAAAAAGTAGCCTATGTGTTATTCCAGACTATAATCCATCTATGTGCCAAATTTCATCCAGATCCGTTCAGCCGTCCTGACGAGGTTGAGTTACCATCCATCAAAACTTTCTTAATGTATAATACCTATTAGTACCTATTATTTGACCGAGACGTGAACAAAAGAATGAATGCGGGATGGATGAAATGGCGACAGGTCTCGGGTGTAATATGCGACCCACGAATGCCTCTTAAACTAAAAGGGAAAATCTATAAGGCAGTCGTTAGACCTGTCGCATTGTATGGTTCAGAATGTTGGGCGGTGAAAGGGATGGATGAAAGAAAAGTACATGCGACCGAAATGCGAATGTTGAGATGGATGTGTGGTGTGACTAGAATGGATAAGATTAGGAATGAATATATAAGGGGAAGTTTGAAAGTAGCGCCAGTGATAGAAAAGATGAGGAGTAATAGGCTAGCATGGTACGGGCATGTTATGCGGAGGGAAGAAAGGCATATTACGCGAAGAATGATAGATATGCATGTGGAAGGAAAAAAGAGTAGAGGGAGACCAAAGAAAAGATGGATGGATTGTGTGAAAGAAGATATGCGTATAAAAGGGGTGAATGATAGGTTGACGAATAACAGAAGTGAGTGGAAGAGGAAAACATGTTGTGCCGACCCCACATAGCGTGGGACAAGGGCAAGAAGAAGAAGAAGAAGAAGTACCTACCTAAGATTCTCAAACTCATATACTCTCGTATACATCGATCTCGTATTCCTAGAATTTTAATGTCATAAGAACGCGTAGCAATCTCAACATACTAAGTTTTGGAGAACCTCCTGGCGCAGTGGTGACTTATTATTTTTTTTTACTCATATCCTTATTAATTTAAAAAAAAATAGCGATTTTTACAGCAAAAAAATAGGGTTATTTTGTTACGTATCCTGAAAAGCTCTTTCAAGTTTTTAAAGTCTCCTGATACCTTAACCCGGCTGAGTTTGCTGTACGCTCTATACTTAGACCATGGCGAGATGGAAGACCTCGTAGCTTAAGATAGCGTTAATAAGTATCAAGACCATCAAGTCTTATGCTGAGATCTAAAGAGCGTACTTCGACTTGGCTCAGACTTTGCTCAGAGTTAAAACGAGATGGACTTGTGTCTAAAATCTGTCTCGTTTTAAGTCTAAGCAAAGTCAAAGTTCGCTCTATAGATCTCACTTCACTCTAACTTCGCACTTAAACTCTATATTATTGACGTTCAAAAAGTGTAGTGTACCATACTATTTTTTTTTTTTTTTTAATTTCAATTTTATTATTTAAAAAGTTTACACAAACCACACAAATATAATACACTCATTAGAAACTAACTAAGATCATGTAAATAAGAGTAATAAAATAACATAAAAATAAAATGAAAGTTAGACTTGCATAATAATTTGGCCATTTGCGTGGGTGGTAGGTCTGACTCCTAACTAGTTGCCTGTATTTAGGATGTCATTCCCGATTCCCGCGGAGCTTAGGGCTTTGCAAGTTATACAACCTGTTTTGTAATATTATACACTAACACTATTAAATCCTTTCATTCTGACAAAAACTCCAATTAAAAACAATGCAAAAACACCAAATAATTTGTGTGCCTACCCACTATAATTGGAGCGGTCAGTAAACGGCGCGTAAACATGAAGTACTATGAATTAAGTATACATATTCTGTATAGGTAGGCACTCTGATACTTCGCGGTAAACTTACAAACGTTAATAGAAAATGAAGTTTATTTTATATAACATTACCTAAGTGAAGAAGAAGAGCTCATTTGCATACAAATAAGGGAGTAAAACTTCCCTTATTATGTTTAAGTCTATTAACTATTAAAGACGGAATTGCCATCATCAGAGCAGACATATTATGTCTAGTAAAAGCTTAGAGCCTATTATTATTAAACGTTAACGATGCTGTCAACACTGGGGCCTTACAAAACTCAAGTCTAAACAAAAAATTGTACTTTATAGGGGATATTCGACCATTCCGTAGTCAACAAGGAACGCTTATAGTTACGCCATGTCCCTCCCATATTATGTCCGTCCGCGGCTTATATCAGAGGCTGTAAGATCTAGAAAGCTGTAATTGGGCACATGTATACATACTCGTACCTATTAATCACGCAAGCAAATAGTAAAATAAAATTTTTAAAATACATACTGTTTTTAGGGTACCTAACTCCTACACGAAAAGTGGGTATGTATTTTTTTCTCGTCTATCCCGTGGTGTACCTATGGGATATACGATATAGGATAGATCATAGTATCTAACGTTAGATAATTAGGTTGTTCAAAAAAATTGTGGGGGTATAGGAAAACCATATTTCGAGTCAGGGATTCGTTTTCAAGTCAAGTGTCCAGAAGCCTCCCTTTTGTACCTAAGTCGTTTAAAAATAACTATATACTTTCAAAATAGAAAATACCAAGTTCAGGTATAAACTCAACTCTAGTCTGTCTGTTAGCACTGGCCCTCAGACCATAATACCCCACTGATCAAACCTCTTATCCCAGCTTAATACTCTAATCCACTTAATTATATTTCAAATACAATCGCGGATTGCAATAAGATCCATAGCACAAAGACGATTGTCAATATTGATTCACCGCGGAAGATGATTTATGTTCGCACTAATGGCTTTTTGATTAGCATCCGTATATAATTTGATTAAGAGCTTTAATCTGTGGGTTGCAGCTGGGCTTATAACTCTCAAACAAAGGCTTTTAATGATGAAATATTAAAACCAGGCTAGGCTTCGTTTAAACTTAGATATCCTTGACGACGAGGAAACTAAACTGAGTTTATTATTTCTAACTAGATGATGGCCGCGACTTCGTCCGCGTGGATTAAGTTTTTTGATTCCCGCGGGAACTCTTGCATTGTCCGGGATAATAGCCTATGGCCTTCCCCAGGATACAATCTATCCCTGTACTTACCAAATTTCATCGAAATCGGTTGAACAGATGGGCCGTGAAAGCGTAGCAGACAGACAGACAGACAGACAAACTTTCGCATTTATAATATTAGTATGGAAGTATGGATAATATTAGTATGTAGTAGATTACCTGCGGTGAATTGAACCTCCGACATAATTATTATAAGACCACGGCGCCCACTACTGCGCGAGGGAGATCGCTAAAATAAGTCCATAAAAAAACTTACTCTGAATTTTAGCTCTCCGATCAAGTCCATTGGAAGTAGAATCTATGCCTCCACAGATGATCTCATTAGCTACAATAACTACAAGCAATTCGATAAACTGCAATTAAGGGCCTATGCACACGGTGTATTTCATACGTGCAGACAACGCGCGTTTCACGAACGTGCGGTGTTTGCGTATTCAGTTGTAGCATTTCAGCAGATTGAGCATTTGTATGGACACAAACACACCCATAATAGTCTAGGCAATGGGGCGGTTCGTTGTATGGAGACCCCGCATTAAATCCTCAGACGTTGAAACTTGGAAGGGTTGTAGTATGGTATAAACCAAAACTTATACAAAATATCCAAAAAAAACCATGCGGAAGTTAGGTATTTATACGTGAAACATAATATTTATGACTAAATATTTTCTAGATTTCTTTTGAATGATAGTAAGTATACTTACACTCAAAACCGAAATATCAAACGAAATAATCATGCAGAACATCGATATTTAAACAGTTTTTATTATCAAACCTAAACTGCGTTTACGCGATACTGTACCTTCCTGTACCCTGCTGTACTGCATAAAAACCTTATTTCCTTTCTGATTTTTAATTGGATATTAATAAAATTATAATATACGTTTAACTCATGATACTTTATCATGCTGTAAAGTTTCGTCACCTGAGGAGTTATTGTTGGGGTCCACTAGCTTTATTGCCAAGACTATAACGCGCATTGGACAGCGCGTCTGTATGGCGTTGTACGTCGTACGCGCGTTTTAATGGCCTCACAACATTCTTTAGTTCGTAAGTACATAAATGGGACGACGCGAACGTCCACCGCGCGTCTATCGACGTGTCTCCGCGTTTGTATCGATAAAAATGCGCGTCTGAATTTGTGGACGTGCAGACGTTTATGACTGCGACCGACGTGCGTAAGGTTTGCGTTAGAATCGCGTTTGTATAGCATCACCTGCGCGTAAAAAATACGCCGTGTGATGAGGCTCTTAGACTCATCAGCCTTTCGGCAAATCCTGCAAAAGGATAATTGACGATGACCGAGCACTCAAAGCGACCTGGAGATAAACTTTAATGAGAGAACGCCACAAGATTTTAATTTTCCCCTGTAGCAAAACTTAATTGGAAGCCTGGATGTCCCTTTATTATTCTTAGGGCACTTTTCCATTGACTTTCGCACGACACGATTATCGGTCACGATACATTATACTAAGCAAACGACTTTTCGTTTGTATGTGTTTTCAAAAATCACCGTCGTCATGATGAAAATTCGTTCACAAAATGTGTGTTATTCTGTATGCCGTTATTGCATTTTGTATAACAGCTTAGTATAGGAATCCATACCTACTAAAATAATTAATAAATTCATCTTTATTTGAGATTACTTGAACAAAAATTAAGTTTAACAAGATTCTAAAAAAAATATATGTTTTATGTTATTTTTTATTTTACTATAATTTATATGTATTATTAAAACGAAAGTCTACCTGTTACCTTTTCACGGCCCATCCGTTTACCCGTTCCGAAGACAGACTGCTACTTTTTCCTTGAAAATCAAAGAGTTCCTAAGGAATTTTAAAAAAACTTCAATCCACGTGGATGAAATCGTGGATATGGTCTAGTAAAATACTCGGAATCATTATCACAGATTAGGTATTAGTTACTACGTATTTCATTACCTCAATTTGTCGTGTCGTATGATGAAGCATGGCAAAACGACCTTATCGGATAAGCTTTCAATTTTAATTCACGCTCATTCGGAGCGGTCATTTGTTAAATGGACAGTAATAATTAATTGGAAGGCTAGTCAATGTCGATGGTCCATCAACTGGTCATATTTCAGTTTGGTCTGAAAATCATATTGCACGACTTCATACTTTGTGTATTTTAAGCATTTATTCTGCTTCTCTTTATAACTCTGTGATTCACACCACATTCACACAGACCGTATTCTAGCGTTCATTATCAAAGGTCGAATAATTGGTAATTTTATTCTGTCAACGCATTTTTAACGCATGTTCGAGCAAACGTGTGGACGATAGTGTAAACCTTACGTAGAAGATCGAACCTAAGTATATGGTTGAAACTCTGAAGAGGCTCTCTATTTATTATTTTGTGCAAGATGCTTTGACTGCAATAAAATCTTATGAAAAGCAATTATGAGATCTTTGTTGGGAAGTTCAATACTCAATTCATTTATTCCATGTAGGACATACAAGATGACTCTGTTACGTCATGTTTTGACTCTACCGCCGGCTCGGAAAGAAGATTCTACTGAGAAGGACCGGCAAAAAACTCAGCAGTTGCTCTTTTTTAACAACAAAATATAACATTAAGTAGGTATACAATATACATATTTCTTGCCTAGAAAATGACTTTTCATTTCTCTACTAATAAGGTTTTCCACACTTTAGCAACAGAACCGTTTAAAATCGTAAGTAGTGGTTGACGTATGAATAATAGCGTCTGTATCTCCCAGCGAAAACTGCAATCGGACATTTTCAATAGATGCTACAAAAGGGCCGTATTCTTACAGAACAAGAAGAAAACTTCACTAAATTTACATCTGGGCTTCTATCAGTACGTATTTCACCTATTTGATCTTACAACACATTATGATTTTCCACCCCATTTCTACCACCTTTTCTCATATTTCTATTACCATATTACGCGCAGCTACAGGTAATATTTTAAAAGAAAAGCCGTAAAGGCGGAAATTCACCCTTTTTAGGGATATTATGAAAAAAGGGCAAGCGCACACGTAATGGGACCGTACACCCTACGTGCTACGTTAATATTTACGAATCGTATTTTGCCAAAAAGAATTAAAATTTTGCGTGAAATGAAATCCTGACTCAGGTGGCTTGCTTTGGATTAAATGGAATTAAGAGATAATACATGTGTTTTATTTATTAGATACTTCATGATCTCCTAGGTGCAAAATTATTTGGTTTCCCAGTAGGTAACAGCTTGAAAGCCCAAGGAACAAGAAGCTTAGGTAATTCGTTCTTGTAGTGGAATAAAAAAAAACCTCCAAAGCAAGACAAATCTACGTGGCACAACGTGTAGCTTGCACGTGTATCTTGCGATATTCACCGCCCAATACGCCAGTAATTCTCACCGCCACAACACCACACCACACCACACCACACAAATCTTCCAAAATACTCTCAACGTACTTTTTACTCCGGCACCGGAGCATTCATATGTTGACTCGGCCTAGAAAAAAAAGTGTGTGCGTGCAATTCACACACGGCAGAAGTGAAACTTCAGAAAAGTAGCTTACGAGATAATGAGATAAATGTAACTTGTATTTTATCTCATTCTCTCGCAAGCTAAATACTAAATTATGAATAATATGTTTGCCTCTTTTTGGTGTCGCTTTTTCGCTTCACTTTTCGTTTTATCAACCAGAGGCGCATTAAAATATAACATAAAAAGCAATTAACAAATCAGACTTTCTACTGCTACATTTAAACAATCAAACATAAAATTACAAAAATCGAACGCTTTGTATATACCAAGTATATATACGTTCGTCCGGTGGCGCCACTTGTACCGTGGCGACAACTTCAGTTTCATCGAATTTTCAAATCAAAACGATTCTAAAGAAGTTTCACTTCAATTACATAAGCTATTTTTTTATCCCTGAAAATCAAAGAGTCTCCACGGCAGTTGTAAAACCCTCAATCCAAGCGGACCAAGTTGCGGGCTCAGCTAGATATCTTACCTACATGTTTCCTGAGGATGCTTTTATATTCTGAGACTCCAAAGCCGTGGCATTCTGTGCATATAAATAGCTATCATCCGTCTTGTAGCGGACCGCGGCCATTGGCGCAGTGTTCTCGATAGAAGCGTCATTTGTTTCTATTTCAAAGGGGTTCGCGTAAATGAGAACGAGCCGTAGCTCGTTCTCATTTACGCAAACGCTACCACGTTATCTGTGGACGTATCCACAGATAACGTGGCTACGTCTTTAACTGCCTCACGTAATGTCTTGTTTTATGGTGTTTTTAAAGGAAACAATTTATTTTATGAGATTGATTATCTATCTATCATCCGTCATCGACCCAAGTAAAATTGGAACTATTCCTCATTCTGGAACTTGGTACGATATTGAGTCTTAATTCCGGAATTCTGGAACCAGTTTTGATAATTCCGGAATTTTTCTCCATCCATCACCGGCCCACTGCTGAGTACAAGTCTCTCAGAATGAGAGGGTTTTCGGCTATACTCCAAGTTGGCCAAGCGCGGATTGACAGCCTTTTCACACATTTGAGAATATTATGAAGAACTCTCAGGCATGGTAGCCTCATGACGTTTTTCAAAACCATTACAACATGCACAAGGACAACTTATCTCTTGAAGAGATTTCATCCAGATACCCCAGATACTTCTGAAAATTTAGAGTCCTGGGATCGAACCCTGAACCCCCGATTAGGAAGCCGCGGCTTTAAACACTATAGGCTATCACTCCCGTCTATCTATTAATATACATCAGTATCATATTTTCATTTTAAGTTAGCCCTTGACTGCGGTCTTACCTGGTGGTAAGTGATGCTAATCGTGCAGTCTAAAATTTGTGGTAGTCAAGATTACCATGAAAAATCCCGCTGAAAATAACTTGAATTTATTGGTTTGAACGGTATAAAAATGCCACAAACGGACACTAATATGATACTTTATGTATTCGAAATCGAAACACTAAATTTCAATTGTATCTATTTTCCAAGGCGCTGGCGTAAATCGGTTATTTCATTCGAAACGATCGGGAACTGTTACCTACATGTCTCTGGAAACTTCTGAAAAGATATGGTCTGGACGAAACAACTTCATAAGACGCGACTGGGCTACTACCATCGCTTATAGCCGTATTGTTTTAATATTGTTGACGTTCGTGTTTCAGAATTAGGATCCTTATTTTAGGGACATCAAGGTACGTGATGTAAAACTGTTATTTTGAAATAATAATGCTTTAAGAGATGGAAGTAAACCCCAGATTTTTCTTCGGACGTCACTGCCACCGAGACTGCTAAACCAAACAACTGTTTTGACACCGAATTTTTATTATTTTTATTCGCATTATTAAACTACCTCAAAAGGGAACGTTTTTCAATACTTTCTACTCGGCATCGTACTGAAGCTCTATGTACATATCGCTTGGCGGCACGTCATAGTATTTAGTGTGGTAACTAGCACAAATAGTTACGAAGTTATAAATTCTTAGCCGAAAATCGTACCCGGGACGTCGTTTTAACGTCGACTCAACGGCCAAGTGCGAGTCGGACTAGCGCACTATGGGTTCCGTGCCTTGGTAGGATTTGGTTTAATTAATTATTCGACTTCTAAATAATGACTTCTATATTATAATTTCAACTTGATACCTCCCCCATGTTCTTGAGAAAAAGGGTCTTGACAGACAGACAACGAAGTGATCCTTTAAGGGTTCCTTTTTTCCTATTGGGGGAACGGAACCCTAAAACTGAAAAAATACCTATCGTAAATTCTAATAAATTAAACAATGTATGTAAATGTTTAATAATTAAAATAAATTATTCATCATATATTAATCAATAATTGAAATACGTATATTTCATTTAAAAGTAAATATGATCTGCTCAATGAATTAACAGTTTTAACATTTGGACTCCAAAAACGGAAGCAAACATATTTCCAATCGAATCCAATTTACGGATACAGAACTAAAATTGGACTGTATTTACAATTCAAATGTTAAATGTTTGATTTATTTTTAAATTAATCGTCGTGAGTTACTGTTAAATTGGAATATGAAATTTTTAAACAAATATACTTACGAAATTTTCAAATAAATAAGAAATTCATTAGTTTTATCCTAGTTGTAAGGCTAAAATGTTATTTAGTTGTCCCACTCTGTTTAATTGAAAATAAATTTATTTATTTATTTAAATATAAGTAGAGCAAGTTTTTATTAATGTAAATTAATTAATGAATGAACCAGAAGCTTAATTCGCTATAATCCGCCACAGTAGACAAATCTATGTGGTGCAGTGCGTGTCTTCCACCAACAGCATGCGAACACCCACCACCCAGCAATTCGCACCGGCACAGCACCACACCACACAAATCCTCCAAATCACTCTCTACGTACGTTTCACTCCGAAACCTGAGCATCCTCAGGAGATGTTGACTCGACAATGCACGATTGTAAAGTGACGATCGTGTCGAAAGTTCCGGCTTTTATACCTATTTGGCATGACTCATACCGAAGCCCCGCCCCCTCCTACTGTATAAATTGAGTAAAGGTGAATGATTGGTTGGTTGTTGGTGGAAGACACGCACTGCACCACATAGATTGTCTACTGTGGCGGATTATAGTGAATTAAGCTTCTGGTTAATTTATTATCATGGACTTCCGCAAAGTAACGCCTGCTTCGATTCAATATGTAAACTAATTTATTTAATAAAATTTCAACATACGGATGAACGATGCTAGAATCATGGATGATGGAAGTAACAGGTACCTACTAGGCACTCCGTCCTCAATTGGCAAAATTGAGTTCCGGCATTGGACAAGAAAAGGCATGTTGCGATTGGACTGAAAACTCGTGAGGCAAAAGTCGAAGTTTTGGTTTTGGCAATCGCGATGCGCCTTCATTTTGGACTAATATATCTCAGAGCTGTCCATTCACGTTTCATTCACTATTTAAAACCACTGTAAGCTGACAATAAAATAATTCATTTTATGGCCGCCGATTGTAAAAGCGGTATCTGCAGGGAAGACCATAAAGTATGACAACTTTTCGTAAACTCTCCCGAAAAATGAAACTGTGCTCGGAGTCGGTAGTCATTTTTCATGAAAATTCTTTGGGAATAAACCGGAATTTAAATTTCCGGGTATTGTTTAATGACTGTATTATTTGCTTGTTTTGTTTTAAACACACGAATAAAAATATTTACAGAAGAAATTAAAACTAAGTAAGTAAGTAGGTACAGAACTTCACAGCATGCATGATACGCATGCAATCTTTAAAGACAGGATAAGATAATGCAAATGGGATGGAACACAAACTACAACTGATACTTCTTTTGTGGAAAAATTTCAATTATTGGTATAAATAATTGTTAATCTATATATATAAAATTCAAAGTCCTGACTGACTGACTGACTGACTGACTGACTGACTGACTGACTTATATATCAACGCACAGCCTAAACCGCTAGTCCTAGAGACATGAAATTTGGAGGGTGTATTCTTTGTGAAGAGTAGGTATCCACTAAGAAAGGATTTTTCGAAATTCCACCTCCAAAGGGGTGAAATAGGGGTTGAAAGTTTGTATGAAAGTCCGTCGTTTTTCAAGTTATAGCCATGAAACTTGGTATATGAGCTGCGGGTTAAAAATGAAGAACCCTGTATTTCACAGTTTTTGATAATTCGACCCCCAAAGGGGTGAAATAGGGGATGAAAGTTGGTATGAAAGGCCTTCTTTTCTCAAGATATTTTTCAAGTTATATCAACGAAACTTAGTATTTTGACTTTTGGTAAAAAATAAAGAAATACGTGTGTCACAGTTTTTCAAAATTCCACCCTCAATGGGGTTAAATAGGGGTTGAAAGTTTGTATGAAAGTCCGTCGTTTTTCAAGCTGCTATAGCCATAAAACTTGGTATTTGGGCTTCCGCTAATGATGAAATACGGATTTTAAAGTTTTTGAAATTTCTATCCACAAGGACATCAAATAGAGAGTTTGTCCTTCAATCACACCGCAACAGAGCACGGGATCGACATGGTTTTTTGCATGGGTATAGTTGGGTACTTGGAGAGTGACACAGGCTTCTTTTTACCCGGAAAATTAAGGCGTGCCTGTGGTAATTTAAAAATTTAAGCCACGCGAACGAAGTCGCGGGCGTCCTCTAGTCAAAATATATAAAAGGCTGACTGACTGATCTATCGCATAGCATCGCATAGCTCAAACCTCTGGGCTTACCAGGCTGTTTGGCATTTGAGTAGTTATCCGGAGCGAAGCCGCGAGCAAAGGCTATTAGATAATTATAATAAACTAGCAGATGTCCGCGACTTCGTCCGCGTGAAATAAGTTTTTTAAATTCCCACGGGATCTCCCTAATTTTTCGGGTTAATATATAACACTCACAATAATGTGGCTTTCTATTGGTACCAGAATTTTCAAAATCGGTTCAGTAGATTCAGAGATTACCCCCTACAACCTTACAAACTCACAAACTTTACCTCTTTATAATATCAGTATAGTATAGGCGATTTTAATCAAAATACTCTTGTTTCTTGGAAAGGACTTGTCCAAGATTGGGCCTTGAACATGAACCAAGATGATTTTAATACACGTGAATAGAGATCCTAAAATATGGCTTTTAGAATTATTTACACATTTTTAAAGGACCCCAATTTGGAGAAAAATATATTTTTATTTTGTGGCTTTTTTAGATCTTTGTCTGAATTTTATCAACAGTAAAAAAAAAAACTTGATTTTTTTTGTCACGTATGTCATTGGGTGATTGTCAAATGTCACTGTCAGTTTTGTTTATCTTAATTTAATGGTGATTTATTGTTGTTTAATAATTATTTTACGAATGTCTCAAATACTCAATTGTTATTTATTAATCTTATATTGTTGTATGTACTACCTATGTAGTGGAAAATGGGTAGTTTATCGAAATGGAATAATAATAATCACAATTAATGCGCATTATCCAAGTTTTAGTGTTGCCATCCATCGAAAAATATTTTCTACAAACGATATTTTTCATAATTGATTTTTAAAAAAACGGGGTTTTCTAAAATTATTATTTAAATGGCGTTTAATGTTATATTTTTTTCTCTTTCACGTGATGGCAGTTTGGTTCTGGTTCATTGACACTCAGAATAAAAAACCACCCTCCATACTGAACTGGGACATGTCCTTTGAGACCCAAGCCGATCATCACTATCGCTGGAGATATAAGCCGAATTGTTGGCGGAGTTCGATGGGCCAATGTGTACTAGGGGCTCGACCATAATCACAGCATAACAATCCAATTTATTATCGAGAAAAAAACATTTGAATGAAATATTTCTGCAAAATTAAATCATTCTTAAACAAATTGGACCGTTTCCACAAAGTGTTTCAACAATACCGACGTTCCCTGGAGGAGAATGGTTCCATGAGGACCGTTTTTACGGACCACAAAGACCTTTTGAAGAGTCCATTTCTTTAGAAAAGAGGTAATATGCGGTTACCACATTTCCCTAAAGATATGACCGCTGCGAGATTTATTATTTTTCTTAGGGATTCTTACGTAATACCGAGCATGCCTCATGAATTTTGAACTATATAACACACTTTCTTTAAAATACAGTTTAATGTTTAACATAATATTTAAGAGAAGGTTCCCAATTTTGTCACGATTTAAAATGACAAGAATGCTTGTTAATGAATTGTTAAAACGGTTCTGATAGTTCTAATTATTAGTTTAAGTGATTTGTGAGATGGCGATAATAAAAATACCCGGCTGAACAATTATTTTTGATTGTAGTGGGCTATTCTCAGACCAGGGGCGCTTATCTCTTGAAATCTCTTTATCTCTAGTAACTCTTTACTGATTCCTCATACCACATCAGTCAATAACAAAAGCCTTCACTACCTAAACCACTACAAATTGTGTAACATAAGACGTTATAGGTAACCTTTATTAAAACAGATAATTAATCTATACCTACTTCTTTATACTAACTTACTAACAACATTCTCTCAAATTATTTCTGATCCCTTAAATGTTTGCTAAGTAATTCATTCACAATTATTGTAGACATGACAATAACTTTCTCGTAAATTATGAATTACTTACAAAACCCTCACATCTGTTCGAACACTTCATGAGAGTTTTCTTTAGTCGTTCGAGTTTTCGCGTTCCGAATTTTATCATCAAAGAGAGTAAAATAAAGGGTTTTACTGTCGTGACGCCTTTTTACGACGCGTAAAACTCGATTTACAGAACGTAAGAACACTCTGAATTTCATGCACGTAAACTGTTAGCTTTCATGCTTCTTTGGTGATGTTGACAGGTGTGTTATGGAAAATCAGTGGAATGAGATATGAATAATACCTTATTTTGTGATTTCTACATTTATTTAAAATCCAAAGACAGTCAACCACAACGAAAATGGAAACACATTTAAGTAAAGCTCACTTAAATGCGGACAGAACCTTCAGCAATAAAGAATGGTCGTAGTGTCAAAGTCGGAAATACCGCAGCCTTATTATGTAAATATCCTTTATGTTTAGCCTCATTATGTAACGGTCATCTAAATGCGGACACGACCTTCAGCAATGAATAAGGTGACCGAGAAGAAGATTATTTTATTAAGTACTAGCGATCCGCCCCGGCTTCGCACGGGTAGCACTAATAATCCTAATCTATATAATATAAACTATCCTATCTCTCAAGTTAGATCGAACTGCACATGGTGTGCGAATTTTATTATAATCGGTTAAGTGGTTTAGAAGTCCATTGAGGACAAACATTGTGACACGAGATTTATATATATATAAATTATGAAAAACCTGCATCAATCAATAGTCTCAAATATTGCGATTGGCCGTATTTATGATATTCTGTGCTACGACAATGGATTTTAGCCTATAGTGGATCAGAGGTGATCTATTTTAAAATAGGCCGGTGTAATGCCTAGGAATATTAGACAATAAGTCCTACTTAAGTGTATTTAGTGTACCTAGTAATTTATATCCTATAATTTTGCTTTCAGTCAGTAGGCTGTCGCAGACTCAAGACATTTAAACATATTGAGATCATATTATATTCTCTGAAACAGAGAAACTGACTAACATTTAATCAACGTACAGCTCCAAATGCAGGGTCCAGAACTTCTCGAGAATTCTGCATCTCCGATAAGACCGCCTTATTGTATTGTTGTTTTCTTGTTTGTAACATGATTCTTTGTATATTTGTGGTGTACAATAAAGACGTATATACCTACATACATACATACATCTCTTCAATTTCCTCCATAAGAAAACATTTTCAAAGATTCCATCCAAACCAAACCGATTTGACTTCCGATGCTATAGGGAAATGAAAGTCACCGATTTTCTTTGCAATCACTTTTCCTACTGTCTCCATTTTTAGGGTTCCGTACCAAAATGGTAAAAATGGAACCCTTATGGTGCGACTTTCTCCGTCAGTCCGTCCGTCCATCACAGTCGATTATTTCAGTAACTATTAAAGCTATCGACATGAAATTTGGAATAGTTGTGTATAATAGTGGCCTAACATCATTAAAATTAAAAGAAATCGAAAATTATTTTTAGTTTAATTAAAAAAGGGGGAAATCGGGGGTTTGAAATTTCAAAGTGTGATAACTATACTGAGTGGGATATCATATGAAAGGGCTATACTTCTACATTCTAAAACAGATTTTTATTTATTTTTATGCATAATAGTTTTTGATTTATCGGGCAAAATGTCGAAAAAAATACCGTTCTCCCCCCCCCCCCCCTTATCTCCGAAGTTTACCAATTGAAAAATCTGAAATAATTATGGTCAATAGAAGCTTATGTATATTTTACAGGAAAAATAAAACCAACGCTCTAACTAGCATAGTTTTTTTTTATATTAACAATAAACCTCTACAAACAAAGTTAGTTTTGCGGTTCATTAAATTCGTAAAGCTTACTAGTTTGTACGGAACCCTCGGTGCGCGAGTCCGACTCGCACTTGGCCGGTTTTATTTAATATCGGCCACCAACCACCTGTGCCTAGAGAATATTATTCGTTGGAATCAATTTGTAGAAGATTTTATTCCAAATTTGCCCCCGGGAACACTTAATATCTATTAACATATTTTAGAGAATTATTTCCCATATAAGATTTTCGGATAAAATGTTTTTTTTTAATAAGTACTACTAAAACAATATTCTACCGTATTAACATTAGGTATATTTCAATACTAATAAAGTAAATGTGTGTCTGTATGTCTGTCTCGTACTTTTTCAGGGCTCTACCAGCTCTACCGATAGTGGCCGAATTTGGCACAGAGGTAACTTGCTTCTTCAAAGTCGTCGTCGTCGTCATCATCAAACGATTAGGTCCCACTCAAACCCAATGTTTTTTCAAGTAAACTTTTACAGGTGCTTTTGAACCGTCGCGTCGAGTGAATCTACCACTGGCTCGAAATTTCATTCCAACCGTGAAGCTCCAGAAAGAAACACGGTGGTTGCTCTTTTGAAAAAAGTAATAAATTACAATTTTATTATATTAATGTGTATATACATAAGTTACCGCAGTCATAAGCAATGCTGGAGCGAGTTATATCTACGCTCTTTTATCATTTACATAAACTTCTACACTATAATAAGTGTTTTTCTGGAACATACTTTTAATGGTTTTCTTAAACTTGTGTAAAAGCAAGTTTAAAATGGGTTGTGGAATTTTGTTGTAGATTAGTATGCTGGACATAGGTCTTTTGTAGCGACTTCTTCAAACCGCGGTCTTGCGCCGCCTGTAACCAATCCTGCGGCTCCCTACAACTCGCTTGAAATCGTATATTAGAGACTAGGGAAGTATAATAAATTTGAGAACTGGGGCACCTATCACAGAATACTATAACTACTTATATTATGGCTCAAAGGTTCACAATCTTCAAGTACTTATCCATACCTCGTAAATGCTACTCATAAATCACGAGGCTCAATATTGACAGTCAATCGACGCGATAATACGCTCGTTTGTCAGTGACATTTGACGTGACAAGGGTAAAGTTCTGCATCCACACTCCGCAAAGTGAAACCCCCTGCCCCCTAGGGTACACTATCTCTCGACTTTGACGACACTCGCTTGACTACTTGACATACTATGTATTATCACAAGAGGTTGCTCAATTTTATATAGATTACTATTATTTTTTGTAATACTTAATAAGATAATGGACCTGAATCCAACGAGACACGCGTGTCTGTCATTGACCCGTTGTCCTACGAGACCGACAAACGCGACATCGCGACTCGATACGACGCCACACGAAAGTATCTTACAGTAGCATCGTTTAGTAGTAGTATCGTTCACGTCGCCTACGTTGTCGCGTAGAAAAGTTTGTCATTTTCAAAACTGTAACCCGACTGCGGAAAAAAGGACTTAGTGACCCCACTTTCTTGGTTATACTAACGATATCGATTTTGTTCGTAGTCCATGTAACCCGGACAATAATAACGAATCGATTGATACCTTATTCATCAAAATCGGTTCAGAAGCTTAGGCGCTACGGTGGAACATACATAAATAAAAACTGTTTATTTTTCCATACTTTTATAAATGCGAGATTGAATCTGTCTGTCTGTGAGTTAACTTTTCACGGCCCATCCATCTGCTTGACTGATTTTGACGAAATTTGGTTTTGAGATCGACGGGCATATAGGTATTCATCCCTAAAAACAAAGGTCATCATCTAGAGTAAAATATGTACCTAAATTACTTTGAAATCTCCTTACGCTTGGAGCGATATCCTCCAGACGACCTTTCCCAAAAAAATAAATATGTAAAACTTGACCTAAAGAATAGTTATACACGCTATAGCTTTGACGTTTGTTTACTTAGCAATCCATAAATACACAGATCTACCGTTTCAGAATTGCGCCATAGAAACGACGTAGAGCTCTACGTGAATTCGTAAGGGCGAAAACAGACTACGAACAAAAATGTGCGCACTTTTGTATGGAGCTGCACAGACAACCGCGATACGACAAAACTTGTTTCCCTTACGATGCGAGCAATTAATGCTCCTTCGCGTGGACGCTATTTTACCCGACTGTGGACAGGGTTGTGTGTATATAGGTTATGTGTTCATCAGTCTACATATGTTTGTTTGTTTGTTCATATCCTGTCTGTAGTGTGTTTTCACCCCAAGTCACGTGTGTTTTTTACGCCACTACAAGTTAGCCCTTGACTGCAATCTCACCTGATGGTAAGTCATGATGCAGTCTAAGATGGGAACGATCTAACCTGTTGGGAGTCCATACTCCCAACAGGTTAGATCTTTCCCATATTAAACCTATTTCCCCAATCGGTTTCTTCACGGCATCGTACCGGAACGCTAAATCGCTTGCCGGTACGTCTTAGCCGATAGGGTGGTAACTAGCCACGGCCGAAGACTCTCACCAGGCCAGACCCAGATCTCACCAGACAAAATTCACCTTAAAATTCCTGAATTGACCCTGCCGGGGATCGAACCCGGGACCTCCCACACCCACACAGCGCTCACCTCTGCACCAGGGAGGTTGTCAAACCGTCAACCGGTTTCGCGGAGACGTTTTGCCCAATCATATCCGCACTTTTTTCGCCTTAAAACGCGGAATTTCGCGCGGATGCTTTATCCTCATCTATCCGCAATGAGTTTTCGCCCTTAGAAACGACGTAGCTTCGAATTCGTAAGATTAACGCTCCATTACCCAGTTTCACGACTCGATAAGTTATCTCACTGTGTGTTGTGTGTACACTCAACAATATATATTTGTATAGGCATAGCTAAGTAAATATGCTTTGGCTTATGAGGTCTTGATCTTTACTATTATATCACAAGAGTATATTTAAAGCCGCGGTTTACGGGGCGGACTGAAAGTGCTGTAGGTAAATTTTTTTTGAAGTGAAACTTCAATAGATTTGTTGTGCTTTGAAAGTTAGATGAAAAGAAAAACGAAGCGAAAAAGCGACACCAAAAAGAAACAAACATTATTCATAATAATAATAATAAATACCTAACAATTTTATTTCACAAAAATTTACAAAAGTAAGGCTTAGGTCTACAATAACAATGTATGGTCTCTGCGGCCTTGTAGGTTACCCTGTGGTTTAGGCTGCAGTGACTTTGCCTCCTAGAAAAAGAATGCCAAAATTACAATATTTATATATATTTTAATAAGATTTAGCCTGTGAGAGAATGGGATAGAATACAAGTTCAAGTATCTCATTATCTCGTTGGCTACTTTTCTGAAGTTACACTTCTGCCGTGTGTGAATTGCATACACACACTTTTTTTTTGGAATTAGGTAGTATGCTGCGTAGGCGTCTACACTTTCACTCTAGGCATCGCCGAGAAATATGGGTGTGAGCTCTATGGCTCGAAGAAGTCGCATCGTATAGTCTACCATGCTGACCAAGTTTAGATTGGCGGACTTTACACGCCTTTGAAAAAATTATATAAAACTCTTAGTTGTGCAGGTTTCCTCACGTAATTAATGCAGTGTAATTCGGTTCAATGTTACACTCATCGACCAAACATCCTATGTATGGTCGATGGTTACACTGAATGTTATGTATATTTTATAAGGAACTAGATGATTACCGCGACTTCGTCCGCGTGGATTGAGGTTTTTTGGAACTCTTTAATTTTCCGGCCTATATCCTTCCCCGGGATGCAAATCTCTGTATCATTATGTCATCTGTATTTCATCAATATGCGGTTGAAAAGATGGGCCGTTATAAAGCGTAGCAGACAGTCAGACACACTGTTGCATTAATAATATTAGTATGGATAAATGGTTGAACACGATAAAAACGTCCAGGGTGGAGCAAAATATATGCCCGTTTTCCCGGTTCAGAGCATACACGATGGGCTTTTAGGAAAAATCATAAATCGCTTTGCGGTCATTTCCTTAGGGAAATGCCTTAACCGCGAAGTCCTTTATGGAAAAGGTTTTTGTGATTTGGGAAAAAAATAAACCATTCGAATCGTTGTCTTTACCTAGTATAGGGTGTTAGTAACTACTGCTGAAAATTAAATTTGAGATTTCAAAACTGCAAGATTAGGCCGTATCTTAAGCCCGCTTGCAGAAACGCCGGGTTATCATTTTAACCCGGAGTTGGCTACTACTACTTTGACAGAATTCGTATAAAACTTCTGTCAAAGTTTCAAACTTATTCCTGGGTTAAACGTAACGCCTGCAAGCGGACCTTAGTTATACTTAAGCGCAAAACACACAGGGAACGGCCGGCTGTCGCCTCCTGCGGCTGAGATGCGTTTGTTTAGAATCCCACGGGACTCTTAGAAACCTAGGTACAAATAAATCTACTATGGTACCTACTACCTATATTCTGTTACATAATATATCAAACAAATCCTCTATAATTATACGCGTGAACACGTTGTATAGAATTTCTCGTCAGAATAGTTGTTTGCACCGCGTGAATTATTGATGTTTAGTTTACAAGTATAAAGGAATTAACTAAGCTCTGGTTAGAAATAGTGCGTTGCGGCAACATCACGTCACCTATTTCTTACGTAAGTGGAATAACAGTCAAATCTAGAAATTGTGATACATGACCTAGAAACCCTAAAGCCTTAGTAGCTAATCCACAACGGCTTTGCTCGGATGGTATTTTATGAAAATTGCTGCTTAAAGTGATATTCATCAAAGAGAAAACATGCAAATTCTTAACTGTCGCGACACGCATGGTCTATTGTGGCAGTGGGTATATTATTATGTATGGTGGGTATGTTAGGATAAATAGCTGCGGGTTTATTATAACTTAGAAGTTATTAGGAGCTGCGTCGTCACGCGTCTATTATGATGCCCTGTATGCTTACTCAGCCACGAGCTGTTGTCATCTCGTGTTGTCTCTAACCAAGCCTTTAATGTATTTCAATACCTATGCAAATTAGTCTGTACAATATTTGCAATCTATCCAATAAATATATCATTGAACCAATAGGTATTTGTTTCGGATACATTGTTAGTAATTTAGCCATTCGGCACAAAATTGAATTTTAGTATTAAGTAGGTATATCCAAATTCTAAATAAGCTATTGTTCAGGCGTGGCTTTGTGAGCTATTTTGAAACGCTAAATTGATTACGTTTGAAATGTTCCATCAGTTCGTAATTTTGGCTATCTAGCTTGTTTTTGTAGTAGCAGATTCATTAAAAAAAAACGTTACGGTAAATATGTGATAAAAAAATTGGTTAATTGAAATAAATAAAACACACAAATACAGTTTAACGCAAGTGGTTTATTCTTTTAGCCATTGACTTACCAATACCTTAGACGCACCATCGAAACACAAAAACCGGCCAAGTGCGAGTCGGACTCGCGCACCGAGGGTTCCGTACAAACCTGTAGTAAGTTTTAAATTATTAAATAAAAAACTACTTACTAGATCACTTAAAAAAATGAGATTTTGCTATACCTACTCACTGTACAATATTAGTATGGATGTATTTGTTTCACACAAACGCAGGTAACAATGTTATCTGCCAACAAAAGGAAAAAAAACAGCAATGTATATACTCACAGGAAATCTACTATTCAAATTCGCGATTTCCCGACGGCAAATAAATATTTTGTTGAGGAATGATGTTACCCGTCAATTTTTTGTTGCTTATTTCCTGTTCCGAGAATTTTCTATTTTCCTGGTCCTACAATGAAATTTTTGACTTAATTTGCGCGACTATATTATGAAAGCCAAGTTAATAGTACGTCTTTACGAATTTATTTAGATTTATGGAGAAAATCTTCACTTTATGACAACTCCGTGACAAGTGTCGACGAATACAAAAACCGACCCAGTGAGAGTCGGGGTCACACACGAAGGGTTCCGTGCCATCGTATAAGATTTAACACTATGTAATATTTAAAAACTTTCTTTATAAGAATTAAGAGAGGTGCTCAAAAATCACGTTTCTTGTATGGACACGAATAAAAATTAAATAAGAAGGGGTCCTTTTATTTTACTTTTATAGAGTAATTGTTGTTCTAGCAGCAATAGAAATACACAATCTGTGGAAATTTAAACTGTCTAAGTCAAACCTATTATGGTTCAGACAGACAGACGGACGGACAGACATCGGAGACTTAGTATTAGGGTCCCGTTCGTACTCTTTTGTATACGGAATCCTAAAAAGTGGCGTGCAGGTCGCATCTTAACGCATGCTGAACATTATTATGTAGTAGGTACATCATTATAACCAACCGGTCTACTGCTGGGCATTGGTCTCTTGCAAGGATTTCCACACGCCGCGGTCTTGCGCCGCCTGGATCCAGCGGCCCCCTGCGACTCGTCTGATGTCGTCGTCCACCAAGTAGGGGCTCTGCCAACGCTATGCTTCCCAGTGTGAGGTCGCCATTCCAGCACTTTCGGACCCCAACGTCTGTCGGTTTTTCGAAATATGTGGCCCGCCCATTGCCACTTCAGCTTCGCAACGCGTCGAGCAATATCTCATTCCATTTGATCGCGCAAAAAAACCCCGAGCATTGCTCTCTCCATCGCCCGCTGAGTGACCCTGAGCTTTTGAGGATTAGCGTACATAAGAAATGCATAAAAAGAATAAAGTACCTACCAGTTTTTGTTTCGACAAGGCATTCCATGTCACAATGTTTTTTTCTCGAAATACCAAAACGTGCCGCCTTGAGAAATTGTCTTCTAAACTACGAAGCAATAGGCACGAATGTCTGGAACAGGATGAGGCTCGTTTCGATAACAAATTGCCGTTTCACGCGAACGCCCATCGAGCAAATGGAAACAAATGGTTATCCTATAAGAATCCTACTCAATAACAACATTACGAAGTGCTGTCAAAGCCTGTTTTGTTTGGAATTTGAAATGAGTTTTTCTTTTCAATAAACACCTTAGTACTTGATTAATGTTTGGAAACCACAGTTGGAAACATTAGGTATCGGATTAATTTGTATTGAACAGTAAATATTTGTTTATTCTTCCATTTTTACCGACATGCGCTTGCTCGATTTCACCCCCGCGCGCCTATATTTTGATCTCGTGAACTCACAGCGCCTAACTATATTTTTGAAAAAAAAAAAACATGTAAAGTTGCTCTATTGAGGTATGATTAAAGGACACACAAACGAACAAACACACTTTCGTATTTCCTATACTAGAATATCTAGTTGTTAGTGTTATAGTTGTATCCCGAGGAATGACATAGGCTACTTTTTATCCCGGAAAATCAAGGAGTTCCCGCGGGAATCAAAAACTATAAACTACGCGGACGAAGTCGCGGGCATCATCTAGTACTTAATAACTAGTGGTTCGCCCCGAACTGATACCTCGCGGTATCACAGAGCGCCATCTATTGACATCATTGTGAAGTTCTGTTAAAAGTACTGAAGCTCATTAAAAATTAAATAATTTCGTTTCCTTATTATATTTATGTAATTTTAGTATTTGTTGTTCAAGTACAGGATATAATTCAAATAATTGATCAAGTTTCAGGCTCAGCCTTTCAGAAAATTGAGAGTTCTGAGGTCAACTTTGGACGCTAGAAAATCTCCACTTTGAAAGCCCCCCATTTCGTTAATAATAAGGGAAAAATTAAAAAAAAAATATTTTTGGACTCTATTCCTAATTAATTATCTTTAAAATGATATACCCGCAACCCTATGTAACGCTATAAAAAATATTTTACTTCGCATTCGCTTCTATGAGAGCTCCCCTAAATTAAAGATTTTTATAACTTTTTAAGCCATATTCGGCGGGAGGCCATCGGTTTACATATTATATTTAAATTTGAAGAAATTACGTTCAGTAAATCAGAAGTTATAAGGCTCTGACAGACGGACGGACGGACGGACAAGTGCAAATTCACTCAAGTAGACTCAGAGACCTTCGCTTCGCTTGGTCAATTAATGTCTTTTGTTACTATTTTTATTTGTGTGCAATTAAGATTAATAAATAAATAAATAAATGAAATAAATAAGTACCTACTACTAATGCGCTTCCCAATTATGAATTAACTCTCAGGTCGGCCACACTACAGAGCGGACGGAACCAAGAAAACATTTTCAAATAAACCTCAAAGCAAAATCTGGCTTTAAATACTCCCGAAACTAATAATATGCGGCAGCGAAACTAAGCTAACTCACTCGTGAGCAAAGCTCTCATGTTTTTCCCGTGTAAACTTTTATAAAGCCTCCTCAGTGTGCTATGTCCCACGGCAGCCATTAAGGTTTTGGTCCAGATGAGAGCGGGTGCGACCAGCGGGGCGGGACGGGAGCGGGATCTTTTTTCCAAATTCTGCCAAATACAGGACCCGAACCGGCTTTGCACGGCACTTCTTGAAAGTTACATGAAACCTTAAAAATTCAAATGATAAATCCATATAAATATTATAAATGCGAAAGTTTGGATGGATGGATGTATGTATGTATGGATGTATGTTTGTTACTCAATCACGCTCCAACGGATGAACGGATCTGGATGAAATTTGGCACAGAGATAGATTATAGTCTGGAATAGCACATAGGCTACTTTTTATCCCGGAAAATTAAGAAGTTCCCGCGGGAATCAAAAAAACCTCAACCACGCGGACGAAGTCGCGGGCATCAGCTAGTTTTACATAAAGTAAAGAGAATTGTTAAAATCGGTTTAAAAAATTGACCAAAACTTTAAGATGACTTTCCTGTCATAGAATCAAGCGCTGTGGTCTCATTAAAATGTAAAGTCCCGTGTTGACTATTCAGGGTAAAGGGTAAAGGGTAAAAATCGCCCTACCACACCCTTCGTCCGCCCACTGCAAAGCACGGTTCTGCTCTCAAATTAATGAGAAGAGCTTAAGGCCACAGTTGACCATGCTGGCCATGACCATGTGCGAATTATCAGACTCTACACACCTTTGAGAGCATAAAGGAAAACAAAGGCAGGCAGGTTTCCTCACCATAATATTTCCTTTCACTATTACAAGCATGTGATATTTAATCGCATAAAGCTTACATGAAAAATTCAAAGTATATTTCCTAAAATTACTTAAGTTTGCTTAAACTAATTACCACCCATGGTAGAGCTGTGTCTTATTGTATTAGCATTCCGGTACGATGCCGATTAGAAATTAATACAAGAATCGGTGTTAGCAGCGTCATGCGTTGAGTATAGAGTTGCCGCGCTACTGCCGTTATTTTTCTAACCAAGGCCTTAAAACTAATAAGCAGGCAATTGCAAAACGAACTCAGCGCCGCGGCAGCCATTATTGAGTTATGACATCGTAAATTAGTCGCTTGTCAACGGAGCGTACCGTCAGCATAATCCAACTATATCAACTAATAGTAAACCTGGAATTGGAAGTAGATATTTTAGCTGCAGTATGTTTTTTACCATTAGTAGTGTATTCCGTACGTAGTACTTAAAAGTAGAAAATCTGAACTCCATTTATTAATAATAGAAGAAGCACACTCATTAAAATTTTTAGGAATAATTTATGACAAAAACTGTAATTGGAAAGCGCACATTGAGTATATTTGGGTCAATTTCAACAAAGGCGTTTTTTTGTTTCATTTCGGTGAACTTTCGTATTACCAAGTTTTCTCAAATTTAAACAGTAGTTTATTGTACTTCTTGATATTCTTCATGCTCTTATTTAATGCCATCAAAATATATCATAATAAACTAATGAAAAATCGTGTTTAAATTTGTGATGCCACTGAAATGAAAAATTCGTTCACCGATATGAAGTAACTAGCCACCGAAATGAAAAAACCTATCCACCGAAATTAAAATTCACCGAAAACGAATATAAGCATTCTTTCTTTTCTTCTCTGCTCACATAATCTTCTTCTTTCCTTTCTTTCATCTGCAGTCAATGCTAGCCTCGGGATTCTAAAAAAATATGTTAATTACTCCACAACTGATCATATACATTGAAAAATGCAATGAATATAACAAAGAATACTACCTAGGCTTTGTCGACTATAACAAAGCCTTTGACTCAATAAAACACTACCACCTATGGCAGGCACACGAAGAACAGGGAGTACCAACTATGTTCATTAGATTAATAAAAGAGATAAATAGAAAATGTTCAGCACGAGTCAGACTAGAGAAAGAAGGAGAAGATTTACAAATAAAAAAGGGAGTCAGACAGGGAGACCCTCTATCCCCTAAACTGTTCTCAGCCATTTTAGAGAAGGTTTTTCAAAATCTAGATTGGGATAACTATGGACTTAATAATATAAATGGGAAAAAATTAAACCATCTCAGGTTTGCAGATAACCTTATTCTAATATCCAACAATCCTAACACACTAGAAATAATGTTACAACAACTGGAAAAAGAGAGTGCTGTGGTAGGTCTAACTATGAATACAGAGAAAACTTAATTGATGACAAATGGAGACCAAATTACTATAAAAGTTAATAACAAACCAATAGAATATGTTGAAGATTATGTGTATCTGGGACAAGTTATCTCTCCACACAATCAGATGACTAAAGAAGTTAACCAAAGAATAATTAACGCATGGAAACGATGCTGGCCTTTAAAGGAAATTATGAAAAGTAAAGAACTTCCAGTAAATGCAAAGCAAAAAGTATTTGATACTTGCATAATACCGTGTATAACTTACGGATGCCAAACTTGGTCACTTACGAAAGCGAAGACACAGAAACTAGAAACTTGTCAACATAATATGGAGAGAAGTATGATAAACATAAAAAAGAAAGACAGAATAAACCTAAAAACTATTAGAAAACGCAGCAAAGTGAAAGATGTAACAGAGCATATAAGAAGGCTAAAGTGGCGTTGGACTAGACACATGATTTTTTTTTATTGCAAGATAGGCTTGCGCTTGACGACAATCACGCTTAATACAAAGCAATGATGAGGTCTAGGTTGAAGCGCGCCCGCCTAGAAGATACCTATTCACTCTTGCCTTGAAGATACTTAAGTTATACGTGGCAGGGAATACATGTGCTGGAAGGGCATTCCACATCCTAGCGGTTCGAATTAGAAACGTAGAACAGAACCGTTTCGTTCGAGCTGACTGGACGTCAACCACATAAGGATGCCAACGCAAACGGTTTCTTGCTGTTCTGTGGTAGAACGGTGAGGGGGGAACAAGGTTGAAAAGTTCCTGAGCACACTCTCCAAAGTATATCCGATAAAAGACCGATAAGCAAACGACATTGCATTGGTGCTGTAAGCAATGCAGTTTCGCCTGCGTGAGTGATTGATCGCCAATGATTCTTCGGGCCCGGCGATCGAGTCTAATGCATCGAGTTGGTACTTGGCGGATCCATCCCAAAGGTGGCAGCAGTACTCCATGCCAGAACAAACTTGGGCCTGATAAAGAGCGAGGCGTTATTCCGGTGTGAAGTACCGCCTCACCTTGTTCAAGATGCCAAGTTTTTTGGCAGTTCGGGACGGATATACTTTGGAAAGTTGGAGCCAAGGTGAAGGGGCTCTTTTTCGCGGTGAATAAACACGCCTGTGTTTCGGTGGCATTAAACTTGACTAAATTGGCGTCACCCCAATCGGAGACCTCCTCAAGAGTCAAGCTAACGCGATTCACCAACGCCTCTCTTTGCTCAAGTATCTCAGTAGCACTGGCTCTAGAACTGGACATGTATCTCTCCGTAATAGTGCTGTCATCAGCGTATCCAAAGATACCGCGTTTGAGGAGATCGTTGATGTGCAGCAGGACACCAGCATTAATAGCCATTAGGTCAGATGAGCTGCCGTCAACGACAACCCGAAATGACCTTTCCCTCAGAAAGTCAGATATCCAGTTACAGAAACCAGTAGGTATCCCGTACGCTGGGAGCTTACTGAGAAGACGTACTGCCGGTCCGACAGAAGAAGATGATGAGAGACAGTGGTGGAAAATGGACTAAGGAAGTGACCGAGTGGTATCCGAGGGATGGGAAAAGGTGTAAAGGAAGGCAAAGGAAAAGATGGGAAGATGATTTAAGAGTGGTGGCTGGTGCTACATGGCGCCGAACAACACAGGAGAGGAAGATCTGGAAGGCTCTGGAGGAGGCCTATGTCGCAGGACAAGCTGATGTTCAGAAATAAATTTTTTTAAAAATAAAACAACATAACATTGTAAAATATTTATTCAGCAATAAAGGCTATGATTATAATTATGGTTTGTCCTTCAATCACGCTGCAACGGAAAAACGGATCGACAATAAATCGCACAAAAGTACAGGTCTTGGAAACACATTAGCAAAATGTATTCAAAGATTGTGAAATATTCACCTCCTAGCTTGGATTTTCACCGAAATGAAATAATAATCAACCGAAATGATAAAAACATCCACCGAAATGAAACAATTATACACCGAAATGATAAAAACTCACCGAAATGAGAATTTTTATCATTTCGGTGAGTATTTTGTCATTTCGGTGGTCAGTTTAGGCCACCGAATCAACCGAAATGAAAACACCGAAATTAAAATCAAGGAAAAGAATTAACATTACGAGAAAACTATTTATTATAGGATGTAAGGAATACTACACAAATAAACGTAGTACCATTAGCCCATTCATGAATACTTAAATAAATTTACTAGCTTATTGCAAGACAAGTTATACCTATACACGGAAATGAAAAGAAATGTGTTCCATGTCACCGATATGACATACTTATGTGTTTGGCGGGAAGAGGCAGGCAAGCGGCGCACGTCCTCCCACGATCAACTTATAGAGGCCACAGTTGCGAAGGTTTTAAGCGCACGCGGGGGGAGCTAGAGTTGTTTTAAGCAAAAATATGCCTGATAAACTTTTTGTCACCGAAATTAAAGAACTTTCAGTGACATATTCATTTTTACTTTCCTGCTATTAAACTGGGTAGATATTATTAAAAAAATACTTTGGGATTATACTATCACTATTCATGATTAAAATAAAGGTAGCCATAAACCTCAGTAACCAATATTTTTTGTTTTATGAGGAAAACTACACAGAAACATGTTGCAGTGACAGCCACTGAAATGAAAAATTCGGAGCTTTACCATTTTTTTTTTTGAAACTGTAATCCTAATCCAGAAATATTTACAGCCTCGTACATAGGTAACTACCTCTTCTACCTAGAAAAAAATATTAGAACTGTATAGTAACGTTCTGCACTACCGATTTCATCCATGCCGCATAAATTTTGCTGTTGGGAAATTCACCCATTTATGTACAAAATTAGACTTGTTTACGCCCTAAGACGTCTAGTTCAGACAGTATCAGTAAATGCTGCTTTGGTGCATATCATGGATATGTATCGTCCGTGTTGTCATATGGTTTGATACTTTGGGGTAACTCCGTTGATATTTTAAGAGCATTCAGATTGCAAAAGAAATGCATAAGGGCTATCTGCAACGTAGGACCATTAGAGAGCTGTAAACCACTTTTTTAAAAACTAGGTATCCTTCCACTGCCATGTATGTACATAAGGGATATGTGTGTATTTGTTAAGCGATATCCAAAATACTTCAAAAGGAATTGCGAAATAAAAACGAATAGGTCTATTCGATATCCCAACAAGTTATGTATTTCAAAGTGTTGCAATAGTACATACATGAAAATTACCTACGCTATGGCGGTCCAGATTTATAATAGGCTACCAGCTGACTTCTAAAAATTGACTTTAAATAATATGTTAAAGTGCAAACTCAATAAATTACTATTAGAAAAATGTTATTATGATGTGAAAGAATATTTTAAACAACGATGGGAAGGAATCTATACTTATAATAAAACTGTAACAGGTCCAATTCTGTACATTGAAGATATTTTAAAAATTTTTTTTGGAGGGCACTCATTATTCGATACTGAAGCCAAATCTGTAATTTTTTTCATTTTTGTCTGTCTGTCTGTCTGTCTGTATCTTGGCCGCGCATCACGCCGAAACTACTGAATGAATTCAAACGAAACTTGGCACGATTAGAGCCTATACTACGAGGTAGGACATAGGATACTTTTTATCCCGAAATTCTACCCCCGAAGGGGTGAAATAGGGGTTGAAAGTTTGTATGAAAGTCCTTAATTTCTCAAGTTATAGCCATGAAACTTGATATATGAGCTGCGGGTTGAAAATGGAGACATACGTGTTGCACAGTTTTTGAAAATTCGACCCCCAAAAGGGTGAAATAGGGGATGAAAGTTGGTATGAAAGTCCTTCGTTTCTCAAGATGTTTTACAAGTTATATCAACGAAACTTTTTATTTTGGCTTACGGTAAAAAATAAAGAAGTACGTGTGTCACAGTTTTTCAAAATTCTACCCCTAAGGGGGTGAAATAGGGGGTGAAAGTTTGTATGAAAGTCCGTCATTTCTCAAGTTATATCGATTAAACTTGGTATACAAGCTACTGGTTGAAAATGAAGAAATATGTGTTTTACAGTTTTTGTAAATTTTACCCCCGAAGGGGTGAAATAGGGGTTGAAAGTTTGTATGAAAGTCGTTCATTTCTCAAGTTATAGCCATGAAACTTGGTATATGAGCTGCGGGTTAAAAATGAAGATATACGTGTTTCACAGTTTTTCAAAATTTCACCCTCAAAGGGGTGAAATAGGGGTTGAAAGTTTGTATGAAAGTCCTTCATTTCTCAAGTTATATCGATGAAACTTGGTATACAACCTACCGGTTAAAAATGATGAAATACGTGTTTCACAGTTTTCGTAAATTTTACCCCCGAAGGGGTGAAATAGGGGTTGAAAGTTTGTATGAAAGTCCTTCATTTCTCAAGTTATATCCATGAAACTTGGTATATGAGCAGCGGGTTAGAAATGAAAACATACGTGTTTCACAATTTTTCAAAATTCTACCCCCAAAGGGGTGAAATAGAGGTTGAAAGTTTGTATAAAAGTCCGTCATTTCTCAAGTTATTTCGATGAAACTTGGTATATCCACGCGGACGAAGTCGCGGGCATCAGCTAGTAACTATAATAAAATTGTAGGCTTAAGTATTGACATTCTTATTTTTGATCATGTTGTATTTCTAATTTAATCTCTGTCTGTCCGTCACAGACGTTCTAGAACTTTACCTTCAGAAAAATATTGGTCTGCAACAGTACTATAATCTGAGATTATAGACACTGTTGCGTCTATAATCTCAGATTATAGTAATAATTCTCTATCGAGTTTATTGCATCGAGCTGGTACTTGGCAGAGCCATACCAAATTTGACAGCAGTATTCCACGAACAAACTTGGGCCTGGTTGGTGTCTGAACTAGCTTGTGTTTCCGCTCAAACTTATTCTAATCTTCTGAGGCGTAATTATAAGTAATCGATAGTTAGTATCCTGTGCTATTATTTAAATACAGCTCTATTAGTCGCTAATGGGTGAACTTTACGCACATAGATTCAATGGCCTGAGATAAATTCCCAGATTCCACATCGAATACGTTCAGCTGTCAAGCAGTGCCGATTGAGCAAATAGCTCCGCAAATATCCCTCTCAACTAAATCTACATAGAATAGCCATGTTTCTACTCAACCCCAGTCACTAAGCACGAAAACACTCAACGGACAAAACGCGTATGGGGTTGCGCAAACATGGTAGATCGTGTCGCGCCAGTCTATGCAGCTCCAACGGTAGTAAATAAAACGGTAGTTACTACTATTACCTATTCTGTGGTAACGGTATAAAATGCACACGCTGACTTTATGTCTACCAGTCAAACATTTTGGCTTTTGATGACGCCACAAGTAAGTATTTCATACAAAATCCGACACTTTTTTTTGACGTTTGAAAGAAGTTGCTGGTCAACCAAATTACAGAATCTTCGCAACTAACAGAATCTTCTCTGTATTGTAGCGCCTGCACCTCGCTCACAGATCATACAAGTTTGTCAAGCTGTTCACGTAGTTATTTCGAAAGGCTATCGTGCGAAGTTCATTCATTTTTGACACCGACCAAACTTATCGCTTTAGTACCACAAACACTGACCCGGTGATTGCGTCGCTAGTATCTATTAAAAATAAAATAAAAACAAAAACTAAATAGTCATAAAAATTAATTTAAATTTTGGCCACCTGGTCAGATAAGTTTGTAGGTTTGTAGGTTTGTAGGGTTTGTACTGTGGTTATGGTTCGCAGTGCGAAAAAGTGCATGATTAGCTGAAGCAGCAAGCAAAAACGTACCGCCAAGCGATTTAGCGTTCCGGTACGATGCCGTGTAGAAACCGACTAGAGGTATGGGCTTAATATAACTGCCATACCCCTAACAGGTTAGCCCGCTAACATCTAAGGCTGCATCATCCCTTAGCACCATGTGAGATCGCAGTCAAGGGCTATCTTGTAGTGGAATAAAAATAATAAAACTAAACAACCCAAATGCACGTCCTAGCTGGGTGCGAAGTTGTGGAATCGGTGCAACACATCGCCTAACTCTTCCGTATTGTGTTATGCCACTAAAATATGATGCATATTGTTTCGCGCACCATTCATATTCTAAACGTTAAAGTTCCGGTCATATCTTCAAATTTACTGCAGTTTTGTGTATTCCTTAGTTAAACTTTCAATTTTATTTATGCCTTGCATGTTTGTGATGCAAATAGTGAAGCAATGGGGCTGATTCTGTAGTGCACAATCTCTAAACTAAACTAAAATTAGAGTATTACAAATATTGCCCTTTCTTAATACTCCCTACGGAAAGGAACAGAACTAGATTTAAAGCTGCCATTTTAGTTTAGTTTAGAGATTGTGTTATATAGAATTGGCCACAATATCTATATATATATGTGGAAAATATGGGAAACTTCTAAACAAAATCATTTCCTTGACCATAGCCTTGATTCTTTTAGAGCACAACTCAATTTAATTACAATAATTAAAACCTTCCCTGCCAGCTGGAAGATCTGGCAAACATGTTTCTAATGCAAGTAACTTAAACGTAATTGTGTCGTCATAACCTACTTACAAGAATTACTTGCTTTATAGAAACTAACCTTATTACGTAAATAACACAAGTTGAAGTCGGTGATGTCGATGATGAATTATAGATGCCTTATAAATGCTTATAGATGCGCCTGATGCTAATATTTACATTCTATTCGCAAGCTAAGAATTCCCCCAGAGTTTTGGTACAAAACAAACGCAATTAATTTTCATTCTTCCTTGTGTCAAGAAATCTCACCTATTTGTTGCCTAATTGAGATTTAAAGCGTAAAAGTTTCTTTTCAACTAATCTAACTAAGTTACCCGCCACTTTTCCTAATTCGCAGCACAATCAGCTAATTAGCAACTCAATTAGACGTGATTTAACGAGTAAGCCTACTTTGAGTTTTATTGCTTGCTTGCCTTCAACTTTGCTTGACTTGTCTTCCTTCTGGAAACCTAATTAGTCATTAATTTCTGTAATACGCTAAGTAAGACTGTAGGTACATTCCAAGACTATTTAAACCGGAAAATTAAAGAATCCCTTTGGCATTTCTAAATATAAGAACAAGTGAACATAATTAAATTATTAAAAAACACGACTACCCATTTTAGTTTTAAAAAACTGTTCGAATTCTATATTCTATATTTTAAACCGGATTTGGTTTTGGCTTTAAAATAAACTGTTTATCAGCTAAAACCTTCGTAAACTACAACGAACGGAACGAACTCTCCGGAAATCGTATTAGAGGGGCTTTAAATGGAGTTTATAGTAAATTGAACGTCTTCCGTGTGAATTTAGTCCGTTTGGTATTGGTGCAGTTTAAAAAACTTTATCTATACTAATCATACTAATATTATAGACGTGAAAGTGTTTCTGTCTGTCTGCTATGCTTTCACGGCCCATCGGTTCAACCGATTTTGATGATATTTGGTATAAAGGTACAGTTCGCGCGCGTGTTGAATGCAGAGTAAATGTATGTGTCACCATACATTTGCTCTGCATTCAACTCGCGCGTGAACTATAGGTTACATCCCGAGGAGGCGTCTGAAAAAAGTAACGCTGCGAGGTGACAGCTAGGGATGTGACGGAGGAAACTGGCAGAATATTGGCGGAATTTTCAGTACAAAATTCTGTCTCTACATGTCGGCTTCGGATTCGAGAAGAATTTACTGTCTCGATTAAACTTTCTTAACTTATTATAATCATAATTAAGTAATTAATAATTTTTAACAGCGTTAATATTATAAATAATAAATGTAAAAGTTCTACCAAGGATTTTCCTGAAAATTAAGTTAAAACGTGGAAAACTTCTTTAAAACAAGTTAGGAACTTTTCGTTTCCCCCACCATTAATTAATTGCTTAATTAAGAGCACAATCTAGCTAGAGGCTAGTCTAAGATAAAAAGAACAATCAGCCTGTATCTTTGTACATTTTTTGGGATCAATAAGTGGGTAGGATCTTTGGAAGTCAGTGACATTGATACCTCGTGTCTTCAAAAGCTCGTAAAACCTTCACCTCTCTCTCTCTCTCTCTCTCTCTCTCTCTCTCTCTTTCTCACACGTGATCTTTCTCTGGTAGTGTTGGATTGCTGTCCAACCGTCGTGCCGTAGTATGTAGTCGAATATGAGAGTGAGGGAATAGAAACTGCATCCACGTTTGCTTATGCACTATAGAATGCGTAGTTGGTTATCGCCCGTTGAATAAATAGATAAATAAGTAAACCAATTTATTTATGCATGTAGGTACATAATATAAGATAGACCATTGGTATGAGAATTGAATTGAGAATTTATTATGATTGATTTGTGAGACTTTGTTTGGCTATGTTATTTAACGATCTACCATTGCCCCGTATAGCATACCATAGCATCGCATAGGGTATCACCAGAAAACGATATCCTTATTCTCTGTCGTACCTAGGGCTTTTTATCGTAAGCCAATGGGCCTCATACAAAGTTCAGCGTTGCGTTACGTCTTATAACAACGTCTTTGTTAACCTATTCGAAACGGAATATATACGAAACGAATGACTTACAACATGTTAAACTATTCATATGAATATTTCATAGGGACAAAGTTCAATAAGCAGAACGATCTATCTTTTATATGAAGGTTTATATTTGCAAATTGGCTTCATAAAAATATATCGGATTTCTATTTACATTTCAAAACGGAATTGCTCTCGTGAACTTCGCTCTATGTTCGATTTTCTCGTTTTACTCGATTCCTACGAATATGTGTACGGTTCTAGGCGGTGATATCCGGTTAACCCGGCTTTCAGTCTAGCCGTAATTGAGGTCGAAATAAATTACTCGCTGTTCACTAAAATCTGAATGATTATTGACATTGTGTACGGAGGACATCGTACTTCTTACTTCTCATACATCGATTTTTAAATGCACACTTCTTCTATGATCACTAAAAACATATTTACTAACTAGCAGATGCCCGCGACTTCGTCCGCGTGAATTAAGTTTTTTTAAATTCCCACGGGAACTCCCTAATTTTTCGGGTTAATATAATTATAGCCTATGACGCTCACAAATAATGTGGCTTTCTATTGGTACCAGAATTTTCAAAATCGGTTCAGTAGATCCAGAGATTACCCCTTACAACCTCACAAACTCACAAACTTTACCTCTTTATAATATTAGTATAGATTATTATATATTAAATTATTATTTGTTACTACATGATGCCCGCGACTTCGGCCGCGTGGATTACGGTAATTTTTTGATTCCCGCGGGAATTCTTTAATTTTCCGGGATAAAAAGTAGGTCCTTTCCCGGGATACAAAATATCCCTATACCAAATTTCATCAAAATCGGTTGAACAGATGGGCCGTGTATCATACAGACAGACAGCCACACTTTCGCATTTATAATATTAGTATGGATTTATTTTCGTTCCCGTGTCCCGGGATTTCCCGATTGAAACATAAAACGTCGTTAGCTACTTGCTATACTAATGCTGCCTAATGTCCTCATATAAGCTGATCAATTGTTTAGTTTGAATAACGAATTATTCTATTGTCCGTAGTACAATGAAAATGTATGTGGTACAATAAACACAATACATATAAAGGGATCAAAACATCGATCCGCCACCGCCGCTAAAGTAGCTTCAGATGTATCCCTCTCGGATACCTTCCGCTTCCGTTCACGAGCTGAAATGGTATAAATGTAATTTTCTGTCAAAGGTAGAATAGATCCGTCTCAGTGCCGGCGAATAAAAAGAAACTGGGATTTTACTGCGAAAGAATGCAGCAGGCGAGTGAAAGGCTATTGTTGCAAAAATAAAGATTTATGCAGCCGAAAGCCTTTCTTCAGCTTTATATTAATAACTAGCAGATATTACTGATAGATGAACTCAGCGGGAGTTAGAGAATAGGGGTGCAGGAACGGCGCGGGTGGAATCAAACTAAACTATGACAAGCCGAGATTCTTTTTATACGACTGCCTGAAAAAAGGAGTATATTGTTTTCAGGGTTCATGTATGTATGTATGTATGTGAGTTTGTATATTCCACCATAACTTCTAAACGTCTGAACGGATTTTGATGAATGAGGTATCGTTAGAATCCTTAGCTTATTTCGGGTGACTCGCGACTTTGTCCGCGTAAAATAAGTTTTCTCTAATTTTTCGTTTTAATATAATATAATATAAATATATAAAAGGAAAAGGTGACTGACTGACTGACTGACTGACTGATCTATCAAAGCACAGCTCAGACCATTGGACGGATCGGGCTGAAATTTGCAGATAGCTATTATGACGTAGGCCTCCGCTAAGAAAGGATTTTTGAAAATTCCACCTCTAAGGGGGCAAAATAAGGGTTCGAAATTGGTAGAGTCCACGCGGACGAAGTCGCGGGCAGAAGCTAGTATAGCATATGACACTCACAAATAATGCGGCTTTCTATTGGTACCAGAATTTTCGAAATCGGTTCATTAGATCCAGAGATTACCCCCTACAACCTCACAAACTTTACCTCTTTATAATATAAGTATAGATATTATGACCTGCATAATCCTCACTAAGATTATAAATGCTTAACTATATCTGTCTGTCCGTCTTTTCCTATTAGTAATCCTGATCCTGTCGTATGATCTGTGGTTTGAATTTGATACAGAGATACCGGAAAATCAACGAGTAAAAAACAAATCCACGCGGTTGAAGATGAAAATGTTATTTTTTTTGCATTCTGATAAATTAATCGTTACGGGCGTAAACCACCAATTTTTTGCCAATATCTTGAGGCTATTTATGTTATCAAAGGTAACTATTTACTGCAGAATTTAAATAATTATTTACTGCAGAAATTTAGGTTGCTCTGATATACTGGGCATTATACCTACTTTAACAGTGTCGAATCAGGCTTCATTCTGAGAGATTAATTGTTACGGGCGTGTTTCGTCAGGCCGTGTTCCGCCTGCACTGTGAAATATTGCCGGTTACATGCTTATCTGTGGCCGCAGTACGCGGACGAATATTTCACCCTTGATTTAGCGCCATAGATTCGTGTCACACTACATGCTAATTTGTCATAGCATAGCGAATGATTTAGCACTTTGACTATAGGTAGGTAAGTTTTAAAAAGTGATCCCCTTCATTCTCGATAACTTTTCACGTTTCTAAATATTTATTATTTATGTTTTATTTCGCACTCTGAAAATAACAGCTGTATTTTCAATATTGTTTGAGTTGTATATTTTTTATAGTTGTATTTTGTCTTCGTCTTGTATATTTTATGGTCGGAAGATTTTTATCTTACCGAACGATTGTCTCGGTAATATGGTGATTCGATTTTGATTGTTTGATGTTTTGATAAAATGTTTTTGCGCTTGTTGGTTTTAAGTAGGTGGGTTGAGCGGTCGTTTCACGCTGTTAGCTGTGGTAGAACGGTGAAGGACATGACTGCAATGCAAATCTGCCCGTTTTAACAATAATACGCACTTATCTTTCAATCGATAAATTTCGCTGTTAAAAGCGGCATGTGCGCTCTTTGCCAGCCCTATAACTTTCTCCAAATAATAAGCCAAAAACGATCCAAATATAAACCTTAAATTAACTGTCATCAGCATTGTTGTGAACTCAGTACACTATTACCTATTCTGTGTCAGTACTTCTTCATATTGTTTAGACAATCTCACGGACATGAAACGCATCCGCAAGTTAAAGTAAAGTTTGATTAAGACCTCTGTCTTCCGCCCTAGTTTACTACACTACAAACTAAGTAAGCTCTAACTATTATACACGTCGTATCTCGTGTCTTGTTTATACCATGAAAGTTTATATGAGTTGCAGTGATATGTCTAACAATATGGACCATGTAAAACATAACTAATACCTACTCCTCTTAGTCCTCTCTTCGGTATATTCCTCACTTTCTTTTTAACGTGATATACGAATGCTATACGAACATTTACGACATTTTGCAATGAATGGGATTTGATACCTAAAGCTGTTAGATTTCTGTCTACTCCCAAGGTGAGCTAATAGTAGAGTCGATAATATCGAAGCGAGTAACAAGATATCAAATAATCGCTAATAAAGCATATTATGCTGCTTAAAAAATATTTTTGGTGATCAAGAAATAATTTATTTAACTACATTTTTAACTGTATATTTTTTGAAATTTTTAATTGGAGGAAGCTTGTTTATTAAAAGAGAGCCC
This sequence comes from Erebia ligea, assembly GCA_917051295.2. Classification (NCBI taxonomy): domain Eukaryota; kingdom Metazoa; phylum Arthropoda; class Insecta; order Lepidoptera; family Nymphalidae; genus Erebia; species Erebia ligea. The sequence continues at coordinate 12,304,637 of OU785236.1, forward strand.
AAAACATTATTTTTTAATTATTTTTGGTATGCCTGTATGTAACTTTCCACCCTTAAAGCTAGCAGTCTGGAAAAATGGATAGGTTCTTTAGCTATTTTTAACCCGCAAAATAATAGTTGCTTCGGGATAGGGAATGAAAGTTGTGGTCGATTTTACTGAATAGCTCGGTCAGATCCCTTCATCAACTTGAAATGAGCTGGTGATCTTCAAAAACGACTGAACAGATTTTTTGAATCATCTTCAAACAAAAAAAAACTAAATCAAAATCAGTTCATCCGTTTGGGCGCTAAGTTGCCACAGACAGATTCGCAAATAGGTACACAGATACACACGTATATATAACACCACTCTGTTTGTGTCAGAGGTGAAAAATAAAATACATGAATTCTATGCTTTTAATAATTATTTTTCACTTTCAACTCTGGGTACCTACTCGGTAATGAATGGCAGGCTTTGTTTTGAGTAATTTATCACCATTGACTGGTATAACGTTAGGCTGCCTGTCCGTGTGCACTGAAATATTGCCGTTTACACTGTTATCCGCTGTCGATTTACAATTTCAGATTTCCTATGATTCCTTATGAAATTTTCCCGCTGCAAGAGGCCTATCTATAGCTGCTATATGCACTGAAATATTGCCGTTTACACTGTTATCCGCTGTCGAATTACAATTTCAGATTTCCTATGATTCCTTATGAAATTTTCCCGCTGCAAGAGGCCTATCTATAGCTGCTATATGCACTGAAATATTGCCGTTTACACTGTTATCCGCTGTCGAATTACAATTTCAGATATCATATGATTCCTTATGAAATTTTCCCGCTGCAAGAGGCCTATCTATAGCACCTATACGCACTGAAATATTGCCGTTTACACTGTTATCCGCTGTCGAATTACAATTTCAGATTTCCTATGATTCCTTATGAAATTTTCCCGCTGCAAGAGGCCTATCTATAGCACCTATATGCACTGAAATATTGCAGTTTACACTGTTATCAGCTGTCGAATTACAATTTCAGATTTCCTATGATTCCTTATGAAATTTTCCCGCTGCAAGAGGCCTATCTATAGCTGCTATATGCACTGAAATATTGCCGTTTACACTGTTATCCGCTATCGAATTACAATTTCAGATTTCCTATGATTCCTTATGAAATTTTCCCGCTGCAAGAGGCCTATCTATAGCACCTATATGCACTGAAATATTGCAGTTTACACTGTTATCAGCTGTCGAATTACAATTTCAGATTTCCTATGATTCCTTATGAAATTTTCCCGCTGCAAGAGGCCTATCTATAGCTGCTATATGCACTGAAATATTGCCGTTTACACTGTTATCAGCTGTCGAATTACAATTTCAGATTTCCTATGATTCCTTATGAAATTTTCCCGCTGCAAGAGGCCTATCTATAGCTGCTATATGCACTGAAATATTGCCGTTTACACTGTTATCCGCTATCGAATTACAATTTCAGATTTCCTATGATTCCTTATGAAATTTTTCTACTCCAAGAGGCCTATCTATGGAGGCCTATATGCACTGAAATATTGTCTTTTCCACTGTTCTCTGAACACTGATCCGCTGCGGTAGTGCACTGAAGAGTAATTCGCTTGATTAGAGGTATGTATATGTGTGAAAATGGGTTTTAAAACCCACGTCAAATCTCCTGAGAACTTCAGTTTTTTTTCCAGTACAAGTTAGCCCTTGACTGCGTTCTTACCTATAGGTAAGTGATGGTGCAGTCTAAGATGGCAGCGGACCTGTTACTGGTATGGCAGTTATGACGTTATATCTATTCCCAAATCGGTTTCTGCATGACACGGTACAGTAACATAAATCGCTTGGCAGCACGTCATTGCTGAGAGCTGTAAAGCTGAAATTTAGACAGTTTTCGAAGTTTGTTTTTAAAACGAACATAATATCTCAGTTTAGAGCTATAGCGCACTGGCGGCCTGGCTGCGCGGCCATGACGCCCGAACCCGCATGGCTCGCGACCAAGCAACGCGGCCAAAACCGCGGCTACAATCGTCAGTTGTAAATACAGAGTGCTTCAAAATGGACGTTGAGAAAATAGCAGTGCTTGTGTGTGTGCAGTGTATCTTTCAAGTAAGAAGCGAAAAACCAAAAGGAAAAAATATTGGGTTCATTCATTGGACCACGGGCCGCAGATGCGTCGCTTCCGATCTCGTTGGCCGCCGCGGCTCGGTGGGGCCGCTGGCCGCACGCGGCCAGGGGCGCGTGCTCTATGGTGATTTCATACTAATGTATCTATCTCGCTGGCCGCTGCGACGCTATTGGGCTAAGAGTTAGAAGTGCATGACCGAGAATCAAATCCTCGGCCTCACAACATTGTTTCTTATTCCATTATTTCTAAAATAATAAAACAAATTTTTATTTTCCAATGTAAGTACTATTTTATATATTCTGTGATTTTGGCCCCAAGCAAGAACTTAGTCATTACAAAAACAGTTTGAGCACGTAAATAAAATTTGCTAACGCAAACACAATATTATAAGAAATTGGATTCCAAGAACCCAATTACAATTTTGTTTACAGAGACTAATACTCAGAATTACAAATTACAATTCATCCTCCGAGGTCTCTTTCCATCAATTGTACACGAAGTTTTATTATCTCCGAAAACAAGGTAAGGGTGTTTTTACGAGGTGATTATGCTAACTGTGCACTGGCGATATATGGTGAAACTCCAGGGATTTTCTCTGTGTTTATCGTGTTAGTCCATGTAAACGATCAACATTACATAAGTTTACAGGAAAACTTGAGTTATGTTGATCGCACATTTCTTCAAAAGCTGCCAAAGTCGCAAAAGGCTCAAGAAACGCTCTTTTTCCCGGTAGGTACAAGTTAGCCCTCGACTGCGATCTTGCCTGGTTGTAAGTATAAATATCTTAATATAATAATATAATATAATAATATATTATTTGTATTAAGCGTGATTGTTGTCAAACGCAAGCCTATCTTGCAAAAAAAAGTGATGATGCAATCGGAAATAGTAGCGGGCTTACCTGTTAAGGGTTAGGTTAGGTTTTTACCCGGTACCTACTTATAAGAGAACTAACGCTAAACACTGCGCCAGAGAGGTCGTCAAACATAATCACATCATGGTTGTCTCAACCGATAGAGGTCCACTTTTAAACGAAGGTCTCCCGCATGGATCTCCACGCGACACGGTCTTGTACCGCTTGCTTCTTGCGCCTCCTAGCTATTTGCTTAAGAATATCCCTCCACCTAGTGCGGGGTTGTCCAACGCTACACTTACTGACCGCTTAAAACGACTAAGGTACGCGATTATTTCTTAAATCGACATGAATATGGGTAAAATATTTGATAGAAGGAGGCGTTATTTTGCGGAAGTCCATGATAATCTACTATTTCACCCATCCAGGAATTCGCTATTATCTGCAACAGACAATTTTTTGTAATAATCTTTACGAAGATTTGTCTGTTCATGTGGATAATAGCGAATCAAGTTTCTTGTTCCTGGATGGGTGAAATAGTCAAGCTCTATACATTGTGTCCTATTTCAATGTCAGCCTACAAACATTTTAAGGTATAGCCCCACATGAGATGCATGGAGCGGCGCGACACGTAGGGACAAATACTATTTGCATGAGTTTGTACGGGGCCGCGTCGCGTAGTCCATCTCCGTGCTGCGTCGTTGCCCCATCCCGAGCGTCACTTAGTTTAATGCCCAGCTCCATATAACCTCATACATAGTTACTTGCCGCTTCGTGTCGCACCGCGCCGCACGTCTGTAGTGGGGCTAGATCTTTACAAATGATGAACTGTAAAGTTACTATACGTATTTCAGCACTTTGTCAGTTCCTATTTAGCTCGGCCAACATCGTTACAAACAATTACGAGCAAGCAGGATGCATCTTAGTTTGCGTTGGCGGTTAAGTGGTTGCGAACCGTATATATAGACTTAACTAACTTTGATTAAAGCTCCCGACCTCTGCGATTGTCGTACACTTAATGTACATGTGCTGTTTAATTTAATTTGCAAATAACCGAGGCTCCCTTGAAATGGTCTGAGTTTTCGGTTAATGAATAATTTTATGCCTGTCTTCCGCTCTCGTTTAAACTTAAATAGCGAAAGTCAGTGGCTTCGCTCCCATGGGAACCCCGGCCATATTCCTTGTCTTGAGCCATACTAATATTATAAATGCGAAATGAGTCTGTCTGTCTGTCTGTCTGCTACGCTTTCACGGCCCATCTGCTCAACCGATTTTGGTGAAAGGTATCAGGGATAGATTGTATCCCAGGGTAGGCCATAGGCTACTTTCTATCCCGGAAAATTAAAGAGTTCCCGCGGGAATCATCTAGTTACTTATAAAGGGAATCTCTGTACAAAGTTTCAGCTTTCTAGGTCCAAGGGTTTAGGCTTAGTGTGTATGAGTCAGTCAATGTGTGTGACTGTATCTATATTATGTAGATGTACCTATGTTTAGTTTTTTTTATCCCACGGGAACTCCTCAATTTTCCGGGGTAAAAAGTAGTAGATTTGACTCTTCAGGTCCTCTTGAGGTTCTAAAGAGGTCTTGACATCTACTACTTTTGACTGACTTACTTGGGTGTCCATGCATAAAATGTCAACTCGTTGATCTGTCGCGGCGTGATTGAAGGACAAACCGACAAAAAAAAACACTTTCGTATTTATTATAATAGTATGATACCTGAAATAAAATATCATAATATTGCAAACTAACATTGGCCCTAGCGCGTATCGACCATGATATTATCATAGACTAGATGATGCCCGCGACTTCGTCCGCGTATATCAAGGTTTTTTTAATTCCCGCGGGAACTCCTTAATTTTCCGGGATAAAAAGTAGCCTATGTCCTTCCCTGGGATGTTACCTACCTCTATACCAAATTTCAGCAAAATCGGTTGAAAAGATGGGCCGGGAAAGCGTAGCAGACAGACAGACAGACAGACAGACAGACACACTTTCGCATTTATAATATTAGTATGGATTTAGGGTTTTCTAAATCTATGGATATTATACCTCCCCAGGGAATAGTAATAATTGAAAAGCTTAGAATCTAACCACGTTTCACGATTTTATAGTTAACGATATGTTTGCATAGGTAACGATAATTGGGTACCTATTTGACAACTAGTCAAATCAGAAACTTTTTTTCAAACGTCAAAACGCGTGCTTCGTATGGGATTTTGTATGAAACATTGCATAGTGATGTCATCAAAGTTCGACGCATTTTTTTACTTTAATTGATAGTTTAAAATAGTTATTCAACACAAAACTAACAGGGGACGTGGATACTTTTGAGACTTTTTTCTCTATTTAATAATCACTAAAAAATATTGCGTAAAATGTAAATAGAGATCATCAGACAAATCACAGATTCAAAAGCCCAATGATATATATAGGTATATTAATAATAATATTATGAACAATCTAGAGATACGCTTGTTTACGCGGAAAAACAAAACTCTTGTAAAAAGAAGTAAGAACTTTCATAAAAAGAAAAAGCCCTGTCCCTCCGACCCCCTCCATCAATAATTTACCTTCATCTGCCATTACAAACACGGAAAACATCCCCGTACTTCCGCCAGCGCCTTCATTACCATAAGCGCCTCGTAAAAAGATCTAAGCCTTGTTTTCAGAAATCTACGGACAGACTTGAAAGAAACGGTAGATAAAAGCATTGAAATTTTTACTACTTTTACCTGACTGCATCAGAAGGTTGTATATGGACAGGTTTGGTCATGGTTTGTCTAGTGGGTGGCTTCGGGGGTGGCTAGTTACCCTTTCGGCAAAGGCGTGCTGCCAAGCGATTTAGCGTTCCAGTACGATGCCGTATAGAAACCGATTAGGAGTATGGGTTTAATATAACTGCAACACCCCTATAACATGTTAGCCTGCTATACCATCTTAGAGTGCACCATTGCTTACCATCAGGTAGATCGCGGTCAAGGGCTAATTTGTAGTGGATAAAAAGAACACATAACATCCAGGCAAAACATCCGCGTTGGATAAGAACGACGTTTTTTCCTGTCATGTAGTATGCGCGCTCCATATGAAAGTGAATGTAGAACTTTTTATCCGCCAGTTTTGTCCGTAGTCTGGCGTCGTCTTCAACACAGATTTTGAACGCACGTATCCTATTTGGACACTTACCTAGTAGGTATAAAATTATCAGGTAGATATATTATTTATTTTCTATTAGCTGATGCCCGCAACTTCGTCCGCGTGGTTTAAGTTTTTTTTTTGTTTCCGCAGGAACTTCTTAATTTTCCGGGATAAAAGTAGTCTATGTCACTCTCTATAGGTCCTCAACTATACCCATGCCAAAAATCACGTCGATCCGTTGCGTCATGATTGAAGGACAAACCAACAAACAAACACAATTTCACGTTTATAATAGTAGCAAAGTATGATAATCTCTATTGTAGAGTTACGAGTAGCTCTCTTCTTGTAAAAGAAGCTAAAATCCTATTTGATGCAAGGTTTATGGCAGATCAAAGGACCGTTTACCCGCTGCAGCGAAGTTTCACGCCATATTTTTCTAGTTTTCCGCCCCGAACCGAGGTGCGGTGTTTTGTTTATTGCAACGGATAACATATTATAAATTCTCTTGAAATTTTGTATTCAAATTGAATATCACACTTTTTGTTTAGAGGTAACAATTTTTAAAAGCAATTTTAAAAAACCGCTGAAATATCGACGACGTTACTATCTGCCTCCAAGTACTTACTAAATCCCTAATTTGCACCCAATGTGTTTGTTAGGGTGAAACACTACAGACAGGACATGACAAAACGTCTAATTTTAGCGATTTTTTAAAGGTTAAGCTGTCACTTCGAGGCGCATTAAGTTACATTAATCCTCAAAGATTGAATTCGCTTTAAATTTTATTACAATAACCACGTCGATTTTGCTTCAAGATCTTAGCATAAAAGACATGTATTTTCTGCAATGAATTTTCTCTCGTATTTCCCTCTAGTTTGCCCATTTTACTGCTATGAACCAAAGTCAAGATTTTATTTGTATCTTTGAAAATTGTATTCATCTCGACGCTTTATCATTCAATCACTATTCTTAACCCACAAAGGTGAGGGATGTTGTTACGATGCTACGACCGCGAAAGAAAACGAGACCGTTGCACGAATCGTTGGAAAATATATTATTATGCCCAAACCGATACTTATGGCTTTCTTTGTGAGTCTCCCAAGCTAAAATATACCCAATTTCATGAGCAATACAAAATAAAATTGAATGATAGATATCTCAAATGCGATCGAAAACCTATTTTGTGGGCACAACACGTGAAAGGCTGTTTGGTATTGCGATACTAAGAATTTTTCTACTACAAGGCCTCCTTCCTTTTGTGAGGCACGTAATCGGAATTTGCTCAGACACTGCAAATGCCTTTTGTGGTTTATATCATAGAGTAACGTTTCAAGGAGATTGTTGACAAAAAGATATGGATTTCATGTCAAATGGAAGAATAAATTATTAAGTATATCGTATATTATTAGTATTAGTTCAGCGAGTGTGAGGTCAACGATAAAACTCCAAAAAAGCTTTTGTGTTTGGTTAAGTAAGTGACGTCATTCTTAATCCAATATGGCGGACTCAGGACTGCCAAAGATTGTGGCACTGGACTGGTGGACTACCTAGTTATTTTTATGCGCCACCATGATATAGGTATCAATTATTATAAAGGGCTTCTGAGAAGAAAAAGAAAAATAAAACTGTAAACGCTTATCTATAAAAATATTTTTTAACCGACTTCAAAAAAGGGAGGAGGTACTCAATTCGACTGTATTTTTTTTTTTTTTTTTATGTTTGTTACCTCAGAACTTTTGACTGGGTGGACCGATTTGGATGATTATTTTTTTATTTGAAAGCTGGTGCTTCCCGTGTGGTCCCAATTCAATTTGGTGAAGATCTGATGAATGTCTCCGGAGATGGAGAACGGAACTCCTCATGGATAAGAGTAAATTGCTCGCGATCATTGTGATAGTCTTGTAAACAGTATGTTTTAACCATGCATAGCATATCTCGTTCTGGTTACATCCTGTATTTTAAAACAGTGGGGCCACTAAAAATTGTGAAATAAAAAAATTTCAAAAAAAAAAAAAAAACCGACTTCAAAAACCACAAACACTAAAAAGTAAAAAATAATTTAATTTATTATGTATACAAGAGTTAATTTAGTTCCGTCTTTGGGCAAATTGTTTGAGAAGGTTGTTTATGCTCGCCTTCGTGCGGCTTCTGAGCATTTGCTTATCAATGAGCAATTTGGTTTTAGACAATCACATTCCACAGCTCATCAACTAGCTAGAGTCTGCGAGCATGTTACCCATAACCTTAATATTCACCAATCTACTGGTATGTTCTTGTTGGATGTGGAAAAAGCTTTTGACAGCGTCTGGCACGAGGGCTTACTTCACAAACTATTAACTATGGGAATTCCCTTATCACTAATTAAACTAATCAAGTCTTATCTTGAGAACCGCAAGTTTAAGGTTCACATTGGAGAAGCCAAGTCTTCGTGCCTGATGGTGCCTGCTGGCGTCCCTCAGGGATCTATTTTGGGTCCATATCTATTTTTATTATATCTAAACGACATACCAATTCAACCTCGTACAAGTTTAGCCTGCTTTGCAGATGACACCGCATCCTATACATCATCTGACGACATTGACCTGATAATTTGTCGTTTACAGCTTTCTATTGATCTACTTCACGCTTTTTTCACTAAATGGAAGCTGAAGTTAAATGAGGATAAGACTGAAGCCATATTATTTACACGGCATCGCTCACCCCCATTTAGAACATTGGAAATCGCCGGCCATAGCGTCCATTGGAAGCGATCCGTACGATATCTTGGAGTAACCAGGGACACTAAATTAAATTGGTCTAGGCACATGGCTAATCTTCGGGTCAAGGGAGCTCAGGCACTAGGTGCTCTTAGCCCAATTCTCAATCGTAGAAGTAAACTCAGCTCAAAAACCAAACTCAAAATTTACAGTGTACTTGTTAGACCGTCAGTAACTTATGCATGTCCTATCTGGAGTAGCACTTGTCTCACAAATTACAAACTACTACAAATCATTCAAAACAAAGCATTAAAAATAGCGTACAACACTCCGTTTAAGCGTAATTTAAATAGTTTACATAGCGAAATAAAATTTCCTCTTTTAATTCATTTCATTCTAAAACTTACACATAAATTCTACACAATGAACAAGTATCACAATAATCCGCTCATATCCAATATTTGTAAAACAAAAATAACTGATTTGTCGTATATCGACAGATACGGAACGTACAAGTTGCCCCATCACTGCCTATTGTTTCCGCAGGCCGATGACGTGAATGCAAGCGTGGCTAACATCCCCGACACGCGTGCATCGAACTGAACCCCCCCGTTCTCGCCTGCCTGCCGCCTGTGTGCGAGGGGCAGGGTAGCTCATCGCGCGGCTCGTATACTGGCCGGTGTCCGGTTCGTACGCAAGCCGAGAGATAGCAAGTACATGAAGTAATTGTTATTATACCCTCTTTAAAATATTATTTCATGTTTGCAAAGCGAAAATACTGTTCAAGTATTTCGCAATACCTAATTATTAAATTTATAGTATTTTAAATAAGCTCACGATCGAAAATGTAACATGTTATTTCCCTTCTTCTGTCTGTCAACTTTAATAGGCGTAAGTTAGTCTGTAAGTATCACTATATTTAAGTTAAACTTTTGTATGAATTTTACAAAATGTTTGTTACATAGTTATTTGATAATAAAGAATTTATAAAATCAAAAAATCAATCAATCAGTTCTATAATAACATTCTTTGGAGTCGGTGCCAATGTGGAGTCACGTCAACATTAATGAAGAGTAGGTAGACGGTTCATGCGGCTAATTGTACCGACTCCAAAAAATGTTATTATAAAACTAAATTAACTCTTGTATACATAATAAATTAAATTATTTTTTACTTTTTAGTGTTTGTGGTTTTTGAAGTCAGTTTTTTTTTTTTTTTGAAATTTTTTTATTATCAAAATCTTATTGAATGTAAGTTCAAGATACATTATGTTTTAAAGTTGACCTATTTTTTTAGCTATAATATATTGTGGTGACAATGGCCAATAGCGGTAGAGTATTAACCAATCAGGTTATTGCGATATTACACTGTAGCAATCATTTTTACGTAATAAGGCCCAGGCCATTATCTAAAATCACTTATTGTTTGTTTCAGGTACGGTACCTTACAACCCCAGCAAAATATCATCCCAAGACGTAGGTACTCAACGATTTATGTAAAAATTTTAACATTATTATCACTGGTTCGCTCTATACTACACTATAAACAGAGGGAGTACATTCTTTGAAGTGGATAATAATTATTGATAGGCAAGTTATTAAATTCCCGAATGATATATATGGTATAACTAGCGATCCGCCCCGGCTTCGCACGGGTAGCACTAATAATCTATAATATAAACTATCCTATCTCTCAAGTTAGATCGAACTGCACATGTTGTGCGAATTTTATTATAATCGGTTAAGTGGTTTAGAAGTCCATTGAGGACAAACATTGTGACACGAGATTTATATATATATAGATAGGTATCACTTTCACTTATTACTCATTGTGGAATTTACCGTCTAAGGGTGAGTATAGACTGGATCATTTAATTGTAACAAAACATCGAGTTGATCTATGTGTCACCCTTTCACGAACCGAACAACGAGCACGACGACGAACCTTTGTTACAACTTGTATTTTTTTTTTATCTAGCTGATGCCCGCGACTTCGTCCGCGTGGATTGAGGTTTTTCGGTTCCCGCGGGAACTCTTTAATTTTCCGGGATAAAAAGTAGCCTATGTGCTATTCCAGACTATAATCTATTTCTGTGCCAAATTTCATCCAGATCCGTTCAGCCGTTGGAGCGTGATTGAGTAACAAACATCCATACATCCATACATCCACACATCCATACATCCATACATCCATCCAAACTTTCGCATTTATAATATTTATTATTTGATTATATATAGCGAGCAAACGAGCAGCATTTTGCAAACAAACGAGCTAATTTGTGTAACATTTCATCGAACGAATAAGTACACAAGCGCGGGAGGGGACCGGTAAACGTTCATTTGCCACCCTCTTATATTTCTCTGTTTCTTTATAAATAACTCCTCGATGTATGCACACGACCTGCAGATCCGCTATTTCAACGAAGAGGAAACGCAAATTAGAAAAGAAAGTTACAGGCAGGTATATGCTCATGGCGATTACTTCGAACACAGCGTCGTGTATTGGCAGAAACGTTGATGGAAATGCTTTTTTACTTCATGCTCATACAATAACGTTAATAAATTACATGGAAGTGCTCTAATGGAGAAAATGTTCTAATCTAAACTCACCCTAAGGTTATTGAACTTATTAAAGTATTTAATCATAATTAATAACTTGCTTAAATGTTATATACCTATACCTTTTAGGAATTTAATAAGAAACGAATGAGGACTTATCAGCCAAATGCTCATAACGAATAAACGGAATGAGCCAAATATTAATAAAGAAGAGAGCAGAGACAAAACTAGTATAGCCTAATATTATTAGTAACGAGTACAACCAAATCAACCAGGATATTAAAGAAATGATAAATAAATATAGCCAAAAATAAAGTACCTACTACACCTATCTAAACCTACAACGAATATTAAAAAAAAGTACCTAATAAATTAATAACATTAACGCGTTAATCTCAACAATCTCATAGTTTTATATTAATATTATATTCCTGGCACAAGTCAAGTAACCCCTATTTGCAGAATAGTTATTAATTAGCCATGTTTGCCTTACCTAAAATATTGTTCTAAGCCCTATTTAACAATAGGTATCATTTCGATACCTCCTAAGTATAATGAGTCAACTGACATTATAGTTATTTTATAGGAGAGTGATTTGAAGGTAAATCGTTTAAATTTTAATGAAATAAAATTAATTCGAAATAAAGTAAATGTTTTTTATAATAAAAATTGTAAGCTCTTCCTTTGGTATAAAATGATTTTGCTGATTTTTGTTTTTAAATGACATTTTATGTATATGACTGGGTATACGCCGGCGGGACTCAATAGTGAAATGGTTTAACTACCAGTTATATTCATGTACGTTGTCCATCAAAATCCATCGTTTACACCAAAATCACATGAAATATGATTGTCATTTTATTAATATAATTTTACTTTTGATTGTTTTCGGGATTTTCTGTCTCACTTAATAATAAAATGTTGAAATTATATCACTTGACTCATTATACTAGGAAAGTACTTAGCAATGTTAACATTTGAAACCTCAACGTATACTGGACCAATGTAATTTACCGAGGTTTTTTATTAGTATTTTTTTTGTAATACCTTACGATATTATGTGGGATTAATAAAAGCTAGGAAGAAGAACAAGAATCATAAACCAAAAACAACTCATTTTGAAGAATCACAATGTATTTTTCGCCATAATTAAGTAGGAATATCTTTTTATTAATGTTAAAAATCTTTACTAAAAGCTACAACGTAAACAAATCACTATTAAAAAAAATATCAATGTTTCATCATTAAAGTTTCATAAAAAACAACAATTAACAATCAATCAAAATAAAAACTAAAACAGGTACTTCTTTAGTAGGTCAATAAAAATAATAAGAACTAAAAATGGTAACTTAGGATAAACAATAATAAAAATTATAGAAATTAATAACAGTCTAGGCATTTCTAATGCTCAAAAAATAGAAGGTTTAACAAATTAGAAATCAGTCAGAATCGCTGTCGTTAGCTGCATTAGAGTTCGTTGAAATCAAATTATTAAAAAATAAATGATACTCCTTAGGAATTACAAGTGTCTTACAAAGATCCATCAAGTCTTTGTGCTTATTTTGGTCAATAGGAATGGGTGTCTGATAAGCTAAAGAAATATTATCTATATCAATATTTAACTCTCTTCGATTTCGTGTAGCTTTAGGTTTCTTTACACAATCTATCCACTTGTAAGCATCATCTTGGTAACTCGTTTTATAAAACAGCCTAAATGGATATTCCGCTTTAACTAGTACTTCCGTTACTTTATTCCAAGGCATTTTTGATCCATCGTTGGTAGTTGTCCAGTTGTTTATAAATTTTAGCTTTGATTTAAAGTCTTTAATTAAATCCTGAGACACTTCAGTAACTTTGTATGGCTTTTCATCGGATTTGGCAAATCTAAAAGCTGTATACCATTGATCAGGCGTATAAAGCATCTTATCTTTCGTCTGTCTTTCAATTAAAGCGTGCATACTGTCGCCTTCATTTTGAGTGTGACCCACTACTAGAAAGCGATGACTAATATCTATAACAAACTTCGAACTAGCTAACATATACATTAAGAATACAATTCTGTTTCTGTTTTGGCCTCCACAGTTGTCTGACCAGAACCGGTAATCTTTGACACCATTACCCACCGTATCCTCTATAAACTTGAAAACACAGCTGGAAATTTCATTAGCGCCTCTCTTTGCTGTCTGTTGATGCCATGAAAAACAATAACCCTGACGAGATCCCAGATTGAATATTGTGAAATTATACAAAGAAAGTTTCCGTTTATAATAAAAAGTACTAACATTCCCGTGAGGTACATTAAGGCACTTTTGAAGATCAAATGCTGCTGTAAGGATTTCATTATTTTGTAATGCTGATTCTTTATCTTGTGTTTTCATTTTCCTAGCTTTCTCTTTTTCTTTTAAATGCTCTTCATGCTTCTCTTTATCTGTCTGTGTAACTTCCTTGTTATTTTCATAAATGTGGCATTGTTCACAAACATCTTTTTTGGGTTTATGAAAACCGATATTGATATTTTTATTAATGATATCTCGGTATTGTCGCACCGTAGTCGCTTTTGAAGAGTATTTATTAGAATCAAACCATTCGTTATATAACTTGAACATTTTTGGGAAGGATAAAGAGGCCTCAAGATATTTTTTACTTGATTTTTGGCGAGTGTAGTGTGATTCTACAGGGGAAAATGCTTCAACGTGATCTATAACACTACGAACGATATCTTCATTGATAATCTTTGGATGATTAACATGTCTACCACGCTGATCTGTTTCAATAAATCCATTTCCTTTATCGGACTTTTCTAAAGCTGTATAAACAAAATTAAAACTGATAGAAAGGGTTCTCAAGAACATGGTCTTGCAAACCGGTATTTTTGTAGTTTCAATATTATCTCCTTGACTGCTAGGAAGATAATAAGAAATAGTATGAAGACGTTTTGAATTTTCTTTATCCACAGTAATTCTTTTTTTTTCAGCTCTTACAGCATACCTTGCCAAAAAATCCCATTGTCTTGAGTGGTCTCCAATACTCCAAAACATATCAAAAATTCTTTGCCGAATATCTTCTGTTAATTTCTCACTGCATTTTTTCCGACAAGTTACGGGGCAAGAAGCTTTCATATTTCTCTTACCATGCACTCTTCCGTTTCTACTGACATATTCCAAACCTCTATTAACATTATATTTCCGCTCTTGATCTTTCCATTTTTTCTGAAAACGTTCTCTTAGCCTTCCTTTATCTTTTTTAGCTGTGGAAATCCGCTTACGAAGACGTTTGTCATTATTGCACGGTGAGTATGTGATATCATTAATGTCAGATGCAGGGGTGGCGACCGCAGGACTGTCAAATAACTCGAAATTAACAGGTGATGGGGCAAAAGAATTATACGGCGACGGTACTGGAGTGATATCAGAATCATTTTCAATAATAAAGTTACTCTGGATTGGCGAATTGCCCGGTGTGTTTTCTATTACTGATGGCGATCGATCTCCGTTTTGAGTTCTATTAATATGATCTCCATCCCAAACCGACGAGCAAGGAATATCATCCGGGAATAATATGGAAGCGTTAGAAGGAATATTTTGCAATACATCCTTGCTGTCATTCAAATCAACATTATCAAGTATTGAAAGCTCCTCTTCCGTAAAATTTGCACCAGGTGGCAATGGAGACCCTAAAACAAACAAAAAATGAAATTAAAAACGTAAGAAATCATATTTTTGTATTAAACATTACAATAATAATTAATACATTATTTATTTAATTAATAAAAACAAATATAATAACACAATTAACACAAAACTATAAAAAAATTAACTAGTACATTATTATAGCCAGATGAGTCAAGTGTCTTCTTTTTATAGATTGTTCGCCGTATACTGGTGTAACTGTAGTTGTATCAGTATACGGCGTACTAAGCGACGTGAACATGAATTATTAAAGACAAAAATAACAAAATCATACTTATACACATAAATAAAGATAACTTACCCTCTTCATCCCTTGTTTGAATCATATCATCGATTCCTGTGTTATTGTTTATTGTACAAATGGTATTATTCACATTTTCATTGAGTAAATTTAAAATTTTTCGCGCCCTGTTTGACTGCATTCTGTTACTAATATTAATTTAACATGTACAACTATTATCAGACATACATCCACGATATAATTATATACGAATAATAGTAACTTTACGAAACAGAATTATTACCTAAAATTGCGTGCGCACTCGCCGCCATTCATCGTATACTGAGCCGCAATATACTTGTATCGATGCGTCCCCCCTCACGCCCCGCGTACACTGGTACGATGTTATTTAGATCAGTTTACAATGTACGATTTTAACTGATGTTGAAATTGATTTAGTATACGTGAAATTATCTCGGTAATTATTGTTTTTTTTTATTTTTTTTTAACACAAATGTTAAGATCACGATTTATCATGTACGTTTATATAAAAATACCTAAATTTGTTAGTTGACTCAGTATACTTAGGAGGTATCGATTTGACATCCATGCTTTTACTTTGGAAATTTGAAACCCCGATATGAACTTTTGAAGCAATTACAGTATACATGAATGGATGCAATTAGTATGTATGATCAGAGATTGCCGCTGTAATTTAATAACGATGAGGGCCGCTGACTTGTATCTTTATCTTCGAAACAAAGGTCTGAGGTCCATATCTTGAGCTCATAACTTCGAGCAATGCCTAAGTTTATGGTATTTATATGTGCGCGCTCATTTGTATGAGACCTTCATAGTTGCTGGAGAACTTATCTTAGGGCGAGTGCTTACAGACGGAGTGGACAACTTAAACTCGACTTTACAGAATGGTTACATGTAAACTTTGCAATGCACTGTACTTCAGTATACGTTAGCATTCAGTTCAAATTGGTATACTGAAATTAAACACGAAGATTCAAAAGACGGGCGGCGCTCCTGAGCGAGCTCCTCCTGCAAACCGCCGATTTTATGTCAGTCAAAATAAACAAATTAAGGTTTAAGAAAACTCAGCTCCAGTCTAATCCGCTCGTGTGCGTTCCGTACCACCTTAAACGATATTGAACCAAAAGTCGTAGGTACGTACGTGCCCTTATAGTAACAACTTAATTCGCTGCCGTTAATTGGTTCTCTGGGTAGTGGAGCCCTTAATCAAGTTCCTCAGTAGGTACCGCATAAATCAACGCATTACTACTTTAGGGCCTCCGTATTATTACTGTCTAGTTTAAGAGATGTACCTAAAATTGTATTTAACAGTTATTGCTGCAAGGTATTACAAGATAAAAATAGGTGCAGAGTTAATTAATAATACCAATAAGCTTTTACGCTACCCACAGATACCAGGGTCAGGGTTTTTCTAGCTCTATAGCTAAACGTGTGAACATTCCCGACATGGACGAGAAAAAACCTGCTTTACCTGACACATAATTTTAAAGCACATTTTTAAAAAATGTTATCATAAATCCGTATTTTGTTCAGTGTTCATCGCCCAAATAATGAACACGATAAAACACTGAGTGATTTAGCGGCGGCTAGCCGATTTCGTGTTGTTCAGCAATTTACTGAACTGTTGCCTCATAAACTTTTGGCTGTTTCGAGCGAACATATTTTTTACGAGTTTTTTTACTCTAAATGTGACCTACTCGTAGGTGTACTTTTAATACATTTTCTCGTCTCTGTTTCAGACCTTTATGACAGGCAAATAAAGGTTAAAGGTAAGGGTAATAATTGCGTTGATATTGACGACACGGCCTTCTTTTTATTCGAACTTAAAGCTACCAACTTTCAATTAAAGCATTTGAAGGCTCCGAAACAGATTTTGAATGGAAAGGGTTTTGCGTATGTTCGAATATTTCAAGAGCTGAACTTTATTCGACGCGGTTCGCGTTCGGTTTAAAAAATACGTCTATTTTCTATTCGCGAAACGTTGCAGCCATTTGTACTAGTGCCAAGTGTTTTAACATATAGGACAGGGAAATACAATTCACCTGGCGACAGCGTGAAATCAATAAATTGTTCTTTTAAAAACGAATCTGGAAACCCACTATAGTCTGTCCGCGTTAAGAAAATAGTGACTCATCACTGACGGTAGCCTGCCACGCCAAGCCCGACGAATGAAGTTGCAAGAAAGCAGAAAAAATTTGATTTCTTGCAACTTGATTTACATAGGTGTAGGTCTTGTGTAGGGGTGCTTTCTTTCCGCCGGACTTTTTAGGCCGTGCCACTTTAAAAACTGCTAAGTTTTCCTTCTAAACTTCAAAATTTCATCACTGGCTAAAAATGGTGGTCTTATATCCATGTCAATCATAAGAAACAGATTACACTTCGAGTACTGACTCTAGATTTGTATTTACGGTATTAATAACAATGAATATCTGTTAAAAACTTGGATGAATTAAAGGTTAAAAAATATCAATTCTAAGATTATTTTGTCTATAACTCTGTCACTATAAAGTTAATTAAGAACAAAACTTGTCGCCCAAACTCTATTAATGCATTATTTCAGTGCCAACAAATTGAAAATACATTAATTAAAAGTCTTGCAGGTTCCCGTGAGCATGTGTCCGAATCCCCAACGACTACGAGAATGGGTTAGGGTTGAGAAATTTCTAGCTATAATTCAAAATGGCCGCTTGGATACAACAACTTGACTATAAAAGCTAAGCCAAAGCACATAAGGCTTCATTCTCCTAAAAATCGGTTTTCTTACAGAAATATCAGAAAATATTTTTGTATTATTTTAAAATTAAGAATGCAATGAAATACATTTTACGCTTGTTTATGTATGGTAGGTATTTGAAGTTTCCAAAATACAATTTTTATTTAATTTAATGCTACTTTTAATAGCTTTTTATAGGCGTTGAAGCTCTCATTGACGCACACGTCACGTAAAAAGGATGACAAAAATATAAAATGACATTTCGACGGTCCCTACGTACATAAAGACATGTCAAAAACCGAGGTTTACAGGAGAGCGTAATTTATGTTCAAACTGCCCTAGAAATAATTATATGTACAAATATAAATATTTTTTTTTTATAATGTTTTATTAGCTTTAGGAACTTTATAATGGTATTTATACATATTAAATTTTTTTCTTTTTTCTTAGAAAAACTGATAGATGACTGTTTCTACGCTGATATTAAAATGAAAGCATGTCATACATGTCTATGATACTTTTATATACGTAGGAAAGAATAAAACTCTGTCTAAAATAGAATTTAAAAAAATATATTTTATGAAACAAACAACTAGCCATTTCATTGGCGCCACGTTTAGCAACTGTCTCATCCCACATGTAACACGTAACTTCCTTTAACCCAGCATCAAAAACTGTAAAATTATATACTTACTGATAATTTCCTTTTGTAATACAGCACACTAATATGTGGAGTGCAAATATCAGAAGGACTTGATTTAGCTTGAATTTTATCAACGTTTTTTAATTCCCTGGCAAGTTTTTGTTAACCAAGTAAATGACCGCGCTCGCACCGAGTGGCGCGCATTTAAACAACGTACAAAACGATATGTACAGATATCCGCATCTACGACATTTATTCGTTGTAATTATAATAATTGTTCTCATAAACGATTTTTAAATGAAGTTAAATACATAATATTTAAAAAAAAATCTTATATAGGTATGTGCATAAGGGTGGCATAAGGAAAACCTAAAGCCTTAATAGGCCTTAATTGCAATTTAAAAAAATGCCATTTTTGACATGACTTTATGACCGTCGATTTATTCTCGATTATTCTATAAATATCTCTACCTTTTTCTAAATGCTTTAATTTTCTTATTTAAATAAATAAGCCACTTCAATCTGTGTTCGATTATAGGTAGGTAGTATAGATTATATTATTGCCTGGTAATGTCGGTTTGCTCAGAGATAGGAAATCTCGAAACACAAACCCCTTTAGAAATACAGCCCACTAAATCTTATTTATTCGTTCACCGCCACTGACCTGACGTGGGCCTTACAACCCCCCGTCAGTTTTATATTCGGGTGGAAAAATACCCAAGGAAGGAAGCCCTCTGTATAACTTGCAGACTAGAAAGTAGACAGAAGTGGGCATCTAGATTCTAGACAGTTCCGTAACGACGCTATATTTCATGCTTATGCTAAGCTCTCCAGCTCGACGGTTAGCCAAATGGACATTTTGAACAAGACTATAATAGTACGACTACGCAATAAGTACCTACGAATTCTTTGAACTTTGTAACAAAACTCTTAGGAGTGAATTTTCGGGTGGTTTAAATAATACAAACCATGCTTCTGCTAAACTGACTAATGCTAGAAACTTATACTAGAACATCGAAAACGGTGGTTAGTTCAACAGGTGGGATTATATCCTGCAAGTTTATATTATTACAGGAGACAATGTATCAGCTCCCATAGTAGAACACAAGCTACATGAAATGTGCTTAGCGAGCGAGACATTTAATTAATGAATTTTGTGCCAGTTGGTACACTGTTGCCTAGATCAAATTTACCGCACCGCGTTATTGTATGACGGTCTGAACTTCGTATAATATTAACTACAATAATTCAAAGACAGATTGCCATGGATGCTACGAAAATACTTGCTTACATGCTTAGCAAGTTATAGAGATCTTACGTCCACGATTCTCAAAATTTTTATTTGTTTGTTTTGTTTTTTCAAATATTCTAATTTGAAAAAACAAAACAAACAGAATTTAGCATGTTTCTAGCTTTAGTTAATTTAGCGGAAAGGAGATTGTATTATATTAAACCATCCAAAAATTCCTTCCTAAGAATTTGGTAACAAAATTTAAAAAATTCGTAGTTATTTTCTCACACAAGGGATCAGGCGGCTTACTCCCATCCGTTAAAACAGTATTATTTGAATATTGTACTATTGTTTCGAACACGACGTCCCTAAAATAAGGATAATAATAATTATATTTCAGAATTATTCTGAAACAAGAGTTTTAACACTTTTTAAACCAAAACGTTTGCGCGAAACTTTGATTTTTTTAGTTGGTTAAATACTGGAATACACACATAAAATTCAATCAAAACCCAACAAATTACGTCGATCCCTAGCTCTGTTGCCACGTGATTACACAAACAAAACAAACAAACACACTTTCACATTTACAATACTCGTATGATGAGTGTAATATTTATAACAATACTAGCTGATGCCCTCTTTAATTTTCCAGGATAAAAAGTAGTCTATGTGTTATTCCAGAGTACAATCTATCTGTGTACCAAATTTCATCCAGATCCGTTCAGCCGTTTTGGCATTGATTGAGTAACGAACATTCATCCATACATCCATCCATCCAAACTTTCGCATTATAATATTTGTATAGATGTTATAGATGGAGGTAGAATTTGTCAAAATATTTCTTTGGTCTGATTTATTCATCTTTTTGCCCCATTCCCCTGTCTCTCATAAAATGTTTATTCTTTGCTTCGACCCTTCACGCTGCTATAAAATATTACAAGGCACTTGTGACAGATGTCCCGCTGAATATGTACGGGACATCAGGACGTTTTAAACGCGGTCTTGTGAGACCCCGGCTCGTACATTTAGGAATATTGCGTGGATATTTTATTACCGTTGTTTGCTTTATTTCATTGATATGTTAGGATTCACCTTCATCTCAACCCATAACCACACTGTGAGGATATTGCCACGAAAATTTTGTTACTAGAAGCCACGTTTTTTGTTGTTACCAATGATTAGGGGTGTCACATTGTGGGTGCATCCTCTTCCTTGTGTCGTATTCCCCATCACTGAGTGCCGTGATGACAGGGCTTCGTGGACCTTGCTATCGAGAGCGGTGCGGATTCTATCATAGAACATTGAAATAACTTGTTAAACGCTATTTTAGAAATATCTATTTATTTTTTCATGTTATTCTTTTGAAATAATGTTTTGGAATAAATTAATTATTAACCAACAAATAGATAAAGTTAATATAGTATTGGATACATAAACGATACTGGGATCCCAAGAGGCTGGAATGGCGATCCCACACTGGAAATCGTAGCGTTGGCAGACCCCCTACTAGGTGAACGTACGACATCAAGCGAGTCGCATAGAAACCTATGGCATACATACAGTGGACTTTGGGAACTCTTTAATTAATAGGGTTGAAATGCGTATGTCCGATCCCGGAATGCTACCAAATAGGGATGATGACAACTCAATCAAATCAGCAACTCTTTACCAAACTTAAAATCGCGCTTCTAGTATGGAAGTTTGTATGACATACATAGCTGTGACGTCATCAAATTTAAACATGCTTTTTTTTCTTTAATCGATAGTTTAAAATTATTATCAAACCTAACTAACAGAAGATGTTAATTTAAGGTCTTATGGAATCTAGAAATAATTTATTTTTGAACTATAATAGGCATCACCCTATTAATATATATATAGCTGCTCGTGCTGACTGACTGACTCATTGATCACCTCTCCTGTAAAATTTTGTATGAAAAATTTTTTTTTCACTCATCGTTTCGTATAAAAGACAAAAATTCATTCGGAGGAAAAATACGGAGAGAGCTGATGATTGAGGATTTCGAAGACGGATGAAGAGCACCAGCCAGGGTATCGAAGATAGGTGGGGGGTACTCGACCAAATGTCACTCGAAACTTCATCCAATTGACAGTGAGCTGAAAAAAAAATCAAAATGGCGGATTTAAGATGGCCGCCATACAAATTTCGTCGGTGTCTATCTCGGAGAGTATAAAAGATGGAAGAGTGGTTTCTTGCCAAAAGATGATCAGGACATGAGGGTCTACTTGATGAACAGGAAAAAAATTCAAGATGGCGGAATTTTATTTTCCATAGAAAAGGGTATTGAAGATAGGTGGGGGGTGCTCGACCAAATGTCACTCGAAACTTCATCCAATTGACAGTGAGCTGAAAAAAAATTCAAAATGGCGGATTTAAGATGGCCGCCATACAAATTTCGACGGTGTCTATCTCGGAGAGTATAAAAGATGGAAGAGTGGTTTCTTGGCAAAAGATGATCAGGACATGAGGGTCTACTTGATGAACAGGAAAAAAATTCAAGATGGCGGAATTTATTTTTCCATAGTTGATGTATGGCGAATATTGAAGAGGCTACAAGTGTAGAACTATGCAAGACTACGGTTTCTTTTCAAGATTTGTTTTTATGGAAGAATTCTCATTTTGACGAGTGGTTCGGAGAAAAAATATGGAGAGAGATGATGATCGAAGGTTCAGATGATGGGTGAGGAGCACGGTCAGGGTATTAAAGATAGGTACCTACTTAGGGGCTGCTCAAACAAAAAGGGAGGGGCGGGGGGTTGGTGGTCTTTGTTTTATGTTTTTCCTTTATGAGAATTTTCTTTTACGTCGGACGCTTGGCGTGCTGGCGCTTCCAATGTGCTCACTAGCATAGCAGTGTGTTGTTCAGATCAGAACACGTAGACAGTAAACCAGCTGCCCGATTATGTAAGAATTGTCGATCAAATCGTAAAAGTTCGGCGTCAAAGTAAAATAAACCATAACAGCATTGAATTGGAGCTCAATTTCGTGTTTCGAAATTGAGCTCTAATTTAATGCTGTTATGGTTTATTTTACTTTGACGCCGAACTTTGACGATTTGATCGGCCATTCTTACATAATCGCGGGACAGCGAGTAAGTAGACAGTGGACCACGCGGTCCACTACGCGGTCCGCTGTAGCGGGCCGCGCAACCACGCGCCATACTAGTTACATATAAATCGGTTTATTTATATTATAGGCTAAAATGAAAAGGTAATAGACAGCCAATGGTTGCAAACACAATTTATTATAAGTACCTAAATATATAAAAGACTAGCTGATGCCCGCGACTTCGTCCGCGTGGAGTAAGTTTTTTTTAAATTCCTACGGGAACTCCTCAATTTTCCGGGATAAAAAGTAGCCTATGTCACTCTCCAGGTCCTCAAGTATACCCATGCAAAAAATCACGTCGATCCGTTGCTCCGTGGTTGCTCCGTTGCAGCGTGATTGAAGGACAAACCAACAAACAACAAACCAAAAAACCAACAAACAAACACACTTTCACATTTATAATATTAGTATGATAAGTTAACTCCAAAATTAAAAAAATTGTAATATTACCTAACATAAAAAAAAATCACAGCAGAGTAAAATTAGCCTCCCATAACAAAGCCCACTTTGCCCTCTTTCATAGCAAAACTCATAACTGGAACATTAGCAAACTTCCTCATACTACGCCAATGAGAAAAACATGACAATTCGGCTTCCCCGGGGCCTATAAATTATTTTTAGGAAAGAATAAATTACAACGTTTACAATCCAAATTTTCTGGCCGAGAACCCATTTTGCAAATATAAAACTCATTCGGTATCCTATCCTTCTCCTCATCATCCTCCTTCATCCTTATCCTTTTTAAGGCATCAAACTGCTATAAGATTTAACTGGTTTTTGTTCCTATAGTTTAAAGGATTTGTCTGTACTGATTCGGAACAAGCACCAGCCCGCGTGGATTGGGGTTATTTAAAAATGCCAAGCAAAACGTTTGATTTCCCGTTACGTAAACGACTTGAATCCAATGCGATTGTGATCCAAGTCGGTAACTGACTGGGTGTCCGCATCCATAGGCATCTCCTAGGCAAGCGCGCCTCACCTTATGCTGCATCACCACTTGCAAGCAAGTCTGATTGCATGGCCAAGTGCTAGCCTATATAATTAAAATATATATATATATATATATATATATAATATATATAAAAATATATATAATTGTGTCAATGAGTCAGTGGTAATTGAGCTA
This sequence comes from Erebia ligea, assembly GCA_917051295.2. Lineage (NCBI taxonomy): Eukaryota > Metazoa > Arthropoda > Insecta > Lepidoptera > Nymphalidae > Erebia > Erebia ligea. The sequence goes on from OU785236.1 coordinate 12,328,805, forward strand.
TATATAGTATAATATAGATGGTATGTCTGCTACGCTATTACAGCCCATCTTTTCAACCAATTTTGACGAAATTTGCTACAGAGGTAGGTTGCATCACGGCTACTTTATTTTTCCGGGCATTATTCCGGAAAATGAGATCCCGCGAGAATTAAAAAACGCGGACCAAGTCGCGGGCATTATCTAGTACTTTTACTGTGATCCTCATTTGTTTAAACTGGTTATTAATTGAGATGTCCACCTAATTAACTTTACTAATAAACAAAGATTAGTGTGAAGAGTATTTAAACCGTGTTTCAAGTTAACAGATGCAAACGCTTAGGCATTTGGTCCCGTCAGGCCAATGAAATCCATGTCGAAGTTTCCATGTTCAGTGGTTTTAGGCAGTGTTATACTGGTGCTATTTCTGCATCAAATGTAAACGTCTAATACGCCTAAGTCTGTAAACACTGCAGACGTTACGTAAAGTCTAGTTTTCCGTATCTCTATTTAACGCCCGACGCAAAACGAGTGTCTGTCTGTGGCATCGTAGCTCCCAAACGGATGAACCGATTTTGATTTAGTTTTTTGTTTTGTTTAAAAGGTGACTTGATCGAGTGTTCTTAGCTATGATTCAAGATCATACTCTCTTCTAGTTAATATTGTTACTTTATAATATTTCGATGCTTATAACAAGTTTATGCAAGTATCACGTCGATCCGTTTCTCCGTTACGGCGTGATTTAAGGACAAACCAACAAACCCATAAACCAACAAACAAACACACTTTCGCATTTATAATATTAGTTAGATGATGTCCGTGACTTCATCCGCGAAGTTTAAAGGCTTAACTTATAAATTAGGTACAGTAAGATAAAAAATCATTAGGTACAAAATGTCCTTTGAAGTAAGTATCCAGATATTGTCCTAGTCTTGTAGGTGCCAATTATGTTATATGTTAGAGAATTTCTGAACAACTAATGGCAACTTCCATACAAAGTTTGAAGACGTCTTATTTACGAGTACGTACACAAGTTACGGCGAGGGAAAATAACTTTACATAACATCATCTACGCCTCTGTTAGCCGAAATAGGTATACACGAGAAAGTTATTTTTATATATTATATGAATAAATCGCTGAATATTCTGAATAACTTTGTTAAATCCATACTTCCATTTTTTTTCCACTACAAGTTAGCCCTTGACTGCGATCTCACCTGACGGTAAGTGATGATACAGTCTAAGATGGTAGCGGGCTAACCTGTTAGGGGCATGGCAGTTATATTAAACCCATACCCCTATTCGGTTTCTACACGCCATCGTACCGGAACGCTTAATCACTTGGCGGCACGTCTTTGTCGGTAGGGTAGTAACTAGCCACGACCGAAGCCTCCCACCAGGCCAGATCAGGGAAAATTCAGAAAATTCAGAAGAACCCAGGACCTCCGCGCGTTAAGACAACAGGGCTCAACACTGCGCAACGGCGGTCGTCAATTAATGAATGTGAAAGTATATCTGTCTGTTTGATCAACCGATTTTGACAAGGTACAGAGACAGATTGCATCCCGGGAAAGGTCTTAGACTAGGGGCAATACTACCAACGCTATGCAATATTACTCAATATGTCAGTTTAATGTCACGTACCTTGACGTCCCTAAAATAAGGATTATAATTCTAAAGCACGAAAGACAACAATAATGAAACAATATGAACAAATCGAAGAGTTCTCTTAGGAATTTCAATAACCTTAATCCACGCGTATGAAATCGCGGGCATCGTATTATTAGGTTTTTTATAAAATAGTATAATAAGCACAGTAATGTATGACACATCGGCGCGCGCACTTTTATACCTATAGCAGTACTATTATATTATTCTGTGCTATAGCTGCATAGACTTGCAGACAGACAGACACACTTTCGCATTTATAACATTAGTATGGATTAGATATTATTTGGACTGCCTCGTTGGTCTAGTGGTAAGCACGTTCAACTGCGGCCGACGAGGTCCCGGGTTCGAGTCCCGGGTCGGGCCATAATTAAGTATTGGGTTTTTCTGACTAGAAATTCTCAGTACTAGCCCGATGTTAGGAAATTGGCGGTGTTTCACCCCCGTGCCTCGGAGAGCACGTTAAGCCGTCGGTCCCGGTTTTTATCACTAACATGATAGTAGTCGTTAAAGCCCGCCAACCCATTGAAGCAGCGTGGTGGGTCTAAGCTCTAATTCCCTCTCTCCTATGAGAGTGGAGGCCTGTGCCCAGCAGTGGGACGTTAATGGGCTGTAGTGGTGGTGGTGGGGTATGAAACTACATTTCATACGCATTATAATAAGCATCAAATAAATATTATAAATGCGAAAGTTTGGATGGATGGATGTATGGATGTATGTTTGTTACTCAATCACGCTCCAACGGATGAACGGATCTGGATGAAATTTGGCACAGAGATAGGTTATAGTCTGGAATAGCACATAGGCTACTTTTTATCCCGGAAAATTAAAGAGTTCCCGCGGGAACCAAAAAACCTCAATCCACGCGGACGAAGTCGCGGGCATCAGCTAGTTTATTATAAATGAACAGACAAAACAATCGTATAGGAGAGAAATGCTAAGGTTAGTAATCAGCGCTCAACCTCATAAATTTAAGACGAGTTAAATTTATTTGGCCATTTGTTTTGCATAAGTAGGCTTTAAGGCAATGCTCTATTGCCTCTTTTGGCGAACTTACACTTACATGTAATTTACTTCCCACTATACCGCACTGAGCTGTGGTACGAAATAAACAAACCGCAAAGAACGAAACTCCCACTCTGACTTGGTTCCGTAGCAATTCGTGTTACTCGTTAGCCTGCGGTAGACTGCATTTGCACCAGTACCCTTACTCTGAGATTGATCGAATTTAAAATACGGTCTCACTAAGTGAGGTGAATCACATTTGAGTCAAACTAAAATGGACCCAAAAACTCTTGATTTAAAGCCACAAATTCAGTGCAACCGATTCAAATTTCGAAACGTATCGTTTGGAGCGCTAGCTGTGAATGCATACACGAAATTGAGCTCTAAAATAATAAGATTAAGATTCATTTTAGTTTGATGCATATGTAATTCACCTCACTTAGTGAGACCGTATTTTAAATTCGATCAATCTCAGAGTAAGGGTACTGATAATATATGCTATGGTGAGTGGTGGGTTAGACACACATCCGTAGCTTATAGCAACTTTGCTACGGATATATTATTATGGTGGAAAGGCCTTTAACTTTCAAGGTTGTGTAAGGGCCGAAAAGTATCCCAAGACAGAGATCGAGATCGACGAAAAGACGTATCTTTTTATTGTGGTAAACTATATAGAAACCTTATTTTGACCATAGCCACAGAATACTCTTGTCCTACATGAAAAAAAAAGTTTAAGTTTAAAATATGAGCTGTATCCATTTCACATACCAACTAATATTATACATGCGAAAGTGTGTCTGTCTGTCTGTCTGCTAAGTTTTAACGGCCCTTTTTTCAACAGATTTTGATGAAATTCGGTATAAGGATAGGTACCCAGGGATGGCTACTTTTTATCCCGGAAAATTAAAGAGCCCCCACGGGTACCAAGTAAACTTAATTAACGCGGACGAGGTCGCGGGCATCATCTAGTTCTAAATAAATTGAATTACAAGACCTTAAAACAAGAACTAAAAAAATCTGATCCTGTGAGGGTTCTGAATTCCATTATGAGGTACTGAACCCTAAAGAGAAAGCAAGCTACATTGCGCTCTGTATTTAAAAAGCTAACATTTACTTTTTATAAAGTGCAGAGTTGTTCCTGCCTTTTTTACCTCATTGAATTAATCATTATCTTATTATGCTGCACACTCAAAGTAACACAGAATTTTCTTGCGTAGGTGTTACTGAATACTAAAGAGAATATTTTTGTTATGGAAGTAGATATATAGGGATTTAGGGAACTATATACATACCTACACATATAATATAGTTTCGAACACAAATTTTTTCGTTGGTAAGTTTATTATATGTGTTTGGGTATATTATATTATGTGTTACATTCCAAAGCCGAATTTCCGGTGATTGTCCTCAGCAATTCCCAATCTCAAAGTCTTGAGCACTTGTTCCAAAGCTACAACTTCGGCTTTTGCCTATACTGAGTTTTCAGGTCAACTTAGAAATAACCAGATGTCTCTAGTCCAAAGCTGATTTTAGTGTTACAAGTAAAATGGAGTTTCGGCTTTAGAGTAGGTAATCCTGAACTATGTATTTGAGTGTTTTGCTTTGTCAGTCAGTCTGTGGACCAAGTGCTCTGGGCATTGTGAGGCTTTATAGTCTGTGCTCTCTAACTTTATGGGCTAAAGAATATTTTATTACATCCATGTATAAACTTATTAATGCATTATATTATGCATCTATATTATTATAAATTCGTCGATTTGCTATTATCACCAGCTGTGAATAGTGACAATGATGCATGCAGTGTGTAATTGCTGACATAAATGTGCGCTCAGCTTTAAATATTGCATACTAGCGACCCGCCCCAGCTTCGCACGGGAGCAATGCTGATACTAAATATACTACAGAATGCCTATATATACAACGTTCACAGCTTTTTTGTCATTAGACAATACAAATATGTTTTCTATATAGGTTACTCTTGAAAGAGCGACCTATAATAATTATTGGACATGTGAAAAACACTCAACGCTCAAATCTAAGCTTGCAACATTGAAAGTTTGACCCTGTCCCTGCATTTTAAATCTGTAATATCTTCGAAAATATTCATTTAAATTACATGCTGTAAAGGGCCATGTTTATCTATATTAAAAGCACAATGTATTTAAGGTAGGTACTTAATTGGATAAGGATTAATGCTGTATTGCTTAAAATCGCTTCGTAAAATATAAGCCATTATTTCTCGTAAAAAGTAAAGGATCGCATCAAAATCCGTTGCGTAGTTTTATAGATCTAAGCATACATAGCGACAGACAGACAGTGGGAAGCGACTTTGCTTTAAATACTATGTACCTAGTGATATGGATTATATTTTATTGGCGTACAAGATATAGGTAGCGCCACGCGAAACCTATGAAATTTATTACCTGCTGATACCTAAATAAATAGCAATAGTTTTTTTAACCTGTTGTACCTAACAGTATTATCTATTAAATTAAATTATTATTCTGCGGTGTAGATCTATACTTAATCAGTTTCTAGCGTATCTTTACGTATGTCCGTATGTCTAAAAAGAAAAAATAAAAACTCCAACCCCAGGGCATTTGCTGGCTAAATCGAAGATTTACCTCAAAAGTCAAGCGAACAAATCATGGATCATCGTGGATTCAAATACAATCCTGCCCCCCTAGCATGGGCCGAGACAATTTTCTCCCCGAGGAAAGGATAAAAAATTTATTCCTAAATAAATAAATAAAAACGCTAAATAACGGTGGGTAAATAGTCCCCCGAGTCCCCGTGAAATGTCAAACGGGGATAAACTTCTCCTCTCCTCTGTTGCCGTGCTCTGAGAGGTGGATAAGTTAATTTTATCTCTTGTCAGTGGATAAAATCGGGGCATAAAATTTTTATCTCCGGCCCATGCTAGGGGGGCTGATAGAGGTATACGGCGACCTCCTACAACTTGGACTGATTTGATTGCGCATTCCATTTTGAGCATGTTTTTTATTCGAGCTTGTTTTGAGAGAGATGTTTAGAGATTCAGAAGCAAAAAACAAAATCAAAGATAAATAAATACTCTGAACTGCCTCCTGCAAACCCATTATTGGAAGTCAGTAAAAAAACATAATATCGTTCGGCATAAATAAATACTCATGAAAATGTACCTCTGATCGCTCTGGTACAGACAGCGCGAATAATTTTTCACAGTAGAATGTTGGACTCGACATCCGACGCATACAGAATAAGTGATATATTTCACAGGCTAAAGCGCGTCACGCGTGGGTCACGTAAACCCTGTAGGGAGAAGGGATATTAAATATTATATTTCCGCAATTCTGTAAAACTTCCCTTGCAAGTGTCTCTTCTTGCAAGATCTTTTTTTCGTACGAAAGTAACGTTCAGACTTCAGACGTCACTTCCGCTGAAAATAGCCGCCAAATAGACAAACTGCCCTGAGTCCTACCTTGCGTAAAGGTTACAGGTATTAATGGTCCTTAGTTTGTTAATAACTAACTGACTCATAAAAGCCCATCCGACCAAAAAAAAAAGAAAAGAAAAGGTCTAGAAATTTTTTTAGCACTTGAAAGGTTTTACAATAATGTCGAAACAAGACATAAAATCGGATTTTTTCGAATTTCCCATGGGAGCGAAGCAGAGGGGGGTCGCTAGTGAGCATATCGAAGAAAGGATTTTATGAAATTCCACTATTATCAAATAAATATTATAAATGCGAAAGTTTGGATGGATGTGTGGATGTATGGATGTGTGGATGTGTGGATGTGTGGATGTGTGGATGTATGGATGTTTGTTACTCAATCACGCTCCAACGGCTGAACGGATCTGGATGAAATTTGGCACAGAGATAGATTATAGTCTGGAATAGCACATAGGCTACTTTTTATCCCGGAAAATTAAAGAGTTCCCGCGGGAACCGAAAAACCTCAATCCACGCGGACGAAGTCGCGGGCATCAGCTAGTCAAATAAATATTATAAATGCGAAAGTTTGGATGGATGTATGGATGTATGTTTGTTACTCAATCACGCCAGAACGGCTTAACGGATCTAGATGAAACTTGGCACAGATATAGATTACAGTCTTGAATAACACATAGGCTATTTTTTATCCCGGAAAATTAAAGAGACTAAAAAACCTCAATCCACGAGGGCAAAGTCGAGGGCATTAGCTAGTTTTCCAATATATTTTTGAAGACAATTTTTACTCTGCATCATCTAAGAAGAGCTCTCCTTCAGTGTGCCATTGAGAATGGACGATCGTAATAAAATGGTCTGCGCATTCCGCAACTACGGCAATCGCTACGGTTACACCAGACACCGGTAATATCCGGACGGTCACAGAGTCACATCTCCAATCGATTGCACAAAGAGTACTCGACTGTTATTCACTTTGACTCGGTTGATTACACACTTGTTTTAGTACTTGTAGTTATTTGTATGGAATTGAGAGGCTTTACCAATGAACTGCATTAAGTAGGGTTCTTCTACGCTTACCGCTCTAATTTACAGCAATTAGCATCTACACACAAATTGACGGCATGATTGGTCGTAGTTTTATTTAACTTGCAATGTTTGTTTAGGTCACATCTTGCAACTGAATTTTTAAACCGATTGAACTGAAATTTTGCATATACGTTTAGTTTAGATGACGCATGATTAGCTAAGTGACGCATGATTAGCTAAGTGACGATGAGCATCCCAATGATGTTGGACTAGTAATTTTGTATGCACCCCCATGATATGGGTATCAATTAAAAGAGTTTGCTGAGAAGAATACGAAAAATAAGATGACTTCACATTAAATTCAATATGGCGGACCTTCCGAAACGTTATTTTTTTTATTAGACGACCACTTGGTCATATTTGGCAACTTTATTGGGAACGATTTGAAATATCTGGTCAATCTCAGACACTACAAGTTAACCTATAACGGCGATTTCTTCTACCAAGTAAGTCCGCTTCCATCGAAACACTATCCACAAAGCTTCGTGATTCAAATAAAATCTTTACAACAACTGCTGAGCCTACCTACTCCTACCTATATTTCCTTTGACAGAACCTATACAATGCTATTCAATAGATGTACGTGTTCGAGAGTAGCCGTAGTTGCTACGTGTACGTTGTATTATTGACGAGAACCTGCTACTGCCGTTTCGGTTTGTAGATCTACAATCTACCAACGCACTGGAATTCGATTAATATTGTAACGTAGCTTGGTTTACACAACACATAGGCCATAGGGCATTATTGACTAGACAGTACGAAGGTAAGTACTACCAAGGTCTACTTCTAGGTTTACTTCTTCTTACATCGTCAATTCCTCAATGCCTAAAGACGAAAGTCTTTTACCAATGTGTTCTTCCATTCTCACATATCGCGGTAAAACGTGGACATTTTTGTATCACACAAGGTGATACACAAATTCAGAGTCGCTCAACTAGCTAGAGAGGGATAAGTAATGTAACGATGAGGGGTATAAGGATGTGAAATGAAAATATCCGCAGGAGAACCCAGGTCACTTACATTATTACATAGCCAAAACCATATTATGCCAGTTGAAGTGGCAGTGAGCAGGCCATGCTTTTCGTAGGGGTGATGGCTGCAGAACGATGGACCAATGGTATTAAGTGGGTGACATGAAGTAGCTGGATGAGGAAGACTGTGGACCAGGCGTAATACGTGATGCTTATTAAAGTAGGCCTGACGATGGTGGTTTTAGGTCCCTACAAGTATATTCCTGTACAGTTTGTACACATTTAGCAATACATTTGTTTGTGATATAAAGGATAAACCGTCTAGCTCGAACGATCGTTTCAAAGGGCAATGCCATCAATAGAAGTAGCTTCGGCATTCAAATAAAATTCAGCTGTATATTTCCCGTGTCGACGGACGCACTCTAAAGTGGAGGTCCTACTGCAGATGGTTTCTACTTGAATTATTTACTGGTACATCCTTTTATAGTAAATGTTAAAGAGTGAACGAACATTCATTTCTACAGAATTGTGATGTAGAGCAAAACTTTATATAGTCTTAGTCTTCGTAAAGTAAAAGAAAAAGGATACGAGATCATAGTCCTGTTGTCTTTATGTAAGTAGCTACTAGTGCAGCGGAAACCGCAGGATGTAAAGATCCTTAATACTATAGATATTGTAGCTCGTAACCTCTTTTGGGACTCGCGACTTGCTAACTCTTGGAGAGCAGCCAAAATACATGTACTAAACTTAAAGCTATAACAAACAGAACGCTCAGCGTAACACTGCATTCACGCGTTCTTGTGCACGATTTGTCCATTGAACGACGGTCTGAGGAGATACTTTCCTTCCAACCAGCCAACCAACGGAAACATCTAGACAGAGAAACGCTACGAGGCTCCAGTGGCAGTGGCAGTGGCAAGTCAGTACAAAATTCAATCATTCTAGTACAAAATCTACTTATATTATTATAAATATGTAAAAAATTTAGCCTGTTTATTACTGATTTTGTAATTGATCTAAGTACTTTTAACTTCTTTTGCATGTTGAGTTAGCCTGTAAGTGTGTAATCAATGGTAGTCATAAGATTAAATAACTAAGTTGTAATAGAAAAAGACATTGATCATTGTATTACCGTTGGCTTCCTATAATAAAATAACATAAAATAAAATTAGTATGAAGGTTGTAGGTGTGTACGAAGGTGTATACGAAAGTCTGTATTATTATGAGTGTCATTCCGCTGTAAAGATGTGGAATATCATACTAATATTATAAATGCGAAAGTGTTTGTTTGTTGGTTTGTCCTTTAATCACGCCGCAACGAAGCAACGGATTGACGTGATTTGGCATGGGTATAGTGGAGGACTTGGAGAGTGCCATAAGCTACTTTTTCACCCGGAAAATTAAGGAGTTCCCGTGGGAATATAAAAAAACTTAAACCACGCGGATGAAGTCGCGGGCATCAGCTAGTAGATAATAATAATAATAATAGGCATATTCTAGGCAAGCGCGCTCCAGCTTAGGCTGCATCACCACTTGCAAGCAAGACTGATTGCAGCCAAGCGCTAGCCTATATATTTAAAAAAAAAAAGGAAAATCATCTCACTATTGCAGCTCGGCGCGTTTTGCATTGTAAACTCTTCATACAGTTCCTCGTGACTTCTAAGCCGTGTTGGACCCATTTCCGTGACGCATTGTGTGTGTTTCAAGCTTGACATGCAATCTAATCGACGGGATGTAATATAAAGGACTTTTATCCCTTTGTCCCAAAACTATTGCTGACTCCACTGTTGTGATAGTTAAACTTTAGTGCCCACTGTGTTTCTTTTAAGCTTTTTACCAGAATCAGAGCTTTCTGAAAGTGATCTCTAGTGACAGTGTGTCAGTCTAGACTCTAGTGTATAGTATATTTAGTTGTGATTTTTTTTTAAACATTTTATTTATTTGAGTCATTGACTTACCAATTGGTAAATCGGTGACTTGAGTATGTACAACTTTACCATCGTAATAATTTTAGCCTTCCTTTCGTCTAGAAATCAAATAACTTGTATCTACAGGCACAGGTACATGGGCACATCACTCTCATAGGAGAGAGGGAATTAGAGCTTAGACCCACCACGCTGCTCCAATGCGGGTTTGCGGGCTTTAACGACTATTATCATGTTAGTGATACCTAATAACCGGGACCAACAGCTCAACGTGCTCTCCGAGGCACGGGGGTGGAACTGGGAACACCGCCAACTTCCTAACTCCGGGCTAGTACCAATTCTGTGCTAGTACTGAGAATTTCTAATCAGAAAATCCCAACACTTAATTATGGTCCGACCCGGGACTCGAACCCGTGACCTCGTCAGCCGCTGTCGAAAATGATAACCTCTAGACCAAGGAAGCAGTTAGTTAGTTTTAGTTTAGATATAATACAGTGCAAATCCTCTATCAATATTATATACCTACCTACTATATAGAAATACTGCAGTGGATGGAAGCATTTCAATATCCACTATTACAGTTCGACCGCTTACGATAACGCTGCAAGCCGCTTAGTCTGTTGCATTTGGAACGATTAAATGGGTAAATCGAGCTATGCGTTTGCCATCAGCATACCTATGGTTTTAACAACCAAAGCCGTCTGTTGGCTTAGAGTAATTACAAATCGAATTGCTTCATCTTCTAATTGACTATCGACTTTATCAGTAGAAATAAAATTAACTTCGTTTTTAATAATTATTAGGTCAGTAACAATTTCTTGGGTTGAGCCGCTGGATCTTGGAGGTGGAAGACCCGGTTGTCTTGCGCCTCCTGTCTTGGATCCAGCGTCTCAATGCGACTCTACGACTGAAATTAATTAAGGACCTAACACTTAGGTATGTGAAGGCAGGGAATTAAATTCAGAGATTTCCATGTTTCCATCCATGCTTTCTTCAACGGATTTTTAAGAAAAAAAAATATTTCAATCATATAAACAAATAATTATAGAATAGATAAATCAAAAAAAAACTACTGCTACCTAATAATATTTCTAAATTTTGCACTTCACGCCGTCCAAGTGATCGTTAATGGGCATGGTGCCAGAAACACTATTAAGTACCTCGCTATTACCTCGTTGAATGGCAAGGCTAAGCCGTTGGGCTAAATAAGCACCAGCTCTTGGGTTACCTGAGGAGTTTGGCTTTTAATTAGCTTATTTTCGTGCTTAGGACTCCAGCTAATATTTACCATTTTCTCTTATTACTCGTACTCGCATTTCAATAAAAATCTTTTTTGTATTCATGCGAAAAGATTTTCCGAAGTAATCTTCATGCAAGTTTTCTATTATGTATGGTTTTTACCAAATAATTTATAGGCGATCGAGGCACAAAATGGTCATGTCCCTAGCACCGACGTCGTGCGGAAAAGTTTCATAATGGTTCAAGTTTTGTTAGGAAAGAAGTGTGTAAGTGGATAACTTAATTTTTGTACTTCCAAAACTTTATATGGAGTTTTTGTAGGTAGGTAAGTAATGAGAGTTATTAAAAGAGATAGAAAAGCAAGGAAGAATAAAAGTTTTCCCGATGTGACTAATATTAGGATAGTTTTAGCGGTATACCTTGGAAAGCTCGCGGAAGTATTTCGGGTGAAAGATCGGGTTCATAGTTCATACAGTTTAGCACATCATGTATTTTAATTTTTTGTTCACCATCGATACAATGACGACCAGGAAGAAAGCTTTCTTCAGCGACTTGTATACGTGGATTCAGATTTTCCAAATATCCTATTAGAATTTACTACATAATATGAGCCTAAGTAGGTACAAACAAATTAAAAATTTAAATCATTTCAATAAATTTTCAGATCTTGACCTAGTAGTTCGAGCTGTAGGTACGCTGGTTATTTTAGTCATTCAGTTAAGTAAAATATTAGAATAATTTGTATATAGATTATACATTTAAAAACACTGCCATTACTTATTATTAATTCATTATTATTATTAATTCATTATTATTATTAATTCATTATTATTAATTCTAAAACATTGATTCCAAAAGTTTTTGAAACTTATTAATGTCCTACTCAAAATAAATGGAAAATAAAATAAAGCGGAAGAGAAAATCCCATTCTACAATTACAACGAATGGGTTTCCGTGAAAAATTAATTATTCGACGTGTAAAAAAGTCCGGAGGACATTCTCCGGGGTACGGGAGTGTGGGCAATAAATTACGGCCTCCTGCGGATTTCATGCCAAATTCCAAGAAAGGAATATGAAAATTCCGTTATTTAGTACCCATTACATTTAATTACCCTTTTTCGGAGCTTCCCCTCAGTGAGCTTCGGGAAAACCTAATAATTTTTCATTATCACAGTGCTACAATAAAATTATATTACTAAGCTCAGGTCCGTAATGCAAATGTTCGTGCAATAACCGGTTCTACCTCAGCTTGATTTATAATTGATTATTATCAAAATACGGGCATTCCGAAAAGTTTATTGAAATAAAATCTTTTCAATTCCAACGAAAGACAACCACGACTCATTTAAGTATATCATTTCTGTCTCAAGTCTCAACCATTGGACGTCCAGGGCTTAATCATAAATATCTCTTGCAAGAATCTCAAAGGCCATCATTTACCTAATGATGGGTCTAAGAGCTCCGACAGTCTAGGACAAGATAGAGAAAACAAGTAACTCTAAGAGAAAATACGTACGTTTTGTCTTGTCGAGTCAAATTTTTAAATATGTGCGCGGCTCCAAATGAAATGCGTTTCGCATACAATTTTATCTGCCTATTTTATTAGGTACCTACTTCTAATGTGTTTGAACTCATCATTCCAGATCATAGCTCATTAGCTCTTCGATCTTTAATTAATAATTAAATAGTAACCTTGGTGAAAGGGCAGAATTTATTTTGCGGTTTTATTTAGCATAATATTATAAGTAATTAATCTTGATTTCAAATCGACAAAAAGCTTTCAAACAATCCATGGATGTTAGAATTTCGATCCTCATAAATATAATATCTGACATCCAAAATCAAGCAAACAATAAAAGCTCTGTCAGATATGATTTAGGTACAGCGAAATATAAATACAAAATAACCCAAGACTCGAGAGCACGCAGAAACATTTAAGGAGGTGCTTGAAAAATATTCGTTAACTGCTATACCCCTAACAGGTTAGCTCGCTACCGTCTCTTATCATCATCACTTACCACCAGGTGTAACAAATAAATCTACATTCCATCTAGCTAGAGTCTATTACCATGCGCCATGCTTAGCTGCTCTATCTCAAATTCTATCTAATAAGCCAACTCTGCAGACGTTTTTTTCAAAATTAGTTCAGATTTCATGATTTTAAGTATTCAACCAAGATGGACTTTTAGATGAATTAATTACCTCTAACTTGAAAAAATCTTACTTTACATTTCAGAACATTATGTTTAAAGTGAAAACTACTTAAAGATTTAAAAAATTGACTAGTGGACAAAAAGTCTAGGACCGGTTGAGACAGAAAGGGCGTTGAAAAGTTTTTTAATTAATGTTGGACGGATCCTCATCCACATAAACTTGACCTATGTAGTAAACACCTCTTACGAAGTTACAAAGATCACATAGGTATATTTTCACAAAAACCGCACAAAAAAGAAATGTAAAGGCCTAAAATCTATAAACCTTTAACCTCCTATCAAGCACCTCCTGAATATTCTCTACAAGCTCTCAGGCCATTAAACGACACTCCATTTCAATTCCAGAAAAAGTAATACGTAAAGCTTTTAAATATGAAATTTCATTTTGTTCGCAAACCGTGTGAAATATTACATTTCTGTAAAGATTAACTTCGACGGGCGCTCAGCGTATTATTACAAAATTGCGGTACATTAAAGTTTTATTATTTTGTTACAACATAGCTACGGTTAGATATTGAATTATTTTGTCCGTCGTTTCGACATCGTTTCATTAAAATTACTTTCAAAGATACTATTTTAGGAAGATTAAGGCGGAACGGGGGGATGGAACGGAGAAGTCTGGTCGTGTAGGGAGACTTCGACCGTGGCTAGTTACCACCCTACAGCCAAAGACGTGCCGCCCAGCGATGTAGCGTTCCGGTATGATGCCATGTAGAAACCGATCACCCCTAACTGCCATACCCCTAACGGGTTACTCCTCTACGCACTTACCACCAGGTGAGATCGCAGTCCAGGGCTGACTTTTTTGTATAAAAAAAGGAAATCCCGGCTGAAGGGATAGTGGTTCAATCTAGGGATTAGTTAGGAAGTTGGCTGTGTTTTACCCCCGTGCCGTCGCAAAGCCGTCGGTCCTGCACCTGATCTCTCTCCGGTCGTGTCGGATTTTCCGTCCCATCGGGCTATGAAAGTAAGGAAATAGAGAGGTCACTATTTACAGAATACAGAATGTTATGTTTTACAGAATTAGGTTTCCAGGCCACGCGCAAATTTCGGACTTTGCCACATAATGTTGTAGCGTACGCAGCAAAAAACTGTTCAAATATACAGCACGTTTCATTGCACCCCGCATAAAAGCCAACATTTACTTTATAAACCAGAATTCTGCCTTTTATTTGTTAAATTAAACAATGTTTGTGAGCTCATTCCTCTTATTATGCTTAGTGCTTCACGATTCAGCAGATTTTCAGTTTTTACCTCATTTTAAAACTACTTGTATAATAAGTGGAGGTGATAACCTACAATTTTTAGAACTTAAGTTCTTAATGGCAAATTGAAACGCTCTGGGCTGGAAAAAAATTGTACTGGACAGAAAATCGTTAGTCTATTAGATAGAAGCAGGCGTTACTTTGCGGAAGTCCATGATTATGAATCCGCAACAATAATATTCTTGCGGATTATAGCAAATTAAATTTCAAGTTCCTTCATAATCGTTAGTCTCTTATCTCTTTCGGGTACTTTACGATGCCGTGTAGAAAACGACTAGGGGTATGGGTTTAATATAACTGCCATACCCCTAACAGGTTAGCCCGCTATCATCTTAGACTGCATCATCACTTACCATCAGGTGAGATCGCAGTCAAGGGCTAACTTGTAGTGGCTAAAAAAAAAACTTTCCGGACTGATAAATCAGATACTTTTTTTCAAACTTCAAAATGTGCGCTAAGTATAGGATTTTTTATGAAATACAGAATTGTGACCTCAAATAAATTCAACGCACTTTTTTCTTTATCTGATAATTTAAAATGGTTTTTAAACATAAAATTAACAGGAGACATGGATATATTAACGTCCTTTGGCAGGTCCTCACAATCTTAATACACATCTGTACTTATAATAAAACTGTAACAGGTCCAATTCTGTACATTGAAGATATTTTGAAAATTTTTTTTGGAGGGCACTCATTATTATCTATCTATATATCTAAAAATATATATCTAAAAATATCAATCCACGCGGACGAAGTCGCGGGCATCATCTAGTTTATAATATGAGTAGGAAATAGGACAGGAAGTAGGATTGACAAAAGAAGTACGAATAAATTACATAAGTAATATATGTATTATGAGCAAGTGAACCCAGCCGGTCAGTTACTAAAAAACAAAGGAACCAGACATTTTCCCGGAAAGACGATTTGTTACAGCGTGTCACGGGAAAATTGCGATGAAAAAGTCAACAACAGCAGGAAAGGTCGGCCAAAAAATAAAAAATACATTATTCACTTCTCAAGTTAAATAAACAGAATGTTATATTATATGAGGGGCGAGTGTATAAAAAATTGTAACTAATTTAATAAAAAAAAAATTAGTGCACTTGACTGCAATCTCACCTGATGGTAAGTGATGATGCAGTCTAAGATGGTAGCGGGCTAATCTGTTAGGGGCATGGCAGTTACATTAAACCCATACCCCTATTCGGTTTCTACACGGCATCGTACCGGAACGCTAAATCGCTTGGCGGCATGTCTTTGCCGGTAACTAGCCACGGCCGAAGCCTCCCACCAGGCAAAAACATATAGGTATATATAATTAACAGCTGATTTCTACCTCTTGATACACCAGGAGCTATCCAATACAGCAGTCAGCCCTTTTTCTACGGTAAAATACTGTAGCTACTAGCTACAGTGGATTTCGGGTATATCGACGATGAAGGGACCACTCTATTTTCGTCGTTATATCCGGAAGTTGTTACAGGCAATGGTAAAGAGATACAGACACGTACACATGTATAGTTTATATTCATTTATTATTGAAAATATTTGCACACATTAACTGGTACATTTAAAAAAATGTGTAATAATAGTTTGTTTCAATTTACCTCCGAAACGTACGCGCTTCCCTACCTACTTAGCTGATATCTATAAACAAAAGGTAAAGGTCTCCCATTGAATTATTATGTATAATTCCTCAAAGAGGTCTCCACACTTGCTGACCATCTGTGTGGATGTAAACAAAAGATAAGAAATGTTTGTGAAAGAAATAAATCTTTTGTGTCTTTGGCGGCCGATTCCGGTCGCCATATCTGCATGGGATTTCTAGGAATTTGTTACAAATGATTCATTAAAAACAGTCTCTACACCCGAACTCGGCGTTACATCCAAAGTCGCTATAGCCACATAAATATTGTACTAAAGTATGCTTTAAATTCAAGGGACTTTAGATTTAAGGTCGCTAGATGTAAATGGTCGCTACAACCAAGGTCGTAATAAATGAAATCCACTGTATATGAATTCAGCGGGCGGCGACCGTGGTATGTGGAAGTCTACAAAAGAGTACCCATGTCAAGAAGTTAAGGTTAGTCAACCGTAACTTCTGGACGACTGTATCTATTCTGTACGTAGCTTGGTCCAGTAATTCAAGGCAAGGTAAGTTGGGTTGGCCCAGTAATTCAAGGCTTAGATTAATTATTAGTTACCATTAAATTGGTAAAGCCAAATCACCACTCACCAGCAGTGTACCATGCGAGTTGTTTTTATACGACTGCCTGAAAAAAGGAGTATATTGTTTTCAGGGTTCATGTATGTATGTATGTATGTGAGTTTGTATAGAAGCTACTTTATTACGAGGTTTAAGTAATCTACTTAGTTTGAAAATTTTAAAAATGAAAATCAATTTAGTTCAATTTTTTTAATTTACTTGTTTATCTACACAAATAAATATCGCGGCAAGCTTTTATATCATATAAATTGTGTAATGACGTTATAAGCTGATAGTAAAAGTTTTAAAGGAAAAGTTTATTTTATTATTTTTAGCGCATTTAAATAAAAGCTTGTTTTTAAAAAAGTTTTTTTACTTTTAATTTATTTATTTATCACTTTTACTTTCCACTAGGTTCAAAATAGATCCCGTAAAATAAATAATTTATTCTTTGCATTCGGACCTTCCATAAAGGAAAAAGGCTAAAAATATTGTTCACGCTTTTATGCCCAGGGGAATATTCGAAAAATTCTGCAAACCTTTTGTGTACTGCTCTTCGAAGATAAATTTTCATGAAATTCCATTTATAATATTACTAGATGATGCCCGCGACTTCGTCCTCATGGATGAAGTTTTTACTTGATTCCCGAAAATGTAACGTATGTCCTTCCCTGGGATGTTACCAAATTGCAACAAAATCGGCTTTCGTATTTATAATATTAGTATAGAAGTCTCATAATACAATTTTAAACAATGATTGTTGCCAAAAGTGTTTTTAGTAACTATAGCAAGCTTTTTATCTATTCAAAATAATCTAATACATACATGAAATACAATGTTTTCTGTTCGTTAACCTATGCGTTGGTGTTTATTTAGTTTTATTCACTAGCTGTTACTTCATTAGCTGTCTGAGTTCAAATTTTGTATAGTTGTTGTTGGTGCTTGCGTGAAGGTCTCTGATACAGTGATATCAACATACTGACAAAAATTTTAAATCATCCATTAAACGGAAATCAAAATAAGTAGGTACCTACTTAACTGACTCGTCCCTGTTTATTGCTTATCTAGATGATGTCCGCCTATCTTCGTCTTTAACGAGAAAATAAAGGAGTCACTTCTATTTTAGAATATCAGGTACCTTAACTAATATTTTGATTACGAATCGCCTGCTTATCGGTTTCATTTTATCGGATATACTTTGGAGAGTGTGCCCAGGAACTTTTCAACCTTGTACCCCCTTCACCGTTCTACCTCAGAACAGCAAGACACCGTCAGCATTGGCATCCTTATGTGGTTGACGTCCAGTCTGCCCGAACGAAACGATTCTGCTCTACGTTCCTGATTCGAACCGCCAGGATGTGGAATGCCCTTCCGGCGCACGTAGTCTATTCCCTGACACATACAACTTAAGTACCTTCAAGGCAAGAGTTAATAGGCATCTTCTAGGCCAGCGCGCTCCAACCTAGACCTCATCATCGCTTTGTATTAAGCATGATTGTCGTCTTAGCGCAGGCCTATCTCGCAATTTAAAAAAAAAAAAAACCGCTAAACACAAAGTTGAAAAGCATTGGAACTGTTAAAAATTTACCTAAGCAAAATAAAATACAAGTACAGTTCAATTTTTAGATAAATCTGTTTGGTCAAAGTAAATAAGTATTTACTTAATGTATTTGTAATATTTAGAACTCACGCTCTGTTTGCAGAACATTCAAATTCCATTCAATGGATTCGGTAGATTTATTTACATATTCGACTAGTTTAACTTTTGCGTTATAAACGGAAGTTTTGTTTAGAAAAGCCTTTGTCCGATTGTATTGTTCATTTAGCCTAGACAGCGAAAAGTTCAATTATTTTGAACGCTTTCAAACAGACATTGCCTTCTTGTCTAGGAAAGGAAGCTAGTGGACCCCAACAGTAATTCCTCAGACGACGAAACTTTACAGTATGATAAAGTATCATAACGTAAAGGTATTTTATAAATATAAATTTTTAAAGGAAGTTAGGTATTTTTACCTAAACTCTTTTATGTCTAATACCTTGGTCCGCAAAAATGATCCGTCAAAACTTTCTTCACTTGAAACATTCATGTAAAGATATGGAAAGTAAATAGGAAATATGCATCAAATACTCCAAGATGAAACAATCAAATTTTGAAAAAATATGTTTTTTTAATGTTACTTGCATCGGAAAATTTGCTCAATGAAACTTTTCACTGGAATGTCCTTTTATTGCCGTTTAATACCTAAAAATTTAAAATCCAACAAATATACTATCAGTCTATATTTTTTTCAAAAGTTACCTTTTTATTCGTAGTGAAAAATTTCTCCGTTAATTTTTTTTATTGATACGATTACAATATTTTTTTATTCTGGCTTCGTCTGTTTGAAAGCGATAGTTTATTGCATGGCGTACCTGAGTGGTAATGACTAGGTATAAAAAAACCGATCTCACGCTTCTAGCTATCAACATACACATCATACTAATATTATAAAAGCGAAAGTGTGTTTGTTTGTTAGTTTATTGGTTTGTCGGTTTGTCCTTCAATCACGCCGCAACGGAGCAACGGATCGACGTGATTTTTCGCGTGGATATAGTTGAGGACCTGGAGAGTGATATAGGCTACATTTTATCTCAGAAAATTAAGGAGTTCCCGCAGGAATCAAGAAACTTAAACCAGGCGGATGAAGTCGCGGGCATCACCTAGTTGAATATAGGTAGGTATATGGAACATAGTCATGAGGAATAGTATATTACACATCTAGGGCAGTAAAATAAGAAATGTCTCAGATCACATGTAATTGTTGTCCGAGGCGAAGCCGAGGTCAATAAACATGTGATCTGAGGCTTTCTTATTTACTGCCCGTGGTGTGTATACTATTTTTCTCCTCGACGGAGGCGGAAAGCGGCATTTTCGTTTAGCGCAGCGGGAGGAAAATTGACGCTTTCCGCCCGGAGGTGAGAAAAATAAATTACATACTTATGCAGTTCTCTAAAGGTTTTATTTTACTCCAAAACATGCTTGTTTGACTTTTTATTATCAACCTGTTTACAAGAGTTCATTTTAATAGGGGGTGTTGAAATTTGATTTAAATATCAAGACTCTTTACAGTTTCTTTTTCCTACGTGAAGACATTCTCTATTCCGTGTATTGCTATTCAGGGCCCCAATCATGTAAGAATTGTCCATCAAACGTTAAAGATTTTTGTCAAAGTAAAACAAACCATAACTGCATAGAATTAGAGCTCAATTTCGTCTGCCCATTCTTATACGTTTAGGTATGTACGATACCCTAAACGTATAAGAATGGGCAGACGAAATTGAGCTCTAATTCAATGCTGTCATTGTTTATTTTACTTTGACGAAAATCTTTAACGTTTGATGAACAATTCTTACGTAATCGGGGGGCAGGGGTGAACTGTACTGTAATACCGGCCACGGAGGTAGCTGCACGATTTCCAATTTTCCTTAAATCTTCCCAGGAACACTAAGTTGACAACGTCTGTATAAGTACGCTATCTAGTGACCGTTGCCGATGCCGAGATTCTCATTTCTGGAGCTCTAGACAATTTTTTTCACAATACATATTTGTTATGTATAAAATATAAGTAATATATATAGCCCATTCAATAAAATAATAAAAAAAAAAAATTGGCAGTCATAGGGACTGCCGATAGAAGTGAAAACGAATATATGTATTTAAATAAATTTTTTTTTATTTAAAAAAAAAAAATATAATATAAGGGTCAATTTCAACAAAGGCGTTTTTTTGTTTCATTTCGGTGAACTTTCGTATTATCAAGTTTTCTCAAATTTAAACAATAGTTTATTGTACTTCTTGATATTCTTCATGCACTTATTTAATGCCATCAAAATATACCATAATAAACTAATGAGAAATCGTGTTTAAATTTGTGATGCCACTGAAATGAAAAATTCGTTCACCGATATGATATAACTAGCCACCGAAATGAAAAAACCTATCCACCGAAATTAAAATCCACCGAAAACGAATACAAGCATTCTTTCTTTTCTTCTCTGCTCACATAATCTTCTTCTTTCCTTTCTTTCATCTGCAGTCAATGCTAGCCTCGGCATTCTAAAAAAAATATGTCAATTATAGTTGGTATCGCGTTTCAACTTTGCATTCACCTGGTACTTTAAAATAAATAAATCGTATTATATTAGGTCTTTACCTATGAAATTGCCTTTCTTCAGTACTGGTCATTTCAAACAAAAAAAAGTTTGTAATGGCTCTGTATTCTAAATTCAAATTAATTATGTTTTAAAACCATGACATTCTTTTTACAAACTCAGTCTTTTGTTTTTTGATTAGCGTTGTATTTTCATTACATTTCAACATTTTTCGTCATAATGGATACTTTAAAAATTCGTGTAATTATGGAATATGAGTTCCGTCGTGGCACCAACGCGACACAAACGGCACGTAACATCAAAAACGTTTACGGAGAGAACTGTACAAACGAACGCATAACCCGTTATTGGTTTTCCCGGTTCCGTTCTAGAAATTTTGACTTAAAAATGAAGCTCGTGGTCGTCCGGAGACTTTGGTCAACAATAATGAATTAAAGGCGATTGTGGAAGCTGACGAAACTCAATCTACAGCTGAGCTAGCAGCAGCTTTTGATGTAAGCATAAAAACAATATTGATCCATTTGCGACAAATTGGCAAGGTAAAGAATCTTGATAGATGGGTGCCCCACGACCTTAACGATCGCCAGCGCAACGTACGCGTCGAGACCTGCCTTGCGCTGCTCAACAGGCAAATAAATGAAGGAATTTTGAAACGAATTGTTACGTGCGACGAAAAATGGATTCTGTTCGACAATCGAAAGCGCTCAGCAAGTTGGTTAGATCCTGGTTCAGCACCAAAGCAATGCTCTAAACTAAAAATGACCCCTAAAAAGGTGATGGTCACTGTTTGGTGGTCTAGTGCGGGTGTGATTCACCAC
Source organism: Erebia ligea (assembly GCA_917051295.2). Lineage (NCBI taxonomy): Eukaryota > Metazoa > Arthropoda > Insecta > Lepidoptera > Nymphalidae > Erebia > Erebia ligea. Next base: position 12,350,761 of record OU785236.1, read on the forward strand.
AGCTTTTTACAAAACGGCATGAGCATTACTGCAGATGTGTACTGTGAAGAACTGGAGAGAATGATGGAGAAGCTTGCACATCTGCAACCAGCTTTGGTCAATCGGTCGTCCCCACTGCTCCTACACGACAACGCGCGACCCCATACTGCGCAACAGACAGTCTCCAAGCTGCAAGAGCTGGGGTTGGAAGCTCTCCCTCATCCGCCATACTCACCAGACCTTGCACCTACCGACTATTACTTTTTCCAAAATTTAGACAACTTTTTAGTGGGTAAAAAATTCAATTCCCTAGAGGCAGTACAAAATGCCTTTGAAGAGTTTGTTGCCTCTCGTCCAGCTGATTTTTACAAGAAGGGCATCAATAAACTGCCAATGCGTTGGCAAAGATGCGTCGATTGCATGGGTGATTACTTCGAATAACAGAAATAAAAAAGTTTGAAAAAATAAGTACTTTCACTTATTCCATACAAAACGGCAATTTCATAGTTAAAGACCTATTATTTAATCAAATCTCGTTATAGTCGGTTGAAATCATATGCGAAAGTGTGTTTGTTTGTTGGTGTATTGGTTTGTTGGTTTGTCCTTCAATCACGCTGCAACGGAGAAACGGATCGACGTGATTTTTTGCATGAGTATAGTTGAAGACCTGGAGAGTGACATAGGCTACTTTTTATCCCGGAAAATTGAGGAGTTCCCGTGGGAATTTAAAAAAACTTATTCCACGCGGACGAAGTCGCGGGTATCAGCTAGTTTACAATAAATCGCACAAAAGTACAGGTCTTGGAAACACATTAGCAAAATGTATTCAAAGATTGTGAAATATTCACCTCCTAGCTTGGATTTTCACCGAAATGAAATAATAATCAACCGAAATGATAAAAACATCCACCGAAATGAAACAATTATACACCGAAATGATAAAAACTCACCGAAATGAGATTTTTTATCATTTCGGTGAGTATTTTGTCATTTCGGTGGTCAGTTTAGGCCACCGAATCAACCGAAATGAAAACACCGAAATTAAAATCATGGAAAAGAATTAGCATTACGAGAAAACTATTTATTATAGGATGTAAGGAATACTACACAAATGAGCGAAGTACCATTGCCCATTCATGAATACTTAGATAAATTTACTAGCTTATTGCAAGACAAGTTATACCTATACACGGAAATGAAAAGAAATGGGTTCCATGTCACCGATATGACATACTTATGTGTTTTGCGGGAACACGCAGGCAAGCAGCGCACGTCCTCCCACGATCAGCATCTAGAGGCCACAGTTGCGTAAGTTTTAAGCGCACGCGGGGGGAGCTAAAGTTGTTTTAAGCAAAAATATACTTGATAAACTTTTTGTCACCGAAATTAAAGAACTTTCAGTGACACATGCATTTTTACTTTCCTGTTATTAAACTGGGTAGATATTATTAAAAAAATACTTTGGGATTATACTATCACTATTCATGATTAAAATAAAGGTAGCCTTAAACCTTAGTAACCAATATTTTTTGCTTTATGAGGAAAATTACACAGAAACATGTTGCAGTGACAGCCACCGAAATGAAAAATTCGGAGCTTTACCATTATTTTTTTTTAAACTGTAATCCTAATCAAGGAATATTTATTGCCTCGCACATAGGTAACTACCTCTTCTACCTAGAAAAAAATATTAGAACTGTATAGTAACGTTCTGCACTACCGATTTCATCCATGCCGCATAAATTTTGCTGTTGGGAAATTCACCCATAAGCATGTCGGTAACGCGGAGCATGCCAGCGACGCGGAGCATTTCGGTGACGCGGAGCATGTCGGTGACGCGAAACCACAAGTTTACCCCCTACAAAAAAGTGCTCAACGCGGCTAAAGAGGTTTTCACTTCAAAAACACACAAATTGAAGTAAATTACACACCGGATTAAAAAAAACGAATCGAATTTAATATTAGCTAATTTTCTTATCCTGAAAAACAATAGAGTTCCTTCGGGAATGTTTCGGTAGATTTTACTTCATAACTTCACGAAGTTGTGATAAAATGTTCAGAGTTGACGGCTGGAACTCCTCAAATGGTAACAGCAAATCACTTGCGATCATTGTAATAGCTCGATAAAAGGTAGATATTTAATCTTACCTACTCTGTAATACATAGGTAAATGCTTTAGTACATATGGTACTTATTACTTATTATCTCAGGTGAGATCGCAGTCAAGGGCTAAAAAAAAAAAAAAAAAAAAAAGCATTCACTAATACCTAGTGGTCCTTGCGGTCACCTAGTGTAACGTAACGCATATATTAAGACAGTCCGTCAAACTTTTTAAAACTCTGTGTCTGACCCGGTGGCCAAGATAGGAACTAATTTTTATACCTGTTAAGTTTTTATAGATTTTTCATATCTACTAGCGAGTCCATTCATTTTAGATTTTTTCGCGGCAAAAATTTTAATTTTTTGAAACCACTGTGGTTTTATACCTATGAGTGAGTACATTAAAAAACACAACTCTCCCCCCCCCTCCGGTGGTGGCTTCCCCCCTCCCCGCCTTGAAAAGTGTGCCATTTTGCAGATTTCCTAGATTTTCCAGAAAACTATACAAGCTAGGACAAAACCGTCAAAAAGAACATTGTTCCTTAATAAATTACCTACAAATAAGTTTATAACATTTATTATGATAGGAGTTATAGTTTACAAGCTATGGTGCGTTAAAGTTGACTAAAAATCGCAGCTCAGTAAAATAAGCCAATTTTCAACATTTTATATGTATTCTGTAATCTCTAGAAAACTATTAGAGTTAGGCAAAAACTGTCAGAAGTAAAAATAAACACCATTTAATGACCTATAAAAAAATATTTAGTTCATAAAGATAGGACTAATAATTTCGCATATATATCCACGTATTGTATACGAAGAAAAATAAAAAAATTGTTAGAATCCTGTGTTATTTGCAATTTGCACAAAAACTATTAGAGCTAGGAAAAATCCTTCGAAGAGCAATTAATTTCATTAAATTACCTACAAAAAAATGTTATGGTTTATTTAGATAGGACCAATAGTTCGAAAAATATGACTACCTTTATTCCATGAATTTTTTTTTTTTTCAAAAACCATGTATATATTTTTTAATTTTCACAGAAACTATTAGAACTAGGAAAAAAAATATCATAAGCAAAAATGAACTTCATTAAATTACCTCCAAAATAGTTTTTAGTTTATTTTGACAGAACTAATAGTTTCGGAAATATGGCTGTCTAACTTGCATAAAAAAAGAAACCCTTGTAAAATCCGTGAATGTTTTTTGTAATTTCAAGAAGAAGTATTAGAGCTAGGAAAAAAGCTGTCAGGACTTAGGACAAAGATAATTAATTTACCTATAAAATAGTGTTTAGTTTATTTTGATAGGACAAATAGTTTTTGAAATATACTTTGCTTTTTTGTAAGAACCGGTGGTAGTCATCTTGACTTACATAATAGTATGGAATAAATAGAAATTAAATAACTTTTTTTGTAACGCATCATAGCTTGTAAACTATAACTCCTATCACCATAAATGTTATGAACTTGTTTGTAGGTAATTTATTAAGGAACAATGTTCTCTTTGACAGTTTTATCCTAGCTTGTATAGTTTTCTTGAAAATCTAGGAAATCTGCAAAATGGCACACTTTTCAAGGCGGGGAGGGGGGAAGCCACCACCGGAGGGGGGGGGGAGAGTTGTGTTTTTTAATGTACTCACTCATAGGTATAAAACAACAGTAGTTTCAAACAATTATTAATTTTGCCGTTTTCCCCATACATTGAAATCTAGAATGAATGGAACTTCACGAAGTTGTGATAAAATGTTCAGAGTTGACGGCTGGAACTCCTCAAATGGTAACAGCAAATCACTTGCGATCATTGTAATAGCTCGATAAAAGGTAGATATTTAATCGTACCTACTCTGTAATACATAGGTAAATGCTTTAGTACATATGGTACTTATTAAGCATTCACTAATACCTAGTGGTCCTTGCGGTCACCTAGTGTAACGTAACGCATATATTAAGACAGTCCGTCAAACTTTTTAAAACTCTGTGTCTGACCCGGTGGCCAAGATAGGAACTAATTTTTATACATGTTAAGTTTTTATAGATTTTTCATATCTACTAGCGACGCTATTACCGGGTCCTGTGGGACGATAGGTGTATTATCCACATATCCTGCCAAGATGACGCGCAAAAATATTTTTATATGCCTATTCCACTGATAGTTCTATCAAGAATTCAAAACCGGCCAAGTGCGAGTCGGACTCGCGCACCGAGGGTTCCGTACAAACCTGTAGTAAGTTTTACGATTTATGACGTATTAAAAATAAAAATTACGTTTGTTGTATGGGAGCCCCCCTTTAATATTTACTTTATTGATATTTAATTATTTATTTTGAAAGGTAATATACAAGTTCATATTCTGTGAAAATTTGAACCGTCTACCTGTTACCGTTTTTAATATTGAGCAAAAAAATACGAAAAAAACACGTTTATTGTATGGGGACCCCCCTTAATATATATATTTTTTTAATTTTTAGTATTTGTTGTTATAGCGGCAACGGAAATACATCATTTGTGAAAATTTCAGCTTTCTAGCTATCACGGTTTATGAGATACAGCCTGGAGACAGACAGACAGCGGAGTCTTAGTAATAGGGTCCCGTTTTTACCCTTTGGGTACGGAACCCTAAAAATGAGCGGTCACTTGCGGTTTTAACGTAAGGCTTGAGATCTCAACAACAATTCATTCTTTACAAAATAAATAACTAATAGGTACTTACTATAATCTTTTTTTTGTGTGCAGATAACTTTTCCTATCCACTAATACTTCAACAGTATTTTGTATTGTGTTTTGTCCGAAAAATCTGATCCACAAAAAACGCGTACTAAAGAAATTACCCCTTTGTCAGCGGTTCCAACAAAAGCGCTCTTCACTCTTAAATGAGATGTAAGCTCCCTGATCTGGATCTTTATGCTGAGGGTGAGGACGTCTGTTTTTGATGCCTTCAAAATAAACACCACAGGCTGCCATAGTTCTTTACGTAATCTACTGTGGCCTGTATAAAAGGATTATATATTATCGTTATTTTACCTTTTATTTGACCAATATACATTTCCATCGTCTTTTTACAAAGGTTGTTGAAGTAACATTGAGTAAATTCATATAGCAACAAAGTAAACGACAAACAGGAAAATGTTGTTATCACATAAATATTATAAATGCGAAAGTTTGGATGGATGTATGGATGTAGGTATGGATGTTTGTTACTCAATCACGCTCCAACGGCTGAACGGATCTGGATGAAATTTGGCACAGAGATAGATTATATACCGACATAGCACATAGGCTACTTTTTATCCCGGAAAATTAAAGAGTTCCCGCGTGTGTCTGTTTTTCGTTGCTTGTTTGCCAGTACGTTGTATTATATTTTTCTCATCCATTTGAATATTATTATTTATTCATCTCAAAGGCTTAGAATAAAGCTCAAAGGTAAATTATTTATCAAAGCCATTTGGCAGATATTATTTATAAATGATAATTAATCACACTACCTGAAAAAAGCGGGCAAGAGATATAAGGTATATCGTGTAGGGCAGAAATGAAAACCAATGTATCAATCATAACTGGATTTTTAGAAAATGAATAATAATATACTTGTAACATCGCTTTTTTCGGTCGAAAAACGATGCTTCGCTCATGTAAAAAAGGAATATTTACCTTTTCTCAAAGGACAAGAAAATTAACATGTATTTCCTGGTTCCTTGTTTCGCAATTAAACTTCTTGCGATGTTTATTCGAGGATAAACATAATGCTAAAGAGTAAAGGTCCCCAGCGAGGTGAGAAACTGGATATCAAGAAAATGTAAGGCTAATTTAGAGAACACGACACTCCCTATGTTGACTCGTTAGATAGGATTGGAGATAGAAACGTACCGGGGCGAAATAATTTACTTTCCCCGAGATGAAATCTAGAAATGTTCGCGCTAAAACGTTACGTGACGACGGAAGAGGATTTTTCTCTTCAAGGTTGGAAACTTTTATGAGATTCGCTCACATTCGAACAGAAGGTTATCGTTTTGTTCGTGGGGAACTGGGTTTTTTATTGTTGACAGGTTAGCGCGGAAAAAAAGTAAGAATTCAGCGTTTATTTTGGAAAATTACATTGTACCTAACTGTCTAACACTTGTGCTAAGTCTGCGGGAATTATGGGAGGTTTCCTTCACCGTTGGCTACCTTTTTTACCCGAATTCACGAGAAATAGCGTTGTGTTTTTGGAGTGTATGTTATTGTAATGAAATAAAATGTTTTATTTATTTCACGTTGGACAACTTATGCCACTTATGAAATGTCTAACTCTACCACCGGAAAGAAGATTCTTCTGAGAAGAACCGGCAAGAAACTCAGTAGTTGCAATTTTTTTAAAAAGAAAAAAGAATGTTAGAATATGCTAAATACACAACACTTATGTAATGTAACAAGAATTAAACTGCAGCTTGTAGGATGCCGAATGCGATGACAATTTCTTCCATGCAACTTTGTCATTAAGAAATTCATCAATAGTATAAAAGTCTCGGCTTAACAAATACTGTTATAGTACTATTATGAATAAAATAAATTGTTTGGCGTCGCCTGCAGTCTAAACGGGTTAGTTATGGAGTATCGCAGGCGGGGGCACGTTTAACAATCTAAAGTTTTTACTTTTGTATGTACCCGGCTGAGAAACTTTAGCTTTGCATTAAGTTTTGATTTCTGTGCAGTTGTTTTTTTTTTTTACTTTTTTTTTATTGCTTGCGCTTGACGACAATCATCCATATCCATACTTAATATTATAAATGCGAAAGTGTGTCTGTCTGTCTGCTACGCTTTCACGTCCCATCTGTTCAACCGATTTTAATGAAATTTGGTACAGGTATCGGTTGTATCCCGGGGAAGGACATAGGCTTTTGATCCCGGAAAATTCAAGAGTTCCCGTGGGAATCAAAAAAACCATTATCTACCTCAATAAAGTCACGGGCATCATCAAGTTGAATATAAATCATATTAAAAAATTAAAAAAACGCCTGCGAAATGCAAAATGAGGTCACCAGTATCACACGTTTAATTCCAACGGTAGATTCACTCGACGATTCAAAAGCACTTGTAAAAGTTTGTTTCAATAAAAAGATTGAAGTTTGAAACATATTGTGTAGTAGGTATAGTTACCATATATCTTAATTCCCTCCGTTTCACAAGTTTCAAATTAAATCCCGTTAATTCATCCCGATAATCAAATACCTGCATAATTTACCAAGCTTCTGCCCAAAACAATACCGAATGTTCCAACGCCCTCAGCAATCAATCCTTAATTAACGGATCGTGTATGTAATTTGGCTTTCATACAACAGTAATTGAAGCTTTATTTATGGAAATAATTCGATGGATCCTAGTGGATTGAGGGCGACAATCACGTTTAATTTACCATTCAGTGCAATCATGTTTTCAACTACTTGTACACATGTATACAGGTATGTACATAAATAGGTAGGTACATAGGAACCTACTTGCATACAAAAAAAAAAAAAATTTAAATATTCGTAAACAGTCCCTATGACTGCCGATAGAAGTGAAAACGAATATTTAAAATTTATTTTTTAATTATTAAAAAAAATATATTAAATTAATAAAATATAAACATTAAAACTAAGGTATTAAAGTTTAATTACGAATGTAGTATATTTATATTTAAGACCTTTTGTCTTCGTAACAACGCGAGCATGTCGCTGTTCGCGAGCATGTCGGTGACGGTGACGCGAATCCATAAGTTTACCCTGTAGAAATCCTGTAGTTTACCATGTAGTGGTGAAAGTCCCACCTATCCAACCTTAAGCCCTATTGCGCATTATCAGAAAATTTATTGTGTCTTCTAAGTAACATCTCATATTTCGTATGCGTGTGTCTGACAAGAAAAAATATCTTGTAATAATATGTAAGGTCTCATAAAACAACCATGGCGACTGAATTTCTTATAAGACATTTCTTAAAAGACACAAGAAATTTTCTTGTAATGCGCAATAGGCCTAAGACTGCTGAACCACTGTTGCAACTAGGACCCACGTTCTTTCAACAAACAGACAACAAATTGTACAAATTAGTATTGTAGTGTATGTAAAAAATACAAGCAATAACTTATGTGACCAAAATACGTAAAATGCTCCTCTTTCTGTAAAAGACAAAGCTTTTGCCAAAATTCCTTGAATTCACAGCGTTCTTTGTGTATAGCTGCACTTGTTTGGTAAACCAAACCTCATTTCGGGAAAGGCGCTTTTAGGCGTATGCAGTAAATTAAAGAAGACCTAAATACCTTAAAACACCATTGAAGGCCGGGAGCCAGTAATACATATTGAGGAGGTATTTTAAGCTGAAAATTTTGCAAGAGATTTTTTTTTTGTAACTATTATGTATGACAAACCAACTGCCGACAGTCTTTAAATTGATTTTATAAAAGTTACTAAAATAATAAAAGTTTTTCGGGGATGGCCTAAGTTTTAAAAATACACACTAATTGTATAATTAATTTTATGTTTTGTTGCCATAAAGTATTTTCTTCTACTACTACAATATTTTAAAACGACAAAGTATAACTGATTTTATTCGTATCTACGTAGGTAATATATATTTGTATAAGTATAAGATCATTATTATCACCATCATCGTCAACATTGGAAATATGCCTCTTTTTAAATAGCGCCAACTTGCTCTTTCTCCCACTTTTCGCATCCAATCGTTGTTAGTTGCTCGCCAAATCCATACTAAGTAATATTATAAATGGGAAAGTGTATCTGTCTGTCTGTCTGCTACGCTTTCACAGCCCTGCTCAACTGATTTTGGTGAAATTTGGTACAGGGGTAGATTGTATCCTGGGGAAGGACATAGAAAAATTAAAAAAAATAAATTAATGAGTTCCCGCGGGAATCACAAAATCTTAATCTACGCGGACATCTAGTAGAAAATAATGGACAAAAAATTTCGCTGGACCTATTGGTGGCAGGGTTAGGTAATTTCAATTTGTGCCAGAAATGGTACTTACATAATAAAATTCTTTCACAGTACCGATTTCATACTGTGTGGGGTTTAGTTTAGATTTTTGACCGAGCGAAGCGAAGGTCTCTGAGTCTGAGTGGGTGAATTGGCACTTGTCCGTCCGTCCGTCTGTCCGTCTGTCAGAGCCTTATAACTTCTGAATTGCTGAACGTAATTACTTCAAATTTAAATATAATATGTAAACCGATGGCCTCCAGCCGAATATATGGCATAAAAAGTTATAAAAATCTTTATTTTAGGGGGGCTGTCATAGAAGCGAATGCGAAGTAAAATATTTTTTATAGCGTTACATAGGGTTGCGGTATATCATTTTAAAGATAATTTGGAATAGAGTCCAAAAATATGTTTTTTTTATTTTTCCCCTAAAATTGACGAAATGGGGGGCTTTCAAAGTGGAGATTTTCTAACGTCCAAAGTTGACCTCAGAACTCTCAATTTTCTGAAAGGCTGAGCCTGAAACTTGATCAATTATTTGAATTATATCCTGTACTTGAACAACAAATACTAAATTTAGATAAATATTATAAGGAAACGAAATTATTCAATTTTTAATGAACTTCAGTATTTTTAACAGAACTTCACAATGATGTCAATAGATGGCGCTCTGTAAAAGTTTATTCGTTTGTGCTTAGGATACCGCGAGGTCTCAGTTCGGGGCGAACCACTAGTATAATGATTTATGGCAACTCAATTCACCTGGTGCAACTTAAAATTTAAAAAATTGCAACCACTGTTGACTGGATACCATTCAGGTAACACAGAAAAACCTATCCTACCTGCTTTCATTAAGCACCACCTCAAATTTCTTACGGACTCTCAGACCATTACCGAAATGGTGAAATGGCGAAATTTCCAAAGCATTTACGCCTCTGACGCGAATTACATTCGGAAGCAAATGAAGCGCTTTGCGATAATGGCTGAAAGCGCTATAGCGCTAGATTGCGACGCTTCTTTGCATTTATAGCACCGAAAATGAAAAGGTTGCGGGAGAAAAATGAAATGAAAGGTGGAGTCGTGTGCATGAAGTAACGCGCAAGACGCTGTACTTGGCTTTTACAAAGAATATTAGGAATCATACTATTATATTATAAATGCGAAAGTGTGTTTGCTTGTCCTTCAACCACGCTGCAACTGAGCAGCGGATCTACGTGATTTTACGTGAACTGGAGAGTAACATAGGCTACTTTTTATCCCGGAAAATTGGGAGTTCCCCCGGGTTTTTTTTCCTATTATTGAGTACCTGCAGCGAAGTACTCATATTACTACGATCTAGCCTAGCTAATTGGCTGTCTGTAATGAGTCGTTTTATTTTAACCTATAATTTATCTTAAGTACTAAGAAATTGTCCATTGACGCATCTAGTCTTTCTTGACAAACACACTTGACACATTGACACATTGACTTCCCCCGGGAATAAAAAAAAACTCTTCAGTATACCTAACTCTAAACTAATTAAGAAGAGAACAGCTATCCGATCTGTAAGAGCAACTTATCCCTAAGCTTGCTTGTCATTTAAAAATCCTTTATCTAATTATAATAATTTTACATTAAACTTTTAGGATTTCTAGATAAGTTTGCGTTCACAGAAACTGAGGTTCCATTGTCTTAGCAAATCGTAATCATTTGGCTGCTTAAAAAAGGCTTAAAACGTATTAAGTACGTAAGGTAACGCTTAAACGTACTTGAACTGTTTCCATCGGTTTCATACGTAACGCTTAAACGTACTCGAACTGTTTCCATCGGTTTCCATACATGATTTTTGACGTGCAGGCATATATGAACTCCTTATACAGGTCGAATTATACGTTTGACAAACGATTACGATTACGATTTCCTTACACAATCGAGGGGCTGATCTTCTATTTCTATAGACCGCTCGCAGTAGTTGTGAAAAATGATAGCAACTGTCACTACATTAAATTCAGGTCAATATTAAACTTATAGGGTAGGGTATCGAGAAGCCTCGAAATTGGGCCTTTCTAAATTAATTTCTAAGGCACTCATACAACGATAAGTAGCTAAGTGCCTTCTATTCCCTTTAAGACCAATAAAAAGGGACAACCGAAGCGTTTTTTCCGAGGCCTGCGTCCGAAACATCTGATGGCCTCTACCTATATGGATGACACTCTTGTAAGATCATGTTGATTTTTGTTTTAATACTGCCCAGGCTTCGCACCACTACAGCCCATTAACGTCCCACCGCTGGGCACAGGCCACCACTCTCATGGGAGAGAGCTTAGACCCACCACGCTGCTCCAATGCGGGTTGGCGGGCTTCGACTATAATCATGATAATAACCGGGACCGACGACTTAACGTGCTCTCCGAGGCACGGGGATGAAACACCACCAACTTCCTAACTCCGGGCTAGTACTGAGAATTTCTAGTCAGAAAAACTCAACACTTAATTATGGCCTGAACCGGGACGCGAACCCGGGACTCGCACGTTGATAATATATCACAGAAAACTTTGTACTCAATAAATATCTCGGTTATTCTCAACTTTTCAACAAACGTGATGATATTTTGTGATTAAAGCTAGATTTTTTTTATTTTTCCAATCATACGGAAATTTCGAAATAACAATCCTTAGAAATGGGCTATATACAAACAGTACACACAACACTTCATACAACACGAAGAGTCAGCCCAAAACAGCTTTCCTTAACAAGCATAAGCAATGAACTTTTAGTGTATGCTTGGTAAGGCAACCCTCAACAAAACTCGATCGTGCGGAAAAGTGGCGCAACCTCTGGTAAAACAAATTATATTTCTCTTCTTCCATTAGAGAGCACCCGGGTCCGACTGAGCCCTTTTTGGGTATCTCACAACGCAATATTAAACAAAGACAATATTGCTTATATCCACATAATTTTACCGCAGGGAAATCTGAGGACCGAAATTCATAGTGTTAAAAAGAATCTTAAAAGATAATTAAGGACATAAAAGGCATACTTACTAAAATATTATGTGCTAGCTAGATTCTAGCAGCTAGAACATGCCAGAGCGAGGTGATGAGATGTGGATACGTGACGAAAGGTTTTGGTTTCAAATCTAAGCAAGTTGAATGCCATCGAGGGGGTCCTTGTTACGATCTGTTTCCTTTCTGGACAAAAAAAAATCTTGTCTCGGTAAAGTAACAGTTCTGCAGCGCATTCCTCAGGATGACACTCATCTCGTATGCAATCTGTATGTACCTTTAAATACCATCTGTATTTCCTACGGGATGTCGCTCTTTGGGCAAATAACATGGTTTTTTTTTTAGTATGTAAAAAAAACTTGTATTGTATATTTTTGCAGTTCAGCGAACACTGCGATCTCACATCTAAGGTGATAGTAGGCTAACCTGTGAGGCGTATGGCAGCTATAATAAACGCATACAGGGCATGGTACCGGATCGCTAAATCGCTTGGCAGCACGTCTTTGCCGGTAGGGTAGTAACTAACCACGACCGAAAACTCTCACCAGACCAGACCAGGGGAAAATCAGTTATTATATTAAATTTCCCAAAGCGAACCCGCATTGGAGCAGCGTGGTGAGTCTAAGCTCTAATTCCCTCTCTTCTATGAGAGTGGAGGCCTGTGCCCAACAGTGGGACGTTAATGGGCTGTAGTGGTGGTGCTGGTGGTGGGGAACCGAAACCGGGACCCTCCCACTCATAAATCCACAGCTCACCACTTCACTTGGGAGGTCGTAAAACTATAATTTTATCGTAAATTCACTAAATAAGTCTGAAATCATCAGTACACTACGAACTAATTTTCCCCTAAACCTCATTATTTAAATTAACTTGTAATAGCGCTACTTTTAGTAAGAACTTAAGAAGTAAGCAAGGGAATTAGCATAATAAAAGCTTTAGTGCTTGCCTAATCGCTGTAAGGAGAGGAGCAAATCCCAGCGGCTTTACGAAGCTTTGTAATTGTGTTTTATGGTATGACTCGGGAACTTTGTATAGAGCCTAAGACTAAAAAAAAGTTAATAAAATTAGATGAAGGCTATAAAAAGTATCGTTTCTGATTTGACAAATAAGGTTTTGTAGTTGCAAAGGCTTGCGCTTGATGACAATTATGCAATGGAAAGCGATTATGAGGTCTCTATGAGGTGATTATCTAGGATGGAGGGTGGAGCGTGCATTACATGACCAATTCGCTCTCAACTTGAAGGTACTTAATTTATATGTGGCACTAAACATGGACGGCAAAAGGGGATTCCACTCCTTGGCAGTTCGTTCCGTGGTGGATCCCTATAGATGCCAATTATGCGTGTGTGACTAATACTTTAAAAAGTCTTAATCTTTCTTCCGCAGGTCCAGAGTCCTGTCCTTGTGGTGGACCTGAACCTTGACAGACTGGAAGGGACGCAGCTCCGGGCCCTGGGCTTGTTGTCGGTCTTCGGCTTCAACATGACCTATGTCGTGAAGGGGCCTACCAACCAACCTGGTCCATCGTCGTGCAGTGCCATCGAGTGTCGACTGTTGGGACACTGTTACGCTAAGCATGATTACGAGTGAGTATTGTACATACCTATTGACGTTTTCTATTTTAATGTAGCGGTAGTATTATTACAAAACTTTATTTCAACAAAACACAGAACATAATCATACAAATAAACAAGAAGAAAGAGAATTGACAATTCGATGCTTACGCTCGCTATGTCTGGACAGAATATTAAAACGCCATCGTAAAACGACCGCGTCCCTGGTGGATTGACGTTTTGTCCTGTCGCATCAGTTAGACTTCATTTATAAAAGTGTGTTTGCGCTCTTAGTTTACACCATTTCTCATGTCCGGTAGCATGTATGGCTTAACGTATTCAATACGTCCCTGCCAAGTTTCATGTTTGTATGCTATAAAGTTCATGAGATATCGAGATGAAGACTCATGAGTACGGATTTCCGTTAACTTTATCATTTGCAGTAGCTGAAAAAGAGTATCTTCGTCGCCTGAAAGGGACATACAATGTACGATCTTTCAGTTTTTTAGGTCCTTAGAAAAGCGTACCTACCTCGTCTCTTCTCGAGGGACGTATTGAATACGAAAAGCCATATACGCCGTCCAGAAGGGCCTACCCCTACGGTTCAAATATTATGGTGTATGGACGTTATACAATACGAAGTAATTTTTATGTTAGGCCTTCTTTGTCCCGAGGGTCACATTAAATAATTTGTGTCCGGTCGTATTGACAGTACCCCTTCCGACCACGGCAATGCCCTACAATATGCCTTACAAGGCTACAATGCACGGGATAAAATAATTATGTCTACACCGCAAAAGAGCAATTTACAATATCCATTATGTAGCCCAGTAAGTTAAGCAATTCGGGATAACGATATTTCAATATCAATAATGGATAACAATATTGGCTCGTGCCAATTTAAATATTTTAAAACTTAAATAAACTGTAATCATGACCACTAATGGAATCAATAGGCCCAAAATCTCATTTAAATGAAGATTAATTCTTAAAATATTCATGATTTTCGCTCAGCCCATCGAAATCCAATTTGCGATTTCCGCGAGAATTACTATTGAGTTTGTACAATTAGTATGATCGGATATTGATTTCGACTGGTGATTAAACAGACAAGGCCTTTGTCTGTCGGTTCACTGAATATTTGATTACTTGAAAAATCACGAATAATTCGCAAAATTATGATTCATGGTTTTATTTAACTACGTAAAGCTATGCGTTTTATGCCATATGTTATGATTGTTAAAATTCGATCCGTTTACATGTCATGACTGACGAAATTCGTCCTTCTTTTTTGGACGTAACGACTTCCACACTGACGAAAAAATTAGACTAATTAGATTTGTACCAACAGCTTAGGATTACAGGAGGAAGACTCCTCTACCCAATCCTTAGCCAGTGGGCTTACCATAGGTTTTATAATCTTGACAGAGGACTAAATATAATGCAGCAAGTTTTTCCTTCAAACATGCTGCAACGGATCAACGGATCGTCGTGATTTTTGTAATGGATATAGTTGAAGACCTGGAGAGTGACATAGGCTACTTTTTATCCCGGAAATTAAGGAGTTCCCGCGGGAATCAAAAAACGAAGTCGTGGGCATCAGCTAGTTAGAAAATAAATGGCTAACAAGACAATTCTTTTGCAGGGAATTTTACTGCGCGTGTTTTGAAGGCTACTCCGGGATCGACTGCGGCGTGGGTCCGCTGTGCCCGAAGACACCAAACATGTGCAAAAACGGCGGGACCTGCAGGTAGGCGACCCGTGTCAACCCTTTGACAACATCTGCTTTGATGAAAGATTGAAATTTTGCCTTTCAAAATGATTTACTTTGGGCTGAAATATCCCAAACTAAATCATTGTACCTATCTATATTCTATTTGATTTACTTTGTGCAATGTCAGAAATAACAGAATAGGTATACAATTCGTCCCGGCATTTTCAACTTTCTTTGCTTATTTATTTTTATCCAAAACCGCCAATATGGAAAAGAGACGGCATAATATGCGTTCTTTTGATCGGTTTTAGTATTCCGTACCAAACTGGGAAAAAAACCCTCGTGATGCGACTGTCTGTCCATGTGTCACACTTTCATATTTCAATGAGTTACTATTATTGGTCAAAGAGATCACCAATTTATATTAGTAACTATTCTAATAAGATGTCAAAATCCTCTGAAATGAGAAAAACGAAAAAATAACATTAATGTATTTTAAACCAATCTAGGGCCCATATGCACTCAGATCGTAATATACAATAACAATAGCCTTATTTGGTATTAGGACAATGATCATACTAATATTATAAACTAGCTGATGCCCGCGACTTCGTCCGCGTGGTTTGAGGTTTTTCGGTTCCCGCGGGAACTCTTTAATTTTCCGGGATAAAAAGTAGCCTATGTGTTATTCCACACTATAATCTATGTCTGTGCCAAATTTCATCCAGATCCATTCAGCCGTTGGGGCGTGATTGAGTAACAAACATCCATCCATACATCCATCCAAACTTTCGCATTTATAATAGGTATTTATTTGATTTGATGCGAAAGTGTGTATGTTGGTTTGTCCTTCAATCACGTCGCAACAGAGCAACGGATCGACGTGATTTTTTGCATGGGTTTAGTTAAAGAGCTGGAGAGTGACATAGGCTACTTTTATCCCGGAAAATAAGGAGTTCCTTAGATAATTAAAAAAACTTTTTCCACGCGGACTATATAAGACGCGGGCATCAGCTAGTACTTATATATTACTAGCTGATGCCCGCGACTTCGTCCACGTGGATTGAGGTTTTTTGGTTCCCGCGGGAACTCTTTAATTTTCCGGGATAAAAAGTAGCCTATGTGCTATTCCAGGCTATAATCTATCTCTGTGCCAAATTTCGTCCAGATCCATTCAGCCGTTGGAGCGTGATTGAGTAACAAACATACATCCATACATCCATCCAAACTTTCGCATTTATAATATTTATTTGATTATAATCGCCTCGTTGAAAATTCACCGAGATTCAGAAAGCAGAAACACTCGAAACGAAGCCGCAATAGAGTTTCATTGTATCCCCTAATCAAAATTCATGACTTTTGGGATTAAAATTCATGACAGTTATTAGAAATTTCATTCCGTTTCGGTTCGCCAGCTGATGCGGTTGATATTTATGATTGTTTGGACTGTTCTCTCTTATTGCCAATTATCATAACATAAAAATCGTGATTCTTTTATGCAAATTACTTTATTTTCATGTAATGTTTTTTTTTGTGCTATTTTAATGATATCCGCAATTATTTGATAACTAGCTGATGAGGATTGAGCGCGTGGATTGAGGGTTTTTGGTTCCTGCGGGAACTTTTTAATTTTCCGGGATATAAAGTAGCTCTTGTTTTATTCCAGACTATAGTCTATCTTTGTGCCAATGCCAAATTTCCTCCAGATCCGTTCAGCCGATCAGGCGTGATTGAGTAACAAACATCCACCTATCCATCCATACATCCAAACTTTCGCATTTATAATATTAGTATAGAAGTATAGATAAGTACAGTAGCTGTCTACTCGTCGTTCAAGTCCTGTTGGCAATTGATTCCATATAATCTACGTGCGGACAGAGTGGAAAGTGCTATGATATCATATAGAATATCGCAATCAACTCAAAACCGTCTCGTCTGCCTCAGTCTCGTACCAGTCAGATAGACAAACTTTCACATTCATAATATTAGTTTAAAATTGTATGAATAATTCAGTGCATTTTCTATTCTTTTGTTTCAACTCTAGAATAATATTATTATAGTTTTGATATTCGAAACGAGGTCACATCCTCAAGTCGTCGCAATTTCCTCAAAATAACGAGTTCCATGCCGCGTCAGAATTTTCTTTTGATCGATGGGACTACAATATGAAATGACGATACATTCTCTCAGTCTACACTTACATAAAGGGCAATAGGGCAAAACTTTAGAAAGGATAGCTTCTAAATGTAAAGCGATTAGACAGATAGTAGGTATTAATTTTATTTTACAACTGAAAGCTGAAATACCAATTTTTCTGGATATAACTTGAAAAATTACGGAATTTTATCCAAACTTCCACCCAGCATGATACATGTACGGTATGCCACTCAAGGGAGAAATTTCAAACCCCCCTGAAACACAGGTTTGTTAATTTTTATCCATAACTCTAAATACTAATTTTCAAAATTGAAAATCTTCAATGTCGAAATTTCAAACAGTGGTTTAGGTGTTAATAGATCATTCAATCAGTTAGTCAGCACAAGTCGTTTTATATGTAACACTAGAGGATGCCCGCGGCTTTGTCCGTATGGATTTAGATTTTTTAAAAATTCCATGTAAACTCCAATTTTTGGGGATAAAAAATAGCCTATGCTCTCCCCCGGGATGCTATCTCAGTTCCCATCTAAATTGGTTGAAAAGAAGTGAAAGCGTATGCAGACGAACGGACAGACACTTTCGTATGTGTATTCATACTTACATTATAAACTAGATGATGCCCGCGACTTCGTCCGCGTGGGTTACGGTTTTTTCCCGCGGGAACTCCTGAATTTTCCGGGATACAAACTATCCCTATACCAAATTTCATCAAAATTTGTTGAAAAGATGGGCCGTGAAAGCGTAGCAGACAGACAGACAGACACACTTTCGCATTTACAATATTAGTATGGATGCTAAAGTGTGTCTGTCTGCTACGCTTTATTGGCACATCTTTTCAACCGATTTTGATGACATTTGGTATAGGGATAAGTTACATCCCGGGGAAGGACCATAGGCTAATCCCAACATCCCGGAAAGTAAAGGAGCTCCCCCGAGTATCAAAAAAAGTGCTCAACGCGGCTAAAGAAGTTTTCATTTCAAAAACTACATCCACGCGGACGAAGTCGTTGCATCATCTAGTATACCATAACTATCGAATAACACAATGTATTCTAATAGTAGGAACTCTTTGAACATTGTACAACTTGTGATATACTTACTTCAAAGTTTCTTGTTCAGGAGGATGCCAGCGTGGACGCGTAACTCGTAACTCGTTATACCGAGGAAATTGCTAAGACTTAAGGGATGTAACCCTTTTTTATGGACTATGCAAATTATACGAATATATTATTATGTCGGTGCTAAAAACAATTAACAATAATATTACATTGTAAAACCAAAAGGAAGTAAGCAAGTCATAGCGTTATGAAATCAAATCGTTATGTAGGGATGATGCCTATTGCAGTCAAATGGTAGTGTGTAGGTATACATACTAAGGCTTAGCTATCACCCGATGAAGGGATTTAGGACAGAGTAACGCTGCAGGATGATAGGGATAGTATATTATCTTTATCTTTAAGATGGCAGAATTTTCAGTAAAAAATTCTAGCACATAATATTAGTATGCAGCTTGGGGGTGTAGGTGTAAGTCTGCAGTTTGTATGGGCGTTTATACGCTATGCTTACAATGAGAAGATTTACACAACAGCAACGAAGAATTACATTGTGAATGTATTTAGATCAATCTGGATAGCGATCCAGATTAATTGTACCTACGGACCGCCATGTACTTATTAACATGAATATGAATTGATTAGTAAACGCATGAAACGCTATTTGCTGGATCATGCACGCTATTTTAAAGGTACGGGGATCGCTATCACAGAATACCTGGATAAAAAATCTCTAATCGAAAAAAGGAAATTACAAGGTACTTTAAGAGAAACCCAGAAGTCGGAAAGTTACATAGATAATAAAGCTAACAAACACATACCTTCAAATGCACATACGTTGGCGGAAAGTAAATCACAATCACGATCATCGCAAGGTCAGGGACACATTTCACGAGCACTGCAGGCAAATGATTCCTTTCGCTCCTAATTGTTTCACAGTAATGTTCCAAAACGCACAAAGTGTGAAGAATAAAGTGCACATCTTGGAGAGCTTGCTGGAGAAAAAAAGGTTTGACTCAGTATGCGTTACGGAAACGTGGATAAAACACAACCAATCGGAACTAATTCAAATAAATAACTACATTTTTGCATCTGCTTTTTACCGAACGCAACACATCGGAGGAGGAGCGGCCATTCTACTAAAAGAAGGAATTAACTTTAAAGCCATGCCATACATAGCCGACCTATCAAAAGAGTGTATAATCGAGTGTAGTGGAATAGAAATACCTAAATTAAACTTAGTCTTAATAACTATTTATAGACCGGATCGTGAGATTGATGTATTTTTCGAACAGTTAGAATTATTATGCAGTAAAATCTGCTTTAAAGTAAGTAAACAAATAATAATAGGAGGTGACTTTAATATAGATGCATTGAAAATGTCAAATAATTACTGTAGATTAAGAGATCTTATGCTTTCTTTTAACCTTAAGCAAATAATATCAGACCCTACACGCATAACACCAAATTCTTCAACTTGTATAGACCTTATCTTTACAAATATAAATACAACAGATTGTCAAACCGAAATAAAAAATTATGGTATATCGGACCATAGTAGTATAAATTTTAAGTACAAGGTAAAACAATCAGAAACTGAAAATCCGAATCTACCATGGTATACATACAAAAGAAATTTTAATAAGGAAAGTATTAGGAAATTTAAAACCAAACTTAAAAATGTAAACTGGAAAGACATTTTAATACATCGTGACATAAATAAAAACTACGAGGCATTTTTATCAATCTTGACAAATACACTCAATGAAGTAATCCCACTAAAAAAAGTTAAATTACGGCCAATAAAAAATAAATCATGGTTAACTCGAGGTCTTAGAAATTCTTGTAAACATAAAAGATTATTAAAAATAATGTTAAGTCAAATAACAAGCTCTATTCTAAAAAAACACTACAAAGCTTACGCGAAAATCCTAAAAAAATGCGTTAAGAGGGCCCGGAAATTAAGCTACATATATCAAATGGAAAAATCCAACGATAAAACGAAAACAATGTGGTTGATAATAAAGGACAAAACAGGTAAAAAACAACGTAAATTAAGAACTAACCTGAAATTAAAGATTAACGATTGTTTTGTAGAATCACCCTGCTTAGTAGCTAACTGCTTCAATAATTACTTTGCAAGCGTATACAGATCACCACTAGATGGCAATCAAGCACGGCTCACAGAGCCGAACGGACGCCCGGTACAGTCCCCGCCAGTCAATTCAATGTATTTGCGCCCGGTTACAGAGGGCGAAGTAATAGGTATAATTCGATACTTAAAAAATAAGAATAGCTTTGGCGTTGACGATATACCACCGACCTTGATTAAAGCATGCGCTAACGAGCTATCACCGCCCTTAGTAGCATTGATAAACCAATCATTTACTGACGGACAATTCCCTAATGAACTAAAGATATCATTGATAAAACCGGTATTCAAAAAGGGTAACGTTACAAACCCCAGCGACTATCGACCTATTGCTATCCTGCCGGCCATATCTAAAGTCTTTGAACGCGCCATGTATAACCGCGTATGCGAATTTCTCGAGAAAAATCACATACTTAACGATAACCAATACGGGTTCAGGAAAAATCGATCAACAACATTAGCGGTATATAAATATATTCAGGAGGCACATAAGTACTTGGACAAAAAATACCACGCTGTAGGAATCTTACTCGACCTAAGCAAGGCCTACGATAAAGTATCATACAAAATACTTTTATCTAAGTTATACGGATGCGGAATTCGTGGACAGGCCTTCGAATGGTTTAAGTCATACTTGCACGAGAGGCAACAACGGGTCCAAATAGAACATCATGACTATAAAATACGAGAAACACAAAATTACCGTTCCGATAGCCGATTTCTCGAGGGATCAATTCCTCAAGGAAGCATTCTTGGCTGTATCCTATTTTTAATCTACATCAACGATTTACCAAAATCTTTAGAGGATCAGTGTATCCTTTTCGCGGACGATATCTCGATTTTGCTGAACGTAAAAAAGGATGAAAATTATAACGAAAAACTTAAAAACACTATACAAAAAGTAAATAGCTGGATTACAGACCACAATCTACAAATAAACTTTGGTAAAACAAAAATAATACAATTTCATCAATATCAAAGATTACCTTTAGAATTAAAACTACTAATTAATAATTGTGAAATAGAACAAGTGTCAAATTTTAAATTATTAGGCTTAACTATTGACTCACACCTGAACTGGAAAGAACACATTAACAATATCAAAGCAAAATTATCAAAATTCTTGTACGCGCTCAATGTTCTAAAACGTAATACCGATTTAAAAACTGCCCTTACCGCATACTATGCATACGCACAGTCCTGGCTGAGATACGGAGTCATGATGTGGGGAAATAGCGTCAATTCCGAAGAACTATTTATCATGCAAAAAAAATGTATTAGAGTAATTTTTGACCTCGGCAACCGGGACAGCTGTCGACCATATTTCATAAAATATAATATTTTGACCTTACCTTGCCTATACATACTAGAAGTTTGTTTATTCGTGAGGAAACATCTAAACTTTTATACACAAAAAACATACAAATCGACTCGACATAAATCTAAACTGGCCTTATCGCAACACAGAACGAAACTATTCTCTAATAGCCCACATTACGCATCAACAATAATATTTAACAAAATTCCCGATTGCATTAAAAATATTGAATCCGACATTAAATTTAGGAAAGAGCTACAGACCCTGTTAACCCAGAAGGGATTTTATGAGGTTGAGGAATTTTTAGCCACCTAGTTTGTACCTAGTTTGACATAATTTAATAATTAATTGTATTGTAACTACTTGACATATTTTTACTTAATAATTTTATTTGTGAAATCTGATATTGTAATGTTCTAATTTTAATGAATATGCTGCTATGTGATTGTCTTATGTTTAATTTTAATAAATTTAATAACAATGTAATAATTAAGATAAGGTAACTTAATGTAATGCTGTAATATGTACTCAGTTCAACATAAAGATGCAACTCCTCTTCCAAATCGATGAGTATACAACCTACATCGATTTATTGAGGAGTTGCATCTTTATATATTCTCTATATTTTTAACTATTGTAATTTATTTAATGTGTATGTACTTGCTTTGCCCTAACAGGGCTGAAATGCAAATAAATAAATATAAATATAAATAAATAAACATTAATAAAATTGGGGCGTTCATCGGGCGTTAAAAAAAACATATCTTACTAAACAATTGTTAAAAATAATATAAATTAATGCGTTAAAAAACATAGCAAACTAAACAATAATTGTTAACAATAAAATAATTAATTACTTAATACAATGTTAGTGAAATGAAAAAAAAGCGGCTGGAATTCAAACAATTGTTAAAAATAATATAAATTAATGCGTTAAAAAACATAGCAAACTAAACAATAATTGTTAACAATAAAATAATTAATTACTTAATACAATGTTAGTGAAATGAAAAAAAAGCGGCTGGAATTCCCATTGACGTCCTTGCATGAAATGTATGCAGAGCACGCCGAGTGGGTCGCATAATGTGAACCGCTTTAATGCTATTTGCGCGATATAATGCTTAAAGGTGCCTCGATAATAGCTTCACTGTTTATAGAATAATGATTTTAATGCAAAAATACACAAATTAAATTCAATTAATGCGTTAAAAAACCTAGCAAACTAAACAATAATTGTTAATAATAAAACAATTAGTACTATGTTAGTGGAATAAAAAAGCGGCTGGAATTCCCATTGACGTCCTTGCATGAAATGTATGCAGAGCACGCCGAGTGGGTCGCATAATGTGAACCGCTTTAATGCTATTTGCTCGATATAATGCATGTGGAGTGCTCTTGGCTCGACAATAGCTTCACTGTTTATAGAATAATGATTTTAATGCAAAAATACACAAATTAAATGCAATTAATGCGTTAAAAAACCTAGCAAACTAAACTATAATTGTTAATAATAAAACAATTAATACTATGTTAGTGGAATAAAAAAGCGGCTGGAATTCCCATTGACGCCCGTGCATGAAAATATGTACTTATGCAGAGCCCGCCGAGTGGGTCGCATAAAGTGAACCGCTTTAAAGCTATTTGCGCGATATAATGCAGGTGGAGTGCTCTTGGCTCGAGAATAGCTTCACTGTTTATAGAATAATGATTTTAATGCAAAAATACACAAATTAAATTCAATTAATGCGTTAAAAACCTAGCAAACTAAACAATAATTGTTAATAATAAAACAATTAATACTATGTTAGTGGAATAAAAAAGCGGCTGGAATTCCCATTGACGCCCGTGCATGAAATGTATGCAGAACACGCCGAGTGGGTCGCATAATGTGAACCGCTTTAAAGCTATTTGCTTGATATAATGCAGGTGGAGTGCTCTTGGCTCGATAATAGCTTCACTGTTTATAGAATAATGATGTTGCTACAATTTCTACACTGTGGTAGATCGATTGCTACACGACTCATGTGGTCATTGCTGCTAGGTGGAACGGATTTCTACCTCTACGTGCGTTTCTTTCCCTATTAAGCCTTTGAGCTTACTACCATTGCTTTAATCAGTATTATTTTTAAATTGCAGTTTTATAGGACTAACCTGGACATCCGTAAAATAAGGATTATAATTCTGAAACAAGAGCGTCAACAACATTTATATAATACTGTTTTATGCGATGATAGGCAGTAAAGCCCCCAGCCCCCCTAGCATGGGCCGAGACAATTTTCTCCCCGAGGAAAGGATAAAATTTTTATTCCTAAATAAATAAATAAAAACACTAAATAACGGTGGATAAATAGTCCCCCGAGTCCCCGTGAAATGTCAAACGGGGATAAACTTCTCCTCTCCCCTGTTGCCGTGCTCTGTGAAGTGGATAAGTTAATTTTATCTCTTGTCAGTGGATAAAATCGGGGGATAAAATTTTTATCTCCGGCCCATGCTAGCCCTGCTGAACTACTAATAGATATAATTTTTTTTTGTCCACTACAAGTTAGGCCTTGACTGCGATCTAACCTGATGGTAAGTGATGATGTAGTCTAAGATGGCAGCGGGCTAACCTGTTAGGGGTATGTCAATTATATTAAACCCATACCCCTATTCGGTTTCTTCACGGCATCGTACCGGAACGCTAAATCGCTTGGCGGCACGTCTTTACCGGTAGGGTGGTAACTAGCCACGGCCGAAGCCCGCCAGGCAAAATTAAAAAAAATATAAAATTATTTATTAATATAAAAAAAACTATGCAAGTTAGAGCGTTGGTTTTATTTTTCCTGTAAAATAACCGAATAGGGTAGGTATGGGTTTAATATAACTGCCATGCCCCTAACAGGTTAGCCCGCTACCATCTTAGACTGCATCAGACTTACCATCAGGTGAGATCGCAGTCAAGGGCTATCTTGTAGTGGATAAAAAAAAATACGTACTACAATAATTAAGAACTTGACAGTTTCACGTTCTCTGTGGCGGGGTTTTACCTCAATTACGCCACAACAGTGCCGATTTGCTCGTTTGTATCAACAGTAATAAACTGCTTTAGCTTTTGTGTAATTTCTCTGGTGTAAGCAAAACCTAAGTAGGTAGGTAATAAGCCAAAAGAGCGCATCTCATATTATAGAAATAAATACTTTCATGTGGTAGTTTTAAAAATGTCTTTATTATTCAATAAATTTTCACGATTATATACATAGTTTATATCCTAGTATCCCGGGTAAAATAGAAATATAATATATAAACAGTTTAGCAGGCTAAGACGCCTCTTTTAAACTTATCAACCTCATAATATTATATTAACATTTTTAACACCTTAATTATTAATAACAACACAATTGGATAAAAACTTCTTATGCTAACCTTAGTAGTAAACTTTTAAATGATTTTACATTATAAAGATTCCTTAATTATATAAATTATATGTGTTGATACTTTAATGTGAAATGCTATTTACCTGTGGATTTTGCGTTCAATACTCCACACAGGTCTTGTAGGTTGTATGCAAATTGATGCTATTATAGCGGCGTTAAGAGAGGTCTACGCAGCAAATGCATTCCTCTGAGCAAACGCTCTGAAAGCGTTTCACATTACGCAAACCGCTTGGAATGCATTTCGAGGAATGATTTGTTTTGAAATGCTTTACCTTGGTCGGTCCCGGTTGTTATCACTAACATGATTATAGTCGTTAAAGCCCGCCAACCCGTATTGGAGCATCGTGGTGGGTCTAAGCTCTAATTCGCTCTCTCCTATGAGAGTGAAGGCCTGTGCCCAGCAGTGGGACGTTAGTGGGCTGTAGTGGGTAGGTGGGTGGTCTAAATACTTTGCTCCTTAATTTTCCGGTAAAAAAATTGCCTATGTCCTTCTTCGGGATGCAACTTATCCTTTGTAAAAAGCGTCAAAATCGGTTGAACATATGAGCCGTGAAAGATAGATAGACAGGACAGACAAATGTACTGACAGATAGACAGCCCCAATTTCGCATTTATGATATTAATATGGATAAGAGAATTCACGCCCGCAAATTACTAAAGAATGCATTGAAACTTGACAGAACGCTTTTAATGTGTTTGTTTAGTAGCGCCAGGATAGTACATCAATTTGCATACAAAACATGAGATCTGAGTGCATGTATTGAATGCAAAATCCACATGTCAATGTTATCTGGTGAAGTTGTAAAGGTTTTTGTAGTAGGTACAATTAACTCTACTATTAATAATTAATTTACTCCTGTTTTTGGTGTTGAAAAAACTATAATCCTCATACTTATCATCTTCAACGCATCTAGTACGCTGGTACTTATTTTAATCTTCGTTATTAGAAAATCCGTTAAGAATTCATTATTTTCATAAAAAGTTTATACGTATACAAATAATGAAATTTAAAAAAAATACCCGTGACATAAATGAGGCATTTGCTTGGCTCTACCTACCTATGTTAGTATTACCACATTTTTCAGCTGCAAAGGTTTGATGCCCGACTGCACCAACAATGCCTAAAATGTTAGGGAGAGGTGTCAAGACCAATAATTAAATGACGGTTTGCACGTACAATAACTGTCTCCAATAGGGCTTAGGTGGTCCCTAGGCATTGTACCGCGTGCCGAATGTTGCAACGTTCAATATTTAACAGCCGCGCATATCATATTCGTCGATATAGTCCTAACTAAAGCGCGGCAATTAATGCCGTATGTTGCTGCCGCGCGCTTGGCACTCTTATGTTTGGACACACCTTTAATTTCGTTACCTACATTAAAATTTAGCTGAAAAACCTAGAAAACATGTCCACGCATGAAGTTCGCAGAGTGATTCGCATAATGCGGAACGCTTTCAAGCTGTTTACGTGACGTAATATATTTGCTGCGTGGAGTGCTGTCGACAGCGCGATAACAGTATCAATTTCCATACTGGCACCACAGATCTGTTTACTGTGCTGGCACTGTGGTACAGCCTCCCGGTTCGCGTATCATAGACGTGATCTTATAAATCAACATTATTTATCCCAGTAAGTCTAAGGTATATTGAATAAAATACATTCCACATGTACCTAATTCGTTTCAAACTAAAAATTAATTTAATTAAGGACCTATTTCTCCACTGGCGAATAAATCTGATATTTTTACAGATGTTGTTTAGGAATTCCGTTAAAATTGCAAATTTATTCAAATCAAAAGTCAACGCACTTTTTTACTATAATCATTGGTGTATAGTATAATTTTAGTACATAATCGATAATTTAAAATAGTTATCATACTAATTTTATAAATGCAGAAGTGTGTTTGTTTGTTGGTTTGTCCTTCAATCATACCGCAACGGAGCAACGGATCGACGTGATTTTTGGCATAGGTATAGGTACTTAGTTGAGGCCCTGGAGAGTGACATAGCCTACTTTTTATCCCGGACTTAGTACCCGCGGGAATGAAAAAACTTAAACTACGTGGATAAAATGGCATCAGCTAATCAAACATAAAATTGGACAACAGGAGACGTGGATATAACGTCTTTTGACAGGTCCTCTATTTAATAATCACTAAAAAATTATTTATTTGACTAGTAGTCAAATACCCAATTATTCTAGTGTTACGTTTCTTCCAGGCAAATGGGCCCCGCAGCGGTGAGCTGCATCTGCGCGCCGGGGTACACCGGGGACCTCTGCGAGTCGCAAATTGCCGCCCCGGGTAAGTGCTTCTGGTATTGCGTTTTAATATCCCACTAACTACTGTAACGCTGCCTTTCCACTAGGGACGTGCGAGTTAAGCGGCGTAGAGCACAGCTAAGGCAACTTTAAACTAAGATCCGTATTGAGAACCAGTTTAGAACACGCTCTCAAGTATCGGTCAATGCTTTGACCTAAGAATAGATTGACCGAGTCGTGAAAACCTTTTCTTAGCTGATGTCGGCTTATCAATACGGGCCTAAAGACTATTAGGCTAAAGTCCCTTCCTTGAGCTATTACCCTTTCCCCTAGGGGCGTGTGAAGTATCATGCATGCATAGCGTGTGACAGCCACTGCGTACCTCCGACGCTCATGCGTAGACATAGTTAACCATCCATAGGAATAAGGACGTAACTAAGCTAAGTAAATGTGTAAGCTAGACTTAAGTCCTTTGTTGGTCGACCAAATGATGTAATGTGCCCCTAAAGAGAACAGTTCCGATTAGAGAGCTTGTGAGCAAAAACGTGGCGTTTTATTTAAATCCTGAATATAATACTAATTATTTAACCCCTTCTGATATCTTTTGCTATCACGTGTATAGCCTGCTTTAGGCAGGCGTCAATCACCCAGGTTAGTATAAAAAAATTACAAGTGCGGGATTCCATGTTAGAAAATAAATCGGTAATTTTTGTAAACATCAAAATAGCATTTCAATTTTTCTATGACAATTTCTTGCCGTGTAGAAACCGAATAGGGTATGGGTTTAATATAACTGCCATGCCCCTAACAGGTAAGCCCGCTACCATCTTAGACTGCATCATCACTTACCATCATGTGAGATAGCAGTCAAGGGCTAACTTGTTGTGGATAAAAAAAACTATTTCTATGGGAATGCCATTGCGCCGAAAGTTGAACGTTAGTTACTTGATACTTCCATAGTTACTTCCGACCGACATAATATCAGCTGAGCTAATCTTAGGTTAATCTAAAGATTCAAATAGATTTGAGATGAACTAATAAACACACCCTGAATAGAGTCAGCTAAACACCTTTCTGGGGCATCCTTGTTTTTCCAGCCAGTGGAAAGGCATCTTTACTCTTGTTCATTTCATTTATTTTGATTATTACTATCGGTCTCTCATAAATTCAGTGTCCAATTCTGTGTAATAATTAATGTTTTATCTCCTTCTTCTGTTCAATAAAATATCTTCTGAGAAGTATCTTTCGGATCCAAACACCATTTCCACATCATTATTGTAAATATAGTCTTCATTTTTATTTATTTTGTCCATTGTTTTGCTTCCCTTCGTCTTGTCTTTAATTTTCGCTTCAATCATATCTGAAATGCGCTTTTCCGAATATTTCTCATAATTTACATCTCATTTTTTTGTTAAATCACTAGATACTCTTTAACTTGAAAGCGGCGTAAGCATGTTAGGTAATTTAATTAAAACTCCATTACGTAAAAGTTTGTAAGTACTAAGAACTCAAAAGTTGTTCTTTAGTTTTTTACCGAACAAGTAAAAAACTAAAGCTGGCTATAAAAACTTTCGCTTAGTTTTACATGAATGGGAAATTAATTAGGTTATTTGGCGTTACTTATAAATTCGGGTTTCGATTAGCTCAGAGATGGGTGGATTTAGTCTGCGGCTAGTAACCACTCTACTACCTAACAGATCCGTAATGTACTAGGATTAGCATTCCGGTACGATTGCCTTGTAAGATTAGCCTATTCAATCTAAGGCGTGGTTGAACACAATCTTAGTGTTGCGGAGGCTTGATGCGAACTAATTTTCTGCATCTCTGGAACTAATTTTTTGATGTGGTGTGTGTGCCCATACTTCTTGTCCTGTGCATTGTTTGTGTATTACAATTATTAAGAGCATGCTTGGGTTATCTTAGTAATTCGCTACTTCTACATAAAACTTCTATAAAAGCGGGTACTTCGACTCGTGGTCAATCCGAATCAAGACGAAGAGAGGTTAAGTTCTCTTTGTGTGTCAATCTACTTTACAACGGGGAGTGTTCTGAGGAGATATTTATTCTAATACCAACTTTGCTGTCTTCTGACCGCACCTTCAAAAAAAACTTCATCCCCACAACCTGGATGTCTGGCTCTCATACACTACTCGTTTACTATATTATGTCGTACTACTATATTATGTTTTATATAAATGGTATAGGTTAGTTTATTTAGATATTAGTATTTAAGTTTATTTTTATTTTTGCACCACCTCCCGTTGTCCTCTTCTCCATTTTTTTCCCTAGCGCTAAGGTTGTCTGGAAGAGATCGCTGTTTAGCGATAAGACCGCCTTATTGTACCTATATTTTAAGTTTCCTTGTATCTTGTTTCTTTTGTGTTTTTGTGGTGTACAATAAAGAATATACATACATACATACATACTCGTTTGTAGAGTTGTATGCAGAAGGTGCTAGGAACCCGCCGCATTTTTAATCCTAAGAAAATCAATGGCATGAATGGAAAGGATTACCAGTCCTTGGCATTTGGAAAACGGTCTACGACGCAGAGTGAAAAAAAATTATACCTAACGGCAGATATTATACCAATACTAATATTATAAATGCGAAAGTTTGGATGGGTGGACGAATCAATCATACTACAACCACAAAATAGGTAATAGCTACAACGGCTAAACGGATCTGGATGAAATTTGGCACAGAGATAGATAATTATAGTCTGGAAGTCTATTAGATTATAGTCTAGACGAAGTCGCAGGCATCAGCTAGTACTTATTGTATATTATGGAACTTACGTGCCAAATTAAACTCTAAAAGAATTTCAGATTTTTATGAAATCCTAGCCAAGCGCAACTAACATTGAACTCTTATTTATCGTAATAGAATGTCGTTTCAAGAACAATCAATTTCACAAGTCCTGCAAAGCGCTATTGAACGGAGAACTACTGAGAAGGATTGGCATCGCGTTTAATATCAACGGTCAACGCCAACTGCTCGAAGATTTCTAATATTTCCGCCACTATGTTCAACAAATTTGCAGGACCGTTCAGGCATAGAATAATAACTACTAGAGAACGAAAAAAATCGCACCTGGTGTTACACGATGCCGGTCCCAGGTTCGAGTCCCGGGTCGGGCCATAATTAAGTATCGGGTTTTTCTGACTAGAAATTCTCAATACTTACTTACCCGGAGTTAGGAAGTTGGCGGTGTTACACCCCCGAGCCTCGGAGAGCCGTCGGTCCCGTTTATCATCACTAACATAATAATAGTCGTTAAAGCCCGCCAACCCGCAATGGAGCAGCGTGGTGGGTCTGAGCTGTAATTCCCTCTCTCTCCTATGAGAGTGGCGGCCTGTGCCTAGCAGTGGGACGTAAATGGGCTGTAGTGGTGGTGGTGGTGGTACACCATGACGCAGTCCAAAATAGTAGCGGGCTAACCTGTTAGTGGTATGTCACTTATATTAAACCTATAGGTAGTTACCCCTTATTGGTTTCGACACGGCATCATACCAGAACGAGCCGGAACGCTAACTCGCTTGACGTCATGGCCGATAGGGTGGTAACTTACCACGGCCGAAACCTCCCATTAAACCAGACCAAAGAAATTTCAGAAAATAGAAATTCCCAAATTGACCCTGTCGGGATCAAACCCGGGCCCTCCCGCTTGTAATCAAGAGACCTCACAAATGCGCCAGGGAGGTAGTCAAAATCAGTCAAGGGAAGTCGTTATAGTCATAATATTATTATATGGTTCATAAGTTTAAACTATATATTGTGATAGATTGACATCGCGTTTAATATCGCCGCCATACTGCGCCGCCAGAGGAAGAGATTTCTAATATTGCCGTCACAAAGTGCTCCAGCAACCGGACGTCATATTTCAAGCTTCCGAGAAGTTAGGAGTCTGTTAGAAAAGTACTAGTAGATACAAAGTTTCATCGGCAACAGGTGTTCGATAGGACTGGCAGGAACATAGGTTAAAATAATGATAACTAGATGACGCCCGCGACTTCGTCCGCGTGGATTAAGGTTTTTTGATTCCCGTGGGAACTCCTTAATTTTCCGAGATAAAAAGTAGCCTATGTCCTTCCCCGGGATATAAACTACCACTGTACCAA
This sequence comes from Erebia ligea, assembly GCA_917051295.2. Classification (NCBI taxonomy): domain Eukaryota; kingdom Metazoa; phylum Arthropoda; class Insecta; order Lepidoptera; family Nymphalidae; genus Erebia; species Erebia ligea. Next base: position 12,382,511 of record OU785236.1, read on the forward strand.
ATTTCAGCAAAATCGGTTGAAAAGATGGGCTGGGAAAGCGTAGCAGACAGACAGACAGACAGACGGACAGACAGACAGACACACTTTCGCATTTATAATATTAGTATGGATAATATGTTTTACGTTGGATACTGTTTGATTTAGCAACTGAGGCAATTAGTAGAGCCTATAAAACTGCCTTCTTATGAATATAAAATTTATTCATTTTACGATTGTCACGCTTAATTATGGTATATAATGTTGAAACCAATTTGAAATAAGTTAGTATTTCTTTTATGTTGAACTTAACTTAGAATTATGCATATTAGAATTATACCTATATCTACTTATTTAGAATTACTAGAATGATTTTATTAAAATTTAGGACAGCTTTTTTAAACGTTATTTATACAACAAATAGCTTTATTTGGTTGTTCACAAGGAGTAAAATACCAAGATAAAAGAATAGAATTAATATAAAATAAACCGGCCAAGTGCGAGTCGGACTCGCGCACCGAGGGTTCCGTACAAACCTGTAGTAAGTTTTACGATTTATGACGTATTAAAAACAAGACGAAATGAACCGCAAAACTAACTTTGTTTGTAGAGGTTTATTGTTAATATCAAAAAAACTATGCTAGTTAGAGCGTTGGTTTTATTTTTCCTGTAAAATATACATAAGCTTCTATTGACCATAATTATTTCAGATTTTTCAATTGGTAAACTTCGGAGATAAGGGTATGTGAAGGGGATGTCGGTATTTTTTTCGACATTTTGCCCGATAACTCAAAAACTATTATGCACAAAAATAAATCAAAATCTGTTTTAGAATGTAGAAGTATAGCCCTTTCATATGATATCCCACTCAGTATAGTTATCATACTTTGAAATTTCAAATCCCCGATTTTCCCCCTTTTTTAATTAAACTAAAAATAATTTTCGATTTTTTTTTATTTTAATGATGTTAGACCACTATTATACACAACTATTCCAAATTTCATGTCGATAGCTTTAATAGTTACTGAAATAATCGACTGTGACAGACGGACGGACGGACGGACGGAGAAAGTCGCACCATAAGGGTTCCATTTTTACCATTTTGGTACGGAACCCTAAAAAGGAGTCGCAAAACCTACTTAACTTTTTTACGATTAGCTGTAGATTAGAAGTCACATAAAGATAATATTACAATAGTAAAATTACAATTTACAATTAAGTACAAAAATAAAATTTCAATCCAACACTGTAGAAAAACTTCACTGAACTTTAATATCAAACGCCCAACGAAATAAACCAATATCCGCTGCAAATTGATGCAGCCGATATTGGATATCCAGACTTGCATGCTTGTTTAAAGAGTTCATTTACGTTGCTAAGCTACGGATGTGTTAAACCCACCACTTATTGCCACGCAGATTTTCACGATTTTTAACAAATAGTAAGATACCTACATATTTTAACACTTTGTTTTATGTTAATTTTATATTAATATCGACATTTTTATTGTGTAAAAACTAACATACAGACTTAGCATGCTCATGAGTTTAGAATACCTTCCTGTATTAAAAAACCCTAAACAACATTGGAAAATGGCAGGTCGAATAAAAAAACCGGCCAAGTGCGAGTCGGACTCGCGCACCGAGGGTTCCGTACAAACCTGTAGTAAGTTTTAAATTATTAAAAAAAAAACTACTTACTAGATCTCATTCAAACTAATTTTCGGTGGAAGTTTGCATGATAATGTACATCATATATTTTTTTTAGTTTTATCATTCTCTTATTTTAGAAGTTACAGGGGGGGGGGGGGGGACACATTTTACCACTTTCGAAGTGTCTCTCGGGCAAACTATTCAGTTTAGAAAAAAATGATATTAGAAACCCCAATATCATTTTTGAAGACCTATCCATAGATACCCCACACGTATGGGTTTGATGAAAAAAAAATTTTTGAGTTTCAGTTCTAAGTATGGGGACCCCCAAAATTTATTGTTTTTTTTCTAGTTTTGTGTGAAAATCTTAATGCGGTTCACAGAATACATCTACTTACCAAGTTTCAACAGTATAGTTCTTATAGTTTCGGAAAAAAGTGGCTGTGACATACGGACGGACACACAGACAGACAGACAGACAGACAGACAGACAGGCAGACAGACAGACAGACAGACAGACATGACGAATCTATAAGGGTTCCGTTTTTGCCAAATTTGGCTACGGAACCCTAAAAAACGCGAACACAAACATCGGACCGCTCGGTTTAATTAAGTACTCAGTTTTATGTGAGGGATCACAGCATTCAAACAAAACCTAAAAGTTTGATAAACAATCAATCATGTTAACAAGCGCTGAATCAGGTAACAAATTGACTGAATACCATTTACTAGATTAAGTTAATAAAACGCTGCTGAGCGCGCGCGTTAAATTTCATCAGTATTTTGGAATAACAACACTTGCGCTTAGAGACAACGATACGATATCGACTAGATAATGGGGCTGATTCTGTATACCACAATCTCTAAACTAAACTAAAATTGCAGCTTTAAATCTAGTTCTGTCCCTTTCCGTAGGGAGTATTATGAAAGGGTTAGCAATATTTGTAATGCTCTAATTTTAGTTTAGTTTAGAGATTGTGCACTACAGAATCAGCCCCAAATATTATACTTAATGTGGCTAATTCTGGTCTACTCAATCTCTAAACTAAACTCTAACGCTAAATAACAGCTAACAACTATATATTGCTATCCTTGTCATCAAACTCCCTGAGGAAATGGACTTCACTAGACTTAGAATTTTCAATTTAGATAAGTTTAAAGATTGTCTACAATAGAATTAGTACTCGTACCTACCTAGGTAGTTATTCAATCATGTATTGGAAGCGTAACTGGTGCTGGAAATACTCATTAAATAATCCCACTCTAGGCGGTAGGAGAAGTAACATAATTCCTACTTGAACCTCTCCTACATGAGTAGAGCTTGTCTAATCTAAAAATGTCTATCTCACTAAACGTTTGCATCCGTTTGCAAGCGTTATTGTGACAACTTTAATATATAAGCAATTTTTATTTATGCATCTACTTACCTATTATAATGTTGTCCAATTTGTGTGTGAGCGTAAACACATAAGAGGCGCGTTCATTTTTAGATCAGAAGACCTCTACCCTCTCTACCTGAAAACCGAAATGATTTAGCATTTTCTAGGCGTGTTACAACAGGTAGTCCTGTAGTCCTTAAAAATGAAACCCGACGATATCGTGTATACTAAATAGGTCAATCACGTATATGGATTGCTTTATCAATTCAAATGAAATCCATCCATTTTATTAGCCTCGATGCGAATGTAATTGAATTCCGAAAAGTTTCAGCTAGGGTTTATGGATTAGGTGTACGGTGTTAATAAATATACAAACACCCAAAATAATTCTCTACTGCGAATATTTTATGAGGCTATAAGAAGTTTGATGCTCTAAAATCCCAACATAATTTCACTTAATTCGAATAATCGCAATAAAACTTAAAACGCTTAATAAATATTGAATTGTCTTACTTATCACTGTATGCACGTCTAATAGCTAATGGTCCGAGAGCCGGATATACCACGACCTTCATCGATATGTTAGCCAGATGAAACATACTTTTTATCTATTTTTAATAATAGATAAATACGCCTAAAATAGCTTGCCTATCAAAATCCTGACCAGGTTATTTTTAAATTAATTAAATTTTTTTTTGTCAGGTTTAATGTAGGCAAGGCTATACCATCGCGTTTTTTATTACTTCCATACTTAATATTATAAATGCGAAAGTGTGTCTGTCTGTCTGTCTGTCTGTCTGCTACGCTTTCCCGGCCCATCTTTTCAACCGATTTTGCTGAAATTTGGTATAGAGGTAGGTTATATCCCGGGGAAGGACATAGGCTACTTTTAGGAAAATTGAGGAGTTCCCGCGGGAATCAAAAAACTTATTCCACGCAGACGAAGTCGCGGGCATCATCTAGTTACCTATATTTTGATATATTAGGTCTTTACCTATTAGTCCAGTCATCTTAGTAGTTCACCTCGGAATTTGAGATACCCAGCTGATTTTTTGTATAAACTTGTATTTTGGCATTCTAAAAGTTGTCTCAAAACCTACATATGGTAGGGTGTCCGCGTCTATTAAAATTTGAGGTCAAAGGTCACAAAAATCGATTTTTTGCTTATTTTTTGCAAATATCTCATTTCCTATGGGGTTTTCGCTATTTGTATTTATTATCAATATTGTAGAGAATTAAATTCCCTACAACTTTTGTTTAAAAAAAATTTTTATACGTTGAATCGTTTTCGAGATAGAGGGCGGAGAGCGCGCGGTTAGAGCATAATGTAAGGTCAACCGGTATAGTCTTGGTCAAAACACGCTATATAAAGTTTATTAAGTAATTATTGATAAATATATAGTTAATAATAATTTTCATTTGTTATCAACTATTACATTATACATATTTAATAATTTTTTTCATCATTTGAATCTATCTATTCAATAATACTTACAACCCATTCCTAAAATTAAAAAAATATTAAGGGACAAACTTTAATTACATTATAATTATATTCTCATTTCCACTAATTATACTTTAAGTAGACAATAATGAAGTACAGATTGGAGTAGCATCTTCAGGAGTAGTATCTTCAGGAGTAGCATCTTCAGCAGATGTTGACTCGACAATGCACGATTGTAAAGTCTTTACATTCGTGCATTGTAGAGACCACACCATAGACCACATACACACATTGAGGCAGATTGTGCAGAAGTCCTATGAGTACAAACAGCCTCTGTGTCTCGCTTTCGTGGACTATGAGAAGGCCTTTGACTCCATCGAGACCTGGGCTGTTCTGGAATCCTTGCAGCGATCCCAAGTTGATTGGCGATACATCGAAGTTTTGAAATGCCTATATAGCTCGGCATTTATGTCTGTCCAAGTACAGGGTGCGTCTACAAGACCTATCCAATTGCATCGCGGGGTGAGACAGGGGGATGTTCTGTCCCCGAAACTGTTTTCTAATGCTTTGGAAGATGTCTTTAAAACGCTTGACTGGAACGAACAAGGCATCAACGTGAACGGAGAGCACATTTCACACCTCCGCTTCGCTGATGATATCGTCATCATCGCAAGTTCGCTGCAAGAGCTGCAGAAGATGCTCGATAGCCTTCACGCTGCCTCCCGACGTGTCGATCTCCGGATGAACTTTGACAAGACCAAGGTCATGTTCAATGAATTGGTCATTCCGGGGCCGATTACTGTCAACGGATCTATTCTCGAAACTATCCAAGAATACACATACCTTGGGCAAATTTTGCAAGTAGGAAGTAACAGTTTCGAGAAAGAGATAGAACGGAGAATACAGCTGGGCTGGGCAGCATATGGCAAACTCCGTCGAGTCTTTTCGTCGCCTATACCGCAATGCCTGAAGACCAAAGTCTTCAATCAGTGCGTCCTGCCGGTTATGACTTACGGTGCCGAAACGTGGACACTGACATCGAGGCTAGTCCACAGACTTCAAGTCGCTCAACGCGCTATGGAAAGAGCTATGCTCGGAATTTCTTTAGAGGGATAAAATCCGAAACGAAGTAATTCGCCAAAGAACCAAAGTAATTGACATAGCTCTCAAGGCTAGCACGTTGAAGTGGCAGTGGGCTGGTCACGTTTGCCGTAGGACTGACGGCCGCTGGAGTCGCAAGGTCCTAGAGTGGAGACCGCGTCTCGGCAAACGGAGTGTGGGGCGCCCCCCGGCTAGGTGGAGCGACGACATCCGGAGAGTGGCTGGCATCAAATGGATGCTAACAGCCAAGGAAAGGCAAAGTTGGCGCAATCTTAAAGAGGCCTATGTCCAACAGTGGATGCATATTGGCTGATGATGATGATGATGATGATGAGTTGATAACAAATGAAAATTATTATTAATTATTTATTTATCAATAATTACTTAATAAACTTTATCTAGAGTGTTTTGACAAGACTATACCGTTTGACCTTACATTATGCTCGAACCGCGCGCTCGCCGCCCTCTATCTCGAAAACGATTCAACGTATAAAAAAAATTTTTATACAAAAGTTGTAGGAAATTCAGTTCTCTACAATATTGATAATAAATACAAATAGCGAAAAACCCATAGGAAATGAGATATTTGCAAAAAATATGCAAAAAATCGATTTTTGTGACCTTTCACCTCAATTTTTAATAGACGCGGACACCCTACCATATGTAGGTTTTAAGACAACTTTTAGAATACCTAAATACAAGTTTATACAAAAAATCAGCTGGGTATCTCAAATTCCGAGATTCTTACCTAATTTTGACTAAGATGACTGGACTATATGAAATTGCCTTTCTTCAGTACTGGTCATTTCAAATAAAAAAAAGTTTGTAATGGCTCTGTATTCTAAATTCAAATTAATTTTGTTTTAAAACCATGACATTCTTTTTACAAACTCAGTCTTTTGTTTTTTGATTTTGTTTGTTGATTGATTTTACAAAAAGCACTGAATATATTATTATTTTCTGATAAATGTATTCAGTGGTGTTATGTAGGTGTAGGATCTGATCTGCAATATGGGTGTTGGCCCACCTACGCTACGCCTAGTGATGTCCTAGTTCTGCTGGGGCTACCGTCAACCGTCGCTATATAGCATCACACAATATTATCTTTATCCATAGGTCGCAATATATTTACAACTGAAAAATTTTACTGTACCATTGGAACCTTGCCTATCATCATTATTGTCTTAAACTAAAATATTGTCTACAAAAGCATTTATTTTATAGAAGCGAATGGAGTGAGTGACCCTTATAAATTTGAATCGAAGCACCGTGACTTCCCCAAATGCCATTACTGCTAACATTTTGTAATGTAAGGAACTTCCGCTCATAACATTTGGAAATGAAAATGGGTTTGTTTGGCAAGCTCTCGTTTCAGAGGAAATTTTAATTTACTCTTCACTTTATTGTTTGACTTTATGACCTTTTTGATAATTCCCTTATTTATTGATCAGTCCCTTTTAACGAGAATGGTATTTATAACCTACGATTCGGTTATTTCCTTTAACGATCTTCACGATTAGTTCTAAAATTGACATAGACAGCAAATATGGATAATATAGCATATAATTAAGTAAAATTAAGGCCTCTAGAGATAATTAAGGACTCTAATAGAGTAAAACGTAAACTAATTAAAAAAGTCTTATTATAGTGTAAAGGATTATTTGAATGATAGGCAGCCATGGGTATGAATTGTTCCAGCGGCTAATTATGTTATATTATAAATCAAATAAATATTATAAATGCGAAAGTTTGGATGTATGGATGTATGTTTGTTACTCAATCACGCTCCAACGGATGAACGGATCTGGATGAAATTTGGCACAGAGATAGATTATAGTCTGGAATAGCACATAGGCAACTTTTTATCCCGGAAAATTAAAGAGTTCCCGCGGGAACCGAAAAACCTCAATCCACGCGGACGAAGTCGCGGGCATCAGCTAGTATATTATAAATGCGAAAGTTTGGATGGATGTATGGATGGATGTTTGTTACTCAATCACGCTCCAACGGCTGAACGAATCTGGATGAAATTTGGCAAAGAGATAGATTAAAGTCTGGAATAGCACATAGGCTACTTTTTATCCCGGAAAATTAAAGAGTTCCCGCGGGAATCGAAAAACCTCAATCCACACGGACGAAGTCGCGGGCATCAGCTAGTTTCCTATATTTGTGAGATGGTGATAATAAAAAAAACCCCCCAGCTGAGTTTGTTGTGGGCTCTTCTCTTCTTTGGAACCCTTGTAGCTTTAGCCTTAAGATACCGTAGTTAATTATCACCATCAAGTCTTATTCTTTGTAAACATGACGTTCAGAAGGTATAGATACTTTATATAGGTACCTATTTTGAATAAAGATGTTTTGAGTTTGAGGTTAAGCGAATCCTGTTTAAAAAGCGTTAACATTCTGGTATTAAGAAGATTTTCAAACGTACTCGTATATTGAACTATAATGAACCACAGCTTAATATACGTAGAACTGTGTGTTTACGCGGGCCCTGTGTTTGTGTTATTTGGTATTTACGTACAAATATTGTCTCTTCGCGCCATCAATTCATGCGCTTAAGGTGATATAGGGTAACCCTCGTATCCCCAATAGCTCTTCAGTTTATTGACTCTGTGAGATAATGTATAGAGCCGTTGTTTTCTCAGCCATTTCCTTATTACGTCATCTCTGAAATTCGTTGTCAGTTAATTAAGGTTTCTATATAAAAACTTAGTAAACATCTTCCGGGACTTTCTCTGTGTATGGTTCCTTGAACACAATTATCTTACTCCCTACATTAAATTTAATGAATTTTCTTTGTTTCCTTACAAAATACCATTTACGAACGAATAATCAAACGAAAAGTCATTTTTACAACTTAAAAGGGTCTATCTTTAGGGTTACGCAGTGAAACAAGAAAAAAAACTGTAAAATTTTACGCCTCAATTTAAAAAGGTGCTCTTTTGATTGTAGTCTTTTGCAGTATTCTTATTATTAGTTATTTCGTTTCCGTTATTCTAAGTAGTCTGTACTTGTCTAAACTTAACTTATTGGTTCATTTTCAATGTGACATACAATATGTGAAATTATAATAATATATTGTTGCAGAATGCGGTATAGAAGAATGTGCCGAGGGTTGTAAGAGAGGAACAGCCTGTGATTGTAATCCAAAAGACACTGATGTTTGTAAGTATGTTGGAAATACTAATAATTTCGTTAAAATACTCGTATAATCCAGATGATTATAATAGCTGATGACTTTATAAATATGTACGGATTTTAATATTTTTAGCGTCCGCCCGTTTTGAAACAAGACTGCAAATAATGGACCAAGGAAATGCAAACATATCTGAAGAAATCGTTAGACAGGTAAGAAAAAATAATGTAGATTTCAAAACTTAACCAACTCTCTGTGACTGATTAAATATTAGGTACAGTACGATTCAAACTTTATGTCCTCGCGAAGTTCGTGCGAGTCCATGCGCAGAGTACAATATTAGGTATCAGCGGGACGCGCGAGGAATGCGGAGGCGGGGCGTTACCCCGCGCGTCCCCCCCGCCGCCCGTCTCCCACCCGCACTCGTCTTGAACGTATTGGCTCTATGTGTGAGTTACGTCCGTATACTGCATACACGCGCGCGATCTTGTCAAAGTACAGTCGTTCTCTTAATTTGCTGTTCATTATTAAGTTATTGTTACGTTAAGTTTTTTGTTGTTATTAATGGGGTTGGCCGGTAGAAACTTTTGGCAGATTGCGCTACCATAGCTTTCACCTGTCAAATTTGTTAAGGGGCCGTATTCTCGCCATCGGCCAATTTTGGAATCTGTAGGTATACCGCACAGTAGACCGTTAGCTGCACTCACACATAGATGACATAGGTACTTTGATACTTTGCGTAGTCAAGTTCGTACGTACGTCCGATCGTACGATCTGCAGTACCATTTTACACATGAATTTGATCAGACTTTGATAATACTTAAATATTTTTTGGTCATATAGGTATTTTATAGAACTTAATTTTTTTACAATTTATGCTATATAAATACTACACATTCATGTTAAATTTTATTTTATCAGCAATTTCGCCAAACTTTTAAGAAATACCTACAGGTTATTGTGACGCGTAAATTTTGATAAATCGTGCACATTAGATTTTTTTATTAACTAATTTTGTATAGATCGTATAAAAACGAATTGCAAAAGCCCAATTTTAAGAGGGTGTTTATCATATTAGTATACTTAATTATTATAATTTAGTCATTTATTATAATTTTTCGTGGGTTTATATGGGTCAAAAGTGTCGCCTATTATAACCTAAGATAAATATAATAGTAATATAATAGAACTTCCTATTTTTATCATTACATACTTTCAAAAAAAATATATATCAAAAGTAGCCAAATCATTCTTTAGTTGACTGTACCAGCGCGAACGTCACTCGCGGCTAACTTCCACGGGACATAAAGTTTGCATCGGACTTTAAGTACGCGTGATAATGATAGATTGATTAAAAGTATTAATTTTTTTATTTCAGATAACAAACTACTTAATGGCATCAAATATTACTCTTCACGACGAGATAGAAATTTTGAATATAAGGTCAGTTGATATTATTGTACTTTCAGCAAGATTCTTTCCCAGAATCCTAAATTGCTCACCTGCCCACCACTATATAAAGCTGACTTATCAAGAAGACAAATAAATAAGATCATATTCGGGGTAGCAATTAGAATGCTTCAGTAATAATTCAACTTAATTCCCAGTACTCCAGACATAAATAACGCACGTACTGTCTGGCTACGTGTTTGGGGCGCACGGAGAGAAGCGGGCGCACTGCGGACAGCGCTCGCTCGCCTCGCCGCTACTCGTACGCGCACCGACCGACTGCGTCTACTGCCCGCCACGCTGCACTTCGACATGCAACCTGCGCTGAGTTTACATGTAATTATAGTAAACATTATTATTTATTTAAACATAAATAGAGTTAACTGGATGTGGAGCAAAGAGAGAAACGGGCGCACTGAGGCCCGCACTCGCTCGCCTCGCCGCTACTCGTACGCGCACCGACCGCCTGCGTCTACTGCCCGCCACGCTGCACTTCGACATGCAACCTACGCTGAGTTCACATTTTATTAAAATAAACATTATTATAGATCTTAACAAAAATAGAGCTAACTAGATATAGAACGAAGAGAGAATCGGGTGAAACGCGGACGCAAGTATCTTCTCGCGTTACGTATACGCGCATCTACTGGCCGGCACGCTTCATTTCGACATACAACCTGCGCTGAGTTTACATGTAGTTATAATGTACATTATTATATACTTTAACATAAATAGAGTTAACAGGATATGGAGCTCGAGCTAACTGTATATGGAGCAAAGAGAGAAACGGTTAGCGGGCGCCTGATACGCTGCATTTGACATGCAACCGGCGCGGCGCTGAGTTTACATGTAATTCTCATTGCTGATTTATTTAATTAATCTTGTGTTATGTGCGAATACACCCGATTCAGATATCCGCAGTACATAGTCTGGTGCGGCTTGCTTTCAGTGACTCCCAGCTACTCGCTTGACTTTGAGATCATTAGGTAGGCCGTAGGTGATACTTTAAACTCATTTTGACAGCTTTGTACACTTATTTAGTCGATCACGAAACTAAGCAAGATTTTGGCGCACCCTACATAACATTCATTATTTAATAGTAATACACATATTATACGAAATGTGTTTCCGATAGATATCGTTATGGAAAGAAAGCAAACTTTTAGTTATGACGTTAAAGAAAATAGATTTTCCGGTAGTCAAATAACTTTACGCGGTAGATAAACCAAAGTGAATTCCATAAAATCGTGTCCTCTATTCTATCTTGCACATAAAGTTTTGCAGTAAAGAAACGAAGTAAAAAGTTGGAGAGTTAGATTTAATATTTATTGCAGCATGCGTCCCACAGCCACCTGCGAACTGCACTTTAATATACAATGGGAGCAGCTCCTCTTATTTGCGATGTATCTTGTTTCTTGTACCACGGAATAAATAAAATTGGTGTATAATATAGGAGTGCTTAATAGGATTAGTAAACGCGGTCGTAGCAATAGTGCTTTAACAAATATTTATAAGCACGATTGCAAGTAGGTACAATGAAGGTATCAAAGTATTTTTTTTAACTTCTATTCATCTAGACAAATTGTCATTCGTAATACGACGGACATGCAAAATTTAGATTCAGACTAATTTACGTAAAAAAATATTGCCTACGATGAATCTTATTAAATTGAACCACTCCTAAGACTTCTTACTATTTAAATAAAGACGGAAGTAACGTCCAAACAAAAATGACCTCCTAAAAACCTTTACCTAGTAGTGGTGAAGGTCGAACAATTTCACTGTTCTACTTAAGTACACCCGACAGATAGACTATGATGAGATCAGATTTTCATCAAACTTTCTTACATTTACGCCTTTCTTGGCAAAGTTTCATACCTAACATCGAGATCTTATGGTATTAAAACCGTTGCCGAATGAATACTCTTTGCTTGAAGTTTGTTTGTTTTATGTAACGTTACAATTTAAATAGGTACTCTTTTGTTCTTATTTTTACAAGCTTTTATTTGACTTGCTATGTTAATGGGTTTGTTAAAGTCAAATCTTGCAGCTGAATTTTAAAACAGTTTTCCCAACCGATTGACCAAAATTTTTGCATACCTACACGTTTATGCATGGATAACTAAGTGACGTCATTCTAAATCTAATATGGCTGACTCCCAATTATAGCGGACTAGTTATTTTTATGCACCCTCTTAATATGGCTATCAATTAAAAGGGCTTGCTGAAAAGAATACGCAAAATAAAAATACACTCAATTAAGTCTGGCGGACAATAAAATGTACAATACTTATTTTAATGATTTAAATAAATATTTCATGTGAGCTGACTCTTTTGAGTCACTTTATTTATTTCCTTTTTCTCACGTTCAATTTTTAAATATTAATTTCGTCCTGTAACTTCTTCGCGAAGCTTCCTTTATCTTTTAAAATAGAAAAAAACTAAATTTAATATTGGAATTATTAGTATGAGAAGGTATTACATACATACTATAATAATACATTATTAATAAGTAGGTATCTACTATCTACCTATACCTAAAGGAGAGCATTTCTAATTAAAAAGCTTTTAAAAATACCGCTCCAGCTGAAACTAAGGCGTTTATTGTAACAGGAAGTAATTAGATGAAACGGGAAAGGCGTCTTAGATGTCTCTAATTAAAACACACCGTTTTCTTAAGTGAATTCTCTGTTTCATTCGATTCAAATTGCAAAGTTAGGAAATGAAGTAGGTAGGTACTTACCTACAGTCGGAAACTAAGTTTTTTTGATTTTTCGATACATTCCTTATTTTTAAATAACATTATTGGATGGTGTTGAAACTAAAGCAACACAATTTGCCTGAAAAATTTAAATACTTATAGTAAAAAACCAAAAATTTTTTTTTTCTAAATATCTGAAAATCATTCATCGACCAAATTGCAGTACCCGCCTAATGGCTAACTATGTACGCATCAGGCTTTCCAATTTCAACATTCTGTACCCAGTGTGGAAAATCGTGATCAGTTACGTTAGTCAAATGGCTCATTCAAACTGTTTTCAAATGCAAATCGCATCTATTATGGATGTAATAAGTAGGTACCTAAAATATACCTAGTTTTATTGTACCTATTACCTACTTCCATAGCATCTATGAATTCACAAGTCCGAAAGCCGATTGACAAACGTAGCTCTCTTGAATGCTTACGATTTTCTTAGGCCTCTGTTTTCTAAAAGCGCTTGGAGACAAACTTTGAAAACAACTGACTTCATAATAAGAAAGAACTCGTAAAATACCCCCTACAAGGGTATAACATGAATTAGGGCATAAAAGTTTCATTACGCTGTAAAAATGTTTCTCTAGTTTCGAGCGTTTCCCTACAATTCGTATGCAAATTCAGCATTTTATTGCAGGCATTGGTCGTGAACCAGCGACCCGAAGTTTGGGAGGGATCCGAGTTCATACTGAGCTGTATGGCGTACGGATCTCCTGATATCGAGTTTACTTGGTACAAGGACGGCATCAAGGTCAATTTCAATGGTACCACAAGGTATGTGCCAATTGCTAAAAAGAAGAATCGTAATTCATTTGGTTATAAAAACTAAAGCATTGCAATTTGCAACGAAAATACTTTTATAGTTTTAGTTTGCTTATTGCTAGAACATTGTTGGAAATTTTTCTCTATGTATTAATAGAGTTAGTCGCTTCATCGGAACGTACCATCCAGTTATCCAAATGGTGTCATATTGCAACGAACTGAGCACTATAGCAACGCAAGATGCAAGCTACGGTGCAAGATTTTTGTTGAAGAGATGCCATCCAATTTCTTTTAATTCTAGGGATATCTGGACTCGTACTGTAGCAGAAGACGCTCTAGGGCGGCGCATGTCAGTTCTAGGAGTATCAGAAGCCAAGAGACCTGACAGTGGAAGGTGGTCCTGTTCAGCTGATGATGCGGGGAGGAGAAGATGCAGTGCTCTCAGGCTGACCATCTTACGACCCCCGGATATAAGACTTGTGCCATCTAGTCTTACGGTTAACAAGGTACGTTGTTTTGGTTGGTTTTTGTGATTCACCACGATTCGTAAAAGCGATGATGTCCCAGTCTAATGAAATATGCTTATGTTAATTGCTGGAAATATAATACTTAAATACACCTCGAGGACCTGCATAATATTTATACAGGTTGTTTTTAAGCAAGCAAAAATTCAAAATTACATAGACATTCAAGCTTTGCCGGCCTAAGCCTTCCGCCGAAAAGTAACGACTTCTGAGGCTCGTTATAAAGGAAACCAGAAGGTTTCCAGAAGCACAGAAGAACCAGAAGCTAGTCCAGAAGGTTCGATCCTAACCAGTCCTCGTTAATCCAGTCCGATCTCTTATTTACCTACATCTAAGTTAATGTTCTTCAAACTTCTTCAGGGTGACAACGTAAGCATCACATGTTTGGCGGGTGCTGGTCGTGTCCACGGTACTCTTGGATTCAGTTGGGCGCGGGAGAGGACTTTGCTACGCTTGGAGCCTGGACGAGAGGTCTGGGAGGATCTGTATCCCGCTGGAAGTGTGCTCAAACTGTATAATATACAAGTAAGCCTTGGAACTGCATTTAAAATATTTCATAGGTTTTTATCATGCGCTTGTTATCTATCATACCGGAGTTCTTGCACTAAGCTGCATTGTTTATCATAATCGGACTGGATGAGTAAAGATACAGTTTAAGAAGGATTGCTATAAGCTGAAAGAAGTAGGTATAATACCATAGTATGACTTAAAGAAAACAATAGCTTTTAAGTGTTGTCAATAATGGTCTGAGTGTGCCATGAAGCCATGTCAATGATTTACATCAATCAACGCTTATTGTATTTATGGACGTCCTTACTTCTAGCCTTTAATATTTGGTTGGTGTAGACGGTATCTGGGGCACGGCAGTGCCCTCGCCGAGACGAGCCAAAGGGAACGGGGCACTACCTACCTTTTCTGGAAGCGTTTCGTTGTATTTTCAAACCGTCATGAGTTCGGTACATAATACATGAAATGTGTTAGCTGGAAGAACTCATGTCTTTTGACGTCGAGAAGGTTATATACACATGCTTTTTTATAGAAATCAAGCGAGTTCCGGTGCCAAGTATCATCAGTTGCGGGCAAAAACGCGAAGGGAGTAACTATGTGGGCCCTTGGCGCCAAAGATGAGGCCTGTGAAAGTGAAGCGTCACATGGTCTGCGATGGCCGAAGACTGCACCGGGGGCTCATGCAACATCGACTTGCCCACCTGGCCATACTGGCGAATCTACCAGGTATTTCACCATCATCATCATCTCCAGCCCACTACTGAGCAAAGGTCTCCTCTTAGAATGAGAAAGGTTTAGAGTTAGACCATAGTCCTCCACGCTGGCCAAGTGCGTTTAGGGTAGACACACCTTTGTAGATATTATGGAGAACTTTCAGGAGGTTGCCTCATCATGTCATCCTTGACCGTTTATGCAAGTGATATTTAACTTTTTCAACTCAGTCCTAAGATCAGTGGATTCGAACCCCGGGCCCACTGATGTCAAAGTCTTAACCACTAGACTATTATTATTTATTATTATTATTTAAATCTTTATTGCACACAATCTTTATTGCACTTTATTGTACACGGAAATAACGAAGACATTAATCCTAAAACTACGAATAGGACTAGGTATACAGTATGCAAAGACTATCACCTCTATCACCGCATAAGGTGTTAACAAAAGCCTTAAATCGTCCCCGTTAACAGCAGGGAAGCAGCGAATTTTTCATTGCAATCATGGCAATCGTTGCTTGTTACTGGCAGTATTTGCGATTCGCAGAAAAGAGTTACGATCCAACTTCGGTAAAGCTCCTGGATTTATCCTTTGGGTGACTCTACAACCTAGTTAGTCACTTTCAAGCGTTTTTAGATTACGTGATTATTGGAAAAGTAGAGAAAATATAGCAGTCCTCAAACGTTAGCTTAACTTTTAAAACAGCTTTAAAGTTCTTAATAGTCTTTCAAATTGAAGTTTCCACTAAGTTATATCCTGACAACGTAAACTGGACCGAGAATTCAATAACTTTCAAAGAGCTTCCAAAGTATTTAATAAGATCTTATGATCAGGTTTTGCGAACCGAAGACAACTCAACACGGAGTGAAGTGGATGCTTCCAGATTTTTCTGGCTGTGTTGCCGATTCGTTACGTGATATCTACGAACAGGTACCTTGTTTAATTACGTATCATTAGCATGTTATCATAGACCACTAGAATGGCCATGAGAATGAAATGGCGGGCGGAGGCAAATCTGCTAGAAAACAATTAAGTACCTATCAGGATTTTTGAGGATTTTGTATGGAACAAAACACACAACCGGTACCGGTTTGATGATCACGCCCAGACTATTCACGCAACTTTGTTCATAATAATATACGAGGAGTTTGGACTCAGATAAAGGTTAGGTTAGTGGGAGTTTTTCAACGACAGCTTGAATTTTTTCTTAGGGGAATTTTACTATGTCGTCTTGAGAAACCTGGGTAATTTTAAGTCCAAGCTGTACAATATTCAACTCTCCTAGCACGAAAACGTTGTTTTCTTGCTGAGGTAAGGTCTTATATTATTTCTACTCCAATGTCTACGCAGGAGTTAGCTTATAATATGTTATCGCCTTTTGCAGTTTACCCGGATATCCTACGGTTATTCTTGGGACAACGTCTCGAACGTAGCACATCAGTACGGTGCAGTTCTCCGTTCTCTACCAGCTCACCCAGGAGAAGGAACCTTACCTCTTCAACACGCGAGGGAGTTGATGCACTACCTTCTCTCTTCTGCTGGGAAACCGAGAGACAGACAGGAGAGTGTTGAGCACCTGCTGATCATATACGACACTTTGCTCAAACACCCTGACACATTCTTGGATGAGGAGGTAAGTTGAGAAAACAAAGGAGGCATTCGCTTTCCTTGATTCAATTAAAAAGTTACTTAGAAAATATACCTAATATCAGATTAAATTTTTGAGAAAATCAATGTTACGCATTTTTTAACTAACATGCATCAAAATGAAATTGTTTTGCAAAACAATTGTAATAAGCAAAATAATAAACGCAATTATAATAAGTGTATAATAGGTACCATTATTAACAGACTTCCAAAAGTAGGTTTTCAATTCAGCACTTATCTATTTTTGCATTCCATTTGCTCGTATAAATTATAATATACACATAAAAGACAACGGAACGTCGCCGTAAGTATTTGTAAAGTAGACCACCAAAAGTATTAAAAAAAATTCGTTGTCTGTTACAGAAAATCTACGACCTTCAAAACGCTGTAGTAGACACAGCAGCTATGAGAGACAACGTCGATCTTCGCTACCAAGAGTTCTCAGTGAAGACCAAGCAAGTGCGAGATGACGGTGCTGCCCACTTCAGCTTTATCCCGCTAGCCAGCACCGATGAATGGTTGCTGACATCTGCAGGAGTGGAGTTAGTGGCGAGGAACGGGAATTCTTCTGTAGTTGCTGTTCAGTATCATAACTTGGCTGCACGACTTCCTTCATTGCGACGATCCATTGAATTCAAGTAAGTTAGTCTGTATATTTTGTCGATCTGTGCAATGTGCTATATGACTTGGATTGGGATAGCACAACTCTGATAAAAATGGTTACATAAATGGTGAAGTCTATGTCCAATGATGGATAAATAAGAGAATTCTTACAAAAGATATTTATATCGAGCAGTTGGACGTCTATCGACACGACAACGACGACGTTTATCGACACGTGGATGAAGTAAAGGAATCTTATTCTCAGACTGATGGAATTCATCTGCCGCCTTGACGATAGCCTGAACGAGGGCTATCGTCAAGGTTAAGAAATCTACATTATATTTCCAGAAAATGAATTTTCGTATCCTAATTTTCGTGATAATTTTATTGTTGAGTTATCTTACAAGATTTACTAAAAGCTTTTTAAGACTTTCACGTCTAGTTTACCCCTTCAAATTCTATAATTTTTGTTTATTTTTGGTTAACTTACCTCTTGCCATACGGCGTGTGTGTTATCGTGTTTCCAGGGGCGGGCGCGAGATGGAGTACCGGCTGGCGTCCGCCCAGGTGCAACTGACCGCCAGCCAAGTGGACACCGCCCTACAGCACACGGTCACGCTGCTGTTCGTGCATTCCAGAAACTATACTGCTATAGGTAAGAAATGCAGCATTCAGCAATCAGCAGCATTTATCCGTTGACTGCGATCTCACTTAGGTACTAAGACTCTAGTGTATCGTCAGCTATACCTACCATTGTTTAACTTTTCATGTTAACGTTAAAAATACCCTTAAAAATTTTGTTCAGCGTACAAAGATTTCGTGTAGTGAAGACTTTCATATGGCGCCGCACGCACTTGGGCGACAGGACAAAACGCTTTTTTCCTCGACACGGCCGTTTCCCTCAGACGCACGCATTTTAGTCCTGTCTAGACTCTGATCATAGGGTCCGGTCCCCGGGGAAATATGGAAAAGTTT
The DNA here is from genome assembly GCA_917051295.2 of Erebia ligea. Taxonomy (NCBI): domain Eukaryota; kingdom Metazoa; phylum Arthropoda; class Insecta; order Lepidoptera; family Nymphalidae; genus Erebia; species Erebia ligea. Next base: position 12,401,141 of record OU785236.1, read on the forward strand.
GACCCTTATACTTATACCCCTTTTACCCTATACTAAAGCACCGATTTACAACGATAGCTTAAAAAGTTACGATTAAGATCGATAGGATAGGATAGGATAGGATTAGGAGGATTAGGATAGGGATTAGGGGTCTTGATTAACTATGACATTAAAGTCGACTCAAATTAAAATCTATTGGATTTAATATTTACAATGAGACCGATTTCTCTGAAACCATTTGCTTATTTACAAAACGTCTTTCTTTATCAAGTTTCTAAACTTTATTAGACTAGACAAATAATTAATCGGGAGATCGATTTCCAAGGATTTCAACACATTTAGTCATACTTAGGTAGTTATAGCGTGTTAATTTTTTTCTCAAATAGATTCTACGTACCTACTCTGCTTATGTATCTGTACGGCGTATAAAGATGTTTGCTTTGTATTGGTCAAGAATTATTCTTTGAAATAAAAATACCAAGTTATTCTTAAATACATATCAAAAATTGCGGAACCGGCAGGATTTGAACCAGCGCGGCGTCTCGCTGGGAATCGCGCCCGTAACGCCTTTGACTGCTAGGCCACGGTTCACTTACCCGTCAGTGTTAGGCAGGCAGTTTTAGATATGTATTTGAGAATAGTTCAGAAACTTCCCTAGTGTGAGAAGCACTATAGTAAAAAATTACAAAAGATGCTAAGACTAGCGCTGAAAGCATTTTCTTTCATTTGAACCTGGATGATTGCGTGGATAGGGATACTGCATACTGTCTACGTACCTCATTGTTGTGTAATACATTTTCTTTCAGCTTCCAAGCTAGCATGTGGACTAAGAACATCTTCTGAACCCCGAACGTGGATAATCAAGGCCTGCGAGGTGCGGATACCCGAGCCAACGTATGTGGCATGTCGGTGCCGTGGATTGGGCACCTACGCGCTTTTTACCATCGCCAGGTCTACCCTTGTGAGTAATATTATTCGTTTCTTCTCTTGAAACTCTCGTCACAAAGCACGCGGCGCCAGTGATGGCAGTAAATCCAAAGGGATTTCTTGAAATTTTAATGCAAGGAACTGTATTGAGACATTCATCCTGCAGAGTCGGGTTGCTGCTGTCACGTACCTATATCGTTGTGCTCCGCTCCGCGATGTAGAGTGTAGACACAGTAGTCTGAGGCAAAACAGCGTTTGTTGGGGCCTGTAATAGGGGTTGTGATCCCCACTCCGGGGTAGGCTTATTGTAGAAGCTGTCGCTGGCCATCCAACGCGGTAACGCCGCAAGTTTTATGAGTACTTTTGCACCAGGAACTTCCCGGGTGGGCCTCCTTGAGGATAAATTTGAATTTAAATTGTACTGCAAACCTCTGGAGCTAACATGCGTGATACATCGTTGCAGTAACAGGTTCAACGTGAAATCCTACCGTGACTCTTAGTCAATACAATAATACAAACAACGTGCTAATATTAACAGACAATCTAGTCTGAGGATACTTTAGGGGTTGTCTGTAGGTACCTAAGTACTCGTAAGTTGTATAATACCTAAGTACCTATTTAAAAAAATACGCACCGAGTTGAAAACCTTCCTTTTTGGAGGTCGGTTAAAAATAAACCGATTTGTTTATTATTACTTTGCAATTGGCATAAATTTATATTACGGCCTTACCACCTGACAGAAACACTGATTTCTCTCTTTCTGTGATCAGTAATTTGTCGAACCATTATTCTCGATTTTGCATTTCCTTGCAGTTCAAAAATTTAAATAGCCGAATTCCTTCAGACAGATGTAGAGAAAGATTTACGCGGCGTGGTCAAGATAACTGTGGGCCTGGGAGGAGCGCTGTGCCTGGTGTCCGCCGCGTTACAGCTGCTGAGTCTGGTGCCGGGGAGGAAGGCCAAGTTGCCGGTTTTTCTGAAAGCAGCTACTGCGGGCACGCATTCCGCTGCTATGCTGACTCTTTTGGAATGTGATACAAGACAGGTAAATATTGTTTTTAATGTGTTTGCGAGGCGAGGTCAAGATAACAGTGGGCCTGGGAGGAGCGCTGTGGCTGGTGTCCGCCGCGTTACAGCTGCTGAGTCTGGTGCCGGGGAGGAAGGCCAAGTTGCCGGTTTTTCTGAAAGCAGCTACTGCGGGCACGCATTATGCTGCTATGCTGACTCTTTTGGAATGTGATACGAGACAGGTAAATATTGTTTTTAATGTGTTTGCGAGGCGAGGTCTAGATAACAGTTGGCCTGGGAGGAGCGCTGTGGCTGGTGTCCGCCGCGTTACAGCTGCTGAGTCTGGTGCCGGGGAGGAAGGCCAAGTTGCTGGTTTTTCTGAAAGCAGCTACTGCGGGCACGCATTCCGCTGCTATGCTGACTCTTTTGGAATGTGATACAAGACAGGTAAATATTGTTTTTAATGTGTTTGCGAGGCGAGGTCTAGATAACAGTTGGCCTGGGAGGAGCGCTGTGCCTGGTGTCCGCCGCGTTACAGCTGCAGAGTCTGGTACCGGGGAGGAAGGCCAAGTTGCCGGTTTTTCTGAAAGCAGCTACTGCGGGCACGCATTCCGCTGCTATGCTGACTCTTTTGGAATGTGTTACAAGACAGGTAAATATTGTTTTTAATGTGTTTGCGAGGCGAGGTCAAGATAACAGTTGGCATGGGAGGAGCGCTGTGGCTGGTGTCCGCCGTGTTACAGCTGCTGAGTCTGGTGCCGGGGAGGAAGGCCAAGTTGCCCTTTTTTTCTGAAAGCAGCTACTGCGGGCACGCATTCCGCTGCTATGCTGACTCTTTTGGAATGTGATACAAGACAGGTAAATATTGTTTTTAATGTGTTTGCGAGGCGAGGTCAAGATAACAGTTGGCCTGGGGGGAGCGCTGTGACTGGTGTCCGCCGCGTTACAGCTGCTGAGTCTGGTGCCGGGGAGGAAGGCCAAGTTGCCCTTTTTTTCTGAAAGCAGCTACTGCGGGCACGCATTCCGCTGCTATGCTGACTCTTTTGGAATGTGATACAAGACAGGTAAATATTGTTTTTGCGAGGAGAGGTCAATATAACAGTTGGCCTGGGACGTGCACTGTGCCAGGTGTCCGCCGCGTTACAGCTGCTGAGTCTGGTGCCGGGGAGGAAGGCAAAGTTGCCGGGTTTTCGAAGGCATCAACCGCGGGGACTCTTTTAGAATGTGATACTAGACAGGTAAATTTCGTTTTTAATGTGTTTGTGCGGCGTGGTCAAGATGCCTAACTTTTGGAACATCAAGACAAGTAATTATTTTTTTAACATGTTCGCACTTATTGTTGTTCTAAACATGTTTACTCTACCTAAAATTGCGTGGCGGCATGTCATTGCCAGTAGAGCAAACTAACTAGCCACAGCCGAAGCCTCCAACCAGACCAGACCAGAAAATTCAAAAATTAGAAATTCCCATATTGACCCGGCTGGGGATTGAACCCGGGACCTCCAGGTTTTTCAGATTTTTTTTATATCCATAAGGTTTTTGATCCAATTTCCAACCGATGTCCCAGGATCGTCGTGTGATCCTGTTCTGAATTATGGAATTTTCAATCAATGTAGGTACCACCCAATAAGTATAGATTCTAACATTAGATGTTAGGTATAGCTGGTGTGTGTGGCTAATTCTGATAAACACAACTAAACTGAACTAAAATGACAGCTCCAAATATTTTGGATCCTTTTTCGCATGAAATATTGAGCGATTGAATATTGACGAAATTTGGTACAGAGATAGGATGCATCCCGGGGTAGGTCATGTTGCTTTTTATCCCGGGAAATGAAAGAGTTCCCGCGGAAATCAAAAACTCTAATCCCCGCTGATGTTCACTGGCATCATCTAGTAGTCTATATTACAGGAAGAAGCATGTCCCGGCGCGCTGGGCTGGGTGTGCGCGGCGTGCTGGTGCGCGGGTTGCGCGGCGCTGTGCGCGCAGCCTCTGCTGCTGCAGGCCGAGCTGGCGGGCCGAGCGCAGCGAGCACCTTCTGTCGGCCTTCTTGCGGGTAAGCGACTGACAGGAAATACCTGAGGGACCCGGCAGAAGCGAATATTAATCTTACTCTATCCTATAGCCTTTAGAAGATGAAACAAACGAGAAAATATTCTCCCTCTTGCAATATCTAATGATATCTAACGCGCTACGTTATGTTTTTTTCATTTGACTTTTTGCAAAGCTTGTGGTTGAAGGACAGCTTCTTAAAGCTACCCTTAAAAAAAGCGAGTTGTCTTTGTTGGTCGACCTCTTTATTCTTCTTCATAGATGTTTTGTTCGGACAAGTGAGTGTGAAGTGAATGTCGCGGAATTTCTGCGCAACTGTTTGGTCCTGTTCGGTCCGTAGTTATTTTACTCCGCTAAAAATTCAGGAGAGTAGGTATGGAGACTGGAGAGGGATTCGCATGACTAATTCCATAATTTTTTTTTTATACTTGCTTAGCGTAAGGAGGCCTAAAATTTGGATCAATGTCATTTCAGGAGTGTGTACACTAGCGTGGTTAACCGCGCGGCTGTGGGGCGGCGCGCCGCTGCAGCTAGGCGCGGCGGCGCAGGCGGTGTGCGCTGCCGGCTGCGCCATGCTCACTGTGCTGTGCCTCGCTCTGGCGGTGTGCGCTACGCTGAGGCTGAGGACTATCACGCATAAAGTGCCCATTGAGAGGCGGACTTATTTGAAGGAGAGGTAATTGTTAAGTTCTTTTCCTGTAATACTTGAAGGACCCTAGTTCATTAGTCTTCATTCTTGTGCGCCAATGTGCCGAAGACCAGAGAAATCCTGTACGGTTTTCTCTGGTCTTCGGCTCACCTCGAAACAGTCCGGTCGCGAAAGGCTTCCGTAAGTGACACTTGGATATACTTAGAGCCTTAAATGTACACTCTACTAGGCGTTAGTTCAGCTTCAGCGTGTCCATTGAGATGTTAATATGTCAGTCAGAATGCTGAGAGTGCAAAGTAACGATAAATTAAAAAAAAATCGGGTATCCCCGAACTAAGAACTGTCCACTATCACTGCTCGTCGAGTTGCGAAGCTGCAATGGCAATGGGGGAGACACGTAGTGCGAATAACCCACACTGAAAAGCATAGGTAGCGTTGCCAGACGACATCAAGCGAGTCGCAGGTAGCCGGCGGATCCAGAGGCGCAAGACCGTAGCTTTAGTAAGTCCCTGCAAGAGACCTATGTCCAGCACTGAAAGTCTATCAGTTGACGCCGAAGACGACGAATCAATGATCATGCATTATGTTGCAGGCGGCGCGTGGTGCGACACACGCTGTTGGTTCTGGGCACCACGACCGCGGCACAAGCGGCAGGAGTGTGGTGGGCGCAGCCCGGCTTGCGCACGTTGCCGCAAGTTATCATGCTGTCTGCTGCTGCACTTGCTAATGTAAGAATACGAGCTGATTCTTCTTACATTGTTTATAATTTATCATACATTGTTTACCTATATTTATTATGTTTTAAGTGGGTAATGACTACATAGTAGTTACCTAAATACATCCTCTATTGGTCTTGTAAAATATTTTTCTTCTGCGTGGTACCTACATCCCGATTCAAACTTTATATATGACTTCTCAGAACATCATGCGTTTCGACGCGCAGGTTTTCAGTTGACTGTACACGTACGTCATAAAGAATCAGTCCAATTCAATATAGGTAGATAGGTACTTACCTATTATATTAAATAATAATTATTATACACTCTCATTTATTTGTACCTACATATTTTTATAAAATTATTTCTAAACACGTTTTACATAAATATATAAAAATACTATACAATAAACATTTAAAAATAATCTTATAAAACTTCCACCCACTGCGGGGCCTTAAAGACCCAAGCAGCCGGTGGTCAGGGCTCCAGAGAGAGGAACTTCCTCACAATTCGCGCCGTCTCAAGGATAACCGCCTTCTGTATCCGACCCTTAATCCAACAACCAAGCGAAAGCTTCTTGAGGTGTTGATCGAAACTTTTCGCAATAAGACCGTTAACTGATACAACCATCGGTACAATAATCGTTGAGTCAACACTCCACAATTATTATTATTAGATATTATAATTACCTAAGTATATAATTGTCATGATATACTTATTTTTTCATTCCAGGGTTTGGCGATGCTGATATGCTACGTTATTCGCGATGAAGAATGCTTGCAGTCAGCTCGGCGAGTGCTGTCCTTGCCTTCACATCGCGACTGGCAGGACTCCCCCGTCGGAGACACGTCACTTAGTTGTTAGTATAATATATTTTTAATAATCGATTAAAAATATACCTATTATTATTATTATTATAATATATTTTACATCTAGCTAAGGTTACTCACGCTAGATGTAAAATTAAGTAGGTATAATAAGTCAATGGCTATAAATATACCTAAGTTAGATGGTAGGTATGATTATGCGGAAGATGGAAACTAACTTACAATGCAAGGGTATGAGAGTTTTAATTCAACCCATGCCCTCAATTAGTCGGTTTCTACGTGGCATCGTACCGGAATGGGAAATCGCTTAGCGGCCGTTTTTACAAGTGGTAACTAGGTATATCTAGCCAGGATTAAATGGTAGAGACAACTTGCAAATTTCTAAGACCATATCACTCACTACTGAGTACTGCACGAGGTAGATTGCTTGCCTTCGATCGCCTTCCTAAGTTTATTTGCACGAGGGCACCAAGAGGGCCCCAAAAAATCGACGGGAAGAAAACGTCGACTATGACATAGGATAGTAGGTATGAGAAAAAGACCACAGTAAAACTCAGTTCCTTGAAATTGCAGTGTACATCAAGCAAGGCGGTGAAGTGGAGAGCCGCGGCGGAGCCGGTGTGATGGAAACCGCATCATCGCCGTCTGCCATCTCCCCAGTAACGTCCTACTGGCGCGCGCCTCACCTAGAGAGCCCGGCCAAGATGCATAGGTAGGTATGTTGAGTGCACATTAAGCGAAGCAGCAGCTCGTACCTGTACCTTTACTATCCTAATCGGGCCGATAAAGCATCGCAGAAAGACACACTTTCGCATTTTGAAATGAAATGATTTATTTATTTCACGTAGGACAACCTGTGCCACTTATGATAAGTCGTAAGAATCTACCACCGGTTCGGAAAGCTGATTCTACTGAGAAGAACCGACAAGAAACTCAGCAATTGCTCTTTTCATAAACAGAAAAATGTTACAAATTTATAATATTTGTATGAATTAGAATAGAGCGACCTCATCACTCAACAATGCTTCCATAAGGCATGATTGTCGTCAAGCGCAACCGGACTGGCGCCAATGCATTGCAATAAATTCTATCTAAAAATTTTGCCATGACTTTCATTTCTTCACATACTTACCAGGTCCGAAAAACTGATTTTCAAATTTCGATATTTCCAGGAGGCAATCAACACCGGACAGCCGGGCGGACATAGTCCGATGCGTCGAATACAGAGACTCTATACTGAGTCCGCATCGCTACGACCCCCATCGGATAAACACTACGCGCGCAGTCTGCGACCTCATACCCCACGCAGACCTCCACACGGGACCCCTTCCCCCCCAGCCGGAATACATGGCCAGAGTCTGCCTTGAGCTAGGCGTGCTCAAAACACCCCCCACAGAAACTCCCCCAAACGCTCCCCTCCTAACTTGCTCCGTAGACTTTGAACCCTACACAGGCAAACACTTCGACACAGCCAAAGAAGCCTGCACTATATGCGTTCAATCAAACCCAGACGTCTCAAAACTGACCTCCCCACCAATAAAAAGTTGCTTGAAAAAATCCAGAAAAGACTTCTGTTCGAGCATATCGCTCCCGTCCATGGAAGCTAAGGAAGAAACCAAATCCAAATCCGACATAGAAGAAGTGAACAGAGAGTGGAACAAGGCGTACAATTCGCCCGAAACGGATCGTATGCTCAACAAAATATCCAACGATCTAGACTTCTTACTAAACAGGACTCAAGAAAAGAGTATCCACGACCAAATAGAGGAGGCGCCTACTTAGACATTCTGTTGGGACCTAGCTTAAATCATATGGAAACAGGGGTGCAATATGCCGTATAGCATAATATTATGTACATAATAACTTTATATCTTTTATAGCGTGTGTAAAGTTCATCTCATTGTCCATTAAAGAAACCTCATACAAATCTTTATAAAATTTTATAAAAATGTTACAAAAGAAATCTTAATTTGTAATAGAATCGCAATCTTATTTCTAAAGAAATCTAACTAAGTCACAAAATATACTGTACTTTAATAAGTCATTATAAGTTTAATATTTAATTATTTATAAGTAGGTAAGTAGGTACCTACGCCACAAAAACGTAACATGAAACATAATAACTTTAAGATTGTAAATAAGGGCAAAGCTAGTCAAATTGTGTTTTAAGCCAATTGTGAGACACATAACAAGTATTTTAATAGGATTATAGATTTTTCGCAGAAATTTATTAGGTAAAGACCTAAATTAATTTTTTCACTCCAATACGCAGTAAAGTCTAATTCACAGTAAGTATAAGTAATTAACGTTGTAATAGAATTGAAGGTTGTTGTATGATAAGAATATCTACATGTAAGGAATTTTTGTATTGAGGTTCGGTTTCTAGGCGCAACGCCCTGCACCTTGAGTTGTATGGAATTTGTATGGAATTATTAAACGCTTGATGACAGATGACAGCTGGCGCTCGAACAATTCCATACAAATGGTAGTTTACTTTAACGCGATCGAATAATCTCCCGCTAGGACTGCAGATGTCCACACGTTATAAAGAAAATGGAGAGTAGGTATTTGGTATACCAGTCGTTCGAGCATTACGTTGTACGTTAATGTTTTATGTTACTTAACATGAAACCTCTTTACTATTGAAGAAATACACCAAGGATGTATCCGTATCCAATACCATTCATACGTTAGATAAGTACATGACATTAAGCTTAAAATTATATTTTACTTACATTTATATATTCATAACTTCTTAATCTAGCTTTTCCTCCGTCTATTCTTCGTTCAAAATCATGTAAACGCCGTTCAAAGGACTGATTAAAATTAATACTGTATTCTTAATATTTTTGTAATTTCTATGATTTTACAAATTCGGATTTGTATGTATTTCTATCTACAATTCTTATTTAATTAGAATAACAAAAGCTCAGCGCAAACGGACAATTCCTATGTGGGTGGTGCCTCTCGCTCGCACCTATCGCATATATAAAGTAGCGTGAGGGAGGGGTGGAGCGTTAACTTAGCAATATGTCGCACGTGGCTCTTTTGCGCAGACTCTTAGTATTTTATTTATATATTAACGCGTGCCAATTAAAAAATTAATCTAAATTCCGTCTTACTCGCACACTCTACACAGCCACATGTAAGTGAGATCGAAAAATTATTTATCGCCGCCGTTATCGATTATTTTCTTACTGACACGCGTTATGGAAGTATTCAGGAATAACCAAGGAATATTTAGGTTTTTATTTCAATTGATTTTAGTTATTTTATAGCAGTCACATTTAGTTATAGGTAGTTAAAATTAAATACTATAGAGAGTCCTAATAGAGGCTTTTAAAATGCTGGTATACTAACCCCACCTAAGTATTTTTTTTAACTTTATTAGATTTAAAGTGTTTCCATATTATTATATCAATTCCGATGTGGAATTGTGTTGAATGTACACAGTAGATAGGCACCTACTTTAGTTTCCGATCGGAATGTAAAGCCTATTCACTAGAAGACGATTAATGTAGAAGACATGTGTCGCTAGAAAAGTCGGACGACGTCGCTCGACTGCCTGACATCGCAAGAATTTTATCCCCTAGTGCAAACGAGGCTTTACTAGATCCTTTTGCCAAATTAAAAAATAAGTAAACAAAAACCTTTCGATCCATATTTTAAAGTTAAACTGGACGTTCTGATTCGCAATAATTTTATTAATTATATTATTTATTGATTTTCAAGGTTTTTTCTTCTACACAAAGTTACCCACAGCTCACGCTATGCATAAATAGTAAGGTATTGGGAGAGTATCCAATACCTCCAATAGGAGTTACTCAGGTTATATCTACCATAATATATTATTTTAATAAGAGCAGTATACGAAATGTACCTACTTTATAATAATATATGATCGGTTTCTGTATGTAACTGAAAACAATCTAAATTGTCCAAAAAAGACGCTATCTTTAAAATTAAATGTAAATATTATTATACATAACAATTAAACTTACCTACTGTTTGTACATACGTTAGAAATGAATCTAAACGAATTATAATAATATAAAATTTTAAGTTAAAACGAGTACAATATATTTTTTATTTACAATAAAGTTTTTTACTATTTATTCTGCAGTTTCATTTAGACCCATAGTAGATTGTCTGATCTGCTTTGCAAAATCCCTTTCATTAAGAAAATCATTAGGTTCACTGGACGAAAAAATATAGAATTATAGGCACACTAGCTGATGCCCGCGACTTCGTCCGCGTGGTGTAAGTTATTTTTATTCCCGCGAGAACTCCTTAATTTTCCGGGATAAAAAGTAGTCTATGTCACTCTCCCAGGTCCTCTACTATAACCATGCCAAAAATCACGTCGATCCGTTGTTCGTTGTTGAAGGACAAACCAAGAAAAAAACACACTTTCGCATTTAAATAATATTAGCATGATAGGCAGAGCGCAGCGAGTACTATTTTTCGAACAATTTATAATAATGCGCTCTCGCTATAATTCTTATAATTAATTGTAAGAATACGTAAAATTAATTTATAATTAATTGAAATCTACATACGAACTTCGAATGTGTGCCAAAGCGATTAGGGGTATGGGTTTAATATAACTGCCATACCCTTAACAGGTTAGCCCGCTACCATCAGACTGCATCATCACATACCACCAGGTGTAATCGCAGTCAAGGGCCAAGTTGTAGTTGATTAAAAAAACCCATTTGGTTCGTATCCAATCGTAACCAAAATGGGGTTGACACACATTCGTAGCTTCACGCTAGGGCGGCAGTTGATATCAAACAACGTAGCTAGTCCATAGAGCAAGGATACTTGGATTAGTCATTGCCAACTGCTCGAGTGACCTCGCTTAAGACGAAGCAATTGGGTATTTGACAATTAGTCAAATCAGCAACTTTTTTTCAAACGTCAAAACGCGTCCTAAGTATGGGATTTATATGAAATTCTAAAATGTGACGTCATTAAAGTTCGACGTACTTTTTTACTTTAATCAATTGTTTAAAATAGTTATTCAACATAAAACCGACGTGACGTGGATATAACGGCTTTTGGGAGATCCTCTTTTTAATAATCACTAAAAAATTAATTATTTGAATAGTTGTCAAATACCCAAGCCCGTATGATGCTCTAAGGAAAAAATTAAGTAATTAAAAATATAAAATTCAAATAAAATATTTAATAAAGATTAACATCAATGACTCGATTGACAATTCCTTAAATATCTAAATTGTGATTAGTCTGATATTGGTTATTCTTATTTTACCATAGACTATCAAGCTCAACATTCATTATATTTTAAAACACTTATATACGTAGTAATTTAGTGCCAAATCACGATTATAGTACACTAAAAAGACTACACAACAGTATTTAACAAAAAGACAATTTGGTTTGGTTCTTATTATATAGGTTACATAAATAGTACATAAGTAGGTCTATTGTTTTATTCAGTCAGTAATAAATATTTTGACTCTCAAGACTAATATCAAGACTGTTACTTTTTATCTGTAAATGTCTGAATATATTTTCGACTATAGAATATGCAATGCAGCGCTAATGTTCATCATTGCGGCGCTTATAGATCGAAATACGGCGCGCTGAAATATAAATGACGAATTTCGTACCAACTACCTACGCGGTAACTCCGCACCGTCTTTTTCACGTAGACATTCTGACAATATTATGTCTATAAGATATATTTGAGCGGAAAACGGCGAACGCTTTTCCGCTCTGATTTCTTAAATTCCGCTTGATTTATGGTCCTTATGATAGAAGCGCGTCCTACTGCCCATAGATTAGTCTCAGTTTTAACACTCCAATTTCGATTTAAATCGCAATCGACCGTTCGAACAGATTGCGTCAAAGTAAAATGGCCTAAAAAGCCATTGAGTCACAAATTCAGTACAACAGATTTTAATATCGAAACATTTCCGTTTGGAGCGCGGGTTATGAACGCTTACACGAAATTGAGCTCTAAAGATTGAGAACAAGGTTCATTTTACTTTGACGCCATTGTGTTCGAACACTCGAATACGATTAATTGAAATTGCATTGTTAAAACTAAGACTGGGCACAGGTTATCACATATAACAAGGATACAAAAAGATTTCTATCTAGTTTTATATACTTTAATACATTATGGACGACCGGAGAAGACACCTCGTACGCTAATTACGTCAATTTTTTTACACTTTAGCAACAATATACAAGATTACAATTTATATTATATGTGTATAGGTCTAATCTAATCATGCCGATCATCGCCTGTTGTTAAACATAAGAATGGCCAAGACAGCGTACAGACTACAGACTCTGTCCTCTGTCCGGTGGACTAATTTTTTAAAAAGTGTAAACTTCTTTAGCCGCTTTGATCACTTTTTGGTAGGGGGTAAACTTGTGGATTCGCGTCACCGTCACTGACACGCTCGCGTTGTTACGAAGACAAAAGGTCTTAAATATAAATATACTACATTCGTAATTAAACTTTAAAACTAAGTCGTAAATACCTTAGTTTTAAAGTTTATATTTAAAATTTAAACATTCGTTTTCACTTCTATCGGCAGTCCCTATGACTGCCAATTTTTTTTAATTCAATGACAAGCTAGTAGACAAGTACAGTACTGCCACTATAAGTCGCATCGGCAAAATTCGTTTGGGCAGAAAATCAACCTAACGCCGACTAAAACCGAATGTGAACACCAATGAAATACAGAGCTTAGATATTGCTTGATGTTTTTGCTAAGATTTTAAACAAAAGAACATCAGAGACTCGTATCTATTTATCGTGCTCGGACTCCGAACATGGCGCGTAGGGAACAACCAATAGCGAACGAACGCGCGCTATGATTGGCTGAGATATTTTCGCGCTATTCCAAAATAAGATTTCTGCGCAGGTACATCGGCGTAACTTACAAAAGTGGTATTTCTTTACTGAATTGAAAATGGTAAAAAAGTTCGTTTGTATTGGTCGCAGCTTAAAAACTACATTATAAATCGGTGATTTAAGTAAAAAAAAAATACCTCAAGTAAGCTCTTGACTACTTGTTTCAATCTGGCTAACGAATCGAGGATCTAAGTTAACATGTTAAATGCGAACTAAATTTTGTAATGTAAAAAGGCAGGCTAGCCTGCAAGGGATATGGCAGTTTTACTGAAACCATACCCCTAAATGGTTTCTACACGGTATTGTATCGTAACGCCACGGCCGAAGCCGTGCTGCTAAGCTCTGCCTGATGCTGTCAGGCTAGACCTTATCCAATTCAGAACTTAAAAATTCCCGAATTCACCCATCTGGAAAGCCAATTTAACACCTTCCATAATACATATATTATACTAGACGATGCCCGCGACTTCGTCCGCGTAGATTAAGATTTGTGATTCCCGTGGGAACTCTTTATTTTTCCGGGATAAAAGTAGCCTATGTCCTTCCCCGGGATACAACCCCTGTACCAAATTTCATCAAAATCGGTTGAGCAGATGGGCCGTGAAAGCGTAGTAGACAAACAGACACACTTTCGCATTTATAATATTAGTATGGATAGTTATAGCGCTCAGTCATTTAACGTAAACAAGCGCTTAATATTTGTACGGAAAAATGAAGTTAATCGACCAGCATTATTAAATTAGATTATCTAATTATTATATAAATTGCTTGAAAAATACAAAAACAGCCAAGCTATACAATTTGGTTTAAAATTAGCCAATCTTATTTCTATAACAAGATCATTTTTAAATTAACATACACATACAATTACCTATTATTATTATTATGTTACTTATTTTGTTGATACATAATATTTAACAACAGAAATCCTGATTAAAGCCTGATTTTTCAATCATCAAAATATTATAATAGGAATAATTTTATCAGTTTTTATATTGGAAATTGTTCATTGGGTTATATCATTAATCTAATGGGCGATTAAATAGTCAACCCTAAAATATTTTTATAATTTTGTAGTCTGCAGTGGCAATAACAGTTCAGAAAACTACTACTTCAGAGGTATATAACCAATGATATCATCCTATTTAACTATTGGTAATTTGACATAATATAACTGTCTGATACCAATTGCCGCCGATGGTCAAAGTGATAGCAAATCTTTAAAAAAATCATATAAAAGCACACATATATATCACAATTAGATTCTTTTTTGAAAACACGTGCAAATATATCCATAACCTATGGCCCATATAATTATAAAAAGCCAAGAGATGTAAAGGCCAGTGCGGACCGTGCGCACCGATAAGAGTACCTGTCCATTGAAGCGGAGCGGAGATGTGCCAAACAGAACAACAAGAGGCCCAATTGTCTAAGCAAATCGTAATCATCTGACAGGTTAAAACGTATTACTCGAACTGTTTTACTTACATGTTTTTTGACGTAAGGCATCTGCCCCCCGATTGTGTAAGACAATCGTAATCGTAAACGTTTGTCAAATGTATAATTCGAACTATTTAGGGAGTTCAATTACACACGTTAAGCCGTCGGTCCCGGTTATTATCACTAACATGATAATAGTCGTTAAAGCCCGCCAACCCGCATTGGAGCAGCGGTCTAAGCTCTAATTCCCACTCTCCTATGAGAGGAGGCCTCTGCCCAGCATGTAAAAAAGCATGTATGAACTTCGTAAGTTCGTTCGAGTAATACGTTTTGAGCTCTCAAATGATTACGATTTTCTTAGACAATTGGACCACTGAACTCCTTAAACAGGTCGAATTATCCGTTTGACAAATGATTATGATTTCTTTACACAATTGTGGGGCAGATTCCTGTCAGACGACTCATTAAATTATCGCGTCATCAATCAACAATCCTATTGGTCCGCCCAACACAACTCTCCTCCGCTGCGCTTCAATTGACGGGCTCCCAGGTCTCACCAAACCTATCGACGAGGAAACGCCCGTTATATATACGGCATTAAGAGTGAAAAAGCGGCAAAACGCCGTTTTCACGTCGGTAGGCGTCGCGTAGCATCGACCGCGGCGGGCGACATATCTTTCACTATTAATACCAAATACATAGAGCGTTTTCTGACCGGCTCATGCCGCTCATATTCAACCGAATTCAAAAAAGGAGGAGGTTCTCGTATTTTTTATATCGATTTCTCCAGAATTTCTGAACCGATTTGAATATTTTTCTGTCACACCAATTTCAACCTTAATTTCAAATTACATAAGCTGAATTTAAGCTGATAAATAAAGAACCTACCACGCCTCGGTGTCACTTAATAATGCATATATCAATTTTCTTTATAAATAAGCTTATTAAACGTTTGCCAAGACGCGCTGGCTATTGCCTAATCTTTAGTAGGCTGATCTCATCTATAGTGACGCTCCTATTACTCGCCGTATGTAGGTAAAGAAAATATTCATAAGTCAAATGACGTCACCCAAGAAACGTGGCACGTACGGTACGTCAATAGATGTGCTAGTAACTTTAGGCAATGTAGTAAGTCCACCATATGCGTATATAAAATGCATTCTAATATTTCATAATAAAATATAGTTTTTGGGATATTTTTGTTAAACATCTCTAAACTACACACAAAACCTCATGCATACAATTTTATTTCTTACCAATATTCATATTTTTGTTTACAATTTAACCAAGCGATAAATTTTGGAATGTTTCAACTTTCAACACAATGCTGAACTTACTACCCAACACACAAGATAATATTATGTTAACTAATACAATCTGTCCTGAACATAGAGCATATAACTAGAGCAGCCGAACTGAAAATAGGTCTCAAAAATGCCTTTCTGTGTAACTTTTTTGGGAAGTCCAAGGCGATGTTAAAAAAGTTGATAAACCGTCTCATCATTTGCACATCACTATTCTTTCGTATAATCTTGGCTTGACCAATCTCTACCTAGCGGAATAATAACATTGAAAAAAAAACAATATAATATGTTTACAGTACATACTATTCTAATAGTTATATTATGCTTGGTAGTTCCAGGACCGGCCATAAATACATAATTATTACTTTTTAATATTGTGTTTACATACACTGGAGTACTGATAAACCAGGAAGAAAATACAGGGAACTGGTGAGAATGGAAATTCGCATCTGTGGCTATCGCATCCAATAAAGTTTAGACAAATAAGCAGCGACAGTAACATAATAATTATTGCATATTCGGGTTCAGCCAGTTCCCAGGAAATGTTGATTTGATAACTTAATAACATATAATGCCTTTATACTAACAGGCGATTAGCTTAGCTGGGTTGTATAGTGATATTATGGTCACGTGAAGATGTCAATTCACAATTACTGGGGGAACTTCTTTACGATCCTTATTTACGAGAAAAGAATACCGAATGCCAACTTTGGACTGGGTCGAATGGAAACGTTAGAGTTGGGATCAAGATTTTTTCTGAGATGTCGTCATTTACAGCCTTATGAAGTTGCAGGCCTGGCCATTTGATTCACAATATAGAGAAATTATTTTGATCTACTGATACTTCATAACGTGTCCTTCAAGGAGAACAATTCCTCGAAACACTCGATTCTCAGTTTGTGTGTGGAATTTGTCCAGCCCTAAGGCTAAGCTATTCAGTTTGTGTGTGGTTTTGTCCAGCCCTAAGGCTAAGCTATTCAGTTTGAGTGTGGGTTTTGTCCAGCCCTAAGGCTAAGCTATTCAGTTTGTGTGTGGTTTTGTCCAGCCCTAAGGCTAAGCTATTCAGTTTGTGTGTGGGTTTTGTCCAGCCCTAAGGCTAAGCTATTCAGTTTGTGTGTGGGTTTTGTCCAGCCCTAAGGCTAAGCTATTCAGTTTGTGTGTGGTTTTGTCCAGCCCTAAGGCTAAGCTATTCAGTTTGTGTGTGAGTTTCGTCCAGCCCTAAGGCTAAGCTATTCAGTTTGTGTGTGGGTTTTGTCCAGCCCAAGGCTAAGCTAGCTCCCTATCAGTACTGACGCGGCTCAATCAACAAAACAGATCATAATTTACAGTACAATTTATCACCTAATATCACTCGCCGTGAAAGTGTTACCACCATGTACTTTCAGTTCATACGATCGTTTCGTATACAACACTAAGGTGCCGAGATGGGTGATCCTTCGGGCGCTGTGACGTCACAGCGGAGAAGAATCCCGCTTATTCTAACCGCGCATATCTGAAAAAACAGACAAATTTTTGTTTTACGAACATCATCATTATTGTCTAAAATCAACGCTACCCCGAGCTGGTCTTCTCTTAGAATGGGAAGAGTTAAAAGACCATAGTCTCTTCGCTGACGAAATGCGGTTTGGCAGACTCAAAATATTATGAAGAGCTCTCAGGAAACCTGTAAGAGTTTCCTCACGTCTTGTTTTCCTTCATCACCACTGTTCGCATACGACAAAAGACCATGCACATGTCTGAAATCTTACGCAACTACTTTTCAACGGAAACAGCAGTACCCGCTACCCGTTGTCCTACGTATGCAACACCGTGACTCTTTACGACGCGACGCGACTGTATCAAGCAATACTGTAAGAAGCCTACGTTGTCACGTAGACAAGTTTGGCATTTTCTAAGGCGTCGTGTTGCGTCACTTATGTCGCTCCCAACGGGTTAGCCTCTCACGAAACAGACTCATTAAGTTTTTAACGAATAAAGCGAAGTAAAATATGCAGCCGAAGGTATCAATAAAAAAGGCAGGCGGTACCTGCGCTGTCTCGGTCGCTACAACTGGAACAAGTCATCAAGGGCTCTCTCCAGTTGCTTGAGCGAGCTGTCGACCCTGCGACCCTGGGTCAAAACCGAGGGCGAAGGAAGCAGGGGCGGGGGGGATGAACTCGTTGACAAATGTTGAAAGACCCATAGACTATGACTGCCTCATGCAAACCATCGGCCTTACAAACTGTTCTCAGTCTCTAACCAACATGACGGGAGTTCTTATTTCAAAATAGCTAATAAAAAATGCAGTAAAAGGTACCTGCGCTGTCTCGGCCGCTACAACTGGAACAGGTCATCGTGGGCTCTCTTCAGCCGCTTGAGCGAGCTGTCGACCCTACGACCCTCGGTCAAAGCCGAGGGCGGAGGAGACAGGGGTGGGGGGATGACCTCGTTGTACGACATTGAAGCACCCATAAGACTGTGACTGTCTCATGCGAACCATCGGCCTTACAAGCTGTTCTCAGTTTCAAACCAACATGACGGGAGTTCTTATTTCAAAATAGTTAATAAAAAAGGCATAAAAGGTACCTGCGCTGTCTCGGCCGCTACAACTGGAACAGGTCATCGTGGGCTCTCTCCAGTCGCTTGAGCGAGCTGTCGACCCTGCGACCCTGGGTCAAAGCCGAGGGCGGAGGAGGCAGGGGCGGGGGGATGACCTCGTTGTACGACGTTGAAGCACCCATAGACTGTGACTGCCTCAGTCGAGCCGTCGGCCGGTGTCTGACAAAACCGTCCTCGAGGTCTTTGACGAACCTGAAATTGAGATGTGATTTATTATTGTTTTTTTAAAGAATATCAGCTGATGTTATAAACTAGTCAAATACTAAATAATATTTCCCTTTCCCCTCCCACTTAAGCTTAAATCTTGTACCAGGTATAAGTACGGCAAACAGTTCAACGGATACGATTTGAAAGATCTTTCGGATTTCAGTCTGGCCTATATAGGCGTAATAGGAATTTACAAAGGGTCTACGTTAACGCACTTGATTTAAGAAGTGATGGATCTGATAAATTACGCCAAATACTTAACAAGCCAGCAAAGTCTCTATGATGAACTTTGAAAACAATACGACCGTTTTTGAAGCATTCATCTGGTTTCTTTTACAGACCCTTTGCAATTTTCTGCAAAAAGAGCCTCAAGATAACCATGAGAGGAATTCTCGAGTCTTTGTAGGTCTTTCCTAAGCTTGTTTAATAAGTGATGGTAATTCTTAATTTGTGGACCCTGCGTCCACAAATAAAATGGTAACGGGCTGTTCGACTTATTATTTATGATACAAGCTTTTTGCTTCCAAATATTTATTATAACTTGTTTACAATATGGAATTGCAACGGACGTAAGCAGATAAAAATCGCGTGGGATGCGTGCCACTTTTTTAATAATTGATAAATAGCTTCATCAAATGTAAATATTGCAGACGCCCACTCAAATCTACCACTTATAAACTATTTTCCACATCCAAAAGATCCATAGGAACTCCTAGTCATTTACGAGTATAATCAAAATGCCGCAACAACTTTTTGTTTCAACCTTACGACATAAAATTTTTCCAAATCACAGAAATTCTATTTAGTTATTTCAAATATTTTGGTTCTGTTACAGTTCCAGACGGTAAAGATTAAAGTCTAGGAGAAATAAAGAAGACAAATCAGACACGACAATAAAGTGGATTCCATGACTACCAAGTGGATTCCAGGTGGCATCCAATGCCACATGGATTCCAGGTGGCATCCATTGCCACGTTTAGTTTTATGGTACAAACAAAAACTTCAGGAACCAGCTTCTATCTTCATTGTTCCCTTTAACTTCTATATTGGTGAATCTCTGTGGTGTGGCATACCGCATAGGTACTCGCTGGTGCCGTACATGTTTATGGGCGGCTGCTATCACATACCCGCTAATTAAAGTAGGTATGTGATATAATCTTGCTTTTCTTGTTAGCTGCACCATAGGTTTGTCCTTTTAGACGGATTTATAGTATTTTTTTTGTTCCTTAGTTAAACTTTGTTGCCATTTACTTCCGCAAAATAACGCCTACTTCTATCCAACAAATAAAAAAAAATATTCCATAATATAAACTCAACTTTTTGTCGTAGACGTATCGTCAGCGCGACCTTGCAATTACCCACCTACGATTCCCATCAAAAGATTTATTCGAGATCTCCCAGTCGGCATAAGACTGTTACAATAAACATTCTGAGAGACTAAATAAAACAGTTTGTGGTTGCGGATGTAGCTAAAAATAATATAGAAATTGCCACTTTCAGTTTAGTGCGGTTTAAAATGAAAATAAAGTTTAAAATATTTGCGCCCGCGACGTATTATTGATTGGCTATTTTGAATCTATTGGCTATGGATGTTATCATTCCTTTCCCGCAGACAGTAACTTTATACACATACCCTAAAAGGACTTGCAATAAAAATACCCCTCCCGAGAAATTAACTAACAAAAACTTAAGAAATCTCATGCATCTTACAAATTAATAAGAAATCCCCAAACATATCAAAATGAAATAATGAATTTTTCGGATTTCACCTCACATCATCTTGATGAAATGAAATTCCGAATCTTAATAAATAATTTCTGTTAAATAAATAATTGAAATTGGAAACAAGGTCTACTTCTGAAATTCTAAGGGGGCGGCGTATGACATAGTGTTAATATAGGTTGAAACTTGAAATACACATTAAGTAAGAGGCGAAATGGGTAATAATACTTAAAGACAACATAATAACAAACATTGTGATAAAAGTGTACGAAACAAAACTCGCTTCATAAAAACAACCAAACACGCAATAAACTAGTTTTCTAGAACACTTTGTTCATCAGAAAATGTAATCAACATCAAATAAATTCGTAGGACAACAAATCAATACTCACATATCTATCTGCCTATAGCTATGATGATAAGAATCGAATTGCGCATATGGTTAGTTAGCACTAATCTTGTTAATTATCAATACCAGGTTTTTTTTAATTAACAAGTATTAAGTAAGTAGAAGCATTAAGTCTGGTGCCCACCAGAGGGCGAGGAAGGTTAAGAGGTCACCCATGCGATGGACCGACCAAATTAATTCAGTTGTTGGCGGTTAACTGCACGAATGTACTAGGCTGTCGGCCAGCAGGGAGAAGTGGCGGATGCTCGTGAGGCGCATTACATCTGTCACTAAAGCCGTCACTTCCTGATGACCACGACCACTCTGTAAAGAGTGTAACGAACAAGAAGATCAAGTATTAAGGCAAGTACTTGTAGGGTCTCTTACCTATTATACGTACAGTAATTGTCTCTTCTTCTTTATGAGTTCTTCTGAATACAGCAGAGCTAAGACCAACCAAGTATTTTTAGTTAGAAGGATACACATACCCCGAATTCGCAAGGAGATATTATGCGATGAGATATTGTTATAGGAGCATTGAGCATAATATGATTTACTTTTGCAGTGCGAAGGATGATTGGCGATCAATCGCTTACACAGGGGGAATTGCTGAGCTATACAGCGCCTATACAACTTTACCTGCTTATCCGTCTTCTATTGGATACATTTTGGCGAGTGTACTCAGGACTTCAGGAGCCATTACAACCTTTTTCCTGCTTCACTGTTCCAACACAGACCTATTAGGTAGAAATCGTTTTTGCTCAACGTTTCTGATACGAATTGCTAAGGTTTGGAATGCCCTTCCGGCTTCCGTATTTCCTTCCACGTATATCTTCAAGGACAGAAAGAATATATCTAAGCATCTTCTATATAGGCAAGCGTGTCAACCAAAGCATATCTTATAATTTTAAAAAAATATAGTACCTATCCGAAGCTTTGTAAAGTATCTCTTTATCTTGACCAAATGCAGTGTCATCTTGTAATAACGCTTACAATGGATGTCGGGATAGCAGCTAAGAGGAACGAGGCCAACTTTGTTGTTTGGGACTGGAAATATTAAAGTTAAAAATATCCCTTCAATTAATCCTTCCTTCCTGTTAAAAATACAAAACGGCGCCGTCTAATGGTACAAGCATTTCCACGTCTGTGAGGACACAAAGACATTATTTATAGACGTGCAGTGCTGACTGCTGAATTGAGACCACACTGCCAATTGACCACTCACGACTTCCTCGGTCAAACGAAAAATACCGAACCTTATTGCGATGGAATAAGACTCAGTTTATTAGCACTTTCAACAGGTTTATAAAATATGACGAATGTTTGTAACCGGCGCGGCGTCGTTAAACATCCAAAATTCAGAACGCTGTTATGAAAACACGTTTCTTGATATATTTTCAGCTAGATCTTAGTACCTAGGTACCTAAGTTAAGTGTTCCATAACTTTCAACATCTTTTTCACGTAGTAAATTACTGAAATATTGGTTTTTCCGAAATCACGAGAGCCATCGTGGTAAGCCAAAAAAGGCGAAACGAGCACAAAACGTGAAAAAATTTTAGTACAAAAATGGGAAAATTCAGACTACATTAGATAATAATATAAGATCATAAAAATGTTTTAAATTCAAAAGAAGTGTTATACTTTATTGCGCGTTACCAAGGTAAGCGCAATTACGGACAGCAACGTAAAAATTTCCGCTTCAGTTGAATCATTGTGAGTTTTTCTCTTGCTTACGTTTATTGTCAATATTAATAATTGTTCTTCCCGTTGCATTAAAGATATCAAGCTGTGGTATCAAGATAAACACCTTATTTATTCATATGTATTACAAGAGTTTTCTTAGTAAATATAAAATTCACCAAAGTCACAACGGGTTTTGGCTATCTAATTAGACTTCGCTCAGATATACTAGTGGTTCGCCCCGAACTGAGACCTCGCGGTTTCACAGAGCGCCATCTATTGACATCAGTGTGAAGTTCTGTTAAAAATATCATCATCATTAAAAATTAAATAATTTCGTTTCCTTATAATATTTATCTAATTTTAGTATTTGTTGTTCACGTACAGGATATAATTCAAATAATTGATCAAGTTTCAGGCTTGAGAGTTCAGAAAATTGAGAGTTCTGAGGTCAACTTTGGACGTTAGAAAATCGCTACTTTGAATTTTGAAAGCCTCCCATTTCGTCAATTTTAGGGGAAAAATTAAAAAAAAAATATTTTTGGACTCTATTCTTAATTATCTTTAAAATGATATACTGCAACCCTATGTAACGCTATAAAAAATATTTTACTTCGCATTCGCTTCTATGAGAGCCCCCCTGAAATAAAGATTTTTAAAACTTTTTAAGCCATATTCGGCGGGAGGCCATCGATTTACATATTATATTTAAATTTGAAGTAATTACGTTCAGCAATTCAGAAGTTATAAGGCTCTGACAGACGGACAGACGGACGGACGGACAAGTGCCAATTCACCCAAGTAGACTCAGAGACCTTCGCTTCGCTCGGTCAAATATCTGAAAAAGCTTTTTAGCGGGGTCTACTTTAAACTGTGAGTTTGAAAATGAACAAGACGTTATGATTAACGAGCTTACGGTTGTAATAACACCGCTCTTGAATCGTAGCCAAGAACGGCCGTTTAGAAACTTTTGATGGTATCGAAGGTTTGGGACAACTGTAGTCCAAATAGGTAGTACAAATAAAATAAATAGACACGTAGCCCAAGAATAGAAAAAAAATAAGACTAGAATAATACCAGCACTTAACCAATTAAAAGCAACTATCTCTAATTTCAATGATCATATTGGACTAACGTTAATAAAAAATGTAGAATCTGAAAAAAAATTTTTTTTTTTTATCCACTACAAGTTAGTCCTTAGACTACTAACAAGACGTTATCTAGATTGATACAACCACCTTGAAACATTGGTGCTGGAATATATTTAGGTAATTCATTTTATTGAACTCTACTCAGTAGGTACTCTATACATAAAATACGAATAAATAAAAAAAACGGCCAAGTGCGAGTCGGACTCGCGCACCGAGGGTTCCGTACAAACCTGTAGTAAGTTTTAAATTACTTATTAAAAAAAACTACTTACTAGATCTCGTTCAAACCAATTTTCGGTGGAAGTTTGCATGGTAATGTACATCATATATTTTTTTTAGTTTTATCATTCTCTTATTTTAGAAGTTACAGGGGGGGGGACACACATTTTACAACTTTGGAAGTGTCTCTCGCGCAAACTATTCAGTTTAGAGAAAAATGATATTAGAAACCTCAATATCATTTTTGAAGACCTATCCATAGATACCCCACACGTATGGGTTTGATGAAAAAAAATTTTTTGAGTTTCAGTTCTAAGTATGGGGACCCCCAAAATTTATTGTTTTTTTTCTAGTTTTGTGTGAAAATCTTAATGCGGTTCACAGAATACATCTGCTTACCAAGTTTCAACAGTATAGTTCTTATAGTTTCGGAAAAAAGTGGCTGTGACATACGGACGGACACACAGACAGACAGACAGACAGACATGACGAATCTATAAGGGTTCCGTTTTTGCCAAATTTGGCTACGGAACCCTAAATATTAGAAGGAAGCATAAATAAGGTGCCGATAGAGGTGCTTTCGTTTCCGTTACCAGCGAAACGAGACAATGAACGTCTGATTGACTAAAGATGTCAAGTTCATCAGCAAGGGTCAAGTGATTTGGTTCACAGTTCTGTTCCATTTTTATCAATGTTAGCATATTCGAAATTAATAATTTTATTCTCTTCAAAGTACCATTGTCGACCTACGAGTAGATCGATAGATAAAAAAAATTTAGTCTATTTAAAACTATCGTAAAAAATACGTGCTATTAATTAGCTTGATATTTGATCATTTCACAAGTAAGAAATAATTTTTCTTAAGAAAATTCTATCTTCTCAATTCTTCTCAATACAATAAGAACTTAGTGTAGCAACTAACTAACTATGTTAGTTAAACTAGGTATATTCAAATAGTTCGCATAAAAATGGCAAAAGAATGTATGATGCATGATTGTGGGAACAAAATCAGGTTTTGATATTAATTTGAATTTTATCATATTGTGCTATCTTGTTTCGTATAGAGACGATAAAATTATTTTTACATTTAGGTTAATCCATGATTACATTAATACTAATTCTATCGGTGTTCTATCAAACCAAGTTACTAGTGAAATAATCAGATAACTTAGAATCTCGTAACTTAAGTTCTGTCGGTTTTGTTCAAAAATCATTTCTACTCTACAGCAAAAGCCATAGTGACAAACAATTTTTCATATCTCAAAGCCAGATGAATGTCTTTATTTTCAAAATTTAAATTGAGTTCAGGCTCAACTTCGCCGAAGTATTTAATGTCTGTCTAATTCCAAAGTAATCTATTAGAAACGACCTGAACTTATTTTTCTGTGATAACACGTCTTGTGCTAGTATTGGATACCGAAATTACCAGGCTTGTAGGTTTCCTTAAGGTTGGATTTGTGTGTTTGGATATATTTTATACCCTTGAGCCATTAAAACAACAGAGTCATAGAAAAGTCTCATCCTTGCAAATAATGTGTCTAAATGTCGTCAGTTTTGATTGCAATTTCCGTTGAAAACTAGACATGAGTTGCTCTTGTTAGCCTATTGTACGTTCTAAGCGTCAATGAAAATATTCACTTATTTAGTGACCTTGAACGCTCTTAGTCATATGATTGTGCGCAAACGCATAAAAATGTGATCTAATGACCAGTGCGGAAAATGAGAAAGGCACTAGCCATTCACCGTCATGTGACCGGCGCGGGCGCATAGAAAGTGTTCACGCCAATGTACCTATTACAATTTACAATTTGAAGATTTCCGCATAATTCTTCATCGTTCACATTAAATCAGAATGCAATTTATGTATGAGCTCTGAGTCAACTTTGTCCACCTGCCAAAACTTATGGAGAAAAGAGATTTTGAATAACAACGTTTTTCGCCCCTTTGCCGTCGACATGGACAAATTGTGTAACTGACTTTAAATACCAATATTAATACATTTTTACAAGACAGGAGACTGCAGTCTTTGAGTCTTGCGGTTGCCTACGTTTGAGCACATGCGGGTCAGCATCAGCTCGATTCACGTACTGCTCCCATCAATCCCATTTAACAGAGCTTGAGTTTGCTATCCCTTTCCCATTCAACCTCCAGTTAACCCGGTCGGACGGACGTACCTATTCATTGAACGATGTGGACATAGATTTAGGATTGGTCTTCGCTGAGCTCATAAATCTATTGATGTGGACTTGTTATGGTCGCAGCAGTCATGAGTCATGACAACGCTTCTTAAGACGTGCAACCGACGTACGCGACCAAAATCGGCGTAAAAGGAATACACAAACAAACGCAGGTTCCACGGTACCTACGTCGATGAGCCTTGGAAGTGGACTGTAGAGTTATGTACCATACTATTATATTATAAATGCGAAAGTGTGTTTGTTTGTTGGTTTGCCCTTCAATCACGCCGCAACGGATCGACGTGATTTTTAGCATGGATATAGTTGAAGACCTGTGTGGCTACGAGTGAAATTAGCGATACCCGTTATCTCTCTGTGTCTACCGAAGCTAACATGGTTACTTGTCTCGTTTCGTCAAAAGTAGAGATAAAAGTAATATTTCTTATCTGTGGTATTTTTCTCTAAGAACCTTTACATGTCGACTATTTTTTTCTTGTAATATACCGCATTTTGTGCATGTTAGGGTAAATGAAAAATTTGCTGGCAACGACATCTCTCTCTCTCTCTCGTCGCGAGATAATCTCGCTGTGCGCATGCTAAGCACACTGGAGAGTGACATAGGCTACTTTTTCTCCCGGAAAATTAAGGAGTTCCCGCGGGAATCAAAAAACTTAAACCACGCGGACGAAATCGCGGGCATCAGCTAGTAAACTATAAATCTTCAAAAATAAATAACTATCAGCAAGCTTGGTAAGTAGGTATAATGACCTACCTTTGTCAGTTGCTACAAATTTCAATACAACAAAAAAGCAATAAAGAGATTCTTTGTTAACTAGTCACAGTCAAAAGGCGACCATGTTACGGTTCTTTGTAACTGTATAAGCTTGCTCTAAATGTTCTAGAATCTAGATTTTACCGTCTCCACTTAGACTTGGACTTAATAATTAAATTATACTCAACACAAGGGTGAGCTAACACTTGTACTGCGCGGCGTCAAAACTCGTTTCGTATGCATAGAAAAATAAAACCGGCCAAGTGCGAGTCGGACTCGCGCACCGAGGGTTCCGTACAAACCTGTATAGACTAAGAGATAACTGCAATTTTGGTAACCATCGCCAGAAAGGCTGATTCAGTGTTAGATGGATGTAGAGCTCTCCACTGATCTCAAAAGTGGCAGTCTGCCTGCATTTGGATGGCCCTTTCGCTAAATATGGCCGTTCAAAGACAGTTTATTGTTACCAAAAATGAACGACAATTAGAAAAGCTGATTCTTGTACAGTATTAAAGTATGCGCAGTACCTATGTAAACAGCGTAAAAACTGACGCATTTGGATGGGACTTTTTCTAGATATCAGCTTTCAAAGACGTTATAACCTATACTTACTATGCGTTCCTGTAAAAAAATATTAGCAATAACTTTGTCGCCGTTGATCGCTATTAATAATTATTAACAGCAATCAACGGGACGACAAAGTTATTGCTTGCTAAGACAGCCATAGTTAATGATTGACCGAGCGAAGCGAAGGTCTCTGAGTCTACTTGAGTGAATTGGCACTTGTCCGTCCGTCCGTCTGTCCGAGTCTTAGAACTTCTGAATTACTGAACGTAATTACTTCAAATTTAAATATAATATGTAAACCTATGGCCTCCAGCCGAATATGGCTTAAAAAGTTATAAAAATCTTTATTTCACGGGGGCTCTCATAGAAGCGAATGCGAAGTAAAATATTTTTATAGCATTACATAGAGTTGCGGTATATCATTTTAAAGGAAATTAGGAATAGAGTCCAAAAATATATTTTTTTTAATTTTTCCCCTAAAATTGACGAAATGGGGAGCTTTCAAAGTGGAGATTTTCTAACGTCCAAAGTTGACCTCAGAACTCTCAATTTTCTGAAAGGCTGAGCCTGAAACTTGATCAATTATTTGAATTATATCCTGTACTTGAACAACAAATACTAAAATTAGATAAATATTATAAGGAAACGAAATTATTTAATTTTTCATGATGATGATATTTTTAACAGAACTTCACAATGATGTCAATAGATGGCGCTCTGTGATACCGCGAGGTCTCAGTTTGGGGCGAACCACTAGTTTATAAAAGCTGTTAATTGATTGTTGCACATGGTTTAAAACCATACTGGTGGATAATCAAGACATGTTAGCCATGGCTCGATTTGAATCTGCGCCAGCAGGGAGTTTAGTGAATAGTGTTTGAGCATATATCAAACTGGATCATATGGTCATTTCATCCCACACAATACTTCTGTTGCTCCGATTCTTTAATAGGATAATATACAACAAAAATCTTGCCATCAGCAACTTAGCTAGTTGGACATCAGTCACGAGTCACAACTCTGAAAACATCTGTATGTCAACGTATACGTATATATATGATACGTATGATTATACGTATGATCATACGATATGTATGATTTCTTTAAACTGATGTAGAAATGTTTTATATGTAAAATACAGTTTATTTATATGCAGTTTTTCCTTAGTTTGTATTTATTTTTTGTTGATTTAGCATGCATATATAATATTTTGTTTTAATACAACACAGACTATATTAGTAATATTGTTCTATGAAATTTGTGCTCTTTTTTGAAAATACTACTTAGTTAACTATTGGAACAAGAATACATATCTGTGACTGTAGACCTTTTAAACTTTACTCTTATTAATATTTGATGATAGCTACCTATTTAACTGAAGTCTTATCAGTCTATTGTAAACATATTTATCAAAACTAACTCCAAGTGCCTGTATATTTGCTCTGTATGGGGACCCCGCCCCTCTTATCTCTGTGGTAAATTTAGTAAATATAATAATTACATTAGTTACACAATGATATTATCTTCATGAGTTAAATTATACCTTGGTATCTTACTTTTTGAATGTTGTAATATCATAATTTTTAATATGAAATTAACAACAAATAACTGTTAGGTATAGAAATATTATAACCAAAATATTATATACTACCGTACCTAGTTTACATACTGTACCTAGTTTATATCATAATTACCTTAGAACTTAAATTTAAAAAA
This sequence comes from Erebia ligea, assembly GCA_917051295.2. NCBI lineage: Eukaryota > Metazoa > Arthropoda > Insecta > Lepidoptera > Nymphalidae > Erebia > Erebia ligea. Next base: position 12,430,137 of record OU785236.1, read on the forward strand.
AATTGTAAAAAATTATGAACAACTAGTTGATGCCCATGACTTTGTCTATGTCGATAAAGGTTTGATTCCCTTTAATTTTCCAGGATTAAAAACGGCCTATGACACTCTCCAGGGACCAAGAACTCAACTATACCCATGCAAAAATCACGCCGATCCGTTGCTCTGTTGTGGCATGATTGAAGGACAAACACACTTTTGCATATATATATATATATATATATAATATATATGTAGTTAATATTAATTATAAGTATGATTTTTATGGATGCTGAACTACACAATTTTTCAGATTGGTCTCAGGGCCAAGACCCAGCAACTATTTTGATAACTAAGCCATAATTACATATTTTGTTATTAAGTTACAGGAAAATCAGGGAAAAACTACCTTAAGGAAGGATATAATCTGTTTATGTAAGTAGTTAATTAGTAGTTAGTAGTAAACCTGCAAGTAGTTTATGTGGCAGTATTATGTAAATTAAATCAGAACATATCAGTTCAATGTCCTTTTAGTGGAACATTCTGATATTGTACCTATTTGATTTTTAAGCATAATAATTACTTGTATTATTCTATCACATAATTGTTACTTCTAAAGTGGTAACTTAAGAGACCTAACTGCCACACTCTGAGTTGCCTAATCATTACTTATTTATTTATATAATCGTATGGCTTTTAGTACATATATAAGCATTTTTATAAAATTAAGGAACTGCTTAGTATAGATTTCAATACAATATCTATTGATGTGCATTTAGCTGCTTATGAATTTAGACTTAAGAAATGTATCTGTTAAGTAAGTGGGAATTAGGGCTGCAACTGAATCAGTACCCTGTATTTGGGCTAATGATGCCTGATGGACACCTGCTACGTCTACTCACAAATAAATTCCAATATTGGTCTTAACATTTATTTTTAAACATGAGTTGCATACGTACACTAATTGTATTCCTGTCTTAATTTTCTCTGGCAGAAAATAAACTTAAGTGCTAACTCTGCCTCTTGTTAACCTACAACTTTTTTTAGAACATAAAAACATATATAAATGGAATAACTACTTACTCGCTATTCTCCTTAGATTTTTCTACATGTTTCTTGATGTTAGCAATGGAAGAGTCCAGTCTATTCAGAAAGTTGTCAAATGACTCTTTCTCGTCCGGACTTCCCGGTGAGAAGTCCCTGGTTGGCATCCCTGCGATCGACGCGCGGTGACTGGGTGGTGCAGGCTCTGTTACTCTCTCACCATTTTCATAGAAGGGAGACTCCTTGGTTACAGGAATCAACAAATACTCTCTCAAAAACAAACTATCCGACGCAAACAGGCGATTCGCTCGCCGTATCTTCTCCATCTACAACCAAACAACATGTTCACTTTAATACCGTACCACCAGGGTTAACATCACCACTATTGTGACCACTATTATTCAGATATTTTGTCTATTATGAGCACACTCACTGTGACACCATATTTTAATGCAATCCCTTGTAACGTATCGCCTTTTGCCATAACATGTTTGATGTACTCCTCGTTCCTTTTCATATGGTTGCAAGTGCTCCCGTATTTCTTGAGCGGACGGGCAGATTCTCGAATTGAAATTCTCTCATCGAAAAGACGATCCTCCTCCATATTTGACGTAACACAAAATGACACAAAAATCAAAAAATGACAATTAAGTTTTTGATTTTGACATTGACAACTTCAAAGCAGTGAAGTATGAAACAAGCGACATGCGTGATATTAGTCGTAAAGAATGAAGAAAATAAAAAAGGTAACTTTTTTACAAGAATCAAAATATTTTATCGCTTGATTCACAGTTTGATACTTTGATTATGTTAGGTTTGGTAATACATAAATACCATTTTCATTGTTATATTCTTAAACACAAAAATGGATGGCGTTGCTTGACGTTTTTCCACGTGCCGGCACGGCACCGGCCCGACGCTGTCCGTTTTTCCACTGGGCTGGTGCTGGTGCCAACTGCCAGTCTACGCATGGCTTTTGGGCTGACGCGGACTTCACTGTTCAGCACGTAAAAATGATCTCGTCACGTCATCAATACTGTGGTCAACGTCGATCAACGTCGTTTGAGTTGATCCTATCAAAAGTATCTAAAAGAGTTACCACGTCGTATTTAGGTATATGCCATAACATAATGAATGCATGAAGCACAGGCATGAAGCGAGTCACAAGCAAGGAGTTCTGTGGCCACAAGGAAAGTTAGTTTCATTCTGTGGTCTCATCGCGTCCCTGTTACCACCGGTGGTTACCACGCACCCTTGCACCACACACACGCACACGCACGTGTGACCATTATGTACACAATACACATAATACACATGCAGTATTACCCGCTGGCGGTGCCGGGCCGACACCGAGCGGGAAGCTTGCAGTCCTGGCTCCAGCAACGGCACCGATGGGAGTCATCTCCGTGCCGTTCCCGGTGCCGGTAGGTAAGTAGAAAAGTGCCTTAATTTCATCCATTTTAGCAGATTTTAGCTTCCCCGGCTGACGGGCTGCCGGCGGCGGCGCCGTCCCGGACCCGTGCCTGGCCGTGTCGGCCATTGGAAAAACACCCATTCATTCAATACCAGTTTACCAGTACCCATAGAAATAGTATGTATATTCATACAACTACATACTATTTCTATGTGTGCCAGTACCCTGTGGCCAGTACCACACTGATCCCAAAATTCATTCGTTCAATCAATCAGTCTTTCGTTGTGTTTCGTGCGGGATAGTGTTGTATTGTGGTGATAAAAAAATTGTAGTTGTTATGAACTAATGATTTGTAGCATTTTGAATAAAGTGTAATAGTTTGTGTTTGAAACTCGATTAATTTTACAAAATTAAGAAATATCATAAGCTTATATCTCCAATGGATTGTTGTTTTTTAAGCGTATTTGTATGTAACACATGTGATCAATACAATAATAATTATTCTTATTATTGTGCACGATTTCTTCGTTAATGAGGGTAAGTATGAATGAAATTCGTATTATTTTTAATTACCGTAGTTGTGTTATTGATAAAAATTTACGGGGTGTAATAAATAAAATGAATGTAGTCTTCTGTCCCCGTGTCCCGCACAACACCAGCTGCCTTGCCCGGGCTGCGCTGGCGAAAAATGTATTAACGCGAGGGTTGAAGTAACAGGGTACTTACACGGTAGAAACTAGAAACGCAGACGAGCCAAATTTTATGTGAAGCCATAATTTAAAGGTTTGCATAGTAGCGGGTGTGACCCTAATTAATTATTTTGTTTGGCGTAAGTAGTTAAGTATTATTATTTCGTGCAAAATGATATCGGTTCGACAATGTATTTTTCTCAAAATACATTCGTATTTCGTGCTCATATAATTTTTCGTAAATTATTGGTGAAGCCGCAGTTCCCTTCATTAAAAACTGATATGTCTACCTACGTACCTATAGGTTACTACTTACTAGGTATAAAATCATTGGCATCGACTTATATCGATTTTGTGTTTGTTTTCACATCACTAGTAACCACAAACAATTTACAATAATAAATTTTAATCAAATAAAATTCTATGAATAAAATATAATATTTTAAAAATGGAACATAGGTAGGTAACTAACTAGGTACTAGCTACTACCTAGGTTAAGGTAGGCGTGGACTCTAAAAAAACCGGTAATATTGATATTTAATTATTTATTTTGAAAGGTAATATACAAGTTAATATTCTGTGAAAATTTGAACCGTCTACCTGTTACCGTTTTTATTATTGAGCGATTTTAATTTTTTAATACGATTTATGACGTATTAAAAATAAAAATTACGTTTATTGTATGGGGACCCCCCCTAATATATATATTTTTTTAATTTTTAGTATTTGTTGTTATAGCGGCAACGGAAATACATCATTTGTGAAAATTTCAGCTTTCTAGCTATCGCGGTTTATGAGATACAGCCTGGAGACAGACAGACAGACAGACAGACAGACAGACAGCGGAGTCTTAGTAATAGGGTCCCGTTTTTACCCTTTGGGTACGGATTACGGAACCCTAATAAAAATGATAATATGTAGGTAGGTACCTAATGTAGGACCTACTTACTCATTTGCTGTTGATTTTTCGATTCCCGTGCCTCGTATAAACTGAATTCGGATCCTTCAAAGGAAACTAAGTAGGTAGGCTATACCTCTACCTAGATAGGTAATGGTAGGTAGGTATTACAACGATGTTCCCTGTTGATGACAATAACAACACATTTTGTCCTGTCCATATAAAAGTAAACGTCGCGGACGTTTTCTGTCCAATCCCTAGTGTATTTTCCAATATTTTCGCCCTCAATATTTCGAGTCCCTGGACCCCGCCACTGTCGTGCAGAGATCAATAATTTTCAGGCAATGGGGCTGATTCTGTAGTGCACAATCTCTAAACTAAACTAAAATTAGAGCATTACAAATATTGCTAACCCTTTCATAATACTCCCTACGGAAAGGGACAGAACTAGATTTAAAGCTGCCATTTTAGTTTAGTTTAGAGATTGTGTTACACAGAATCAGCCCCAATAACTACTTAACTAGCGAGTTCCTTCAGTGCTGACTGCCTCGTTGGTCTAGTGGTTGGCATACCTACAACGACTGCGGCCGATCCGGTCGGTCCCGGTTTCGAGTCCCGGATCGGGCCATACCTAATTAAGAATTGGGTTTTTCTGACTAGAAATTCTCAGTAACTAATACTTAAATAGCCCGGAGTTAAAGTAGGAAGTTGGCGGTGTTTCACCCCCGTGCCTCGGAGAGCACGTTAAGCCGTCTGTCCCGGCTATTATCACTAACATGATAGTACTTAATAGACGTTAAAGCCCGCCAACCCGCATTGGAGCAGGGTGGTGGGTCTAAGCTCTAATTCCCACTGAGAGAGTGGAGTCCTGTGCCCAGCATTGGGAGTTGGGACGTTAATGGGTTGTAGCGGGGCTGGAGTTCCTTCAAAAAGTGATCCTAGTTAGTGAACAACTGGTGAACAAAAATCTGAACAAGCGCATTCCTTAGACCTTATCACCACTTTCATCAAACGCGATTATACTCAAGTGCAACTTGCAAGTCTATTAATAATAATAATAATAGAGCCTTTATTCCATTTTAGAACACGATTACATTTTTGTTATAAAATGTCCCTTAAAACGGAGTGCCTGTTGGCATAGGCCTCCTCCAACTCTCTCCACTGGTGCCTGTCTAGCGCCACTCTGGTCCAGTGTGACCCCAAAGTTAGTCGGAGGTCGTCCTCCCAGCGTCTAGCTTGGCGACCTTTTTTCCTTTTGCTATCTCTGGGGTACCAGTGTGTCACTAGCTTGCTCCACTTCGCTTCTTTCCCTCTCAGCATGTGGCCAGTCCATCTCCATTTCTGCTGGTCAATACGTTTCAATATGTCTGTGACCCTGGTTCTTGATCTTATATCACAGTTTAGAACTTTGTCCTTTAACCTCACACCCAGCATACTTCTCTCCATTGCACGTTGGCATTTCGCTATCTTATCTCTGTGATGTGAAGTTAGTGACCAGGTTTCACATCCATATGTTATGCATGGGAGAATGCAAGTGTCAAAAGTCTTTTTCTTTATTTGTATGCTCAACTCTTTACTTTTCATTATTTCTCTCAGAGACCAATATTTACCCCATCCATATGCTATTCTTTTGTCTATTTCTTTGGCCATTTGGTCTCTGGGAGATATAATCTGGCCCAAGTACACATACTCGTCGACAAATTCAAAATTGATGCCATCTATTATTATATCCACCTTTACTGAGTTGGTCATCATTTTTGTTTTGTTAGCATTCATCTCCAGTCCCACCAGTCTACTCTCTTCCCTTAAATTTTGGACCATAATTTCTAGTTTTTTGGGGTCTTCTTCTAACAAAACTAAATCATCTGCAAACCTAAGGTTGTTGAGACGTCTGCCGTTTATATTAAGACCATACTCTTCCCAATCCATTTTTCTGAAGACTGTCTCAAGTACAGCTGCAAAAAGTTTAGGCGATAAGGGGTCCCCCTGTCTTACTCCTCTCTCTATGGGGAATGATTTACCCGTAGATTCCAACTTTATGCTTGCCTTACTTTTTTGGTAGATACTTCGGATGATGTCTATTACTTATTAGAAAAAAACTTATGTTCTCATGATTAGAACATGGGATGACGTATAGATTCACGTTGGATGCAGTTCGCTGAGATTCTAGGGAGATTTTATCGTGCGTCATTATCATACCTAGGTACCAACACTATTATTATAAATACGAAAGAAGAAAAATTGTTTTTCAATCACGCCGCAACAGATCAACGGATTGACGTGATTTTTTGCATAGGTGCAGTTGAGGACGTGGAGTGACAAAGTCTACTTTTTATCCCGGAAAATTAAAAGAGTTCCCGTGGGAATTAAAAAATCTTGTTCCACGCGGATGACGTCTTGGGCATCAGCTAGTATTTTATTAAATCTAGCTATTGATGCCCAGCATGCGATGCAACTTGCAATGTGACTCGATTGCTGGCACCTGTCAGAAACCTTCACGCAAGTGCCCACAACAACTGTAGAAAGTTTGAACTCAAGCGAATGGACGATATGTGGAAGCAGTAACTTAGTATTTTATTAAATCTAGCTATTGATGACCAGCATGCGATGCAACTTGCAATGTGACTCGATTGCTGGCACCTGTCAGAAACCTTCACGCAAGTGCCCACAACAACTGTAGAAAGTTTGAACTCAAGCGAATGGACGATATGTGGAAGCAGTAACTTAGTATTTTATTAAATCTAGCTATTGATGACCAGCATGCGATGCAACTTGCAATGTGACTCGATTGCTGGCACCTGTCAGAAACCTTCACGCAAGTGCCCACAACAACTGTAGAAAGTTTGAACTCGAGCGAATGGACGATATGTGGAAGCAGTAACCAACAGACCGACATAGTTACCTACAAACATTTTTATACCTACATCAAATTAGATGAACCTACCTAGGTACTTACTACTTAGGTAGGTATACAGGTCCTAAAACTAGGTAACCTTAAGGTAACTAGGCAGAAAAGGTACCTACCTACCTATGTAGGTACTTAGATACTTATTTATTTCGCAAGAACTCATCGACAAGAACTGTATTCTCGACCACAACGAAAAAGGTTTAAAAAACAGTGTTCTTTTTCTTTCGTGACTAAAGTAGGATTTTATCCAACTTCTTAAAAAGTAAGTACTTTGTAATAAATACCTACGAAGCTGAAAACTTATCATGATTCAAAAAGAAACCTATATTTAAGCGCAATTTAACTTTTTTTCTTACAAGCAAGCAAAAAAAAGCTCGCCTATCATTGGAGCTTATTTTTTTTCCTGCCGATCCAAATAACCTTTTATGCCTTTCGTAATAAAAGCCACATTCAATTAACATGTTGCCAGGAAGTCGGGACATGAACCGTGCTCATTGATAGAGGGAGGCAGTAGGCACTTTTTATTTTAATCGACGCAATCACGGTTGACTGCACATTCGATGCAGATTGCCGAATCCATGCTAAAAGCACCTAAAAGTATCCAATAATGTTTTATGAGTGCATTTGCAGCATTTTGCGAAGAAGGAACATGCCGTATGTAGATAATTATCTATTTTTTTTTTTTTTTATCCACTACAAGTTAGCCCTTGACTGCGATCTCACCTGATGGTAAGTGATGATGCAGTCTAAGATGGTAGCGGGCTAACCTGTTAGGGGCATGGCAGTTATATTAAACCCATCCCCCTATTCGGTTTCTACACGGCATCGTACCGGAACGCTAAATCGCTTGGCGGCACGTCTTTGCCGGTAGGGTGGTAACTAGCCACGGCCGAAGCCTCCCACCAGGCCAGACCAGGGAAAATTCAGAAATTATAAATTCCCAAATTGACCCTGCCGGGGATCGAACCCGGGACCTCCGCACGTCAAGACAACAGCGCTACACACTGCGCCACAGATGCTATTGACGTCCGTAATTTATAAAAGTAGCTATTGCCCGCGACTTCGTCTGCGTGAATTGAGGTTTTTTTGGTTGGTAATTTTCCGGGATAAAAAGTAGTCCAAGTCCTTCCCCGGGTTAGAACCTGTCCCTGTGCCAATTTCCATCAAAATCGTTTGAACAGATGGGCCGTGAAAGCGTAGCACCGACACACTTTCACAATTATTATAATATTAGTATGGATATTTAATCAATTAGCCGCTGGAACAATTCATTCCCACGCTTTTTTATCATTTAAATAATCCTTTACATTGGTTGGTGTTTCCCCAAATGGGAAAAATAATAAAGCATGGCGCGCATTGCAATTTGTTTACGATATCAATCCACGAATTTCCTTCACATGGTTTTTTGCATCTGCGAAATTTCAGGGAGGAAAAGTGAGTTAGGTACCTATGTTCATTAAAGTTAAAACATTCAGTGTTTCCTAAGACCGAATATTTTAACTTTAGGGGTAATTATAATAAAGTTTTTTAGTATTTTGTACAGAAGAGAAGCTACCCTTACGAGGTTATCACCATGCTCCCCGATTGATATCAATAAAATATTTAAAATATTATACTAATTATTATGTGTGCTAACTGCTAAGTACATATCTAAGTTTGTAGATTATATTATTGGTTAGTATAACAATAAAGGAGAACTATCAGTTCTTCTATTTACCTATCAGTTTTCTAGAGCTACTGTATTCAACAAAATGATTCATTTAACCTATCATTATCGTTCGAATACCGAAATCCCTTCACTAATATTCATATCCATAACAAAAGCGAAGAAAAAACGGGAAAAAAAATAATGAAATACGCGTGAGTCACAAACTCGAAGCGACACTGAGACAAGGTTAGCGACATGTTATCATAGTGACTCACGATCTGAACTCGACCTCCGTGGAATCCTCTCTTATCTTGAGATTTATCTCGAGATTGATATGCATGATTATCGAATTAGATTTGTCTTACAGCGATTACGCTTTTGAGGTTAGGTACGGACTTAATGAAGTTACCTGAAAGCTGATGTTTTTGATGGGGATTATGAAAAATCTTAATCCACACGGAGTACGGTCTAATAACTATGCCACTGGGCACCATCAAGCAACAAATTTGATCAAAATATCGTTAAGTAACTTTAACTTAATTTCATCGTTTTTAATTTCACTAATTTTACTGAAACTTGGCGTGATGAAATTTTTATGTACGTCCGCGTCGCCTTTTAATGTTTTGATTGGCCTGCTAAACACCCTGTCTTCTTTGCTTCAGTAAAAAGATAGTCAATGAGTCATCCAGATTCCAGATCCAAATTCCAACCACTAATTAGGTATATTAGCTATCAGTTTCTCATTCTCCTCCAGTAAAATTAAGTAGGTACATAATATTCTATACTCAATTACTTAATTGACTATCTTTTATTCATGAACATGTACATGTTGCATGAAATGGTCCCATTTCATGAAATGCACTGTGATATGATCAATTCTACGATCTAGCTACGTAGCATCATATTTATGTAGTCATAGCAAAAAACGTCATAACTAATCAGCCCCCCAATCATGTAAGAATGACCGATGAAATCGTTAAAAATCTGCGGCAAAGTAAATAAACCATAACAGCATTAAATTAGAGCTCAATTTCGTTTACCCATTCTTATACGTTTAGGTATGTACGATACTCAAACGTATAAGAATGGATACGCGAAATTGAGCTCTAATTCAATGCGCTTATGGTTTATATTACTTTGAAGCTGAACCTTTACCATTTGATGGACAATTCTTACATAATCGGGGGGCAGGTCAGGGTCACCAGCGTTTTAAAGTATTAGACTACGGCCACTCATTGCGGGTATTCCATATTCACTTTCTTGACACCGCTCACACAAGCCTGGGGTCATTAGTTAGTCAGATCCTTCTCGGAAACTATTGTATAACGACGAAACGTCACCATTCACCTTACGTATACTGTATAGTACCGGTTTGATGACGTCATTCGTTCTATTTGGAATCAAAATATAATGTAAGGTGTTTAGGCTATACAGAGACCGGTTTGCGATTCCTTGAAACCAACTGGGTGTAGTTATTGGAATTTGATCGGAATTCGCATGAATTTGGGTGTTTGCGATAACGAACATTCTTACTCTCCTAATTCGTATATGAATCTCAGTGCCCACCGCATTCTTTATTACTAAAGACCAGTGGCGTGCAATTCATAGAGGCATAAAAGCACTGCTTACCCAAATGGAAATACGCCAAGCTCATTTTTCATCAAAACAGCTTGTAAATAGGTATTCCGACTAACTAATGCCTAACCACGCTTCAAAACCCATGCACGCCCCTGCAAAGAACACCCCAATCATCTCGGTAGATACTGAATGGTTAGATTTCGACTCGACGTAGAGACAAAAAGCCAAAGAAAAATTGCCCAAAGTGAATTCAGTAAAGCCTCTCCGCAATTTACAACGAAAAAGCTAATGAGCTGCCCGTATATAGAAATGTACGATGCAACGGAATGCCCTTCCATGCCCATAAAAAGTAAGCTGTGGGAACTGCACACTATTGGAACCCTTGCTCTGGGTTTTAATATCTACAGTGCAGTAAAGCTTTTATTATATCTTATATCAGTAGTAGGTACTTAGAAAGCATTATGTAACTACTTAATTTGTGAAATCCCAAAAGAATCTTTGAAATCCTCGATTCACGCGGACGTAGTCGCGGGAATCAGCAATTCGTCAAATCCAATTCTGGAGTCCTCAATTTTCACTTGACTAATAATGACTGTTTCCAATTCTATTCGATAAACCAAACCAGGGATGTAACGGAGGTAACTTTATCGGAACCGAAGTCGGAATCGGAGTTTTTAAAGGGGTTGTTTCAAATTTATATGGAGCCTGGGCCAGGTATTTGTACGGTATTTCAAAATGTTCGGGGTCATAAAATAGTAACATTTTTTCTTTATTTCTTACTAAAAAGTTCAATTTACGAGGTACAATGCGAAATTATTTTGCAAAATAAAAGCGCAACAACATGCGTCCATTTTGACATTGACGTATATTACACGTGTCATGATGACATTTGACATAAAATTACCTGGGAAATGTGAATTAACCTTAAAATATCCAACAGCAGTCAGATTGATGGATGGATGCGCTGTGAGAGTTGCTATTCTACAAATGTACCTAATTAAACATTTTATTTTTGTACCTCTTAATCACTGTAAAACTGCCAAAAAGCATATTTTATTTTGTTTTCTATGATTTTATACTATTTTTTGGAATACTGTACAAGTACCCGGCCCAAGATGAAACAACCCCTTTGATTTATCGGAATCGGAACCGGAGTCGGAGGCAGAGTCGGAGTCGGAGGCAGAGTCAGAAGTGGTCATAAGAGAGATATTTTTCATTTAAGTAAGAACACATAAAAACATCATTCAGTCAACCTTTTTTCATTTTAATTATAAAATAACCTTTTATCGTTTAAATTTCTATTTGCTATTCGACCTCCGATTAAAACCTCCGATTAAAAAGTTTCGGAACCGAAAGTGTAATAATAATCGGAAGTTCCGACTTATCGGAATCGGAATCGAAGCTCCGTAACATCCCTGAACCAAACGTAAGTATTTTAACTGTACGATTCTAGCATCGCTAAGAAAAATTTCAATTACGCTACCAGAGCTTTGGTGACTCTAGAACTTAGAAAAGAATCATCCTCAACGCCTTGTTATTTAAATGAAACGAAAAGAGGCTACAAAAACAAACTGCTCAAAGAAAACAGCTAATTAAAATAGCAAAGGAACGTTAGATCAAGAAAGTACATAACCAGTTATAAGAAAAGAAAAAGCGCTTGACCTGATAAACAGTCTAGTTTGTGCTTGTGACACAATTGAAGCAAATCATGTCGTTTTTAAGCAGTGAATGGGTGTTTTATAATAACCATATATAAAATAATATAATCCTCACCTTGTAACTGCGAAGGTATTTCTAATGTAGGATATCCATAAACTTCCACAGTTCGACCATCTTACTTCTATACTAATATCATTAATGCGAAAGTTTGGATGGATATAATATGGATGGATGGATGGATGTTTGTTACTCAATCACGCCAAAATGGCTGAATGGATCTGGATGAAATTTGGCACACATATAGATTATATTCTGGAATAGCACATAGGCTACTTTTTATCCCGAAAAATTAAAGAATTCCCGCGGGAACCAAAAAACCTCAATCCACGCGACGAAGTCGCGGGCATCAGCTAGTAGTTATCTGAACAACACGAGACAACCACAGTTCCATTTTATAAAGCAAAGCTAACAAGCTCTTTTATAGCTCGTTCATAAAATGTCTAACTTCATTACTCTAGAGTCTAGACTAAACTTATAATTTACTTACTTAGATTCTATTTTCTAAGTTCCCTTTTTTTATTTTTTTAGTCGTATCGTTGTCTCCAATGATAAATTATATTGCTGACGAATAAATATAACTAAGTAAGTAGTTACTTAATAGTTGTATTTTGCTTCACATTGGAGCATCATATTGAACAATCTCAATTAACTTGGTTTTAATTCGATTGGTAACACAACTGACGAATAGTCCCTTTAGAAATCGCTTAGCTTTTTTTTCAAATCTGTATTAAGATCTCCAATTATTACAGTAAGTATCTTCTTAGCAACATTGTGTATCACGTCTTTAAGTTAATGACCAAGACTTGGTCTTGTCCCAAAAAGTTAACGATCCAAGATACGATAACTGCGTATACTTAAACCAAATATTTCCATATCGAGAACCGAATAATGGGACAGATGTTAAAACTTTTTATGCAGCAGGTGTGCACACTGCACGTGTCTGTTCTTATATTATTGTATCAACTTTTTCTAGGGTTCCATACCTCATGATGGAAAAACGAGATTCCGTTTTGTAATAATTTTATTCTCACTCTGTTGGTCGTTTGTCTTTTTAAAAAAGCGTCGAAAAAAGAAAAAAAGTGAAAGTTATTTTAAAGGAGCTATTATTTTTTTATTCTTACAGCTTATAAGTCATAACCCTGGGGTTATGACTTATGGCGTTACCCTAGAAAGTAGAAACCTGATTTTATGCAGCAGTATAAGCTGTAAGAATAAAAAAATAATAGCTCCTCTAAAATGACTTTCACCTTTTTTTCTTTTTTCGACGAAAACAAATGCAAAGCATTTTAGATTTCTACGAAACTTTCTGTGCGCGAATCCTACTCGCACATTACCATCTTGTTGAAATATACATACATACTCGTACATATAAACGCACCTTGTCCGAAATCTGGGTCCAAAGATTACTTAATGTCTTCTTACATTGTTTCCGTAAATCCAACCTCGACGAAAGAACGAATTGGATGCAGGGATGAGCTGACTTTGTAGTTAGTCCACGCCAAGTAATAAATATATTAAGACTATAGTCCGCGCAAACCTCTGTTTTAAAGACAAAAAATATCAATTTTAGCGATCGTTTTTTTTCTTAAAAGTTTATGCAACCAGTTTTAAATGAACAAAAAGTTTATATCTCAATATGCACACAAAAAATCTCAACTTTCGACTCCGCTGGTCACGCTTTTATTGAAAGGCACGCATAATTATGTGCTTAAGATGCGGTTAAGTAATTGATTACTTTGTCAACTTCCGTTATTCGAGAGAAAAATTGAAGCCTTCGCTATGCTCTATCGAATACGACCGATGATAAATTGGTGAAAATATAAGAGGGCTTGAAGAATTTCTTCGCTAATATTTTAGTTACTTGACTTACGGTACGGTACGGTAATCTCCATCCTTTTAGCTATAAAAATACCTACGTTCTTAAAAAAACACGAACTGTTCTTGTCCTCTAAACTAAAACGAAAGCTCCTTAAGCTATCCGTTTAAATATCAGTTTCTAAGGTAAAGCATAGCAGTTGATTTAGATTTTAGATCTGTCTATGTACCTACTTAGTTTATGGATAGTGTACAACAGAATTAACCTTAGTTGTATTGAAATGAAATAAAATGGTTTCTTTATTTCACGTAGGCCAACTTGTGCCACTTACCTATGTCGTGACTCTACCGCCAATTAAAATATAATGCTATAGAACCCAGATTTAAGATGGCGAATTCCTTGCGGAATACCTAATTATCAAAAACGTTCTTATAATATTTTTGATATCGCAATATATCGAACATAAACTACCCACATAATATAATATAATATCACGTGCACATTTCGACTCGCAGCAGCTTTCGTATTTTTTGCACGAACGGCGCAGACATCGATTTGCAATTTGCAACCAACTGACTTATAATGTGACTACCTGATGTGGCTTTATTGCCTGGATGCAACTCCAATATTGCTGGACTTAAAAAGGTCCAAATGTTGCCATTATTAATGTTATATAGTTAACTATATGTTTTTAACAAACATATTATACTTATCTAAATCATGGTAATTTAATCCGTAACTAGTTATTAAGCTGTCAACCTACATTTTAAAAGCCAAATCATAATATCGCTTTTTTGGTAGACAGGTTTCCACTTTATTAGACACCTGGTTCAATTAAATCTTCCGGTTTCGATACTTATTAATCATATTCATTTTTACCGCTGAAAGTTTCATAGGCACTTGTTTTGCCTATTTTAGAAACCAAGCAACCTCCCTTGCTGGCATAAGCAAATACCACACCACATGACTAATTCCCCTACACAACAAACAAACAAGAACAACAACGATGTTAGCCAACCTGATATAAATAGCTGGAACTTTTAACATTCATAATATGCCCATATAATATTTATCCAATACATAATGTATTGGATAAAATGTACTCGTATGTTCTCAGTTCTCACACATTTTGTGTGATAGAGAGTTTCTATCGGCTGTAACGAATGCGTCTCTACGATACTCTCTTTGATATTTTAACAACAACAGTAATTTATCCCGTTCCATCTTCTCTTCATCTCATTCTGTCAATCTGATAAAAGATTGAGATAGCCAAGTGCAAACCTGTCTACGTAAAAAAGCGAAGTCCTGTTTCCACCTGTGTGCTAACAAAAAATACAGTCGACGGAAGTTTTTCGCAACTACTTATTTGTAGAGCAGGTAAATGGAGATTCCGGCATCAATCATTGTACGAATCGCTACAAAAGGGTACCTATCATTATAGGCCAGTGAAGGTTAAGGGCAGGTGTCAAAGAATGTTAAATATTGCAGCTTTATTACAGGTAGTTGGTTGTGAGACGGGTTTGATTTATCACCTGCTGTATAATTTGCACCTTGAAATCAAAAGTGTTACTAAGCAGTTAACATGTAGGTACATAGTTAGTAACGTCTAAGGTATTTTTATATTTTTAAAAGGGTCGTTAAAGATTTTGATTGCTTTTCACGTGATAATTTATTATTGAGTTACTTAGATAGTAAGTAAATGTTATACTCTCTCTCAATAGAGAGAGATAGATTCAATAATCGGGAATAGTTAATTAATGTTTTATATATAGCGATTCTTTTATTTCTATACTTCTAAACTAATATTATAAATGCGAAAGTTTGGATGGATGGATGTTTGTTACTCAATCACGCCAGAACGGCTGAACGGATCTGCATGGGCATAGAGATAGATTATAGTCTGGATTAGCACATAGGCTACTTTTTATCCCGGAAAATTTAGGTGTTCCCGCGGGAACCAAAAAACCTCAATCCACGCGGACAAAGTCGCGGGCATCAGCTAGTCTACTGTCTAAATATATAAAAGGCAAAGGTGACTGACTGACTGACTGACTGACTGATCTATCATTAACGCACAGCTCTAACCACTGGTCGGATCGGGCTGAAATTTTGCACTCAGATAGCTATTATAACGGAGGCATCCGCTAAGAAAGGATTTTTGAAAATTCCACCCCTAAGAGGGTGAAATAGGGGGTGGAAAGTTTGTATGAAACTCCGTCGTTTCTCAAGTTAAAGCCATGAAACTTGGTATTTGAGCTTTCAGTTAAATATAAAGAAGTTGTTTCACCATTTTTGAAAATTCGATCCCCAAAGACGTTAAACATAGAGTTTGTCCTTCAATCACGCCGCAACAGAACAACGGATCAACGTGATTGCATGAGTATAGTTGAGGACCTGGAGAGTGACAGGCTACTTTTTAAACCAGAAAATTAAGGAGTGCCTGGGGGGAAAAAAATTTAAACCACGCGGACAAAGTCGCGGGCATCAGCTAGTTTATTTATAAAACCTTATAATTTTTCTCTTGCGTTTGTAATTGTACATTTGGTTCTATTGTGTGCTAAAGCCTAATGCGATGATTTTTGGGGGAGGAAATTAGTCATTTCAAATTAGGTAGCGACTAAGTTCTCACATTGTAAACTTCCATAATAATATCATTACCTATTCTGTGATAATATGACAATATCCACCGGACATGGGATATCGTTATCACGGCGGCCGCAGTATCATTCGCCTGAACCATGCCACAAGGATAATTTTAATTGTGCCTTTGAAATTATCGTGGAATGTAGGTAGGTATGCCTTAGAATTAATAAGGATATAGGTAATTATTAGGACTGAGAATATATTGCATTACATTGTTTAGCTTTAACTGAACTGCCTCGTTGGTCTAGTGGTTATCATGTTCGACTGCGGCCGACGAGGTCCCGGGTTCGAGTCCCGGGTCGGGCCATAATTAAGTGTTGGGTTTTTCTGACTAGGTATTCTCAGTTCTAGCCCGGAGTTAGAAAGTTGGCGGTGTTTCATCCCCGTGCCTCGGAGAACACGTTAAGCCGTCGGTCCCGGTTAATATAACTAACATGATAATAGTTGTTAAAGCTCGCCAACCCGCATTGGAGCAGCGTGGTGGGTCTAAGCTCTAATTCCCTCTCTCCTATGAGATTGGAGGCATGTGCCAGCAGTGGGACATTAATGGCCTGTAGTGGTTTCGCTTTAAAACTGTTAGGTAGGTCTCAATCTCTTCGGTCGTTCGTTCATTGCTAAAGATCTTGGTCCTGGCTAGATCCTAACCTCGAACGGATTATTTATTTTCACTGGCTTCTGTTGGTAGCCATTCTCACTATATTATAAAAGGACGCGTTCAGTGGCGGCCTTAGGGGGTGGCAAGCACGGCAACTGCCCGGGGCCTCGCTCTTGCAGGGGCCTCGCGCTCTTTGCAAAACAGCGCTATACCTACAGCCCAAGTAGAAAATGTCATTGTGTATTTGAATCTCGCGCCTTGCAAATATGCTCGGAAATATGAGCGGAAATATGGCCCGGAGCCTCGCAAGTCGCAATGGCTAAGGCCGCCCCTGTGCGTTCGACTCCCTCAGAAGGTCAGACCACCTAGTTGGTGAGCGGTCTTTCGCTCTTTTGCCCTCAGTGTTGCCCGTGACAATAAGCTTTTCGAGACTGTTGTCCCCACGTTGTATGATGTGTCCGAAATACGAGAGCAGCCGTTGGTAACATATAGAGGAGAGTCGAGCAGTGATTCCCTGCAGCTGCAAAATAATAGATACTTTATACGCCTTAGATTCCTGAAGAATTCGAATAATTTATCTTGAGATTATCATATCATTCTGTCAGGTTTTTCTTTTATTAATAAAGTAGGTAAGTATATAAGTAGTAAGTCATATTTCATACTTAATATTATAAATGCGAAAGTGTGTTTGTTTGTTGGTTTGTTGGTTTGTCCTTCAATCACGCCGCAACGAAGCAACGAATTGACGTGATTTTTGGCATGGGTATAGTTGAGGACCTGGAGAGTGACATAGGCTACTATGACGGACGAGTCATCAGCTAGTAGGATATATATTTTGTGATAAATAAGGGAAACGCATTTAATGTAGTTTTAAGACACTATAAAACTGCATACATGGCCAGTGGCCACCATTGACACAACATAGTTCAAATTTCATTACTCTCCTAAAGGCGATTAAACCTTAAACGGCTCTACAAACAAGCGCGTGCCGTGCTGTCGACTTCCTAGAAACCAGTTTTATGGTGATAAACAGGTGGCCACTGGCTATGTAATTAGTAATTACCCGATTACTGATACAATGTAAAAAATAAGTACCTAGTTAATTAACGGATTCGTACAGGAAATTGCTAAAATACTTATCACAAAATGGGACTTAATTTTTGTACAAATTGTGCTTTAATAAAAAACCCCAGCTGAGTTTGTTGTGGGCTCTTCTCAGACCTGGGCGCGTTTGCAACCCTCGTAGCTTTAGTTTTAAGATACCGTAACAGATTATCACCATCATATTTTTATGTAACCGGACGTCAATAAGTGTAGCGTGTCTACCTAAATTGAATAAATATTTATGACTATGACTATGACTAATATAATAAGCTGTACCTAATTACTACTTGCCAATTCTTAATCGATTCGGATTTCAGCTGATTGGCGTGACGCGACTCCTCCTTATCCTTTGTAGTTTACTACTACTACTTTGTAGTTATAGTCCTACGATACTAATTTTTAGGGTTCCGTAGCCAAATTTGGCAAAAACGGAACCCTTATAGATTCGTCATGTCTGTCTGTCTGTCTGTCCGTCCGTATGTCACAGCCACTTTTTTCCGAAACTATAAGAACTATACTGTTGAAACTTGGTAAGTAGATGTATTCTGTTAACCGCATTAAGATTTTCACACAAAAATAGAAAAAAAACAATAAATTTTGGGGGTCCCCATACTTAGAACTGAAACTCAAAAATTTTTTTTATCAAACCCATACGTGTGGGGATACGTCTATGGATAGGTCTTCAAAAATGATATTGAGGTTTCTAATATTATTTTTTTCTAAACTGAATAGTTTGCGCGAGAGACACTTCCAAAGTGGTAAAATTTGTGTCCCCCCCGCCCCCCCTGTAACTTTTAAAATAAGAGAATGATAAAACTAAAAAAAATATATGATGTACATTACCATACAAACTTCCACCGAAAATTGGTTTGAACGAGATCTAGTAAGTAGTTTTTTTTTAATAATTTAAAACTTACTACAGGTTTGTACGGAACCCTCGGTGCGCGAGTCCAACTCGCACTTGGCCGGTTTTTATTCATTTGATGACAGGTTAGCGATTATACCAATAATCTCATGATGGTTATGATAAAGGCTTTATTCTTGAAGGTTCTTTCTGAATAGCACGTTCATATCCGGAATGCTACATGTTGGTAAATCTCTCGACAACAATATCTTCTGCCGAAAGGCTTAAAACGGTGTATTTAAAACTAGCTGATGCCCGCGACTTCGTCCGCGTGGATTAAGGTTTTTTGGTTTTCCGGGATAAAAAGTAGCCTATGTGTTATTCCAGACTATAATCTATCTCTGTACCACATTTCATCCAGATCCGTTCAGCCGTTCGAGCGTGATTGAGTAACAAACATCCATACATCCGTACATCCATCCAAACTTTCGCATTTATAATATTTATTTGATAAATGGGTTATGTTGTACTATTCCTTTCTAAAAAGAATTTAACTTTTTTATTAAAAAACTGTTATGGCGTCCATATAAAACTAAACAAATGGTGCGAAATGTTCGCAGCAACCATGTGTGATGAATCGCGATAATTACATGATGGCCGAATTATGACCAATAAAAAACTGGTCAAGTACGTGTCAGCACACGCATAAAGTAGGGTTCCGTGGTCATGGTAGTGGCTTAAAACTTGAAAGTGATTATTTTGTAACCGTTAGTTTTTATCTAAAAACTTAGGTATTAAGAAACTTCACAATTATTTTAAAATACCTAAATATACAACGAGGGGGTGAACCAAAATTTTATTCAGCTCTCGCGTTTCATATTCAGGACTAAGGAGAAACTTTTTTTTTACCAACGACGGACTATTTTTTAACTTTTATTTAAATGTGTTTTTGAATCCACTAGTTCGCAATGACATGCCAAAAAAAACATTTTCAAAACATTGAATTATTATTAAGTAAGTAATTCCTCAAAGTTTCAAAATGACTGGCATACTGTCAGACGACTGGACAAAACTATAGAAAAGTTCCTTGTAACTACGGAACCCTAAAAAAGGTTAACACGTGGTGGGGGTGTTGAACCCGGGGCTGGGTCTCCAGCACGTGTTGATGTTTGTTACGTCAAGTGGCCGTTTTGGTGTTATGATGGCCCAAATCTGGAGGCTCGTAAAGATATAGCACGTAAATGTTATGCTCGGGGCGCGATCAAATTTTATTGGACAGTTTTTGTCTAACGAGATTTCTTTTCTATTTATTTTATTGTCAATTTCTAATGAATTTGGATTAGACGTTCGGCCTCCTGTTCAGAGGGCCCAGTGGGAGATTTTTAACTATACGGTCGCATTAAAGATAACTGTGAATTGTATGGAATTGAACAAGCGCCGCGCCGTTTGTAATCTGTCATCAAGCGCTTGAAAATTCTAGGCCCCATAATATCACTTCCTATAATAGTAAAGAAAAACATCGTGAGAAAACCTGCATGCCTGAGTGTTCTTCATAATGTTCACAAGATAAGTCTGCCCATAGGAGCGTAGCGAAAAAATTCTATTTCTATGAGTCTGCCATTCCGCATTTGGTCAGCGTGGAACTACTGCCAAATGGTTCTCAGTTCTCGCTCTGAGAGTAGACTCGTGCTTAATAGTTGGCCGGCGATGGAATGACGATGATGATGATTGTCAACTTTTACCGCGAAAATTAAATTTCTTTAGTAACTAGGGTAGAGTACAGTAGGTACATCTCAACATAAATAGCAAGTACAACTTCTGAAGTCCGAGATCAATCAGCGGCTATTAAATAGCGATCTGTATGAAGAAACCTATATTTTTTTTAACTTGTTCACAAATCATAATGATTCTATTAAGAGAATATCTAATGTTAATGACCTTTTTTAGTACAGAATACAGATGTGATACAGTTATTACAACTAGTTTTAAAACACGTCCACGCACAGAGTAACTAACAGACGGTGACGTGCCCAATTATAAATCTTATACGTGACCAGGCAAACCTATGGGTCAAAGAATGACATTAGGACTGTAGAGTAACTGTGTGGGGTCTTTAATATTTTGATTATAAACAAATAACAATTGAAGAAAACAGCAAATTTTAAAACTCGTATTTTAGGATTCATCATTACTAAGTATGTACTTATCTACTACCTACTTAATATTATAAATAGGAAAGGGTGTTTGTTTGTTGGTTTGTCTTTCAATCACGGCTCAACGGAGCAACGGATTTTTGTCATAGGAAAAGTTGAGGACCAGCAGGGCTAGCATGGGCCGGAGATAAAAAATTTATCCCCCGATTTTATCCACTAACAAGAGATAAAATTAACTTATCTACCCCTCAGAGCACGGCAACAGGGGAGAGGAGAAGTTTATCCCCGTTTGACATTTCACGGGGACTCGGGGGACTATTTATCCACCGTCATTTAGCGTTTTTATTTATTTATTTAGGAATAAATTTTTTATCCTTTCCTCGGGGAGAAAATTGTCTCGGCCCATGCTAGAGGGGCTGGGGCGTTAGGCTACTTTTTATCCCGGAAAGTTAAAGAGTTCCCGCGGAGAATAAAAAAAACTTAAACCACGCGGACGCAGTCGCGGGCATCAGCTAGTAAGAGATAACGCAGGGAAATTCTTGGCACCATTCCACGCTAACGCTAATGTGATTCGAATTACTTAAGTTATTCAAGTCTAGTCTATGAATCTTTATATTCATAGACTAGACTTTATATCACCCAGGTTGAGTTGTTTCCAACAAGCCGGGTTTTCGTAGTGAAAATACCTACGCTACAAGTTTATTCACAGTCCTGCTCTTGATATTAGTTGGAGCATGTGCAAAAATTAAATTAATTTCAGCATACTTAATTAAGAGCTTTCCTACAGTCATTCCAAAAGTAGTAGTAGGGGAGCCCAAGAGGGGATTTTTGGATTTACTCGAGCGTCGTGGAGACCTAATGGAATTTGAAGATTAGGTGGTAGAACGAAAAAAAGGTTATATGATGTATCCTTTCACCGGTGGGGGGAGCGTCTACAGGTTGTTTTGTTTTTCAAATCATCAGATAAAGAAAATTCCTCGAGATAATCGTCAGATTAAGGGTCAGCACGTTTGGGACATGAAGCTGAACCGTCTGTATGATAATCTGACGCGCTCGAGTATTTCAAAATGGCAATATTTCTTTGCATTTTCAAAAAACCGCAGCGACTTAGCGTTACGTCAGAATCGTCAGTCCTTTGAATAGGAGCTTCCTTTGGGTCCACTTAACATCTCCTATGAAAATCTGACGCGCTCGATTTTTGTTTGTTTTTTTACAAATATTTTTACTTCCGTACGGCCAACCCCACTATGCAAACCGGCAGACAAACATACCATTCGATAACAGAGACACGTAGGGCGTATACGCTATCAATATCTGACGCGCTCGAGTAAATCCAAAAATCCCCTCTTGGGCTCCCCTACTATAGGTTAATAGTTATTTATGCAACAGTTGTGTAATAAGGGGTATTAAAACACGAATGTGGGTTTATCATACGACGCGAAGCGGAGTATGATAATAGTATCATATGAGTGTTTTAATACCTAATTATCAACTGTTGCATACAAGACTTTATCTACACTCATGATATGAGTCCTCTATAACAGATTCTGAAATAGTTAGCTTATTGCTAACATTAAAACATCCAGTAACTTATTATCATCAAAACTCAAAACTTGAACCGTTCATTTTTTTTTTAATTTTTTTTTTTTTTTTTAATTTTTTTTAAATTTTTTTTAAATTTTTTTTTTTTTTTTTTTTTTTTTTAATTTTTTTTGTTAACTTTTTTTTACAGCGCGCGGCGTTCTGGTAGTGAAACGCGCGTGTATGACAATATTCTTTTTTTGAAATTCGTACAGATGTTCTTTTTTTGTAATTCATACAGATACCACGCATCGAGCAGATGTGGCAGGGGTGTTGTAATGAAATTCAGTACAACATTACATCACCCGTTTGGATGATGTAATGGTTATTAGGACATTGGGTGTTTTAATGTTGGCAATTAGCTAACTGTTTCAGAACCTGTTATAGAGGATTTATAGCATGGGAGTAGATAAAACACTTTACTTAATCCTTTCCATCGTGTGCGTACGGAATTATAAAAAAATCAAAATATTCTGAGTTGGTAGACTCCACACTTATAGCTCGGCGCATCATTAACCTCTAGTATTATTTTTGTTTTAGTTTTCGAAATCGAAATGACGAGTAGATTTCGAGTTCCTTCATGCATCTACTTGTATTATTTATGTCCATGATATCTCAGCCAACTCCCTGGGAACATTTTCCGATATAAAAATCGGTAGAATGTACATCTTCAGTACGAGGATCTTCCACTCTACTCTACACGTGGAAGTATACTTCCACTCTATAGCGTTGGGTAATAAGGAAACACACGAATACCTTTAACTGTAGCGAAACGTGCGAGCTCAAACTAAGAGTATTGATGTTAGGCTCTGCAGCCTGCAGGTATCTACGCCTAGATATGGCGTGGAGTGCTCGTTAGCTTGATGAGAATCCCGTGCGAACTATGTCTAATGTTTGTGTGTGTGTAGAGTTGGATGTGTGTGGGTGTGTGTTGATGCTCTTTTGTTTTGCCCTTTGTTGACAGAGATTGAGTTGTACATGTGGCCATTGCCTCTTAATTATATAGTGATCTTGATTAAAGGACTTAGAGGTTTTTTTATTCTATTTACGTATGGACAAAGCAAGCACACTTCTAGAGCATCTTTCCAATGGATCGAGTTCTTCGTAAATTTTCAATATTATTATTATTTACCTTCCTTCAAAGCAAGATAAAGCAAACTCTGGAATCTGGGTGCATTACATTTACATGCATGATTACAAATGTCCTTTAAACAAAGATAAAGAAATAGATTACCAAAATCCTGCCGTTTCCGAAAATTTTTGATATATGTATTTAAGTAAGTTTAGACTCGTCGACTTTCCTCGTGTGTGAAGCACTGTAATAAAATTATAAAATAGATTACCATTAAAACCCAGGGAACTGGTTCTCTTGATTGAGTTATTTCTTTTAAATGAATTATCCTTATGCATATTTTATTAGGTTCCTAAAGAAACTCAAGCTATGGGACCACAAAAATAGGCCTCACGGGGCGTTTTAAGCGTAGGTACCATTCCTGGGTCTCACTGCATTCGTTAACGTCATGGTGCATATCTCTGGATGTGTGTCGAGACCGAGAGTAAAAGCTTTACGCTCGCCTTTTATCCCTATGATAAGTGTGTTTGTCCCGTTATCAGAATGAGATCCTTTGATCTTCCTTTGACTGAAGGAAAATGCGCTACAGCTGTAAGTAGGAAAGTAAACTATTTTTATTTAAAGAAACAAAATGAGTGAATGAAAAGAAATTGGATCTATTTCCTTGAAATTATCCAGTTAAACAGTAAAATTAAAAAAATTAAAATCATTGCAGATTTCCCAAGAACTACACACCTTTCATGTTAGATATCAAGCACAAAACCCATAAAGGCATAAACCATCAGTACGAGCAATTTCTTCAGACTAGAGAAATATATAACTCCTTTACGCTGTTTGAACCCTGCTTGAACAAGTGAACATAATTTAAAAAATTTAAGACACGACTGCCCTGCCATAATAATTTTTTTTTCAAAAAATTTGTAGCCAGTGTCACTCGGGAGGATAAAAGGATTCTAACTATACCCCATTCATCCAAATCTGTTCAGGTATTTAGAAGTTATGGTGGAATAAATGAACTTACATACATACATACATATATATGAATCCTGAAAATATTACACCTCTTTTTTGTGTAGTCGTGTAATTAAATAGAGTAGATTTTGTGATTGATTTTCTGGCAGTTTGTAATACTGTTTCTGTCCTGAGTTCCGTTTGCTTGCATTTACGTTAGTTGTAGCGTGTCAGGAGATTGCTTACATTGTACCAGAATATTCTGGAGAAGCATTAAATCATATTGTAAGCTTTAACATATACAGACGAGCGGAAGACGAAATCCAGAACCATTTGTGAAAATGGGTAGTGCTGACCGTTAAGTTGATGGTTTGCTAATTAGGTCAAAGGTGAACGAACGGAAACGGAAGCTTCGTTCAGTTTCAAACTTTTTAATTTCCTCATGCGTCCAGTTTTGTGGTTATAAATTCTATGGCAAAATTATTCAATACTAGATGATTCCCGCGACTTCGTCCGCGTGGATTAAGATTTTTTGATTCCCGCGGGAACTCTTCAATTTTCCGGGATAAAAAGTAGCCTTAGTGTCCTTCATCGGGACATAATCTACCCCTGTACCAAATTTCATCAAAATCGGTTGAAAAGATGGGCCGTGAAAGCGTAGCAGACAGACAGACAGACCGACAGACACACACTTTCGCATTTATAATATTAGTATGGATTAGTCAGTTCCAGCGTAACTATTTGCAGACTTGTAAAGTTGATACTAAAGACGTCCTTTATTTCTCAATAGACACGTCTTTTCTCAATGAATATAAGTACTTACTTATATATTTTAGAGTTTAGACTTAGAGCAAAGCTGTTTAATAACATTGATATATATTCTATTGATTTGGTTGGGTCTTTCGTCTAACTTACTTGAAATGACCACAACATGCGTAAATAATAAAGAAACTGAAACTAATATTGCTAAACAATTAATGAATATTGTGATGAAAATGTGAAAGCACATTGAGCCATGATTCCAGACTCTAATTATTAATTAGTCTGGAGTCTGGATTAGGTATCTGACAGTTAGGTTAGTGTTAGGTTAGGTATCTGTCAGATACCTAAATAAATATGTTCATCAAAAAATAATCACCTAATAGGTATGGACATTTCCTTTTTGACGACCTCCGTGGCTCAGTGTTGAAAGCTGTTGTCTTAAAAACTAACAAAAACTAACAGACTCACAAAAGCCAAGCCAAAGTTGTTAGAACAGGTGAAGTTGAACATTAATGGGTCATAAGGTGAACGAACACGCACAATGCGGGCTCCATTCAGTTTCCAAAATAGGCCCTTGCGTCGAGTGTTTTTGGCACATTATGCGTGCTTCTTTCTACCCATTGTTGTTTGATGGGAGGCCGTGTTTACAATAATATAGGTACGTCACTTTTCATCAACGGACATGTTTGACTTTAGGTTGAAACAACGGATCGAGGGAGCAATATTTTGATGAAGTGATAGTCAAAGAGGAGGCCCATGGATATACCTCATACAATCGGTTGAACAGATGGGCCGTGAAAGCGTAGCAGAAAGACAGACAGACACACTTTCGCATTTATAATATTAGTATGGATTTTGTTAGTAATGTTGGCTATTTTTAACAATCAAATTAAAATTCACTTATTACTCTTCTTCAAGTTACATACTTCAAGTTGAAATTAAAATTTAACACATTTTGTATGTAAAATTATAGTTTTTTATTGTAGATATTAAAATTTTATGCGTTTTTTACAGTTACATAAAGCAATAAGACAATAATTTTACACTTTCACCACTTCTTATTTTTAACACAATTCCAAAAAAGAAGAGGTTGGTTTTTATATGTTTTGTTTTACCTTAAAATACATGAAGTATAATCTCACACCGAAGAAAAATATTTAACTAAAACTAACTAACTAAAAGCTATTTAACATTAATTTTTCTTCGTGTTTAGTTAATTTAGTTATTACAATACAGACAAGATTTATGAATAGTAATAGGACACTTAACAAGTGAGCGTACACCACCACGTTAACACTGATTGATTGCCACGGTGTCTTAATTAGACCCGGCTCTTGCGGTCGCATGCAGCGGCTGTTAAGAGGTAGATTATTAAGGAGATTACGACTAGAAGATCCGATTACCCTCCACAGCATTCAGATTATCATACTAATATCAAATAAATATTATAAATGCGAAAGTTTGGATGGATGGATGTATGGATGTATGTTTGTTACTCAATCACGCTCCAACGGTTGAACGGATCTGGATGAAATTTGGCACAGAGATAGATTATAGTCTGGAATAGCACATAGGCTACTTTTTATCCCGGAAAATTAAAGAGTTCCCGCGGGAACCGAAAAACCTCAATCCACGCGGACGAAGTCGCGGGCATCAGCTAGTATATACATATATATATAAATGAATCCCTATTTCCCTTGGTCACGGCATCACGCCTGAACGGCTGGACCAATTTCGCTAATTCTTTTTTTGTTGTGTTTGTTTGGACCCTGGGATGGTTTATATTCACAATTAGACCCGGTAGAGGGCGCTGCAATCGGGTTCGAGGTTCAGGGAAGGACAAAGTCTGCCAGGCCCACTAGTAATATTATATAAATGCGAAAGTGTGTTCGTTGGTTTGTCCTTCGATCACGCCGCAACGGAGATACGGATCGACGTGATTTTTGGCATGGGTATAGTTGACAACCTGGAGCGTGCCTTAGGCTTTTTATTCCGGAAAATTTAGGAGTTCCCGGGGGAATAAAAAAAACTTAAACCACGAAGTCGAAATCGCGGGCATTAGCTAGTAGTAAATATTATGTTATACTCGTTGGGAGGAGGTTAGTTCATATTAGGCTTTGCTCTGCTCACCAGTAATTAAGTCTACTCTTGCTTGTCAGTTTACACCACATACCTATACTTGTATTGTTTACTTACAGCTTTACGTATTGTATAATCGCTTATAAAACGTCCCTTATATGGATAATGGGACACAAATAATTATAATCTACTATAGCACTACTAGATGACGCCCGCGACTTTGTCCACTTAGGCGAACGTTTTAGTTTAAGGTTTTTGTTCCCCCGAAATCTCTTATATTTCTGATGTCAAATGTATGTGTTAATTCAGGTACCTAATAAGACTAACATTCCAACTTTCACCCAAATCGGCTGAGCACCTAATTGTGGCGCGAAGGAATAACAAACATCCAAACATACAAACTTACAAACATCCAAAACTTCACAGTTATACATAACTAGATGATGCCCCTGACTTCATCCGCGTGGGTTGATGTTTTTTTATTCCCGCGGGAACTCTTCAATTTTCCGGGATAAAAATTAGCCTATGTCCTTTTCCGGGATGTAACCTATCTCTGTACCAATTTCACCAAAATCGGTTGAGTACTTAGTTGGGCCGTGAAAGCGTAGCAGACAGACAGACACACTTTTGCATTTATAATATTAGTACGGACAATATTAGTCCCTAGCCTAGCTACCACTCTACCAGCCTACCAGGCATCAGCAAATTCGTACCACCTCTCTCTACGTACAATGTAGCGTCTTGTTTGTTGCAAAGTCAGTGTATAAAGCATTTTTAAACGAGAATCTACAACAATAGAAAGAACGCAAAGAACGGGACAAGTGCTGCGTGCGAACGCACGGCTTTCCAGATGAAAACGCCTGAAACGAAAGCGTTTCAGCTGACAAATCAACAATTAGTAAGCCGCGACTCGTGGAACAATATGATACAATTACTAGTATAACCGTGGATTTAGGTATTTAAAAAAATTCCTTTGATTTCCGGTATAAAAAGGCACAAAGTATAAAAGCGAAAGTGTGATTGTTTTTCAATCACACCGTGAACTCGCTCATCAGTGACATAATCTACTTTATAAACTGGAAAATCGAAAAGTGCATAACGGATTTTGTAGTTATGGAGAAAAAGTAAAAAATCAACTACTTAAAATTAATGACGTCTTTAAAACAAGTCTTTAAGATCATATTATTATGACTAAAGTTATTAGTATAATCCATACTAATATTATAAATGCGAAAGTGTGTCTGTCTGTCTATCTGCTACGCTTTCACGGCCAATCTGTTCAACCGAATTTGATGAAATTTGGTATGGAGATAGTTTGTATCCCGAGGAAGGACATAGGCTACTTTTTATAACGGAAAATTAGGAATTCCTGCAGGAATTGAAAAACTTAATCCACGCGGCGACATCATCTATATATATAATCTAGTATAAAATATGTATTAATTCAGTTCGGCATTTAAGTGAACAAATGGTAATCGGAAGGAAACTATTCTATGCATTGAAGACCAAAACAATTTAATAAGCATCATTCCGAGGCTTCCCAGGTGCAGCACCCATACACACTTGACTACACATCCTTTTTTCCTCATTGTTATTCATATGGAATCGCTTACGTTAATAAAACTGATTTTGTACTATTAGGTGCTATTAGTGGCAAGATAAGTATAAATAAAACCGGCCAAGTGCGAGTCGGACTCGCGCACCGAGGGTTCCGTACAAACCTGTAGTAAGTTTTACGATTAATGAATTTAATGAACCGCAAAACTAACTTTGTTTGTAGAGGTTTATTGTTAATATCAAAAAAACTATGCTAGTTAGAGCGTTGGTTTTATTTTTCCTGTAAAATATACAAAAGCTTCTTGACCATAATTATTTCAGATTTTTCAATTTGTAAACTTCGGAGATAAGGGGGGGAACGGTATTTTTTTCGACATTTTGCCCGATTAATCAAAAACTATTATGCATAAAAATAAATAAAAATCTGTTTTAGAATGTAGAAGTATAGCCCTTTCATATGATATCCCACTCAGTATAGTTATCATACTTTGAAATTTCAAACCCCCGATTTTCCCCTTTTTTTAAATAAACTAAAAATAATTTTCGTTTTTTTTTTATTTTAATGATGTTAGGCCACTATTATACACAACTGTTCCAAATTTCATGTCGATAGCTTTAATAGTTACTGAAATAATCGACTGTGACAGACGGACGGACGAACGGACGGACGGAGAAAGTCGCACCATAAGGGTTCCATTTTTACCATTTTGGTACGGAACCCTAAAAACTATATGATGCCCGCAACTTCGTCCACGTAGAAGTTTCCAAAAACCCCATGGACAATTTTTAATTTTCCGGTATATGCCCATTCACATTAAATAATAAAACCGGCCAAGTGCGAGTCGGACTCGCGCACCGAGGGTTCCGTACAAACCTGTAGTAAGTTTTACGATTTATGACGTATTAAAAATAAAAATTACGTTTGTTGTATGGGAGCCCCACTTTAATATTTACTTTATTGATATTTAATTATTTATTTTGAAAGGTAATATACAAGTTAATATTCTGTGAAAATTTGAACCGTCTACCTGTTACCGTTTTTAATATTGAGCAAAAAAATACGAAAAAAACACGTTTATTGTATGGGGACCCCCCTTAATATATATATATTTTTTTAATTTTTAGTATTTGTTGTTATAGCGGCAACGGAAATACATCATTTGTGAAAATTTCAGCTTTCTAGCTATCACGGTTTATGAGATACAGCCTGGAGACAGACAGACAGACAGACAGACAGGCAGACAGACAGACAGACAGACAGACAGACAGATAGACAGCGGAGTCTTAGTAATAGGGTCCCGTTTTTACCCTTTGGGTACGGAACCCTAAAAAAATCGCTCTGTCAATAGGAACGCATTTTCGTGAAATCAATGTCATTTTGGCACTTTTTTTAATTCATCGTCGTTGTCCTCAACCGATGGACGTCCACTGCTGGACATATTAGGTCTCCTATAGGGTCCTCCACAAGCCACGGTATTGCGTCGCCTGCATCCAGCGCGTGTTCGAACAGTGCGTGTTGCCAGTGATGACTTACGGATCCGAGACATGGTCGCTGACTATGGGCCTGATAGGAAGGTCACTCAGCGGGCGATGGAGATGGCTATGTTGGGTGTGCCCTACGTGACCAAATCAGAAATTAAGAGATCCGTAGGAGAACCAGAGTCACCGATGTAGGCCGAAGAGTTGCGAAGCATTTTTTAATACGTCTAATAAATTCAATCTGGGACATTTTTCGTGTCCAATGACCAAAGTAAGGACCAAAATCTCAGACGCTGAAAAAGTCCTTAAAACTCCTTACGAATGGTCGACAGCTATTTACGTAAAATACGGCAAATTCTGCAGCTGCTCCCGCCTTTGCATAGGTATGTATAGGTTCCTTAGACCTACAGCGTACGTTAACTTAAGGCAAAGTTTACGGAGCTAAGAAAATGTGAATTGCATTTGCATAAGTACCGGGGAGTCACGCGACACGATGTCCGCCTTCCTGCAGATAGAATTACTATTTATTGGTCACACCTTACTGACCAATCTAATGAACCTGATTAAAATGTCAGTCTTCCTTGGAAACACTGCATAAATAGCTATGGCATAATAAGCAAAGCATGTTATACAATGTATGTATAATAAATATTTACACGATTGAACTTGGTATTACCAGGGGACAGTCAGTGGTAAGCTGGTAACTGACTGTGACCGAAGCATATTACTAAACAAACCGAACGACATAAGGATTCTTTTTTACCATTTTATCGGCACCCTAAAAATAACCCCTAAGGCTCTAAGTCAAAAATATCTGCGAGGATGAAAACTGCTCAGCTATAGGTACTACATAAAAATAGCATGTATCTCAATTTCTTACAAATCTCAAAAAAAATGGAAAATTATTTAAGACCTGTATCTATGTTGTTACTTAAGTGGATGTCAGTAATTATGAAGGTATCTAGTTTAACAAATAAGTTGCGGTAATTAGATCGGACGTACGTAGACGTACCTACAAACAAAACACAAAGTACATACAGGCGCTCGCGTGTCTGCTCGAGTCATGCGCCACCCAACACGCGATGGGGTTGAGCGATCCCTAACCACATTCCGAATTACCTACTTCATGTACATCCATAGATTTAGTATTTACACATAGGACAAAACACGACAAAATCGTCCGGGGGGGTAGCAGAAGGGGTGTTTAAAAGTTTTTTAATATACCTACGTAAACAAATAAATCCTGAAAGTCAAAGGAATTTTCGAAATGGATAATTTCAAAGTTAAATGTATGTATAATAAATATTTACACGATTGAACTTGGTATTACCAGGGGACAGTCAGTGGTAAGCTGGTAACTGACTGTGACCGAAGCATATTACTAAACAAACCGAACGACATAAGGATTCTTTTTTACCATTTTATCGGCACCCTAAAAATAACCCCTAAGGCTCTAAGTCAAAAATATCTGCGAGGATGAAAACTGCTCAGCTATAGGTACTACATAAAAATAGCATGTATCTCAATTTCTTACAAATCTCAAAAAAAATGGAAAATTATTTAAGACCTGTATCTATGTTGTTACTTAAGTGGATGTCAGTAATTATGAAGGTATCTAGTTTAACAAATAAGTTGCGGTAATTAGATCGGACGTACGTAGACGTACCTACAAACAAAACACAAAGTACATACAGGCGCTCGCGTGTCTGCTCGAGTCATGCGCCACCCAACACGCGATGGGGTTGAGCGATCCCTAACCACATTCCGAATTACCTACTTCATGTACATCCATAGATTTAGTATTTACACATAGGACAAAACACGACAAAATCGTCCGGGGGGGTAGCAGAAGGGGTGTTTAAAAGTTTTTTAATATACCTACGTAAACAAATAAATCCTGAAAGTCAAAGGAATTTTCGAAATGGATAATTTCAAAGTTAACAACTGTAAACTTATTAAAATTGCCATAAACCTGCAAGGCTACAAATTGTTTTGGAAGTAATAATTATAAAATAGAGTGTGATAAATTAGACTTATAAGCAATGGCAACGGATAAAATATTGATAAGTAAACTACCAATGCAATAAATCGGTACATCTAAACTACAGGATTTAGATTGCAGGATAGAAGGATAGAGAGAGAGTCCACACTCTCCAGAAACCGTACATGATACAGATTATTTTTTTATTAATTAAAGTGTCTTATGACTGAACCGTTGAAAGTTAAAAAGATAGCTTAATGAGCTCAGGATATTTCTCGAAATTAAAAGCACTGGAATCATTGCTACGATCTTTCGTGTTTGTGCAATCAATACAACTTCCGTGTGCATTTTTATGTTAAGTTAATATTACTTACAAATTCTTTATTGCATAAATGCGTTTTACTTATTTGGTAAGAAATATTATATTTTAATGGTCTTTAAGAAATCATAATGTTGATGTGGTTAACTGTTGCGAATTGCAATCTCTGCATTAAATTTTATTAACATTTCCTCAATTATTGCAATTATATAATACTAGCTGATGCCCGCGACTTCGTCCGCGTGGTTGAGGTTTTTTTGATTCCCGCGGGAACTTCTTAATTTTCCGGGATAAAAAGTAGCCTATGTGCTATTCCAGACTATAATCTATCTCTGTGCCAAATTTCATCCAGATCCGTTCATCCGTTGGAGCGTGATTGAGTAACAAACATACATCCATACATACATACATCCATCCATCCAAACTTTCGCATTTATAATATTTATATGGATATAATTGCAATAATAAATAATTAAACTATTTTATGGATACCGCGAGGTCTCAGTTCGGGGCGAACCACTAGTATACATAAGTTAGGTACCTAACCTACTACTTACCTAGTACGTACGAGTACTAGTATAGTAGTAGTTTTTTCTACTTAAAGTGAGTTTGCGATTCTTATTTTTGTTGATTTATAAAAGTTTTATCTTTGTCTATATAGCTAATGTCTACGTTTGCTTATAATATTATAACTATCATTAAGTTCTAGTGACAGTGTTACTATAGAGTCTATAGTAGAGGTGGTTAATATAACACGTAACGCAATATGATAACGCGTTATTGTTCCATAACGGGATAACGAGTTATGTGAGGAGCCGCCATGACGTTACGGCGTTATGAATATCACGCGATCGCGCGCGGTGCCTCGTAACGTAATAACACTAATAACGTTGTAACGGCGCCCGCCTGTCGGTAGCGCGCTGCCGCTGGTCGATGGTTATATTGGTTAGTCTCGCGTAACGCGCTGTTGTGAGTGAACGTCATCGTTGTGTGTTACGAAATTTAGCGTGTTGCAAGCGTATCGCGCCTGCCGGCCGCCCACACGTTTTCTTATAACAAGCGCGTTATAACATAGCGTATTTAAAAGCATGTTAAAAATTTATAGTTTATAGTCCGTAGCGTGTTATGGATTTATAAGTTTTGAACAACTCTACTATAGACACTGTCTAAAATAACCAGCAGCTGCAGCCCTTCGTCGCCGATATTAAACGCAAATAAACAAACACACTGTCTACACACTAAGCTCCTTGTCACAGGATTTATATAATATACTCATAGTTGAGAGTATACTTGAGCGTATGACACTATACAGTTTTTATCAGACAAATATTTGTCGCAATGATTTTTTTTGGAAATCCGAGGCGTTACCTACGTAATTTATTAGATTTATCCGATTTCTCGAATCTATACTTTAATATTATGTATGCGAAAGTTTGGATGGATGGATGGATGGATGGATGGATGTTTGTTACTCAATCACCTCAGAACGGCTGAACGGATCGGCATGAAATTTGGCACAGAGATAAATTATTATAGTCTGGAATAGTACCTACATTGGCTAGGCTTCTCGCGGGAACACAAAAACTTCAATCCACGCGGACGAAGTCGCGGGCAGCAGCTAGTTAACGGCTTTGTGCAAGTGGACCTAAGTTAATAAAATCTCATATTATTGATGTATAGATATTCATTGCCATTCGAGAGAGATAGTTAAAACTTTCGATTTAAATAAAAATTCTTTCCAAAAAACCGACTTCCAAAGCCACTGTAAAGTAAAAAATAATTTAGATTTCTACACACTATGTTGAAGTCGGGCGGGTATTACAAAGATGGGCAAAGTTGACGCATCAGGCTCGCCCGACTTCAACATAGTGTGTAGAAATCTAAATGATTTTTTATTACTTTAAAGTGGCTTTGGAAGTCGGTTTTTTGGAAAGAATTTTTATTTTTAACTTTTTAGTTTACTCTAAATCCCCACGGCTTAGGAGTGCAGTACCCTGCAGCATCAGAGTTGAGGAGTTGGGACTTGGGTTTAAGTATGAAGTCGTTGCTTGACACCTACAATATGAATTCACCATAAAAAAATCCTTAATCGCTATTTTTAAGGAGTTCTGTACCCTGCAGCATCAGGGTTGAAGAGTTGGGACTCAGAGTTGAATCGTATACACGTGACTTGAT
This sequence comes from Erebia ligea, assembly GCA_917051295.2. Classification (NCBI taxonomy): domain Eukaryota; kingdom Metazoa; phylum Arthropoda; class Insecta; order Lepidoptera; family Nymphalidae; genus Erebia; species Erebia ligea. Next base: position 12,465,122 of record OU785236.1, read on the forward strand.
ACCTATTATATGAATTCACCGTCAAAATATCCTTAACTCCCTAGTTTTGAGGATTTCATGTAGTACGGTACACCTACAGCATCAGGATTGAGGATTTGGAGTTAGAATTTTTTATGGGACCACCTCGGGAGCTTCCTCTAACCACTGGAAAAAAAAAATCAAATCGGTTTAGAAACCACGGAGATATGCACCGACATACATTAAAAAAAAAAAAACGACAAAAAAAAAACATACGCGCTGAATTGAGAACCTCCTCCTTTTTTGGAAGTCGGTTAAAAATAGTAAATACTTAATTCTATATGAGTAGGTAACTACTGACTTAATAAAAAGTAAAAACTAGAATTTAGTTATATAAGCACTAGAGAGTGAACTAACTATTATGCATAATGAATTAAATATTATTTTTCTTTTTTATATTTGCGTGTTCAAATTTCATTGAGATTTGAGACGTAACAAAGTGTAATAGATACACTTTATTTTTATTTGATACTAGCTGATGCCCGCGACTTCGTCCGCGTGGATCGAGGTTTTCGGTTCCCGCGGGAACTCCTTAATTTTCCGAGATAAAATGTAGCCTATGAGTTATTCCAGACTATAATCTATCTCTGTGCCAAATTTCATCCAGATCCGTTTAGCCGTTGGGGCGTGATTGAGTAACAAACATCCATACATCCATAAATCCACACATCCATACATCCATCCAAACTTTCGCATTTATAATATTTATTTGATTGGTTTCGTTTATAAAGATGTACTTAAATACCTTTTGAATTTCTTCGCGATAGTGCAGATCAGTAGCTTTTCGAGTTTCTTTTCTGTAGGTATTACAGGTATCAAATAAATATTATAAATGCGAAAGTTTGGATGGATGTATGGATGGATGTTTGTTACTCAATCACGCCCCAACGGCTGAACGGATCTGGATGAAATTTGGCACAGAGATAGATTATAACAATCTGATAATTAGTCTGGAATAACACATAGGCTACTTTTTATCCCGGAAAATTAAGGAGTTCCCGCGGGAAACGAAAAACCTCGATCCACGCGGACGAAGTCGCGGGCATCAGCTAGTCTAGGTATATTTTTAACTACTAAAGGCTACTAAACTCAGAGTAAGCTGAGCTACTAAATAATTGGGTATTTGACAAATAGTCAAATCCAGATCAAATCAGCAACTTTTTTTCAAATGTCAAAACGCGTCCTATGTATGGAATTTATATGAAATTTTAAAACGTGACGTCACGTAAAGTTCGACGAACTTTAATCTTTAATCGATTGTTTAAAATGGTTATTCAACATAAAACTTTTATTGTACGTGGATATTACGACTTTTGGGTGATCATCTATTTAATAATCACTAAAAAATAATTTATTTTAATAGTAGTCAAATACCCAATTGTCCCGAATGAAGTCAAATAAAAAAAAAGTCTGCCAAATATGCGTTCCTTGGTCTAAATTATTTCTTTTTAGTTAAAAATCGCATACCTAATGAATAGGTATAAGGGGTCCAATTAACATGTTACAAACAAGGTAACTTATGCCGAACACTTTTTAATAAAACGTGAAACTTATTACTTCTACTATTTTAGAGTCAGAGGCAGTCCGGCAACAAACGATAGTTGAGCTGATGAAAATTTTGCCAATTTAATTACAAATTCGCAGTCGAGGCTTCGGTGCCCTATAAACGTAAACTGAAAAGGTGTCAGCGAAAAGCTCGATGTATTTTGCTGTTTTTATTTATAACTACTAAGCCACAAAGCGAAGCAACGCATCGAAGTTATTTTTGAAGAGGTAGTTCCAAGTTTCAACTTATTATGTACTGCTCTAATTTTGCTCAAAGTGCGACTATAGTTTTTGTTCGGGTAGAGAGAGAAAGACCTTATCAAACATATAAGTTAAGGCTTGGTTATAGGAAAAGGCACGGAAACACGATTTTTCGTAAATTCTGAAACTGAGTAACGATATGTAATACACCTTGGGCATTGATAGGTACGCAAGGTAGTTTTGTAAATTGAAACAAAATATTAAATTTTGTTTTAATTTACAAAACTGTGCTGGTTAAAAATTAATTAATTTATTACGTGTACTAACTGCTCCACGGCTCATAGGCAAACACGAACGAGTGTACAGCGAAGCGCAGAGGTGGAAACTTAATTTGCAACTTTATTCTAAATTGGCACGGCAAACGACAAGTAGTGGGGAGCAGGTGGAAAACTGCAAAATCTTTAACGAGTAGGCACGGTTGAAAACTCGGGATGATAATAATATCAAACAAAGTTTCTCATATGTAGTAAATAATACCTGCACGTAACAGGTCTTGGTATGACTTGGTATACTCATCAACACGAATCGTGTGACTTACCTCTATTTACCAAATTAATCAGGTAGAGTTGTTTAAAAGTGCCGATAAACCTGCTAAGCTTGTAATGACGAAATGCTTGTAATTTTGAATTGGTTGTAAAAAAGCTTACACGACAGCATTTGGAGGAAATAGCATTTAAGCTTAAGCTCCGAACTTTTTGCCGATTCAAGCAATTCTTTTTGTCCGTCGTCAGTCCTCATCTTTTCGGAAGAAAAGATTTTTACGAACATTTTTAATTAGTTGAGATTTCGCAACTTGCTGTCCGCATAGTAAAATAAGTCTGATGGGTATTCAACTAGATTTTGGAATAATATTATAAGTACCAATTCCTTCCCACATGGGCATAGCCACGTAGGGGAGACCGGGGAAGGTTGGCTATAGGGGCAGGTAGATTATGTAACAATAACTCGCCACTATCACGTGTTTTTCATCAACTAATCACGAGTGACGATGCCTCCCCGCGACCCGCTAACTTGTGCGAAGTGAGCCGCCGCAGTCGCGCGGCGTTCTTGAGAGGCATCACATTTTGTATTTTTGGTCTCGGTAAGTAACTTTTTTCGTTCGTACTTTTTTTGTTATTGTGTTTATGGATCTGTTAGAAACAATGTTGTTGTTATGCCTAATGTGAATATGATAGTTTTGTTCTATATTACACAGTATTGCTTCCATGTAAGTGCCAGAGTTTGCATATGGTACACAGGTAAAATTCAAAATGGCGTCAGGGGTTGGTTGACCAATTTTTTTCGGGGTATGTAGACTTATTAGTCAACCAACCCCTTTAAAATAAGTATAAAATTTTATACTTATTTTAAAGAATTGTGTGGGCTAATGGTAAATGTGCATCATCAATGTAAACACTATTATGGTCTTCTCTCACATACTAAATTACAGTAGTATTTTTACAGAAAATGAGGACGTACATAAGAAAATCTGAAAGGGGTGATGTACCAAAAGATATCCTAGAAGGGCTTTCAACGCAGTAATCTTCGATAATAATAGCATAAACGCCACATCAAAGAAATATCATATTCCATACAAAACGTTGCATCGTAATATAACTAAACTTAAACAAAAGCTAGAAAGTAATTCGAACCTCAGGAGAGCTGATTTGACCCTGGACACGGCGCGGCGGGGTACATAAAAATAAAAGTTTATGATAATCACTAATTCAAAGATGATAATATTTTGTTAGTAGATATACTTAAAAACTCTAATATGAGACTGATTGTTCATTATTAAGTTAATTTTTAGAAAAGAAGTTTTCTGTTTTAATAGTTTTTACTTTATAATATTAGATACTCACAAGTTAATATTGAATAATATTTTCATAAAAGCAATTTGATCTGTGATTAGAAATTTATTAGAATAATTCAAGTTACAATTAAGTTTGAAACAGAAAGTACAAAAATTAATCTTACCTACTTATTGTTAATTTAAGTTTTTAAGCTATTGCATAGCTTCTATCGCGGGCCTTGAGCGTGGAGACCGAATCTAGAAATTCCGTAACGAAAATAACCTAACACCCCCCCCCCACTCCGACCGGCTCCGACTGCATAAGTAGGTCCAATTATAATTACATAAGTTGATAAAAAATGCTATGCAATAGATTTACCGCGGCAGTCTCCGAGTGCCACACGTCTTTTTTTAAATAGTTTAAAAAGTGACTGTTACCTTTAGTAAATTTCTTTATTAACCGAGAATGGATCTCAAATTTAAGTTTGTTTATAATTAAATAAAAAGTTTCTATCATTTAGTACATTTTAATGTTTTATTTTATACTTATCCTCTTTATTTACACTAATGACTGCCTAGGTCAACCTACCCCATGCCTATGGTCAACTTACCCCGGATATGGGGTAGGTTGACCAAGCGTCAGGGGTTTAGAAAATCGACTAAATAAGTATTATAATGAAAAAGATAGAGGTTATAGATTAGTATTTTAGGTACCTGAATAGTTCTTCTATCTGTATCAACTGTTGTTTTTGTTATATTAAGTTAAACATCTGAGATATACGAGCTTAAGTAAAAAGTTAGTCTACCATCCCCGGTCTCCCCTACCTATAGTATTGGACGACCAAAACTTCAGTGGTTGGATGGGGTTGACCAAGATGCAAACCGTATAAGTAAGAACGTACGTCGTACATACTCTTTTTATAATATGTAGTAGAAGTTGACGAATGATAGAGATAGACGGAGGAATCTAATGGGTCAAACCCGGGACTTGGGTCCATAAAGGGTTGTAACGCCGATAATGATGATGACCTCCCCACACCAACAATACACACAATTGTATTTCAACTTCTTACTCAACGAGCTATTTACGGGAATACTATCCTGCGATTAAGTAGGTAGGTACCCGCCAACCAATCCACAAAAACGAAAGCTATGCGACGCATCCAGTCTCCACGCACTAAGCAACCAACGGAAATTGCTCGTTCCACACTTTTTAATGACTACTTCCCTGATGAAAGCTTAATGAGTCAACCTACAAACTATGAGAACGAGGAATAATTCTGATCCTAAATCTGAATGCATATTTTAAACTCGCTGAATAGATGAATAGCTTACCTGGATGTATGACAGTTTCTTAAAGACCTGAGCTTACCAAAGCCTTAAGAATCGAAGTCGTACTCTTCAAATCGTAAGGTTACATGTCAAATAACTCTGACAAATTGCTTTAGTTCCTCAGAATTGCCAAACTACAATAGAAACTAATTATGCTGCGATGAAATTGAGTTTTCAGACGTTGCGTGACGAAAACGTGGTTGTAATATTTCGGTGATTATGGCTGGTTATAAAAGCGTAAACGAGTTGTAACCACAGAATTTTTGTGGTTGTAACTTCCCTCCACTGTTACAAAACAAGTTAGCCATGTCATAAAACTGAAACGGGCATTAGTTTTTTTATAAGGAAAAAAATAAACAGAGTTGAAACAGGAGGCGGGATGTAACTTTTTTTAAAACTGAGGAAGTAAGATTCTACTGGTCCGATTGAGACTTAGCTTTAAATTTCGACTTAACTTATGCTGTAATGTTCACAATTATGCGAGTGATGCTTCACAAACTTTGAACAAAGTCCTTTACTTACAAAGTTCGAGATATGCAAAGCCGAAGGCAAAAACTAATAGGTACTTGTAAAAATCACGATAGTTTTATAGATGGGCATCAATGAAGTTAGGTTTATATTCAGGTTCTACTGGTACCTGAATTTTTACTTATTTTATGGTACCTGAAAGAAAGGTGAACTGAAGAAGAAGGAAGGCGGGAAACCTCAAACCCGGGTGTGGCTCTTTAAAGAAGGCCTTTGTACAACAGGTAAAGGTTAAAATTAGCACACATTTTGAAAATATTTTAAACTATAAAGTTCAGAAACCTCAGTTACAAAAATAAACCATGATATCAGCGTACGGTACTCGTTATTTTCCGGTGCACCCGAAAGGAACTGTCATGTCCTCGCCTAAATTATAATATTTTTTGCTTAATAACTGTGAAACGCATTTTTAATGCTCGCGATACGCTCTCTTGCATTCTAATAATATTTCCTCGGATCTTTGAAGCGAGTACTTAAATGCCACATATTATATACCTACTGTACTAGGAGGGACGCTATAAAAAAGTTAAAACCAGTAAATAATGCCTTGCAAATCCTCGTTACTAAACACCGTTTATTAGCAGCACCCTAATAAAACAGACTAATAAGATTATTGACAAATGACGTGATAGTTTATCATGATTGGTCGATTGGACTCAACTCTGCTCTAGCGGACAGGCACTGGATACTAATAGAATATGAATAATTTCATTTACTAATGTACTCATTGAACCAAACTAATAAATCGTTCATATCTATTACCTGGCATACCTACTTTGTAGCAGGTTTTACTATTGCTTAAATTCATTTTAATTAATGCAATACAGTCTACAGAGCTTATTTCCGAAAGGAAGGCAAACAGGAAAACAAAATTTTAAGGAAATTAGGTGGTCAATGAAAATTTAGTCTTATTCAAAAGCATAGGTACTTCAAAAGTTGGTACACCAACACAACACACTAATAATTATTGGTAAATTAAAATTTATTATTTAATAATTTCTTGTCTTCCAATTTGCTGTTAGTGAATCTTCCCTTGAACTTCAACTATCAAGGGCAGACTTCTGCCTTCCAAGATACGGGTCTCCTAGTTTGACGACCTCCGTGGCGCAGTGTGTAGCGCTGTTGTCTTAACGTGCAGGAGGTCTCGGGTTCGATCCTTGGCAGGGTAAATTTGGGAATTTATAATTTCTGAATTTTCCCTGGTCTGACATGGTGGGAGGCTTCGGCCGTGGCTAGTTACCACCCTACCGGCAAAGACGTGCCGCCATCGAAACCGAATGCCATGCCCCTAACAGGTTAGCCCGCTACCATCTTAGACTGCATCATCACTTACCATCAGGTGAGATCGCAGTCAAGGGCTAACTTGTAGTGGATAAAAAAAAGGGAATCAGGGTTAGTACACTGTACACTGTTTGACGTTCAAAAAGTATACAGTGCACCAATTTTTAATGAAGAACTTTTGAATTTAATTTATTCTTTTGTAAGATTGTAGTCATTTGGTTGAAATAAAAATTCTTTAATTTAATTATTAAACACTCAAGAAATTCATTACTCTCTACTTCGCTGTACTAGAAAACTCTCGCGCGCTTGTTTAATATAAATAAATATTATATGCGATTTAATGTAGAATAGAGATTCTCACGTGCTTGCATGATACTACGTGTTCGTATGCGACGTTACCATCAGCGCCGCAACGGGAGAGGAAATTACATTGGAGATCGAGTTGGCTTGAAAATTGAATATTCCGACATGACTCGTTAACTTATCTTACAAATGCATATTCGCTGCTATATTAAGGCTTATTTAATTCAGTGTTTACCTTTGGTCCGTTTAAAGCCAAAAGAACCCGATTGTCAGCAAATCATAATCATTTGACAGATTAAAGTGTTTCTAAACTTACATAAATATACATGTATCAACAATTTTCGGAATTTTCGGAGCTTAAAGTGTATCTTACTCGAACTGTTTAAGGACATTCATACATACTTTTTGACGTGCAGGCAATCCATAAACAGATCGAATTATACGTTTGATAAACGATTACGATTACGATTTCCTTACACAAATGGGGGTAGAAAAGTTAATCTCCTTGCTGGTTCAACGGTCGCGGTTTACTACTACGAGACTTCCAAAGATTTTATTCGATACTGCTGTCTGCTATCCTACAAACCAGATAAGCAGAGCTGTGTATCAGCAAAATTTATACTTACCCTATTTAGTTAGCGAGGACCTCACATAGACTGTCTGCATCATGTTACCATGATGAATGTTTTAGTAAGAGCTTACTGCTAACGTATTTTTTTGTTTGTTCGCAGATTTCACGTAAAATGAAGCGTCCGTAAAGGAAGACCACATTCCAAAAGCCACAAACAACAGGTAAATTTTAAATATACATTGTACAACAGGTAAATTGACTGTTTACATAATCTGAACATAGATTACTGTTAATTATTCTTTGGCTGCATCACAGTTTGCATACAAGTCCTAAAACCTTGATCGACGCGTCCCGACTCGTGACGCAGGGTTTGCCAGAATGTTACAATTAGTAGAGAGTATTTGGCCACCCGGTATCACGGAAATAGTAGCGCCGTCACAACGTCACTAATGACTTGACATGAAAATGTATCGAGGAATTTTCAGCTCACAGGAACATTGAGCTCACGAGTGCTGCTCTTATTGGTGCTACAAAATATGTTCTTGTCTGCTTATACGCTTGAAATCTTACCTTGAGCTTATAGCTGACAGGTAGGTGACTAGTCACCATACCTAGGTATGGTCCGACAAACTTATCTGATTCTGACCCGGTGACAGCGTCGCTAGTATCTATGAAAAATAAAACAAAAACTAAACAGGCATAAATAAATAAATAAATTGAAATTGTTTATTGCTCCAAAGAAGTTACAAATACACATCATTTCTGCACTTTACAAATGCATAGAAATTAGTTCCAATTTTGGCCACCAGGTCAGATAAGTTTGTGGGACTATACTAGGTAGGTCCATAGGCCTCGGGTATTCGTCACTTCGCAGGGCATAGGTACATTGGATCACAGCATTGGATGCATAGTGAGTGTGACAATAGACAATAGCCCGATTGTCATTCAGTTCGCCGCCGGCGGATATGTACGCGTGTTCCGCGCCTTATACGACACTATGGAGTTGGCACATACCACGCTATAGGAACCGTTTCCGCTACGTATTTATCGACGATTGCAATCTTGTTCGTATAAAGCGATCGCATAGGAAAACGTCCTGTCGTATCGCTGTGTTGTCAAAACACGCAAAAGCTGCAAGCTCTCGACAGAGCCGATTCTCGTTAAAGTTGCAGAGGAAGGAAGGAACCTTCTTCGTCGAAGGCAAGTCTACTGTCGATAATGAACCAGCGAAGTCAGCTTGATTGTCTTTTCCTAAATTAAATTAATAATTTTATTGGAATTCCATGCAAACGCTCATCTTCTTTGCACAGTTAGCATACGAGTATAATAGTACTATAATTAATTATTAGACCCGTCACCCGAGACAAGATTAACAACAGATGGGATTGAATTTTAGAATGCCAGGGCGTCTAAAAACCGGAGGAAGCATGATAATTGAGAAGTCAATGGATACCGCCCTCGAAAATTTAAATTTGCCTTCGTCCGCGTGGAAATAGTTTTTTTAATTCCCACGAGCCATCCACTATACCTCCAGGTCCTCAACTATACCCAACCAAAAAATCATATCGATCCGCGGCTCTGTTGCGACGTGATTGAAGGACAAACCAACAAACAAACACATTTTCGCATTTATAATATTCTTCTTCTTTTTCTTCTTGCCCTTGTCCCACGTCATGTGGGGTCGGCACAACATGTTTTCTTCTTACACTCACTTCTGTTAATCGTCAACCTATCATTCACTATAATATTATAATATTACTATGATTAAACCCGTAATTACTTGGTAGGGGTAAAGAAGACCACAAACATATCGCTAAACTGTGTGAACTACACTAGCGGCACGCTATGATGGCCGGTTGACACATTACAATAGGTCAATTTATTCTCGAACAAAAAACAATTAAGTTTTTTTAAATTTATGAATCTCTGCACATCACTATCGTCATAGCTATCGTCAATAAAGTAATACAATTATTTCCTTCAAAGTCGTTATCAATTAATACGGAACGTTTGTCCAACCGGCCATCATAGCGTGCCGCTAGTGTAGTTACAGAGCAAACGCGTCGCTGGTCTTCGTTTGAATTTCAAATTATCGCTCGAAAGCCTCCAGGCGAACGTCCTTATTTTTAATTTTGCCGAGATGGGTTTTTACTTTTTACTTTGGAAAGCAAATCAGATTACGAGTATTTTCTGTAAAATTTAAATTCACATGAACGAAATCAATGCGATATGTCAAATAAGCTTACATGTTTTTGAAATCAAGTCTTAAAATTGATGGTCATGGTTCCTGAGCACAAACTTTAATAGTGTTCGGTATTTTTCATACCATAACACCTTAGAAATTCACTCCTTTCTTGAAACAGATTAACTGAATAAAATTAATTAATAATGTGCACCTGGCCCTACATATTATTCTTTATTATTTAAATTAACGTCGGATTTTAATTAAAACCGCTATTTACTTAAAACAAGAATATACTAAAGAACCCTTCTTTTTCACAGGAGTTCAGTAACCCTAAAATTACTGAGCGCGGGTATAAAGGACCCGGTAACATCTCGTATCCCGGCGTGTCCTAGTTTATTTCACTTGCACAGGAGTAGTCGGCCGTGCGTCGTCGTTTGAATTTCAAATTCTTGCTCTTGAGCCTGCAGGCGAACGTCCTGATTATGATTTTTTATCTCTTATACTATTTTTCTTAAGTATAGTACTTACCACAAACTTATCTGGCCCGGTGGCCAAAATTGGAACTGATTTTTGTGCCTTTTTAGTTTTTGTTTTTATTTTATTTTTATATATATTACTAGCGCCGCAGTCAGATAAGTTTGTGGGACTGTACTTACAAGCTTCTAGTTAATGACAACTGAAAATTTCTAAAATATAATCTAATCATTATTTTTTTGCGTATAAGATTAGTCTGATTCTTCAGCGTACGAATGCAGGCAATATTTTCTTTCCGAACCAGTGGTAAAAGTCCTGACATGTCATTATTTGTAAGTGACATAATATTAAGTTATCTTACATGAAATAAAATTTTCATTCAACCACTTGTACCTATTGTAATAAGATTACGCTATATATTTTTATAAATAAGTAGTATTGTAACATTTTCAATAAAAATTAAAAAAGAGGTATCTTGTGCAATAACTGTTTTCCTGTTTTTGTTACGTAGAAATTATATTTTAATTGCGAGGAATAAATCCAACACCTTGGGGCTGATTCTGTAGTGCACAATCTCTAAACTAAACTAAAATTAGAGCATTACAAATATTGCTAGCCCTTTCATAATACTCTCTACGTAAAGGGACTGAACTAGATTTAAAGCTGCCATTTTAGTTTAGTTTAGAGATTGTGTTATACAGAATCGGCCACAATCTCTATTCAAAATCTATAAAATCTTCACGCATATATTAATCCATATCTTATAAATTAACCCCCAAGTCACAACTCCGGAACGATCAAGCTCTTTAATGGTCCCACTTGTTGCTAAATTGGATTATTTGATTAAATTATAAAAGATGTAACTGTACCTACTGCTGAAACTAATTTTGAAGAAAAATGAACAAATGCGGTAACGTCTATTAAATTTTTTGGTCTGTTATTTTAACCCTAACATAACTCATGTCATGCTTGGTTGCTTGCTTGCTAAAATAGAAATAGAAATAGAAATCTTTATTATCAAATTAACTTAATACAAAAATACAGTGAATTCCTGGCCCCTAAACTAGGAGGACCCGTATCTTAGGGGCCAGTTCCTTCCCAAACGTTTATTAAAAATAAATATTTCTGAAAATGAATACACGTCATAGGTATTTAAATTTTTTAGCATAATCTTTGCAGTTTTAGTTAGCATTTCGCCTTCTTTTGAGATGAAGTTATGCTGTAATGGTTTGAAATAATACTGCAGTAATCATAAAAATCGAAATGCAATTCTTATAACCTGTTCAATCGCATATAGTTAATTTGATAAGTACGCATTTTCTATAACACCCTACATAATAATAATTCCTACGAGGATCTTAACCACAACCACCGCAACTACCAGACTCTTGAAAGTTTCTGACCTAATTCCCACGCTGACGAGTCGAACAGCTCCAACTTAGATTATAAAATATAGCGTCATCTAATTAGTCCTATAAAGTTATAACCAGCAGCTAATAAGATTCTCTATGGGATATTAGAATGATTTGAATAGATAACTAATGAATAATGAATATTAACTACTCGCAAATTATTATTTTACATTAAAATAAAGCTACCAGTTATATATAAAAGATCATTGCTACCAGGTGTCTATAATAATTTTTTGAAGTCGGTTTAAAAAAAATCAAGGCAATCAGTTCTTATTAGCACTTTCTTTCTTATCTTTTTTAGGGTTCCGTACCCAAAGGGTAAAAACGGGACCCTATTACTAAGACTCCGCTGTCTGTCTGTCTGTCTGTCTGTCTGTCTGTCTCCAGGCTGTATCTCATAAACCGTGATAGCTAGAAAGCTGAAATTTTCACAAATGATGTATTTCCGTTGCCGCTATAACAACAAATACTAAAAATTAAAAAAATATATATATTAAGGGGGGTCCCCCATACAATAAACATGTTTTTTAGGGTTCCGTACCCAAAGGGTAAAAACGGGACCCTATTACTAAGACTCCGCTGTCTGTCTGTCTGTCTGTCTGTCTGTCTGTCTGTCTGTCTGTCTGTCTCCAGGCTGTATCTCATAAACCGTGATAGCTAGAAAGCTGAAATTTTCACAAATGATGTATTTCCGTTGCCGCTATAACAACAAATACTAAAAATTAAAAAAATATATATATTAAGGGGGGTCCCCATACAATAAACGTGTTTTTTTTCGTATTTTTTTGCTCAATGTTAAAAATGGTAACAGGTAGACGGTTCAAATTTTCACAGAATATTAACTTGTATATTACCTTTCAAAATAAATAATTAAATATCAATAAAGTAAATATTAAAGGGGGGCTCCCATACAACAAACGTAATTTTTATTTTTAATACGTCATAAATCGTAAAACTTACTACAGGTTTGTACGGAACCCTCGGTGCGCGAGTCCGACTCGCACTTGGCCGGTTTTTTCGTATTTTTTTGCTCAATATTAAAAACGGTAACAGGTAGACGGTTCAAATTTTCACAGAATATTAACTTGTATATTACCTTTCAAAATAAATAATTAAATATCAATAAAGTAAATATTAAAGGGGGGCTCCCATACAACAAACGTAATTTTTATTTTTAATACGTCATAAATCGTAAAACTTACTACAGGTTTGTACGGAACCCTCGGTGCGCGAGTCCGACTCGCACTTGGCCGGTTTTTTCTATGACTGCTGCTGCTGTTGATTAGACCAGTTTTGATGTTTTCATACTATAGCAGCATTATTGTACGCCATTTCATTATTATTAACGTAATTTTTACAGACATGCATGTCCAAAAAGCTAATCGGTTTACTATGAAAATTAAATAGAAGCACCTAAACAAGAAGAGAGGTGGCCATATTTATTATTTAGCTATAGAAATTATTTCAGCTTATCAGCAACGGTGGTATCTACCTACTATCTACAAAGCTTGCGCGAGGTTAAAATCCACTTCAGCGGTAATAGCCCCTTTGTAGATGGAAAAGTGAAGCTGTGTGACGTCACGATCAGGACTTCAACGCTGTCAGCAATACGCAAAGCCTTCCTAAGAGCCTTGTCATTCGCGCCGTGTACATTACTGTTTCATGAGAGAAACATGGAAAAACTACGTTTTCGTAACTGCTATGCTCCGATTATTCCGTAAAGGGCTCCGCTGATTTTGCGGTTTAGATTCTGAATATGAATTCAGTCATATTATTGTATGCTAAGATTCAAGAATTTACATTGTAATTTTACAATTGTGTTTGATATTCTGAATCAAATAGATTTACTTCGATGTACATGATGATAGAGATACGACTGATTTTGCGTTGTTATACGTCTACAAATATACACATAATATGATAATTATTAGATTGAAGATATGCATAGTTGTAATATTATGACATTAGAATTCGGTACCATACAGCTGTTGTCATGAGAGAAATGTAGGAAGAAACTAAGATATGCAATGCTGCAATTATTCCTAGGATATGACGGAATTTGCGATTTCATCGCTATGATTGTGATCATAGATTATTTGATTCAAGTGGACATATGATAATTAGATTCAAGAATTTTCTTTGTAGCGATGTGACATCAAGCGGAATCATATCAGCAGATTGTCTGCGATATGCAAAGGCTTTCCTGAGAACGTGCTCGTAGAACGCTCTCCATACAGTGTCTCGTGGGAACAGCGACTGTAGCTGCAACTATGTTGCATAAATTGTTCATTAAAGGACACGGTGCTTTGTTCGGTGGTATTTCATTATGTATTATATTTGTAACGTTTGTAAGCATGTAAGGGATTCCTGAGGCACGGGGAACCCAACCCTCAGTGGTGAGTCAACGCATAATGTTAATTTCAGATTTTGCTTAATGATAAATTCTCGAAGCTTATTAATTTCAGATTATCACACAGGAGGTGATTATGATCACAAACATTGCCTACAAGGTGTATTAAAATTGCTCACGGTCAATTTTCGTACATTACGCTTTGTTCTGATAATAATGAGTTGCTTTCCTCCTTTTCTTCATGTTTTGTGTAACCCATTGACTTATATGATACATATAAGTGTAACTCGTACAATTGCTCAATTGGAATATGGGATTTATGTTGTAAAATAAAAATGTAATGGAAGAAATATTCCATCATTAGCTGATGCCCGCGACTTCGTCCGCGTGGTTTAAGTTTTATTGATTCCTGCGGGAATTCCTTAATTTTCCGGAATAAAAAGTAGCCTATGTCTCTCACCAGGTCCTCAACTATACCCATGCCAAAAATCACGTTGATCCGTTGCGGTGTGATTGAAGGACAAACCAACAAACAAACACACTTTCGCATTTTTAATATTAGTATGATATTTATTTCACTAACCAGCTGCTGTGGTCGGCGGCGTTAAATTCTTTATTAAATTAAATTAAATATAAAAATATGCTATGCAATGCAAGGCTCATGCCTTCAAAGACGCCGAATTCCCAGAGGTTTAATATTTATCACTGCCGGCATTAATATCGAAACGGATGCCGCGAACGCGATACCAACTTGTGGAGTCTGATATCAAAGTTGCAACACCTACTTAGTAAGCAGATACGAGAATTAGTGATGCACGCTACTGTTTCAACAGTAATTAAAATTACTATCTACTACCAACTACTAGATAACAAAAGATACTTAATATTATGACAGAATAACAAAATAAATTAATATTATATAGTTACACCCCCATACCTAATAAATTATGTATTATTAGTAACACATATTTTTGTTTTATAATGAAGAAAGTTCATGTTACAGAAAAAAATACAATCCATTATTGTTTATTGATAAATTATTGAAAACTATACAAAAATAGAGATGCAATGCAATTTTTTTAATGAAGTAAGTACATAGGTAAATAGCACCATGTAGATATGCACGTAGTATGACTTGTAAAAAGGCTTGTTTTTTTCTGAGACTTAAAAGCACTCAGCTGATTAGTTTGTTCGGTAGTAATAAATTAACCCAAATTAATTTTTGTTCTGCGAAATGGTGTCACGCATTGTAGGGTTAAGCCCTAGTTAGGTGGAGTGGGTCAGAAAAAATAAATGGAACGTAGTTTGGGTTGGTTTGTTTGAAGTGGTATTACGGTGAGACATGCCCACTCAAAAACCGAGTATGATTTGAATAGAAAAAAAAATATGAGCACTGTCAAGGATAATATTATATTTGTCGTCCAATTTAATTTACCTTGTTGGCTATAATATATAGAGAATAGACTTCAGAGAACAGAAATGTTCATAAATGGATGTCATGGCATGGCAAAAAATGATTTGATTTGTAGGTAACGCTAATTGGAATCAAGAAATATCACAGAATAGGTAATATCTAGATTTCGCAATAGTTTCATCGTCCTTATAAACTTTTATCCGTTTCCGTCGCGCCTTGTGTAACCCGATTTAAGCCATTCATTTAATATTAAAAACGCGATAGTTAGTCTGTCTGTCTGTGTTACGTCTTTTTCACTGCCAGTTCACTTTACTGATTTTGAAGTTTAGCTTGTAACCCGATGGATATAGTTCAAGTAAGTAGGTAGGTACTTTTTATCCCGAAGAATCGGAGTTCCCACTTTTCAAGAGCCTAAATCCACGCGGACGAACTAGCGGACACTATCTAGTTCTAGTCCATACTAATCCATACTATTATTACTAATATTATAAATGCGAAAGTGTGTCTGTCTGTCTGTCTGCTACGCTTTCCAGGCCCATCTATTCAACCGATTCAGATGAAATTTGGTATAGCGGTAGGTTACATCCCGGGGAAGGACATAAGCTTTTTATTCAGGAAAATTAAGGAGTTCCTCAGGAATCAAAAAACTTAATACCAAGCGAACGAAGTCGCCGTCATCAGGTAGTATTTAATAATTGTAATGTAAACAAATGTTACCAAAATTAATCCCGGATTAAAACACAGGAAGGGCTTTTATTATTTTGAAAATGCTTGACTTTTAATTCTGGGTCCTCTCTTCTCATAAAAACAATCTCAACATCGCCATGGTTACATTTACACATTAAATTCATCAGAATACAATGGGGCCTATTACGGAACACTTGAATGAATCAAAATTCAAAATTTAAGTACTCTAATTGTGGAGCTTTTACTTTGTACTATTAATATTTAACAAACAAAATTTGAATTAGAAATGAAAAAAAAGCTTTGGTAGGCATATCAAAGAAATTTATGAATAAAGTATTGCGATTTGATTTTACTTTCGGATGATATTTATAATTAAGTAGTCAGGATCAGGAACAGGTAAAGAATCATACTTCATACTGATATTATAAATGCGAAAGTGTGTTTGTTTGTTGGTTTGTCCTTCAATCACGCCGCAACGGATCGACGTGATTTTTAGCATGGGTGTCATTAAAATTCTACATCAATGATGGGTGTAGTTAAGGACCCTGTAGAGTGACATAGGCTACTTTTTATCTCGGAAAAAGGAAGTCCCGCGGGAATGAAAAACAACTTTAACCACGCAGACAAAGTCGCGGGCATCAGTTAGTTCTAAATATCGCGTTACGTGACACCGTGTTTGTTTACCGCCGCGTCGGCATTTATATTATTTCCGTCGTCGTCGTCCTACTGATTTATGAAATCCTTTACCTCTTTTACACACCCATTAAGAAGTGCTACATGGATATAAAATTGAGATACGCTGCTATTTTTAAAGGTATGTAAACCGAAAATAGGCATTTTTAAATGTACAGAAACGTACTTACGTCTTATTTCGTATGTTTTTTTGATAAGTGTATGTATGTAAAATGTCTCTATAGGCTTATCTTTGCTCTCCAGTCAGTAGTATATTTCGATGCTACTAGACCTTATATTTGGTAGTTTCTTGTTTCTTTCCACTTTCCCACGTATTCTTTTTCAGACGTACCTACCTAGCGACGCGATGTAACGTTAAAGTTAGTGAATAGAATAGCTGATTTCTTATTAGAAAATTTACATTAACTAAACTTGTTTGGAATATTTCAAATCACGACGTTTTCAAGCCCTACGCAAAGTACATTTAAAAGCTAAACTTAACCCTCGGGAAAGGATCGAAATAGCAGTTACGAATAAAATTGAAAATCGCTTTTTATCGACACGAATCGATGAAAATCGAGTATAAAGCAATCATCTCAAACCAGGCGCGTCATTTATTCCACTTTTGCTTTAGTAAAAACTGGCGCAGTGCAATTTCCCGCCACTTCAGTGGACGTGGCGTCAAATGAGCGTTGCTTCCACATGCCCGGGCCATGTTCTGATTACCTGATACCTAATATGGGTCATGTACACTCATGTGCTACAACTTAGGTGTAGTTTAGTGTTCATGTGATTAATCTGTATTCTGCACCTACTATATACTACTCTCTAGAAGTATGTAGCCTAACTCCGACAGGAGATTCGACTCTTCATCTCCTGTCGGAGTTAGGCTACCATGAATTTGAACTTTTCAATTTATTCACCGTTTCCCTGATAGTTCTCTAGTTGGTAGATAAACCTCCCTCACCCTTCCTTGGTTCCTTGCGTCAGGGAACCATAATATTGCAAGAGAGACTTCCATTCAGTTATCAATCTACTATCTAAAATAAATAGATATACAAGCCCAATTCTACTAATCAAATGAAGAAGACGAAAGAAGAAAAGTTTTTAAGGACATTTTATAGACAATCAGGCTTTTTCTGGGCCCGTGGGGCATCAAAAACATTGTAGAAATTAGTCCCTAATTAAAGCTAGGTAGGTACCTTAAAATATCTTCCAGGTTTACTCATTATTCTCTCTCTATTTAAAATCAATAGAATAAAAAAGCCAACAAGATAAAATATTCAGTCTGACATTCGATTACTAATTTAGTATTATACGCATCGATAAGGCATGTAGAAAAAAGCTAAACCAATTAGTTTTTTTGGCCGTCAATATTAATTTCCTGGTAATGTACGCAGTGGGTGCGCGTACGCTCGTAAATCTCCCTGTAAAAGAGTGGTCGCACACACTCCGATCGATCATTAGAATGAAGAAGAAAACCTCTGTGGGTTTTTTCTTGTTGATAAGTTAGTCATTGATGCGTGAGGATAAAGATAAATTGAAATGGGCTAACCTGGAACTTTGAAGCGATATGATAATTTTATTAAATCGCAGTGTTACTCACAGATCACATTTCCATATTCAGTGTTTTATAAATCTACTTAAGTAAGTACTACTATACTGTTTTGCCAGAAAAGTTTTTTTTTTAAATCCACAACAAGTTGTTAGCCCCAAGACTGCGATCTCACCTGATGGTAAGTGACGATGCAGTCTAAGATGGTAGCGGGCTAAAGAGTAAACAACTGACAAGGCAGCGCCAAAGAAAGTTCCTTGATCCTTCCGGTTTGCGTCCGGAACGTTTGTGGTCACTCTATTAATCAGACACATAAAAGGCGCGTGCCGTGACGGAAATAGATCTCATAGGAGATTTGGTTATGCATAATTAAATACCTATTTAATGTGTTTTGAATATCCGTTACGATAATAAAGTGCAGTGGTCTGTGCAATAGTAAAAGTGATAAACAATTTTGTTTATCTAGGCACTAAATAGTGCCTATTAATATATTATTAGTTATTAGAATTAGGCAAAACACCTCCGTGGCGCAGTGTGTAGCGCTGTTGTCTTAACGTGCGGAGGTTCCGGGTTCGATCCCCGGCAGGGTCAATTTGGGAATTTATAGTTTCTGAATTTTCCCTGGTCTGGCCTGGTGGGAGGCTTCGGCCGTGGCTAGTTACCACCCTACCGGCAAAGACGTGCCGCCAAGCGATTTAGCGTTCCGGTATAGTACTCTGTGACCCGGTACGATGCCGTGTAGAAACCGAATAGGGGTATGGGTTTAAAATAACTGCCATGCCCCTAACAGGTTAGCCCGCTACCATCTTAGACTGCATCATCACTTACCATCAGGTGAGATCGCAGTCAAGGGCTAACTTGTAGTGAATAAAAAAAAAACATACTTAATAACCTAAACCTAAGCGATGTATCTATTACCTAGGCTAGTACCTATACAGGAATTATTCCCATCTGTCCCCCTGATAAGTGTATGTTAGAAAAACTATAAAAGATGTAAGTAAGGAGGTCTCTCACTGCGTCGTATTCCTGATTACTGAGGGTCGTGACCCCTTTCCATTAACCAAATAATGGTAGGAGTTTTCTTGGGATAATAATGCGGTGGGTTCTCACGCCCTTCCGCTAATTGAGTAGGGACCTTCTTTGAATTGTATAGGCCTACCTGCCAAATATATATTCGCAAATAATTGTAAGTTAAGAACCACAGTAAGAACCTATGATAAATAAAAGAGAAAAGACTTTAGGCACATAGGCGACGCCGAAATGAGAATACAAAAGAATGCGAACAATTTGTAGGTATCATTCCCACATCCTCATATCCTAGCAAGTTTTATTTAGGCCAAAATATTTTATTATAGCCTCTATTGCTAGGAGAATACGGTTGTTTGCTACAAGTAAGTATTGCAGGAATGTAATAAGCGAATAGAAGCAATTACGTTGGCGTCTGCTGATTGAATAAAGCGTTTAACCCTTGACTTGTGTTCTGTTGATAATGGAGATAATAATTTGGCAAGTGTCTTTTTAAAACCCACTTGCACAAGGACTCTTAAATAATTGATTTAGTTATTTTTTGTTTTTTTCTTGGGCGCTTGAATCCCTCACTGCACTCAGGACTCAATCTTAATTCCCTCCCTTTGGTCGGGAATTAACTTATAACACTCTCGCTGCGCTCGGGAGTTAAATTTGGAGTCCTTCGTTACGTTCAGGATTCAATGTAGCGCCCGTGACATAAAACAGTGCTTTATCCCCTTGGTGTATAAACTACTATAATGCTGTCACTTTTTGGCACATCATTAAGAAATTTAACTAATTATCTGTATAAATGTCCTCTAAAATCAAATAATTTGGAGTGATTGATTTTCTCCTAGGAACACTAGATAAGTTTACCAAAATCTTCTTATAGAAATGGTAATTGGTAGGTAAGTAATTATTAGTTTTTTACGTGTATAATATAATATAGAACATTGGATAGAAAGAAGCAGGCGTTACTTTGCGGAAGTCCATGACAATGAAAAAAACTAGAAGTTTAATACGCTATAATCCGCCACAGAAGGCAAATCTATGTGTTGACTCTACAATGCACGATTGTAAAGACTTACACTCGTTTACGTTTGTTGACTTTACAATCGTGCATTGTAGCGTCAACATCTCCTGAGGATGCTCCGGTATCGGAGTGAAACGTACGTTGGGGGTATTTTGGAGGGTTTATGTGGTGTGGTTAATATCGCGTGCTGTATGTTCAAGATACCCACTGTACCACATAGATTTGCCTTCTGTGGCGGATTATAGCGAACTAGCTGATGCCCGCGACTTCGTCCGCGTGGATCGAGGTTTTTCGTTTCCCGCGGGAACTCCTTAATTTTCCTGGATAAAAAGTAGCCTATGTGTTATTCCAGACTATAATCTATCTCTGTGCCAAATTTCATCCAGATCCGTTCAGCCGTTGGGGCGTGATTGAGTAACAAACATCCATGCATCCATACATCCATCCAAACTTTCGCATTTATAATATTTATTTGATATTTGATTAAACTTCTAGTTTTTTCATTGTATAGAACAATAATTGCTATAATAATTATAAATGCAAAGCAACGAAAGTACTACAAATTACAATAGACCACGTCTGTCGTCTAAAGTCGTGTCCGTATTGTATAATATAACAAATCCAAAATCTTACTTATTATATTAATGTGAAAGGTTGGATGTTTGTTACTCCTTCACAGTCCGTTACAATTATTGAACCGGTTTGGATGAAATTTGGATTGGAAATAGCTTACGTATAGGTACTCTGAATTAACACATCGGCTACATTTTATCTCGAAAAAACCAGTGGCAATCAAAAAACCATCTACATTAGGCAAGCAAGTGACATCTAGATTACAATAAAATATAAATTCTGGGTACAGACGACCACATATTCGTACCTACTTAAGGGTTAGTATAGAGATTGTAGAGACTAGAGACCGCTTACCTAATTTCGGGCCGCGTCTACCGTTGAGCATACTTTATTGTTCTTGTACATCCTTGAGTAACCAGACAGTCTAGAATAAGAAAAGGAACATGGCATGAATGTGCTGCGACTTGCCATAAAAGGGCCCGTCTGTCTGTGGAAAATATTACTTGGTGAGAGCGGGAGGATGGGATTGTAATGGTCCCTAATCAGAATGTACTCGTAATGTAAGGGATAGCGAATTGGCGAATTCAATTTCCGTGTATTATATGCTCGTACAAAGCAGAGAAATAGAATTATTGCTTGATCAACCTAGAGCAGGAACGTGAATGTAGCCTTTTAATAAATCATCGTAAATAGACGTTTGTTGAACGTAAGTATGATGAGCCCGACGCTCTCAGTATTCAGCCAACCAAATCAGTGGAAGTCGTGGGAGTTCTTTAACCATCATCTATAAAATCACCTTCTAACTATTTATCCAATCACCTCTTCCTGTTTATATTGATGATTGGATAACTGTAGAATGCTCCAAGTACGCTTACATGGTCTTTCTTGGATGTACCTAACGGGTGAAGGTAGGGCCATAGATTAACTACTAGGTATATTACTAGTACCTACGTCCATTCAAAAATAATGCGTCATTTTCATTTTGCTTATAAGTAGGTAAAAGATAGTAAATATAGCTGAAGTCACACCCAAACTTGAGACGAGGATTTGTTCGAGGTCGTAAAAGAGGTGGAAGGGGGATTTTCGAGCCACTGTAGTTCATTGCGGCGTTGAAGACAATAGAGCCTGCTAGGATAGTGTTATTTGTAAGACGACGAGCATAACCAAAACTTTTCGCATAAAGTTGCCATTACGGTAGGTTATTAGTAACTACGCATTAATTAAAATTTTACTAGAACTACTTCCCTAATTATTAACTAGGCATCATCTTGGCATGCGTTTAAAAGCGATGCTAAGAAGATTTTATCTGGTAGGTAGGACGCGATACAAAGCAAAGAAATTCTACAAGTGTGGTAAAGCAAAAAAGATCTCCTGATATATACATTAAATAGTTTTTCATTGTATTTTGAGATAACCACTGATTCAAAAAGCGGATCTAATTTTCAACTGAGTTTTAAGAGTTTGAGAGAGAGTATAATATTCTGTTTTTTAAAACATTTCCAACCAAGTAAACTCAAATGCCACCTCGATTTCAACCTTAAATTCTTCACCTATACCTATTTATTAATTTCTATAAGTAAAGTCGTAAGGATTTTATAGAATAAGCTTTTGCCCGTAGCTTTTTCATACAAATTTTAAACTCCTATTCAAAACTCATTAAGGGATAACCTTTAGGGGTTGAATTTTCAAAATCCTTTCTTAGCGGATGCCTACCTCATAAAAGCTATCTGTATGCAAAATTTCAGCCCGATCCGTCTCGTGGTTGGATCTGGGTGTTGATAGATCAGTCAGTCACCTTTTCCTTTTATATACTTAACTAGCTGATGCCCGCGACTTCGTCCGCATGAATTGAGGTTTTTTGGTTCCCGCGCGAACTCTTTAATTTTCCGGGAAAAAAAAGTAGCCTATGTGTTATTCCAGACTATAATCTATCTCTGTGTCAAATTTCATCCAGATCCGTTCAGCCGTTGGGGCGTGATTGAATAACAAACATTCATCCATACATCCATCCAAACTTTCACATCAAATCAAATATCAAATAAATAATATAAATGCGAAAGTTTGGATGGATGTATGGATGTATGGATGTTTGTTACTCAATCACGCTCCAACGGCTGAACGAATCTGGATGAAATTTGACTCAGAGATAGATTATAGTCTGGAATAATACGTAGGCTACTTTTTATCCCTGAAAATTAAGGAGTTCCCGCGGGAACCGAAAAACCTCAATCCACGCGGACGTAGTCGCGGGCATCAGCTAGTAAATATTATAAATGCGAAAGTTTGGATGGATGTATGGATGTTTGTTACTCAATCACGCCCCAACGGCTGAACGGATCTGGATGAAATTTGACACAGAGATAGATTATAGTCTGGAATAACACATAGGCTACTTTTTATCCCGGAAAATTAAGGAGTTCCCGCGGGAACCGAAAAACCTCGATCCACGCGGACGAAGTCGCTGGCATCAGCTAGTTTATAATATTAGTGTAGATTAGATAAATTTAAGTCCTTGAGGTAAACTCACTAAACTTAATTGAAAGTAAACGCTTAATTATCCTTGAAACGCCTTGCGTCTATGCCGTGTGAGTGTTCTTTCGATAACATGATCAAGGGGCGCCATAAGCACTTGGAGCTCAAGCAGCTTACACGGCATTGTTCGAGCTTAAAGCTGATTATGCAGGCTTATGGTTGATTTAAACTTTTCGAGAAAACTAAGTAAATAAGTAAGTGAATCAAACAACTTTCCGCTTTACAAAGGTCTACTACCTATCTACTAGTGAATAATAGAATAATCTCTTTCCCTGACCGATGTTAACACCCACATAGCTAAAGCATGTACTTAATCAGCGACGAGCGATAACAACTGCGCAAGCGTCATAAGCGATTTAACGTTAGATATAAGGATAGTTATGGAGGCCAAAATCAGCCTCCAGTAATCCCGTCACGACTTATAGGTTAAAAGAGGAATACTACGTTAAGAAGTTGTGCTTCAAACATGCAAATTCAAATTATGCCGACAGTGAAGCTAAAGACCTTTCATAAGCGTGTTAAATGCGAGAGAATATCTTAAGCAAAACGCTTTAAAAATGTTTTTAAAAAAATTCCGAGGTGTTTTCTGGATTTGGGTCACAGGCCACAGCTGAGCTGCAGGCTCTGACCCACTTCCCCGTGACCCATGACCTATCCACTGCAATGTGAGAATTCATTTTATTATTGCGAGTGTGTGAATAGCTCTCGAAATTGGATAGCAGGGGTTTCAAAACTAATGAAGGCGGCGCGAGACGTGGAGATTATTTTTAAATGAACTAAGAAAATAGTAGTACCTCAAATGTACTCTATTCGCCAATAAATAAATTGATTGATTGATTGATTGTTAGTAGGTTTGTATATCTGAAGAACCTAAGTACTAATGACTAAACTACTGATAACATAATAATGGTAAAATTTACTGTTACTCAAAGAAGACGATCCGGACATTACGAGTGACAAAAAATGATCCACGCAGTGTGAACTGCGAGTGACACCAAAGTCTCCAAAGACTCTTAATAAAAAATAAGGAAATAGTCAAATTTAGCATATTATTTCTCATCTGATTATTATTTTCTATGTGGTCACAAAACTGGTAGAGGTGTTAATACTTCATAGAGCATCGTCCAGAGAGCTTTAACTGTAACTTGGTTTCCAATGGTTAAAACGCAGGGCAAAAGTCTCCAAAGCCTGCTAATAATTATTAAACCAAGACCAGCTCCAATTGTCTGCAAATACGAAACTCGCGCAAAAAATATCCAAACTCGAAAGGCATCCTTTTGCGGCAAATATAAAGTGATGATTACAAAGAAAGCGATTCGGACTAAATGCTGCTCCCGAAATAGCTTTCATATCGGCGAGTCCAGCATTGTTCTCCACATTAGGTAATGGAATGTCTCCTGTCTTCAGCCGCTGCTTAGCGATCAAACAGTTCGGAAATGGCCATATCGCGGTCGAATCCCGAAGCCTTTCACTGGTGCGACAAGATCACAACCATTTTGAAGCAAGTCATTTGTTTTTTTGGGGCGTATTGCAATTTGGAACGCCACTACACTCACGAGACGTATAGGCTGAATTTGGGTCAACGTTTCACACTGAAGAAGAGATTTCAGGTTCGATATCCAGCTTATATCTGGCGTAGTTTGACTGGTGGGAGGCTTCGGCCGTGGCTAGTTACCACCCTATCGGCAAAGACTTGCCGCCAAGCGATTTAGCGTTCCGGTACGATGCCGTGTATATACCGAATAGGGGTATGGGTTTAATGTAACTGCCATACCCCTAAACAGGTTAGCCCGCTACCATCTTAGTCCGTATCATCACTTACCATCAGGTGAGATGGCAGTCAAGAGCTAACTTGTAGTGGATAAAAAAAAAAGTAGTGAGACTTGAGAGGATTCGGTATCAGTTAATGATCACAGTAACGACAATGTCTGCAGCGATGCTCCGTTATGATTAATTAATTAAATTGATTATAATTCAGGTTCAGATACTTTATTTGCATATTATGTGCACATATAAGATAATAAGATTAAGATAATTAATCATTACCTACCTTGATTTAAGCTGGTCTGTAGCTTACACTCTTTTAAGTCGCTTATCATCAGATGAAGGGCTAAATTTTGGTTATAAAACCCGTTTCCAGTCCAACCTTTGCTCACAGAACAAGGTACCTACTTGTTCCTGTATCTATGTTTTGTTTTCAAACTGTATAATTGCTAAGCTATGCCCAAGGACCAAGGATCGCATCTTGCGGGCTCACGCGTCTCGTTGTTTAATGCATGGGAATACTTCAAAACCCTTGTTTTATTCATCGAGTCACTGTGCTTGCTGCACTTGTTAGGGAATTAGTATTAGTTTAGTGCACTTGCTTTTTAGGAACCTGGCTAACCGCCGCGCCGTCGGCTTCGTTAGGGAGTATTTTTTAACCTTTCTTAGTGGGGGTGTATCATTGATATTCTAATTATTTAAATGGGACTCTATTCTATTCTAGTCTACATATTACACGAAAATAAGAATATTAGTTTATTTATTTATTACAGTACATACCTAGATATTCCTGAATTTATTTTAATTAAAACTAAGAAATAAATTAAAATCTAAATTAAAAACTTATTATATTTACAAAAAATACACGCCGTCCAAGTGATCGTTAATGGGCATGGTGCCCAAAACACTGGCGCTATTACCTCGTTGAATGGCAAGGCTAGCCGTTGGGCTAAATAAGCGCCTGCTCTTTGGTCACCAGAGTCTACATTTTAAACAAAACCAACTTGCGAACTGCGAAATCTCAAGTTTATAGAATCTATATAGATCCAAAGGTTAGGTTTTTACAGTCTCGATTGTTGTGATTGGCTGAATTTATCGAAGGTGATTGCGATCGTGACACTGTAGCTGTGTTTTTCACGTAATAAGGCGGCTAACCCCCGATTGTGTAAAAAAATCCTAATTATTTTGATAGCTTAGATATAATCTATATATATATAAATCTCGTGTCACAATGTTTGTCCTCAATGGACTTCTAAACCACTTAACCGATTATAATAAAATTCGCACACCATGTGCAGTTCGATCTAACTTGAGAGATAGGATAGTTTATATTATATAGATTAGGATTATTAGTGCTACCCGTGCGAAGCCGGGGCGGATCGCTAGTACCTATATAAAAATGAATCCCTATTTCCCTTGGTCACGGCATCACGCGTGAACGGCTGGACCAATTTCGCTAATTCTTTTTTTGTTGGGTCTGTCTGGACCCCGGGATGGTTATATTCACAATTGGACCCGGTAGGGGGCGCTGCAATCGGGGTCGAGGTTCAGGGCGGGACACGGCTGGACCAATTTCGCTAATTCTTTTTTTGTTGGGTTTGTCTGGACCCCGGGATGGTTTATATTCACAATTGGACCCGGTAGGGGGCGCTGCAATCGGATTCGAGCCAAACCACGCGGACGAAGTCGCGGGCATCAGCTAGTATTATATAAGCTATGAAAATAATAAATAGAAAGAGTCTTGGGGTAGGATGCGAAAAGGTAAATAGGTGAGTTCAGGGATAAATCTTTATTTTATTTCTGCCAGTTATCGTTAAGGTAAAGTCACGGGCAACCTCTTCTTAATTTAAATGATGTTATTTAATCGTTTCTTACGAACAAAGAGCTATTTACCATGGTAGGTTGGCTCACTTGGCAGTCATAAGAGGGTGAAAATAATTTACTAGCTTTATAGTAGGGGAGACCGGGGATGGGGCTATAGGGGCAGGTAGACTAAGTAACAATAACTCGCCACTATCACGTGTTTTTCATCAACTAATCACGAGTGACGATGCCTCCCCGCGACCCGCTAACTTGTGCGAAGTGAGCCGCCGCAGTCGCGCGGCGTTCTTGAGAGGCATCACATTTTGTATTTTTGGTCTCGGTAAGTAACTTTTTTCGTTCGTACTTTTTTTGTTATTGTGTTTATGGATCTGTTAGAAACAATGTTGTTGCTATGCCTAATGTGAATATGATAGTTTTGTTCTATATTACACAGTATTGCTTCCATGTAAGTGCCAGAGTTTGCATATGGTACACAGGTAAAATTCAAAATGGCGTCAGGGGTTGGTTGACCAATTTTTTTCGGGGTATGTAGACTTATTAGTCAACCAACCCCTTTAAAATAAGTATAAAATTTTATACTTATTTTAAAGAATTGTGTGGGCTAATGGTAAATGTGCATCATCAATGTAAACACTATTATGGTTTTCTCTCACATACTAAATTACAGTAGTATTTTTACAGAAATGAGGACGTACATAAGAAAATCTGAAAGGGGTGATGTACCAAAAGATATCCTAGAAGGGCTTTCAACGCAGTAATCTTCGATAATAATAGCATAAACGCCACATCAAAGAAATATCATATTCCATACAAAACGTTGCATCGTAATATAACTAAACTTAAACAAAAGCTAGAAAGTAATTCGAACCTCAGGAGAGCTGATTTGACCCTGGACACGGCGCGGTGGGGTACATAAAAATAAAAGTTTATGATAATCACTAATTCAAAGATGATAATATTTTGTTAGTAGATATACTTAAAAACTCTAATATGAGACTGATTGTTCTATAAACTATTAAAAGAAGTTTTCTGTTTTAATAGTTAATACTTTATAATATTAGATACTCACAAGTTAATATTGAATAATATTTTCATAAAAGCAATTTGATCTGTGATTAGAAATTTATTAGAATAATTCAAGTTACAATTAAGTTTGAAACAGAAAGTACAAAAATTAATCTTACCTACTTATTGTTAATTTAAGTTTTTAAGCTATTGCATAGCTTCTATCGCGGGCCTTGAGCGTGGAGACCGAATCCAGAAATTCCGTAACGAAAATAACCTAACACCCCCCACTCTGACCGGCTCCGACTCGATGAATAGGACCTACTTATGCAAAAAGGAACCAATCCACACACATGCCAAAAATGAGATAAGTATACAGAAAGCTTTTAAAATGCACCTTCTATCGACTCCAGGGTCGAATTATTATAGGTCCAATTATAATTACATAAGTTGATAAAAAATGCTATGCAATAGCTATACCGCGGCAGTCTCCGAGTGCCACACGTCTTTTTTTAAATAGTTTAAAAAGTGACTGTTACCTTTAGTAAATTTCTTTATTAACCGAGAATGGATCCCAAATTTAAGTTGTTATAATGTTGTTTATAATTAAATAAAAAGTTTATATCATTTAGTACATTTTAATGTTTTATTTTATACTTATCCTCTTTATTTACACTAATGACTGCCTAGGTCAACCTACCCCATGCTTATGGTCAACTTACCCCGGATATGGGGTAGGTTGACCAAGCGTCAGGGGTTTAGAAAATCGACTAAATAAGTATTATAATGAAAAATATATAGGTTATAGATTAGTATTTTAGGTACCTGAATAGTTCTTCTATCTTTATCAACTGTTGTTTTTGTTATATTAAGATAAACATCTGAGATATACGAGCTTAAGTGAAAAGTTAGTCTACCATCCCCGGTCTCCCCTAAGTAGAGCTAGTGTTCTCACGGTCGGCAATGAGCGTATCCAAGCGTCAAGGCTCAAGAGTTTGGAAGTGGGGTGCCTTGAGAACTTCGAATTGTTTACTAAAAGTTGGGGTCAATTGACATAGTTTCGATTAAGCAGCATTGGTGGTAGATCTACTTAAGTGCTCCTTGCTATAAGTTGGGAAATAACAATATGTACCTCATTATCATCTCAAGCCATCAACTAGCCCACTATTAATCATGGTCCCTTCTCAGATTGAGACGGGTTTAGGCTATAGTCCACCACACGGGTCAAGTTCGGATTGGAAGACTTCTAAAACCTTTGAAAACATTATGAAGAACTCTCGAGGAGCATTGGCGGTAGATTAACTTCAGTGCTCCTTGCTATAAGTTGGGAAAAAACAATATGTACCTCATTATCATATCAGCCCATCCCTAGCCGACTATTAATCATGGGTCCATTCTGAGATTGAGATGGGTTTAGGCAATAGTCCACCATACGGGTCAAGTTCGGATTGGCAGCCTTCAAACACTTTAAAAACATTATGAAGAACTATCTCGGCCTCCGCACTTTACACATATTCATTGATATAATTATCATAGTGTTGCATAGAGTAATCGATTTCACATCTTTAATTTATCAGTTATCGACTATCGTACAACTTAGTATGTAAATGTAAAATGTTGCACGCATTTATGGTGCAATGGACTAGACGAAAAAAAAATTAAGATATACTTACCCTATTCTCTATTTATTTAGACTTTAATGTAAGGGTTTGGTTAGATTAGGTTCAACCATGTTAAATTGTAGCGGCTATGAACATCGGCAACAAGTGAATATAACTCAAAGAATTAAAAAATACGATTGCCATAGTTTTAATGACATTTTTGTGTGAATCACTGGATATTGAAATATAGTCTTTTTTATTTTTGGAATCTACTCATCATTTTCTTGATGATGACAATATAGTTAATCTCGTTTTGGAAAAAAAATTATCTTTAGTCTTTGATGCGGGACCATGGTCACCCTATGTCACCCGGAATAAGCCAAGGATTCTAACGATACCTCATTCTTCAAAATCAGTTCAAGCGTATAGAAGTTATGGTGGAATATACAAACTCACATACGTACATACATACATACATACATACATGAACCCTGAAAACAATATACTTCTTTTTTCAGGCAGTCGTATAACAAAATAAAATCATTCGAACCACGGTTGAACCATTAATTGACCTTTCGAATATAATGCATCCCCTACCTAAAGTCTTAAACAGTTGTGCTATTAACTGCCACACTCACAGGAGGTTAATCATTACCTAAGGAACTCCTTAGTGTAGATTTTGTATTGAAATCTAAGGAGTTCCTTAAGCAAGCGCCTCTGCGTGCGGCAGTTAGAGACTTTACCTATTTAATCCGTACTTCCATGCTATAAAATACATATTTTAAATGCGAATGATATAGATAGCTTGCATCCCTGACATAGAATAATTTTATCCCGGAAAATAGAGATTGCCCATGAGAATTTTGAGAAAGTATTCCACGCGGACGAAGTCGCAGGCATCAACTAGTAATTCATAACCAAGCAAGAATCTTTCAATTAAAAAAGAGCGAAAGCTGTTATCTCGGGATTAACTCTACGAAGAGTTATTATCAGACTACCTCAAAAGATAAAATCCTGTTAACCTTGCAAAATAAAACCCTTATCTTACATCGAAATACCGGCTTTTACTCTGGCATTACCGCTCGTGTGGTGTACTTACAAGAAAAAGTATTGCGAAGTAAGTAGTGATAAGAAGTAGAAGTAAGTGGAAAATATAGAGTCGCGTTCACATTACTAAAGATTTATTACTTGCAAAAGCAAATAGTCACTATTTTACTTTTATCTGTAGTTATTTCGGAAAAGTTACTACAAAAACCATTAACCAAGCCCTTTTATGACTATTATTGGCTGTCGCCTGAGGGGTGCCTTTATTAGGTACAATACGATACGCGTGATATTATTGCGGTGATAGCCTAGTGATTAAGAATTCTAACTTCTATTTGGGGACTGCCGGATTTGATCCCCGGGGCACACCTATAACCCAACTTACCAGAGAACTATTAACTATATTATTATTACAGATAACTATTAACTTTTCAGAGTTTTGTGCGTCTTATTCAATATGTATCATATGCTATGACGAAGGAAAGTAAGAAGAAGGAAAAGGTGAAGGAAAATATCCTGAGGAGACCCTTATACTGTGTACCTACTGTTCTCAAAGGTGTGTGACCTGCCACAGCCAGCATGGTGCCGAAACCGATCTCATTCTGACCGGGCGACTCGTTCCCAGCCAGACAGCCCAAAATTGATCAACTCTCCCTCACTCCTAGCATTAGTATCTGGACAAATCGACAATAGATGATTTCATTACCATTTTAACCTTAGGAGATGAATGTTGTGTGAGTAAAGTCGATCATTAATTGGGTATTTGACAACTAGTCAAATCAGCAACTTTTTTTCAAACGTTAAAACGCGGGCGTAGTATGGGATTTTGTATGAAATTTTGAATTGTGACGTCATCAAACTTCGACGCACTTTTTTACTTTAATCGATAGTTTAAAATGGTTATTCAATACAAAACTAGCAGGGGACGTGGATATTAGGACTTTAGGGAGATCTTTTGCTTAAAAATCACTAAAAATAATTTATATATCACTAGTAGTCAAATACCCATATTATAATAAATGCTCTAAGGTGCGTACAGCTGAATTCTTGTCAAATCCATCGTCCGTTACTCAAAAGCTGTAATATGAACGCGTCTTAAAGAAAATCGGTTTCCACTCCGCGTTAACAAAGTACTAGTAATCCCGGATTGTATCAAATGTTTTCGGTCTAGACGCTTAACTTATTCTCTTATCCCCTCTTAACCTAATATTCGTTTGTAAGGGTTCTAAAAGAGCTGCGATGCGAACAATGGGCTTCCTTTGACACTAATTAACTACTTGTACACGATCAAGTTACTTGTTTTAACCACACGTGTAGCTCTATAAATCTTATTTTTATCGTTAACTAAACGTTATAGTTTCTTGAGTTAACAATGGTAATATAAAGATGATTTTGAAGAGAGATAGGTAGGAATTTTTATTTATTCATAGCTCTGGGGGCATACAACCATCGCTTAAAGCAATATTATTGTAATATGGTTGGCCCTTTTTTTCAGAATTATAATTCTTATTTTAAAAACGTCAAGGTACGTCATAAAAAACTGCAATGTTAAAATAATACTACTTTAAGCGATCGAATCGTAGTTAGTCCCAGATCATTGTTGCTTTCTCATCCAATTACAACCGAATTTAAAGGAAATTTTATTAACACGATCAAACTAATGCGTCTCCCGGTTGTTCTAACTTTCCTTATTTTTATCTATACTCCTATTAGTTTCCTTTCTTAGTCAAATTCCAAGTGCCTATAATTTATACGTCCCTGTTTCGAA
The DNA here is from genome assembly GCA_917051295.2 of Erebia ligea. NCBI lineage: Eukaryota > Metazoa > Arthropoda > Insecta > Lepidoptera > Nymphalidae > Erebia > Erebia ligea. The sequence continues at coordinate 12,497,630 of OU785236.1, forward strand.
GATCTAATTTAGCTGTACTGGATGTTAATTAATGAGTCGCTCTTACAGTTACGAACAGATAAGATCGCTATAAAGCCGTAGCCGTAAGAGCGTACTCCAAAAAGCGTAAGTCTTTGTAGTTTATCATACTTCTTAGTTCAGTTCAGTTAGGCATAATAAAAACAATAATTCTTGCTAGAGCTTATTATTTAGGTATGGAGTGTCACCCTCAGCTTTCTGCGAAGTATGTTTTCCTTCCTACGAACTACAATGTATGAAAATAAAAGAACTTTAGCAAATGTAATAAAACCGCCCACTTATACAGTGTGGGAAGTGTTTGTATGTTGTGACAAAAGAGAATTTAGAGATAGAAACATATAGAGACGTACTAGACGTCTTTGCCATTAAGGTGCCAACTGCCAACGGCCGTGCTAGCTACGGCCAAAGCTACCCTTTCATAGTATACTAGCTGATGCCCGCGACTCCGTCCGCGTGGATTGAGGTGTTTTGGGTGGATCACCCTTACCACATAGGGGTATGAAAAATAGTTTACGTCCTATTCTTAGACCCACCGAATATACACAAAAAATTTCATAAGAATCGGTCTCGGAGGAGTTTTGTTACAAACACCGTGACACGAGAATTTTATATACGAGTACTAGAAGACTAGATGACGTCCGCGTGGATTTTTGATTTTTGATTCCCGCGGGAACTCTTTGACTTGCCGAGATAAAAATGCCTTAGCCTATGTCCATCCCCGGGATACCACCTATCCCTCTACCAAATTTCATCTTAATCGGTTGAACGGATGAGCCGTGAAAGCCGTGAAAGGTAGCAGACAGACAGACAGACACACTTTCACATTTATAATATTAGTATGGAATAATCTATAGCCAAAGCCTCTCATCCCACCAGACCATGATAGCCTACCATCGCCTAAAGCCGTATTGTTTTAATATTGTTGTAGTTCGTATTTTAGAATAATTATATTAATTATTTTTGGGATGAAAAAACTGTCACTTTAAAATAATACTGTTTTAAGCGATGGTGGTAACTCCACCGAACAGAGACAATTAATTAGACTTTATAAATTCCCAAATTGGCCCTGCCATTGATGTAACCCCAGGCCTTCCACTTACCACTGGACGAATTTGCGGGCATCATCTCATCATACTAATATTATAAATGCGAAAGTGTGTTTGTTTGTTGGTTTATTGGTTTGTTGGTTTGTCCTTCAATCTCGCCGCAACGGAGCAACGGATCGACGTAATTTTTGGCATGGGTATAGTTGAGGACCTGGAGGGTGACATAGGCTACTTTTTATCCCGGTAAATTAAGGATTTCCCACGGGAATCAAAAAAACTTAAACCACGCGGACGAAGTCGCGGGCATCAGCTAGTTTATAATAAGATTAAGGGAGTGCAAAAGTAGAGGAACCTAGCAACAATTATTAATCTCGTTGAAGTTAAGGAGTCGCATCGCCCTACTCTAACATAACAAGGCACTTTTTTTAAAATAAAGCAAGACGACAAAAATAAATGGCTCGTCCCTTCTGAAATTATTCTTGAAAACCCACGCGCTAGGCTGTTTGAGACAGGTTCAAGGAATTGCTAGTGGTACTAGAACAGGGCTGTCATAGAACCCAAAAATACTGCAATGCAGATAAAAGTTCCATGAAGTTTGTATTCGGTACAACTGTGTTAGATTCCATCTAAAATGCAGTCATTTTTGTAGGCATGCAACTAAAACAACGGAATTTTCTACCAATAATGTAAGGATCATGCCGCATGAACTCTGAATTTCGGATACGGAAATCCGCGAAAATTGTACCAAAAAATAATTACACTAGAGACTCCAGATATATTTATGTTATACTGAAAGCTATCTTAAAATGATAAAATATTCGGACAGTTGTTAATTCCTTTGGGATAGTGCTAGCTACTAGATCTTCTTTATAATAGCTTTCAAAAATTCAAATCAAAGTTAGATAGAATTTTGACTTTATTATTTTGACTAGGTCAAGTTGACCAGCCCTATAAAGGTAGGTATAATGTAAACCTCTGAGAGTACTGAGGACTGTCCGCCCACAGCTTTATATTATGTATGTCTAAATATCATACGTTATCGTGTCAATTGTATTATAGGGTAAACCACACAGCCAGCCTTTTAGTCTTTAGTCTTTTAGAGATCGAAAATTCAAACAACTAGTTTTAAAGTTAATAACTAGATATAAAAGGCATGTTACAGATTATTTAATAAATCGTATAAAAAAGCAATTATATCGTATCTTAACAGGAAAAGAACAAAAACTAAAAAATAACACTTTACCGGCAGTCGGCCGCATTGAACCATTAGCAATTAGTCAGCCTTCTAATACCTTAAAGTCAGCCTCTTGTTTTGTACTAGCTAGGCTAGCTATTTTAAATCTAATATGAAAAATCTCTATGTATCTCTAGATGTGTTTGCATCCTATTTCATTTCTTCAGTTGATTTCCTCTTTCAATGTCCTCAATCTTTCCTCTTTCAATGACCTGAATGTCCTCTATAGTCTATAGTTATACTGAAATCTCTATGCCTTATGTAGCTACTCGCGTTGACTGTATGTTTTTTTTAACTAGTGAATCTTATTTGTCAGAGGCGTCTCTAGTATCACTTCAAAGTTAAGTGGTTCATCTCCCAGTGTCACTCATTAAAAACACATTCATTCAAATTTTAAATCTAATATGAAAAATCTCTATACAGTATCTCTATGTGTAGGAACCAAGTGAGACTTGGTTCCTACACAATTTTGCATCCATTTCTTCAGTTGATTTCCTTTTTCAATGTGGATACCTGAATGTCCTCTATAGTCTATACTGAAATCTCTATGCCTCATGTAGCTACAGCTTGGTTCCGCGCAATTACAGCTTATATTAGCAAGCTGTATACATCATAATTCATAATATACGTCTCAAAAGTTGAGCACGGTGGTGATGAGATGAAGACTGATGAACCACCAATCATGCAATGATAACGTTGTAAATGATTGGAATGATGATTATGTTGTAAATGCTTAGACTTTAATCTCGTACTTGTTTTGTGATGTCAAATTACATCACGTTTCACATACGCTTGTCTCGCACGTGTATCTTTGATTACCGATGTTTGTTTAAACACTACCTTGATCGAGTGTGGCGCCGCGCAGTATTGGGCCTATTCGATTCAATGTTAGAGCTATTCAATGAAGTTACGCATCTTTATGATCTTTAGTAATGTTTATGAGATTTTGTCTATATGTGTACTGTGTCCTATGTTAAAAGGTTCGAAGTTCGGACGCAAAGATATACTAGTATCTGTTAATCCATAGAATTATAAAAGTTTTATGCTGTTATCGATTATGTTATATGTTAAAATTGCATATAGCAGTCCACAGAAGATACATTCGAATTACGTACAAATTTCGTAGAATCTAGCAGTAACATATCAACCAGGTAAATAATGCAATGATAAAATGATAAAGCATCAGTTTTATGAACTCATAACTGTTTAAAGGACGTCACGTTTCATGGAAGAGCAATACTTATTTTGTATGTATTTGTTTACTAGCTGATTCCCGCGACTTTGTCCGCGTGGAATAATTTTTTTAATTCCCACGGGAACTCCTTAATTTTCCAGGATAGAAAGTAGGTACCCTATGTTACTCTCCAGGTCGTCAACAATACCCTTGCAAAAAATCACGTCAATCTGTTGCTTTTTTACGGCGTGATTGAAGGACAAACCAATAATCCAATAAATAAATGCACTTTCACATTTATAATATTAGTATGATTTGTGTTTATTTATGTTTTTTAAATCTACATCGAATCTTGATCTATAAGTGTGGCGCCGTATTAAGGCCGATAAATCTCGTTAATGAAGTTACGCATCTTAATTGATTTATTATCATGTTACGCCGCGGTTGTATTATGAGATCTTCTAGCTATCTGTTTGCAGTGTTAAAAGGTTCTGACTTCTGACGCATAGTTAATCAATGTTGTAAATTCTTATCGATTTTTATATTAACCGGTATGGAAATTAAACGATCGTGCATCGTTGAAATATTGTCATCTTCTAGTTAATGCCAGCGGGATGACCAGATGAGCCCGGAAAAGGTAGCAGACAGACAGACACTTTCGCATTTATGATATAAGTATGAATGTCTTAAACTATTTATCTTTTTTATAGAGTCTACCACTCTACTTTACAGTCAGATAGATACATATGACAAAATATAAAATAGATACTCGATGTAGAATTTATCAAAATCCTTTTTAGTGGGGCCTCTAAGTTACCGAAAGAACCTACGTACAAAATCCCATTTTTTATTCAAATAAACTTTTACATGTGCTTTTTAAATCGTCAAGTGAATCCACAACTTGCACTAGTGAAACTAGTGAACTTGCACTAGTTCGAAATACCATGCCTACCGGGAAAACCCAGCAATAAACTCTGCAGTTATATCCGCACATATAGCAACCGATCTATCCACTGCTGGATGAAGGTCTCCTGCATGGATCTTCAACTTTAACAAGACACTGGTCTTGTGCCGCTTGCTTCCAGCGGCCTCCAGCTTATCTTTCGTCCACCTAGGGCCGTTACCTATCGTCTAGAGTCTAGACTCTAGTGGTTGGGAAATTGGATCCTACGTTGTGTTGAGACTTGGGACAACATACTCGTAAATTCAAATTCAAATGTTTTTTTTATTCAAATTTAAACTTTTACACGTGCTTTTGAATCGTCGCGTCGAGTGAATTTACCACTGGTTCGGAATACCATTCCTACCAAAAAGAACCATCAAGAAACTAGGTGGTTGCTCTTTAGAAAAAAATATTTACAATTTCATCAATGTTTAGATAGTAGAGATAGGTACATAAGTAACCGCTGTCCTTAGCATTGCTGGAGCGAGTCAAACCATACCAACAGCTAAAATCCTAGTGAAGCACAAATCTGTCTCTTGCTTTTTTCGGTAGTATGCCTATGGATCGACATGTTCGAAGATTTCATTGACCGGAGTTTTTTTTTACCTTGACCCACAAAAGGGGCGACGTCACAGATTGGGTTCAACGTCGGACATGTTCAGTGATGTAACTTAATTGAATTATGATTGCATCGTTAGCGATTTAAGTACCTACTCTTATTACGAGACACGCGTTAGATGTTTGTTTACTTTTCTAACTGAGTTTAGTCAGTTTACTATCTATAGATGCATTGTTTAGGATCGGATTTAACTCATATTACATTGCGATATTTATTATTTGAGACTTACATAGTAAAAAGTAGTACCTACTGATGTCTAAGAATTAATATTAGGGATGGGAAAATATATGTAACTTCCAACAATGATATCGATATATTTTTTACGACTTATTCCAAGGACTCTGTTCTTGCCAGCTCCTTTTTAAGTAGAATTTGCCTTCTAAATCAGCTTCTTCTTGTCTTTGTCCTGTCTAGTCGATATTAAAAGTTTTTATGGTCCACGTGAAATAAAACCTTTTAGATCAGAATTTTAATATAGTTAAAACAATGCCATGCTCTGTTCAGAATGTAATATCATTTACTCACGTATAATATAGTATATACCTGTCCAGTATGAATAGTCCATCTCCATACGCAATATTGTCATTCGTCATCATCACGTCGTTAAGATATTAGCTCTTCCTTCAACATTCTGTACCTAAATCAACTACGAATAAATAATATCCCTGTTCCTATTCCCTCATTCCTTCCCTACTAGGAATAAGTGATATATTATATAAGTTTCGCATAATATCGGTATAGTCAGAAGAGGGTGCGAAACTGCGAACATAAGTGATTTATCTGAGTGATATTTCCGTTCGATAACTCGACCGTCCTGCCTTTATGAGCAAAAACAAATGGCCCTACCTCAAGGGCAATTACTTTGTCCATATCTTTTAGCAGGCACATCTTTACATAGCGTAGCGTAATTATGTGTCATATGAAAATCCATATTCGGTTATTAACTTCTGCAATTCTAACTGTTAAAAAACTATTGTTGAGAAATTTATATTATAACGTAACCATAATTACGCAGAAATACTGAAGAAAAATAATATTTATAAAGGTATTGATAACTTAACCTAATCTTTTTTGTATCGATTAAAAAATTAAGGAGACAATTATGTAACCTTATTTCAAATCACATTCCACCAGAAATTGGTATTTGTGTCCTAATCTAGAATCCTGTCACGGAACTCACGGACCTGTCCGTGTCCTGCACTGTAGAAGGGAAAAATATTTTGTCAATATTAATATCGTTAACCGAGTATTAAGATGACGTATCTGACTGACACTTCCGTTGGATATCTCGATCGTCCAAGGGCTATTTACCATCTATTTACGGTCCAACTCGAGACGGTTTGTGTCCTCCAGATGTCAGTATCCCTATGACGCAATTTAATCGATAACTCTGGTGTCGATGTCGGGTGTAATGAACTGCACTTTAGTTATTTACTTGGTATATTATGTACTTTAAGCAGTTGATTGTAGTTACTAATTATATGATTGTTTTCCTTGTTTGTGTAGATTTCTTGCCTAGTTAAGTTAGTTCACTTCACCGACTTCATATTTATTTAATTCGCTCGTTAGATATAGTTTACGGGTAGTACTAGTAACTTCGTTACTGGTTATGTCAAATGTATGCCTTAGATATATGTATACATTAGGACTTAGGTTTTCCGTAGAGGAAGTAAAAAACTTTGTAATAATATTATGTAGGTAGACCAGACCGTATGTTTCATTATAACTAACTATAGGTGCACTAGGACTTGATTCTAATTTTAGTTACCTACGAGTTTTCTGTTCAGTTTATCTTAGAGCTATTGTATTATTATTGTATATTATATAATTAATTTTATAATAAAGCAATAATAATAATCAATTTAGTTTAACTTGTAAGCCAAGCTAGCTCTTTTGCACCACGGCCACCTCCATTCGTAGCCAGTGAATTCTTTGACTCTCACAGCCTGAGTTGAATGGCTGGTAATCTAAATAATTAAAATTTTAGTTCTTCTCTTTTTATTCACTAATCTTCATAACTTTGCTTTATATTTGAATTATTTGTAGTTTCTACTTAGTTTTCCGAACAAAATAAAATAAAATTCTTGTTTCTTTATAAAATAATTACATAAAGCAGTTGACTATCAAAACATAATTATTAATCATTATCATTATAATAGATTAAAAATTCATTTGTCAAGTATCGTAGATAAGTAGGTAGTAGGTACGTGCAGGTATGCCCAACACTATTCTCAACAGTGCTCTATAAAAGTAAAGCCTACGCGTTATTCGATAATTTCCATAAAAATAACCATTCAGACGATCGAGACAAGATAAAATGATGTTTATAAGGACCCCTCGGGGCGAAGAATCAAGATACATCGAATACATGTATGTAAATCAACACTCCACAATCTTCGGATCCTATCCTACGGGCGTTCGATATTATTTCACTTAATATCATTACAATAAATCAGTTTATTTACACTTACTTTATATTATACTCGTAACCTAAATACTGCTAATATCCAATAATCAATGACCTTCGTACCTATAATGATCAAATATCAAATATAAATATTATAAATGCGAAAGTTTGGATGGATGTATGGATGTATGGATGTTTGTTACTCAATCACGCTCCAACGTCTGAACGGATCTGGATGAAATTTGGCACAGAGATATATTATAGTCTGGAATAGCACATAGGCTACTTTTTATCTCGGAAAATTAAAGAGTCCCCGCGGGAACTGAAAAACCTCAATCCACGCGGACGAAGTCGCGGGCATCAGCTAGTAATATACATACGGAAGGTTATTTTATTAGTGTATGTAAGTAAGTATACTTTTATAATTAACGGCCTATCTTCTAAAGTCTTCTACTTCTCTGTCGAGGGGAGGACGACGATGGAAACACTTTTCCCTCCTTATTCCAACTACCTACCTACTGTCAACTATTAGGTATTTCAAATTTGTGCTAATGTGTCCGAGCGTCATCTAGGTAGGTACATCATTCTCCAGATCCGTAAAAAAGTACAGGTACTTTTTTTACGGATTTTTAATTATTAGATAGATAGGTCTATCTATCTAATAATTAACCGCCAAGGGAATTGGCAACACTTTGGCAACTAGCCACGATTGAAACCTCCCGATCCCAACGGAAAACTGCGATAGCTAGTAGAGACAATTTTTAAATGATACCTAACCTATTTTGTCGACCACGCATTATATTTACGTCTTACTTATTGGAAATTAAACCGTATTGAAAGAGGAGGAGAGGAAAAACGCAATTTCATCCCGTTCAGGGTTGTTCAAGACTCAAGTAAGTAGATCAATACTCAATCTACATCGTCCTACGCAAAAATTGTACTTGAACGACTGGAGGTAGAAGAACTTGGACATAAGTTATTACGAACTTGGATGTCAAAAGCGAATCGGGTTATTTGCCGTTAGACTAGACGACGACGTAGGTAGGTAGTAGGTACCTACTTAAACATAAAGTTCTGATAAATACTGCTGTTTCTTTATAAACTCCGTATTTTGATTTCCTTTTCTTGGAAAAAGAAGTTGTAGTTTACATAAGTACTGACTAGGTACTGAATGCACAGAAAGTTTGTAATCACTAATCATTTAGGTACAACAACAGATATCTCAGTAAGGCTGTAATATATATGGAAGTCGTAACCTATACAAAGTTTGAAACGTTGCCAATTTATAGAGGACATACTTACGAGTATGCCTAGTAACTTTCGACATTCAGCGTCATCTTCGTTATTTGAGACAAGTTCTGCATAAAAAATTATCAGGTTTGGTAACTTGTTTTTAGATTACGTAAATGATAAAAAAAAAAGCGTGGATTTGATTCGCTCCAGCTATGCGTGGGACTGCAGTTACTTGTATCATTAATCATTATGATGATTGTAAGTTTTGATGGAAAAGAGCAACCACCGAGTTTCTTGCTGGCTCTTCTCGGTAGGAATGTCATTCCGAACCAGCGGTAGATTCATATTATAACGATTCAAAAGCGCTTGTAAAAGCTTATTTGAATAAAAAACATTTGAATTTTGAATTTTTTTTTGAATTTTGTTGCAAAAAAAACTAATATAAATATCACTTATGTACTTACTTGATGAAATGGTCGTTTGTTCCAGACAAGATGGAGGAGCGGGACCAGGACGAGGGGCCCGGCGTGCCCGACATGACCATGATGCCGCAGATCACCGAGCGGGCCATCAACGACAACCTCAAGCGGCGCTACATACACGACCTCATATACGTATCCTTTGTACAAAAAACACCTCGTTCGTGACTGCGTCGTTGGTCTAGTGGTTTACATGTTCGACTGCGGTCGACGAGGTCCCGGGTTCGAGTCCCGGGTCGGGCCATAACAAGCCCGGAGTAAGGAAGTGGGCGGTGCTTCACCCCATGCTTCGGAGAGCACGTAAAGCCATAGGCCCTGGGCCGGATCTCTCCAGTCGTGTCGGATTTTCCGTCCCATCGGGCTATAAGAGTAAAGGAACAGAGAGTGTGTATGGATAATCTCTCTGGAGATAAGCCGCCGTGGCCGAAATTCGGTCGGAATGATATTAAATTATTATTATTACAACAAACACTAGATAATGATTAGGTAAGGAATTCTTTAATTATTATCCTATTTCATCTATATATCCATGCAAAAAATCACATCAATCTGTTGCTTCGTTGCGTGAGTCGTGAACCATGGTTGAAGGAGAAACCAAACTTCCGCAATTGTAAATATTTTTCCTATACAATGTACAGACATACACTGGATCAATTTTAGTGGCAGTAAACCCATACAAGGAATTAGGATGTTACAACTTGGTAAGTACTTACTTATAAACTGTGTTTAGGCGTCGCAATTTAAAAATCAAATAAAACAAATAAAAAACAAGAATTCAGAGCTCTGCTCCGTTTACAAAATTAACCAATCTAAAACAAATATGTTTACTTACTTTATTGCTTATTTGGCCTAAATAAAAAGAGATAGAGTGCATCAACAGAGTAGATAGCCTCTACATATTAGGCGCTCAACCGTTTAATTGGATCAATGGCGCACGTTCCACCCTCTAATGACTTGGAACCAGACTAAATCGAAACATTACAAAACGTACTTGTACAGTCAAACGAATTCGTACTTTGTACTTTTAGGGTCGTAAATCAAAAAGGCAATAAGGCAGGGCATGTAACATTCACTTGCGATGTATACAATTAGGTAAGTTACGTTACTTTATTAGCTAGGCATAAATATTATGTAGGTGTATTATAGTATGTCATAAATCAATCAGATTCCATTTCCCTATCGCATAGAAAGTTCCAAGAAAATAGCCTATAATATGTTGCTTTTCTCGCTTTTTACGGCATTACGCAAAGAGTTGTCATGTTACTAGAGCAGAATTCAACCTGACTGGTGTACAAGTTCACCAGTTGGGCTTTTTATAATTCAGTAAATTGGCCTGCTATATGCTATCTGGACCTGGTATTACTATCTCTGTCAATACCATCTTTATCGTACTATGCAAATATTAAAGTAGTTTACATTATATTACTTAAATTAATTGAAAATTGTATAAGTATTTTTCATATAACCTGCATTGCGAGTGCAAGTGCGAGTTTCAATGCCTGTGGAACCACCCGAAACTAGTCAATTTCAGACGAATACGTCATTCAGCGGGTAGAAAACCATCACTTTCTGCCCTAGGGCAAACACCCTCTGAAGATGCTCCAGTGTCGGAGTGAAACGTACCTACGTTGAGTATAATATGGAAGATTTGTGTGGTGTGGTGTTGTGCCGGTGCAAATTGCTGGCTTACCTACTGGGCGGTGAATAATGAATATCGCAAGCTACACGCTGTACCACATAGATTTGTCTACTTTGGCGGATTATAGCAATTTAAACTTCAAGTTCTTTCAATATAAATGAATTGCAAGATTGTATAAGTATTATACAATCCTACATAATATTCATGTAATCCTTACAGGCTTCGCTCGAGAACTAAATAGTTTTGCATAACATGTTTATTAGTTCCAAAATTACGTTACTGTTGTAGCTTTTGACGCCTGATTTAGTCTGTTCCATGTTGTTCCCTCTAGTGGTTTAACTCAATGATGACACGCATTTCCTTCACACTTCAAATCACTTTCATCTTTAAAGTAACACGTCTATTCTTACTACTAAGCTATCTACTACTTCGTGGGAAATCGCTTATATCTTTTATGAGAAAACATGGCCATTGTGTATGACTAATTGTAAACAGGAAGATCAGTAGATAAACGGAAAGTAAAACAACATTCATTACCATAAGGTTAACAATTAACATTATTGTCAAAGGACGTCACTCGTCACCCCTTTTTAATAAAGGGGTGATAAGTGTACCACCTAACCCTTGTTTATGTGGGTGGAAAAGCGGAAGGTGAAAAGCGAACATACCAAGGCTTCCAGTGCAAGCGAAAAGTTTAGTTAAGAAAAAGATGCGTTGTAGCAAATCGGCTTCGCGTTCAGTTACCCGCGAGAAGCTATAATGATTTTGTTATATCTTTTTAGTTATTTAGGTTTTCTAAAAGGTTTTTTTATAATAAAGTAGGTAAGTATATTGAGTTTCTAGCTTGTTTCCCTTCTCTCTTCGAGTCAATAAAACAGGAAGACATAATAGCCATGTATATTGGTGCTGCATGAAACAATTTATGCCAATTAATGGAGTTTAAATTAATTAATTATTTAAAAAAAGCTCCATAATTTCTAAAAAAAAGAGAAGCAGAGAGACTGCATAATACCTATAACATCAATAATAAGTAAACGTATTATTGATATGTAATAGGTACGAACCTACGCTATACAATTTATATTCCTTGCGGAAAATACGATTATAAAGTCGATCTTGGAATCCTCCCCTGTTGGTGGAGTGCTGGTTCAAATGCGATGAGAGATTTGTGCAAATCTCTATATATATAAATCTCGTGTCACAATGTTTGTCCTCAATGGACTTCTAAACCACTTAACCGATTATAATAAAATTCGCACACCATGTGCAGTTCGATCTAACTTGAGAGATAGGATAGTTTATATTATATAGATTAGGATTATTAGTGCTACCCGTGCGAAGCCGGGGCGGATCGCTAGTATACCTATATAGACCTAGCTACACGACACGGGATACAAGTGACAATCAGACTTTTAATTAAAACTTTTTTGGGGCTCTAAACTCTAACCACAGGATAAGAGTGACAATAAAATTTTAATTAAAACTCTTTTGGGCTCTAAGCTCTACCGTCCCACCGAAGTTTAAAGAGCTTTCTGTATTCTAGGAATTTCTAAAGTTCCAGAGTCAAGACAGGCCGCTGTAATTAAGTAGCTAAGTAAGTGTCGATGAAACTTACCGTGTAACTTACCGGATAAAATTACCACATCAAACATATATGTATGTATGATCTATCAAACATTAGTCCTTTTTTCGAAGTTAAGACCCAAGCAATTCAATAAATTATAAAAAATCTAAAACGGCTAGAAGTACTTTAAGCGTTAGTTTATCAAGACATACTATCGAATTTAGACGTACCTACTTACTTATTATGTGTATAGTATATTTCCTATATTTTAAAGTTTTATTATATATTACGTGCACTATTCCAAATAAAGATTAACGATTAAGAAAAGATCCTATCCCGATTAGAATCCTATCGGGAACGTGCCAGTTAATGCCCCTAGGATTAATAGCGTATTAAGGTAGTTAACTAGAAAAGCGTTATTTGCGATAATCTGTATAACATTTAACCAACATAATATTACGTTATTCATGAGATTCACAAGCAATCCTGTGTATTCCAGGAGGATATGCAAAGCTTTCGCGGCAGAGCCTTTGGGAGCCTGCCGCCGCATGTTTTCGCCCTCGCCGAGTCGGCGTACAGCTCCCTGCAGGTGAATATGCTTCCTTCAAATTAGCACTCATTTGTTCATCTCGGCCTATTTTGCATACTTACATAATTTTCGACTAGGATTCTCGGAAAAGTCGTTTTACTCAATTGCAGCGTTTAGATTTACGGTAGCATCCAATCCGATACCAATTTTACGACTAGGTAATATTAATATCACACTGTACTCTAAGACTATGGGAAATTAACATCAAGCTGCTAATTCAGTGGAGAGCAAACTAAAATAAATAATAATCTAAAATCTTGACGTCAAAGCTCACGTTACAGTTTCCCACATGCCTAACTGCAGGATCTTCAAAATTGAATCATTACGATATTACAACTTACCTAAAGCATGAAACTCGGATTCATAAAATAAAATAAAATTTTGATCACTCGACAGAACGGCGAAAAGAATCAATCAGTGGTGATATCGGGCGAGAGTGGTGCAGGGAAGACGGAAACCACCAAGCTTATACTGCAATATCTTTGCGCTGCTGGTGGGCAAGCTTCTTGGGCTGAACAGCAGATCCTGGAGGCAAACACAGTTTTAGAAGCTTTTGGTAAGCTTTTGAAACAAGAACAAAATAAAACCAGGAACATATCCAGACAAAAATGCTAAATTGTGTATTTAGGCCTGACACCTTTTCATAGCTAAACTAATCTTGATAACTTGATTATTTTGCATTTTGAAGATAGTGATACGGTTGCGGATTGGCGATAAGTACTACATGAATAAAGTAAAATTTTTAAACCACAGAAGTTATGTAGCACAATAGTTAGCCGAGGTAACACCTTGTAAAAATCTTCTTTATTTCTTTTGCGTTCATTTTATCGTTATCTTATCCCTAACAACGAACTACCGCTTGTACAGACTTACACTTGGGTCCGCGCATAAATTCAGTCGAAGCTTTCTTGTGAGCGTTTTTGCACTGTTCCCAGTTAGAAAAATTTCAATAGTCCTTATCCTCAACAACTTTGGTTGCCTGAAAGGGATCGCTATGCTACTTTACGGTCTCTATTTTCTGCCTTACTCCTCTTCAGTGTTCTAATGTACCATAAACGCTTTCTTCTTCATCCCTGAAGAAAAACAGTTCCTTGTTTTACCTAACAATTTAAATATTTACTTTAGTTGTTCATTGTGGCCGATTCTGTCTATCAAAATCTGCAAAGTAAACTAAAATGTCAGCTCTATTTATAGTTCTTATAGTAGTTAGTTATTTATTTAAATTTTCCAGTTCTTACATAGTTATGAAAAGGGACCATGGGCGTTGCAATAACATTTTCGCGCAATTCTCCTGAAGTAAATTGGATTATATTCTAGACAATCCTCGGTCTCTAGGTAATGAGCTTAAATGAGCTGCGCGATCTCTGGGGATACAATGCTCTTCCGCTTTTCAAGTTACTTTGCAGCGATTCTGCAATTACACTAGCGGCACGCTATGATGGCCGGTTGGACAAACCTTCCGTATTAATTGATAACGACTTTGAAGGAAATAATTGTATTACTTTATTGACGATAGCTATGACGATAGTGATGTGCAGAGATTCATAAATTTAAAAAAACTTAATTGTTTTTTGTTCGAGAATAAATTGACCTATTGTAATGTGTCAACCGGCCATCATAGCGTGCCGCTAGTGTAATTAAGGAGACAAAGGACTGTATTTATGATTCATTAATTTTCTCCACCCAGTTCGAAAGCTATCAATTCTTTTTGCCCCTTAGTATTTATAAACACCGACCAGAAACAAAAGATAAACAAACAATGAACTCGGCATAGTTTTTATTGTTGCCTGCAAAAAAAAATTATTCTTTACGCCATCTTATTTAAATTTGGACGTTAGATAAGTATGATGTTCTGTTTGTTTTGCTGATTAATTATTAACGCTAAAATCTCTTTTATACCTACAATCGTTAAAACGTTTCCCTGTAAACTTTAACACCCCATTTTATCATTCCCTTAGGAATTAGGGTTTGAATGTCGAAAAATTCATTCCTTTGTGGCAGACGAATGTTTAAAGGCACAATGATTAAAATAATAAGGTTTAAAATAATAAGGTTTAAAATAATTAAGCGGTAGGGAACCTAAATTTTCAGTGCATTGAAGTCCAAGCACTAACGTCCGGAACCCCAAAGATAATAGTTGAAAAGGAAATGGTTCGGGCAAACAGCCCTGGTAACTCATATGATACCTACTATGAAATCAGCTGAGAACCACTGTTCAGTTTCAACTCAATACAGGAGTATATCATGATGATTCTCTTTCAGGTAATGCGAAGACAGTACGTAACGACAACTCCTCCCGATTCGGCAAGTTTGTCGAAGTGCGGTTGGACCATCGGGGAGGGATCCGAGGCGCAGTGCTACGGGACTTCCTGCTGGAACGAGCAAGGATAACGGGCCCTGCGCCCAGGGAAACCAATTACCATGTCTTCTATCAGCTGGTTGAAGGAGCTAAGGTGAATAGTGTATTAATATATATATAGCTGCTCGTGCTGACTGACTCATTGATCACCTCTCCTGTAAAATTTTGTATGAACATTTTTTTTTTCACTCATCGTTTCGTATAGAAGACAAAAATTCATTAAGAGGAAAAATACAGAGAGAGCTGATGATTGAGGATTTCGAAGACGGATGAAGAGCACCAGCCAAGGTATCGAAGATAGGTGGGGGGTGCTCGACCAAATGCCACTCGAAACTTCATCCAATTGACAGTGAGTGAAAAAAAAATTCAAAATGGCGGATTTAAGATGGCCGCCATACAAATTTCGTCGGTGTCTATCTCGGAGAGTATCATGCCCGTTTGCACTAAACTCAAGTTAGGCTTGTCCTAGTTAGGATACACCTAGGCTTAAGAACGGCCTAGCAAAAAAATTCGTTTGCACTGACAGTCTTGTCCTTGCTGTGTCGTAACTTAAGCATTGCCTAGTTAGGCATCTCTAGGAACGAATGGAATGAATGATTGTTTATGGTTTTTTTTTTTAAATATATCTTGCAAAGTAATGTAAACACTAGAATATTTTTTTACCTTATCTTGTCATAACCTCAGGCATGAGTTGAATAGAGACAAAAGCTAAAACATTGGTGTATTTTATTTTATTGGTTTATATATTGCACAGGTGACATTAAGTACGTGGAGTTGAAGGTTATTTATTTTAGGGGATTTTATAAATCAGCAATTAAAATGGAAAGACAAATAAATAAACGAAAAAGAACTGCCAATTTTACGGCAGAGGAGAAGTGGCGGTTTGTACGGTTGTTGTGCGAAGAGGGGCAGTGCATTATTTCCAAAGTAACAGCACACGATACTGCATCAAATAAAGAGAAAGAACAGGCTTGGGCAAAAATCACCCAAATTCACAATTCCAGTGGTGACATAATGAGAAAGAAGGAGAAAGAATCTAATAAATCTTGTGCCATTGTTGCTTGTGATCAGTGTAGTGTTCTACCTAATTAACAATCACAATAACAATGTAGGTACTCTGTGGTTGTGATACATTAACAACCACAGAGTACATATCAACCGTGAGACCAATTAATGACAACAAAATGGTCCACAGACTACAAAAAATTCAACTTAAGTATCGCCTAACGCTTGGGCGCTTACTAATCGGGCTCATAAAGTTAGGCATCTCCTAAGTGGATTTAGGAATGGCCTAAGGTTAGTGCAAGCTTTTTTTTCGCTAGGATAAGCCTAAACAAGTTGGGCAGGGAGTTAGGCGATTCCTAAGTTTAGTGCAAACGGGCATCAGAGATGGAAGAGTGGTTTCTTGGCAAAAGATGATCAGGACATGAAGGTCTACTTGATGAACAGGAAAAAAATTCAAGATGGCGGAATTTATTTTTCCATAGAAAAGGGTATTGAAGATAGGTGGGGGGTGCTCGACCAAATGTCACTCGAAACTTCATTTAATTGAAAGTGAGCTGAAAAAATTTTCAAAATGGCGGATTTAAGATGGCCGCCATACAAATTTCGTCAGTGTCTATCACGGAGAGTATAAAAGATGGAAGAGTGGTTTCTTGGCAATAGATGATCAGGACATGAGGGTCTACTTGATGAACAGGAAAAAAAATCAAGATGGCGGAATTTATTTTCCATAGAAAATGTATGGCAAATATTGAAGAGGCTACAAGTGTAGAACTATGCAAGACTACGGTTCCTTTTCAAGATTTGTTTTTATGGAAGAAATCTCATTTTGACGAATGGTTCGGAGAAAAAAATATGGAGAGAGATGATGATCGAAGGTTCGGATGATGGGTGAGGAGCACGCGGTCAGGGTGTTAAAGATAGGTACCTACTTAGGGGCTGCTCAAACAAAAAGGGAGGGGCGGGGGGTTGGTGGTCTTTGTTTTATGTTTTTCCTTTATGAGAATTTTCTTTTACGTCGGACGCTTGGCGTGCTGGCGCTTCCACTGTACTCACTAACATAGCAGTGTGTTGTTCAGATCAGAACACGTAGACAGTAAACCAGCTGCCCGATTATGTAAGAATTGTCGATCAAATCGTCCAAGTTCGGCGTCAAAGTAAAATAAACCATAACAGCATTGAATTAGAGCTCAATTTCGTGTTTCGAAATTGAGCTCTAATTTATTGCTGTTATGGTTTATTTTACTTTGACGCCGAACTTTGACGATTTGATCGGCCATTCTTACATAATCGGGGGGCAGGATAGTAGGACAGCGAGTAAGTAGACAGTGGATCACACTGGGCCACGCGGTCCACCACGCGGTCCGCTAGCGGGCCGCGCAGCCACGCGCCATACTAGTTTTGTTATAAGTACGTAGGCAAACTATTTGTAATACTGTATCACTGGCTTCACGGAAGTTCAGCGCTGTATCCTAACAGGTATAGCACGTGCTGAGTCAAATCAAATCAAATATTCATTTATTCAATTTAGGTACACTGTAGGTACACATATTGACAACGATTACTTACTTATAAAACATGATGGTGATAATTAGTTACGGTATCTTAAAACTAAAGCTACGAGGGTTCCAAACGCGCCCTGGTCTGAGAAGAGCCCACAACAAACTCAGCCGGTTTTTTTTTTCATTATCACCATCTCACAAATCATCTTAACTAATGAACTATCAGAGCCATTAGAGCAAATTATTGCCAAGCTTCCTTGTCATTTAAGTAATCCTTCACATGGTAATAAGATTTATCAATGAGTTTACGTTTTACATTAGGCAGGTGCTTTCAAGTTATTCTGGGCGAAGCCTATCAGGTTCAAATATATTAATGATTTTTTATTGACTAATATCACGTTTGCCTAATTGATAAACATAATAATATTATTACTGTTTTCGGCTGGGATTTTAAATGTCCAAACTGACTAAATGATTTCCTGACATTATAAGATACTCGTACAGACAGTGATATAACAAGTATAATACCAGAAAATTTGTCATACAACCATTTTTTTTCAGTTATTTGGCCAGTGTTTAGATTCAAATGAATATGACTAAGATAACGTTAACTAATTCCCATTATTAATTAATAGAATCAAAATGTGATTCACTGGTAACTCACAAAAATTACTGTATTTATTTGTACTAGCTGATGCCCGCGACTTCGTCCGTGTGGTTTTTTTTGAGTCCCGCGGGAACTTCTTAATTTTTCGGGATAATAGCCTATGCCACTCTCCAGGTCCTCAACTATACCCATGCCAAAAATCACGACGATTGCTCATACCGTTGCTCCGTTGCGGCGAGATTGAAGGACAAACCAACAAACAAACACACTTTCGCATTTATAATATTAAGTATGATTTCCCTCTCTCTTACAGCACAATGCCGAACTTCGTAACATATTGCGGCTCAGAGACGGCGTGCACTTCAAATACCTGAATCCTGAAGATGAGGAAGCTAGGAAGGGTCGAGGGGGTGAGCAGGGGAAGTTGGAGGCGCTGCAACTGGCGTTGACAGTATTACAAGTACCCTTACATATGTGTGAGGGACTCTTCAAAGTGCTGGCTGCGGTTCTGTGGCTGGGGAATATACAGTTTCAGGTGAGAGATCTATGTAGGTACCTATAGAAACTCGTATTTTATTTTTTTACTAGCTGATGCCCGCGACTTCGTCCGCGTGGTTTGGCGGGACCCTCGAACCCGATTGCAGCGCCCCCTACCGGGTCCAATTGTGAATATAAACCATCCCGGGGTCCAGACAAACCCAACAAAAAAAGAATTAGCGAAATTGGTCCAGCCGTGTCCCGCTCTGAACCTCGAACCCGATTGCAGCGCCCCCTACCGGGTCCAATTGTGAATATAAACCATCCCGGCGTCCAGACAAACCCAACAAAAAAAGAATTAGCGAAATTGGTCCAGCCGATCACGCGTGATGCCGTGACCAAGGGAAATAGGGATTCATTTTTATATTATACCCCTATTTCACCCCTTCGGGGGTGGAATTTTGAAAAACTGTGAGACACATATGTTTTCATTTTCTACCCGCAGCTCATATATCAAGTTTCATGGCTATAACTTGAGGAATTAAGGACTTTCATACAAACTTTCAACCCCTATTTCACCCATTTGGGGGTAGAATTTCGGGATAAAAAGTATCCCATGTCCTACCTCGTAGTATGGGCTCAAATCGTGCCAAGTTTCGTTTGAATTCATTCAGTAGTTTCGGCGTGATGCGCGGCCAAGATACAGACAGACAGACAGACAGACAGACAGACAGACAGACAGACAGACAGACAGACAAAAATAAAAAAAATTACAGATTTGGCTTCAGTATCGAATAATGAGTGCCCTCCAAAAAAATTTTCAAAATATCTTCAATGTACAGAATTGGACATGTTACAGTTTTATTATAAGTATAGATATACCATAAAGTAACTACTCACAACAGTAAATTACTATAGGGTATTAACTGTTAATACCCTAATATTGTGTTCACAACGAATAAATCAATAAAGTTACGATCTAGCCTATGAGTAAATAAAGCTAATGAGTTACATTATTGTAACCTAAACTTATACTAAGTATAAAATTATATCTAAGAATTGAAACTCGTAAGAGGATTTTTTTTATACACTACAAGCCGCGACCTTGACTGCGATCTCACCTGATGGTAAGTGATGATGCAGTCTAAGATGGTAGCGGGCTAGCCTGTTAGGGGCATGGTAGTTATAATTTACCCACACCCCTAATCGGTTTCTACACGACATCGTACCGTACACGACATTGTCGTATCAAAAAAAAAAGTAATATTAATAAGATCAAAGTGTACTATTCTACTGGAAGTTTTTGTCAAAATCAAATAGGTTCGGCATTGAATGTGATATCACATTTTGATGAATAACATTAATTTATACATTTAGCATACTGGTGTTCTCCGTTGTAAAAATTTGTATATATAAGTATAGCATGCAAGCAAATTAGGAACTAATTCTGTACTACATGGCCATTACCTGTTTCTTTGCATTTATTACCAAATTTGGAAGAAAATTTTAATACTGTCAAAATACATTTATATGTAACCAAATGTTTTCTAGGATATTGATGGTGAGAGAACTACCTTGGCACCGGAAGATGCAGAAGCGGTGGATGCAGTGGCGAATCTGTTAGGTCTGGCGCCACCCACCGCTCAAAGAGTGTTGCTTGAGAGACAGATCAATGTTAGAGGGAATGTCACTGATATACCATTGCGATTACCAGAGGTAAGGTTCTAGAAAATGGGAAAGTAACAAACAATTCGCGCAGGTTTTAATTCTAATAAGACGCCAGCGCAGTAAGACGACGACGATAAGATCGCGTGGCGTCATTTATTTATCATTTTAATACTTCAAGACCAAAAAAAATTCGCTTCATCCTCAATTTTTGCTTCTGCTACTGAAAGTATAGGTACCAAAGTATTAATGTTTAGCAAGAACTGGTTTTAGTTAAAATGTTTAGCTTCAACGCTTCTTTTGATTGATTTCTATAATCATAAGTAGGTAGTAGTTCATAAGATAGTTTCTATAATCATAAGATAATTTCGACCGTAATAAAAGGCCGAACCTTTTGTTGAAGGCATTTTGATAGTTTTTCTTTTATTGAATCGAAGCAGGCGTTACCTTGCGTTCCGTCCATGATAATGAATGAACGAGAAGCTTAATTCGCTATAATCCGCCACAGTTTTTCTTTTATAAACTTTTTTGTCTGATCTCATCCTATGAAAGCAGTGAGTAGAATTATATCGGGACTGCAAAGTAAAACACGATATTTTTTCAGGCTAGAGAAAACCGGCATGCAATGGCCCGAGCGCTATACTCGCGCACTTTTGCCTGGCTGGTCAGACATGTCAACAGCTGTTCCGCTCCAGGCAGGGAAGCGAAGCGAGCGCTTGGTGTCCTTGACATCTTCGGCTTTGAGAACTTCGCGGCCAACTCTCTCGAACAACTGTGCATCAACTACGCTAACGAGAAACTTCATATGTTCTTCAACAATTACGTGTTTGCACTTGAACAGGAAATTGTAAGTATAGAATTCTATTTAAATGACTGACTCATTACTCATTTATGTCGGAAAAATTAAGTTGAGGTAATCCATTAAACCTTTTCATGGAAAGGATTAAAAACTGAACCGATATTGACTATATTTTGCATAGGCATAGCTTGTAAGCCTAACGATGAATATTATATTACATTATAGAGCATAGAATATTTTTTATCTTTACAAAACAAAAAGTCAATTTGTTAATTTCCATAGAGTCTCGACCGAAATTTTACCCTGCTTGCATCCTGGAAACATTAAAGATAGGATACTTTTCACCCGGATAACAGTTTTTTTACGAGATTTTTAACGTCGAGGATGAAGCTGCGGGCATAACCTAATTTTATTGTTTTGAATCAAAAATATAATATCTTGAGAAATCGTTTTTTTTTTTCAGTATCGCCAAGAAGGAATCAAATATCATCAGATACAGTTTACCGATAATGCTGCATGTTTGGAACTTTTGGAGAAACCGCCGAGAAGTTTGCTCAAATTACTTAGTGAACAATGCCATATGCCAAAGGTAGGAACCTATGTTAAATATGTATAAAGGCTTGAGATTTGGCATTCTTAACCCAGTGTTATACTATAATACTACAAAACTGTTGAGATATGGCCTATGGATAGTCTGAATCAGTAGATTATGCAAAATGCTTTCGAAATTTTGATGCCAACCGTTGGTTGGAAAAGTTCATCTATTTCGCCGTTTGAAAAGTTTGTCTATGTTGTAGCACAGAATAATAAAATTGTTAGTTGTTTAGTGAACATAATTATTGTTCAATTCAACAATTTATTAAAAAACTAATCTCCAGCTGGTGTCGCATGTTTAGAAAACATGTTTCCTTAGGCTGAACACCACCCAATCCGGCTCATTATGCGGTATTTACATAATCGAATTATATTTAGTTTGCTCGCTATTATTACTGAAAAAAAACCTGTTACTTATAATTTTATAGGTTAACATAGTCTTGCTCGCTTTGTTGTAGGGTTCAGACGGCGCCTACCTTACGAATATCCAAGGCGAGTTCGGCGAACACCAGAGCTTCGTCAAAGGCTCCCGAAGGAAATGGGAGGAGGAATTCGGGGTACAACACTACGCAGGGACGGTCACGTACAGCGTGCAAGGCTTCGTGGATAAGAACAGAGATACCCAGCAGGACGCATTCATCGACCATCTCAGCAGATCTGCGAACCCGTTTGTGAGGGAACTAGCGGATTATGTACAAGATTTGGCGCCACCGGCACATGTATGATCACTTTGTTATTATTAACTCCATCGAAAATTATCATGTTCTTACTTACGCGTTTTTTACCATAATTTAGATGCCTTGGGAATATGCCTTGAACAAATTATTCTGGCTGTTTTGCTACCCACAAACATTCTATGAAATCACTTTCGACCTAAGTACTTATGCGAGGCATTTGAAAAGTCTGTTAGTAACCAAATAAATCTTTGTGGATCATTGATGTACAATTTTAGTCATTCTAAGTAAGTATTTCGATGTTGGGGATAGTCGTTTATGAAATAGGTATCTACTTACTAAAATTTTACATCAATGTTTGTGAACAAGAAACACATTTGAATTTAATGGAGTTTCACACACATACAATACACAGTAACTACACCGACAATCTCAAAAAGGGACATGAGGCGAATTCGGAAAGGGACAGACATACAGAACATGTTGTAAATTAATCACATATCTAAAGTTTTCACGTCGCTAATCATCACCTTATTGAACTTAGGTGTCATTAACTTTAAGGACTATCTTTGAAAACAAGCATCATTCTCTGGTGAAATAATAACTTTAATTACAGGACATTTCATTATCAAGTCCCGGTTCAACGAGCACTACCCAAAGAGGGACTTCGAAAGGGAGACCCACTGTTGTGGACACTTTCAGAGCACAACTACAGTCGCTAGTTGACATGCTTCAAGCTACTGATGTTTGGTACGTAATAAAGGTTTTATAGTGCTGTAATTCACTCTGAAAGGCACAATATACGCTAAATGTCTTTGTCGCTAAGAGCGGAGGGTAGAATAATGTCGTGACGGGCTCATTTAACATCATAAACGGATAAGTAGAGGAGGTAAAGCATCGACGTCAAAATATCTGGTTCAAAAGGCAGATTTTGAGAAAGAAGCAGTGAAAAAGGCATTACTTTTAGACCTGTCTTTTATAGTTTTTAATTCTATATTGCGAACTTGGGTTACACTGTAACTGTATGTGTAAGGTGTAACAAAAAATGCATAAATATTGTGATCGGTCATGTTCATTACATGACCGCGATCTTCCATCTAAGGGGCTACGCCAACGCCAGACTTTTTGTAGGTCCGATAATTGGGCCGACCTTATCACCGACTTTCATACAAGTTCCACCGACAATCGAATCGGTCGATTTTGATTTTGACCGATTTTTGTAAGACATGTGCGTTTCACTATTGCAATCCGTTTCCATTTTCTGCCGACAAAGAATCGGCCACCGATTGTCTGACGTGGGCTGAGCCCTAGTGGTGTTAATGCTAAGTTATGTTTTATCTAAATGTTCTTATTAGCGCCACTTCCGTGTAAAATATTGCTGAAATGGAAACGCAATAGCCTTGTTCGAGTACTGCCAATTAATTGCCCCGGCCTCGTAGCAGAAAAATAAAATGTTGTTGATGTTTTAGGTATGTCCGCTGCATCAAGCCCAACGAGAACAAAGTGGCCGGTGAATACAATGACCAGCTTGTTCTAGAACAGCTCCGATACCTAGGCATGAACGAAATAGTGCGCATCAGACGAGACGGCTTCCCCGTACACTTGCCAGCGCCAATGTTCCAGACTCGGTACAGATGTTTGCTGCCACACCCCCGGCCCGCCATCCCTGATATAGCGTGAGTACAAACTGACTATCAAATGCTAGTGATTTTGGCAGCAATACCTACTGATAGAACAGCTACGATACATGGGCATGAACGAAATAGTGCGCATCACACGAGATCGCATTCCCGTACACTTGCCGCAACAATGTTCCAGACTCGGTACAGATGTTTGCTGCCACACCCCCGGCCTGCCTGATATAGCGTGAGTATAACATCATTAGACATAAAAAAATATCATTCACGACAGTTTAAACGCTAAAACGCGAAGTGAGTTTTGTGGAATAAATTCCCTAGATTTTGGAGTGGAGTGCTGGAATAAATTCCCTAGATTTTGGAATTAATGGTACCAGTAGTTCAAGCACAAAAACTATCGAATAGTAAAAGTTAAGTTAAGTTGTTATGAAAACCTGAGCAGCGAGTACGATGAATAAAAATGCGAGTACGAGTTATAAGAAGTAAATGTCTGTTTCAGATATATAATGGGGTTGGTGAACGCGCCAACGAATGATTGGCAAATAGGACATACAAAGATATTCATGAGGAGTTCAGTACATGGCCCGCTTGAAGCAAAGAGAACTGCTCTATTGCAGTCATCAGCGTTGCTCATACAGAAGGTAAGTTTGCCGAAGTTCCATAACCGGCATGACGAATTCGTTAAAATTTTTCGTCTCTAAGCTTTGACATATCGAGGAATTGAAGCCTTGAGGCAATTTTCTGCCTAGTTTTTCTTTGTCAAATTTGTTTTTACAGAGTTGTGTTTCTTGTCCTGATTAGTTGCATTCTTGAACAACATCTATTCTGCCCTCATAATATTATCAAATAGGCATAAAAGAGACTAGTGGATCATCTACACCAAAACTAAAACTAACAGCTCTCATTGGTTATATTCCCGGGTTCATTCGTCACCGTGTTTTCACTACACATCCCCTGCTGGGCGAAAGTCTCTTGCAAGAATTTTTTAGTGAAAATAGTCTGTAAAAAAAAGCTTTTGTCCAGTGGCTCCCAGACATGGACTTGTGCCACTTTAATCCAGCATCTTCCAGCTACTCGATTGAGATCGTCCGAACACTAATTTCGGGATATCTTCTAATTTTCAATGTTACGCTCGTTGGTTCTTTTTAAAAAGCTTTCCTTATTTTGTTATAGTGGTACAAGGGGTCGATAAAACGTCGCCAGTACCTGCAATGGCGTCGAGCGGCAATAGTGCTTCAGGCAGCCTGGCGGGGATGGTTCGACAGAGCCGCCTTCCTGCGGCTGCGAAGAGCCGCGTTGACTCTGCAGAGGCATTTACGTGGCGCCTTCGCGAGGGAAGTTGCTGCTGCCTTGAGGGAAATGAAGAGGGTCAACCAGGAGATCAAGTTAAGGGAAGAAAGAAACAGGTAGAGTGATAGAGATGTAACAAAACTTATAAAAAAAAATCCAACTCGGTTCAGAAATTTTGGAAAAGTCGGTATACCTACTAACATTTTAAAAAAATACGCGCCGAAACGAGTACCTCCTCCCTTTTTAGAAGTCTATAAAAAAATGGACTGAACTTGAATCTTGACTCCTTTAAAAACAAAGACTGGTTTGTTGTTTTAATAAACTAGTACAGCATTAGGTTTCATGAAATATAGATACGATGATGTTAGCGACAAGAATCGAAACTAACTTTCCTTTCACATGTTTTTTTTTAACGAGTAACAACGTATTTTTCCTATTTTACCCTATCGCAGCCTCGCAGAAAAAGCGGAGCAAGAGCGCGCAGAATTGGAAAGCATGGCGGACCAACTTCGCGGAATCTCCTGTTCCGGAGCCAGGGCGGAGTCCGTCAACCTGGACAATCTGTTCGACTTCCTGGCGGACGTACCCGCGCAGCGAGGCGCGCCAGACGGACAATCACATCAGCCCACTATCGCGGAGATAGGGGACTCCATGGAGCGGCTGGCGGACGATCTGCATCACGAGGTGAGTGTGGGGCCGCTTATAAGACAGGTGCCGTCACCCTGGACAATCAGTTCGACTTCCGTAAAATAAAGGCCTTTTGTAGTAGCATTAAGTAATTTTATTTAATATTCCGTACAAGATAAAATGTTATTCATCTGACAGACAACAAAGTTCTTTTTTTTTTATTATTATGCCAAGAATAGGAATCTATGAGACGTATCTATGATAACAAGTAAATGAGTTTGTAACATTCCTATCGGCCTAAGACATTAGTTCTATGAGACGGTGTGGCGGTCGTACGGTCCTCTTGCTACGCCTTAACACCGGTGTCTGTTCGAGCGTTAGCGGCGAGGAGGAAGCGGTTTCAATCACCGGCTGACTGAGTGGCGTTGAACTAGCACGCGGTAGCAGTTCATGTGACGTTGCTGAGCCAGCAGGTGCAGATGATTCCATCTCAGTCTCTCGCTCGACGATTGGTGACTGAGTCAGACTTCCCTGGTGCCGTATGTGGTCGGCGTGTCTGCGCTTCAAGACTCCTTCTGGCGTTCTCACCACATAAGAATACCGATGTTTCCTTTCCTCTATTACAGCCGGTTTCCATTTATTTTCCAATTTAGTACGAATGTACACTGCTTCCCCCTTCTGGAAATGTGGTGTTTTTTGTTCGGAGTCGATGTTGGCTTGGATGTTTTTGTGTCGTAATGTCCTTCTCATATTTGGTTTCACATTATCCAACAAGCAGTTTAGCTGTCTCCCAAACATCATTTGGGCTGGTGACTTTCCTGTGGTGGTATGTGGTGTGTTTCGATACGAAAAAAGAAAATTTTGCAGTCTTCGCTTTGGATTAGCTATATCAGCTTCACTTGCAGCCATTCTCGTTTTAAACGTACGCACCAGTCGCTCAGCCAACCCATTGGTTCTTGGATGGTAAGGTGAAGAGGTCATGTGCACTATCCCTTGTGACGTGCAGTATGCTCGAAAGTCTTTGGAAATGAACTGAGGCCCATTGTCAGAGACTATAATCTGCGGTAATCCAAAAGTGGTAAAGATACCATCTAGCTTCTTGCACAATGTCTTGGTGGTTATTTTTGTCATAGGTTTAATTTCTATCCATTTTGATAGAGCGTCTGCCAAGACTAACCAATATTTGCCCTCAAAGGGCCCGGCAAAATCAATGTGAACTCTCTCCCATACCTTTTCTGGGACCGACCAAGAGTATACTGGGAGTTCTGGATTGTTGGGTCGATTTTCCTGGCATTTCTGACATTGCTTTACAAAATTATCTATGTCTTCTTCGAGTGTTGGCCACCATACATAGAAACGTGCTAGAGCTCTCATTGCAGAAGTTCCAGGGTGGCCAATGTGCAAATAACGTAGTACTGTCAGCTTCAATTTGTTCGGTATAACCACTCTACCTTGCCACATGATTATCTTGTTCTCTATTGACAGTTCGCTACGTTTTCTAAGAAACGGTTTTAGCTCAGACTGTGTGCAATTATACCAGTCGGTTTTAATTAATTGCAGTACTTGCTTCAATGTGGCGTCCTGTTTCGTCTCTTCTCTGATCCTCTCTTCACATAAAGACAAATCGTCTAATTTACTATGCTGCAGCAACTCAGTTATTCTATTTATTGATACCTCTGAGTCATTCGGCTGTTCCGCGCCATTTGGCATTCTAGAGAGGTAATCAGCAATGATGTTGTGTTCACCTTTTCGATAAATGATGTCATAGTTATAATTTCCAATAACGAGTGCCCACCTTACCAGTCTATTATTCGCAATTTTCGGAAGATTTCGTTGAGGGCCTAATATGTGGATCAGTGGTTTGTGATCGGTAACTAGCGTAAACTTAGTACCCCTGAGATACTGGTCAAATTTTTGAATACCGTAGAATATTGCCAATGCCTCACGGTCTATGACAGAATATTTGCTTTCAGCCGGTTTCAGTTTCCTCGAACCATACGCAATAGGTTGTTCGATATCTTTATCCCTGTGATATAACACCGCACCAACTCCTTTCTCCGAAGCATCACAGGCAAGAAAAAGAGGCCGACGCTCGTCAAATGCTACTAGCGATTCAGATCTAGTTATCAATTTCTTGGTCTTTAAGAAGATTTTGTTCTCGTGACCCGTCCATTGCCATTTCCGGCGGCCACCTGTTAGTTCATGTAAATCGGCGCATACACTATGTAAGTGTGGAATAAATCGCTCATAGAAATTTATGAGTCCTAAGAACGCCCTCAATTCTTTAGTATTTGTAGGCGGTGGTGCCTTCGAGATAGCTTCTATTTTAGACTTTGTTGGTCGTACTCCGTTTTTGTCAATAATATGTCCTAAATACTCTATTTCAGGTTGTAGGAAAGTGCATTTTTTTAGATTTACTTTGAGTCCGGCTTGTTTCAATCTGTTGAACACCTTGGAGAGAGTCTGTATATGTTCTTTGTCATTTTTCCCAGTAATGGCAATATCATCAAAAAATACTGCGACGTTTGGTATGCCATCTAGAAGTTTGTCAAGAAAATGCTGGAAAATTGAGGGTGCTGTTGCAATACCAAAGGGCATTCTGTTGTAGACAAAATATCCTTTGTGGGTTGATATTGTTAGGTACTTTTTCGATTCCGGAGCTATCTCAAACTGAAGATAGGCATCCTTCAGGTCAATTTTTGAAAATTTATCTCCGTGAGCAAGCTGTTGTCTTAACTGATCAAATAGGGGTACAGGATGAGTATGCTTTATAAGTACCGGGTTTATTGTTGTTCGGTAGTCGCCACAAATGCGTACTTGGCCAGTTGGTTTTAAAACATTGACTGTGGGTGTAGCCCATTCTATCGGTGTCATGTTGGGATCCACCTCTGTTATTATCCCCTCACGCAGAAGCCGTTCTAGTTCTATTTCGATGTTTTTGCGCATGCTGAACTTGATGGGTCGTGCTGATAGATGTTTTGCTTCGCTGCCAGATTTGATATGGATATTAACTTTGTAATCCTTGACTTTTCCTAACTTATTGTCGAATAAGTCGGTGTGGGTAGCTAGCACGAGGTCCAGTGACGTCTCTGCGGTGCGTTTGATGGAGTAGACAGGTTCGGGAAAAATCATGTTGTACATTTCGCTCCACTGTAACCCAAAAAGCATAGGCTCTGCCTTGTCCATAACTACAACAGGTAATATTTTTTGTGCGTTGTCTACTTCCACTGTTACGTCAGTTATACCTTTTGGTTTGAGCTTGAAATTGCAATAAGCTTGAAGTTTTGGTGCTTTGATTAATGCTGGAGCTCCAATCGTTTTCCACATTTTTGTAGAAATTATAGAGTAGATTGACCCCGGATCCCAGTCCATCGTACATTTTACCCCATTAATGGTCGTATCAATTTTCTTACACCGGGATGTCTTCCTATTGATATTGTGGACAGGATTGTACTCGCTTTCACTCTCTTCCGTCGAGGAGTCAGAGTGTGATGTTGCCGTTGATGAGGTCTCTGATGCATCTGTTCGATTGTTAATCTTCTGCGTTCTGTTGCGTTTATCAGTCTCATTTTTACGTTGAGAGTGCTTGGGTTTTGATGTTAAATATGCTCTACCTGATTTGATGCATACACTTTCGTAGTGTCCTGTGCTGCCACACGCCTTACAAGGATGATCTTTAGCTGTACAGTCGTCGAAGTCATGTTTGTTACGCTTTCCGCATCGTCGGCATTGATCAGGTTGCAACTTTCTGGCTATTTCAATACTGGTCTTAGTATTAGTGCGTTTGCCTTGTCTCTTTTGTCCAATCCTGTTAACATTTTGGTTGTTATTTAAGGTGTTGTTGTCGTTCTCTGCAACTTCGCGTGATTGGGCGACTGCAAATATTTCTGTGAATGTTATCTCTCTCGTTTTGCCACCTTCTGTTACTTCACGTAGTTCAGGCCATTTTTGCTTTAGATCTACCTCTAGTTGTGTATGGTTCAAGCCAGTTGCAAAACGGTCACGGAGCTGTCTTTCAAGCATCGTCCCTTCGTAGCCGCAGTCCTTCGAGAGTTCTTTTAGTCTATTAGCATAACGCTCCATAGTTTCGTTGGTTTCTCTCGTGGAGTTCCAAAAGTCTATTAAAGCTTTGTATCGTGTTTTCTTTGTTCTATGTAAATCCAATAGTTTCATCTTTATTTCGTCGTATGTTGCTATGTCAAAATCAGGAGTCAAAGCTACCTTCAGTTCGTGGTACATTTCTGGTGTTATGCAATTTATAAGTAGATCTTTTTGAATACTAACAGTTTCTTGGCCCCATATACGACATTTCGCTTCAAACAGATCGATAAAGTTTTCTGCAGTGGTTGTGTCTGGGTTAAATTTGTCGCACTTGAAATGTTTTACAATGTTTTGCTTTGATGTTGTGAGTGCTTCATTACCATAGTTGTTTTTGGTGCCGATGTCTGTTGAGGGGCTTCCCTCCTGTTGCTGCTGTTGTACGAACTGCTGTAGTATGGTTGTTAGTACCTTCTGTTGTTCTTGTTGCGCGGTAAGGAATGCCGTGAATTGTTCAGCGTTCATGGTGTTTGTGTTTCCTACTGAACAACACAATTTTTACTCGTCGCCAATAAAATAAAGGCCTTTTGTAGTAGCATTAAGTAATTTTATTTAATATTCCGTACAAGATAAAATGTTATTCATCTGACAGACAACAAAGTTCTTTTTTTTTTATTATTATGCCAAGAATAGGAATCTATGAGACGTATCTATGATAACAAGTAAATGAGTTTGTAACATTCCGGACGACTCAAAATATGACAATTCGACACCTGCAAAGAAGAAAGTTGTGTCTCAGGTTTTGCCATGGGTTTTAACGATTTAGAGCACGAAACGCAATGATCAATACATTACTGCCAAAATCTGAGATACGATGTTCTTCCTTGCATGAATTTATTTCGTCGAATTTATATGCTCCAACGTGCTCCAATTTTACCCTGCAGCCATATCTCGTTTATGAAAGGCAAGAAAGTTAAAATACTTCAAACTGTGTAGCTTAGAAAAGATACATCGCGCAAACCATTACCGAAACTCAAGAATCACTTCACTTTCAGTTGGAAAACGTGCTAGCCGAAGAATTGGGCGACCTGAGCAAAGAGGACACGGAATTCCATCGCAAGCCCGACGGCGCTCCATCCGAATCCATCCCCCCTCCACCGCCAAATTCCCTTGCATTACAATCCATCCTCCAACCCGCAACACCAATCGGCTCCATGACGTTATCTATGACAAACGGCGTAACGTCCAATGGCGTGTCGCCGACGAACGGCATGACGTCATCGCTGACCAATGGCGACGTGATGTCGTCATCATTAGTGATGCCACCGCCTCCGTGTATGGACATGGCTATGGAGGACTCTCCTAACTACCCACCTCCCCCGCCTTGTTCTTTGCCTGAACCGGCCGGACCACCGCCGCCGCCACCGCCTGCTACCAAAGGTATGAAACTTCTTTTAAGAATCACTGACACCTTAATAATAGATTTAAATTCAAATCTTTTTAATTCAAGTTGACTTTGAAAAGTGCTATTGAATAGTCGAGTGAATCTACGACTGGTTCGGAATGCCATTCCTACCGAGAAGCACCAGCAAGAAACTCGGCGGTTGCTCTTTTGAAAAAAGATGTTTTGATTTGCGGCGGCGGTTGCTCTTTTGAAAAGATTGATTGTGCAAATCTAAAGAATATTTTACATCATTTGGCAAAAAATCACAATATTTTGAGTTTGTAATAAATACTACCTAAAATACAAACCCACCTCAGGTACTGATAGAAACAAATCAAATCTTTTAATTTTTCAGGCGTCCTCAAATATTAACTTTTGTCTAAAACCGAGATTTCTATTAATATAATTGCATAATATAAAAGATATGTTGTTTCAAATCTTTCTCACAGATGTAACACCACCCGAACTTACCAACGGAATAATACCAAACGGAAAAGTGGCTGTAATAAAGGATAAGGAGCCGATATACGAATCGGTAATTCCCCGACCAAACGCGGAACCGTTACTGACCTCCCCACCGCCACCACCGCCTTACCCACCAGAAACCAACGGGTGAGTTAAACTTTATGATAAAACTCCACTTTTCTCTACTCTATGCACTGGTGTGATTGCCCCCTACTAATGACTACCTACTCCTAGCTCTCGTTCTGTGTGTATATTACAAGTCAGCGCAGAAAGCTAAAGAGAAAATTCGCGGTAGGTAATTTTAAATTCCATATTATGGCGCATGTCTCTTCTCATCATGTTATTTATTTTGGTACAGACAATACAAAAGTTAATGTTTTCTTTTTCCTCTCTCTCTGTTTTCTCTATCTGAGATCAGTCCTTCGACTATAAACAGATCTGTGCTCCTTATATGAAAAAAGTTAATGTAAACAAATTTTTTTTTCGACATCATTAGGAAGCGACCTCATCCAAGCAATCTGAAATAAAACCATAAATATTGGGTTGCAAAAAAGACCGCTGCCTGTTGCTTTGTGTCTGTTAAAGCCACTCACTGCCTGTTGTAGTGAGTGGCTTTAACAGATTTCGGCAGTCTTTAAAAGTTTCTCCATGTTTTTCACCAAATTACAATAATATCTTATTGTAATGTCTAAAATATTTTCGCAGATTTTCATCCAAAGAAGAAGTGGAACCTGAAGCACCCCTACCGCCGTTGCCTAGCAACGTTACGTCACCAGAGATGGCTGACACCACGTCCCCGATCGGCACGGATTCTTGCATCAGTCCGCCTCCTACAATGAATGGTGACTCTAATGTGAGCCGATGATTCCTTGTTTACTATTTCACTGTCTAGTTATGTTTCACACGTCTTGTAGATAAAAATTAATAAATTATTGAAACGAAACTTCTTTGGGGCGGGGATTTAAATGGCAAAAAGTGAAACGACCGAACGCGAACTCTCATTGGCTGGGCTGCACGTATTGTTGAGACAGCTTGGTCGGTCAATCAAAGATGATTGCGATCGTTACTCTCTGTAGCTGTCATTTTCCCATAATAGGACCCTAACTACAATAAAACGAATAGCTAGTCTCCATACATTTTTTTCGAAATTTAACTTGAAGCTTTATTGAACTAAGTATTTCGGAATAGTTAGTCTATAAATAAACTTTTTTTTTCCAAATTAAATTTGAAGCCTTTTTAAGCTTTTTCCCTTTATAGAACGCAGAACGTCACGCACGTCGTAAAGAACGGGTCGAACGTAGACTGCACCAGCTGGAAGCTCCCGCTCAAAATACTGATGCTCCTTCAGATTCCACGAATGACCTCTCCGAGTTTGCCAAACTTTACTTCAACGACCATCCGCGATCGCCCGAAGGTAATGCAATTTCAACTCTATAACTCTTAAAATATAACTTAAATTGAGCAAAATTTAACGCATTTAGTTTTAGAGTGAGATGGCAATAATTGTTCACAAAAGTGATGTTGTCCCTTTTACAATGTTCTCTACAGAAAAAGACGGCAACATTAGTCTTGTCTCCTGTTATTTGGTTATTTATTGGTATTCCTTAAATATTTTTTTTTCATTATAAGCTTACACTATTTTTAGGTAAGTATTAATTTAAATTAATTTAGGTATTAATTTTTAGGTACAATAATGGCCACGCTTACTCGTAAGAGCAAGTCAATGGAGCTACTAACAAAGGAGGAAATGATCACATACCATAAAGGAAACAACATACCCACATCTCATATACAGTTGCATGACCCGGACAGCGTTACCGCCGCTGTGAACATATTCCGAGTGAGTTCTAAAATGTACCTTACTAGTACACTATTAAGGTGCAAAGCTCATCGGCAGAGTATAGTGGAGCAGAGGCGCAGCGTATTATTTGGTAACAACTCAAATTCAGCTTTATTAAGTTTGATATAACGGTGGTGACTCGCATTCCTTATTCCCTTACAGTCTCCTTTTTGTTGTTAACCGTAATAAAGCATTTAAATACGCTGCATTATTGCTCATCTTCTCTCACTAGATAAGCATTGCGAGTATGAGAGATTTTATTTCATGTATAGTGTCAGTGTCTTGATTTTAAGTTCCATTGTATCTATTGTTCTTAGGATTTATGTCGATACATGCGAGGTGAACTTACTGCAGAAAAAGAAACGCAGGTTATCCAGTCGATAATCGGGAAAGGATTGGAAAGGGAAGAGTTACGGGATGAAATATTGGTGCAATGTGTCAGACAGGTATGTATGACTTTACACAGCATATTTTTCGTGTTTTCCGTGGCCCTATAATTCAAACAAGCAAATCTAATGTCATTGGTTTCATGGAAACGGCTCCAACTAATTGGATGTAATTTTGTGTTAAGATAAACATTATTTTCCAAGTTTATCTGGATATGCGTCAATCAGGAGGTACAAAGGGAATTTTAAGGACGCTGAGTGAAGGCAGCCCGCCAACCCGCATTGGAGCAGCGTGGCGGGTCTAAGCTCTAATTCCCTCTCTCCTATGAGAGTGGAGGCTTGTGCCTAGCAGTGGGACGTTAATGGGCTGTAGTGGTGAGTGAAGGTCAGTTGCTCCCAGGCATTTATAAATTGAGAGCGTCCATTTGAAAATCGACTCGGTTCGAATCAGTTTTCGACTGCTCCAGGTAAATAACAGGTGTTTATTTACCTGTGAAAAATGTATAAGTATAATATAAAAACATAGTTTATCCGCTGCGATTTATAACAATTCACCCTTTTGTGTAAACCCGACGTCTTATCTTCCTTTTGTCAAACAGATAACAGAATGTCCGGTAGAAGACTGGGCGGAGCGAGTATGGCTGATACTTTGCCTGTGCGCGGTCGCCTGGCAACCCAGCCGCGGCCTGGCGCGCTACTACTGCACCTGGCTGCGCGCTAGAGCCCGCCCCGTCACCTCGCCCGCGTCCACTGGCTCTGTGACGTCAGTGGCCTCCGTCACTAGCAGCGCTAGGGCTGCGCATTGCGCCCAGTGGTGTTTGGACAACTGTAGAGGCGCTACACCGAGGCAGTTACCTCCTAGCACTGTGGAGATCGCGGTTAGTAAATATTTATCATCGTTCTTATAACGGAAATTACTAATTATCGTTGAAGCATACTCGTATATGGATAACCAAGCGAAAAAGTATGACTCCACAGTTACCTTTTGCACCTATTACACAGTATATGACTTGGATTTTCAAACAAGATGTACCCCAGATTAGTCTCAATACAGCAACATCTTTCCCATACAGGTAGATATCTCTGTCTCACAATATGATTTGAATTAGAACTCGATGATGTCCGCGTTATAAGATCATAATAAATTGTCACAGGCAATGCGTCGTCTGGGTACAATAGTCTGCCGATTCTTCTTCCTCGACGGGCGCACGAAGGCCATAGACGTCCACCCCGCGGATACAGCCGCAGCGGCCGCGGCGCGCCTGGCCGACAAACTGGGCCTGGCGCCGCAGGCTCGCGCTGGCTGGGCAGTGTACCAGCAACGCGCTGGTACTGAGGAGCACGTGCGAGCCACGCAGTACCTGTACGACGTTATTGCGGCGTGGGAAATGTGAGTTACAGTACAGTCTTGGGCTGAGATCAAAGCTGGGCCTAGTTCCTCAGGCTCGCGACGGCTGGGCCGTGTGCCAGCAACGCGCCGGTACTAAGTAGCACGCGCGAGCCACGCAGTACGACGTTATTGCGGCTTGGAAAATGTGAGTCACAGTAGTGTTCGGCTTAGATTAATACTGCGGCACGCCAACCCGGCAAACTGGTCCTGTAGCTAAGGAGAGTGAAGAAGAACGATTTTACTCTTATCTTGTTGGTGGACTTCAAAGGAAAGCTGCTCAATCCGACTTGTTCTCACTGGTTCCTATTCTGTATTCTGTTCTAGACAATTTTTTTTCCTCCTGGGATGTAGGAAAATTCTCATTGGATTCTTCAGAGCCTAAGAAGCATGCTTGACTACATTGCCTAGCGGCGTACGGACTAACAACCACCTCCGCTCTATCTTATAAGTAAAACCAAGCAAAATGCCTCGCAAGAAACACTACGATGATGGGTCAATTTATCCTTTGAAATGTTGTCTTGGCATATTTCTGTACACTCGCACTAGTTGAAACTTTCAGACATTCTCTGAAATACGGTGATAAGCCAATACAAAGTCGCGCCGTGATTACCAATGCAATAATCGACCACTCTTTCGACTTTAATAACACGTATTGTAGCAATTTCAAATGTTTCAATATTTATCTTTGGTACAGGCAACAAGGACCCGGAGGTGGTTCAGCGGACAACCGTTTCGTATTCAAGCGAAGACTCTTCAGAGGTGGAAGGGAGTTACCACATGACCCGGTTGAAGTTGCATTGCTCTACGCTCAGGCCGTTCATAGCGTCGTTAAGGTCAGTAAGAGATTGACATTTATTTTCAAAGTACCTTTAGTTGTTGTTTAATCTTTGCATGGCCTTTCAGTTATTTTTTTTTCGCGTTGCCTTTATTCTCAATGCCCACAATGAAGCAAAGAAACGTAGCAAAAATATTGGGAAATTTTTCACAGATGGATGAGTTTCCGGTATCGGAAAAAGTGGCACTTCAACTAGCAGGGTTGCAAGCTCAAGTTTCATTGGGTGAGCCACCACCCAGCCCACCTCCGCCGCACACTCGAGCGTACTACTCTCACCCCGACCAGTTCCTACCACCTAGAGTCGCGAAACAACGCCCCGCACATCAGTGGGTAAGTTTTTGTCGGAAAAACTTTCAGCTAAGAAGTTAGCCTCACAGAAAATCAGTAAAATACTCTATGGGCATTTTTGCTCCACCTATAATAAGATTATACTTATTATAATATTTCAGAGATATAAGGTAGTTTTCACTCGTATTTATCTATCGTTTGTACATTAGTTTTCTATAATTTTTAGGTTTGAATCTATGTTGCATAAATTATACTTTGCCTGAGACAGACAGCACTTTAATAACATGTCTAACGTTGTAGTTAGTAGATACTTCTCTAAAGTTTAGTCTGCTGTCTCTAATCCTTGTCACATATGGGCTTAAAACGAATGATTTCCATGATCTTATTTATATTGGCATCGCAACATCACAATGTTCTAGATAAACAATATCACAACTTAAATCCTCAGGCAACAATACTAGCGCAAGCTCATCGACAATTCGGCGCGGGGCGAGCGGAACTCACGGCCAAAGCTTTGTACCTGTCTTGCGTGATGCAGTATCCTCTCTATGGAGTCACTCTATTCCCTGTCACTTATAAAGGATATTGGGCTCACGGTAAGGCTTTTCAGCAAAAATTTCAAGATTTAGTTAAGTAATTGTCATTTTTGATAACTTTTCATGATCACAGAGGAATATTTCTTATACTTATTGTTGTTATATTAGCAACGATGTGGAGAACATTGAAGTAGTCCTGAGAACTTAAAAAGTGCGTAATACAAGTTGTCCCTATAATTTCTTAGTGTTTGGGGATTTGGGGATTAAACGTAAATGTATCAAAAAAGATACTTCATGTTTTGCATTTCCATTATGAGCTTCATAACGCGACCTGGACAAACGAACGTGGAAACTGGGTGAATGAGGAAGGTATGTGTCCACCAGTGGACGCAACCAAGCCCAAGTAATTGATTGCATTTTCTCATAGGTCCGAATGTGCTTCTGGGAGTGGGCGCTGAAGGTGTGGTGCTCGTTCGGCCCGCAGACAAAGTGGTCCTAGCGGAATACCCGTACACCAACATCGCTGCGATACTAATGGACCCCGTGGACAATGGCCTAACGCTTAGTTTGACTCATCACGGACAGCATGATGGCCTAAGGTATTTACTATTCAAAATAATCGTTTCGCAACTCCTACGAAATTCGTACAGTGTCACTGACATATATATATGGGAAAAAAACATTAGTACACTACATACCATTTCACGACTATCGTGAGCTGGCACCTATTCAGACAAAACTCGCATTAAAAAGCTCTCTGACGTCTTGTCAGAGGATAAATAAGTGCGAAACATTAAAAAAATCTTAGCCGTAATTTAAAACTCTGCTATAATACCCGGAAAATGGAATCGAAAGCAATTCCGACCAAAATTTAAGAATTCCATGAATGCCATTTTGCAGTGTATACGTATCGTTTAACGCAGTTTGTTCTTCGTGTACGCAGAGGAGGGATCAATATAAGACAAATTATCTTTCATCTAAAAAAACGATGCCCTTTCGAATGGGATTTCACATGCTTCTTTAGGGTACCAAAATGGACTCGATAAATGTAGAAATTGTACACTGAACCTATTCTTTCACAGATGCATAGTACTAGAATGCTCCCAAAAAGCCGAAGCTGCATGGTTAATGGCGGCATACAGCCCCGCTCTAGGTAGTGGTCTAACGGAGGAAGCGCCTCGCCGCGCCGCGCCCGCCTCGGAAAGGGCTAGACTCGCTAATGCGTTGAAAGCTGCTCGCCGGGCACTTATAGATTCCGCGTTGCTCAGGAGGCCACAGGATCTGTCAGCGGGAGGATTCCTTAGAAACACGCTGAGGAGGTATGTTTAAAATTTAAAACAGAAGATCTGACCTTAGAGATATATTCGATGCACGAGATCCTTTTGAAAACTTTATACAACCCATGGAGTAGTTTTTAAGATTGTATTAAAAATCTTACAGTTTTTCTGGTTATATTCCTCATCACATTCAGAACGGTACATTTAAACCAAAACTCATTTTGACATAGTCTACTTAATAGACAGCTTAGCTCTCTTCGTATCAAATGCATGCTCTATTTCATTGTTCGTTAAAGAAGTAAGCTTCAAGACTAGAGACAAATCTTGCAGAAAATCAAGAAAGTCTGTGATATTCAGATATTCTTGTCAGTATTTTCTCCGTGCTGATATAGTGCTCTCTTCTAGCATTTCCTTATAATACCTACATTTAAACATAACTCTCAGCACGGTTTTCTTTAGATTTGTCCCTGGATATGAGCAGATAACGTTAGCAGATTACGTAGCATTAGTTCTTCCATAGGTATCTACAGTAAACTCGAATAGCGGCAAAAAATACAGGGGTTTTAAAAAAACTATTTGTCAGGCTAAGCAAACACCGGCTGGAGCGAGTCAGGCTGGACATATCCGCGGAGACGCAGGGCGAGTGCTACAAGGGCTTCCCGCCCGCCTACTGGTGCTGGGCGCGCAGCCTGCCGCACAGCCTCACCAAGCTGAACGAGGCGGAGGAGGTCGCTGCTATGCAGATATTCAAGGTAATTAGCTACTTATTTATGTTCCTTTGTCACAATCTACATTATTGGAGGCCTCTTTTATGTGAACGCCATCGTTCCCGATGTTTGACTAGCTTCCTCCGACCTCCACCTGATAAAAACACAAATTTTTGCTCTTACATGTCCTGTTATTGCTCCAGTAAATTATATATCAAGTGTCAAACTGTTAAACCAGTAGATATCTTTACAACAGGAGTGGAGATTCACAAATTCTGGACATCCTAGGCTAGGGGTAAGGCCAACTTTCCCTACCCATTGCAATTTCTCAAAATTCTATCATAGTGTAGAACACTTAAGGGTACGCAAGGAATATTTTTCCAAATTTCAGATATCTAGGTTTCGGCTGTGAATAGTCTGTCAGTGAGTTAGTAATGCGCGTCGAATGTTGATGTCGTCACATGCATTTCATACCTTGAGAGAGAGTGAGATTTTCAAGGTCTACCCAATTGCAGGAGTTATATCTCTTGTGCAGGATATAATGAGCCACGCCGGGCTGAGCAGCAACGAGGGCAGCACGAGCAGCCTGGCCACCAACACCAGCGTCAGCAGCCACGAGAGCGACAGCGACGACCGCGTCGCGCTCGCGCAGGCGCTGCTGCAGCGCTGTCTGCAGAAGGACACGCTGCTCTGCGAACTGTACGCGCAACTCATCAAGCAGGTCAGTTGCCTTTCCCGGTAGCTTCAACCCTGAAATGACTGTTAAGCTTTTGCTGAGCAGCAACAGCACGAGTCAGTTGCCTTTCCCGGTGTT
The DNA here is from genome assembly GCA_917051295.2 of Erebia ligea. Lineage (NCBI taxonomy): Eukaryota > Metazoa > Arthropoda > Insecta > Lepidoptera > Nymphalidae > Erebia > Erebia ligea. Next base: position 12,537,828 of record OU785236.1, read on the forward strand.
TTCTACCTTGTAATGATTGCGATTTATGTAAATTGGAAGGAAAATTTAGATTATTTAACTTCCATCGTTTCTCTCTTGGTGTGTCATTACTCATTATAAAATAGATACCTATGCTTATTATTTTTGAAACAAGTATTATATTGTTTACGCTTTTACATTACATAGCAGTGTACCGTGTGTATAAGCTCTTTTGGGACAAATGAGACTCCTTTGAGAAAGAAGAGATTCGAAATCAGAAAATTTGAGGGGATCTAAGACTGCCTAAAACTCCCATTTGTATAAAACTTTGGACTGTCAAAACATGGGAATCATCCCAACAACCCGTCTTATCCGTGACAGACAGACAAACGGGCACGGTAGCAATTTAATTAAGGTTCGATTCCGCTCCGTTTTGAGGTACGAAACCTTAATAGAAATAAATATTAATTTTAGATCACAAGGACACAAAAACAAACACTTATTCACATTCATAAAAAAATATAGACAGTTGAAACAAAAATAAAATTACAAAGTAAACTCCACATAATAATCTGTGACACAAAAAATCCCAAAAAGGATATCGCTATAGTCTAATGCTACCACTACAGCACTGTTTTTCAGGCAAACCCTAAATAAACACTCACATCACACATGAGCCTTTTATTTTACTCTAGACGACAGAACACCCGGACCCCAGTTCAAGGGTATCGGCGAGGCACTGGGCGTTGCTGTGCGCAGCGGTGGGCGCCGCGCTGCCGCCCGCCAAGCCGCTGCGGCGGTTGCTGCTGGCACATTTGCGGTACCGGGCCGCGGCGCTGCAGTCCGCTGAAGAGGGCAAGTTCGCGAGGCGAGCGGAACAGGTACTTATATTATTATATTGTACTTATCTTTTTTTGTCCCTTTTCACAGGGAGTATTATGAAAGGGTTAGCAATATTTTTAATGCTGTCATACTAGTTTAGAGATTGTGTACAACAGAATCAGCCCCATTATGGCGAATTGGGCGAATTACAAATCCGCCACCCACAACTGCATGGCTCAATGTCGCAAGACAGATTTCCGAGATACAGAAATAGAAAGAAGAAAAAAAAATTATGGCGAAATGTTCGCAGGTGGCATTAAGCATAGCTCAAGTGCCGCGTCGCCTAGCTGCGCCCTCGAAGGAGGAGCTGCTATGCGCGGCGGCTCGCCGGAACATGCACGTGCGCGTGCTGCTGCTGGACGGCAAGCAGCACGGGCTGGTGTTCGGCCCGGCCGCCACCGCCGACCACCTGGTCGCCATGCTGCGGGACAAGATTGGCCTCAACGACGCCGCTACTGGTAAGTGGCCAAGATTATTCCAAAAGAATTTTCTAACTTTTTTTTTTATTCCATTACAAGTTAGCCCTTGAATGCGATCTCACCTGATGGTATTGGTAAGTGATGATGCAGTCTAAGATGGTAGCGGGCTAACCTGTTAGGGGTGTGACAGTTTTGGGTATTAAACCCATACCGTCAGCTAGCCGGATTCTACACAGCATCGTACCGGAACGGTTAATCGCTTGGCGGTACGTCTTTGCCGGTCGCACTAACTTGTAGTGAAATTAAAAAAAGATAGGTTATAGGTAGAATTTTAATCTTTCTTTCTTTTAATCTCTTGACTTGTTCTGTACATGGACGTATCAAACACGTTCTGTACCTTTTCTTTAAATAAAAGAAAAAACTTTCTTTTAAACAGGTTACGCGCTTTATGAGGTTTGTGCAAACTCAAGCCCGGCGGGTGCGGGCGAGAGAGCATTAGGCGGCTCAGAGCGAGTGGGTGACGTACTTGCGCGGTGGGAGAAAGCAGGCGCCACGGCCGCTTCGTGCAGGTATTTTACTATGCCACTTTTTATATCAGGGAGGAAAAAGTAACGGTACATGGTGCAAAACTGTTTTAAATATTGAACCTATTAAAAATATTTTAATCAAAAGAAACATTCTTTTGTTTTTAAAAATAACAATATCTGCATTTAAACTTATTTTACCTAATTTTTGTATTTTTAGTTGACTCTATTCAAAAAATTAGACAGTTATGTTGTATTGAACCAATCGAACTATGATATAAGGATTAAATTTTTCGAACAAACTGTATCTTATGTTAGGCTGAACATTAAAATTACATGGGTACAAAACCTTGCTGCTTCTATGGTTCTCGAAAGTGGCAAGAAGGGTCAGGATGGCGATTGGCGGCGCGGCCATGTTAGTCAATGTTTCTTTGAATTGCTAAATAAAAGTATAACTACTGTCCCGCCTCATTTTCACCAAACAACGATATAAAATGTAAATGTACCTACTCAATGTCTCATTTAATGTCTTAAAGGTTCAAAAGCACTTGTAAAAGTTCAAATAAACTCCTAAAGCTCTTATTTTGTAACGCGATCAAGTAAGATCAAAAACGTAAGTGAAGCGATGTATTTTAGGCTAGTATTCAAGAAGCGCCTGTTCCTGGGCGAGCGGCCCCTGCACACGGCGTGCGTGGCGGAGATGGAGCTGCTGTACTATCAGGTGCTGCACGCCGTCAGACACGACCGGCTGCCCATTGAGACTGATGAGGCGGTGAGTAGCGTTGCGTAAAATATGAACTTTAGTATTACGATTGATTTGTAAGGTAGTTTCTATAAAGGTCACCTATACAGTACTTAAGCCCACTTGCACAAGGACTCTTAAATTGATTTAGTTAAATATTTTAATGCTGCCCCTTTTTGGCAACTACAATATGCATTTGCCAAAAAGGGACAACATTACATAATTTAACTAAATCAGTTTAAATGTCCTTGTGCAAGCGGCCCTTAAATTGTTGCATAGTTTATTGTAAGTTTTCTCATGTAAGTGAACTTTTGTTCTTTTTTGGGAAAATTAAATCTTACTTTAAACCTAAAATATTCGTAAAAAATCTCCAGTTTTCGTACGCATTCGATCGCGACAGTTAACTACCATTTAAATGGAATTGATCGAGCGCCAGCTTTCAAGCGCTTGACAATTCCATACAAATCGTAGTTAACGTTTTCCTGATCGAATGGGAAGAAAATCACCCAGTAGGCACACAGCTTCCCGAGAGGATTTTCCGTAAGTTCCACTCAATTCAGTAGGTAGTAGGTACTATTTATCTATCTTAAAAAACATCCTAATAAAACTTATCTATCATCAGGTAATGCTGGCAGCGTTACACGCGCAAGTAGTGAAAGGCGACTGCTTGGGCGGCGGTGAAGAGTGTTCCGCAGCCGCGGGGGCAGTGTTGCCTGCGAGGCTCGCCAACCCCGCCCTGCCGGCGCCCGCAGTGCGCTTACACCACCTCGCGCTGCGGGGAACAGAACCGCACGCGGCCATGCAACGAGCGCTCACACTTGCATCGTCGTGGCCGCTCACTCGAGCTACTATCTTCGACGTTATGGTGAGTCTAGACTAAGTAAGCCGTCCAAACATCCGCCGGTGGAGAATCTCCAACAGCCGTGAAGGCAGTTTCACCCGCAAGACTCGCCAGCCCTGCACAGCCCGCGCCCGCAGTGCGCGTACACCACCTCGCGCTGCGGGGAACAGAGCGCACGCGGTCATGAACGCGCGCTAACCTTTGCGTCGTCATAGCCAATCATTCGAGCTACTATTTTCAATGGTAGTGTGCTTATCAACCATCAAAACCAATGGTAGAGATCTCCAACCACCGCCGAGTTAGTTTTATCAGTCAGACCTGCGAGTCTCCAAATACCTTTTCACAAAATACCGTCATTGTCACACAGTCTACAACCCTATCCAAGTGTCTTTTTTTTTGGGTCAGTGGACAAGCGCAAGCAAGTGGCAAGCATTCCCGAGAGTTGGGAGCTCTAGGCTCGAAGGGCGCTTACTCTGAGACTCTGACCATAGAGTAGGATGTTTCACGGCTTAGGATGACGTTGGGATGGGTAGGAGTTCGGTTGGGTTATAAGACTGACCGGTACGCCCCGTAGGCCGTGGTGTGAGTCCACGTAAGAAATCGGCGACTTCGTTTTCGCCGGCGGTGTTTTATTTGTATGTGTGTGTGTGTTGGAGCATTGCAACGCATAACGTAAGTAGCAAACTTACCAACCTAATTTTCCCGTCGTTATGACCGCTCGTTTGTTTAATTTCAATGTGAAAAGGTGACCAAAAATGACTAATAGAATTTTATGAAGAATTTTAACCTATACGAAAAAAACTTATTGGAAGGAAAATATCACCCACCCTCAGCGCAATAACTTGGAAGGAACAAACTGAATATCTACATAATGGACTTAATGATTTTATGTATCTGTTTGTCTCCGGCAGCAATCGTTCACGTCCAACTGGCCGCGGGCACTGTGGCTGGCGGTGGACGCGCGCGGCCTCACGCTGCTGCGCCGCGGCGCCAGAGCGGCGCTGGTCTCTCACGACCACGACCAGCTGCTCGCCGTGTCTCCGGCTCCGAGGGCCTTGCTGCTGGTGACGCGGGCGGACCGCAAACACGCCAAACTCGTGCTCTCTACTGATCAGGTTAGTATCTCACCGCCAAACTCTTGCTCTCTACTGATCATGTTAGTATCTCACCGCCAAACTCTTGCTCTCTACTGATCACGTTAGTATCTCCCCTGATAAGTGATTTTGTTTACTTCAATCACAGTTTGTATGCTTTTGTAGACAAAGAAAAGAGAAACGCCAAACAATTGGTGCCATGGCTTTTTTGAATCACATGCGAATGTCAGGGTTTCGTAAGCTATCTTTTGCACGTGTTGCCTTATTTTGAAGGCTTAGTTGAGTTTGCATTATTTTGGTACCAGTGTAGAGTTCAGATACGAGGGTTTAATACACGTAGAAATTTTTGGATCAGGATATCGTTTTGTTCTTGTCCAATTCTAAATATCACTTTGACCGTCTTACGATTTATCCCCACTTTTTATATCTTATATTGGACTTTAAAGTACCTACTGCTAATATTTTTATTTTAAGTTTGTCATGTGATCGAGGCTAAAGTTTGCTACTAGGCAGATACCGCAACATTTTCTTAGCTAGCATTTGCCTAGCCTCCTCAGGATGTGCTTGGTGGTGTATTAAAACGGATGGTATTGTCGGACAGGCGTACCAGATCGCGACGCTGATCAAGGACTACATCGAGGCGGTGCGCGGGCCCGTGTTCCCCGCCGTGGCGGCGCCCGCGCGCGCCTCCTGACACCCGCCCGCCTAGTGCCAGTGCTTCCACGTCGCGCACACACATTAGCGCGCCACTCGCGCTAGTGCCGGCCGAACACTAGCTGCGCTACACTAGTTCGCTAGTGCCGAGCCAGCACGCGTGCTACACTAGTCGTGTTAGTGCCGGACCAGCACTAGTGCGTTTGTGCTGAGCAAGCACTAGTCGCACTCTTGGACCAATTATTATTACACATTACAGTGGACGGAGGGAACGTTTCAAAATGTGTGTCAGTTATTTGAATGATAAACTCGAAATGTGATTTTTATTAATATTCCTACACATTAAACAATCATAATGATGACACGCAAATCTTTAATATTTTTTGATTTGGGAATAAAAATAGCGGTTGTTAACGATTACATAGCTGTTAAAGATTTACGTTTGAAGTAACATAGTAGTTTGTGATATAAGGGCGGTAAATAGGTTTTTACATACGAGTTGACTAATGTCAGCCCGATGACGCCAGTCGAGGGCTGACCATCGTCACGAGTTTGTTAAAACCTTAACGCCCGTGTATCATACGATATTTTTCAATACATTTGTGAGAAAACTTGAAAATAAAACTCGAGTAGGTAGGTACAAGGTACTCACTAGAAAATGGTTTCTCACGCCCGTACTTATTTCGAGATTTTTGGCGGCTATTAATAGCGCGATTTTTTTCTCACATCTAAAATACCTAATTGTTGATTTAATTTTATTATTCCACAACACTTAAACCACTCATATTATTTTAATAATTTATAAGAAAAACTCAATGAAACTTTTAAAAATAGCGCGCACAGATTAAAGATTTAGTATCTACGGCGCGTTGTTGTAATTGCGTTTTTTTTTAATTGGCTTCATGGCTCTAGGTTCTAGCTCTTAACTCTCAGCCTGGACTATTCAGGCTTTAATTTATTGATTTATAAAACTTAAAACAATTTTAATTAACTACATTAAATAAAATTTTTAATTTCATGAATTAATTTCATCAATCCACATCTAAATGTTATTATTTTTTAAGTTTTCTACATACAAAGTCAATATCATTAGCGAACCTTCTTGCAAGAAAACTTTTTATTTAGAAGTAAAGTGGACTTATAAAAATTAAAAAAAACTACAAATTTACTGCACGAGGGCAGTAAATTCTGCAAAAAAAAAGCACGAGGGCAGTAAATTTAACTTACAAGCCCTGTTTACTGCCTCTGTAAGTGCATTTTTCGAGCAAGTGTATTGAAAACTCTTTGTGTTGTTCTGAATAAACACAGCTTCATAAACGTACCTACACTAAATTTCGAGCCAGACTTTATTAATATGCATTTTACTTGATCGCTGCACCAAACAGCAACATTTTGACCAAATAGTCTGTCACACACTGACACGCAATTTTACACATTTACAACAAGCTCCATCCATTGTAATAATTTTGATCCGAGTGCACTATAGATACTAATGCGCTGGTGCCGATCAAGCACTAGCCGTACTACACTAGTGCGCTCGTGCCGAGCAAGCACTAACCGTGCTACAATAGTGCGCTAGTGTGACGCAGCCGCACACTGCACCGACGCGGGTATGCAAGTGTATAGGCGGGAATGTTGAACGAAATCCAGCGACTCAGTATTGTCATTGAAAAATTGCGTTTGGGTTTCTTTAGCCAAATTCCATGATATAGTCTCGAATATGTAGTGAAGTTTTTGCTAAATAAAAAAAAGTCGCTCGTGTTTCGTAATCAGCATTGGTTTAGTCATTGAATATAGAAGTAAATGTTGATATGATAATATTTATTATGACTTCTATTATATTATAGATATAATATATTATGTATAATATTATATGTAATATAACGAGCACGTAAGTTGAGACCAGACGCGACATCTCAGTAGACAACATTTTAGGTTCAAATCAAAGTAACTTGTAAGTTTGCATATACACAATGGGAGACTTTCTTGACATTTACCCGTTGTTCTAGTTGAGCGATAAGACTCCATAGAATTATGACAAACTTGTCTAAGCGACTAGAGATCACGTGAAAGGTCAGCTACTGTTTGATACTGTCGCTCGAGTCGCGTTTGTCGCTGACGTAAGACAATGCCACGACTTTCGCTTAAGTACCGAAATATGTTAATTAAGTACACTTTGCTAGAATTTAATAAGCTTGCTAAAAAGAAAAAAAGGACGCAGTATAAGAACAGGCTCACAACATGTAATTCCGTATTCTCAACTTACGTAGCAACTTTATACTTAAATATATTATAAATAATTGTAACAGTTAAACATATTATATCGCGTAAATGTCGCATTTATGAATTTAGTTAGCGAAATCTCGATGTTTATAAAATCAGTCTACATTTACTTCGGAGTACAAATCAAGCAGATATGTGGTGTTGGTCTCGATTGTGAGCATGGACGATTTTCAGTTGCCAAGAGACGGGGAAGCAAAACTAAACAATAGAATATTTTTGGTAGACTCAAAGTATAGCTCAGCGATTAATCAATAGACGTAATTTGTATTACAGTGTGTATGTCACAGGACCTGGTGCCGTAGTGTAAGTTTTCAAGCTACTTAACTACTTGGACATTTAGATTAGGGCCAGCGAAAATCGGAGAAAGGTATGACAGATGATTTTAAACTTATCAATTTATATTTTATACTTACCCAACCGAAATAAGGTATATAATAATAGGTATGTTAAAGCTCGGAGACAGGTGTCGCATAGGATTTTTCGGTATCAAAGAGCATGCTGGAGGATACTGGAAAAGTCGGTATGTGCCGGTGTGCGCTAGCCCTTAGACTAAATCTGCCACAAGTATGGATAGGTTTAGCAGCTGCTTAAAAAAAGCAGATTGCCTTACATAACTCTGTTGTCACGTTCATAACTTGAGAACTTACATTTAGGGCGCTGTTTGCCACTTTGTGATGCAGAGAATTGTCGATATTTTACTAGATTTCAAATTATTTACGCGACATGTGCTTCCTATTCGGTAGTCGACTTAACTATAAAAATGTAAGAAAAGTGTCAATGAAATATAAAAACTACTATCCTAAAGTGGTGGTAATAAATAAATTACTTAACGAATAATTGTCCCAATAGAACATTTTCTTTTCATTTGGGAAAATCGTACTCGTAACTCTCATCAATTAAAAAAATTCAAATACTTACTACAATTTTAATAAGTTTTTTCAGTCATCAACTGCACTTAACACAAAGTGGTGTAACGGGTCCCCAGTAAAATATCATTAAGTCAGTATTAAAGTAAACTATAATTCGTGTTAAATGAGAAATTCATCAGTATAGCGTTAAAGTGTTAAAATTGTTAAGACGTTTTCGATGATAGATAGTGATTGTATTTCAATCTTTTTCCCCCTCTTTTTCGATGGTTAACTATTAAGGAGTCCCCTTCTTGCGGCATTTTAATACACAATTTATTAATTTCTAAATTCAGTCTTAACTCCCAGGTGTTAAGGTCTATAATCGTTGTGATATATGTCTATAATGTACTTTGCACGAAACTTTTAAATTACATCAGCCTCTATTGATTGCTACTGTAGTTATTGACTGAATTTAAGTCAGCCTTCCAACAATAATGCCAATAGAAGGTATCAGGAGTGACATAGAAGGTGCTAATGCCACTAGATTGTGTTTAAAATGCCGCTGAAGTTATTTAGCACTAAGTCACCCACTCTTAATCCTAGACCTCTCCTAGACCATACTATAATTGTTTAGAAATCCTATAGCGAAATAGATTTTATGCCCATAACTATAAGATATAAGTATTCATATCAGCCTTAAGAATTCCTAATCTGTTATTTCCCTCGCTTCGAATCTTCCTGTACTGTTGAGTACGTAGCAGAGTATATACTTGTTTTGAAATGTTTGCAGTGTCGTATGTTTATCCTGAAGTCTTGATTTGTGCCTTGTAAGGCGGCGATCGCGTTGCTAACCAAACTGAGCCCGCAAGAGTTTAATAACTCCTCAGGTCAATATTTTATATGAAACGGTACAACCCAACTTTCAAAGCATGCTATTAAAGTTAGTTACACCAGTCGTGAAATCTATTAGAAAAGTTCTATTACGAAAATAATTACACATTTATACACGACATTGTGACTAATTTTGTTGTACACAATCTCTCAAATAAATAAAAAAGTCTAAATCTAGTACCCTTTTCATTATTCAGAAAGGTATATTAATATTAGACCTATCGTTTTAGTTCAGTGTACAACAGAAACCACATTGTACTAGATTGACGGGAGAATTTTAATACATAATTAATTTACTTTCATCAACTAGGCATCTAATTTCGTAGAGAATTCCGGGCCAGGAAGTCAGCATACGTAATCGCCCGCATGTATTCAGTGAGCCAATTGTGCAAATTATTGTGACTAAAAAAATTAAATGACTGTTCCAAAATATATCTTCTATCATGCATATTATTACATTATATTGCACAATGTTATGTCTCAATATTTTATAACGAAAACTTAATATAGTACGATAATTATGTAGATTTTACTGTAGTGAAGCATTTTATGCTTGCAAGTTATGCTAAAGTAAATATTGATTCTATACATAGATATCTTTTAATTTTAGGCCTATTCGGTGCTTAGATAATAAATAATATAATCATTGCTTAGTTTGTGTTTCTGATCTCATATTGAGTATTATTTATTTAGATGCCATATTTCGTTAAGCACAAGCAATATTTGATTAAGGTTTTTTTATTTATTATTTTGTATTTTTAAACTTTTTGTGGTACTTTTGTATATAATTGACAAACCAAAGAATCGTCCCTTTGGATATTTTTCATCATTGACAAATTTCGAATAAGTTTAGTTAATTTTTGTATTTGTACTTTGTAGTATAGGTATATTTTTCATTTTAATTTAATTTTAAATCTAAGTAATTATGAGAGGAATATAATATGTATTGAAATAAAGCATCTTAATCACACGTTTTCACTTTACAATAATAATATTATAAAATGGAATACTTTAAATCTGAATCTCAAAACAATGTCAATGTTATGATATTACGAAATGAAATTACTTAAAAATAATTGTTTAACCAACAAATCGACATCAATAGATTTATCTTGATATGCATGTGTATTTTTTAAAAGATTTTCGAATAATTGTTTGCTCAGAGCATGTTGTACTATCGCGTTGATGTGTGCGTTAGTTGTTCTAAAGCTCTATTCTCTAACTCAATGGAGATCAAAAAATAAAAGCCACCGACATATATTTATATCCATTGAAGGTTTGCTATGAAATAAAAATAACATTTTCATAGCAAACCTTCAATGGTTAAAAAACATATGTCAGTGGCTTTCATTTATAGCCACTGAGTAACATATGGCAGACTATGGACAGTCCCGCATACAATGGGGCTGATTCTGTTGTACATAATCTCTAAACTAAAAATGACAGCATTAAAAATATTTCTAACCCTTTCATAATAAGAAACCCTCCCCTCCCTCCCTCTCTGCAGAAAGGGATAGAACTAGGTTTTGAGGTGTCACTTTAGTTTAGTTTGAGATTGTATTGCACAGAATCAGCCCCAATGTACGCGTGACGAAGCTGCGTATTTTATATACGACGTAGCTTCGTCAGATTGATTAGTCTTCGACTTTAATGATATTTCGATACTAAGATTATACAGAGTGCACAATTTTTTTTCAATTTGGGAGTTCAATTTGTCTGCGCCTCTAGAACCAAACTTATGTTTACCTATTATAGTTTAAAACCTACTTTTGGTCTAAATTACCAAACTCTTGTATCAAAAGTTGACCACTATTAGATACACAGTTTTTAGAAGCTATTAATTAAACTTTATTTGATCCAATAGTGGAAGATAAGGCAATAGAAAGGATTACGATTTTCACATGGCTGACAAAGTTTGGCGCTTTGGGCGCGGATATCATATGAACAGCACTATATTGTAAGAAATAAAAATAAGTTTCGCTTTATTTTAGACGTAGATTGTAAGGAACTTGACAGACTCGTCCTAATGCAACATATGTAAGTCGGTATACACACTCGTGCTAAGTACGTTTTGTATTAATGCATATGATGTCATATATTATCAAGTTGAAGCCCGCGACATCCTCTTGGTTTAAGTTTAATTCCCGCGAGAACTCCTTAATTTTCCGGGATAAAAAGTAGCCTATGTCACTCTCCAGGTCCTCGACTATATCCAAGCAAAAAATCACGTCGATCCATTGCTCTGTTGCGGTGATTGAAGAACAATCCAAAAAACAAACATACTTGCTGCTCTAGAATCTTTTGTGTAAGTACTTTCTTACGAAACGACAAATAACTCCATTGCTGACACAAAGTCTGTTTCTTCAAATGTATCCATACTAATATTATTAAAACGAAAGGGTGTCTGTCTGTCTGCTACGCTTTCACGGTCCATCTATTCAACCGATTTTGATGAAATTTGGTACAGCGGGCAGGATACATCCCTGGGAAGGACTAGCTTTTTATCCCGGAAAATTAAGGATTTCCCCCGGGAATTCAAAAAAATAATCCACGCGGACGAAGTCACGGGCATCATCTAGTTATATAAAACAAAAAATCAAGATGTATGCATTGCATATGTTGCGTCGTCGGACAAGTCTATCTTTACCTTTATTGTAACCACCACTGTACAAGTCCAGTACACAGTCAACGGTCACAAGCAAACTGCCCAAATAGACTGAAGTGTCCAAATATTTTGTCCTTTTTTGACAGATTGTTTTTTGTTACATACTTACTGAATTTTACACTATTATTTGAATGCCAAATAAATATAAATAAAAGATGTGATGTGTGTTTCATTTTATATTTAAATATTATTATAATAAAATTATACATTATTTCAATTACACTTACTGTGTCACTAATCCTAAATAGTCGTCCATCAATGTTCCAATTGCAAACTGAAAAAAAAAACATTAAATCAAAAAGCGGACTGACGTAATAGTAGTTTGTGATATAAGGGCGGTAAATAGGTTTTTACATACGAGCTGACTAATGTCAGCCCGATGACGCGAGTCGAGGGCTGACCATCGTCACGAGTTAGTTAAAGCCTTAACGCCCGTGTATCACACAATATTTTTCAATACATTTGTGAGAAAACTTGAAAATAAAACTCGAGTAGGTAGGTACAAGGTACTCACTAGAAAATGGTTTCTCACGCCCGTACTTATTTCGAGATTTTTGGCGGTTATTAACAGCGCGATTTTTTTCTTTCATCTAAAATACCTAATTGTTGATTTAATTTTATTATTCCACATCACTTATACCACTCATATTATTTAATAATCTATAAGAAAAACTCAATGAATCTTTTAAAAATAGCGCGCACAGATTAAAGATTTAGTATCTACGGCGCGTTGTTGTACTAATTGCGTTTTTTTTAAAGTGGCTTCATGGCTCCAGGTTCTAGCTCTTAACTCCCAGCCTGGACTATTCAGCCTTTAATTTTTTGATTTATAAAACTTAAAACCATTTTAATTAATTATATTAAAGACAATTTTTTATTTCATGAATTAATTTCATCAATTCACATCTAAATGTCATTATTTTTTAGGTTTTCTACATACAAAGTCAATATCATTATGAACCTTCTTGCAAGAAAACTTTTTATTTAGAAGTAAAGTGGTTTTAGAAAAATTAAAAAAAAACTGCAAATTTACTGCACGAGGGCAGTAAATTCTGCAAAAAAAAAAGCACGAGGGCAGTAAATTTAACTTACAAGCCCTGTTTACTGCCTCTGTAAATGCATTTTTCGAGCAAGTGTATTGAAAAAATGTTTACTGCACGGGCAGGATGCAGTTTTGACGTCACGACTTTTAACTCGAAATTCACACTCCTCGTAACGGCTCCTCTAGCTAGGGCTTTATCTTACATCTATCGCTTACTCGTACCTTTACGGGATTTCACATAGTCTTGAATCGTGTCGGATTCATAGTAAAAGTTTTTTCGCTTATTATATTGTACTAATTTTATATACGAAATTTCATCCAAATAGGTAGATTTATTTCTGAGAAATCAATTGCATATGTATTCAAATAAATACAAATATATTTAACTAGCTGATGCTCGCGAATTCGCCCGCGTGGTTTAAGTTTTTTTTATTCCCGCAGGAACTCCCTTAATTTTCCGGGATAAACCGCCTATGTCACTTTCCAGGTCCTCAACTATACCCATGCCAAAAATAACGGCAATTCGTTGCGGCGTGATTGATGGACAAACAAACACACTTTCGTATGATTATTTAGCTTGTTTAAGGTATAGGTAGAATAGATACGAGCAGTTCTTGTGTATAATTTCCAAAAAACACGATTTACCAAAAAAAAATACCGGTCACCCAGATATCAATGTTTTAAACTAAGTGTATAGGTACTTACAATACCAGTAGCATCGACCCTAGTACCGACAATCTTCAATCGGATGACATCCTCTTCCTGTATGACATTATCTTCCTGTTTGCTCTTGTAGCACGGGGGATTCACATTGGGACAGAACTCCATATCTGCCGGAATTGACTGCAACAACAATGATAACTAAAACCTACTTACTAATATTACATACATGCAAAACTCGCATCTGCAGATGCAAACTGTAAAAAAAAGTTGACGAGTGCCTAGTTGTGACAACATATTATATCAGTCGATTGCGATTGTTAAGCAACGTTGGCCCAAGTCGGTAACTGGATGGGTGACCAAATTTGAAGGTTCACATTTGGCCTTTTCGGTACCTCTGTGCCTCGAAGAGCACGTAAAGCCGTCGGTCCCGGTTATTATCATTAATATCTCATAATAATCGTTACAAATTGAGTTGAAATACGTATGCGGAGTCATATGCGGAAGGACGTGAGAACCCACCGCATTATTGTCCCAAGAAAACTCTTGCTTAATTATGTGATTAATGGAAAGGGGTCACTACCCTCGGCAACGAGGAATACGACGTAGATAGAAGATGCAAACTATTAAAAAAAGATTAGATATCATAACATAAAAATAAATATTCAAAAACATTAACTTATACGAATTATCTGTGACGAAGTTGCAAGAACTAAAAAATTAGGCAGGCCTAAGTCTAACAGGTACTTACAAACTATGTCACTAAGTTGGACCATGTGATAACTTGTTACTTCAGCTAGGTTCCAGTAAGTTGTACTTGTAGAAGCTAAGTACAAACCTAACAACTCAAATGTAAATAAAATATTGTCTAAGTAGAACCTGAGATTCACTATGATAAGATAGATAGGTAGATTCAATAGAAGTGTTAAATGTTTTAAACTCATACTCATGAAGTAATTTACCTTTAAAAGTAATAAACATAGTAAGCTCTAATTTGATCAAACTCAGGAATATATTTTTAAAAAAAAATTATCGAGTTATATTGGTTTGAGTATAAAAAAGTTTTCATTACTCACATGATGTGAAATAAAACAGCTAAGTGGACCTATTTGTGCAAACATCCCCACCTGCAATGAGAATTAACAAACTTGAGTTAAACTTATACATTATGAACTAGAAGTTTAATCGCTATAATCCGCCACAGCAGATAAATTTATGAGGTACAGTGTGTGTCTTTCCACACTACACACACCACCAGACCATATAGATACCGTTGGTACCACATAGATTTGTCTGCTGTGGCGGATTATAGCGAATTAAACTTCTAGTTCATTAATTATCATGGACTTCCGCAAAGTAACGCCTGCTTCGATTCAATACTCATACATACATCGTGAGTGGTTGTTTTCCCACAAATTTTTTTTATTCGAAAAAATTAATAGGTACCTACAAAGTACACCTTCTGAACATCATGTTTACAAAGTATAAGACGTGATGATGATAATTAACTACGGTATCTTAAAACTAAAGCTATGAGAGTTCCAAACGCATCCTAGTCTGAGAAGAGCCCACAACAAACTTAGCCAGGTTTTTTTACATAGGTACAGCAAACCTAGGTTCCTACAAAGTGAAGGCGAACTCATGACTGTAAAGAGCATAATAAACTCTCACACGTAGTGAAACAGCATAAACTAGCCTGCCCGACCTGCTCGCAAGGTATTACTATTGGTTTGAGGTCACTTTCGAGTTTTGTTTTTCTAGATTGCAAATTTGCCCTTTTTTAATTCTAATATTTTTTGTTTTAATTTATTGAGAGTACAACTGAGACAAAATCGCTCCAGGAAAACAACCACAAAAATTTCAGCTTGTATATTAAATTGTGAATTAAGTAAATTTATTTGTGTTCTTTTTTCCATCACGCATGCCAGTACGCAGTCTCCACTCCAGAACACATCTGCCCCAACGGCCATCAGTTCTGTGACAGATATGGCCTGCCCACTGCCACTTCGGCTTGCTAACCCTCAGAGCTTTGTCGGCCACTTTAGTTCTTCTCCGAATTTCCTCATTCCGGATTTTATGTTTTGTTCTTTATTTTATTTTATTTTATGTTCTTTTTTAACAAGCAAAAAATATAACATCACACAAAATGCCATACCTTATTAACTTGTGTAACTATAGCATCAAGAACCTCTCCTTTGAACGGCCTGAACACAATAGCTTTATATTTGACAGGGTACACCACAAATCCTTGGCCAGGCTGGATGAGCCCTGCCCCTATGCTATCTATAGTTGTAACTGCGATTACAAAACCATATCTGAAACAAATGGATTTTAGACAATCATCTGACAATGATGTGGATTCCATACCAGTTGAAAGGCAACGCTTATTATCTTAAAAGAGAATCTAACCACTAATTATCTTCCCTCACTTCTATAGCAATATTACCCCCCCTCCCCTTCCCCCTCCGTCGCGGCCAGTATACTATAGCCCAGCGGCCAGCCCACTTATTTGCGCTGGAGCAGAATGTCGGATTAAACTCACTATTGTATATTATACTACAGGGCTTAACCTAGCAGTGGGATAGAGTACCTACTAAAACTGTAAGAGCACTTACTTGCCTGTGCATGTCCCTTCCACCTCTGTATATAACTTCTGTTTTACTGTGTCTAGCAACTGGGGTCCGAAGTATCGAGGGTGTAGTAAGATCTCGTGCTCTAAAGATATCTGCAAGTTTCAAGTAAAAAAGTATCAAGTAAAACTTGGCGCTTTTAACAAAGTAAGCGTGTGGTTAGGACCGAATTCGATCGGACTTACGTGATAAAACATTGTCAATCAAATTGTATATTCATTACTTGATCGCTTCAATACATTTTAAAGTAACTTTAACAAACAAAACAAGTAAAGTAGAATATTTGAAATTTAATTTTGAATTATTTCGAAGAAGCGTTTCATTTGGCGTCAAGAAACTGTCACTGTCAAACATTCACAGACATGGTGTGTGTTCCGTTATAAGCACTGCGAGCACTGGCAGTGCTCTTTACTGGGGACTTCCAGTGCTCTCAGTGTATTTCGGAACGCACCCGTCAACAGTCAAAGAGACATTTGAGGTATTTTTTTTTATGTCAGTGGTTCAGCAGAGCGATCGGCTATAAATTGTCGCAATCATTAAAGGACTGCATCAATGTCAAAACATGGTTTTGGCTTCACGTATCACTGAGACTGTCCGTAAAGGATCGTTGAGGACAAAAAAATGTTTTGACATTGATGCAGTAACTATCGATAGAATTAATTGCTGCAAATTGGTATCACGTAAGACTTTTGAAGTAAGATGTCGTTTACGGACCATGACAAACGTCACGTCAAACTAGGCTTTCATTGATACATGGTGGGAGGTGTTTTTAGCGGTGACATAAGGTGTCCAATAATCGTTTTACGACTCTTTATTATCCAAAATAAATATAATATAAGGATTAAAAAGCTCGAATAGATCGTTTGTTAGGTAAAAATAGAAAATACTATTATTTCAAGCAAGCAGGTATGCTATATAGGTATGGCTTCAAAATGTTATTTAATTTAAGACATTCTATTGACAATTTACCATAATTTGCAGTATTGCCAACTCACGTAAAAAAATATAAAAATTGTACGACATACCTACCAATGCTAAGAAAATAAGTAATAATATTACATCCTTATCAATATTATAAATGCGAAAGTGTGTCTGTCTGCCTGTCTGTCTGCTACGCTTTCATGGTTCGTCTGTTTAACCATTTTTGGTGAAATTTAGTACAGGGGTAGTCCCGGGGAAGGACATAGGCTAGTTTTACCCGGAAAATTAAAAAGTTCCCGCGGAAATCAACAAATCTTAATCCACGCGGGCGAAGTCGCGGGAATGATCTAGTTATTTATAATTAAAATTAACGGTAAAAAAGAATTACGTTAAGTAGGTACCTAGTACCTACATAGTACAACTTTATGTAGGTACCTACTACTTTTTTTTAAACCTTTATTGAAAACAATACAATAAAACTTAAAGCTAGAAACATGCCCGCGTGGAATGGTGGCAAGAATGCTGGCTGCAAATTTTCTCGTTGGACAGCCGGGCTGATCCTTTGCGCATTAAATTTTAATCAGCTGTGATTAAAATGAAAATATCCATAGACAATTTCGGTATCTCGAGATATCTCTAGCTTATGGTATCTTTGATTGCATCGTAAAAAGAAAATCTACTAACATATGCGCATCGCTTCTTATATTTATTCTTATATTATATTTATTATAAAACAAAGCCAATTAATAAATAGAAAATCACAAGAAACCACAGACTCTAAAATATTACTTAGTTAAATAGGTAACGCAGTTAAATTTGGAAGACTGGTATCCTCTCATCTGGCGATCGACCTTTAGAAGGTCGCCCTTGAAAACCCGTTAACTGCGGATCGACCTTCTAAAGGCCGATTTAGTATGGCCGCGATGTGCCTCTGCCAGGTGACCCAACTTTCGATTGTTCAAAATATTAAACTATCTGGATCCCTCTCAAACTTTAGTAAAACATAGTAGGATAGACAAGGAAACAGTGTGAATTTTTTGGGGGCCGTGCTCAGTGAAATAACTCTATGGTAGAAGTTGTAATTTGACCCTGTAATTTGATCCTTTGTTTTTTTTTTATATTTGTTTTTTTGATTTTGTGCTAGACAGAGAATAATTTAAAAGAGTCTTTGTTTCGTGTTTTTATACTCTAAAATGACTAACCATAGAGTAAACCAGAGATTTAAAATAAAGATACTGGTGATAATGTTTATTTTATAGGTTCTCAAAAAAAAAAAACAGGATATTTTTTGTTTTATTCTTTGGTATTTTTTATTTTAAACCATAAAGAAGACAGATAACCTTTTTAACTTTAATCTATAGCGCTAGTTCGTAACGATTTGACTGATGTTCTGTGTTTATGTAACTCGAACAGGTAATTCGAGATATAAATATTTTAAATTGCGCGGCCGGCTGGCGGCCGCCAACCTCAAAATGGCGCCGCAGACGCGCCGGATTTCACAAAATGGCGGCCGACAAAGTAGGGGGTATGTCTACTTATATTGCTAGATTACCACATGATTACCATAGACATTTAAATTAGTCGGATTATAGATAGGTCTGCACTACCAAAATATCGATATTCAGAATTCGTGACTAGTAATCTTTGGTTTGCGACCCATTGCTACAATCCTGAAAAAGCTTACGTGAAGCCGGCTTTATGGACTGTAACAATGGATATCCTTTAGGACATTTTTGGATGTGATATTGCGACAATTTATAGCCGATCGCTCTGCTGTGCAGTGGTTGTTTTCTCTTTTTTTTATTTGTTTATGGTTTTATTGCTTCTTTTGCGTTCCTTTTACACTCTCGACGAGGACAGCAAAATGATTCGATAGATTATCGTGAGATTATCAAAACCTGTAGGCGGAACTTCCGCAATTTGTAGCATTTGATAGAAACGTTTTTCGATAAATTATCTAAATTATAGTTTTTGATACATTCAAAAAAATATGACAAAATTAAGACAACGTTATGATTCATAATCATGACACGGGTACATCACTAGCGATCCTAGCGAGTAGCGATTGCCGATTACTCAAAAATGCCAAAAGAGTGGCTGTGTATTCTTTGATTGATCTAAAAAATGGCAAAAACTTACGATTATTTATTTAAATTACTGCTAATAGGTGATTCTGGAGTGGGAAAAACATCTATACTATTTAGATTTTCCGAAGATGCGTTCAATATTTCATTTATATCCACCATCGGTAAGTGGTCCAGTCTTTGTATCCAAAGGTTATTGTCGGAAAAGTTGTATTTTTTATACGTAATTGTCATCGAACAAGATTTTTTGTTGCATTGTTTGATTTTTTCATATCAATATGTTACGGGGAAGGGTGCGGCTATCTGTATAACGGAGCCCTTAGTGAGTTTAACGAGTGAACATTTAATGACATCATACCAGCATCATACACACTAATTTTAATTAATTGAACCTAGTTTACCAGTTAACTTGTTTCAGGTATTGACTTCAAAATTCGGACAATAGACCTCGATGGCAAAAAAGTAAAGTTACAAATATGGTAAGTTTTCATTCATCTAATGTGCTAGAATGGAAAACAATAGTTCCCTTATGGCTTTGGTACGTGTTTTAGGGACACTGCGGGCCAGGAAAGGTTCCGCACGATAACGACTGCTTACTATCGAGGTTCCATGGGCATTATGTTGGTTTATGATGTAACTAATGAAAAGAGCTTTGAAAATATTAAGAATTGGATAAGAAACATTGAAGAGAATGCCAGTGCTGATGTGGAAAAAATGATACTTGGCAACAAATGTGATTTAGATGCTAAAAGACAGGTGAGGTGTCATATGTTCATACCAATAATTTAGATGAACAAATAATTTTAGATATTTTGTAAAAATAGACAAACAGTTTACAGTTTTATGTCAGTAACTTATAGCTGATAAAAGCGCTATAGAACAATGAAAGGAAACTGGTTTTCCTCATTTCATTATAACATTGTTTTGTACTGATAGATGAAACCAGGTTAATCAATTTGTTTATTTAGTGACCAGAGAGCATATCCACAACCAATAAGTGAGAAATCAGTGACCCAAAATTATATTTTGTGAAATCATCATTAATCTTTTGGATTTTGAGATTTTACTTTATTTGGTTTTTAGGATTTCACAATAATTTATACATGTATAAGAATAAACTGACTTACATCAAACTACAGCTCTAACTGCTGGTGCTAGAAACTTTAGATACTTATTTTTCTTTATAACATAGAATGGCAAGAGTGTATGTCATTTATTATGTATTATTTATTATTTACCCATTAATTGTTAATAAACTGTTGTAATTTTTGTAATTAGGTCCCCTACTGAAAAAAAGATTTAAGGAACTAACTTATAACTTTTAACTAATAATTTAAATATTTTATTTCCTACACTACATTCTTATTGCAATTCGGTTCTATGAGTTAATAATTATTGTTACTTAATTGTAAAAATCCCATCCTTTAATAAATTTTTCCAGTGTTTTATTTTTATATTTTGTGTATTATTAATTCATAGTACAAATTACCACAGTTACTGGATAAACAGAAATTGAGTATTAATAATTAAATAGTGATTACTTATAATTTTATTTGAATTAATCATACGAGCTTAAAATATATATTTACAGGTTTCAAAAGAGAGAGGTGAACAATTAGCAATAGAATATCAGATAAAATTTGTAGAAACATCAGCAAAGGACTCGTTAAATGTTGAGTATGCATTCTTCACATTAGCCAGAGATATCAAAGCAAAGATGGAGAAAAAACAGGTATGTAACAAAACAATATTGATTACATAAAACATTAAACCTATTAGAAATATCTATGGTTAAATATATTATTTTTTAGTTAATACATGTATATTATAAGTGTGACCATGTTCAAAAATATTGAACATAAAATTACTTCTATGTTAAACTATATTTCTTTTGTTTCATGGCAAACTTGATAACAGAAGGTAAAATACTGTGTATTTGTTGTTGTTTGGGTTTTGTTTTGCTTAAATATTATGTTGATGTGATAGAACAATAATTAATTAGTTGTTTTTAAGTTACTTACTTTATCATGTCATTTTTTAGAGTTAGCTTGTTCCAAAATTCCTAAACAATTGTTCACCCAAAAGTACATAAAACATTGGAAATCATCCTCTAAGCATGATAAAAAATAATGAACATGAAAAGCAAGGATACCTACATGGATGAGTCAACCTTTATCTAATAAAAAAACCTAACATACTTATTCATATTATTCATATTATACAGATTTAAATAATTAATAATTGATGTACCTAAATTGAGGGCATTGTTATTGAGGAGCATTTATCACTTTTTATTTAAATATTTATGAATATTTAAAATTCTGGAAATAATTAAGTGCATGTAGTTAGCAGTTTTAAGTATGTGTGATAATATTTTAAAGCCTTTTTTAATGCTATGGACGAAAACAAACAGGACAGATCACAGGACAAAATGTACAATGCGAAACGTTTACATTGTAAGGTTTCGTCCTGTCGCGGTATTCTGTGCAACTATAAAAGAGCGCGCGCCGATTTTTTTTCCGCTAAACATTTTTTTTTGTCCATAGTATGTTTTCAACCTCAAAGTATTGCACTAACCAATACACAAAAAAAAAACATATTATCACAAAGTATTGGATAGAGTGAAGATGCTCTAGTTTGCGTTTAACTTTTGCATGCACAGGTGTTTAATAAATGTACAAGAGAAAATAATAAACATATTCACTTGCAAGCTAGGTTTTTATGGTTTATTTTACAATCGCTCTGGCGAATCAGTTCTAATGTTTGACTTTAATATTATTAATTATTATTATTATTTTATATTATTATTATTTATTTAATATTATTTGTTTGATATTTATTAGTCATAAAAGTAATAATAATTTATTTTATATGTAGTTAGTTTAATATTTAGAAATATTAAACTAACTACATATAAAATAAATTTAAAACAAATCCTTATATACCTACTAACAAAAAATAAAAATAAAACCCTGATCAAAAAGACCACCCCTGGTTGCCCCTGGGCCAAAGGTAGCCATGAAGCTTGCAGCATTGCCGCAAAGAATGGCGATGGATAACCTTTGAACCAGGTAGGAACCAGAACGTGGGTCGCAGACCCTTTCCCTCAAACAACGGCCGATCTCTGAATTGATATAGAGAAACTGCATATTTAACCACTGCATAATAAGAATTAAATAGAAACTTCTAAATTATTTGTCGCTGGAACAGGAAGTTTATAAATGTACCTGTTATGATGCAACAGCAAATTGTAATGTAAATAACTTTATTACGTAAATAGCCCATGCCATTCAATGAGATGTGTCCATGAAAATAAGCCATGTTGGCAAAGAAAATAAGATTTATAAACATGACTAAACCAAATTTGATAAAAATCTACTGAATGTACTACTGCTATATTTTGACCTTTTTTTAAAAAGTTGATTCTAAAGTTGATAATTAGTAAAAAAAATACAATTTCATAATACAAAAGTTAAGCAAATGCTTTTTTGCAATAATTTATGTATTATTTATATGGTAGTAGCAGGCTAGGGTAAACTATACTAGGTATATAATAGGTTTTTTTAAAATAAATTATTAATTATTAGTAGATTGTTACACAAGGGACGTAAGTAAGCTATTACAGAACAAGATCCAATTTGGCGCCAGTGCGAGCGCAGCTCGCATAGGGCGCTAATGGATCGCGTGCACCCGAGATATTTAGTCACACGAGCGAGCGCAGCGAGCGAGGGTGAATATAGTTCGAGGGTGTAATAGCTACTTGCAACCGAGGTAAGCATTCTACTTTATATCATTCTTGCGAGGTAAATAAAACATTGGTAATGCAAAATGAAATTAAATCACTTTACGAACAAACTTCACAAATTTTCAGATCAAATGAAATGCCGCGTTTTCCATTTTTTTTTCGTAAATAGTTTTCCATTTTTTTTTTACGGCTCTGAGTTCCAAGGTGTTTTGCATAGTTTGAAATGTTGAAATGTATGGAAATTAAATTAATGTATGGAATTTTTTTTTTTTTTTATCCACTACAAGTTAGCCCTGGACTGCGATCTCACCTGATGGTAAGTGATGATGCAGTCTAAGATGGTAGCGGGCTAACCTGTTAGGGGCATGGCAGTTATATTAAACCCATACCCCAATTCGGTTTCTACACGGCATCGTACCGGAACGCTAAATCGCTTAGCGGCACGTCTTTGCCGGTAGGGTGGTAACTAGCCACGGCCGAAGCCTCCCACCAGGCCAGACCAGGGAAATTCAGAAATTATAAATTTCCAAACCCTGCCGGGGATCGAACCCGGGACCTCCGCACGTTAAGGCAACAGCGCTCAACACTGCGCCACGGAGGTCATGTTCAGTGTTTTTTTTCAGTAAAAAGTTTTCTTACCATTTTATAAGAAAAGAGATTGTTTACCAAGGAGTTTTGCATAGCTTGAACTGTAATGTGAACATTACAATTCAAGCATAGTGCGACGTAATGTTGCCTTGAATTGCAAACACCAACTTACAAGGAGACTTTCCACCATAGTAATCCCTAGTTACTGAGCAAGTATGATATAATAGTAGATTGTTACACAAGGGACGTAAGTAAGCTATTACAGAACAAGATCCAATTTGGCGCCAGTGCGAGCGCAGCTCGCATAGCTACTTGCAACCGAGGTAAGCATTCTACTTTATATCATTCTTGCGAGGTAAATAAAACATTGGTAATGCAAAATGAAATTAAATCACTTTACGAACAAACTTCACAAACTTTCAGATCAAATGAAATGCCGCCATTTCCATTTTTTTTTCGTAAATCGTTTCCATTTTTTTTTTTACGGCTCTGAGTTCCAAGGAGTTTTGCATAGTTTGAAATGTTGAAATGTATGGAAATTAAATGCCGCCATATTTTTTTTTTTTTTTTTATCCCCTAACCCATACCCCTATTCGGTTTCTACACGGCATCGTACCGGAACGCTAAATCGCTTAGCGGCACGTCTTTGCCGGTAGGGTGGTAACTAGCCACGGCCGAAGCCTCCCACCAGGCCAGACCAGGGAAATTCAGAAATTATAAATTTCCAAACCCTGCCGGGGATCGAACCCGGGACCTCCGCACGTTAAGGCAACAGCGCTCAACACTGCGCCACGGAGGTCGTCATGTTCAGTGTTTTTTTTTTCAGTAAAAAGTTTTCTTACCATTTTATATGAAAAGAGATTGTTTACCAAGGAGTTTTGCATAGCTTGAACTGTAATGTGAACATTACAATTCAAGCATAGTGCGACGTAATGTTGCCTTGAATTGCAAACACCAACTTACAAGGAGACTTTCCACCATAGTAATCCCTAGTTACTGAGCAAGTATGATATAAAATATTATTATTCAGTATACCTAGTAATTGCGAGACATGCTAACATAATTTTTAACCAATAGATATCTTAATATGATGTAGATAATATTTTGTGAGTCTTTTCCTTATCAGAGTTATGTGACACGTTCCTTGCCTGTTATCTTTATTGGTAGATCAATTCAATCGATCAATTCATTCTGGGCAAAGGCTTATGTACATAAAACATTTACTCTTATTTGTTTTGAACTAGGGCTATTAGATATCAAAATAAAAGAAGTAAGTAGTAGGTTTGATCATCTAAAGGCTAAATTACTTTAGAATGTAGTAGTAGTAGTGTAGAGTAAGTACCTAGCCTAGGTTTCCAAGGGAGTGCTGTTTCAGGTATATTTTATAGTCCAAAATCCTGCAACCTTGTTATATTCCTAACACTAATGTTAGTTGTTTTATAAGGTCAATGAATAAACTAATTAAATCGTTGCTACTGTTACTGATTTTGCGCTAAGAACTAAAAACCTATTATTAGTTTGATTTGATTAAGTAGGCGATACTGCTTTACAGGTTCATAATATGAAGCTGCCTATTCAAGGCAAGGTACACAACTCGTTGTCGTTACTACACAATCAAGCTGCTGTAAAACACAGAGTCGAGTCGATGGATCTACTATATATATTAATAACTACCTAAACTCAGCATTATCAACTTAGACACAATATGGTTGAAATTGGTTTAATGCAAATAAAAATACGAATAAGTATCAAAGCTAAGCTGGAAGTTTTGAGTGTAACGCGTCTGAAGAGTTTCGGTTTCATATCTAGCTGATACCCGCGACTTCGTCCGCGTGGAATAAGTAAATTTTCCAATTTTCCGCGCAACTTTCTTAGTTTTTTCTTTCATAAGAACCTTCTCCTTACAATAACAAACACAACAAAAAAAGAATTAGCGAAATTGGCCCAGCCGTTCACGCGTGATGCCGTGACCAAGGGAAATAGGATTCATTTTTATATATATAGATATTATTATATATATTATTATTATTATTATGCTTAGGGAGAGAGTGGCCACAAAACTCGTCACAACAGGACACTCCAGTGTGTCTCTAATATACTTAATTATAAATATTACTGAATTTCTGATATGTAATGTATGAAACCTATATGTTTATTCGCGTCACGAAACAACACGACACGATAATATACTTGTCGTTTACTAGGTGGATTTTTTCCTCTAATGATGGATATTTTGACAATTATCAATTGACTCACATTACCTACATACGTTTCCAGGAGGCGAGTAACCCGCCCGGCAATAGGAGCGGAGTGCACACGCTGAAAGACAACGATCGGCAACGCAAGCCCACATCGTGGCTTTCGCGCTGCTCCGTGCTTTGACGCCCGCGCCCCGTCACGCGCCATATACTCACCCACTAAAGCCATGTTTTCACCGGTACACAATTACTCAGATCAGACGTCAAATCATTGGTTGTGCTGTTGTTTTTAATTTGTCCTCCTCCAGGATAGACAAAGATCCTTCAAAGACAAAGAGCCTATTCAGAAACATTGGCCTACGGTCAGAATGTTTGTGATTTTCATGTATATTATTAATATTATTTTTAAGTACAAGAAACACATATCTATACACTTTAAAATTTGTTTGCTTTTCATATCTCAAACATGTAATTATTGTTTTCCTAAATGGAATATTTACCGGTGAATATAATATGTGGTTGCAGGTACTGTGGGCTGTCAGTGTCAACCCACCACTATATTTTTCGACTTACAATTTTAACTGGTGCAACTCTACATGGGGATCAGAATTGCTTTTGTATTTTTATATCTGATTGTTTCATTCGAGGTTGTTCAATTACTTAATTACAGATTTGTAATATTACAAATCCACTTCATAATAATTAATGACTGTATTCAACTTTAATTTAGTAAGGTCCTATGATTTGAAATGTTGTGTTTGCTTTGTCAAACTTCAAAATCAGTATTTTTTCGTCTTTAAATATAATGTTGGGAATAATTTGTAAATTCAAAAAAAAATTGACAATTCTTGTTAATTTAATTAGGCAAAATTATTTGGTATTATTGCTGCAATGCAATAAATGGTTTAAAGGATATTATTAATTCAATAGATTATTATTATGTTATTATTAGCTGTATTTTTATTTTGCTATTTTAATTAAGATTATATATATTTTAATTGTAATATATTATACTACATATTTAATTTGAATAAACAGTGCTTTTTTTAATGATTTTGTTTTATTAGTAAAATGAAACTCAATAAACAGTTAAGATAATTTATTTTCAAATGAACTTTATAAAAATGTCATTTTTCCAACAATATATTATATCTAGAGAATAACCAAACTTGCACATTTCATTGTTTTGTGCTATCTCTATTCTCAAACTATAAGTACATTATTTTAATATGTATATGCAAGTTGAGTTTTTTATGAATCATGTTGCTTGTATTCGTTTTGGAGATTTATTGAATGGTAATAGAATTAACTTTTTCCCTCCAACCAAGGCACTTTTTGATAGAAAAGCTAATAGTTGTAACAATTTTTTTGTAGAAAAAATTATCATCTCTGTTGCCAGTTGACTTCCTTTCCGCCAATAAGTAACATACATAGGAATTGGTGGTAGGTTGTCTAACCAGATTCCATTTCTATATGAGCGTGCATGGTTTTCTGCTGAAAGAATCCTTGGTGCAAGTTGGGATTCTATAGTTTTCTTCTTAATGTCTTTTGGCACTGAGGCTTTAGCAAAACCAAGCTCAACCAGTTTCTGTCCAAGATCTAACGTTTCCACTGTTTTGGTCTGCAAAAAATTATTAATATTATCAGATAGGTCATCAATGAGCTACAATAATAATTTATTTATATTGGGCAATCAAGATACAAATTGATTGAATAATAAATATGAATGGATGGATGGTATTTAAAACTAAAATGCTAGACAGTTATTACAACAATATTACCCATATAATATTGTTATAATTTATAAAATTATTGGATTTTTGTACACAGTTTATACAGCTGATGTCTTTAACTTATGTAGGGATTCTGGGTTTATTAACATGCTATAAAAACCCTTTGAATTCTCAGGAAAAGGAGTATATATCCTCTAGGAAGCAAGCTATATCCTCTAGGAAGCAAGTTGATTTTTCAGGACAAGATCTTGCCTCGATGGAACCAAACTTTGTGTGTGTGCCAAGATCATTATGGCCATTAAAATGTCACAGACAAACAGTCAGTCACTTCTGGATTCATAATATTTGTATGGATTTACGAATATAGAGATGTTAATTTTACCTTAGGATGTGGTAAATGCAAAAGTACAGTGGAAACCAGATCATCTTTATCTCTGCTCATGGGTTTCAGAGTGACTCGCTTTCCTTTTGCCACACAGTCCAGCCAGTTGACAGCATTGCCACTCACAATATCCACTCCCCATAGCTGAAATAGCAATACAAATTATAGGGCTATAAGAATATACAATTTTCATACTGTAACTTCATTCAAAATTGTCATTGCCAAGATGGCAAATCCTAGGGGACAAAAAAATATTTTATTACTTTTACAGGACAAAACCTGAGGGAGCATAGATAAAACAGAGGCTTCCAGAGATATTTTTTATGAAAATTATTTACTTTTTTTGTTCCAGATATACTTACAAGCAATTAAAAACGTGCATATTTTATACTATAATAATTATAAATGTGAAAGTTTGGATGGATGAATGTTTGTTAATCTATCACACCAGAACGGCTGAACGGATCTGGATGAAATTTGGCACACAATTTACATACATAAAAGTCTGGAAAAACACATAGGCTACTTTTATTCCAGAAAATTAAGGAGTTCCTGCGGGAACATATAAACCACGTGGACAAAGTCATGGGCATCAGCTAGTTAATACTATTTTGTAGTAAGCTGAAGGAAGATAAGAGTATATTTTATCAATTTACCTTAACAGGTAGTGGTGGTTTACTAGAATGCCACAACGGAAGATAAATAGGTGCTTTGTGATTAATGAGAAGACGGACTGGAGAGTGCTGAACACCTGCGTATACCCCTTTTAGTGGTGTATGTTTTTGTATAAAGTGATCCGGGACCTTAGTAGCCTTCGAAAACTTGCTTACCTAAGAAGTCATAACAATATTATAAATTATACGAAGTTACATAATAACAGCTATCCAAGCAGCACGATATTTACCGGACGGATCTTATGAATGGATAGAGCTAAGCCTGCAGTGGCGAGAGCATATACTGCTATCTGAAAGTAATAAAAAAGTTATTCCGATGATAGTGCTATGTATAAACAACATCTTTAAGCATACATTAACTCCACGGTAGTCCTGTTGAAGAAGACTTTCTAAATTGTAAAACACTCCTACTTCTTTTTCACCCATTTTTGTTATCTAATGCACAAACAACCAAGTTCTCATAATATTTTTACAAAATTAACTCATCAATATTTTTGATTTTCTGACACAGTTTTGTTTTTGACTTTTCTTGACTCTTGTCAGTTGTCACTTGTCTCCTTCAAAGTTAGTATAGAAACCGATCAATCTCCTTCGTGTTTTCCTCAAGCAACGCGACATTGGCGAAGTAAATTGTGCTGTGCTGGCACAAATTTAAGCCACACACCAAACAACAACAACAACAACCATTATTGTTTGACGTTGACAATTCTATTTTTTTTGTCTATTGCCTAATTCCTAATTCCATGTTTTTTTTTTATTGTGAGATAGGCACGAGATAGGCGTGCGCTTGACGACAATCATGCTTAGTGCATAGCAATGATGAGGTCTAGGTTGGAGCGCGCTTGCCTAGAAGATGCCTATTCACTCTTGCCTTGAAGGTACCTGAGTTTTACGTGGCAGGAAACGTGCAGGAAACACGTGCGCTGGGAGGGTGTTCCACACTCTAGCGGTTCGGATCAGAAACGTCGAGCAAAAACGTTTCGTGCGGGCAGATTGGATCTCAACCACATAAGGATGCCAACGCTGACGGTTTCTCGCTGTTCTGTGGTAGAACGGAGAAGGAGGAACAAGGTTATGAAGTTCCTGAGCACAAGCTGAGCACACTCTCCATGGTATATCCGGTAAAAAACCGTTAAGCAGGCGACACTGCGTCGGTGTTGTAGCAATTTCGCCTGCGTAAGTGATTGATCGCCAATTATCCTTCGGGCCCGGCGATCTATCGAGTCTAATGTGTCGAGTTGGTACTTGGCGGATCCATCCCAAAGGTGGCAGCAATACGTCATGCCAGATTGATTGCTTGCCTATGCCTATTGGTTCTTCATTGGTTGCCCACGACTCGTGGGCAACCAATGAAGAACCTAGGCACGAGGCGTGGGCCACGAGCAACACCGACCAGAAACAAAAGACGAGCAATGACTATTGCCCACGAGTGACGAGAACTGAAGTAGTGTCGTTACCACATCATTGGTTTTGATGTCACGCGGTAAAAACGCCTGCCAGCTGTAGGCAGAATATACTTTTACTTACTCTATGCTGCCAGCTGATCTACATTTCGCGTCGCGAATGCCCGCGAAAGAGAGAATGTCGAAAAATGCCGCGAAATACTTATCTCTAATAAACGTTTATATTATTCTTGTGACATTGCAAACAGGCTCTAGACTTGAGTCGTTTTAGTAGTAATATTACCTCTATGACTTCTTGTCTTTAGTGTTGGTCTCTGTTGGACAAAGCTTGGATATGTCTGTGGGTCCTCCTTATAACTCTGTGGGTCCTCCTTATGCAATTCCAGAGACGAAGTCATAATTTAATAAACAAGTCTTACAAAATTGGGAAAAAAGCATGGAGGAAGGAATTACGACTGCCGTGAAAAAAGGGAAACTCACTGGTGACATTACACTCCATGCATTGCACATTACCTCCCTAAATTACTTGTCTCTGGCCTCCACGTCAACTTTTACTTGTCAAGTTGTCAGATGTCAAAAAAAACGGAAAAAAAGAAAAGCACGAAAAAATAGCGAGTTTAGTATTTTGCTAATCAATTAAAAATATTTAAAATGATAAGTGTGCTTAATACTATTGATACAGGACACGAGGATATGATACACGATGCGGAATTGGATTACTACGGGTTAAGGTTAGCGACGTGTTCGTCCGATAACTCTGTGAAAATTTACGACATCAAGAGCGGTACACAAACTCTTGCCGCCGACTTGAAAGGACACTTTGGGCCTGTATGGCAAGTAGCATGGGCGCATCCTAAGTACGGCAACCTGTTAGCGTCCTGTTCGTATGATAGGAAAGTTATCATATGGAAAGAATCAGGGGAGTGGAGTAAATTGTATGAATACACTGGGCACGAGAGTTCTGTTAACGCAGTTGCGTGGGCGCCGGCTGAATACGGTTTGATACTCGCCTGTTGCAGCTCCGATGGCTCAATTTCCACAATAAGCTATAACCAAGACAGTGGTACTTGGGATGTGAAAAAAATACCTGGTGCTCATGCTATTGGAGTTAACTCTATCAGCTGGTGCCCAGCAATATCTGCAGATTTAAGCTTGGATCCATTAAGTAATAAAGAAGCACCTAAGAGACTTGTATCTGGAGGATGTGATAATTTGATAAAGGTATAAAATTTAAAACTTAAAAGTACATGAAGTTAGAAACCTACATAGTTACTCTGAAGCTGTTATAATATGTAAATCTTCTATAAGGATTGAAAATCTAGATAAAACTAAGCAAAGGTACTCAAGGTAATTTATTTTCTAGATCTGGAAAGAGCAAGGCGACCAATGGATAGAGGAAAAGCGGCTAGATATGCACATGGACTGGATTAGAGATGTAGCCTGGGCTCCTTCACTAGGCTTGCAGCGATCCATGATAGCTAGCTGTTCTCAAGACAAAAGAGTAGTCATTTGGTCTAGTGATGACAATGTATCGTGGACACCTACAATACTCAACACATTTGATGATGTTGTATGGAGTGTCAGCTGGTCATTGACTGGAAATATCTTAGCAGGTACATAAATCCTTTGATTCCCCCATTATGTCATATTTAAATAGACCTGAAAGTAAATCTATCCTGCTGCCTTAGCACGATGGTTGTGATATACAATATACCTCATTGTGTTCAATATTTATATGCAACCTTTTTCGGTCGCAATGTTGCTGGCACACTACACGACACACCACATTAAAAACCTACATTGTCACACAAATATATTATAAAATAGTATGTAATATATCGCGGTCGGGGAACTTACAAACAATCTTTTAATGGTGAATATGGTGATATTCATATAAGTGCACTATCCTGATTCCTGACTGGTGATCTCGACACCTGGAAAACAATAACTACAGCGGGCGGGTGAGTTTAGGGCATATTAATATATATTTAGTTTATTGTATCAATACAGAGGAATTCAAGTTCCATACCAGCCCAACGGCAGACAGCAGACCAGCGAAACTTCTGCTAATAATTTACATTTGGTCCTTCGAGTAATTGATTCTGCTGCCTGTGGTTGCGTTGGTATCGTTCCAACAGAATAACTCAGGGCGGTTCTTGGTCAGGGTTCCTTGCAGCGGGTAAGGGATCTCTGACACAAGATATAACCGATACTTACTCCAGCGGGGAGGAAGGTATCGTGTTGCGGGGTAATACTGACTACTAAACTCACACATTATAAATATATGGTAGGGATACAGATAGTGTATTAGCGGTTATTATATTTATTAGTACAACATACATCATACACAACAATTACATTGTGTAAGCATTATTGCGGGTGGATTTGGTCATATAATATTATAACCATTTTTATTTTTTCATTTTGGGAAATTTATTTTCGTTGTTCATTTTATTGATTTTTATTATTTGACATTTGGCACATTCTATTTTATTCCAGCGGTTTGACATAAAAAATTTGCTTTGTTTTGAATTTGAATTCGACAGGAATTCGAATGCGGATGTTTTGTGTCTTGAAATATTATTAGGGCGGCCACACACTACGATTTTTTTTGTGGATTATTTTTATTTTTAATTGCGGTTTTATAAGGATAAAATGGCTCCTAAAATTACTCAAGCAAGCCGTATGGTTAAAATGCGGTACGAAGTTGCGCTAATTAATTTAGATATTATTTATGATATTTCTCAGAAAGCTTTATGTACTGAGAATGATCGAAATGAATTTAAGGTTAGATATTCCGATTTGGAGAATATTTACCATGAATTTACCTCTTGCTTTCTGGAGATGCAGGCGGCTATAGATGAGGATAACTCTTCGGTAGTAACGGAAAATACGGAAAAATATAAGGCATATAACATAAAATATTATGATATTAAGCGGAAATATTTAGAATTTTTTCCAGATAGCGGTAGGCGGTCTCCAGACGAATTTGAGTCTGTGGGGGCGGGGAGTTGCGAAAGCAAACCCAGGCGTGCTTTTTTACCAAAAGTGCAATTGCCAAAATTTTCTGGGAAGATCGAAGAGTTCCCATCATTTTTTGATTTATTTGATTCTTTGGTAGGGAAGGATACTTCTCTGTCTGACACAGAGAAGTTATATTATTTACTAGGTTCGTTAAGCGGAGAGCCTAAAAGCTTAATACAGCATTTATCGGTTATAGGGGATAATTACTCGATTGCACTTGATTTATTGAAAGCGCGGTATAAAAATAAGAGACTTTTAGCGGATAGAATTTTACACAATTTATTAGGTACATCTCATGTAAATCGGAATTTAAAAAATTTGAAAGATTTTTTAAATACGCTTCTCGAAAATACGAAGGCACTGGAGAAATTGGAATTCCCAGTAGCCCAGTGGTCATACTTATTATTTTTTATCAATTTTCAAAAATTGGACGGATATTTAAAGAAATTGTTTGAAGAGCGGAATATAGACAAGGAGCTTCCGGACTTCCAGGACTTAATAAGATTTTTAGAAAATGAGGTTAGGATTTGGAATCCAGCGGGGATAATTATAGCGGTCGACAGAATGTTCCTTCGGCTAGGGTTCATGTAGTATCTCAGGGCGATAATACGTTTGTGTGTAGATGCTGTAAAAAAGGAAATCATACTTTGGCTAAGTGTGAGAAGTTTATTTCAATGAATCCAAGAGCTCGAAAGGAATTTGTGAAAGAAAATTATTTATGTTTTAGGTGTTTTAATCAGCACAATATTGCTCAGTGTACAGTTTCTTGGACTTGCTTTAAATGTAAATCCATGAAACATAATTTTCTGCTGCATTTTGATACTCCTCGGCAGTCAATAGATACTGTTCCGAGAAGTAGAGAAGCGGACGGGGGTGTCGCTTCTAGATCGGTTGTTCCTAATGTGGATAGGAGGACACAAAATACGGTTGCAAATGTGACCACAAATGCGGGAGATGGTATTAATACTCGCAGTTCTAATGCAGCAGGGGGCGGAAATAGTGGAACAACTTTGACTTCATATGCGCAGGGCTCTAAATTGTATCAAAAAGCGGTCTTGTTATCCACAGCTATAGTACGGGTTTTGGATAACTGCGGTCAATTTAGGGAAGCGCGTGTGCTGTTAGATGGTGGCAGTCAAACATCATTTATATCTGAGGAATGCGCTAGTCGTTTAGGGTTGCGTAGATTCCGCTCAGATATAACGTTTACGGGGTTAAGCGGATCACAAGTAAGCGGATGTAACGGCGGGGTATATTTGACGGTTGCACCTAGGTATATGGAGAATCCTAGGCTAGTGTTTACCGCCACAATTTTAAATAAAATAACGCATAACTTGCCGAATTTTAGTTTGCCGGAGAATTTGGCAGATTATTTTAGCAATCTGCATCTAGCAGATGATTTGTTTTATGTAAGTAGGCCTGTAGATATCTTGATTGGAGCAGATGTTTTAGGGGATATTTTGTTAAGTGAAATAATAAGAATTAATGAAAATTTGCCTACTGCGGTTAACACGGTCTTTGGGCATGTGTTAGTAGGCCCGGTTAATTTTGCGGTACAGCATCCAGTAGATGATGCGGTTTATTTTTCACAAACGTTTTTTAATAAGGTTTCTACAGAGGAAATTTTGACCAAATTCTGGGAATTGGAGGATATCCCGGAGAAAGTGGTTGCGGACCCAAAAGATTCTCAATGTGAAAAGTTTTTTGAAGAAACATATAAGCGTAGTCATACTGGTAGATTTATTGTGCGGCTACCATTTGTATCAAATAAGGCAGATTTAGGAAATTCTGTTCCTCTCGCAAAAAAGCGGTTCTATGCAATGGAGAAACGATTAATGGCAAATGATTTATTGCGAGAGAAATATATTAAGTTTATGCAGGATTATGCGGATATGGGGCATATGTCTATCTGTGATGAAAAGGCACCAACTGATGGATATTTTATACCGCATCATGGCATTTTTAAGGCTAATTCTGATAAAATTAGAGTTGTATTTGATGCTAGTGCTCCTACAGATAATGGTCTGTCAATTAATGATATTCTACATGCGGGACCAAAATTGCAACTAGATGTAATGGAAATAATATGTCGGTTTCGATTGTTTAAGTATGTTTTTACTACAGACATCCGGATGATGTTCAGGCAAATCGTAGTACACGAAGATGATCGAAAATATCAAATGATATTTTGGCGGGAGTCGGTTAATGAACCCCTACAAATATATAAATTAAATACGGTCACGTACGGGATGAAGTCTAGTCCTTACCTGGCTATTCGGACTCTTAGGCAATTAGCGGAGGAAAGTATGTCGCGGTATCCAGCTGCTGCGGAGCTTTTGAAAAAATCGGTATACATGGACGACATACTTGGCGGGGCGGATTCTTTTGAAGATGTCAAAAGTTTAAAAGCTGACATAACCGAGGTACTTCTTTCTGGCGGGTTTGAATTAAGTAAATGGGTTTCCAATAATACACGGTTGTTAGAAGATTTACCGGTAGAAAATTTGGAAAAACCAAGAGTGTTTGAGGATGCGGGTGATATTGAATTTTTCAAAATATTGGGTATTGAATGGGACCCAAACAGTGATTCATTTTCGTATCACACAAATTTGAAGGACGAAAAGCGGTGTACAAAACGAACCATGGTATCGTCGGTAGCGAGGACCTTTGATCCTTTGGGATGGGTATCGCCTGTAGTTTTGCAGGGAAAGTTTTTAATGCAAAAACTTTGGATACTGAAAATCTCTTGGGACGAAGAGCCACCTGCAGATATTATTACGGAATGGAACAGTATAGTTCAGGATTTGCGGAATATTAACAAGATTAAAATAGAACGGTTTGTTTTTGGACAAATAAACAAACATTGTTCCTTGCATGGTTTTTTCAGATGCTTCTGAGGCAGGGTACAGCGCGGTTGTATATTTAAGAACGGAAGGACAAGATCCTTGCAAGGTTTCTTTGATGATGGCAAAGTCACGAGTGGCCCCTGCAAGGTCGAAGATTACTATTCCTAAATTGGAATTGCAAGGAGCAGCTCTTTTAACGCGTCTTATAAAATATGTATATAACGCAGTTAAGGAGAAAGTTGTCATTAAAAGGATTGTGTGTTGGTCAGATAGCACTATTGTATTATCGTGGTTGCAGATATCGCCACACGAATTACAGGTTTTTGAAGGAAATCGAGTTTCAGCTATTTTAAACTGCGGATTAGATATATCTTGGCGGCACCTGCCATCTGAATATAATCCGGCAGATATTGCGAGTCGTGGCTGTCGGGCGTCGGAGTTGCTTAATCATAAGCTGTGGTGGGGACCACAATGGCTTTCGAATGCTGAAGAAGCATGGCCAGAAAATATAATGGATAAAGTTAAGAATATTCCTGGTATCCGCAAAAAGGTAGCAGCTACTCATGTAGGTACTGCGGATTTTGATGATACATTTACGCGGTTTAGTTCTTTGTCTAAGCTACAGACAGTAGTAGCTTATTGTATGCGGTTTGTTCGAAATGCGAAAAATGTTGGGGAAAAATCAGTGGGGCCTTTGTCGGTCAATGAGCGCAATGCTGCTATGGAGCAACTTGTGCGTATGGTACAAACAGTGGAATTTGCTGCGGATATTGAATTATTAAAACGAAATAAACCTTGTACCACGCGGTTACGGCGTCTTTTACCCTTTATTGATTCTAAAGGGTTATTGCGGATTGGGGGACGTTTTACAAATTCGAATTTGGAGTTTGGTGCAAAATATTCTTTAATTTTGCCAAAAAACCATAATTTAACTCATTTGATTGTTGACCAGGCTCATAAAATATATTGTCATGTCGGGCCCACTGCTTTACAAGCCATATTACAAAAACAATTTTGGATATTATCGGCGCGGCAAGTTATACGTAGTCGTGTTTTCAAATGTATTGCTTGCTTTAAAGCAAAGGCAAGTTCTTCGGAACCAATTATGGCGGATTTACCTAGTGATAGGGTAAAGACCACAGGGGTTTTTCATACAGTGCAAACAGATTATGCGGGGCCGTTTGCTATCAAATCGTCTCGACTGCGGAATGCTAAAATTTTAAAGGCATATCTTTGCGTTTTTGTCTGTTCAGCTTCAAAGGCGGTGCATTTAGAAGTTGTTAGTGATCTGACAACAGAAGCTTTTCTTGCAGCATTGTCAAGGTTCACGTCGCGGCGCGGTTTGCCAAGTGTCATACGGTCTGATTGTGGCACAAATTATATCGGGACTAATAGGCATTTAAATGAGGTTCAAAAATTCCTTGCTAGGCAGGAAATACAGGAGCATGTTATTAATGATGCATCCAAGAGAGGTATCGTTTGGCGTTTCAATGCGCCTTCTACGCCTCATTTCGGTGGATTATTTGAGGCAGCGGTTAAGTCTGCTAAGGCTTTGCTTCAGCGAGTTATAGGTGAGCAGGTGTTAACGTTTGAGGAGTTAACAACTGTTTTTACTAGAGTAGAAGCGGTTTTAAATTCACGACCTTTGTGTCCATTGTCGGATGATCCTCAAAACTTTGAGGTATTAACGCCAGCTCATTTTTTAATTGGTCGGTCATTGCTAGGAGTTCCAGAATATTACTTGGAAGAGGTTCCCAAGTCGCGGTTGAATCGTTTTAAATTAGTCCAGGCTCTGTCACAAAGATTTTGGAGGGTATGGAGTGACCGGTACCTGCATACCTTGCAATGTCGAAACAAATGGAATGTTTTAACCGATACACCTAAGATGGGTGATCTGGTCCTGATAAAAGATGATAATTTACCGTCATTAAAATGGAAACTAGGTAGAATTGCGGAATTATTGCCTGGTAAAGATGGCGTTGTTAGGGTAGTAAAACTAAAAACTACATCGGGAATTTTGACTAGGCCAGTTATTAAAATATGTAAATTACCTATTTCCCAAGAGGATTAGTGTTAATTTTTTATTCTTAAGTTTCAATTACGTCAGAGATTTCAATTTTAGTTTATTTGTGCGGTGATTACTTATTTTTATTAGAATAAGATTGCGATTCTGCAAGGTGCAGAAGTTTTAGTCTAGGATTATTATATATTATTTTTATGCAGCGGTTACATAAGATAGTTAGGTTTTCATAAGACAAAACATGCGGATAATTTTACTTGCGGAATGCGGATTTTTGTCATAATGCGGATTTTATTTTGATATTAATGTTGGTTGTGTCGTTGCGGTAATGTAGATGTGCTAGATAATAATTATTTTGATTTACTTGCGGTTCTATTTCGGTTTTGGCATTTGCAGTAGATAAAGGCTTTAGCCTTTCTCGGGCGGGAATATGTTCAATATTTATATGCAACCTTTTTCGGTCGCAATGTTGCTGGCACACTACACGACACACCACATTAAAAACCTACATTGTCACACAAATATATTATAAAATAGTATGTAATATATCGCGGTCGGGGAACTTACGAACAATCTTTTAATGGTGAATATGGTGATATTCATATAAGTGCACTATCCTGATTCCTGACTGGTGATCTCGACACCTGGAAAACAATAACTACAGCGGGCGGGTGAGTTTAGGGCATATTAATATATATTTAGTTTATTGTATCAATACAGAGGAATTCAAGTTCCATACCAGCCCAACGGCAGACAGCAGACCAGCGAAACTTCTGCTAATAATTTACACATTGCTTCAAGCTCAAAATATGTTGAGATTTGACATTTAGGATTTGCTGCAACCATACAGTATGCATCTAAACCAATAGTGAGGAGAGCCACCAACCACCGCCACATCAATGCATGATGTCATCACACAATTATTGTCAAACCACAACTAGGCCTACTGGTCTACAGATGTGTCTACACTTGAAGTCAGCTCAGAAAGTCTGTTAGTCAATCATACTTCTTTCTTTCTTCCTACTGGGCAGGTTTCCGCACTAAAAGTTCTATTAAAACATAGTCATAACAAATATGTTTTGTATTATTTGCAGTGTCAGGTGGAGACAATAAAGTAAGTCTATGGAGGGAAAATGCAGATGGACAATGGTTATGTATAAGCGAGGTTGCCAAAGGGTTGGGGCAGACTACCAATGATGAGAGAAGCACTCTTTAACTTAATGTCATTTCCATTTTTCATTATTATTATTATGCTAAATTTTGCTTATTTTCTAAGTAATTAATGTAATATAATTATTATTAATTGATACTAATGCTATTCTTTTATTCATTTCTTCTACCTATCAGTAAATCAATCAGATATGGTTTATTAAGTCTTGAATGGTATTCTTATTAAAAATTAAATTGAAGATTACAGTTATTTTAATCTAAGCTGTAATCTTTAATTAAATTTTTACACTACCAGCCTAGACAATATATTATAATATTAAAAAGCAGTCACATAGTCACAAATATTTTTAATGTTCAATTGCCCAAAGGACGCTCATATTTTTGTGCCTTGGCATTCCTGATACAAGATATTAAAAATCCCACCATCGACGTTGAGCGGTATTTGAGCGTCGAATCACTGGCGGATTGTAGAATCCGTGCTATTACAATACGGCTAGCCGTATTATTACAAAACCGCGCCGTTTTGCACGGCGGTTTGAAAGGCAGTCAGATTTTAATACGGCTGAACGAACGCCAATAAATCAACGCATCGCGTTCTTCGATGCCGCTAGACTAGACTAACTAGACTATACAAGTGCTACGAGGCGCCGCGCGCAATCGATCACTGGTGGCGGCGCCCTATCGATATTCATAGCGCCGTAGCGTCATGGCGGCTCCTCACATAGAACGCTTTATAGAACGCTATCCGCGTTATGGAAATATAGCGCGCTATGATATTGCGCTACGTGTCAAGTAAATCTATGTAGGCAAAGGCATCGATTTACCAACAGGATACAACATTACCTACAAATTAAGGTGGACTACACGGGTCTGCCCGCGAAATTCAAATTTAATTTGGTTTTTCGCAATTTATAAACTAATACGACAAAGTACGCTTATGGCATTCTAATTCCGCCAATGGCAGTATCATCTTCACAGGGTTATTTAAAAATCTTTATTTGAAAGTGTCCAGTTTAAGTAATTAATCAGATAATCGACTAATTTGTGAGTAACTCACATCCAACTCGATAGACTAACTAATTTCTTAAACTGGACACTTTCAAGTAAAGATTTTTATATAACCCTGTGAAGATGATACTGCCATTGGCGGAATTAGAATGCCTTAAGCCTACTTTGTCGTATTAGTTTATAAATTGCGAAAAACCAAATTAAATTTGAATTTCGCGGGCAGACCCGTGTAGTCCACCTTAATACTCAAAAAGCGTCCACAATCGCTTAAACAACCACAGCTATAGATAATAGACAAAGAGACACCAAACGGTTCACGAAAACCAACCATATAACTTTATATTTAGGGTTCAATTTTGTAATAACAATTCGACACATACGACATTTTGTCGCCTAGTGTACTCATGCGCGACTGAGGCAAAAATTGTTCATTGTGCACAATTTGACCGTGCCGTTTTTTGCGTTTCGATGGTGCGTCTAAGGTATTGGTAAGTCAATGGGCAAAGGTGACTGACTGACTGATCTATCAACGCACAGCTCTAACCACTGATCGGATCGGGCTGAAATTTTGCACTCAGATAGCTATTATAACGTAGGCATCCGCTAAGAAAGGATTTTTGAAAATTCCGCCCCTAAGAGAGTGGAATAGGGGTTGAAGTTTGTATTTATTTTTTTATTGTTCTCCGTCATTTCCCAAGTTATATCCATGAAACTTGGTTTACAAGCTACGGGTAAGAAATTAAGAAATATGTGTTTCACAGTTTTTGAAATTTCTACCCCCGAAGGAGTGAAATAGGGGATGAAAGTTTGTATGAAAGTCCTTCATTTCTCAAGATATTTCTCAAGTTATATCAACGAAACTTGGTATTTTGGCTTACAGTAATAAATAAAGAAGTATGTGTGTCACAGTTTTTATAGGGGTTGAAAGTTTGTATGAAAGTCCTTCATTTCTCAAGTTATAGCCATGACTTAGTATTTGGGCTTTCAGTTAGATATGCAAGAGTACCTGTTTCACCATTTTTGAAAATTCGACGCCCAAAGGGGTGAAATATAGTTTGTCCTTCAATCACGCCGCAACAGAGCAAAGGATCAACGTGATTGCATGAGTAGTTATAGTTGAGGACCTGGAGAGTGACATGCTAGGTACTTTTTAAACCAGAAAATTAAGGAGTGCCTGTGGGGAAAAAAACTTAAACCATGCGGACGAAGTCGCGGGCATTAGCTAGTAATCTAATATAATCCTAAATCTATGGTGTTATATTGACCACCTCTGGGCTAGACGTGTAGTTTCGTAAAATAAACCACTACATTGATTAAAAAATTGGTACCTACCTATGTCAATGTAAATACGGACTAAAGTAGGTATATTAGCCTCAGTAATATTAAAACCGGCCAAGTGCGAGTCGGACTCGCGCACCGAGGGTTCCGTACAAACCTGTAGTAAGTTTTACGATTTATGACGTATTAAAAATAAAAATTACGTTTGTTGTATGGGAGCCCCCCTTGAATA
Source organism: Erebia ligea (assembly GCA_917051295.2). Lineage (NCBI taxonomy): Eukaryota > Metazoa > Arthropoda > Insecta > Lepidoptera > Nymphalidae > Erebia > Erebia ligea. The sequence continues at coordinate 12,579,267 of OU785236.1, forward strand.
TTTACTTTATTGATATTTAATTATTTATTTTGAAAGGTAATATACAAGTTAATATTCTGTGAAAATTTGAACCGTCTACCTGTTACCGTTTTTAATATTGAGCAAAAAAATACGAAAAAAACACGTTTATTGTATGGGGACCCCCCTTAATATATATATTTTTTTAATTTTTAGTATTTGTTGTTATAGCGGCAACGGAAATACATCATTTGTGAAAATTTCAGATTTCTAGCTATCACGGTTTATGAGATACAGTCTGGAGACAGACAGACAGCGGAGTCTTAGTAATAGGGTCCCGTTTTTACCCTTTGGGTACGGAAGCCTAAAAAAGAGATTATCATTAAAAAATACTTCCTATTTATAACAACTTAATTTAATGATATCACATGTTACTTAAATTAAATTCAATGAGTTCCAACAACAGAGGCATCTTGTAATACTCCGCGATGGTCTTGAAAGTAGCCAGCTGCGTCTTGACTTCATTGAGCGGTGTTATAGTAGTGAATTCGCCTGCGCAGTCGCACACGGTTGACAAGTTTTCTCGCTTGACCTGAAAATTGAATAAATTTTTTACAAAATCTTTTTTTTTTTTTAAAGTGAAAACTTCTTTAGCCGCGTTGAGGAATTTTTGGTAGAGGGTAAACTTGTGGATTCGCGTCACCGACATGCTCCGCGCCGACATGCTCGCGTTGTTACAAAGACAAAAGGTCTTAAATTTAAATATACTACATTGGTAATTAAACTTTAATGCCTTAGTTTTAAGGTTAAATATATTTTTTTTATTTTTTTTATTATTTTAAATATATTTTTTTATTAATTATTTAAAATATTCGTTTTCATTCGGCTTTTTTTTTGTAAAATACTTTAAATTTGTTTTTTAAATATTTGGGGTCAATAATTACTTAGATTTTAATAATGCACGTGAGCATTTTGAAAATGTACATTCAAATCGATCGTTTGGACTTTAGATGAGTAAGCGGACGCGGTTTGCCCGGCTCTGGAACGCGAGTCAAAATGTAACTCTATCATGAAGAGATGCCTTTAAAATATGGGTTTCCTTAGATACATGTTTTTAAAATTTTTGGTTCCATGATTCTCTTGAACTATTGTGTTAACCAATCTTTTGATAAATAAATGGTTCATAAAGTACAACGTTACGCAATTAGTGAGAAGACTAAAAAGGACAAAACCCTTTGAGTTAGTGCATAGTGATTAGTGATAGTGTAGTGAAGTGCTGCCTGAAAGAACACATGAACGAAGTGTCTTTATGCAACAAGAAAGACTAAGATACGTCATTGGACAAAACTTATGCTTAGGTTAAAGAAAAATTACTTATTAGTCAAATAGTCTGGTTAGATTGTAATTATATTGAGCAGCCTTCATTGGTACCTACTCAATAATAGAAAAAATAAAAAAAAATAAAAAAGTACAACAATTTTTTACGATGCCTTACTTGGTCAGCCGCGTCTGTCCATCTCATTAACTCATAACTCATATTTTTGTATTCAAATAAACTTATTACAAGTACTTTTGAATCGTCGAGTGACTCTACCACTGGTTCGGAATGCCATTCCTACCGAGAAGAACCAGCAAGAAACTCGGTGGTTGCTCTTTTTAAATAATTCATATACAATTATTATACATATTAATGTGTACATAAGTAACTGCTGTCCTTAGCATTGCTGGAGCGTTCAAATCCATTGCTCCTCTATCATTTACATAATCTTCAACAGTATAAGTAATATGCTTTTTTCAGGAGCATACTTTTACTTTTAAATTTATTCTGAGAAGAGATCCATGCTCAGTAGTGGATGGGTTGTAATGTTGATGATAGTATATAAAAATAAGATGTATACCTGTCGACACCTAGTGCAGACAAGATCCTGTAATGTGTAAGTCATGGCTCGCCTGTTCATCGTTTCAATCAGCCTCCACTCCAACTCTTGATTCTCGTACGCGGTACCACAGGTGGGGCAGAGGCATACAGGGCTGAAAATAGTTAAATATGGCACTTGCAATATTGTATTAAAAATCATAACCTACTAGGGGCTCGCCCCGAACTGAGACCTCGCGGATATACTTTTATAGAGCGCCATCTATTGACATCATTGTGAAGTTCTGTTAAAAATACTGAAGCTCATTAAAAATTAAATAATTTCGTTTCCTTATAATATTTATCTAATTTTAGTATTTGTTGTTCAAGTACAGGATATAATTCAAATAATTAATCAAGTTTCAGGCTCAGCCTTTCAGAAAATTGAGAGTTCTGAGGTCAACTTTGGACGTTAGAAAATCTCCACTCTGAAAGCCCCCCATTTCGTCAATTTTAGGGGAAAAATTAAAAAAAATATATATTTTTGTACTCTATTCCTAATTATCTTTAAAAGGATATCCCGCAACCCTATGTAATGCTATAAAAAATATTTTACTTCGCATTCGCTTCAATGAGAGAGATTATATTTAAATTTGAAGTAATTACGTATAGTAATTCAGCCGAGCGATCGCGTAACTTCTGCATCAATCATTGTTACAGTATCAATTGTTGTAATTGGCTGAATTTATGGCATTCTTGCTGCGTCAATGGATTATGTCCAATAGTGGAAGAGTGTTAACCAATCAGAGGTGATTGCGATGTATCAATGATTGATGCAGAAGTTACGCGATCGCTCGGCAGAAGTTATAAGGCTCTGACAGACGGACAAGTGCAAATTCACTCAAGTAGACTCAGAGACCTTCGCTTCGCTCGGTCAATAATTATTATAGAGAACATACAGTCGGTTGCCAGAGATGTGTAAGTACAGTGCGAGTGCTCATTAATTATTGTTAGCCGGGATTCGGGTTAACTCTGCAGTGTCAAAGCCAAGATCTCTAATGGGGGCTTAAAACCGGCCAAGTGCGAGTTGGACTCGCGGAGCGAGGGTTCCGTACAAACCTGTAGTAAGTTTTAAATTATTAAAAAAAAAACTACTTACTAGATCTCGTTCAAACCAATTTTCGGTGGAAGTTTGCATGGTAATGTACATCATATACTTTTTTTTTAGTTTTATCATTCTCCTATTTTAGAAGTTACGGGGGGGGGGGGGGGGGGGGGGGGACGACACACATTTTACCACTTTGGAAGTGTCTCTCGCGCAAACTATTCAGTTTAGAAAAAAATAATATTAGAAACCTCAATATCTCTATCAATATTTTTTAATAATATTAGAAACCTCAATATCAATATCAATATTTTTGTGTGAAAATCTTAATGCGGTTCACAGAATACATCTATCTACTTACCAAGTTTCAACAGTATAGTTCTTACAGTTTCGGAAAAAAGTGGCTGTGACATACGGACGGACAGACAGACATGACGAATCTATAAGGGTTCCGTTTTTGCCAAATTTGGCTACGGAACCCTAATAAAATGGTACATATAAAAAGTCGATTACTCTATAATGTGGCTAATGACTATAATAATTATAATAAAATCGGCATATTTTTTCTAAATCATGAACCACTATTTTCTTAAACACTAAAAAGATGGAAAATAATTATTTATTTTAATAATTTCAAAACACTTACATTTGGGTCAATATAAAACAAGACAGACCTAACAGGATCCTGTTCAAGTTTCAAAAATGTATTATGCAGAAGGCAGCAGTTACCATATAAGCTGGGGGTCTCCATGTTCGCCATAGGTGTAGTACGCCCCTATATAGACACACGTGGTTCAGAATATATAAGCTTCTAGCAGCGCTGCTAGGCCCACTTTTCTTTTACCATATAATATATATACCAGATATATGGTTTGTAGCAGGCGAGGAAGTCCATAACGCCCTACAAGCTGTGTACTCACGGGTCGCCGTGCTGCCGATGTGTGTCGCGGCACAGGTCGAGGTCGCGACAGTGGTTGCAAACCTTGCAGATCACTTCCCCCAGCACGCAAGACGCGCAAGGTTCCCGCCATTCCGCCGCGCCACTGAATTCCCCCACTCCTACCAGGCGGAGTAAACGACGCGACGGAGCAATGTTCGCCATAGGTGTAGTACTCCCCTAGATAGACACACGTGGTTCAAAACATAAGCTGTGTACTCACGGGTCGCCGTGCTGGCGGTGTGTGTCGCGGCATAGGTCGAGGTCGCGACAGTGGTTGCAAACCTTGCAGATCACTTCCCCCAGCACGCAAGACGCGCAAGGTTCCCGCCATTCCGCCGCGCCACTGAATTCCCCCACTCCTACCAGGCGGAGTAAACGACGCGACGGAGCAATGTTCGCCATAGGTGTAGTACTCCCCTAGATAGACACACGTGGTTCAAAACATAAGCTGTGTACTCACGGGTCGCCGTGCTGGCGGTGTGTGTCGCGGCATAGGTCGAGGTCGCGACAGTGGTTGCAAACCTTGCAGATCACTTCCCCCAGCACGCAGGACGCGCAAGGTTCCCGCCATTCCGCCGCGCTACTGAACTCCCCCACTCCGATAAGGCGGAGCAAATTGCGACGTAGAAGTGTAACCTGGAGAAATATATCAAACTAGCTGATGCCCGCGACTTCGTCCGCGTGGATTGAGGTTTTTCGGTTCCCGCTGGAACTCTTTAATTTTCCGGGATAAAGAGTAGCCTATGTGCTATTCCAGACTATAATTTATCTCTGTGCCAAATTTCATCCAGATCCGTTCAGCCGTTGGAGCGTGATTGAGTAACAAACATCCATCCAAACTTTCGCATTTATAATATTTATTTGATTGAAACTCAAAGGCCACAATTATGCTTGTAAGTTCTACGTAAGTAGCTTACAAAAATAAGCTATAACTTACATAACATTTGCAAACGATTCGTGTTCACATTTCGTTCATTACCTACTCACGTAAGCGACTTACGTATAAATATGGATGTCGCTCCATGCACACACCATCCATGCACACGATTTCCATGCACACGAGCGTGCGTGGATTGTACTCATTATCCGACTTCCAAAAAGGAGGCTCTCATTCGGCGCGTATTTTTTTTGTTAGATGAAATAGAAAACTCATACCTCGTCTTCCAATTGTTGATCCAACGCCAGAATTTTGCACAGCGCGTTAACAAAAAGAAGAGCAGGAGTGATGCCTTCTAACGCTTCCGCCCGCAAGCCGGCTTGCGCGCCTATGTCTTCTAGCTTCAGGGTTGGCATGCGACGGTTGATCTTCTCCGTCATTCTGTATAAATGGCAAGGTAAATGAATGGCTACTTTGAGTAAAGAGTTTGGAGGCGTTCGAAATGTGGGCTTACAGAATAATGCTAAAGTTATCCTGGATATAAAAAGTAAGAAATCAAACAGTAATTTAAGATAATAGTATTGGATTACTGTTTAACTGTTTCGGAGGCGGGCGTTGACGGCTGAAACGCAGTTTATACTTTTTTAGCCGTCATCGTTCTTTAGAATAAGATGCAAAATATTTGTTACAGTGTACAGAAAATAAAATAAATTTCATTTCATTTCAGTATTGCCACGCCTTGGGAACAAATGTCCTCAACAATAGTCATAGAACTTGTGCTCCTAAAGCATGGACCTGCAATAATTAACCAAGGATAGATACAGGGCAGAAGGGGTGGGGAACGGAGAAAGATATCAAGACTAAAGAACCGGCACTGGTCGTTCTAAAGTAAGTTTTGGGTGGTACGACTTATTTAAATACTTCATCCTCACCACCTGGATGCCTGGTCCTCTTCCACCACCCGCTATTCCAGGTCATTTCTGCCACGTACCTGCAAATTGTGGAACCAGCTTCCATCTTCTGTGTTCCCTAATGATTATAATATGGGGCTCTTCAAAGGGCGGATAAACAAATTTCTCAAAAGCCAGCAACGCATTGGCGGTTCCTCTGGTGCTGCAAATGTTCATGGGCGGCGGTAATCACTTACCATCAGGTGACCCGCCTGCTCGTTTGCTCGCTATATATATATTAAAAAAAAAAAAAAACTTAGTAATAGGACATAGGCTCGTTGAAAGGTTGAAAAGTTGACCTCAAAATTCAACCGACTTCAATGCTTCAATCCATGGACAACCCGAGCTGCAGCTGGGGAACCTGTATCGTATTTGTACATGTAAATTTCTTGCGATATTCCTGTGCATCGTTACTTGGTATAGTGGAACTCACTGGAACAACTTCTGCGAGATCTCCCCGGCTAGTAGGGCGGAGAGACGTGCCGGCTCGGCCTGCGCTGCGCTGAGGAAGCCCGCCACGCCCGCGTAGAACGCCTCGCGGACAGCTCCCGGCATGAAGTTTGCGATATTCCAGTGCATCGTCACTTCACCCTAGACAATGACAATCATTTTTTGCGTGTTTCTTTTGTATGATTTGTTTTTTTCAATCAGTAGTCCGCTCAAAAAGATAGTTCAGATGCCTTACAAATCGGATCGGTTTCAAGGTAAGGCTGATTTCAAATTGATTCAATAAAACGCAAAATAATTAATTAGTAAAATTATGCGAATATAGTCTCCCCTTTTGTAAGGGACTACGGATTGCTCGCTTGAGATTATTTCCACAAAAAATATAGGAAACCGTAAATCCGAGTAACGTTAGCCACATCGGATTATGGATATTTGATACACCGGTCAAATCGTATATTTAATTTATCTAATATCTATTTTTAAATAACTTATTTAATATAATTTTTAGACTACGATTTCTAGATTTAATTACTTGTTGACATTTATTTAATTATCTAATGTTTGTAATTAATAGCTTTAATGAACTTGATTTATATAATTTTTTACTACTGTACCTACTATATTGCACACATTTGATGTTTATATTATGTTCAATGTTATTGTACTAAATTCAAAATTTGCAATGCCCTGACAGGGTCTCATGCCAATGTAGGTTCATGAACGCAAATATGAAATAAATTAAAATTAAATGAAAATTAAAAAAATCTGTTTGGATACAGCTTCACAGAAATTCATACTAATATTACTAAGTTTAATTATTATTTAATTAATTAGTATTTTTAAGTTTAATACTGTACTAACAACATTATATGGACACCAAAAATGACTGAAATAAACAAATTTTATTTTATTTTATTTTATTTATTACTATACAAAGATGATTATTATTGAAGCTATTAGAAACAAAGCACTTGCCTTTTCGGAGTCCTCCTCAGTCGCGCTGGGCACTTGAGATGATCCCACTTCAACCAATCCTGGAGGTAGTTTACCCTGAGGAAATATACATAAGTATTACGTAAATATTACGCTACAAGTGGTGTCTTGTAATGTGTCCAGCCAACTTCCACTTTAGCTTCCTCGCTTGCCTAAAGCGTCAATCACTTTCGTCTGGCCCCTTAAATATTTCTTTCTTATCCTGTCTGATAGCTTGACTCCGAGAATGCTTCTTTCGATCTTCCTTTGTGCAACTATATTTCCTTAACCTCGTCCTTATTCATTGCCCATGTCTGTGCTCTATACGTCAGAATAGGTAAAATACATGCGTTGAATACTTTTGTTTTAATAGTCATTGATATTTTTGTGTATTGTAAAAAGGATTTTGACCTTGAACAGCGCAGTGGGCGACTTATCGTTCTATTCGGTATTATAGAAGCTTATTCAAGCAGAGAAAAAATTCCCATTCTGTCGACCAGAGGCCTGCTTAGTGCTTACGTGTCAACAATTGGAAATATAGTTTGACTAAATGATGCTGACAAGTAAGTCTGATTGCAGCCAAGCGCTGGCCTATACATTTAAAAAAAAAAAAATGCTCGCGACTTCGTTGATTGAGCTTTTTTTATTCACACGGAAACTCCTTAATTTTCCGGAATAAAGTCTCCTATGTCCTTACCCGGGATTCAACCTATCTCTATATAAATTTCATCAAAACCGGTTGAAAAGATGGGCCTTCAAAGAATAGCAAACAGACAGACAGACACACTTTCGCTTTTATAATATTAGTATGGATTCTATCTGAAGAAGTAAGAAGTGGGGTTTGCGCTAGTTTAGTCAAAATATAAGCTCGCTAATTAACTAATACAATTAGTAAGTTATTGCAAAGTGACTTGGATGTTATTCTTTTTTTTTTTTTTTTTATATATATATATATAGCGAGCAAACGAGCAGGCGGGTCACCTGATGGTAAGTGATTACCGCCGCCCATGAACATTTGCAGCACCAGAGGAACCGCCAATGCGTTGCTGGCTTTTGAGAAATTTGTTTATCCGCCCTTTGAAGAGCCCCATATTATAATCATTAGGGAACACAGAAGATGGAAGCTGGTTCCACAATTTGCAGGTGCGTGGCAGAAATGACCTGGAATAGCGGGTGGTGGAAGAGTATTCTCAGTGGTTTTTATAGGGATGCATAGGGTTTTACCTCTATTCCTGCATAATTGGCCTCGTCTAGCCACAGTAGATACGACCAGCACTGCTTGTATCTGATATCTATTCCATGGAATAACTCTTTGTTTCTTATACTTTGCACCACGAATTCCACGTAACCTGAATCATTTTTTCAATTATTAAAATGTTTATTATGGTCCAAAGAAGATATGAATTTATAGTGTGAAAGAGGATAAGCGTATAAAAACACAACTGACTTTTACAAGTGAGACTTTCTGACTTCAATAACATATACCTACGGCATTCCGAACCAGTGGTAGATTCATTCGACTATTCATAAGCACTTGTAAAAAGTATATTTGAACAAAAAACTTTTTAATTTGAATTTGAATACATATATTTTTAAGAAGTAACATTTGCCTCCACATATTATCTCTGGAAATCAAAGTTCCTATGGGATTTTGAAAAAAAATCTGATTTTGAGTGTTGGCAAATCATGTGACAATGAGACTAAATAAGTAAATAATTACATTGAACAAGGCTTGTAAAATACTTTTTAAAGAGATAAAAAATATTTTTTTGGGATAGCCGGACACAAACACAAAATTGGAAATTGTGGTAGATTCATTCGACTATTATAAGCACTTGTAAAAAGTCTATTTGAATAAAAAAATTTTATTTGAATTTGAATTGTCTTAAACTAATAAAACTAAACTGCTAACTAAAATGCTAACAATTTTCGGGGGTAATTTTATAAGCTACTTACTTTTATATCAATACTAGATGATGCCCGCGACTTCGTGTAGATTAAGATTTTTTGATTCCCGCGGGAACTCTTAAATTTACTGTGATAAAAAGTAGCCTATGTTCCCCGGGATACAATCTATCCCTGTACCAAATTTCATCATAATCTGTTCAACCGATTTTGATGAAATCGTAGCAGAGGCTGTGAAAGCGTAGCAGAGAGACAGACAGACACTTTCGCATTTATAATATTAAGTATAGTATAGATCCGTTGCACTTACCGATGCCATCCATAACAGAGGTTTTCTTAGTAAAGAGTATAATTTTATTGAAGTCCGCGAATACAATCTGCGAGCCCAGTCGCTTGAACTCCGCTACCAGCATTAGGAATAGCTTCTTCATCAAGTTGTATAAGGTGCGTCGTAAAGCCGGGTCGTAGAGTTGTGACGTTGGTGTTTTAAGCCATCTGTAAGAGTTTTTGTTTCAAAGCTCGCGCTTTTCTGGTTTTCTTTTTATCCACTACAAGTTAGCCCTTATGATTAAAATATGTCCATCTTCTCTGTTCCCTCATTATAAAAATATGGGGCTAAGGGCGGCTAAACAAATATCTCAAAAGCCGGCAACGCATTGGCAGTTCCTATGGTGCTGCAAATGTTCATGGGCGGCAGTAATCACTTAACATCAGGCTCGCTATATATATGAAAAAAAAAAGCCCTTAAGTGATGACGCAGTCTAAGATGGTAGCGGGCTAACCTGTTAGGGGCATGGCAGTTATATTTAACCCGTACCCCTAATCGGTTTCTACACGGCATCGTACCGGAACGCTAAATCGCTTGGCGGCACGTCTTTGCCGATACACTCGGTACACTCGAAAATAACATTTTTATTAATTTGTTAAACATGTTTAGTAACTTTTTGGGTAATTTTTTCTTCTCTGCGTCTTTCTCTTCTAAATTTGAAACCTTACAAAGAGTAAGAAACAATTCTAATACTCGAATTGTTGCTTACTTGACTGTCTAAAAGGCCCAATCTGAAAGTATGTCCCTTCTGCATTCGTTTCTAAAGTAGAAAATTCTCCAGAGTACTGGAATACTATTCCACTTGCCTGTAGAAGTGTGAGATCTGATAGTCCGCGAAGACGTTCTTGTAGAGCGTGACGTCACGCAGCCACGACGCAATCATCGTCCGCAGAATTTTGAACGCAGCGCTGCATTGTGCCGTTTCGTCGTAAGTCTCTGTTGCATTCGCACCTAAACCACAGTTTGATGTTTTTATGTAGAAACTAGATGATGCCCGCGACTTCCTCTGCGTAGTTTAATTATCCGGGATAATGGTAGCCTATAGCCTTCCCCGGGATACAACCTAACCCTGTACCAAATTTCATCAAAATCGGTTGAACAGGTGGGCCGTGAAAGCGTAGCAGACAGACTGACACTTTCCCATTTATAATATTACAATGGATTAGACTGTATGCAACACGATATTTTATCCCGACGCGATTCCTGTTAATTTTAATAAACAATCTTGTTATTTATTATCTTCAATATATTTGTAACCAATTAGGAAATGATGACTTTGCTGATTACAATTTAAAAAAATAGTATTTCAGTAAGGAAACTTTTAAATACCTGTTGAAGCCATTACATCCTGGATATTGGCATGTTGAGCACCGAAAGAAGTAGCGACGCTAGTTCCTTCCACCTACACAAAATTAAACGAGCAAAATTTTATGAAAGGATCTTGATAACCTTTGGATTACATATTACTAGAAGATGCCTATTTATTTTTGATTTAGATCAAATATTACCAGAAGATATTTAAATTTAGATTTTTGAAACATTCCTAGAGAATTCTTTGGTTTTCCGGGATTAAAAGGGTGCAAATCTGGGTGCAAACTAACTCTGTACCAAATTTTGTTAAGGGACCGGCGACCGCCGCTCGCAACTTCTACTCGAACCGCAAATATAAATTTGCCGGTATATTGCTATCCCTATTTGGCTGATGACACATGATCGCGTGCAAGCGCGATAGCAATATGAGCGTACAGAATTTGTTATACATTTAGTCTTGTTCCGTGAATACCAAAAATGATGAATGAAAAATTGTTGTGTTTTTAACTTCGTGTTGTTATTCTGTAACTTGACAATATAGGCTATGTTCCTGATCAATTAGTACGTGAGATATCGTTGGTTTTAGTATGAAACAAATAAGGAGAAAACATGTCGTTTATGTCACAAAAACATGCAAAACGCAATGTGCTTACATTTAATTTTGGGAAAGTATTTTGGAAAAATAATTATCCAGGGACCTAGATAAATACAAGTTCAATCTTAATAATCGCATAATATGGAGGAAATATGCTCGAATTACTAATTATTTTGGTATTACGTTTGTATGAGCAATTAGCCCTCCGCTGGCGCCTTAAAGCGTTTCATTCGACTATTCAAAAGCACTTGTAGAACTTGTAAGTCTACTCGAATTAAAAATTCAAATTTCAAACATCCTTTCTTAGCGGATGCCGATTCGGATGACGTCATAAAAGCTATCTGTATGCCAAATTTCAGTCCGATCCGTCCAGTGGTTTGAGCTGTGTGTAGAAGTAGGGTTGTAACGGAGGTGTTCTTAGCGGAAGCAAAGGCGGATGCGGAGGTGAAGGGGTTTACCTCCGCGGATGCGGAGGTTAACGGAGGCGGAGGTGGATTTCTCCGATCACATCGTCCATTTTCTGTGCTCCCTCCTATCCTACATGTGTTTTTTTTTAGGATTCTTCTAAGGACAGTTGTCTTTTTGCTTATTGTAATGGTGTAACTGACGTCACCTGCTTCGATTTGTACCTCTCGCATTTTAAGTCAACGTAAATAAACCTCCGTTGCAACTCCGCAAAAAAAATGGCGGAGGCGGGTGCGGAAGCGGAGGTACGATTTCTTGCGAAAGTTCCGCACTTACGGAGGCGGAGGCGAGGTTCCGTTACAACCCTTGTGGAAAGATCCGTCGGTCAGGTTTTAAACCCAAGGGGTGCGGGGGACAACCCCGTTGTAAGGGTCTGCGCCCAGGGTAAGCCTTAGGTTTAGCGACTGGCGACATTCAGTGAGATATAGTTAGTTGACACCGCACAGTCTCCACCCTCAGACGTGGGATATTAAGTTGTGTCTCACTCCGCGATCCAGGGTATCATCGCGTAATAAAGTCACCCATTGTAATTATTAGTGATACGATTTATTAACTTTTAAATCGTCGTGTTACATTTTTTCATATATCTTTAGATGGATAATTAATCTATGGATTATGTTACAAACTGAGCTATATGTATATAGCTATAGACATAGCTACCTGTAATATATGATGTGCCTGCAATAAGGCGCACACGGCGAGCGCGTCGCAGTCCAGCGATACGCAAACTCCGCCGTACGCGCCGCTCGAACTGTGGCTACAGCCCGACCACTCCTCTGCCTCGCTCACTAGCCTACACACACATTTATAATATTACTAGCGATCCGCCCCGGCTTCGCACGGGTAGCACTTGTCATCATAATAGACCATACACACACAGGTTTTACAAATTAGCACTTTGTACTTTGTAGGAGTGCGCATACTGTATAAAACATAGCGTTCGTACCCCGCCCGCGCTCCGCCCTCACCCCACCTGACACTGCTGCCTGCCAGCCGTGGCCGCGCATTTTTCTGTTGCACGTTATTTTATTTCTATGATATCTTTTATGGTATTCATCTAAATTAAATGGTGTAAAGAGCAATTTTGGTTTAAATTAAATACTTGAGATGACTTACATATTTATTTTGATAAGGATTAATACTATGTTGGTAAAAACACCTTTGCAAGTAAAGCATTGTTTTAGACCAAGTTTGAAAATCACAACGATGGTTATTGTGAGACAACCTTAAAAGATAGATATATGCTATCCCGGACTTTTACTCGCTGATAAAGTAGCTTTCTAGAAGTGAAGTTTATCCATTACAAACAAACAAACAAATCTTTCCTCTTTATAATATTAGTTTAGACTAGACGACACAATGGATGGACTTTATCCGCGTGGATTTAGTTTTTTGATCTTGTAGCAGCCTTCGCAATCCGCGCATAATCCAATAGATGGCCCCACTAATAGCGCACGAAGAACACGCCTGAATCATGATTACGAAGTTTTCTCTGAATTACGCTATATTTACAACTCCCAAAGATAAACGGTCGGACCAGTGGTCCCCGAGTACAACACCCGCTCGGAGGATGATCCTCCTTTGGTATCGAGCCATATCACCTGCTCCCGTACAATCTCAAACCATTTGTAGAGAAAAAGGATCTTGACGACTAGACAGACAGTCATAACAAGTTATCCTACAAGGGTCCCGGGATAAGTGGAATTAATAGTTATTGAATTTTCTCTGGTCTAGTTCGTTGGGACTTGGGAGGCTGTTGCTAGTTATCACTCTACCTGTAAAGACGTGCCGCCAAGCGATTTAGCGTTCCGGTTACCAGCACAGCTAACATATTAGCCCGCTACCATCGTAACACTGCATCATCATCATTTATCATCACCACTAGGCGAGATCGCAGTCAAGGGCTAACGTATCGTAGAAGAAAAAAACAGCATGAAAGGATGAAAAATTGTTTTTTTTTATTCCGCTACAAGTTTTCCCTTGACTGCGATCTCAGCTGTAAATGATAATGCAGTCTAATATGGTAGCGGGCTAACCAGCTAGGGATATGACAGTTATATTAAACCCATACCCCTAGTCGGATTTTACACGACATCGTACCGGAACGCTTAATCGCTTGGCGGCACTTCTTTGCCGGTAGGGTGGTAACTATCTACGGCCGAAGCCTCCCACCCGACCAGACCAGAGAAAATTCAGAAATTATAAATACCCAAATTGACGCTGCCAGGGATCGAACCCGGGACCTCTCACGTTAAGACAACAGCACTCAACACTGCGCCATGGAGGTTGTCAAAATGTTTCTTAACGTTAATTTTGTTAATAATAATTCATTACCTGTTGTCATCAATTTCTCTACCGCCAAGATCTGGTCTCTCGAGGCTCGAGCACCAAAGTACGAAGTTATGTTTAGCGAGGTGCCGAGCGAAGAAAAGGTCCGCGCCGAACTGAGTCGGATCTGCCGCAGTATTGCCGAGCGGTAAGTGAAAGTATCTGCAAACAAATTATGCTTTACATTTTTAGGGTTCCGTAGTCAACAAGGAATCCTAGCTTAACTTAGAGACCCTTAGTACTAGAACGTTGTAACTAGGCATGGGTATACAATATTCATATTAATCACGCCGACAAAGTTGTAAAATAAAATTTTGACGCTACACGTAACGTGGGGATGATTTTTTTTTCTTTTCGTCTATCCCATGGTGTGGGATGTTGTTGCGAAATATGTATTAAGCTTTGAAGTGCTAATTTTTGTTCCAGCCTACCGGTTGTTTCTGGAGATGTGGAAAAATTTCATGGAAGTAGTGTATATAACAAAGTTAAAAGGAAAACTATCACAGCTAAGTAGACATTACAAGTTTACCAGTAATAGTTTGATAGACGGTATAAAATGCCCGCATATTGTGACGGGCAACTACGGAACCCTACACTGTGCGTATACACACCTGGATCTCATTTTTAGGGTTCCGTACCAAAATGGTAAAAATGGAACCCTTATGGTGCGACTTTTTTATAGAGGCTATGCCGATTGTGTAAGGAAATCATAATCAATCGATCGATAATTCGACCTGTCTAATAATATAATATAATAATAATATAATTTTTATTTCAGGAAAACTCCCATAATTTGTTAGTAACAAAACACTTAACCTATGTTAGTAAATACAATAAACTTAACCTACTCTTATACCTAAAAAACACAACTATAAGGCCCTTTGAGGCCTCCTAGCGCGACTGTGTGCACCACAGAACATATAATAAGAGGTTAGAAAGGCGATGTGGGCGGGTCACGCGCGCCACTATGTTGAGCGAACGCTCATCTGAGGAGTGCATAGATTGCTTGCACGTCAAAAAGCACGTATGAACTCTTTAAACAGTTCGAGTAATTCGTTCTAAGCTATCAAATTATTACGATTTTCTTAGACGATTGAGTATTTGACTACTAGTGAAATACATTAATTTTTAGTGATTATTAAATAAAGGATCTCCCAAAAGTCGTAATATCCACGTCCCCTGCTAGTTTTGTGTTGAATATCCATTTTAAATTATCGATTAAAGTAAAAAAGTGCGTCGAACTTTGATGACGTCAATTCAAAATCTCATACAAAATCCCATACTAAGCACGCGTTTTGACGTTTGAAAAAAAGTTTCTGATTTGACTAGTTGTCAAATACCCAATTGGGCCTCTGGGTTTCACTTTCATGGACATGGGACACTTACCTGCACTGTTCAATGGTCAGATCGATGACAGAGGTCAGGTTGAGGTAATGCCTCACTATCGCCCGCGCGCCGATGCGTTGCCACTCTAACGTGTTGTACAGGGACTCTACGTCGCGCACGTGCAACGGCACCAGAGGGAAGTCTGATAGACCTACGATCATTAGAAAATAAAACAATTACAGAAAATAATACGATTAAAGTATGCAATGGATTCAGGTTGGGCCAAAACAAAGCCAAATAATATGAATGGCATCGTGAATATTTCGTTTAAACTGACACATTATTATATTGTTTTATGTAGGTAGGAAAGTCACAATAATTCCATCTTGAAAGAACTGAGATGTGTGGTTGCGATCCTGTAGTTCATATCTCCAGAAATTAAGGGTCAATATTGAGCGTTTAGTGGTACATGACCAGGGGGTCTACTCTCTTTCTCTCAAACGAAACTTCGCAAACGAACGTAATTAGTCGGTTATTAGACCCACACAAAATCGTTCAATCCAATCGGTCACGAAAATTTTCTATGGATCCGTACTTCGCCTGCGTGTACGAAAACGAAATAGAGAGGACCATAGAGATAATATTATGTAGGAGACGAGATAACGAAATTTCGTTCGTTTGTTTGCGAAGTTTCGTTTTAGAGAAAGAGAGTAGACCCCCAGGTAGGAGGAAAACGAGTCAGATAACGTTCACCTACGCGATGAATAGTTGGTTAGGTTAAAGCAGTTATGCGACCAGGTTCACTCCGCTGTGGTCAAAATGACAATGGGGCCAATTCTGTTTAGCAAAATCTCTAAACTAAACTATAATGGCAGTTCTATTTACATTGCTATTTTTATAAATAACATTCCAACTCTTACCAGCACAAATTATAAAACGGATGTACAATTTAGATTTCGGAAACCAGGTGATGTTTTTTGGGATCTGAAGCTACATCTAGAAACTCACTCAACTCTCATCAAATTGAGCCACCTGAAACTTATAAAGTTATAACGGATCGAACAGTCTCCAACCTGGCATTAACGCGATCAGCGCAGCCGGAGACAAGGCGGTCTGCAGCGCCACAGCCGTGGGCCCGCATTTCTCGTCGCGGTATTTGTGCAGCGCCCTCTGCACCCCGCGCCACACCGCGCGCCCTTCAGACTCCGCCGTCACTTCCCAACTCAGATCCTGACCCGGTAGGCTACTTTCATCTGTACCTAGGTTAATCCTAAAAACAAGGATTTTAAGGCTATTCCATATTCATATTGCAGAATCATTATATGAATAGAATATGTATAAAAAAAAAACCGGCCAAGTGCGAGTTGGACTCGCGCACCGAGGGTTCCGTACAAACCTGTAGTAAGTTTTAAATTATTAAAAAAAAACTACTTACTAGATCTCGTTCAAACCAATTTTCGGTGGAAGTTTGCATGGTAATGTACATCATATATTTTTTTTAGTTTTATCATTCTCTTATTTTAGAAGTTACAGGGGGGGGACACACACATTTTACCACTTTGGAAGTGTCTCTCGCGCAAACTATTCAGTTTAGAAAATAATAATATTAGAAACCTCAATATTATTTTTGAAGACCTATCCATAGATACCCAACGATTGAGGGAACACGTATGGGTTTGATGAAAAAAAAATTTTTGAGTTTCAGTTCTAAGTATGGGGACCCCCAAAATTTATTGTTTTTTTTCTATTTTTGTGTGAAAATCTTAATGCGGTTCACAGAATACATCTACTTACCAAGTTTCAACAGTATAGTTTTTATAGTTTCGGAAAAAAGTGGCTGTGACATACGGACGGACAGACAGACAGACAGACAGACAGACAGACAGACAGACAGACAGACAGACATGACGAATCTATAAGGGTTCCGTTTTTGCCAAATTTGTCTACGGAACCCTAAAAAAAAGAGGATGTTATGTTATGACTTTAGCACAAGACTATGAAGTAAGGATAACCCTACAAGAAAATGGTCTCCGCGCAACACCGCGCGCCCTTCCGACTCCGCTGTCACTTCCCAACTCAGATCCTGACCCGGTAGGCTACTTTCATCTGTACCCAGGTTGATCCTTAAATAATACAAGGATATTCCGGTTTCTTTAATAAAACTTTCTGATATTCATATTGCAGGGTCATTATATGAATAGAATATGAATAAAAAAGAGGATGTTAAAACTTTAGCACAAGACTATGAAGTAAGGATAACCCTACAAGAAAATGGTCTCCGCGCAACACCGCGCGCCCATCCAACTCCGCCGTCACCTCCCAACTCAGATCCTGACCCGGTAGGCTACTTTCATCTGTACCCAGGTTGATCTTTAAATAATACAAGGATATTCCGGTTTCTTTAATGAAACTTTCCGATATTCATATTGCAGGGTCATTATATGAATAGAATATGAATAAAAAAAGAGGATGTTATGACTTTAGCACAAGACTATGAAGTAAGGATAACCCTACAAGAAAATGGTCTCCGCGCAACACCGCGCGCCCATCCAACTCCGCCGTCACCTCCCAACTCAGATCCTGACCCGGTAGGCTACTTTCATCTGTACCCAGGTTGATCTTTAAATAATACAAGGATATTCCGGTTTCTTTAATGAAACTTTCCGATATTCATATTGCAGGGTCATTATATGAATAGAATATGAATAAAAAAAGAGGATGTTATGACTTTAGCACAAGACTATGAAGTAAGGATAACCCTACAAGAAAATGGTCTCCGCGCAACACCGCGCGCCCATCCAACTCCGCCGTCACCTCCCAACTCAGATCCTGACCCGGTAGGCTACTTTCATCTGTACCCAGGTTGATCTTTAAATAATACAAGGATATTCCGGTTTCTTTAATGAAACTTTCCGATATTCATATTGCAGGGTCATTATATGAATAGAATATGAATAAAAAAAGAGGATGTTATGACTTTAGCACAAGACTATGAAGTAAGGATAACCCTACAAGAAAATGGTCTCCGCGCCGCACCGCAATGACTTTAGCACAAGACTGAAGTAAGGATATTCCTACAAGAAAATGCACTCCAAGCCTATTCTCATTCTATTTCTTTGTATTCAGATACTCACTTGGCAGTCCGCTCAGCAGAAAACAAAGTGTTCATATTGGGCACCTGGTTGGTCTTTACTGTATCTAGTACAAATATGTATGCTCTCTTCACAGGACCAAGTATCAAGGCCCACATACTACGACTGGAATTTGGAGCCGAGTGTTGGTATAAAAATATGTGTTTTATTGGCGATACTCCATCCTGAAAATTCAAGAAATATTGCATTTTTAAACTATATTTCTCCATTCAAGAAGAAATAAGCTAAACTTTACTAACAGGTATGGAATTAGACTATGTGGCAGGTTTTGAACACAATAGAAAATTTAGTATGACTTTCTTGTTCAGAGTTACATATTTGTTCCGTTAGCCGTAGAGACTCTGAGGCTTTAGAGACTTAGTACGAAAACCTTCTAACGGGACATTTTAACGTGGTTGATTGCCTTATGTAGTGACAGAAGGGCTGGTTCTTTTTTTTGCGCAAAGGAACAGTCTGGCTGTTTAGCGCGAATAAGCAGCCAGCATTCTTGCCATCATTCCACGCGGCATGATTCGGACAGTAATAAGGTTAGGCTAGCCAGCTATAAGTTTTATTGTACCGTTTTCAAGAAATTTTTAATAATAATAATACTCGTACGCCCACCATCACCATTGCGCTTGCGCAGTTATACACACCTGTTTCTGCAGATATGGCTGATGAGCTACACTTTTGAACTGTAATTGACTCAGTGTATAGGAATCCATGTTGTTTGAGCCAAACTGTATTAGTCTAAAACAACAATTATTCAAATAATTACACGAGAAATAGAGATGGAAATATATTATAAACATATGACAGAAAAGGATAAAAGGTCTTACCGCCTCGCCTCAGTCGGTTCAACAGCACATATACAACCAAGTTGCATAAGGACCCTGAATTCCAAACTCATTTGTGTCTCATATATTCCCTCGATTTCTGGCGCTGATAACTCACTCATAAGTTCTCTGTAAAAATATTTTACAATATTTAACACTGCTACTGAAATCGGGGAATCAAACGTTTTCGGCGTATAAGGTAGCTAAAACCAATAATGGATGAAAACAATAATATTAAACGTGTGAAAATTTGGCGATACTACGGTTGCAGACATTGCAGCGGAGCTGGTTAAGGCCACTTGCCTCGCAAATTAGCTGACCGTGGGATATTCTGAAAAATACCTACTGGCATCTTTCTCGGTACAGCGACTCTGGCACGGTGTACTGGTACAGATGCTGTGCGGGTCTCGCTCGCGGCAACACTCTGTTGCAGCGACGCCAGTACGGGCCACTTTCCTCGTCCCGGGCCACTCGGCGATTTACATAAAAAATCCGGGGCACTGTCAACTTTATTTGATGCAATTCCGTGCCCACTAATGCCCACAGTTTGAAAAGACCTGGCTCAGCTGTTTCTGCAACCTGTTAAGAATTCATTTGTTCGAGACAAGCCATAATACTTTCGTATTACAGTTAAAGTAATAAAAATAAATATATTTAGCTTCTTGACATTTAGACTCTTTTTGATTGGTCGAGAAATTTGTTTATTTTCCGCTGAATACGGAATATCTCAGTGCAGACCTAAAAAGCATCATTCATATGGTATGAATGCCCAATGCCCTCAATCTTAATGTATAAAGAGAAAAGTCTTCAAAAGACTTGAGGAGTCAGCCCAAAGCCCAGACTAAACCTAAAAAGCTGAAATTTTGCAGATTCCCTTCAAAATGTCGACGAGGTCCAATTTTGGCTGCATTTTTCGAAATTACCCACGGGATTGAAGTCGCTAGTTGCCTAATAAAAATGATCCCCGAAAGGCCAACCCGAAATACTGTGTCCAATGAAAATGATGTATTTACCTGTACAATCTGCCAAGGCGTATTGAGCAATGTACGTTGAGCCCTCCGTATGAAGCCTCCTAACGTGTTTGTGGGCCCCGTGTTCTTTGACATCAAAGGCGCGTTGTTATCCACTTTACCTCTTTTACTTTTGTTACGGAAGCCACGCTGCTCCATTTGCCACAGCCATTTCTTCTTTTGAAATACTATCCAAGCACGTCGTTCTTCCTAAAAAAGACTTCCTATTACTAAAGGGACTTACGTTAATCGAAGTTTCAATATTTTTACTTTATCTCCTTTACGTTGGGTAGAAAAGAGGTAAATGGTATGTAAAAGCGAATGCAGCAGTAAAGGGTAAAAATTAATAAAAAAAACAAAAACAAATAAAGCTTGCATATCCCCTACTTCAATACTAATATTACTACAAATGCGAAAGTGTGTCTGTTTGTCTGCTACGTTTCAACGGCCCATCTTTTCAACCGATTTTGAGGTATAAAGATAGGTTGTATCCCAGAATGTGTGGAAGAACGCAGGCTTTTAATCTCGGAACATTTGGATTTTATATTAGTAATTATTACGCGGGCATCATCTAGTAAGACATTGGTAATTCAATGACATTTAAATCAAAGAAATTCGCAGTAATACCTTGGTGTTGCCAAAAGGTGGAGGAGGTCCTAGCGCCTCTCTCCAAGTCGCGGCTTCTTTTGCCGGCGATTCTTCCCGCTTCCGCTTAACGCAATGAACTATGGGTCGGATGACGTTTGGCTCAGAAACGTCCTTGCCTATGTCTTCTATATCTACTTCTGTATTCTGTAAAACGATAACTCCATGCAGATCTTCCAGCAAAGCTGTATGAATCTTGCAACAGCGAATTGTACCTCACCTGCCATTGACTAAGAAACTATCTGATAGTCTGTTGACTTAAAATAGCAGGCAAAATTTCAAAGGAAAACAACCAAAGAACTATCAACATAACCTACTTCTGCTACTTCAACCGTCTGGGATTGAAAAACTAATGCCATAAACATAATATCTAACCCCTTTCACTCCAACGAATTGGTAGCAGTCCATTTGACAAAGTGGGTATGGGTGCGATTTGAATCGTTGATCTTTCAGATTTCAGTCCGTTCATCGATAGTTGAACAAATTTTTACTTGGCCAATACACCAAAAAAATCCGATTTTATGATCTTACTTTCACTTCTAGTAATTTGAAACACTAGTGCTATAATGGCCGAACAAATAAGAAAACCCACTCACCGCGCAGGCATTGCTTACGGAAGTTTCACCTTCATCATCGTTTTCATTCGGAATGTCCTTGGGTTTCGCTGAGAACATATCTGTGATCTTCCTAGTTTTGAACTTGTCGCTTTTCGCTAACATTTTCTTGTGCAACCAGTCAGGGTATTGGACTCGAGGTACTGGGTTTTCGAGCTAAAAACGTTTCATTTTAATACTGTATATTCAAGCCGGGACATAATATGCCAGGTTATATGTATTAAAATATCTGAAGGTAATGTGTCCTACATGACCTATTTGAACCGAGAAAATTATGGGGCCAGAAACAAAGACAAGAAAAGTTATTGAACATGGATCTCTACTTAGAAGGAGCAAAGTTTAGGTAATAGTCCTAAATGCGGGCCAAAATTGCCAACATTGCCTGAGAACATATTATGTAGAACTGAATGGAAAACGCTGACTGTCGTGCTTACTACGTTATGGCTTTTACAATAATTGATGTATTAATTGGCTAAAGGTTAGAAATTAACTGTAGCCTAAGTCCTTCTCATTCTAAGAGGAGACCAATGACGTCATCATTATGAAGGATTGGTTAAAAGTACCTTGCTCAAACATTTTTGGAGTAAACACCAACAGTACTTACCCCTTGCAAAGCGGCAGGTATCGTGATAATCTTCTGTATGGCACCGCTAAGTCTTTCGATATAATACGCCCAATCCAGCACATCTCTAATGTCTATGTCCTCTGTAATAGTGTTATCCTTCAGCCATCTTCGCAAGTGATGTCTTTTGACCGCTGCGGGGGATTGGAAGATCGCTAACGGTATAGCTCTTTCAGTTACAGGCGCTCCGTCTGGTTTACGCGATATTATGAACCTGAAATTGGTTCTTTCTAAATATATTGTTTGCAGAATCGTACTGGAATGCTCAAATACAGGCAGTGCACATGTCATAGTAGTAATGTTGTCAGCTAGAAAGATAATTTAAACCATTAAATTAACAGCTCTGGTACACTCTGGTGTCATCAATCTGTTTTTTTTTTTCGAATATTATTTAAAGAAATTCTCATCTGACTCAGCACTGGGAGCATTTGATGTTTTTATTTAAAACTTTTGCTATCACTAATAATTGGCAGAGAAAATACAGAACTTACCGGCAAGCCAACCCAGCGTCTTTAACCATTTGATCACCCAAAAACTCTGCCAATCTCTTCGCAGTAGAAATGGATGTGGACTTCTGACCACCATAATCTTCTAGCTTCTTCGACATCGATCTATTCTCCGATATCAACTCGAATAATTCCGAATCGGGCATATTAGATCCTTTGCTGTATAAAACGTCGAGCCAATAATCGGCTACTTTAGCGACTGCGCCATAGCAAGACTTTAGATCGTTCCCTTTGAGAAATGCCTCAAATACGGAAGATTGGAATATCTTTATTAGTTGCAATTCACCGCGACGTTTCACTTCGAAACCTGTTGATTTCCGATTAATACTTCGTTTGAATCAATCAATTAAACTTTAGTAGTTATGTTAAGACGTTAACGTTAATCAAATATGGCTATGTCGGATTTCAGGACCAACCTTACCTCTTATCCATATTTCAACAAAATCGGTTCTACCGGAAACGATGAGTTGCGGCCATAGGAAGGCATAAACAAACAACTATAGTTTATTTTCTCACAAAAATATTTGATAAAAACATAAAACAAGGCTATAAATATACGTTAAATTGTTGACCCTGTTAAATTTTCAAAAAATCCATACTAATAATTAACTGTCTATCTGTCTTTCTGTTACCTTTCCACGGCCCATCCATTTAGCTGTTTTTCTCAAATTTTTTATCCCGGAAAATCAAAGAGTTCCTATGTTATGTTTAAACACAAAACTTCAACGAAGGCGAAGTTGCATGCACTTATATTTGGCAAAGGTAATATTAGCAGCTTTCTTACCTTTTAATTCAGCCAAAGAGCCGTCGAAATTGAATACAGCGTATCGTTTCTTCAATTTCTTTCCTTCTTCCTTCGAGGCTGGTAACACCATCGCGAGGTAAGGGCCATCTACTTCGAAGAAAATGGAGTTTTCCGACCGTTTCTCGTATGTTTTTGCTACTGGATCCGTCAGTTCGTAGTATTGATTGTTGG
Source organism: Erebia ligea (assembly GCA_917051295.2). NCBI lineage: Eukaryota > Metazoa > Arthropoda > Insecta > Lepidoptera > Nymphalidae > Erebia > Erebia ligea. The sequence goes on from OU785236.1 coordinate 12,602,969, forward strand.
TGAAATGGTCCTGAATGAATAAATTAAAACCCGTCAAATTAGTTAGGAAATTTTGTACAACAGAAATTGGCCATTGGACAGTTTAAGATTTATGGAACAAAAAATATTTCGTCGCACCTTGTTTAAGGTGCTAAAAAACTTTTAGAGATTAATAAAGAGATATTTTATAAATGTTAAGGTGAACATAATAACATTTTTTTTAATAACTGGAGTGTGTTACGCTAGGTTCGCACTGCGAAAAATATTCGCGCGAATATGAAAATATACAAAACATTAAGGTCCTCTTATAATAAACTGCTTAACAGGATTTAGTAAAATTTTGTGACAAGTAATAGAAAAAAACATAGACATAGATAATTTAATTTGATTTTCCTACCTTAACCATAGCATTCAGCACAGCGTTAGGAAACGACACATTAATTTTCTTCTTCTTTTGATGAGTTGTGTGAATTGTCACGTTTTCGGGAAACGATGAAGGCAATATACACCAAATACCTGTCCAAAAATAAATTTACTTTGTCAATGACATATGTATTTTCAGAAGAAATAATGTGTTAGAAATTGTGTTGTGTGGGAGTGAGTGTGAGTAAGTGTGTGTGTATACTATATACTGTGTTTATATTACCATCAGTATCCAGTTCTAGCGGGCGTCCAACTTGCTCGATAATTTCTCGCGCCTTCATTATAATATTAGCGCCGGTGTAGCATACAATGCCCGCCATTTCCATACTGTGCCACCGAGCCCTAATAAAATAATAATAAGTAAATTATCGAGTAGTTTCTTTTAAAGATTTTGACACAACTCTTTTGTAAGATTGTCTGGATAAAATATTATACACCAAAATGTTCTCATACTTATTTTTACTTCCATAAACATTCAGCAAAGCTTTTACGTATGTTTAATTGTGCACGCCAAGTTTGCTGTACATCTTATATCTTACGCGATTTGTACACGGGAAAAACAGTGCAGTCTGAGGATTCAAGAAAGAAAAGTTAAACCGAACGCTCTACTCCAAAGAAAGTGCACATAATTCGAAAAAACTATATAAGTTGGGGGCCAAGGTTGTGATCGCGTCGTGTGTGTCCCTACAAGAATCCTATGTGCAGTAGTGGACGTCTATCGATCGACGTGTCTTTGTCGCATTTAAATACACGTAATAAGACAACCTAGTGCTGCCCCTTTCTGTGGGGAGTATTACAAAAGGGATAGCAATATAAATAGAGCTCTAATTTTAGTTTAGTTTAGAGATTGTGCTAAATAGAATTGGTCCCAATGGCAGAACAGAATATAATTTAGATGCTTACCCTCTCCTCATAACGTATCCATAGAACGAGTTGAGAATACACTTGTGCGCCAATTGTAGCGAGTCATACAGAACCTCGCGACTTTTAGCACTTTTTATTTCAGCCGCGTCCCCACTCGCAACTGCTTGGCCGACCATGGCTTTGGCTTGTTTGTTTAACGCCTTATATTCATATCTCCGATCCCTGATAGAAGAAATCATTCAGGTGTTAAATAAGCGTGTAAAACATATTCATTATCTTTTATTATGGTATAAGAATAGTTTTTAATTAAAATAGACTTGTGAAAAGTGCTAGCACATCGTCAAGTAAATCTAACAGTGGATCTTCCGAACCAGTTATTGCGACAAAATTCAGATAGATAGATAGACATTGTCTAACTCTTTATTGCACACTCTTAAAACAAAGACAACAAACAAAAAGGTTAAAAGATATAAAACAGAATGACGGTCTTATTGCTAAAGCAATCTCTTCCAGATAACCTTTTTGGAATCAGCAAGAACTTCAGTGAATTTTTTTATTTTATTTAAGTTTTAAGCGTCAACAATCACGTTTTCACATGTGATCAAACCCCGTACAATCTATAGTCCACGCACGAGCTCCGAGGAATCGGGGTCTGAAGAAGCAACAGCTGTACGCCACCCCCGATCGTCCCAGCTCGCTCCCAGCACTAGTTTCGAGCTTGACGCGTCTAATTTTGCGATAGCAGTATGGTTTTGTACTTTAAACAACTCTAGGTCATTACTTTAACATTCCATAGGATTCCTCAGAGCTCGTGCGCGGACTATATCTTCATTTATTTTCATTTTAGGTACCAATTTTGTTGTCACCTAAAAGCTCGGACAGTATCGACGTAAAAGGAGTTCTCTTTCTGGCATATTGTAGTGGTGCGCACTTCAGTCTTTGTCACTTTAGTTTTCTTGTACGCCACTTTACAGTAATCCGCTAAGCGTTTCTTTTCATATGCAGCCTGAAAAATTCATAGGTTGATCAAATAACACAAGCCCATTTTGTATGATGGAAATCTTTCTTCAAAGGGCCTTAAGAAATTTAAGGAAGTCCAAGAATAAAGATTTTTTTTTGGTCTGGACTGTTAAAAATTAATTTAGGGCCAGGCAAATTATTCTCAAAAGAATGAAAGTTAGATTAGAATAGGTGTCAAGAAATTTTTTAAAAACTCCACATTTGGAGTACCTATTTATGGGATACACCTAGACTTACACTTACTTACTCTGCGTATGTAATACTGGTGGTTTCAGGTAAAAAGAGTTCTTGGGGATCAAAAAATCGCCAGCTGTACTTATAGGCGACTCTTGGGAGGCGGAGGAGGCTTTTTTTTTCGCGACTATTTACTTATGTTGAATAGATCCATACTAATATTATAAATGCAACAGTGTGTCTGTCTGTCTGTTTGTCTGTCTGTCTGCTACGCTTTCACGCCCCACCTGTTCAACCGATTCTGAAGAAATTTGGTACAGGGATGGTTTGTATCCCGGGGAAGGACGTAGGCTACTTTTTACCCAGGAAAGTAAAGAAGTTCCCGCGGGAATTGAATAAACTTAATCCACGCGGACGAAGTCGCGGGCATCATCTAGTCAAAGAAAAATTCAAACCTGGTCTTCTTTAGGCAACGTGTGGAAAGCTCTCGGTGGCCCGCCGGGATATAGAGGAGGGAATTTTTCTGTCTCCAATTGCTGTTGGATTCTTTGATATTCACTTCTTGTTGCTGGCACTAAAATACGTTTAAATAGTTTCAATATTGATCACCAAGCGGAAATCGGAAATCAAATAAGACCAATAACTACTTTCCTTTTTTGTATGACAAATACAAGAATCTATCCACAGGTGTGTGAAGAAGAAGAAAGAAGCAGAGGAAATAGTGGGTGAAAAGGCAAAAGTGTTGCCGTGTTGTAGGCTACAAGACGGGAACACGTCCAACAAGGTTTCTGGTTCCTCCGTCACCTTTTTATTATATTTATTTATTTATATTTATTTATATTTATTGATAGGAAATACCCGATAAGACATTACAGTTTCCCAATACGTCTTATCAGGCTACAATATTACATTTGAATTGCACATACATAAAAAAAAAACATTAAAAATACAGAACAATAAACAACACACTATTAATTAAATTTAAATTAAATTACCAAAAAATAACAAAATTAGACAATATAAATTAAATTAAAACTACCTATTCTCTAGTAACAATTTTATCAATTATCGAACCGCAGGGCATCGACAAGGTCTGCACCCTTACGCAGTCGAAATTCCGCGGGCTCGTACGAAGCGATTTGCTTCCTCGTTTCGAATTCGAACCGCTAGGATATGGAATGCCCTTCCGGCTTCCGTTTTCCCTTCCTCTTTTAATCTCTCTCTCTGCGTCGTATTCCTCATTACTGAGGGTCGTGACCCCTTTCCATTAATCACATAATGGCAGGAGTTTTCTTGGGACAATAATGCGGTGGGTTCCCACGTCCTTCCGCATACGACTCGACTAAGAGTATTTACACTCTTAGGGTTTTTATAACGATTATTACCAGATGTTAGTGATAATAACCGGGACCGACGGCTTACCGTGCTCTCCGAGGCGCGGAGGAAACGAAAAGGCCAAATTTGAACGTCCAAATTCAGTCACCCATCCAGTTACCGACTTGGGTTGACGTTGCTTAACAATTGCAATCAACTGTAAGGCCATTCGTCCCTCAATCCTCCTCGTCCTCTTATAATAATCTTCAAATCAAGAGTGAATAGGCGTCTTCTAGGCAAGCGCGCTCCACCTTAGGCTGCATCACCACTTGCAAGCAAGTCTGATTGCAGCCAAGCGCTAGCCTATATATTAAAAAAAAAAAAGGAGACAGCAGGGGTTTTAGCCGGTAAGAGTCCGGCACTACCCAACGGGTGTCCATGAGGTTTCCGCCTGCTGTATAAACAAAAAAAGGTGTGTGAAGTCTGCCAATGGACTCGGCAGCTTGGTGGACAATTTTCAATCAAACCCTACTCATTCTAAGAGAAGACTCGTGCTCAGTAGTGTGCCAGTGAGGGGTTCAAATGAATAAATTTAAAAAAACATTAAACCACTGGGTAGAAAAAAAAGTAAATCAGAAAGCTTACGGAAATCCCCGCGCCACATCCAGTCCATATGCCTCTGGCAGTCGGCGCCGGGCCGGTTGTAGTCGCACACTGCGCAAATGCTCGCATTCACCATCGCTGAGGGTTGCAACCTGCCCGTATTAATGTCGAATCATTTCCAGTTACAAAATCATGAGTAATATAATTTCATATTCTATTATATTAATTAATAGCTGATGCCCGCGACTTTGTCCGCGTGGAATAAGTTTTTTAAATTCCCAAGGGAACTCCTCAATTTTCGGGGATAAAGAGTAGCCTATGTCACTCTCCAGGTTCTCAACAATACCCATGCAAAAAATCACGTCGATCCGTTGCTCTGTTGCGACGTGATTGAAGAACAAACCAACAAACAAACACACTTTCGCATTTATAATATTATAGTATGAAGTAAAGTTACAGGAACAGTATACATGATGATATAAACGAACTCGCGAAATGCCACGGCATCGCTCGAGTGGAACTTCCGAAAATTCTTTAAGTAATAGAGAGAACAACTGATCTGTTGAACCTACATGCCAAATTTGAAACTACATCCAGAGCCGAATAAAGCAGCAACTCATTAAATTCAGTACAGTTGTCGGACGGTCACAAATTTACTGTCAGAAGACCGACCTACCGACCTCCGTGAAGGAAACCTGTGAGAAGGTAGAACGTAAAAGATAAGAAGATTCTAAGAAAAAATCGAGGATCGAAAAATCTAAAATTTATTGAGTTTGGAACATTGCTTTTTTTCTTACAGTCCAATCTTAGACTAAAATAAATATCTAAAACCGAAGAACAGGAAAATCAACAACTGAAGAAAAGCTCAAATAACATGAAATAAGTCTTATATCATTTTAAAAAAATATATTTTATTTTATCGTCCGCCATATTGAATTTAGTGTAACGTCATTTTATTTTTCGTATTCTTCTCAGCAAACCCTCTCTTATCAGCTGATACCGATAATAAGGGGGTGCATAAAAATAACTGTCTCGTTGGTCTAGTGGTTGGCATATTTAACTGCGGCCGACGAGGTCCCAGATTCGAGTCCCGGGTCGGGCCATAATAATTGAGTAATGGGTTTTTCTGACTAGAAATTCTCAGTACTAAGCCCGGAGTTAGGAAGTTGGCGGTGTTTCACCCCCGTGCCTCGGAGAGCACGTTAAGCCGTCGGTCCCGGTTATTATCACTTATATGATAATAGTCGTTAAAGCCCGCCAACCCGCATTGGAGCAGCGTGGTGGGTCTAAGCTCTAATTCCCTCTCTCCTATGAGAGTGGAGGCCTGTGCCCAGCAGTGGGACGTTAATGGGCTGTAGTGGATAAAAATAACTAGTCATAATAACTATCATTGACGTCATTTAGGTAACCATGCATAGTAATCCAAACTAAACGTATATACAAAATTTCAGCTCAATCAATTAGGGAAACTGGTTTAAAATTCAGTTGCAAGATTTAACTTAAACAAACCCACTACTATTGCAAGTTAAATAAAAGCTTCAAGCTTGTAAAACTGACCTGTTAGTTAAAATAATGTTAGGATACATAGCACCCACATCCAAATGGTATATCAACGGGTTCTCATCTCTTCTGGGATGGTCCTTCATATGCTGCAACTTCGCTTTTATTTCCGCGCAAACCTCATCAAAATTGGTCACTAGATCTATTGGTATGCCTTCTTCGATCTCTATCGCGTGTTTCATGGTTTTCTCTGTGTTATCCATTAGTTTGTCTATAACGGTGGGTACTATTCTGAACTTGCATTTTATGTCAGCACGGAAAACGCCTGTAAAAAAAATGCCACGATGCTTACCCGTTGTCTTATTAAGTGAACAACGAAAGTGACGCGGCGCAACGGGAAGTTTTTTTTTATCAACTACAAGTTAGCCCTTGACTGCGATCACACCTGATGGTAAGTGATGATGCAGTCTAGGATGGCAGTTATATTAAACCCATACCCGTAATCGGTTTCTACAGGGCATCGTACCGGAACGCTAAATCGCTTGGCGGCACGTCTTTGCCGGTAGGGTGGTAACTAGCCACGGCCGAACCAGGCCAGACCAGGGTTATTCAAAAAACATAAATTCCCAAATTGACCCGGTCGGGATCGAACCCGGAACCTCCGCACGTTAAGACATCAGCGCTCAACACTGCACCGGGAGGTTGTCAAAACTTAACGGCTGAACTGATTGCTACGAAAATTAGCATATGGGTGATGCAAAGGTCGATTCTAAAGGAGATAAACTCCAAAAATAAAAGTAGCATGGATGACTAACCTGATTCCAGCGCCTCTACGTGTCCACCGACGTACGTCTCAGTTTCTAGTACATGGCCGTCACTCGTCAGCTTGTTGAGCTCCTCAACTTGCTTGTTGGGGAACACGATGTTCGCGTGGAAAGCTTCAACCATGAGGAGGGATTCGCATAGTGTGCCCGAGCCCTTACGGAGTACCTGTAGTTTATTTATTTATTTTTATTTATTTAATAATTGACATTTACACTTTTTACATTTACTTGGGTTCTTAACACCCATAAGCCTCGGCAACTTGTCTGGGTAGTAGTGCGATTGTGTAAGTTATCAGGTACAAATTATTTAACTCAATGCAACTTAGATTTATGTTATAATGACGCCTAGTCGTAGTCCGAGTGACAAACGTAACCATACGTTTATACTCGCAAATCTTACTAAAATTATACTTAAATACATACTAATATTATAAATGAAAGTATGTTTGTTTGTTGGTTTATTGCTTTGTCCTTCAATCACGCCGCAACAGAGCAACGGATCGATGTGATTTTTTGCTGGAGAGTGACATAGGCTACATTTTATCCTGGAAAATTAAGGAGTTCCCGCGGGAATTGATAAAACTTATTCCACACGGACGAAGTCGCAGGCATCAGCTAGTAATTACAATAATTTTATTACTCTGTAATAATTACTATCTTTAATATTATGCCGATAAAATAGAACTAGACTAGAAAAAAGGCTAAATTTTACATAGCCTGAAAATTGTGTAGATAGATTCTCGAAATACGAGTATTTCTTGTTTTATTATAAACACCAGTCATGATCTATACTAATATTATAAATGTGAAAGTTTGGTTGGATTACTTCTATTTGATGGATGGATGGATTTTGTTACTCAATCACGCCAGAACGGCTGAACGGATCTGGATGAAATTTAGCACAGAGATAGATTATAGTCTGGAATAACACCATATGCTACTTTTAATCCCGGAAAATTAAAGATTTACCACGGGAACCTAAAAACCTCAATCCACGCGGACAAAGTCGCGGGCATCACCTAGTGTTAAATAAATTAGTACTTGTTGACTTATGCTTTTAACTTGAATTCGACTCAGTTTGAACGAAGCTTATAGACTAAGAGATAGCACTTTTGGTAACTATCGCCAGAAAGGCTGATTAGGTGGGTGTAGTAGGGCTCTCCACTGATGACGATAGTGAAGGCCTGACGCAATTATGATGGCGTAAAATTAATTGCTGGCCTATTCTTCTTACTTCCTATATTACTTACCTCATCCGGCTCCAATGGAATAATGGTGCAGAGCGCGAAGATAAACGGATGGACATACTTCATGTAAAGATAGTACGTCGCTACGGCGTCCGACACGGAGTAGTTTGATAGCACCTGGAATTGTAACACACGATACTTAGCTAAAAACCTTTCGCTAACGCTAAATTTTTAGGGTTGGAATTACAGGATGGTCTTGCGATTAACGACAAACTGGACAATAAACGAATTATGAAATATTATGAATCATGCCCATAATCAAGCAATGATGAGGTCTAGATTGGAGCGCGCTTGCCTAGAAGATGCCTTTTCACTGTTAACTTAAAACTTCGCATTGAAAATTGAACGTACTGTACTGAAACCATAGATTTAATTTGGTCTCGCTGGCGAGGGAGCGCAGCGGATGATAAATCTATGACCGAAACTTTAAATGTCACATGCTGCACTTGTAGAATAAACAACAATGGGGATGATGGATGGAGGGATGATCAGCAACTCTTTATCAAACTTAAAAACGTGCTTCTAATATGGAAGTTTGTATTCAGAAATACATAAAATCCGAAAATTCTTTAATCAATAGTTTAAAACGATTATCAAACTTAAAACTAACAGAAGATGAGAGTTTTAGGTCTTTTGGAAGAGCCTCTATTTAGTAATCAGTAAGAAATAATTTGACTGCCTCGTTGATCTAGTGGTTAGCATGTTCGACTGCGGCCGACGAGGTTCCGGGTTGGATTCCCGTGTCGGGCCATAATTAAGTATTGGGGTTTTCTGACTAGAAATTCTCAGTACTAGCCCGGAATTAGGAAGCATTGGAGCAGCGTGTTGGGTCTAAGCTCTAATTCCCTCTCTCCTATGAGAGTGCAGGCCTGTGCCCAGCAGTGGGACGTTAATGGGCTGTAGTGGTGAAGAAATAATTTATTTCTGACATAGGCATAATCCCAATTATACCTGAGGTTGTTCAGCCGCCATCCGGCACATGTCTTCGGGGTCCAGCTCTACGGGATCATATCTGAGTTTCGCCTTAGCTACCGCCTTCAGGCCTTGAGATCCCACTGGCAGGTACGAGTCTCTTTTAACCCAACTGGAAAAGGCATTTAGTGGTTTCAGAGCAATGCGAATGTTCCGTACGCTTCGTCTAAGTTTTTACATTGCAAATTCGATTGAGCTTTTTGAGCGTTCGATCACATTAGCGTCAAAGTAAAATGGGACCCACAGGGCTTTTGTACTTAATGTTGCATTAATTAATTAAAAATTAAGTCAACAAAGTCTGATTGGGGAAAACCAAAAATATCGTAAGACAGTTTAATTGTGTAAGAACAAATAATTAATTATCACTGTGGTAACTGATAAGAAAGTAAGTAATGGAATAAGAGTATGATGCTTTTATTTCACATTCAAATTCAATTATGTTTTTATTCAAATAAACTTTTACAAGTGCTTTTAAAAAATGCTTTTCAAATGTTATGAGAGCTTTGAAGTATAAGATACCATAAATATAAGAAGATTTACCATAAACAATCCATATGCATAGCTGGTCGACAGGCGTAAGTCCCGTCCCTGGTAGTGATCTTACTGAAGCCTATCTCTAGCCTCATATCCAGGCCGAGGATCGCCGCTCGGGCTTCTACGAAGGGCCAGTCGAAAAAATCACCTACAAAATTTGTGAAGTCTTAAAACATGATAGTTTTTCTCCTAAACTGTTAGATGAAGCAAGAATCGTTATTGCAAATTAGCGGATTAAAAGTTTGTTCACTTGCGCAAACTAAATTACTAAACTACCCATGTATAGAAACTAATTACGAGTACATAAGAATTTTTCAAAACTGCAATACCTCATATTCATATTCTTTTATAACGTATATGTACTTACGCAATCTATGCAAATAAATTATTTGATTGTTTAATATACCTAATAATTATTCTAAGATCATTTGCACACGATGAAGAACACACTTGAACGATGAAGAACTTGAACGATGAAGAAGTTGTACACACTTTTTCAACTCTTTTTTGATCCTCCTCCTCCTTTACAGCCCATTAATGTCCCACAGCTGGGCACAGGCCTCCACTCTCATAGGAGAGAGGGAATTAGAGCTTAGACCCACCACGCTGCTCCAATGCGGGTTGGCGGGCTTTAACAACTATTATCATGTTAGTGATAATAACCGGGACCGACGGCTTAACGTGCTCTCCGAGGCACGGATCTTATTGATAGAGCTTATTCAATTTTTCATTTGAAAAATTGAAATTGGATTTATGAATATGAAATTCCAACTTACCATTGTATGTAACAAATATATGCGGTTTCACATCCATGATATGATCAAAAAACTTCTGAAGCAATGCCAGCTCATTCGGCTCATTGAATATTATAAACTGCCTGTAGATAAAATCAAATAAAAAATAACGATTAAGTTTCTGATAAAAACGTAACTTCAATACGCAAAACAATGCAATAAATCTCAACAAATTAAAAATTTAATAAAATAAATGAACTATTGTTAAGTTACGCTATTTGTGGCCATTTCTTTGAATGGCATGAATTTTAGGGGTGTGTGTGTGTGTGTCTTCGCGCTTACCCTTCAAACTCCGGTTTAGGCGTGTACTCAAAATCCTCAACATCAACAGATATAATTTCCCTATTCGTGATTAAATAACCCTGTGCATCAATCATGTACGAAATCATCATTATTTGGTCTGTCTGTGAATCTGGAAACTTTAGTGGTAGTTTAGTCGTCTCAATATCAAACGCTAGGACTATGGGATCTGGGCGTTCTATGATGTCGTCTCGTTTTGTGAAAATGGGGGTTTCCGTGCCTCTGCTTTTGACCGTGTACCACGTGCCACAGAATATCTTCATGTCTATTGAGACGCGGACGTGGTATGGCACGTCATGTTCTCTGAAATAAAAGCAATTGGCCTAGAAACTTGAACCACTTGTTTGGAAACTTAAGTAATCTGCAGGGCGATTATGTAAAACCTGCATCAATCATTGTTACAGTCTCAATTGTTTTGATTGGCTGAATTTATGGTATTTTTGCTGCGTCAGTGGATTTTGGCCAATAATGAAAGAATGTTAACCAATCAGAGGTGATTGGACATTTTTAGACAATCGCCCTGCTGTATGCACTTGTTTCGAAATTCAAGTTATTTGTCTGGAAATTTAAGTAATTGGTCTGAAAATTTTACTTAGTCACAAAGGCCAATCTCCACAGAGATTAGCCATTTGTGTGGGCTATATAACAGTGAACAAGTATGTGCGAAAGCCACATACACAGGTTCACTCTCTATTCCCTTACTCTCATAGTCCATCCAATCCAACACATCTCATTTTCCTGAGAAAACAAAGAATAACAGCCTTCTCACCTTATATCTAAAATATTGTCCATATGATCGGTAGTTTTCTTTGCATGCTCTATTGCAACCGCACTAGTCAGGGCATTTGTCAGCATTTCTGAATAGATGGCATCCTTTTTCTCTCTTTCCTTATTTTTATTCACAGCTGTTAGTATCTCCCTTCGCACCTTCATCATCTCATTCTGTGATATGAATGATAGTTTTATGTAACGCTGCTTTAACCCTGAGAGATGGTTGAGCTGAAAAGTCAACGTTGATTATTGTCATGAAATTTCTATTGTATTACTTTTTTTTTTATCCACTACAAGTTAGCCCTTCACTGCGATCTCACCTGACATGACTAAAATATTGCAAATGAACCTCATTAATTATATTTTAATTGAAAATCTTCTTAGAAAATGGGTCCAGCTAGGTTTGCAGTTTGACTACAAATAATTATCCTATTTGTCCCTACATTCAAATTAGGGGACAAACAGGAATTTATTTACTTTGTCCCCATGTGGCGACTGGAAGTGGTGAGAGACCAAAAACACTCAAAAGAAATTATTCAAAATAACTTGTAAAAGTTTGTCTAAATAAAAAAACATTAAAATTTGTGTTTGAATGGCAGGAACAACAAAAACAAAAATATCTCATAATATATTGTTTGTGTTCATTCATTGTTTTTTTTTTCAAGAAAAACCCTGTTGCTGCACCAGTCAACCATGTCTTTTCACGGTTTCTCAGTCAACATTTGCTCTCTGCACTGTATTTAAAAAAAAATAACAGTACATACTATTGTCCGGTTATTTTGCCTAACAACATATTAATATTCTACTGTACTCTAGCATGTTGAAGAGATTTTTAAATTACCAAATCCAAGTCCTCCTTCTCAATAATTTCAATCTTGTTAATATTGTTTGCAAACTTCTTGGATAAGTATTGAACAACTTCCTGTTCGCATTCCTTCCTGGGCAGTACTAGGAAATAGGGGTGGAACGTCAAGGACACTTTGAACCTTGAGCCGTCCATCTCAATGAAATAGTAGTCCATAGCAGCAACCAATCTCTTGTCTTCATCTAGCACCTCTGCCTAAAATTAAGACACTTCGTCTGGTGAAAAGTGAAAACGTCGTTTTTTATTTAATAATAGAAGGCTAGATTAGTTGAAATGCTAAAATTAAAATATTTTTTTAATTCTAAAGATTTCTGTCTATAAAATGAAAAAATCCTTTCATTATAATATAAATGTGAAAGTTGTGGAGCATCGGATCAATGATATTTTCCTAGACCTGAACAGACATATAGTTCCTACAGGATTTTTAAAACCCAAACCCATGTGTGCTAGATCATGTGCATCTATACTAGCGGCACGCTATGATGGCCGGTTGACACATTACAATAGGTCAATTTATTCTCGAACAAAAAACAATTAAGTTTTTTTAAATTTATGAATCTCTGCACATCACTATCGTCATAGCTATCGTCAATAAAGTAATACAATTATTTCCTTCAAAGTCGTTATCAATTAATACGGAACGTTTGTCCAACCGGCCATCATAGCGTGCCGCTAGTGTAGTAATATTATATAATAATAATAATTAATTAGTCACTTTCCCAGCGGATCACATCCTCATCACGGTATGGCGCTTTTTTTAGCAGTTTTATTATTTAATAAATAATACCTACTGTTATTTTATTTTTAAAAAATCGCTATTCAAAATATCGAATAGTTTCCTTTCAATGGTGTGATGAAATATGATAAAATTAAAAAAAAATTATCACGCGTGCGAAAATACGCACGCTGGGAAAATATTAATTTTTCGCAATGGGGGGAAAAATTAACCAGTTTTCCTATGCGCGCGCATCTCAATGGCGATCTGCCATAGACTAAAAGAATGAGGTTTCTTTTTTTTGGCTTTTCGCGGATAGCATTTTAGCCACGTACACAATGGGGAATTTCAAGTTTTCTTTATTACAGAAAAAACAAAAGTTATATTTGAGTGAAAGTTTTATTTACTTATTAAACACGTAACTACAAGTTGAAATTGGGGCTGATTCTGTATGACGCAATCCCTAAACTAAACTAAAATGGCAGCTTTAAAACTAGTTCTGTCCCTTGGTTAGAGGAAGCTCCCGAGGTGGTCCCATAAAAAATTCTGACTCAAAATCCTCAATCCTGATGCTGTAGGTGTACCGTACTACATGAAATCCTCAAAACTAGGGAGTTAGGAAATTTTGATGGTGAATTTATATAGTAGGTATCAAGTCACATGTATAAGTATGATTCAACTCTGAGTCCCAACTCCTCAACCGTGATGCTGCAGGGTACAGAACTCCTTAACAATAGCGATTTAGGATTTTTTTATGGTGAATTCATATTGTAGGTGTCAAGCAACGACTTCATACTTAAACTCAAGTCCCAACTCCTCAACCCTGATGCTGCAGGGTACTGCACTTCTAAGCCGTGGGGATTTAGAGTACACTAAACAGTTCAAAATAAAAATTCTTTCCAAAAAACCGACTTCCAAAGCCACTGTAAAGTAAAAAATAATTTTGATTTCTACACACTATGTTGAAGTCGGGCGGGTATAACAAAGATAGGCAAAGTTGACGCGTCAGGCTCGCCCGACTTCAACATAGTGTGTAGAAATCAAAATTATTTTTTTCTTTACAGTGGCTTTGGAAGTCGGTTTTTTGGAAAGAATTTTTATAATATTCATACTTACAGTGTGCATATTTATCAGGTAACCAGTTCGTTCTTTAGCATCTCGAACTCTGTCAAATCCATACTTTGAATCTATCCTGTCGTTGTCCAAAGCCACTCGAATACGAGATTCCGAAGATTCTTCTCTAGAATTTTTTCTAAATGTTTTTATTCTTATAAATATACTTCTATGTTTTGAGAATTATTAGATTTTATTGTTCTCCCATTTATTTGTATACAATTCTATACAATTATATTATTTATTAGTATTATTTATTTCTATACAATTATTCCTAAACATGTTTTACATAAATATATAAAAATAATACACAAAACATCTTTAAAAATAATTCTACAAAATTATACATCCCACTTGCTGCGAGGAAGATCCCAAGCAGCCAGTGGTCAGGACAGACCTTCCTCCTCCTACCTCCAGAGAGAGGGATCTCCATAATTCGCGTCATCTCAAGGATAACCTCCTTCTGTATCTGACCCTTAATTCAACAACCAAGCAAAAGCTTCTTAAGGTGTTGGTCGAAACTTTTCGCAATCAGGCTGTTACTGATAAAACCATTGGTACAATAATCGTTGAGTCAACACTCCATGAGGCGGTAATCTTGTGAGTTGTGAGCAAGGATCAAGTATTTCAATACTTTTCCTTTTCTGCTTTCACCAGGTTATCATCATGTGGAATATTAACATCAAAAATATTATTAACTAGTCTATTGGCATATATAGATTTAATATTATGATCATTGGTAAAATGATATTTAAGAAGTCTTATTTTCAACGATAACATGTAACAAATAAATATTATAAACTAGCTGATGCCCGTGACTTCGTCTGCGTGGATTGAGGTTTTTCGGTTCCCGCGGGAACTCTTTAATTTTCCGGGATAAAAAGTAGCCTATGTGCTATTCCAGACTATAATCTATCTCTGTGCCAAATTTCATCCAGATCCGTTCAGCCGTTGGAGCCTGATTGAGTAACAAACATCCATACATCCATACATCCATCCAAACTTTCGCATTTATAATCAAATCCATATATAAATATTATAAATGCGAAAGTTTGGATGGATGGATGTATGTATGTATGGATGTATGTTTGTTACTCAATCACGCTCCAACGGATGAACGGATCTGGATGAAATTTGGCACAGAGATAGATTATAGTCTGGAATAGCACATAGGCTACTTTTTATCCCGGAAAATTAAGAAGTTCCCGCGGGAATCAAAAAAACCTCAACCACGCGGACGAAGTCGCGGGCATCAGCTAGTAAATATTATAAATGCGAAAGTTTGGATGGATGTATGGATGTATGTTTGTTACTCAATCACGCTCCAACGGCTGAATGGATCTGGATGAAATTTGGCACAGAGATAGATTATAGTCTGGAATAGCACATAGGCTACTTTTTATCCCGGAAAATTAAAGAGTTCCCGCGGGAACCAAAAAACCTCAATCCACGCGGACGAAGTCGCGGGCATCAGCTAGTATTTATATATTTGATGCGAAAGTTTGGATGGATGTATGGATGTTTGTTACTCAATAACGCTCCAACGGCTGAACGGATCTGGATGAAATTTCGTACAGAGATAGATTATAGTCTGGAATAGCACATAGGCTACTTTTTATCCCGGAAAATTAAAGTTCCCGCGGGAACCGAAAAACCTCAATCCACGCGGACGCAGTCGCGGGCATCAGCTAGTAGCTACATAAGTACATAATTTTATTATTGTATCTCAAACCTAAAATAATATACGAACCTTGGTCCAGACGAAGTCCCAGCGAACTGTCTGTTTGAATCATTTTTATCGGCTCTATATTTCCCAGTATTTTGAAAAACCATGTTGTAGGCGCACAAATGAATATGTCTGCTATTGTTATTTTGAATACATTGTGATTTAAGATTTTATTATAAATTAAAATCCAATTTCAATTTATAAAAATAAAATTACAGTAAATTACACTTTGCAGAAGTTTTACAGCTGTTTGTCAAACTCAAACTGGGAAACTGTCATATTTTCGCGCCAATTTAACTTTGACAGATGCCAAACGGACAAAACCACAGAGTACATTATCCGTGCGTTCCGTTAAAGACGAGAGCACTGTTCAGTCACAGGGTAGATAAACCTCCTAAGTTCAGTGCTCTTTGCTGTGGAGAAATTCGTTCCGTTATGACTGACAGTAAACTGCCGCAGTATCCTAGGGAAATATATGACGTCATTAATCGACGCCATTTTTGTACTGTGAGCACTGGCGTTTTCGAGGTAAGGTGCTCTCAGTGGCTGTGTTCCGTTATAGACTGCGAGCACTGTTCAGTGCTCTTACTGTGGAGAAATTCGTTCCGTTATAACTGACAGTAAACTGCTGCAGTATCATATGGAAATATATGACGTCATTAATCGACGCCATCTTTGTACGTGAGCACTGGCGTTTTCGAGGTAAGGTGCTCTCAGTGTTTGTCTCAGTGCTGACAGCGTTCCGTTTTAAGCAGTACCCAGTATACCTAACTATAAAGGAACGGCTTCGCAGTGTACTACAGTGACGTCACACCTTACAGTGCTCGCAGTGTATTTCGGAACACAGCCAGTGTTTGTCTCTGTGCTGCCTGCGTTCCGTTTTAAGCAGTACCCAGTATACGTTCCAGGAACGGCTTCGCAGTGTACTGAATTGAGTCACACCTTACAGTGCTCGCAGTGTATTTCGGAACACACCCTATATACATGTCAAAATCCAAAACCTTTTGTCCCCAAAACGAACGTCACCGGTGACCGGCCACCGCCCACCGCGCACCGGCGATCGTTAGGTACTCGTTTAGTCGTTAGGTCGTTAGTGGTTTAGGTTATATTTTTAGTAACAATACATATTTTTAAAATTAAAATAATTTGGGAAGTGGAATTATTATTGATTTGTGTTCTTAAATAGTAATTATATTATGCGCTTTTCCACTTACTATAGATTATTTATTTAGAACTAATTTTAAACAAATACCCATCGCTAGTCTTTGTTTAATAGTACACAATTTTACAAGTTAATCATGGAAGATAAGAATTACACTAGAAATGGTACAAGAAACTTCGACATAAGCATTTCTGATGCACTAGCGGACTTTGAAAGATTGCGCATATCAGCACTAACAAATGCAGCCGAAATTAGTCCCTTCGTCAACGAAGTGACCATTGGACCTCGAAGCCCTACGAAGAAACAAAAGTCGAATGCCGGCCAACCACCGATTTCTGATGCACAAGAGACCGTCGATCTTTTTGATGACAAAATCAGTGACGATTTACGGTACACTTTAATACATAAAGATTATGAGTCTAGGCTTCAAGAAAGCTCAGAGGATTGCTTTAAAAATTTACTTGGAAAAATTATTGTATCCTATGCAGACACTATGCGTGGGTATATGAAGAAACAAAGCGATGAATGTAAACAAAAATCTTTAGAGCTCAGAGCTAGAAAACTCCAACTGGCGAAGCAACTCAGAGAGAATGATAATTTAGCAGTACTTGAAAGGGCAAAGCTAGATGAGCAGAAATGTCAATTAATGATTAACCAACAAACTATTGAAAACATGAATAAAATACTTGAAGAACAGAATAAATCAACAAAGAGGTTTGCATCCATCATTGATAGTCACACAAAAATATGTATCTGCTATAATGAAATAACTAATCTTGCACAATCAGATCCACAAGTGAAAGAAATTTTAGATAAATATATTTCAGCAATTAATACAATAATGGGAAATATTAAGCTAATCATGGACTTTTGTAAATCTGGATCCATTACTGACAACGAAGTGAAACAGGCTGAGTTATTGTCAATAAAAATTGAAAATATTAAACAAAGAATTACTGATGATTTAAATGTGACTAAGCAGCAGGAAATATTTAGAATACAGAAGGAAGAAGAAGATGCAAAGAGAAAAGAGTTAGAATCTAAACAAGCACAAGAAGTTAAAGCTGCTGAAGTTGCTCGCGCCCAACAAAAGCTTGCGGAGCAGGCAAAAAGGGCCCAGGCCATGTTCTATTCTGATAAAAACTATGCTTATTACGAACAACTGAAAAAATTCCTTGACAAATATGAGTGCAATTATAAAGATCTCATAGACAATACTAGCTTGAAAAAGTTTAGATTTGACTGTCAGAAAGCTGTTAACACTCCTGTAAATGCCCTATCATCTGTTAGTGGTACACATATGAGGGATAAATTTGACAAATTGGCTAAACTACTCAGAGGTGAAAGAGTACAAGTTTTAGACACATATGTCACTGCTACACAGCATCCTCAAGGTCTCAATTACTGTACAGCTCTGTTGGCAAAGAAGATAGTTAGACAAGGAGATCTATTAGTATCAAGCAACCCTGAAGCAGCATTCCCGCTTGCAGCTGTAACTGTTGCCCTATGGTCTCAGTTCCCAGAATTTGGCAAACTACTGGAAGCCTATTTCCATAGATTCTGTCCTTATTTAGTGCCAATGCTGCTTCCTCAGAAAGAAGGCCAGACTGACAAAGAGTTTTACATGTCCAGGGGCTACACATACAATGATGAGGGTGCTGTAGAAAAACAAGACAAGTTTTTAAAGCGAATGTCAGGTATATTCAGATTACACTGTGCCATTTGGATAGCAAAGACACCCAGATTTATAAATGCCTCAAATCCGCACGGACTACGTTATGCGTGGCAGTGGTTAGCATCTTTTATAAACCTAAAACCTGAACCAGACATAAGTGCCACTTTGATACATGATTTTTTTACAGTATGTGGTTCAGAATTTTTTAAAAATTATAAGAAGCAGTGCATTAAAATCATTAAGCTTTTAAGTACAGAGTATTTAAGGATATTGCAAAATATTGATGAAGGTGGTCCAAAAACAAGATTTGAGGTTTTTCTACAGAATGTCTTAAAAACAGGCCACATTCCACCACCAATTGGTTTATTACCGCCAAATACTTGGTAATTTGACATAATATAATTTATTATTTTGAGTTATAAATCTTAGATTGTAATCTTGATTAAGTGTACATGTTTTTTATGTAATGAAATAAAATAAAATAATACTTGATGATTGTGATACCTAATAAATATATTTTGTTTTAATTAGATTGTTAACAGAAGTTTGTTCCTGGGTACTTTTATAATTATTTTACACTAGCTGATGCCCGTGACTTTGTCCGTGTGGGTTGAAGTTTTTTGGTTCCCGTGTGAACTCCTTAATTTTCTGGGATAAAAAGTAGCCTATGTTATTCCAGACTATAATCTATCTCTGTCCCAATTTTATGGAGATCCGTTTGGGAGTGATTGAGTAACAAACATCCATCCATCCATACATACCTACATCCAAACTTTCGCATTTATAATATTAGTATAGATGTCATGGGAAGGTACAACATTTTACAGTAGGTATATTGTCCCCAGAGAATGCTTGTTCATATTGTAATTGGTGTTGGATCTGTGGAGATTGGCCGCCAATCGCCATGGCCGAAATCCGAAATTCAGTCGGCTAAAGATGGTTGATCAGAAATTCGGTCTTTTCAGGTGGTAAATATGTGTCGGAATTCCACTCTCCACATAACAGCTCGTAGCAGCCTCTGGTTGGTTAACTGGTGTCTGGCAGCATATATAGCTCACAGATTAAAGATTTTAGTATCTACCAATGTTGAGTGCCATATCCGGCTGAGTTTGTTGTGGGCTCTTCTTAGGGCGCGTTTGGAACCCTCGTAGCTTTAGTTTTAAGATGCCGTAACTCACAGATGTAGTAAACAGATACCGCGCTCGGAACATGGAAGTGCGGCCAAAATGTATTCGAGTGTGCGTGACAGCACTGTCTGAACACATGCATCAGTGTGCGTGAAATGTTGCCAGATTAATGGAAAAGTGCCAAATTAATGAAAGAAAATCTATTTGTTGGTTCTTTCTTTAGGCCTTCGATTTCAACGACTTATGGTAGGAGAATAGCTTGTATCCTGGAAAAGGAGATGCGCATATTACTGTGGTGGTACGCTGGCTACTTTGGAGCTACGCTGAGTACTTTAGCGGTACGACGAATACTTCCAAGATATGCCAGTTAAATTGGTGGTACGTAGACTACTTTAGAGGTAGGCCGACTACTTTAGAGGTACGCCGACTACTTTAGAGGTACGCAGACTACTTTTAAGGTACGCCAGCTACTTTAGCGGTACGCAGACTACTTTGGTGTTACGTAGGCTACTTTTAAGGTACGCCAGCTACTTTGGAGGTAAGTACGTAGGCTACTTTGGTGGTACGCAGGCTACTTTTAAGGTACGCCAGCTACTTTAGAGGTACGCAGGCTACTTTGGAGGTACGTAGGCTACTTTGGTGGTACGCAGGCTACTTTTAAGGTACGCCAGCTACTTTAGAGGTACGCCGGCTACTTTTAAGGTACGTAGGCTACTTTTAAGGTACGCCAGCTACTTTGGAGGTACGTAGGCTACTTTGGTGGTACGTAGGCTACTTTTAAAGTACGCCAGCTACTTAAGAGGTACGTACGTACCTCGTACAGCTCTTCGTACCTCGAAAGTAGCTGGAGTACCTTAAAAGTAGCCTACATACCTTAAAAGTAGCCTGCGTACCTCTAAAACAGCCGGCGGACCTCTAAAGTAGCTGGTGTACCTTAAAAGTAGCCTGCGTACCACCAAAGTAGCCTACGTACCTCCAAAGTAGCTGGCGTACCCTAAAAGTACCCTACGTACCACCAAAATAGCCTGCGTACCTCGAAAGTAGCTGGCGTACCTTAAAAGTAGCCTACGAACCTCAAAAGTAGCCTACGAACCTTAAAAGTAGCCTGCGTACCTCTAAAGTAGCCGGCGTACCTCTAAAGTAGCTGGCGTACCTTAAAAGTAGCCTGCGTACCACCAAAGTAGCCTACGTACCTCCAAAGTAACTGGCGTACCTTAAAAGTACCCTACGTACCACCTAAGTAGCCTGCGTACCTCGAAAGTAGCTGGCGTACCTTAAAAGTAGCCTGCGTACTACCAAAGTACCCTACGTACCACCAGAGTAGCCTGCGTACCTCGAAAGTAGCTGGCGTACCTTAAAAGTAGCCTACGTACCACCAAAGTAGCCTGCGTACCATCTGCGTACCAAGCAGCTGGCGTACCTATAAATTAATCGGCGTACTTCGAAATAAGCCGGCAGCGTAGCTGTTTCACAAAAGAAAAACTATCTACTAACAGCCCATTTACACCTTTAATTTAAGGGAAAATATTTCAACGTAAATTAGCAACACTGATAGATATCGTTGAGGTTTTGTGTTTCAAGCCATCAGCAATTAATTATCATGGAAAAAAAATCTAACAGAATGAAAATATAAATTTTTGCCTATGAAACGAAACATCATCTTCCTTTTTTAATTTTTGGTAACAATTTTGACAGTGTTTCAAGACACAAGACGGCATTATTTTGAGAAACTTGTCTACACACACGTCACGTCAAAACTTCTCGACGCGTCGCATCCAACTAACTGAGAATTGTATTTGCTTTTCGTTTTGTATTCGCTTTGTTGGCGCGTCTGCCGTGTTCCGAGCGCGGTATCTGGTACTACATCTGTGCCGTAACTGATTATCACCATCATATTTTATGAGTACCTAACTGGACGTCAATAAGTGTACATTGTAGGTACCTAAATTGAATAAATATTTATTTGATCATAAAAAGGTAAAGGTAAGAATTCGAGAGCTAAAAATCAAATACAAGGAACAACACGCCAGAAGTGAAACTTAATGTAAATACAACTTGTATTCTATCTTATTTACTCGCAGGCTAACCGCTAAATCAGGTTTAATATGTTTCTCTTTTTGATGCGCTTTTTCGTTTTGTTGAATTTTCAAATCACAACGATTTTAAAGAAGTTTCCATGGAATTAAGAGTTACCTTGGAACACAGCCTTGGAATTACGACTACGATGGAAGTTTCACTCCAAAAAAAGTCTGTGGCTTTCATCTTATTTTGACAAGGTCCTTGACCTTGTATTTATGTCTGTGGCTGCACCGATGATTGCGATCGTTATGTACCTACACACTTTGTGTCGCTTGAATCCAATTTGGATAGTCTGTGGCAAGTATATTCTTTGGTCTGTGGATTTTGCTGTTTGTTTGGATCACAGAGTACATCTTTGGTCTGTGGATTTTGCTGTTTGTTTGGATCACAGAGTACATTTGGTTTGGATCTTGGGTTGTGCCAAAAGCTGCATTGATTAGTTTTTCTAGTTACATGTTCTAATGACGATGTAGACTTTTTAAAAATGAATAATAATTAACGTTGCATTTACATATATCTTGAATTGTTGTGTACTTAAATAAATTTGTCGTATGCAATCCGTCTTAAAAGTGATAGCAGATATTTATATCAACATGGGCACCAATGGTTTTGATAGCTCTTTCATGGCGAAGTACTCAGCTTATAGTCCGTACCGGTTGATACAGCGAGAGACTGGGTTCGATAACCCGGTGGGAGCGGGCGATGCGATGGCTCGGAGCCTCTACCGAGCTATGAAACCCCTGGCGTCCTGGGACTGTGAAATAGGAAACACACCTCCAATCGGTGGCGTTTTCAACCTTGAATTTTCCCCGGAAGGGTAAGATAAATTACTGTAGTTAGCCTTGAAATGAGTAAATTTGTTGATATATATAATTGAAAGTTCTAAATTAAAGCAAACCTAGGTATACCAAGAAGCTCTTGAATAGAAAGTTATCATGAATGGTAGGCAAATCAATACTAACATTATAATTAATGTGAAATGTGTTACATATCAGATACCTTGTCATGGCTCAACCAATTTTAGTTGAAATTTGATACAGAGATTACCAATTGACTAAATACTTTCTACCAAATTCACACAAACAAATTTGTAGTTTTTCAATATTCCAAAAAACTAGATTTCTAGCATGAAACTGTTCATCCAACCTAGTTTATCCAACACCTTGAAGTATTTTATTGTAATTGGTTTGAATTATGTATTCCATGCAAGATAAAAGGAAAAAGTATTTATTATTTTAAATACTTACTTAATTGGAATTTCTTTTTAGATCTCTCTTGGTGGCAGCTTGTGAGAAGAAATCAATACAAATATTTGACCCCCTCACACACAAACGGATTCACTCTGTTAACGATGCACACTCTGACTGTGTTAATTGTGTCAAGTAAGTCTTTTAATAATTGAGTGAGACCCATATCCAAAAACAAACAAAAGCTAAGAACAGGTTCTGAAGTATCACTCTTTAGCATTGACTGACCGATACTTGAGAATGTATTCTTTGCTTAATGTAGTAAGATACTTAAATGAATAAATAAAGGTTAACAGTATTACATTACTTAAAAATATTACTAGTGGCTCTCCACAAACTAAGACCTCGCGTCCTATAAGTTCAGACCTTATAGACCAGATAACCAGAGATAAAGATGTATAACTATTAAAGTTCCTATCTTTCATGTCTTTGTGTTATTTTTCAATCTATTTTATATTTGATTAATTTAAATTAAAAAAAATAAAATTAAAAAACTGCTATTAGTTTTTAGTGTATAACTACAGGATTTGCCTGAAATTATATGTAAGTTACAGCTTTTGATGTAAAGTCGTTGTTGAGATAGCATGTGAGACAAAATTATTGGTCTATGAAAACCAACTTTGGTAGCCCACCAAATCGTCAATATTTGTAGTAAAAATTTAAAAGAAATATATTTTTATACTCAGGTCAAAAGCAGCTATTGTAAGATGCCCCTCAATCTTAGGTCAAACTAAAAAAAATAATTTACTTCCCATTTATTACTTCTATGAGCGCTCCCCTCAAATAAGGATTTTTATAACTTATTGTGTAATTTTGAGCTTTAGGCCACCGATTTACATAGCATTTGTGAATTTGGAGTGATTATATTCATTAATTCAAAAGCTATAAGGCTCGGACAGACAGATGGTCAAACAGATGGACAAGTGCCAATCTGCCAAGTATACTCAGAGACCTTAGCTTCACTTGGTCAATAATGTAGTATGTAAACATTTGTAGCCATTAAATATAATAAATACCATTAACACAGATATTATCTATGTAAGGAATAATAATTGACCTACTATCTATCTATGCAAGGTTGAATATAAAATGCATAGACCAGATCCTTCTAATATAAACTTAGCATGCTATGGATATATGAACATATACTGGAAAATAAATAATAAATAAATGGATCAGAAAATTCTTCATTTAAAGATATAAGTTAAGGGAGAGGTTGAGAAGATCTATGGACAGCTGTTATACACCTCAACACAGAAGCCAGTTGTAAATTTGGCTAAAGATCCAAGAGCCAAATTGACCCGACACTATACCGAAGATATCCCGGACGTCAGCCTATACAGGATTAGTATGGCTCTCAAACAGCTTAAAAACAACAAAGCACCGGGTGATGACGGAATCACCGCAGAACTCCTGAAGGCGGGTGGAAGACCAATACTTAAAGTCCTTCAGCGATTGTTCAATTCCGTCATTCACGAGGGTACAACGCCAGAAGCGTGGCACAGGAGCATGGTGGTTCTCTTCTTCAAGAAGGGAGATAACACCTTATTGAAGAATTACAGACCCATCTCGCTTCTGAGTCACATCTACAAGTTGTTTTCGTTGTTTTCGTCATAACGAATCGTCTCGCTCGTAGGTTCGACGACTTCCAGCCTCCCGAACAAACTGGGTTTCGAAAAGGTTTCAGTACCATAGACCACATATATACGCTGCGGCAGGGTATACAGAAGACAGAAGAGTATAACCAGCCACTTTGCTTGGCGTTTGTGGACTATGAGAAAGCCTTTGATTCGGTGGAAACTTGGGCAGTGTTGAGGTCTCTACAGAGATGTCAAATCGACTTCCGGTACATCCAGGTGTTAAAGTGCTTGTACGAAAACGCCACTATGTCAGTCCGTATACAGGACCAGACTACAAGACCAATCCGATTGCAGCGGGGAATGCGTCAGGGGGATGTTATCTCTCCGAAGCTGTTTACCACTGCGTTGGAAGACGTCTTTAAGCTTCTGGAGTGAAACGGACTCGGCATCAACATCAACGGCGAATACATCACACACCTGCGGTTTGCCGACGATATAGTCATTATGGCAGAAACTCTGGAAGACCTTAACACAATGCTCAACGACCTCAGCAGAGTTTCTCAACAGGTGGGCTTAAAAATGAATATGAGCAAGATGCATCATGTCCAATGCACATGTTCAGCCCCACCCAGTGTTAGTTGAGAGCACTGCACTCGAAATTGTTGATGAATACATATACCTAGGACATACAATCCAGTTAGGTAGGGCCAATTTCGAGAAAGAGGTCAACCGCCGAATCCAACTCGGATGGGCAGCGTTCGGGAAACTCCGCGACATCTTCTCGTCCAAAATCCCTCAGTGTCTGAAGACTAAAGTCTTCGAACAGTGCGTGTTGCCAGTGATGACTTACGGCTCCGAGACATGGCCTGATAAGAAGGCTCAGGGTCACTCAGCGGGCGATGGAGAGAGCTATGCTCGGAGTATCCCTGCGTGATCAAATCAGAAATGAGGAGATCCGTAGACGAACCAGAGTAACCGACATAGCTCGAAGAGTCGCCAAGCTCAAGTGGCAATGGGCGGGGCACATAGTTCGTAGATCCGATAGGCGTTGGGGTCCCAAAGTGCTTGAATGGTGGCCTCGCACCGGGAAGCGCAGCGTTGGACGACCCCCCACTAGGTGGACGGACGATCTCAAGCATGCAGCTGGAAGCCGCTGGAAGCAAGCGGCACAAGACCGTGCTCTGTGGCGATCCATGCAGGAGACCTTCGTCCAGGTTGTATATTGGTTGAGACGACAACGAAAGATATAAGTAATATTATTAAATTAAATATATGTATAAAACATAGAATATAATTATTTATAATTCAACATAACTTATTACATTACTGATAGATTGATTAATTATATTATTAGCCAATAGTAATGCTGTCCCTTTTCAGGGAGTGTCGTAAATTAAGTATTACTGAGAATTACTAAGAATCAGCAAATATTTTGTAGTGCAATTAGAATTAGTAACATGCAGAACTTGATTTTTCTCCTACAGATTTCTCGATGGGAGAATGTTTGCGACTTGCTCAGATGATGCTACTATAGCATTATGGGATGTTAGAAACTTAAAAAAGAAAATCCGCTGCCTCCTAGGCCATTCCAATTGGGTGAAGAACATTGAATTCTCCGTCAAAGACAAACTTCTAGTCACATCTGGACTGGACGGCAGCATTTATACATGGGATATAAATTCCTACACAGAGTTCAACCTAGTATACCAAAGAGTGTTTCATGCGTCTGGCCTGATGAGGTGTCGATTGTCACCCGATGCTCGGCAGATGGTGATGTGTACAACGGGTGGCTTGCTGGTCATCATACACAACTTGAACTTATCTACATTGGCAAAGGATTTACATGGATTCAAGGTAACATATTCTTATCTTATTCAGTTTCTAGATTACCTTAGCTTTTTTGTTGTGTTTATGTTGGGATTAGTCAGATCTGGCAGAATACTATGAGCAGTTGCATTGAGAAGATCTGGAGCTCAGAGACAACCTCCCTAGTTTGAAGAACACCATTTTGTGTGAAGAATATACCATCATACATTCAGCTGTCTCCTCTGTTTGCTGCTATGTTAAGCAATGAATCACCTGTAGCTTTGTTGAGTGTGGTGAGATGCAGAAGGTTGGTGAGCCTTGTTTTATAATAACTGTTATAGGCTTTAATTTTTTCTTTTAGTATCAATATTCAAGTGCTCCATAGTGATTTCAGATATCCATGGCGGAAAGTATTTGTAATTTTGTATTCTTTGATTTGTTTGATTAATGCTGATTGCAGGAACAAACTGTGCTTTTCCTACATAATGTAGCTTATGAAGTTACCAGCATATTTGATCTAAAGTGCATATGACAGCTTAAGGTTTAAAACTCTAGGCTAAACTAGGGGCTTTTTTCTGTCTTTCTACTGAGCAGGTTTCCCCATCCCCAGGGGCTTATCATGACCTCTTATAAATCCGAAACAGTGTTTGTTTGTTAGATTGCCCTTGAATCACACCATAACAGTCGAGTGACTTATCTAAGAAACGTTTACTACATGGTTTTAGGTTTCTAAAAATTCTGTGGTAGTAGTAGTAAAAGTATTTCTTGTATCTGTAACACATAGACCTTCAAAATTAGACATTTAGATAAAATTTAACCCGGCTGAGTTTGTTGTGGGCTCTTCTCAGACCAGGGCGCATTTGTAACCCTCGTAGCTTGTTTTAATATACTGTAACTAATTATCACCATCATATTTTATAAGTCATTGGATGTCAATAAGTGTACAGAGGTACGAAAATTGAATAAATAAATATATTTTGAGTTTGACATACAAAACAAAAGAAAGAAAACTGTGGTAATGCGCAAAGGCGGCCTTATCACTAAAGTAGCTCTTCTATATTCCGGAATAAAAATCTTATGTATATAGTTAGTTAAACTAACTAGAAAGGGTCTAGTTAGAACTATATCCATGAAAAATTCACGTCAGTCCATCGTGGTGTGATTGAAGGACGAACCAACAAACAAACATATTGCTTTAAACATTCAAATCGTTACTAGCTGTTTAATACTTCACTTATTTACAGCCAAATCTGTATAGGCTGATGCAAATGAGCCAGCAAGTGATCCCCATAGCGGCTATGTACGACCACCTGTTTGACCTCAAGCGCACAGAGAATAGGGTCGAGTTCGTCTCGGACTTTCCTGATGGCAATGACGCCGAGGTCGTCAGCGCGTTGCAGGTAAACTGACTAGAAATCTATACTAATATTATAAATGCGAAAGTTGTATGGATGGAGGTTTGTTACTCAATGACGACTCTCTTTTGATTACCTCCGTGGCGCAGTGTTGAGCGCTGTTGACTTAACGTGTTGAGGGCCCGGGTACGATCCCTGGCAGGATCAATTTGGGAATTTATAATTTCTGAATTTTCCCAGATCTGGCCTGGTGGGAGGCTTCGGCCGTGGCTAGTTACCACCCTACCGGCAAAGACGTACCTCCAAGCGATTATTTTGACCGTTCCAAGTGACCGTTGAAGTGCGTTCTGGTACGATGCCGTGTAGAAACTGAATAGGGGTAAGGGTTTAATATAACTGCCATGCCCCTAACAGGTTAGCCCGCTTCCATCTTAGACTGCATCATCACTTACCATCAGCTGAGATCGCAGCCAAGGGCTAACTTGTAGTGGATTAAAAAAACCCCCCAGGAAGGATTTACATGAAATTTGACACAAAGATAGGTTATTCAATTTCAATTCAATTCATTTATTTCAGGTAAAGTTAACCCATAATAGATACAACCAAAACAATATGTCAACATTGAATTACATAACAAAATAGAAGTTACCAAATGTTATTACACATAGGCTACTTTTTAGTTTTTATCCCGGATATTAAAGAGTTCCCGCGGGAACCAAAACACCTCAATCCACGCGGACGAAGTCGCGGACACCAGCCAGTCCATTATTTGAAAAGGCTTTGAAATCAGAAAAGTGAATTTGGTTATCTGCAGCGATAATTAAAACTTCCTATCTCCGAAGAAATCAAATTGGCAGCCAAGCAAAGTTTTCTTCTAACATGTCTGTTCTACTAACTATACTGAATTTCATCAAGTTTGTGCAACAAAATATCTCGTACGTAGTGCGTGCACGGCAATCAATCCCTTGGGTTTTATTTTCCCATGGCTGAAATTTGGTCAAGACATTTTTTTAAAAATTCATTTTAGGCCTACACTTGACCACAATCACACCTAATGGGAAGTGTTGATGCGGACTAAGATGGTACGTACTCAGAACGTTATGACGAATGGTAATTTAAATGGCGTCGTCACTCTACTGAAACCTCTGTGGTTTTTCTCAGCTACATAATATGAAAATTGTAACCAGAAATGGCTATGCTGATAAAAAAAAGCATATGGGACCAGTGGATTTGTGGTTTACAGATAATTGGGTCAATTTGTAAAAGCTATGTCGTTATCAGTAATAACTTATCACAGAATTTTCACGTTTACAGATCCACCCGCAAGGCTGGTGTGCATTGAGTAGGAATATAAGTCACGACGATCGATCAGAGGTGAGATTATAATCTTTATTGTGGAAACACATGTAAAACTAAAGTAAATTGGCTTATTTGGGTTTTGTGCTTATTGGTCACATCTATACTAATATTATAAATGCGAAAGTTTGGATGGATGGATGTTTATAACTTAATCACGCAAGAATGGCTGAATGGATCTGTATGAAATTTTCCACACACGCTACTTTTGATCCCGGAAAAGTTAAGAGTTACGCGGGAACTAAAGAATCTCATTCCACATGGATAAAGTCGCGGACATCAGTAGGTCCAATTGTCTAAGCAAATCGTAATCATTTGACAGCAGCTTAAAAAGTATTACTCGAACTGTTTAAGGAGTTCATACATGCTTTTTGACGTGCAGGCATCTTTGAACTCCTTAAACAGGTCGCAATATTCGTTTGACCAACAATTACGATTACGATTTCCTTACACAATCGGGGGCAGTTTAGTATTCATATTATGTTTTGTTAATTAAACCTCATGTTTGAAATGATGTATTAAAAAAATTATACCGCCTATATAAAACGATCCGTTACATGCGGAAGGACGTGGAAACTCACCAAGAAAACTCCTACCATTATTTGATTAATGGAAAAAGGGTCACGACCCTCAGTAATGAGGAATACGACGCAGAGAGAGAACGATCACTTAACGGTAGGCCGTACTTTGTTTCCTAGTGGTCCTGCATCCACGACATCCAGCCAAGTGATGCAGTGTCAGAGAAGAGCTGCCGCGACACT
Organism: Erebia ligea; assembly: GCA_917051295.2. Taxonomy (NCBI): domain Eukaryota; kingdom Metazoa; phylum Arthropoda; class Insecta; order Lepidoptera; family Nymphalidae; genus Erebia; species Erebia ligea. The sequence continues at coordinate 12,632,855 of OU785236.1, forward strand.
TCCTCCCCCCCGCCGCCGGCGCGCGTCCCCGCCCCGCGCAGACCCGCGCGCCGGACGCGCTCGCACCCCTACCGCCGATCCCGCGCCTTGGCCATGGCTAGCACCACCGTCACGGGGGGGCAAGAGTCGTGAGTAGCTCCACTACACATGATACACATGTGATATCTACACGGATTTTTTTTGTCGTGCACAAATTTTTATATATTGTACAACAACGAAATTTAGTAAACACGTATTTATTTTTTTTTACTTAAGAACTCCAAAGGTATCGCTTACCAAAGATATCTACTTTTAAACACATGATTATGTCCACTCTACAACCCTACAGTACAAGGCCATCGGCGCGCAATCGTTGACCCGCCGTTGAACTCTGACCGCTCATTTTAATTGAGATGCGAACCTATTTTTTTTTATTAAAGGAGCGTTTAACTTTCGAGCTGAATATCTTTTTCCCTTAATACTTTATTGAGCTTTGGGAAAATATGAGCTTTGGGAAAATAGTGTGTCCATGATTTGCTTATTCTTGGGTCAGATATGTTAAAAAAATATTTCAATACTGAACTATTAATGGAAATGTTCTAATAACGATACAGAACCACCAAAAAAAGTTTGTGCACAACAAAAAAATTCTTCCTGTATAGACGTTAGTTAAATTCCGCCAGGCGATGCAGGTTTTTTTATCCACTACAAGTCAGCCCTTGACTGCGATCTCACCTGATGGTAAGTGATGATGCAGTCTAAGATGGTAGCAGGCTAACCTGTATATTTTCTAAATATATAAAAGGCAAAGGTGACTGACTGACTGACTGACTGACTGACTGATCTATCAACGCACAGCTCTAACCACTGGTCGGATCGAGCTGAAATTTTGCACTCAGATAGCTATTATAACGTAGGCATCCGCTAAGAAAGGATTTTTGAAAATTCCAACCCCAAAAGGGATAAATGGGGGTTGAAAGTTTGTATAAAAGTTCGTGGTACACGAACGTCGACGAACGAATCGGGATGGACGTGATTTTGGCATGGGTATAGTTGACGACGGAGAGTGACATAGGCTACTATTTATCCCGGAAAATTGGGGAGTTCCCACGGGAATAAAAAAAACTTAAAGCACGCGGACGAAGTCGCGGGCATTAGCTAGTATAATATATATACAGTATCAAAGGAGAGTGGTCCATACTGCCCACCCAGTTCCAAGGCTAGCAGTCCCTGCAGTCACAATCGTGAGTAGCTCCATATAGCTTCTGCTGTAGGTAATCACATCCAGCCAGGCGACGCCATCGACGTAGTGAACTGCTTTTATAGATAACTTTATCTGTATACAAGAGTTTAGGCAGTAAACCTCACCCAGTCGAACGACACGGTCAAAAAAAGCCTCACAAATTACCCTTTCAGGTCAGTCTTGTATTCTAGAGTGTGTACATTAAACTAAGCTTTAGCTTTAGTTTACACGATAATCAGCCGGGAACCACTACAAATCCATTGGGGTCACGTCACGTAAGTTCATCCATTCCTTAATAATAAATATTTCAGTTCGGATGCCCCATGTGTGTTGTGTGATAAAAGATAGCAATTCGTAACCAGGAATTTGTTTTTGTAACTGGGATTGTTTGCAGACGCTTAACTAAATATAAGGATAGTCTTGCAGATGTTACTAATTTGTCCGTATTAATGAAGAAAGTATGAATGGTATTTTATTATGCTTAAAAAACTCATTTTCATAAACATCGTTTAAAATATGCAATTGTTTTATCAAAAACAGCGTGTTTGGCCTGTAGTAAAGTCAGTAACGTTTGCGATTAGGCCTTCGGAAAGCCCGAGTCGGTCGCGCGAAGAGCCGGAACCGGAGCCCGAGGCCGGGCCGAGCACGCCGCACCCCGAAGCCCCGCGCGTCGACGCCCCGCCTGCCAGACTCGTGCCGGTGAGTTGGTGAACCCTGTTATTGTGAGCGTACCTCTTAGTGTTACCATTTAATCCGGTTCGAAGGACCATAGCAATACCACACTTCACCACGACTTCTTAAATTCATTATAATCATAAAAAATAAATAGTTATTTTTTAGACTTGGGTTCATCTTGGATATTAAAACAACCTTACCTCAATATTAAAAACTTCAAAGAATCTGACTCTGAAAGACCTGCAGTGCCAAGCCTTTATCCAAGTATATTCAAATATTGTTCTGCATATCGTATACATTGTGTGATTAATGATTGTGCGGAAACAAATATATCTTCTTGTATTTCTTCTTTTCAATTATGGCTCCTCAGTATAAGAAAATTTGAATAGCCTTCCTTCCCATCTACCTACTGGACTTTCTTTCATGATCAAAGAGATATGTGAATTAAGAGCTATAATTATTTCTGTCCAGGGCCTGTCGAGTATACAGAATGATGTATGGGAGGCCTCTATTACGATCAAACAACAGAGAATGCTCCAAGAGATGTACAGCAGGTAACGATATTACAAATTATACAATAATATTAGCAAAATGCACATAGAAAATATACCAACAGAATAAATTTATTTATCGAAGGGCTCACTTTAACAGACTTCATCAATTCAAAAATAGTTTCGGTTTATTAAGAAAACATCCTCGAATAGTTAAGATCATTGTTAAAAAAAGAAATGAACGTGAAAAAATAGCAGCTGTCAGGTTGACAAGGACATAACTATATACTACCCCTTAATACAAGGCGGTACCGCCTCGATTACAGATGGAGCCCTCTTACCAGTTCCTTGCCTTTGGCGGTCATCTTCAAGTGAAAATAACTGAGAGACTCGACTCGAAGTCACGCCAGAACATAGTTTACTTCCTAAGAATTAAAGTAGAAAATTATTTTTCGGGTTAAGTGGCATACCGCATACGCCCACTCGTGCACTATGATAATATGAAATAAAAATAATACTAATCAAAGAATAATAATAGAATGGACTTGCGAACGCCAGCGGCTTCGCTCTTGTAGAAAAATAAAAAATTGTTAGAAAAATCCATCCATAATCCTTGTCTACATTATAAAGAGAACCTCTGCAAAATTTCAGCTTTCTAGGTGCAAGGGCTGGGCATTGATGAGTCTGTTTTTTTTTATTGCGAGATAGGCTTGCGCTTGACAATAGTGCAAAGCGATGATGAGGTCTACGTTAGAACGCGCTTGCCCAGAAGATGCCTATTCACTCTTGTCTTGAAGTTACTTAAGTTATATTGGGTGCGTTCCGAAATACACTGAGAGCACTGAAAGTCCCCAGTAAAGAGCACTGCCAGTGCTCGCAGTGCTTATAACGGAACACACACATTATGTGGTATAAGTTATGTCTGTCGTTGACTGAGTGAATGGATCAGAACTTCTCTTTATATAATTTTGCAAGAATGTGGGTACTATTTGTAATTTTACAAGTAGTCTTTAAAAATGAGTGAGATAAAATACAAGCAAAGTGTGACTGGTTGTGTGGGCAGGGGGCAAGTGGGGCGCAACTTCAACATGCAGCGTATTATGGGCATCAACACCGGGATAACTCCGCCTGGGGTGTTGCGCGCGCGACATTTGCACGCAGCCCCGGCCCGGTTGCTGCCTCGCCTGCACGCTTCACCCGCACCTTCAACCTCGGCGCCCGACGCTACCGCCTCTTCGTCTAGCTCCGCAGGCGCTTCTTCTAGCGACAGGTATGCATCGACTACGCCATTTATCAGGTTCAAATGTTCTTCAGTAGGATTGCCCTCCTCCAGGCACATGTATGTATACGTGCGCGACATTTGCACGCTGCCCCGGCGCGCTTGTTGCCTCGACTGCACGCTCCTCATTGTCTAGCTCCGCAGGCGCTTCCTCTAGCGACAGGTATGCATCGACTACGCCATTTATCAGGTTCAAATGTTCTCTCACTTTCGCATTTATAATATTAGTATGATATAATATTGATGTTTACCGCAGACTGCCGTCGACCTCGGGGCAGACGCCGCGGCGCGACGACCCGAGCCCGTGCGAGGACGACCCGCCGGAGACGCGCCACTACATACGACAGAACCGCGACCGGCTGCTCTACTACATAGAGGAGACCAACCTGGGCAAGGGCTTCATAAAGGTAAACATACGTCTTCGTAAAGGCCTTACGAACTGTACTCATTTCAAAATAATGCTATATTCTGTCCAACCATTTATTTTACTTTTGACATTATGCATTTATGCACGCCTATGATGTTTCATAATTATTGACAGGCAACCATCGACAATACATACATTAATATTATTATTATACGCTGAATTGCACGAAGTAACTAACTTAATCGCAAGAATCTTATGGAGTCTTGTGATTAAATTAGTTTAATCAACACTTAAATTTTTAAAATAGTTTCGTGCAACTCGGCGTTAGTCATTTAAACGCTTGGGTATGTTTATAAAACAACTAGCTGATGCCTGCGACGATTGTAAAGCAATCTTTAATCATTGCCGAGTCAACATCTCCTGAAGATGCTCCGGTGTTGGAGTGAAACGTATGTTGAGAATCATTTGGAAGATTTATGTGGTGTGGTGAATATTGCAAGATGCACTGTACTACATATATTTACCTACTGTTGCGGATTATAGCAAATTAAATTTCTTCATAATATTGAGTTACTATGTTAAACTGTATTGTTTTACGTTTTGATTACTGTGCACCATGTTTATTTTTTTCTATTATCGAGTACCAATGAAGGGTGCTCAATATAATTACAATCTAGCCTGACTATATGACTAATTTTCATCTACCTAAGCTTATAATTATCTTATGTACTAAGAAATTGTCCAATGACGTATCTTAGTCTTTCTTTTTGCAAATAGACACTTTGCTCATAGTGTTCTTTCAGGCAGCACTTCACTACACTATCACTAGTCACTATGCACTAACTCAAAGGGTTTTGTCCTTTTTAGTCTTTTTCTAATTGCGTAACGTCGAGCAACTGGACTATCATGTTTATTGTATGTTTTTTTCAACAGGAACTATGCTTTTCGGCGGACGGGCGGTTGGTATGCTCGCCATTCGGACGCGGCATGCGCCTGTTAGCTCTCAACGACAACTGCGCAGAACTATCGCAATGCGTACAAGAACTCAACGGACCCACACAGATGGTAGACGTTGGCAAGAGCCTCTTCATCCACCAGGACCTGGTGGTCAGCTCCAAGTTCAGTCCGAGACATCACCTCCTCGTCACGGGGTGCCTCGAAGGCAAAGTGGTCTGGTATGATCCATACAGTGGACCCTCGGTGTATTAAAACTAGATACTTAATATATTCGCTAAACATAATAGGAACTCGTTCAATTCCTTATACCCGGATACTGAAACAGCCTCTCTTTTTATTCACTATTTTTCCTATACGACGGGTCACACCATTCGTCGAAAGCTCACCTCGATTCGGACATATTGGTGTTAACTCGAAGCGGCAACAAAAGTTTAAAATTGCAAAGTATTTTGAACTTTATATCTGCTGAGAAAAGTGCTATTTGTTCTGTTAGAGTATCTCTGAGTTGTGACGATTATATATTTTCATTTGAATTCAGACACTTCAACACTAACACTAGATAAACTAAAGACGTATGTATGTATGTATGTAAGGGCCTGCTTTCGGAAAAGCCGATTGACGCGAGGGTCACAAAAAGTGTTAGATTCCTAGATTATCTTTGTGCCACTGAGCCAACAAAGTATATTTTAGTCTGTATAGTGTATCTTGTATTATTTTTCCTTCTATAAGTGTGTGCAATAAACATAAATAAATATACAAATAGGTGCCTTACAATCTATTGGTGTTTCAGTATCTGGGTCATCATGTAATTTGACTATATATTTTGGAAAATGATCATAATTTTGTTTCAAGTACCTAAGATTGTTTTATTGATTTTAGAATCTGATATTACAAATATCAATAAAATATGTATATATAATAATTAATATTCTTTAAGTTCCTAGAATTAATAAGACTATGTTTGAAGAGACACTTCAATCTCCATTGTATTGTGTTCATAGTAAATATGTTATTTTGTTTTGTTGATGTGACTTACATATTATAACTGTGCATAATTTGTATGACTTTAGTACCTTCAGAATGAATATTGATAAAATACCTTTAATAATTTAACCATCAGAATACCATCTGGGATGTAAGAAAAACCAATACTCGAATATTTAAACCCAATATATTATATGCTCATTCATTGTAATAGTTTTGAGGTAGAGGTAGGATTTGAGATTCGGAATGTAAATAAAAGTTAGTGTTAATAATTTGACTATTCCGTTCCGTTAGTATTGGTGAGATAGATGCATCTTTACGGTGTTGACACTCGATCACGCTTAATATTATAAATGCGAAAATGTGTTTGTTTGTCCTTCAATCATGACGCAACGGGTTGCTCCGTGACTCGACGTGATTTTTGGCGTGGGTATAGTTGAGGACCTGGAGAGTGACATAGTCTTTTTTTTATCCCGGAAATTTAAGGAGTTCCCCGCGGGAATAAAAACAAACTTAAAACACGCGGACGAAGTCGCGGGCATCAGCTAGTTATTATATGAACCTAGTTTACCTGTAATGTCATCTACTATATTAATCTCTACTAAAGGTGGAAACCAGCGTGCACTTTCCAAGTCGCATTCGTACGGCTATCTCGAACGAATTCAAACTTCCCCCCAATGTGATATAAAAAGCTTCCGCCTAAAAAGAGATTAAAAAAAAAGTGTCATACACTGCGGTGAATTCGACGCTACGCGACAGTACCAAACAGTGGCCGATGGCTAACCCTACGTGGCCTAGACGTTGGCGCGTAGCAAGTTTGTCATATTCCATGTCTCTCCTGTCGCTCACCTAAGACAACGGGTTAGAAAAGCGCACGCTACTGGAAACTAGCGTACGTTTCCACTTTAGTATAGGCCTTCTGTGTATTATCTATATTTTGTGGTATTCAAGTTTCATTATATTTGACAATTACTAATGATTTCAGTAACAAATTAAGAATAGATCTCTTTGTAAAAATTATGACATTAATTGGGTATTTGACTACTAGTGAAATAAATTATTTTTTAGTGATTATTAAATAAAGGATCTCCCAAAAGTTGTAATATCCACGTCCCCTGCTAATTTTGTGTTAAAAAATTATTTTAAACTATTAATTAAAGTTAAAAGTGCGTCGAACTTTGATGACTTCACTATTCACATACAAATCCCATACTAAGCACGCGTTTTGACGTTTGAAAAAAGTGACTGATTTGACTAGTTGTCAAATACCCAATTTTTAATCAACTTTTGTACTACCGAATTAGCACCATTGTCTAAAGCCTCTGTGAATCTGTAGTAGGTGTGGGTAGAGTAATAGGTACACAAACATTTAGCTAGGTGTTATACTTTAAATTGTAGGTATTCTAGGGCGTATTTTTCAGACTCTAAATAAACTTCTAACGAAGAATAAAGACAAACAAAAACTGTCCTTAACTATATTATTCAGGTTAGTAATTGGCTACTGAAAAATCGGCCCGAAAAACCAATATAGTTTTCTTGTCTCACTGTCTGGTATCTGTTTAGAAGCATGTTTGGAGCCTGCGTAATGTAGTTAAAATATAGTACGGCAATGGAAGTCCATCATCTGCGCAGGTTGTAACACACACACACTTTTTTGTTTGCGTGTATATTTTCTGTTATTTATACTAGATATATTATGCGCTATGATTCATAGGCTAGAGATTAAGCAGTGATCGACATGTTTTCCTACTATCGTGGCACATATTTTGACCGTGTAGCATATAAAACCATGATTCAAATACATATAAAATAAAACTTCGCTTTATTAAACACAATATGTATATTACAGGCATAAAATCGACAATGATTCATAAAATTCCATGTATAAAAACGATATAAACTATTCAAAGATTAAAATGGTATGCTATTTTTGTTGGTAGTTTTAATCATTTTACTATAAAATAGGGTTGAGAATATTAGGCATGACATGTAAGCATGACTAATATTCCCATAATCCCTTACAACTGTTTATTAAGGAGTGATTAGAACAACAGACGAACGGCTTGGATCTAAACTTACGAGTTACGATCTTCCGGATTCGCAACGCATTTTTCAATACTAATCATGTTTGTGACGTCAGAGTCGGCCGCATCGAAGAAGTTTAAAGTCAGTAGACGACGGCGCTGACATGACTTTAAGGCCGGCCATACACGGACAGCTTGCAAGCTGCGACTGCATAGTGAACTACAGTCTTCTACGTACACATACATGGAACTGCCCGAGCAGTTGCGACTGCTTCGGGCGGTTGGCAGCAGTGATCAATGGTAGCTTCGAGCTGATGACTATGACTGCTTGAGCGCATGCACAACGGGCACCGGTGCTTAAGTGCGGAAAAACCCAGAGAAAGAAAGAAAGAAAGAAAGAAGACTGCTTGAGCGGTCCGTGTATGTTGATCACTGGCTAACTGCTCGAGCAGTCCGTGTATGGCCGGCCTAAATCACACATTTTTAGCGCGCGACCGATGCTTATGACGTTGCACGCATTTTCAGTAGGGAAAACTGCAAATCTCCTTAAACAGTTGGTCTATTTAGGCTATAGGTTTATACATGGCCTCCTTCCTTCAGCTTAGCGATCAGAGTGTCCACATCTGGGATGATGGAGCCGGATTGCCTTACTGGTGGATCTTCTACACTGATGATTTTGATTCTAGGCGACAGATCAACGCCAAGGTCCTTTGCGGTGACTTTCTTCATTGGCTTCTTTTTGGCTTTCTGAAAAACAATTAAATTATTACATTTAAAATTAATTTTCAATGAGCAATTTTTTAGATAGTTTTACATGGGTATTGCAACTGCAAGACAAATGTGTAACGTGTATCATTATCACACAAGAAATGCACTGTAGTCTGATAGACATCAAAATCAACTGTTGTCAAAATATTATGTGTTAACTTAACTAGAATTAAAAGCTGGAAACTTAGAACCTCCCAGCTATCCACCTATAAAGTGTGTCTCCTCCATTCCACGCGTCATTGGCGAGGTATATTGTTGTCATTTGGTACAAACGCAAGCCATAAAACCAAGAATTGAATTGAATTGAACTAGTTCACACTAATTTCTACCTCAATACTACTATTTACAAACAAGGTCTGATCAACTGAATGCTAAACCCATACTAGGAGTGTGACTACTACATGTTCAAGGGTCAGCAGAACTGATTTTGAAGAACACAAAAGATTACGGTAACAGGATATAAAAAAAACACAAATCTAAGTGGACGACATGGTAAGTACCAGAAAGTAATATAAAATTCAAACAAACCATTATGTTTGGTAGTGTAGCATATCTTGGCTCATTTAGTCGCAGATCTGCACTGATCACTGCAGGCACTTTGGTCTTGATCACCTCCAAGCCACCGTCAACCTCCCTGGTTATTGTTAAACCTGCATCAGTCTTCTCTACCTGAAAATATGATTGGGGAAAAGCTGAGCATTGTCTACGCGGCGTCATTCCTGTACTCTTAAATTACTTGGAGGCATCTTTGCCAGCATGGTCGGCAGACCACACCAGAAAACATGTACAAATTCCCAAATAAGCCCAGCATGTGATAGAAACCCAAGACGTCCCACATCTAAAACCCCATAATACTAATTACTAATATAATAAATGCGTAAGTGTGTTTGTTTGTTGGTTCACACTAATATTATAAATGCGAAAGTGTGTTTGTTTGTTGGCTCATACTATTATATTATAAATTCAAGTGTGTATGTTTGCAGGTTTATTAGTTTGTCCTTCAATCACGCTGCAACAGCAATAGTTTGACGAGATTTTTTGCATGGATATATTAAGTTTATTCAAAATTTCAAAATTCAAATGTTTTTTATTCAAATAAACTTTTACAAGTGCTTTCGAATCGTCGAATGAATTTACCACTGGTTCAGAATGCCATTCCTACCGAGAAGAACCAGCAAGAAACTCGGTGGTTGCTCTTTTGAAAAAAAGTCATCATTTACAATTTAATTAATGTATACTATACATAAGTAACCGCTGTCCTTAGCATTGCTGGAGCGAGTCAAATGCTCTTTTGTCATTAATTACGTAATCTTCAACAGTATAATAAGCTTTTTTAGCATACTTTTAATGGATTTCTTAAACTTGTGTAAAGGAAAGTTTAAAATAGATTGTGGAATTTTGTTATAAAATAGAATGTTCATTCCCACGAACGACCTTCGGACTTTCTTGAGGCGGAGCGATGGAGTCACGAGCTTATGGCAGTTTCTAGTTGGCCTATTGTGCAGATCGCATATTCTTTTGTAATTCTGAAGGTGCTGTTTTACAAAAATTAAATTACTGTAAATATATTGCGAGGCTACTGTAAGGGTTCATACGCACTATGCGGTTACCCGCAATGCGGCTAGCCGTCCGGCTGACCGCAGGATGCGGTTGCGAATGCGGCCAGCCGGATCGCGGGCAGCCGCATTCGCAACCGCAACGTGCGGTTGTAGAACCGTTGCGATTTGCGGTCATATCGATCCATTTCAAAGATGGACGTGGACGAAGTTGCAGCTATTTACTACATTTACACACGTTACGTAAAGAAGACAAAACAAAGAAAGAAGTACTGGGTGCATCCTTATTTGCAAACACGAGATGAGAGCCAGCATTTTATCAGCATTCTATCAGAATACTCTGGTAATTTGGTGTTCCAAATTGCTGGCCGACTCTGGATTTCGTGGATAAATTTTTCGGTATCGAATTCCATTTTACCAGACGTACCACGTGCACACTCAATGGCGGGCAGCCGCAGACTGAGCCGCACAGTGCGTATAGCAACCGTCCGGGTGGCCGTTACTCGGGCCGCAGCCCTCTGAGCGACCGGAGCGGTCTGCGGGTAGCCGCATCGCAGTGCGCATAGAAATGAATATTACGTACATAATTTTGCTTGCGGTTAGCCGGACGGCTAGCCGCATTGCGGGTAACCGCATAGTGCGTATGAACCCTAAGAATACCTATTTCCTTGAATGATTATAGTAACCATTATTAATAATTATAGTAACCACACAGACGAAGTTGTGGGTATCAACAAGTGTGAAATATGTCTTTCAAATTCAACGCACATTACTAAGCCATCCATTATATTTCATTTATCATTGTTTAAATAACTTTGCAATGTACGTATTTCTTATCTAAGGTTATCTGTCTTCAAAACAGGTCACACTAAAAGTAGTACAAATTACCTTAGAGGCAAAAGTGCCTTGAGGCCAGTCCAGGATGGCAGCAGTCATTTGTGCAGTTTGATTGGAGTCATCATCAATAGCCTATAAGTAAATTAAAATAAAACTAGTTAGTCCATTCGTTTGCCAATAAAAGAGCAATATTTTTTCATTTATATACTGCTTCAACTTAAATTAGTTAATCATTCCTGCAGGGCTAGCACGGGCCGGAGATAAAATTTTTATCCCCCGATTTTATCCACTGACAAGAGATAAAGTTAACTTAACCACTTCTCAGAGCACGGCAACAGGGGAGAGGAGAAGTTTATCCCCGTTTGACATTTCACAGGGACTCGGGGGACTATTTATCCACCGTTATTTAGCGTTTTTATTTATTTATTTAGGAATAAAAATTTTATCCTTTCATCGGGGAGAAAATTGTCTCGGCCCATGCTAGGGGGGCTGTGGCTGTTAAATTATTTCTTAAGAGTGGAGTAAACCATGAAAGCCATATTGGATAAATACATATTAGAAGTACATTTAAAATGTGTTATAACAACATCAAAGGGACCTCTATTATTAGGTTGTGAAAGCAAATTTGTTGTAATAAACAGTGTTCTAATTATTCTATGAGAAATATAAGAACTGGACTCAGTTTTGGTCATAATAACTAATACTTAATGCAATTATAATAATTATTATTGATCTCATTGTAAACAGTTTTGAATATTTACATCAAATTAGATTTAAGTATGAATACATACATACCTGTTTTCCCACAATAACAATGTCAGCCTTCTCGTCTTGTGTGAGCTTGGCTAGTATTTTAGCCACATGCAAGGGCTGCATGGTCTCATACTCGGCACCAGCCACTTCCACATGAATGGCTCGGTCTGCTCCCATTGCCAGGGCAGTTCTGAGGGTTTCCTAAGGGAACAAAATTGTTATACATACCAATATTATAAAAGCAAAAGTGTGTCTGTCTGCTACACTTTCACGGCTCATCATTTTAACCGATTATGATGTAATTTGGTACAGACAGGTTATGTCCCGAGGAATTTATCCCAGAAAATTTCTGTGGGAATCAATAAAACCTTAATCCATGAGGACGAAGTTGCAGGCATCATCTAGTAATTGATAAGTTTTGAAAGAAGTACCTAGAACTTTAATTTGCAATAATCCTCCACAGTAAGTAAATCTATGTGGTACAGTATGTATGTATAAATTTACTTACTGTGGTGAATTAGAGTGAATTAAAGTTCTAATTCTTTCATTATCATTGACTTTTGCAAAGTATCGCCTGCTTCTATCACATAATAAGTTTTGTTAAAAATCAATCAACATTTACAGTTTACACCTAAGATTGATACTGTCTATCCTGAGTACAAATTACTAGCAGCACATCTCAGCCAACCCTCAATCTTCAATAGCTTACAGGAAATAATAAATTTTGACTACTCATTGTAATGTGGTTAAATATAAGAAATAAGTTAAGTTTACAAAAACATAATATGATTATATAGAAAAGAAAATGTAACTGTGAGGATAAGAAAAATAAAAGGCTTATTTATTTATTTATTTACTCATTGAATTATCATGAGTAAACCTGCGTTCTCAAGAGTTCTTCGTAATGTTCATAAGGCTGTTTGAAGTCTGCTAATCTACGCTGGGCTTGCGTGGTGGACTATGGCCAAATCCTTCTCATTGCAAAAACTTGTGCTTTAAGTAATGAGTTGGTGATGGGTTGAAATGATGATAATGAATGATTAATTGAAAACTCACTGTACTTGCAGATGAGCAGTGAAATAGAGAACATACTATATAAAATTCTTCTACGCAATGCTTGTTCTAAACTGCTCTAATTTCAGACTACAAAATCCTAAACACAGAAGTGTTTGCTCACTTGAGCTTGTGCTGGGCCACAGGAAACAGCAATGACTTCACTGGCTATCTTCTTCTCCTTCATCCGGACAGCCTCCTCCACGGCTATCTCGTCAAATGGGTTCATTGAGTGCTTCACCCCATCTGTTACTACTCCAGTTTTGTCGGGTTTCACGCGAATCTACAAAAATAATTGAATTCATGTCTTGTTTTCTATCTACAATCCAACAATCTACATCAATGTTTAGTGTAATACCTATACTTAATTACTTTTTAAATATATATGTTTTTAGTGAACAATTACTGTGTTATTCAGAGGGATAGTTGATTTATAACTCAACATTATAACCTTTGCTGCTTTGCACTATCAATAATATACACGACTTACCTTCACTGCGTAATCAATAACTCTTTTAACACCAACTAATACACGCGACATATTTACTTTTACTTAGAATTATCTTGCAAATAAAATAAAATTTAATAAAAACAAAATTTAACTTCGACAATGGTACGAAGTCCAAAAAATAAATGATTAATGAAGTTTGTTCTAATGTTGCCACTTTAGCCTTTAGGAGTATTTAACCAAAATGGTAGTAAAAATGGTAAAACAAGTACAATCTCAATCTCTGTTTTATTGTTAGTTCGTAAGAAGCGCGTCTTATGCGTATTACTAGGTTTCGGCCAAAATGGGCCGAAGTTTTGGCCGAAGCCAAAGGTTTCTAACAAACGCCGAAACCTCAGGCCGAAACGAACTGTTACGAAAGAGCGCAATGGAAGATGCGAGGCGCGGGGGGCGGGGGTCAAAATGCGTTGCGCCCCGCCATTAATGAATCAAATCCAACATAACTATTATTTTTCATCATACCTATTCGAAAAACGCATATTGCCTTCAGAGGATAGCGGGAGCAAAGTGTAACTTGTAGGCCCATGGGACTTTTCATTTCTCTCTTCTGATTGGTCCGAAGTCACGTCATCAATTTGTTGATCGAATATACGACTTTGCATTTCTCTGTTCTGATTGGTCCGAAGTCACGTGATCAATTTGTTGATCGGATATACGTCTTTACATTTTATTTAAACTTTAAATGTACGTCTAAATAATGTCTATACAATTACATAGAAGGTTGATAGGAGTATCTTCTGATTGGTGCTTATACGTATAGGTAATGTCCATACATAGTAGGTTGATACTCCTAGCTTTTTCTCATACGTAATGATGAAAAATAGTGTGTGTCACTCGGGGCCAAATTTTTTGTTCTCGGGCGGCGTATATTGAATTCCTCGCTACGTTCAGGATTCTACTTTAGAACCCCTCGCTACGCTCGGGATTCTACTATAGAATCCTTCACTTCGCTCTGAATTCAAAATAGCGCCCTCGGGGAACAAAAATTTTCTTTGGCCCCATGTAACACAAATAACTATTGTTCGCAAAGACACTCTACTCAGGCTAAGTCAATCTAATCTTTTCTAACTGCTAATCAAACTGAATTTCTCAGGGTTATTAAACCTTCGGCCTCGGCCAGAAATCGACCTTCGGTCGCACACTACCTGCTGCTAGTCTTTTCCAAAGTAAAACGTATTCCTAACACTAGTAGAATTTTATGCAGTCCAGCAGCCAGCTTGGTACGAGTTCAATCGAGGAAGAAATGGATTTCTGTATCTCCCCAGACCCCGAGAAATAGGTATTATAAAAAAATACAAAAAATATATATGTGTTTTATTTTCATCACTGCACGTTTTACACAATTACATTTTATTTTGTAGAGTAACTATTTTACTTAAAAAATGCAATTAAACTTAGAATATACAGACAATTAAAATTTGAATTCCTTGTATTTTTTCGCTTGCTTCGAATCTGTGTTTTGTTGCCGTTTCCTTTTATTCTGTAAACAAGAGAAAATACATCATTAATTATCTTTTATAAAACAAGTCATTTGTAGTGTTATAGTCTGTCTAGTGAAAGATTAGAGTTAGGTATTTAGATTTATTCCCGGCAGGATTAATTTGTAAATTGAATGTTTTCTGGTCTGTTCTGGTGGGAGGCTTCGGCACTGGCTAGTTGCCACCCTACCGGCAAATACGACCGCCAAGCGATTAAGCGTTCTGGAACGATGCCGTGTAAAAACTGGTGGTAGGGGTCATCATCACTTACTATTAGGTGATATCGCAATCAAGAGCTAACTTGTAGTGGAATAAAAATAAGATACTGGTTCAACTTTGTGCTACACAAAACTCAAGACTAAACAAAGTAAAAAAATGTGACCGGACAGTAGTAGTAGTAGGGTTGCAAATCTACCTTTTAGGTACACAAACCTAAGAAATCTTAAACATGTCAAATCAACATATTAACAAAACATCATTTGGGGATACCCGACCTAATTTTTTTTTAGTGTCCCGCCTTTACGCACTCAGCTCTCGCTAGACAGACTCTACTATTAAACTTTATAGTTTTTAAAAAACTCAAACTCAATTTTTTAAAATGGCAACACCAATTTATTCATTATTCAATTTATTAATTAAGTCTATTTTGTACCTTTTGTCGGGCGACGTGGTCAGCAAGCATGTCAGACAAGTCTTCCCTTCCCTTAGGCCTCGTCTCTCTCAGATGTCGCTCATATCGCGCCGCTACCGCCTCGGGCTCCAGTTCCAACTCAGATGGATCAAGCGCAACTTCGACGCCGCCCGCCGCCGCCTCGCTCGTGGCCCCAGATGTGCTTACTGATTTTTTACCTAGAAGAAAAAATAAACGTTGTAAATAGATGCAAAAATGTTTGTATGTACGCAGAAATGAATTTGAAAGATCAGTAATCACGTATGAAAATGTACAGCGCGTAGCTCAAAAACAATGGAAAAAAAATCAAACCACAAGTTCTAACGGTTTACTTTAAAATGGACCAGTATCAACTTTCATGACGAAAACGGCAACTGTTAACTGAATTAATATCGAATGCCATCAAAATAGGTGGACTTTATTTTTCTTTATAGCTGCAGATGATGGTAGGAATAACGCTTGAAATTATTCACTTACCAGGGTTAGCCGCGTTGATATCGTAGACATGCGTAGATGCCATCATACCGGCCGTCAGCCCTACTCGCCGCTCCGGCAAAACTTGATACAACGCCGGAGTGTCGCCCCTGAAAAAAAAAAAATATTTTTTAGAGTTGCCACACCATACAGGCTTTATGATCTTTGATCTTTCTAGGATCTTTGCATATTCAAATATGGATAAATTGAAACAAAAAAAAATTGAACTGATTAAAAGTACTGCTCGCCATTGAAGCTCAGTCATTTGACGTAGGTCACAATACAATACAGCCAGATTGTTGTGATCAAATGAAAAAACCGGCCAAGTGCGAGTCGGACTCGCGCACCGAGGGTTCCGTACAAACCTGTAGTAAGTTTTACGATTTATGACGTATTAAAAATAAAAATTACGTTTGTTGTATGGGAGCCCCCCTTTAATATTTACTTTATTGATATTTAATTATTTATTTTGAAAGGTAATATACAAGTTAATATTCTGTGAAAATTTGAACCGTCTACCTGTTACCGTTTTTAATATTGAGCAAAAAAATACGAAAAAAACACGTTTATTGTATGGGGACCCCCCTTAATATATATATTTTTTTAATTTTTAGTATTTGTTGTTATAGCGGCAACGGAAATACATCATTTGTGAAAATTTCAGCTTTCTAGCTATCACGGTTTATGAGATACAGCCTGGAGACAGACAGACAGACAGACAGACAGACAGACAGACAGACAGACAGACAGACAGCGGAGTCTTAGTAATAGGGTCCCGTTTTTACCCTTTGGGTACGGAACCCTAAAAAAGACACAACCATAGAGTATATTCCGTGTCACGAAAGAAGTCCCATAGAGGCCATAGTAGTCGCATGTTTATGCAATAATAATATTGTACAGTCCCACCAACTTATCTGGCCCGGTGGCCAAAATTGGAACAAATTTTTATAAATCATAAATCATTTATAACTGGAAGAGAATACCTCTAGGTATTAAGGTGGACTCTTCTATTAATATGTCTGTGGGTGGACTACACGGGTCTGCCCGCGAAATTCAAATTTAATTTGGTTTTTCGCAATTTATAAACTAATACGACAAAGTAGGCTTATGGCATTCTAATTCCGCCAATGGCAGTATCATCTTCACAGGGTTATATAAAAATCTTTACTTGAGTGTCCAGTTTAAGAAATTAGTTAATAAATTTGAATTTCGCGGGCAGACCCGTGTAGTCCACCTTAAGTTCGCCTTTGTGCATTGTATTGTATGTGCAATAAAGAATTTAAAACAAACAAAATTTATTATGCAAAATTATGATTGTTAAGTTTTTGTTTTTGTAAACACTGTGATAAAATGCAATGCTGTCACCGGATCAGATAAGTTTGTGGGACTATATATAAAATTTATTAGTTCCACTGGACTTGTTTCTTGACACGGATTATATAGGGTATGTTCCGAAATACACTGCGAGCACTGTAAGGTGTGACGTCAATAATTTAGTATACTGCGAAGCCGTTCCTTTATAGTTAGGTATACTGGTTACTGCTTAAAACGGAACGCAGTCAGCACTGAGAGCACCTTACCCCGAAAACGCCAGTGCTCACAGTACAAAAATGGCGACGATTTATGATGATATTTCCTTAAGATACTGCGGCAGTGTACTGTCAGTCCGTAACGGAACGAATTTCTCCAAAGTAAGAGTACTGAACAGTGCTCGCAGTGTATATCGGAACACATCCATAATTATATGCAAGCTTACCCTTCGATATCGGAGTCGAGCTTCTTCTTCCTCAGCTCAATGGTGTCGGGTGTCTCCACGCCGGGCGGCACGGAGCTGATGCCGAGCGGTGTGACGAGCCCCTCGCCCGGCGTGGCCACTCCCGCCGCCACCTCCCCTTCTCCCGGCTTCTCGCCCTCGCCTTCGTCGGATTCCTCTGTTTGAAAAACAAACAATATATTATTCACAAGTTTGTAAAAGGTTCGGAGGAAGGTGACGACACTCGTAACATAAGTTACCTTAGTATGAGTGTCTAAGCACTCCTTTGCACACAATGATGATAAATCACACTTATGTCTAGTTTTGTAAGGGGTATATTAATTATCCGTGTATAATTATTGGAAATAAATAAATAAAATTGAAAAATAAAAAATTGAAATTTACTTGTAAAAAGTATTGCAACTTTTTTGGGTCATGGAAAAGTTAGTGTACAGTTGCGGTCAGAAAATGTTTACCACTTTAAGGTTCACAAATGCATGGACCCATCTGTGTCAGAAAGTCGTTAAGTGGTTTGATAAGGTATAGATCACAGATTTTTTAACATTTCATTGGCAAATGTGGCAACTATATACTCGTAGGACATGTAGAAAACCTCTTTAACAAATGCGATGATGCTAAATTGTCAAACTTGAAATAAGGAAATGAATTTTATTATGAAAAAGTCAATTTTGTCGAATTCAATGTTTGAAAACTTTTAAATGTAATAAATACCCTGCAAGCGTTTAGACCATAATGCACTATTTTTTAAAGAATCTAATATGGAAACTGGTAAACATTTTCAGACTACGACCATACATTTCATTTTTTTTTTACTATTGAGGATATGGTATCTATTACCTTCTTCGGATTCCTCCTCAGATTCAGATTCTAATTCACCCCACATGGTCCTGTCTATATCTTGATCTTCCGCATCCTGCAACACAATTTCATAATTACATTTTTATTTCTGAGTACTTCTCTAATCTCTATGTAAGTCTGTACTGTTTTAAGTTATATAAGTTAGTATGAGTAAATGCGATAGAGAAAGAAAATGTCAAAGCCGGCGTCATTTGCATACAGCCAGCCTTTATTATGTAAAAATTATTGCTACAGATAACGATTGCAATCAACTTTGATGACATTCTTTCGCTATTGGCCAAAATCCATTGTTGCAGATGTTCAGCCAATCACAACAATTAAGGATGTCACAAAGATTGATGCCGGTTTTGCTAGGGCAGGCACTAGGTGAGGTTGTAATAGGGCTACTGTTACGTGTGCTCTTATATGCGCGTCAAAGATAACGGACGATTTGCGTGTGGTCATGGGTACGTGCTTCATGCGTTTGGTATATAATGTGTTTCTGTATAGTACAGTTGTGGGGAGCATAAGGGTATGCTCGAATGATGTAATAGGAAGATCTTCCTCCGAGCCGGTGTTATGCTCGGGGATCCCAGCGATTGTGGGTTGAAAGTTCAATTCCGAAAGAACTTCCTAATCGTGATTCAGGCGGTGGGACGTGATTGGCTAACGTTAGTACTTTGTACGGGCTGCGTCGTGTTCACTGAGTAAGAACTATATATTATACCTCTATGGTCGTGTTTACGTCGTAGATCTAACAGCGCCATCTATTATAATGGGTATGTTCCGAAATACACTGCGAGCACTGTAAGGTGTGACGTCAATTTAGTACACTGCGAAGCCGTTCCTTTATAGTTAGGTATACTGGTTACTGCTTAAAACGGAACACAGTCAGCACTGAGAGCAGTTCGCCAGTTCGGTCGAGGTACGCCAGTGCTCACAGTACAAAAATGGCGACGATTTATGACGTCATATACTTTCCTAGGATACTGCGGCAGTTTACTGTCAGTCCATAACGGAACGAATTTCTCCACAGTAAGAGCACTGAACAGTGCTCGCAGTGTATTTCGGAATACACCCCATATCATGCCCCTACACAGTGTACGTGTCAGCAGTGGGGTAGAGCGCGCTTACGTCCTGCCCCTGGCTCTGGTGTCCGAACACGTCGCCGTAGAGCGGCTTGCCGGCCTCGTCCACGGGCGGCTTGCCCCAGCCGCCGGCGTGGTAGCCGAACGCGCAGCCGTCGGGGATGGGCGCGTTGAGGCCGGGGATCTTCAGGTTGGGGTACGAGGGCGGCGGCCCGTAGCGCTGCTGCGCGATCAGCCACGGCGGCGGCACCTGGGACAACCGAAGGAAACTAATGTAATATCTCTAGCTGGGATAGCCAAATCTAGCTAGGATAGCCAGTTCTTGATCTTGCAACATATGTAAATTTTTTAGTAATTAGCACAATAATTGTTAGCTTCCAAATAGTTCAAGATAAATAATCAAGGATGGAATCATGCCATTTGGCTCACTGATTACACACTCACGATCAAATTTTTTTATTTGTATTGTTAAGTCAACTAAACTTGGACCAAGTATGGAGCCACATATGGAGCCATGGTGGAACCTAAAATATTTCTGTGTATATGTAGTGTTCTCCAACTTCCCCAGACCCAAAATTAGATCAAACCTTAAAATGGATATAGAGGAAATAAAGATTAAGTTTCTATTTTGTCAAGAAATAAAAATAAATCTATAAACAAACAAATTATAGATTAAGGTGGACTACACAGGTCTGCCCGCGAAATTCAAATTTAATTTGGTTTTTCGCAATTTATAAACTAATACGACAAAGTAGGCTTATGGCATTCTAATTCCGCCAATGGCAGTATCATCTTCACAGGGTTATATAAAAATCTTTACTTGAAAGTGTCCAGTTTAAGAAATTAGTTAGACTATCGAGTTGGATGTGAGTTACTCAAAAATTAGTCGATAATCTGATTAATTACTTAAACTGGACACTTTCAAATAAAGATTTTTATATAACCCTGTGAAGATGATACTGCCATTGGCGGAATTAGAATGCCATAAGCCTACTTTGTCGTATTAGTTTATAAATTGCGAAAAACCAAATCAAATTTGAATTTCGCGGGCAGACCTGTGTAGTCCACCTTAACCAGAGGGAAAAGCGAGTATAATTGGATGTTAATAAAAGATCAAAGAGGAAGCTTGATATTCAAAATCAAACCTACCTTATGTGATCCAGGCCCCACGGGCATACCGAGTGCGGTGCGCAACTCCTCGGACAGATCGCCCGGTTTCTTCTCCCGCAGCCGGGTCTCAAACTCTTTGCCCTCGTAGTACAGATCGCCGTGGATTGTCATGCGAGGTTTCGTCTGCCATCTGACCAAGAAAATATTGAATTGATCAAATCAATTCATTCAGACATTTTAATTCTATCGTCATTCTACTTTTTTTTTAAATATATAGGCTAGCGTTTGACTGCAATCAGACTTGCTTGCAAGTGGTGATGCAGCCTAAGGTGGAGCTGGCGCTTGCCTAGAAGATGCTTATTCACATTACATTCATTCTACATAAATCAAATAAATATTATAAATGCGAAAGTTTGGATGGATGGATGTATGTATGTATGGATGTATGTTTGTTACTCAATCACGCTCCAACGGATGAACGGATCTGGATGAAATTTGGCACAGAGATAGATTATAGTCTGGAATAGCACATAGGCTACTTTTTATCCCGGAAAATTAAAGAGTTCCCGCGGGAACCGAAAAACCTCAATACAAGCGGACGAAGTCGCGGGCATCAGCTAGTAATATTATAAATGCGAAAGTTTGGATGGATGTATGGATGTATGGATGTTTGTTACTCAATCACGCTTCAACGGCTCAACGGATCTGGATGAAATTTGCCACAGAGATAGATTATAGTCTGGAATAGCACATAGGCTACTTTTTATCCCGGAAAATTAAAGAATTCCCGCGGGAACCGAAAAACCTCAAACCACGCGGACAAAGTCGCGGGCATCAGCTAGTTCTACATACGTTCTACCGTCTACGACCCTGATGTTGAAAGAAATAAAGAAAGAAAAACATAGGAAATGGTAAGGATGGTAGCTCTATTCAGTTTTAGCTTATAAAAATGACAGCTCACAACTAAATTAATTACAAAAAAATTGGCAGTCGATAGATAGATAGGGACTGCCGATAGAAGTGAAAACGATTTTTTTAAATTACTAGCTGATGCCCGCGACTTCGTCCGCGTGGATTTTAGGTCTTATGGAGTCCCGTGGGAACTGGTTTTTTTCCCAGTATAAATGTACCTATATAATATATGAAACTGAATAAATGACCGTCAGTCTGACAATATATTTGAAGATCTCTCTACTGTCATATGTCTCATCACACAAGTCTCATTTACTTTTGTATACTTATGGAGTTTTTTTTAACCCAATTTTTTTACTTTTCCGTACAATTTTTCAAACATTTTCTTTCATAAGAACCTTCTCCTTACAATAACAAACACAACAAAAAAAGAATTAGCGAAATTGGTCCAGCCGTTCACGCGTGATGCCGTGACCAAGGGAAATAGGGATTCATTTTTATATATAGAGATTTTAAATATAAACCTTAAAACTAAGGCATTAAAGTTTAATTACGAATGTAGTATATTTATATTTAAGACCTTTTGTCTTCGTAACAACGCGAGCGATAGCATGTCGCATGTCGGTGACGCGAATCCACAAGTTTACCCCCTACCAAAAAGTGCTCAACGCGGCTAAAGAAGTTTTCACTTGAAAAATTACAGGAAGGTCCATATTCCTTGTCGACATTATAAAAGGACCATCTCTAGGATTTGTGGTGGGCGTTGATAAGTCAGTCATTGAGTGAGTATAATGTTGTTTCTTTTTACTGTATGATCAAGTTTTATTATTTAAAGTTAATAATAGTATACTCACGAGATCTGATCGATTAAATTGTACTTAATAAATCTCGAGGATTTACTTATCAAGTACACGAGATTCTCGTCGCGTCAAACCGTTTGGCCAACTTAAATAGACACATAAGTTAGTTAAGACAACTTAGAGCGGCCAAAAGGGTAGGTAAGAAATTCATTTTATAGTAGTTCTTACCTCTATTCAAATGTTGTCCCCCAAATGCGATGGCCACCTGTAAACCTGAGTAAAGTGAAGAAAACTGGCCCAGTGTCAACTTGACCTAATGGGATCAAAAATTCATGAGTCTGTCGAAATCTCATTTTATGATCACATTTTAAGTAACCTAACATTGATTTTAATTCAAGCATTAAAAAAAAATGTATTTTAAGAACTTCAAGATGTTGTCCACCTTTGACTTCCTTGGGCCTTATTTGGCTCAGCTGAAAATATTAATTTTTTAATTTTATTATCAAGTTTATGTATACCCAATAGGGATGATGACAACTTAATTAAATCAGCAACTCTTTATCAAACTTAAAAACGCGCTTCTAGTATGGAAGTTGTATGATATTCACAGTTGTGACGTCATCAAATTTCAACACACAAATTTTTCTTTAACCAATATTTTAAAATGGTTATCAAACTTAAAACTAACCGAGGATGTGAATTTTAGGTCTTTTGGAAGACCCTCTATTTAATAATCAGTTAGAAATAATTTATTTTTGATCATCCCTATTCTAACGTCTTTTCGATTTGCATGGCGAAATTACCATATTTTAAAGTTATTTATTTTTCCCCTGTAGAGCTAGAAACTGATTCTAGTATACTGGCAATCATATTATAACCACACAACCCTTATGTGTTCTGACCAGTTATATTAACTTTCGTGACAAAAATATAACAAGCTACCACAACAACTTACTTGAAGAAAGCATCGTGCAACTTCTGGTAGTCAATATCGATCTTGCCGAGTTTAGGACGCGAGCGCTCGCGCATCTTGGCCTTGAGCGTTTTGGTCTCTTCCTTGTCTTGCAACGACGCTCGCATCTCCATGATGCCCGTCTTCTTGATGAAGTCCGGCAGGTCGAACGGCGGCTTTTCTATACCACGCTTGCCTTGCAAGTACTGGATGGAAATATTAAAACTCTTACAATTAAGGTAATCTATACTAATCCATACTAATATTATAAATGCGAAAGTGTGTCTGTCTGTCTGTCTGTCTGTCTGTCTGCTACGCTTTCCCGGCCTATCTTTTCAACCGATTTTGCTGAAATTTTGTACAGAGGTAGGTTATATCCCGGGGAAGGACATAGGCATTTTTATCCCGGGAAATTAAGGAATTCCCGCGGGAATCAAAAAACCTTAATCCACGCGGACGAAGTCGCGGGAATCATATAGTATTAAATATGCGAAAGTTTGGTTGGATGGACTCAATCACGCCAGAACGGCAGAACGGATATCTGGATGAAATTTGGCACAGAGATAGATTATAATCTGGAATAACACTTAGGCTACTTTCAAAAAAAACTTAAACCACGCGGACGAAGTCGCGGGCATCAGCTAGTAAACTTATAAATAATGGTATGACAATGATTGGAATTATTAAGGTAAGATAGTATACTATGCAATGAGCCATCTCGTGAGGCATGGATCATTCTATTAGTAACGTCATCTCCGCTACTGGGCCTAAAGGTTTATTACAAGCTTTGATTGAACTAAGATTGACCTGAAATTTTGCATACATGTTTAGTTTGGATGGCAATGCATGGTTAGCTAATTGACGTCTTACTAAATCCAATATGGCGGACTACTTATTTTTTATGGATCCCTATAATATTCATTAATTTATCTATTAAAAGACAATGCTAAGAATACAAAAATAAAATGAAGTCACACTAAACAATATGGCTGACGATAAAAGCTTGTTTTTAATTTTTTTTTTTAATGATTTGAGACTTATTTTAATCTGTAGTGTCCTGCAACTTTACTGCTTGCTATCACACAAGGTGCAAGCAATCGAGCGCCTCTCTAACCTTGCGCTTGTAGCACCAGTGTCGCGGCACTTGCACAGTGTTGCGGTGCGCCTTCAGCTGCACGAGCAGTTTGGGGTCGCGCGCGGTCACGTCGTACATCTCCACCACGTCCGGCCGCGCGACCAGTTGCTTCAACTCGGCGACCGATAGCCGCGACAGCTTTTTCAGCTTGCGCTTTGACAGACGCTCCTTTTCGTCCGCTGCGTGTTTCTGCAATCAATCGATGCTTATACTAGGGATGATGACAACTCAATCAAATCCTGGTGGGAGGCTTTGGCCGTGGCTAGTTACCACCCTACCGGCAAAGACGTGCCGCCAAGCGATTTAGCGTTCCGGTACGATGCCGTGTAGAAACCGAATAGGGGTATGGGTTTAATATAACTGCCATGCCCCTAACAGGTTAGCCCGCTACCATCTTAGACTGCATCGTTACTTACCATCAGGTGAGATCGCAGTCAAAGGCTAACTTGTAGTGGATAAAAAAAAACAGCAACTCTTTATCAAACTTAAAAACGCACTTCTAGTATGGAAGTTGTATGAAATTCACAGTTGTGTCATCATAAAATTTCAATGCACTTTTTTTCTTTAATCTATAATCTTTATATTAAAATGTTTATCAAACTCTACTAAAACTAACCGAGGATGTGAATTTTAGGTCTTTTGGAAGACCCTCTATTTAATAATCAGTAAGAAATAATTTATTTTTGATATAGGCATCATCCCTATTGAAATCTATACTAATATCATAAATCCGAAAATTTGGATGTATGGATGTTTGTTACTCAATCATGCCAGAATTTTTTACACTGGAAAATTAAAGAGTTTGGCGGTTACCAAAAATCCTCAATCTACCGAAAAGAACTTGCAGGCATCAGCTAGAAAATTATATTTATAATTATTATAATTTGAACAATATTAAAAATACTATTAACAAAATATTAGCAATTTCCAACATCGATCAAGCAGAGCTATAAATCAATAAGAAATAACTGTGCAATGGCAAAGGACTCTAGAACATTTTGCACATGTGGTGTTTGTGCTTAATAACTTCTCCTTATCCTTAACTTTGGAGTAATATAAAACAATGTATATTTGTACCTCAACAGCTTCCTCATCAGCTGCAAACTGATCTGTGATCTTCTCCTGGGGTTTGTTCTGTGGCTTGGGCGCATCTTTGCCGGGGTCGTCCTTTGACTCGTCCTTCTTCTCTGTGATCTTGAAAGCTTCCAGAATACGATGGAACTGACGGTACATCGGCTCCATCTCGTGAAAATGGATGTTTTCCTGGACATACCTGAAAAGTGAAAACCATCCACACGTTATTTAGATTAAGCCCAGGCTATTTAAGTAAGCTTTGTCTGGAAACATAAAAGTAATTTTGATTTTTGCCACAAGAGCTCTTTAGGGTCTAAGTGTACGGGCACGAAACTAGCGGTAGCGGGGCGACGGCGACAGCGGGGCGATGGAATCCGAGAGCTGGCGACGAATTTCGGGAAAGTCCTTTAGGCAAGCTGAAATTATGGAAAAATATAATTTCATTCATTGGCGAATCCAGTTCTGCCAGTCTGGTAGAGCGTTTGCTGTTATTTCGCTACTGCGCAGCATATAACATTTGCAAAAAAAATCCGAAAAACATTTTTTTGGCAACTTGATTTTTTTATCTTTAAATTTTATACAGAATTCGAAAAAATAAATCCCAGACGTTTTTGTCGGTTATAAAGTATTACCAGACCTCTTTCAAATTGTTCCCGAAATTCGTCGTCAGCTCTCCGACTAATCGCATCGCCCCGCTACCACTCATTTCGTGCCCGTACACTTAGAGGTATCTCCTTAAAAATCCTTACTCTTAGGATGCGGGTCTCCCCCTCCCTGCCCCTCTCAAATGTGTGCCCGATCTTTTTTTTTGTGTTTTTCCCCTACTGCAAAAGTGTATTGTTAAAAGTCAAAGCATGTCAGTTTATGTCTGTAACATTTTCACATCGCAACCACTCTACCAACATTGAGGAAATATGATGGTTCAGTCCAGAAACCATCAAATTTCCTCAAGATTGGCAAGAGACAGACTTGCATTAGCTGGCACAGAGATATGGCAGGGAAAAATACACGAGTAGATCTACAGTGGTAGATTCATTCCACTATTCATAAGCACTTGTAAAAAGTCCATTTGAATAAAAAACTTTTGAATTGAATTAAGGCTTTGTTTTGTACAAATACTCGATATTTGATACTCGAATATACCTATAGAGGTAGTTATTAGGGTAAATTTTGTAAATTGGTGTGTGACATTAAATATATTGTTGTAAATTGGTGTGTGACATTAAATATATTGAACTTCAATTATACCAAAAATGAAGTTCAGTAAATAACTCACTCAATTTCAACTTCCTTCTCGTTTTCCTTGTCGCTAGACTTCTTGTCACTTGATTTTTGAATCTTTGTTTTGTCAGTGTCCTGCTTCTTGGCTTCTTTGCGCTTCTGTTTAGCGACCTTCTTCTTTTTCTTCTTTCGTTTGTTTTTATTTGCTTTGTTGGCTTGAACCTGAAGAATAATACA
This sequence comes from Erebia ligea, assembly GCA_917051295.2. Taxonomy (NCBI): domain Eukaryota; kingdom Metazoa; phylum Arthropoda; class Insecta; order Lepidoptera; family Nymphalidae; genus Erebia; species Erebia ligea. The sequence continues at coordinate 12,660,091 of OU785236.1, forward strand.
AAGATTTTAAACAAACCTTGACCAAAGTCGTGCTACCACATGACATTATGTATAACATCTATCTACTCTAGGTATAACCAATAGGCCTGATGGAGCCTGTATGGAGAGTGACGAGACCCCAAAACATGTTCCTTTTTTTTTATTAAAAAAAATAAAGTACGTGTACTGTTCAAGTACAGTGGTGTATCCGCCCACCAAGAAGCCTACATAGCAGAAAACTTTTTAATTGGTCCAAGAACTCTTGAACCATTAATAATAATATAATAAACTTGTTGACATAAATATGTAGTCAAGAAGATTGATTATTAGTATTAGTATTTTATTTTATTTAGATTCCATCCATCCATCCATCCATCAGCCTGTATGCATCCACTGCTGGACATAGGCCTTTTCGAGAGCGCGCCACCAAACACGGTCCTCCGCCTTCCTCATCCACCCGCTTCCCGCCACCTTCTTTAGGTCATCGGACCAGCGAGCTGGAGGTCGTCCTACACTGCGCTTACCGGGAGTGTTGCCAGGGAGCCAATTCAATTCATTTATTTGCAGAAACATGTTTTATACAAAAAGTGGTAAGCAGAATGATGAATATTTAGATTAGTATTTTATTTTATTTATTGATTATTTTTTAACATGATTGTATTGAATAAATTTTATTTTGTTTTCATTTTCTCTGACATTAATTCTATGATATTGATTTTAATGTAATTGCCTATTTTCATTGTATTGTAATATGTACCAGGTACCTATACTACAGTACCAATGTCTAAGATTATGTGATGGTAATATTATTAATAATTATTATTTCTGCATGCCTATTGTGGCGAAACATTGTCTCCGTCATTCTGCTTACCACTTTTTGTATAAAACATGTTTCTGCAAATAAATGAATTGAATTGGCTCCCTGGCAACACTCCCGGAAATCTTGGGTGGCCTGCTTGGATTCTGGAGTGTTCTGGAGGGGAGACTAGACTTTGACTTAATTCAACTCATGTGACAATTGTGTCAACAATTTTCAATTCTTGTGGCTCTTTTTGGGGCAGAATAAAATAAAGTCAAATACATATAAAAAATATACATGAAAAATATAGGATAAATAATACTTCTAACAAAATCTAGGTCCGACCTCATAGGATGGGAAGTCTTAGTGGAAGAAGACATTACATTAAGATAAATTTTACCTCTTGTTTGGAAATAACAGGTGGCATTGGTGCTTCAGGCATGTTGTCATCGTCTGAGTCCCCTTCCTCCTCAGCGTCATACTCTGTACTGATCACCGGCGCGGGTGGGGCTTGCATCTGCTTGTTGGCTTAACAAACATTTATAGAATAAGAATACACGATAAACTGATGTTAAATCATGTTGTTTGGCATTTTACAAAGGCCAAAAAATAATTATTACTAGTGGTTTGCCCCGAACTGAGACCTCGCGATATCCATAAGGTAGTTTTAACTATCTTTACGTTCATAGACATCAGTACTATCAGTAGACTATTTTTTTATTCCACGTAAGATGGTGCTAACGTCTATTATTTGTAAGCACAAACGAATAAACTTTTACAGAGCGCCATCTATTGACATCATTGTGAAGTTCTGTTAAAAATACTGAATTAAAAATTAAATAATTTCGTTCCCTCATAATATTTATCTAATTTTAGTATTTGTTGTTCAAGTACACTGTACTTGAACAACAAATACTGTCCTCCTGTAATACTGTAATCCTGTACTTAGTACAGGATATAATTCAAATAATTGATCAAGTTTCAGGCTCAGCCTTTCAGAAAATTGAGAGTTCTGAGGTCAACTTTGGACGTTAGAAAATCTCTTTGAAAGCCCCCCATTACATCAATTTTAGGGGAAAAATTAAAAAAAGTATATTTTTGGACTCTATTAACCTAATTATCTTAAAAATGATATACCGCAACCCTATATAACGCTATAAAAAACATTCACTTCTATGAGAGCCCCCCTGAAATAAAGATTTTTATAACTTTTTAAGCCATATTCGGCTGGAGACCATCGGTTTACATATTATATTTAAATTTGAAATAATTACGTTCAGTAATTCAGAAGTTATAAGGCTCTGACAGACGGATGGACGGACAAGTGCAAATTCACTCAAGTAGTCTCTCAGACCTTCGCTTCGCTCTGTCAATAACAATAAATATGTATGTCAAATAATAGTCCTAAAAAACAGCAATACCCTAGAGGTGCAGACAACTAGCTTCTTACTTGCTGGCTGGAGGCTCGATCACCTGGGCACACAACTCTACTTTTCAGACCAATGTGCATTTTAAGAAAGAAACCTTTATAATATATGATAAGATGATAGACTTTAGAGACTGTACCTACTTTATAAATTTACACATCAGCAATGACAAAACATGTTTTTTCTTCAATTAGTTTGTCATCTAAATTGTACAATGTTTCTTGCAAATAAACGATTGATTGATTGATTGATTGATTGATTGATTAAATTTCAATAGCTTTAATGGTGGAGGAAAACTTCATGAGGGAACATGCATGCCTGTGAGTTCTTCAAGATGTGTGAAGTCTACCAAAGTGTGGACTTTAAGAGGGCTCAGTACGCGCAACCGAAGTTGCCGGCACACGTGGGTAACCTGTTTGCTATTTCACCTAACATTGTGTGAGAAAGTGCATGTCGGGTGCGAGGCACGATGATTTTCACCAAAATCTTGCACGCGAAAAGGGTTGAACAGTTGTTTGGGAAACCTGTTTGTTTGTAAAAACTACTAAATGTATGTTTACAAAGTAAAGTTATTTCAACTACCTAATGAATAAATAAACTATGTTTCTTGATAAATTGTTTTATAATTTTCATACTCCTAATCTTATTTATTTGCGCCCAAAGCTGTCATCAATTTAGTGTGTTAATATTTACCTTTTTCATTGTCACTTCCTAATGCAGCCTGTCTTTGATCCTTGTATGCCAGGGCTTCTTCTAAAGCTTTTGGCAATACCATTCCACTTGGACCTGATGGAGCTTGTGGCTTATTCCTGAACTCTTCAGGTGTATCTATCTTCATAGTCAGCAACGATGGCAAAGATGAGCCAGGAGGTAGACCTGAGTCATTGTTGTCTATGTCGTCATCATCTCGGTCATCAATGTGGTCATCCCAGCCAGGAGGGCCATCTCCTCTCCCTTGATGGCCCCACCCAGGGGGCCCAGATGGCGGTCCTTGTCCTTCCCAAGGCCCCATCCCGGGACCCATGCCCGGCGGACCCATGTTCGGTGGAGGCCCCATACCAGGCGGGCCCATGTCCATCGCTGGATTAAAATTACCCTTCATATTCTGTCCTCCACGCATCATACCGGGCGGCATTCGAGGCGGCATGCCTGGTGGACCCATTGGCCCCATCCCCATCCCGGGAGGAGGTCCCATCCCGGGCGGAGGCGGAGGGCCCATACCGGGTGGTCCCATGCCCATCATACCAGGCGGAGGACCCATATTCGGCGGAGGCATATTTGGAGGACCGCCAGTCGAACTAACCGGAGGCATTGCTCCAGGAGGCCCTACGGGTGGTGGAGGCATACCCCCTGGCCCCATAGGTGGCGGTGGCATAGGGGGAAAACTTGGCATCCCCGGCGGTCCTATCGGACCACTATTGGCGGAATTGGTGCCGGGTGGCCCGTCCATACTGTCTGATTCCTGACACAATAAACACTACTTAAAAATTGAACACAATTTATAAAAAGTTAAATTCATGGAAGTAGATAACAATAACAAACAAGAAATACGAGGTTACAATTATTTACAAAGCACAAAGTCATAGACATAGACATATAACCATAACGGGCACCACGGGCACAAAGTACTCACAGAGTACATTATATATACTGAAAGTACTCCAAGAGAATTTAACCACTAGGTACGTTTTAAAAGTACTGATGTACTCCAGAGACTAGTATGTACTCCGTAGGACTAAAATAAAAACTAAGAATACTATATTTTATCCAATTTCTGTTTATTACCATCACGTAAGTGTGAGTGAAACAAAATATCGCTGTTTGTGTCTATTAGATAGATTATTGATAATTATTGCACTAGTACGTACATACCACAGACATATAAATAGAAGCAGACACAACATAAATTTCACACCCACATAGACAAGTGTATGCGAATCAGTGTGACTTAGTGTGACCGTGTCCCTGCAAGCAAAAATGTGTATGTATTAATTTGCTGCAACACTGTGCTACACCAACGCACACATTGACAAAAATTCAATGCGTGGCAGTCATTATAAGACATCTATGAGACCTATGGCGTTTGTTTACATTGTGTTGTCTTGGGTGTCATAAGTTTTTTGTGAAATTTAGAGATTTATATGAATATTTACTGAAATAAAATGGTGAAGTTTTGTGTCCCCCTGTGTTACAACGCTTCGTACAGGAAAACCCCAGAAGTAACGTTCCATCCACAGATGTAGGTTCCATCGGTAAGTAAAATTCATGCTATCATGTAGCTTTGGAATGTTTTCGTATCGCATCGTATCAAGGCTAAGATATCTAATATTTTATAGTTGTTATGACGAAATATGTAGCCATGCATATATTAAAACTATAATATTATGGTTTTCTGTAGAAATACATGCTTTAAGTTGTTGAATAATCTTTTTTGACATTTTGAGAACTTTAACAAATTACAGGGCCGGACTCGACGACTCTTTTATTTTAAGTATATAACTTCGACTTTTAATTTCAGGTTTCCAAAGGATGAATACCTGAGAGACCTATGCATAAAAATATTAATAGAAAAGACTGGCAGACCAACTCATGGAGTGCTATATGCTCCAAGCATTTTACAGATAATCTAAGAACGTAATATATTCCGCAGAGAGACGCAGAGCGAGAACGACGCGAGAACCACTGGCCATGATACTGACGGAGTCCTCAGGATTTGAGTTGTAACAGGAGTTATAACTCCGCGCGCGACGGTGACGATATCACACGCAGCGCGGAGCTCACATCTATATTCACCACATTGACTAGGGTCCCGCACGTGGTGATGATTACCATTACTAGTGTTACTATATTGCAGTTGTGATCGCTTGTGATGAGGAAATTATAAAAGTACCAATAATAATTATTTTTAAAATCCTTACAAATTATAGCTTCCAAATGATAGGTGTCTTTAGGTCAATTTTTTTCACGCAACCTAACCCTACATATTAATATAATGTTTTATACAGCAACAAGGTTCGGCCCTGAGTTTTGTGTATGTGTGCGTAATGTTTTCGTGTGTTTGTAATTGCCACGCTATTTTGTACGTTATCTTGCCTCTGCTTCTCTTTATAACTCTGTGGTACATACGAGTATTATGTACTCTCTAATCTCTATGTTGTAGATTTCCTTAAAAATGAACTAATAAAAAGGAAATGGATAGAAATGATAAAAAGACCTAATAGGATACCGCGGCATAACAGTCGTATTTGCTCAAAACATTTCACAGAAGACTCATTTTTGCCAAACGAATACACCAAATGTAGGCGACTGAAATCAAATGCTATCCTACCCACTATAAATTTACCCCAAAAAATAGGCGTTATCACGACAAGAAAGTTTAATATTTATAAATTAACTAGCTGACCCGGTGAACTTCGTACCGCCAACTTATCTATAAGAATAAAACAAATAAACTATCCTATCTTTTAAGTTAGACCAAATTACAGATAGTTACGAAGTTTGATCAAAATCGGTTCAGTAGTTTCAGGGTTTATCCCGAACATACCTACATCGTGACACGAGATTTTTATATACTTATATAAGATCGGATATTATATTGTACCAATTTTTACCCGACTACGACAAAGCCCAAAGGAAGGGTTCTGGAGTATGATTTTAGCTGTCGATGGTATTTAGCTATTTACGAATGTTCCTCCGTTACACCTTCATGAAGCAATCATAATCAAATAATTACGAAAGTTGGTGGTATTCTCTAAAATTGATTTGGTGTAACGATCGCAATGGCTTCCACTCTCCCGCTAAAGGTTAAAATGCATTAATACACCAAGAACGCCGTAAGTGCAGCCAATCAGAGGTCATCACGATTGTTACACTGATGCAATAATTTTTAGATAATACGAGTTTTTCTAATTAGAATTCTTTTTCTAATTTTTTTCTAAAACATTAGATATTTGCGGTATTATACTGTCATCATTTCATTTTGAAATGGGATATTTGGAAGACGATATTTTGGGCAAATTATATTCTTTGTACATGTAGTATGTAAATAAAATAAAATATATTGAAACTTACTAACTAAACTGCATTTTAATCAATAACCCCGTGCGTAATTAGTATAAGGAGTGTGGTGCCAACCACGTAAAGATTTTTTTTAGTTTTAATTAATTTAGTAACTAGTAATATAGTTAAAATTTTACCTTCTTTTATAAATTATTTAGTTGCTATTTGGGTTTAAATAAGGTTATTTATTATTATTTTTAGTATTAAATAAATAAATAACAAGAAATTTGTAATCAATAAATGTACTACTTTGATTTCAGTAAAGTAGTTAATTATTAAAACTAATCTGTCGTACTATGCGGGCTAGTTCGGGTTGCTAGATTCAAGAAAATTTTGCGACAGTGGCGCCCCTATTTATTTCACGACTTTTTTGCCAAGCTATAGTACCTATGGCTTGTATATTTTTATAATTATTGTTAAAATCTGTCATCACCTATCCCGAAGGAACCCTATAATTTTTGGGATAAAAATATTCTCTAAGTTAGGTATCCCAGGGCAGAAAAGTATGTCAAGTTGCAATCAATCCATATTGCAACTTGATAGTAAGTATTTACTGGTTTGAACGTGATCGGCTAACAGGCAGCCAAAAATAAAAAGTAACTGTATGGATACTGTTTTAGGCTCTTTATGGATACTAAAGCATTCTCTATTTTAAGATTGTTTTATACAAAAATCATCATTTATATTTCACAGATTACGTATGTTAGACAATAATATAAACGACTGCCACCCATCACTAGGAAAATCCTACCTAGTGACAAACTAAAAACACAATCTTACTTCTATAGTCTTCATTATTCTATGAGCGCTATAGATTAAAGTTAAAAAGGTTATCTGTCTTCTTTATGGTTTAAAATAAAAAATACCAAAGAATAAAACAAAAAATATCCTGTTTTTTTTTTTGAGAACCAATAAAATAAACATTATCACCAGTATCTTTATTTTAAATCTCTGGTTTACTCTATGGTTAGTCATTTTAGAGTATAAAAACACGAAACAAAGACTCTTTTAAATTATTCTCTGTCTAGCACAAAATCAAAAAAACAAATATAAAAAAAAAACAAAGGATCAAATTACAGGGTCAAATTACAACTTCTACCATACAGTTATTTCACTGAGCACGGCCCCCAAAAAATTCACACTGTTTCCTTGTCTATCCTACTATGTTTTACTAAAGTTTGAGAGGGATCCAGATAGTTTAATATTTTAAACAATCGAAAGTTGGGTCTCCTGGCAGAGGCACATCGCGGCCATACTAAATCGGCCTTTAGAAGGTCGATCCGCAGACAACGGTTTTTCAAGGGCGACCTGCTAAAGGTCGATCCGTAGGCTAGGGGCTAACTAGGTATTGTAATTTGTAATTTGTATACCTGATGTACTCTGTGGTACTAGGTACCCGAGAGTAGTATAGGAATGTACTACCCATAGAAGAAGGAACCTCTAGAATCAGGGCACAGACATATAAATATAAGCAGACACAACATAAATTTCACACCCACATAGACAAGTGTATGCGAATCAGTGTGACTTAGTGTGACCGTGTCCCTGCAAGCAAAAATGTGTATGTATTAATTTGCTGCAACACTGTGCTACACCAACGCACACATTGACAAAAATTCAATGCGTGGCAGTCATTATAAGACATCTATGAGACCTATGGCGTTTGTTTACATTGTGTTGTCTTGGGTGTCATAAGTTTTTTGTGAAATTTGGAGATTTATATGAATATTTACTGAAATAAAATGGTGAAGTGTTGTGTCCCCCTGTGTTACAACGCTTCGTACAGGAAAACCCCAGAAGTAACGTTCCATCGGTAAGTAAAATTCACGCTATCATGTAGCTTTGGAATGTTTTCGTATCGCATCGTATCAAGGCTAAGATATCTAATATTTTATAGTTGTTATGACGAAATATGTAGCCATGCATATATTAAAACTATAATATTATGGTTTTCTGTAGAAATACATGCTTTAAGTTGTTGAATAATCTTTTTTGACATTTGAGAACTTTAACAAATTACAGGGCCGGACTCGACGACTCTTTTATTTTAAGTATATAACTTCGACTTTTAATTTCAGGTTTCCAAAGGATGAATACCTGAGAGACCTATGCATAAAAATATTAATAGAAAAGACTGGCAGACCAACTCATGGAGTGCTATATGCTCCAAGCATTTTACAGATAATCTAAGAACGTAATATTATATTCCGTACAATTCTATCTCCTGGTGCAATACCGACCATTTTCAAAGAAAAGTTAGTTGAGGTCTTATACTAAGTAGGTACCAATTTACCTTATCTTCCATTAGGTGGATGAATTTCATTAATTTTTATTGAAAACCTCAATACAGATTCTAAAGCACTAATTGTAAAGTTTATTTGAATAAAAAACATGTGAGTTTAAAACACCTGTTGTAATTTTCTATTTAACCTGTTTTTGGAATAACGATTCGATTCGATTGTTTAACAACATTTATTTGGCTTACTGCCAAGAAATTATTGTCAATAGGAACTTTGAGCTAAAATCTGGCGGTATTTACACGATATCCGTTGGTACTGTTCTTCTAAATAATATCCCCATCATCTGCGCGTCGACGCAGAGCGAGAACGACGCGAGAACCACTGGCCATGATACTGACGGAGTCCTCAGGATTTGAGTTGTAACAGGAACTATAACTCCGCGCGCGACGGTGACGATATCACACGCAGCGCGGAGCTCACATCTATATTCACCACATTGACTAGGGTCCCGCACGTGGTGATGATTACCATTACTAGTGTTACTATATTGCAGTTGTGATCGCTTGTGATGAGGAAATTATAAAAGTACCAATAATAATTATTTTTAAAATCCTTACAAATTATAGCTTCCAAATGATAGGTGTCTTTAGGTCAATTTTTTTCACGCAACCTAACCCTACATATTAATATAATGTTTTATGCAGCAACAAGGTTCGGCCCTGAGTTTTGTGTATGTGTGCGTAATGTTTTCGTGTGTTTGTAATTGCCACGCTATTTTGTACGTTATCTTGACTCTGCTTCTCTTTATAACTCTGTGAATCAGGGTCAGCGTGTAACCGAAAGGGATAGGTAATACTATGAAACACCTCCCAAACGTCATACAAACGTCATAATTTGTCTGGCACATGGACTTAATATATAATATGTCTGGCACAATAAGTGCAATAGGCACAAAACCCGTGACACGCAGAAAGGGAGAGAAAAACACATATTTTTTTCTCATTCTATCTTGTGTAACATCCCAACACTGCATCTCTTTCATGTGGGAGTGAAAAGGAGATATGGCGGCGTCTATATATCTTACTCAGTCTACGGTACTACCCCTATACCTACCTATTCAATGTACTCATGAATTCGTAGGTAATTCCAAATCAATGTACTCTGTGATATGTACTCTGTGCAAACATTCTTGTTTCTGTTATTTTTTGTCAATGACGAAGGAATCTGTTCTGTTGATATCTTGTCTCTGGTCTGTTTCTATGTTACTCTGTGATGTTACTAGCAGACACAGAGATATAACTTCTCTTCATGTGTCTGTGCCTTGTCTGTGCCAATGACGATTATTTATTGGTCTGTGCTAGCAGGGCAGAGACAAGAGACAAGAGAAGAGAGACTAGTCTCGCAGTCGTAATTCCTAATTCCATGCTAGTCTCTCTCTGCACAATCATACCTATCACCTTCCTATCACCGACCTAGCCCTATTCTCTCACTCAGTGCCAAAAATGAAAGCCACTGACATATATTTTGTATCCATTGAAGGTTTGCTGTAAGATAAGAAAACAATATTTCATAGCAAACCTTCAATGGATAAAAAATATATGTCAGTTGCCTTTATTTCTTGATACTTTGATAGCCACTGAGCCTGAGGAGTTAGCGAAAAGGGGGGCAAAAAAGAAGAAGGCACTTAAAGTCTCAGAGTAAGTATAAAGGCAAAAAGTACTCTGCAGCATGCAATCTGCACTCGCTCTCATTGCGAGTAGCTCTGAGTCTATAGTCCATGGTCTTAGGTTATTTCATGGAATTAGGAATTACTAATCTTACTTTTACTTGTCTCTAGACTTTTATAGTATCATTGCTAGAAAGGTACCTAATCTGCGTAGACTGAGTAAGGTTAATTCTTAAGCTAATCTGTGACTCTAATTATTTATGGTTGATTTTGTGAATTCGTCATACCTACATATTTTATCATAACATTGAAAATTTTATCAGATTTTTTCTAATTTCTTTAATGTTTACTCTAAATTCTAATTAAGGAGCAAATTGTACTTGTTGTAATTTATTGGAAGAATTTATTGTTTTTAATATGGCAGAAAAGTACAACACGAAATGTCCTGGTGTAAAACGTCTTATGAGAGAGGCGTTGGAATTAGCAGAAGCCACTGAAGATTATTGTGCAAGACCCCTTGAAGATAATTTATTCGAGTGGCACTTTACTGTGCGTGGCCCGAGCGGAACTGATTTCGAGGGTGGCATATACCACGGCAGAATACTTTTACCGAAAGAGTATCCTATGCACCCCCCTCATATTATTCTATTGACTCCAAACGGCAGGTTTGAAATTAATAAAAAAATTTGTTTATCAATTTCTGGTCATCATCCAGAGACCTGGCAGCCATCCTGGTCGATACGAACAGCTCTGTTGGCATTAATTGCATTTATGCCTACTCCAGCCGAAGGGACGCTTGGATCACTAGATTACACTCCAGCTGAAAGAAAAGCTCTTGCAAAGAAATCTACTAGTTGGGTATGTCCACACTGCGGTGACATTACAGCTCTCCTGTCTTCAACTGCTGCACAGCCACTGACAGAGGAGGAGCAGACTGTACTCAACCAGATAGCATTCAAAGGTGAAGAGGAACAAGCTAAAAAGCCTCCAGCAGAGCCTGTCCCTGAACCCCAGAACCAACAGTTCACTCAACAAGTGTTGGAGTCATCAGATACCACTACTAGTTTTTTGGATCAGCTAACAGAAATTCTTGTGGCTCTTCTGGTAGGCGCAATATGTATATTTGTATACAGGCGTTGGAATGCATATACTGTCACTGACTCTGAATTGTAGTTAAATATTGTATTAGAACCTGTATTATATTTATATATAAGTTAAAATTTATTAGTTATTTATGGGAATTGCACATTGTGACTGGTAATACATTGAAACTGTTTATAAACTTTACAGTTGTCTGTACTGTAACTGTATACATCAATTAGTAACATGTCTACAATGTTTTATTTCATCACTGTTGCATATTTTAATTTAATTATTTTGACTAAAATTCTGATGCATCAATAAAATGCTGGCTGCTTTGTACCTATTCAATATTATTAATAAATTGACTAGTCTATTAGTTCCTAGCATAGCTATGAACTTCAAGCATTTAGCTATGAACCTTGACAAAACATATTGTATTTTGGGAATATGACCTCATTTGGTCCATTGTTGTCAACAACACAACCAAGACAACTAGACAAGCCAGGGTTTTGGATAACAAAAAGAATTTGGTAACATCATCTCATCTCATCACTGATGAGATGTTTTGTGTTGTAATAACATTATTTTTTGTCAGCAATACCACTGGTACTGTTATCAAATTAAAGATTTGGCAACATTTAAATGTACACTCTCCACAACAATTTTATGTTCATTGAATTATAATCATCACATTATAGTTTGTGATTTTGTAGATAAAATTATTTATTATTTTAATGTTGCTTTTATAGATACTACTAGCTAGATGAATGGCAATTCTGTAGTTACAAAGCATGTCATTCATAAGAATTTATATTTCCCTTTTTAATTAGGACATACAAAAATACTAAATAAATCATTGTTTTTAGTTTTTTTAACTTTACTTAGTAGTGTATTTTCATAGTCATTACATCCTAGTATTTTAACATTCCAAGAGCTTAGCTTAGCTTTGAACATTTTTGTGGTGACAATTATTATTATATGTAATATATTATATCATGTAGTTTATTATTAATGTTTGCGATAAAAATAGCTGTTTGTTGTGTATTAATAAAAATTGTAAATTAAAAAAGTCTTAAATCATTAAAAACTAAAAAAAACCCATCAACTATGAATCAGACTCGCGCACAGAGGGTTCTGTACCATCACACAATATCAATTCTCGTAATAAATAACAAGAAAGATGTCATAACAACACGTACCTAATTAGCTGTGAAATAACTGGCTTATTTATGGCACTAATCTAGTAGTGCCTGAAAAACAATTATTCGACAATCGACACCCTATGAGTACAGAACTCTAATGAACGATTTTCGTTTTTTAGGGTTCCGTACCAAAATGGTAAAATGGAACCCTTATGGTGCGACTTTCTCCGTCTGTCTGTCTGTCCGTCCGTCACACTCGATTATTTCAGTAACTACCGAAGCTATCGACATGAAATTTGGAATAGTTGTGTATATTAGTGGCCCAAAGACACTGGAATTAAAAAAAATTGGAAATTATTTTTGTTCTTATTTAAAAAGGGGGGAAAATCGGAGGGTTGAAATTTAAAAGTGAGATAACTGTACTGTGTGGGGTATCATATGAAAGGGTTTACTTTGTACATTCTTGATAAGTAGTTTTTGATTTATCGGGCAAAATGTCGAAAAAAATACCGTACCGTACCGGTAAACTCCGGAGATAAGGGGGGGGCCCTTATCTCCGGAGTTTACCAATCGAAAAATCTGAAATAATTATGGTCAATAGGAATTTATGTATTGGTAGAAGATCCGAATCTAAATCGAAACGTACCGGTTTGATAAGAGAATCAAATTTATTTTATAATAAATTTCATATACCTATTAGAAAATAAATTAAAAATGGGTAGACAACAGAAATCCTGGACAGAATATTTTTAATTACTTTTCGAAAAATGATTTTTCATAAAATGTTGCAAAATGAAGATAATAATAAAATTTTATACTGGACTTAAAGTATAGAGCATATAGAATGTGCAATCGTAGGGTAGACTATTATTTCCATTATTTATCCAGGTAAATAATAGGGTAGACTATTATTTCCATTATTTATCCAGGTAAATAATAGTCTACCCTACGATTAAAAATAAATTTGATTCTCTTATCAAACCGGTACGTCTCGATTTAGATTCGGATCTTAGACTATATATTTTACAGGAAAACTATAGCCAATGCTCTAACTAGCATAGTTTTTTTGATATTAACAGTAAACCTCTACAAACAAAGTTAGTTTTGCGGTTCATTTCGTCTTGTTTTTAATACGTCATAAATCGTAAAACTTACTACAGGTTTGTACGGAACCCTCGGTGCGCGAGTCCGACTCGCACTTGGCCGGTTTTTTTTGCTATGCTTGTGCTGTGAGACCTTGCTTCTTGCTTAAATTTCATGATTCTAGGTCAACAGTAAGTACCTAGGTTTTTGATTTATTTGCGAGTGTCAAAATATGCGGTTTAAATGGCCGTAAGTATCTTTTGATTGCGTTGACTTGAAGCTTGGTTTTTTACAGCTCAGACAGACAAAGTGTTCCTATAAGGATTCCTTTTTTCCTCTTTAGGTACGGAACCTTAAAAACAAGCTTTTATTGTCCCCCAGATTAAATTTAGTTTGACTTTATTTTATCAAATTCTTCTTGATACCCATATCTTAGGCGCCGGACTCGTAGGTGCATTCAAAATTAATAGACCGCCATTTTGGCTTCAGAATGACGTCGTCCAAACTAAACGTGCAGCTCCGATAACTGTAAAATTAGGTGACTTCGTGCGCGTGGATTAAGTTTATTTTCCGGAATAAAAAGTATGCCCTTCCCCAGGATGTTAACTATCTTTATACCAAATTTCATCTAAATGGGTTCAAAAGATGGGCCATTATAGCGTAGCAGACACACTTTCGCATTTATAATATTAGTATGGATTACCTGCAATTATTCAAGGAAGTTTAAAAAAACATTTTGTTTTGTTCATGTTTAATTAAGATGAAAAAATTTAGTATCAACAAGTCAGCATAAAGTATCTTATTTCCTATTGAAATGAATGACAGAGTAAAGTGACTACCACCGTTCTTAAATGATGTTATTGCTTGTTGCATATTTTTATCGCAAGATAAACTAATAATTAAATTAAATCTGCTACATTCATAGGCATTTCGTCAATTTGCGTTGAATAATACTGTTCAATGTCTCTCAGAATCCTGATGTCATCGGACTTGACAAAGTTGATGGCAACACCCTTGCGTCCAAAACGGCCTGAACGGCCAATCCTGTGAATATACAATTCACGATTGTTGGGCAAGTCATAGTTGATGACTAGGGACACTTGCTGCACGTCTATTCCCCTGGCCCAAACATCTGTTGTGATGAGGACTCGGCTGCAAACAAAATATTAAATTACTACAGTTTCTAATCGTTTTTAAGGTACAGTTCTGTATAGAATTAATAATCATAATGTAGAACTCAGTTATTTCATTCATTGATTTATTTTAGGATATGTTATGAGAGTATTGAAACTATACTATTAAAAGCATCTAATTTAAAGTGTGTCCAACGTAAACAGATTCCAGACGTAAACAAACTTACTGCCAGGTCATTCGCTTATGCAGGGTTTTGTAACCTTTTTTAGAAAGTCAAAATGTATAATTAGTTGTAATTCATTAATGCGTAGTCCGATTTCATACATTCTTTTTTTGTTGAAAAGGAGATACCTTAAAAATATTCCTGTAAATATTTCAAGGTCATTGCTTTTGTAGTTCGGAAATTATTAAATAAATTAAGAAAAACATACGTGATTCACAGTTCTTGAAGATTACACAATTAAAAGTTTGTATAGGATTTTTAGGAATCTAATTCCACGCAGACGTCGCGGGCAAAAGCTAGAACTAAAGCTAAAATAACATCTATAACTATAAAACCAGTAACAAATAACAATAATTAACAAGAATAATAACGGTAAATTATAGAGAACAAACAAAATTTATGTATCACCCCGAGCGCTTGCGGACACGGAAGGAAAAAAAAACAAAACAAAATAAAATGACCGTCTGAGTGTTTTCAAACCCATCTATAGCCTCGTTTCACCTTCGGCATAGTAACCGTGAGCTGTGCGGCAGATAGCAAACAAACAAGATAGAAAGAGATAGACTATATTTTGTTTGTTCCGTCATCGCTACAAGTAATAACCAACCATGTTTACGTCTGGAAACTGTTTTCATTGTATAGTAAAAACACTTTAAAATTGGGTATTTGCCAAATAGTCAAATCAGCAACTTTTTCTCGAACCTCAAAACGCACACTTAGTATAGAATTTTGCATGAAATACTTTTTGTATGATGACTGCCAAACTTCATTTTGAAGAAGGCACGCAGTGATGATGATGAAATACTTGCGTAGTGGCGTCATAAAAATTTGATGCACTTATTTACTTCAGTAGGTTGTAGGTAGGTAAAATGGTTATTCAACATAAAACTAACAGAGATGTCCTCTACTTAATAAATATTAAAAAATTATTTGGCCGGCACTTGGCCAGCATGAAGGGCATGTCTAACCTCTTCTGAGAAGAGACCCTCGCCCAGTAGTGGGCCGTTAAAAGGAGTCGAGACAAGAATGTGTAAGAATTTTACCTTTGTCCTGATCGGAACTCCTTCATGATATTATCTCTTTCCTTCTGTGGCATGTCACCATGCATGGAGCTCACAGTGAAGTTAGCCTCTTGCATCTTCTGTGTGAGCCAGTCCACCTTTCTCTTAGTGTTACAGAAGATCACAGCTTGAGTGATTGTCAGAGTATCATACAAGTCACATAGAGTGTCAAATTTCCATTCCTCACGTTCAACAGCAACAAAGAACTGTTTGATTCCTTCCAATGTCAACTCATCACTGAAAATTATAGGATAAATAATCTTTATTTTTACAGTTGATTGAACTTTTCATGGGTGGTAGGTTTCATAGGATTTACCTATTAATAAAACTGTTAATACTGTACAAATCCAGAAGGACATGGGAACCCACCACATTATTATCCCAAGAAAACTCCTACCATTTTGTGATTAATGGAAAGGGGTCACGACCCTCAGTAATGAAGAATACGATGCAGAGAGAAAACTGTTAATATAGTAATAAGTAAACCTAGCAGAGTGACAACCAAGATTTATAATTACCGTTTGACAAGAATCCTAATAGGATCAGTCATAAACTTTGAAGTCATTTCAAGTATCTCATGAGGTAAAGTAGCAGAGATTAGCACAACTTGTGTGGCTGGCGGCAGGTATCTGTAGACATCATAGATCTGCTCCTTGAATCCTTTGTTCAACATCTCATCTGCCTCATCAAGTACCAACATTTTGATTGATCTGGTACGCAGCACTCGCCTCCTTATCATGTCTAAAAAGTTATGGCTCAGCTTTAGTTATAACGGAACGAATTTCTCCACAGTAAAGAGCACTGAACAGTGCTCGCAGTCTATAACGGAACACAGCCTAAATATCAAGATAAGAATGCTCTTGATCTGGTTTCATTTGGTTTTATGTTTTTTTTCTGGGCCTATTGTAGTAAAAATACTTCAACTAGGAAAAATTAATTATTCATTAAAATAGAGCAATCAGTAAAGGAAAAATGTTTGTTACAATTTGAAGGTTCACAGTTGACAGAGAATAGATAAAATAGATACTTCAAAATTGCTTACCAAAAACACGTCCAGGGGTTCCAGAAACTACATGTTGCCCATAGTCTAACTTCCTAATATCCTCTCCAAGATTTGTACCACCAATACAAGCATGACACTGTACATTCATAAAATCACCCAACGCAAGGATGACCTTCTGAATCTGTGTAGCCAATTCTCTGGTTGGTGACAGAACTAACACTTGGGTTTCACGTAGAGTTGTGTCCAATGACTGCAAGATTGATATTGAAAACGTAGCCGTTTTACCAGTACCAGACTGTGCTTGGGCTATCACATCACGACCTTTGACTATGGGCTGAATACTCCTTTGCTGGATAGCCGACGGTTTTTCAAAACCTACAAAAAAATAATTGTCAACATCAGATTTTATGAAATTAATACGGATTTGGTTTAATATAAGATTACTTGTCCTTTCTCTGTGCCTCTTTGGATAAGGCTACTTACCGTAAGTGTAAATTCCTCTCAACAACTCATCGCGAAGACCCATGGAATCGAATGTTGGTATGACTTCCACATCTTCGCTGGTGTCGAATTCAACATTCGACAGATCTTCTGATATTATTTTTCGATTATATGATACTTCCGATGCCGTCATCTTCCTCCCTTCGTATAATGAATTTCAGGCAACAAAACTTTCTAAAACTACGACTAAACCGTGTCAAGAGAATAATATTTGCACGCTGTCCAATTCCGGCAAGGTAGTCCAAGAAACTCAACCAATGTAGGAATAAGGTAGCAAAAGGATGTTTTAAAGCACTATTTGAATCAAATGTAATAAAGTTTTTATCAGATAATCACCAAAATACAAACATGTCTCGGAACGCCGCTGATAGATTCGGAAATGCAAGAAAAACAATATGGCGCCACACGGCACACACACATGACACCACAGAATAAAAATGCTCTGTCTACGATACTCAATTTATCAATTTAAGGAACCTTATAGAATGTTCGATTCTTTGACCTTTCTTTCTTTCTTTCTTTCTCCTTTAAAAATACATTTATTCAAAGGTTCGATTGTTCCATGAGATTCCCGAGATTCCATCTTTCTCCTTTTCTTTCTCATGTTTCTCCAGTTTCTCATCATCTTGATATTTTTTTGCAACTATTTTTTAGTACGGCGCTGGCTTCCTAATCTTTTGAGTTAATGCACACAGGCAGGGTATGGTCTAGGAGTATATATTATGTGTTCTGTGCAGGTTGGTGCAGGTAATGCTACCGCCTGTGGCTACCGCTAGGAGTAAGTGCTGCACAGGTGTTCTGTGGTACCTATTCTAAAAAGTTGTGTCTACTACACTGTCGCTTGTTGTTGTGCCTCGCAGCTCGTTTTAAATGTGGAAAGTATGGAATAGTCCAAAAAATAAAGAAAAGTTCAATAAGTTAGAAAATTTTATATAGTGCTATCATTTTGCCCTCTTAATTCTCAAAAGCGTAGCATAGCGTCCGCCGTGCTGTAAATATTTTATTAGCCACTAGAATTCCAATTTAACAGCAATAACAAAACGCATTTAGCAACGCATTCGGATTTCAAGTTTATTTGTGGCAAAAATGAACGATTTTATTTGGATTTTGAACGAATCAAAATGGATGCTGGGTGTGAATGAACTATGTACTGAAAAACGAACAGCTTTTTAGCGAGTTGTGTCGTGGGTCCGATAATAATCAGGAATCCGGCATCACGGTTTTGTTTATTAGTATTTCTGGCAGTCCTGAACTCGTGAATGGGCGCTAGCAGCCGGGATTGATCGCAATTAAGGCTGAATTCGGTAGTCCCCGTGTCGGTAATGTGTTTACGAGAGTGCCAGGCGAACTTCCCGCAGGTGTCCATAATAGGATGAGGAATCTGACGGAAATATTGAATGTCGACGCGAGTCAGCGAGTGGTGTGTGTCGGGCAGCGGTAGGTTTTTGGTGCAAAATGGCGAGAATATACGGACTACAGTGTCGCTCGTGTGCTCAGTGAGCGGGCAGAAATGAAATGCATATACAGGAAGGAACACACACTACTCTGACAACATGTACCAAAATGACAGAAGAAGTAGACAGAAGACATGGTGTGAATGGTAACAGCAGCGGCAAGGGTG
This sequence comes from Erebia ligea, assembly GCA_917051295.2. Classification (NCBI taxonomy): domain Eukaryota; kingdom Metazoa; phylum Arthropoda; class Insecta; order Lepidoptera; family Nymphalidae; genus Erebia; species Erebia ligea. Next base: position 12,679,112 of record OU785236.1, read on the forward strand.
CCGACGACGAGCCCCCAGGGCATAGCTCCGCGCAGACTGCCACGGGTGGAAGACTCAAGTTTTTTAAAGGTCAGTCATTCCCATAACAATCTTATACACACTACCAGATAACTCCACTAATTGTTTCATTCAAAACCTTCAAAGTTCTTTTCCCAAATGTCAGTCATTGGGTTACTTCAGCTGATGTTGTACTACATTACCTGAAAATGATAAGAGTAGGAATCTAATATTTAGTGTTCATGTACTTAGGTAATATGAATGTGTCTGTTTTGTTGTTGCTTTAAAATACTTAATTTGAAAAGTTTAAAAAATATTTTTATACAACTTCATATAGCTATATCACCTTTGCAAATAGGCATTACAGCCTTTATAAAAACTCCATTGCACATAGTGCTTTTAGTATACCCAGGTTTACTAAGGAAATAAACTGGAAGTTTGCTACATAAAGCATAAAGTGATTGTTATTCAATGACCATGATATTCCATTCTACCTTAAGACTCGGACTGATCTGGTAGCATAAGTCCTGTGCTTACAGAGAAGTTTTTTAAATCCTTTTTCTGTTCGTAAAATTTTGTTGTCTGTATTGAGATGTCACTGGATAAAAAAGTTTCTTGGTAATCTGTTCATGACCTTAGATAAATAAATAAATAAACGAAAGTAACGATAACGAAAGAAAAGTAAATTATGTACAGTTAAAATCTGTTATAAACTCATCAAAGGGAGCATAATAATAAGGTTGCAAAAGCTGATTTGTTTTAATAACCGGTTTTGGATTGGCAAAAATTTATTGTCATTATTTAGTATAATAGTCCAGGATCCATGGACCATGGTCCATTTTTGCACTTGATTACTATCAAGCTAACTTTCCGTGAGTAGCTTCATTTTGATGAGACACCCAACAATTTCCTGTGCGAAAATTCTCAATTGTGGTAGCTAACAGAGGTAGCAAGGATAAAATTTGTTGATTTGATGATTCTCAAAAATTTATTACTAACAGGGTAAGATGACCTCGTTATCGATACATGTTGGAAGGAGGGGACTATTTGATCAAACCATACATTTTGTAGGACAAATATTTTTTCAAATAATTTAGATAGTTATCTTGAGATTTAACAAAAAAAAACCCAGTTAGTAATAAATTTTTGAGAATCATCAAATCGACATTGGTATTTTATCCTCGCTACCTCTCTTAGCTACCACAATCGAGAATTTTCGTACAGGAAATTGTTGGGCCTCATCAAAATGAAGCTACTCACGGAAAATTAGCTTGATAGTAATCAAGTGCAAAAATGGACCATGGATCCTGGACTATAAATGATGTTGCTGTAATAGGTTTTGACTGTATCAATCTATTATGGAAAGAGGAACCCAATAGTGCAACAGCTAATAGTAGATGTTATTATAGCAGTACACAAGTATATTTATTAGAGTAAGAAAAACTAGAAAGTCATTCATGCTCTGATAAGCCCACACTGCCACATTGAGGCAAGCAGTTGGTAATTGTCTGCAAACCACTGCCATTGTTGTGTTTTGCAAGGAGTTGAGACCATCCTTGCGGAAACACCACCATGTTTTATGCTCTACCTAATTAAGTAATACAGGCATTCATTGGAAAACTACTTAATAGTTAATTATGATATGTATGGTCAAATACTGGACTGAGTTTAAGAGTTCTCCAAAACTGGCAGTTTTTGACCAGACAAAATATCCTTTAATGAATAAAATGTCAAAAATCAGACACAGTATATTTATGTATACTGTGTCTGATTTTTGACATTTCATCATTTGATCACCTTAAAAAAAGATTTGCTATAATTGATATATTGCATTTTAAAACTCGCAAGTTACTTAACAAGGTGCAGTGAGGTGCATAGTTTATACAAATCACAACTACCTTTTGGTTACTTCTTCTTCTTTTGGTAATTCTTGTAACTAAGTTAAGTAATTACCAGTTCATTGAAATTTTCCTGTAACAACAGCCTAAAATAAAGAAGCTCAAACTTTGATTATTCAAATTTTAGCTTAGAGTAGATTGCTTTTCTCTACTGGTTGCAAAAATGCGTAATAAGTAATTAAGTAAGTACTAGCATTACTTTTACTTTTATTATGCAGTCAGAAAATATAAATTATACAAATCATACACTTACTTATGTACTCAAAGTCTAATATTAAAAGGCTAACAGATTGTGTTGAGTAGTTACTACCGTAGATTATCTTGTATATAGACAAATTGTATGCTTTTGAATAGATTTATTCCTTGCATTCAGACAGGTGAGGCAATCGTAAATTATAAATTATAAGTATTACAGAATGCATGGTGACTTATGACATTGTTTGTATTGATTTCTGTCTATTTAAGGAATTTGCAAATGTTGTTTTGACTTGACTATAATAAGTAAGTATATCTATTTAGACTTAGTATAGTAACTAAGTTATGCAATAATATTAAGTAAATATAAGTTGCTGTAGATAGTTATAAGAAGAAAAATTAAATGTTTTGTTAGGTACTTTCAAATACACTTCATAATAAAAATAAATCCAAATCAAATATTTTTTATTCAGGTAGACTTTTTACAAGTGCTTTTGAATAGTTGAATGAATCTACCACTGGTTCAGAATGCCGTTCCTACTTAGAAGAACCAGCAAGAAACTCGGTGGTTGCTCTTATGAAAAAAAAATTATTTAAGTTTTTTTTTTTTAATTTATTATTTTATAATCTCTTCTCTTCTCAGACCTGGGCGCGTTTGGAACCCTCGTAGCTTTAGTTTTAAGATACCGTAACAGATTATCACCATCATATTTTTATGTAACTGGACGTCAATAAGTGTAGTGCATCTACCTAAATTGAATAAATATTTATGACTTATGACTTATGACTTTATGACTTATAATATGCACAAACAAATACAATCTCGCCAAACTACACACATAGTTTGTTGGCGAGTTCGCGCTCAACTAACAACTACGCCGTGCACTTATATACACTACTCTTATACCTAGTTATACAATACATAATATAATAAAAATTAAGTTAGTAATCCTAAATATTTATTTGCTTAAACTATGTTAATCAGTTAATCAGTGAAGGAGTTCATAATGAAAACTTCCTTTAGCTTTTTCTTAAGGACTCCTTCACTGACTTTTTTACCTACTCTTAAAAACTCTATACTATTAAATATCTTAGGTACTAAGTAACTATTTAATTTTTTTTGCCATAATAATTATTTACTCTATTTAGGGCGCCTTCAAATTTGCCGCAAAGCGTAGCGCGGCTGCAGCGCGGCTGCAGCGCTGCGGCCGCGCTCCTGTCGCGAGGTTCGAACATCATAGGGTTGTACCTATATTTATTTTCACGATGGACTCTGACGAAGAAACACTGCTCTGTGTTACTATTAATACGAAACAACGAAAATATAAAGTAGTTGTGTTAAAATACATAATATTATACTTACATGCTTCATTTTTTTCCCTTGGAGTCTTGTTTGTGAAATTGTCAATAAAAATGCATATTTCTTCCCAAGCCTTTTTCTTTTCGATTTTATTGCTGTACTTGTCGGACTTCGAATCCCATATTGCTGGACGACTCTCAACCTCATCGATAAATAATTCTTCTACCTGATTTTCGTTCATGTTTAGACTTGAACAAAAATACGTGCGCAGGCCGCAGCGCGGGTGCAGCGCTGCAGTCGCGTGTTTTTTATTTATATGGATTTACAAAGCAGCGCGACCGCAGCGCTTCAGCCGCGCTGCTTCCGCGCGGCACTTTGCGGCAAATTTGAAGGCGCCCTTACTCTTAATCTACCTTGTCTTACTCTTCTGACATGCTCTTTATGTGATATAAGTACAATTACATTAAGTAATGTAAAGATACATAAGTAACCGCAGTCCTGAGCATTGCTGGAGCGAGTCAAATCCATGCTCTTTTATCATTTTTATAATCTTCAACAGTATAATAAGCTTTTTTCAGGAGCATATTTTTAATGGATTTCTTAAACTTGTGTAAAGGCAAGTTTATAATACTTCCAATAATAAAAGTTAAGAAGACCATAAGGATTTATACCAACCCGGAGATGCTTTATTTAATTATATCTTCTTCGTTGTTACAATCTTGACAGAAGGTTCGTGGTCATCACAAAGTGATGGCTTTAGTGGCAGATGTAATGCGCCTCATGGGCATAATAAAAGTATAGCATAATTATATAAGTAAGTACTATACTTTTATTATAGTTTTTTAAAATGATTTATGATTAAATTCAAGAAACTATTTAGGTAAAGTAACTTCTCCCCTCATTCTTTTGTTATCTTATTTTTATTCCTAAACCCAATTTGGTTGGGATATTGGGATGGCCTTCTGCTATTTAAAACTATGTATTTAATAATTTCTGAATAAATAAGCATTAGGCATTTACAGAACAAGCCTAAAAACCTCTGAACATTAGACTTTTAGATCACTTCCTGAATCTGTGAATAACATTAACTATAATTAAGTAAGTACATATACTTAACTATAATATTATGTTACAGTCAGAACTCTTAATTGGCCAAAACTACTTTTAACTGCAAAACACTCAAAAGAAGTGCTAACTTTAAAAAATATTGGTTAACAAAAATAGTTTTAAATCAATTTGTAACCATACATCAGAATAGAAAAAAAAGATTGACAATTGAAGAACGATCCTGTGGTCAATAAAGCCAGAAAAAGCCTAATAAGAAGAGTTTCTTGATGGGGTATTGTCCCAAACTCCCAACCCTCTATGCACTGAATAAATTCAGATTTAGTTCACCTCAGGGCTACTTCCTAATATGCGGAATGCATGCAGAAAGCATGAATATTCCGCTTATTTTTTAGAGTTAGATGATATCTTACTGGTTGTGGGAATAAAACCATATATCAACCATAATCAATTAGCAATTTGTCTTTTTATTTCTTTGTGTACAATAAAGTATATTTTACTTTTACTTTACTTTTACTTTACAATAAATTTAACTACTTAAGTATTTTTTAAATGTATAACCCAAACAGTCAAGAGTACTATTGAATGTTCTATGTAACTATTTGCATTTAAAAGTATAGTTTTGACCAGATCAGAGTTTTGGCTGTAGCTTATACACACATGAGCACTGGTTTTTAAAAGCATATTGGTGTAAGAAGATGTCCATAAATAAACAGCTGTGATAATTAAATTTACATATTATTTACTTACATGGACACAGCAAGTGAGATCCTGTTTTTATATAGCAAGTGTAACTAAGAGTTTTTCTAATATTTTTATATAAAAAGCAACTGTTAAATATTAAACAGGTCATGGTGCACTTTTTTTAATTAATTAGGGGTCTAACTAAGTTTGCATTTGGACTGAAAGCTTCAGGCGTAATTGTAGTTTGTGTGCAGTAGACCTGATTGTGGCAAATTCAAAGTGTAGCAAGCAAATCTATTATGGGCAAACTGTGAATTGCACCCTGACAGTGCAGTGAGTCCGCAGTTGCGATTTAGTTGTGGCAACTACACCCAAATTGCTATTTTGCAGTTGTATTGTCTCCTCTTGGTCTCCTTGGTCTCTTGGTCAAGGGTCAACCCTTGAAAGATATTTACGACTTTGAAAGATATAATCAACTAACTGATGCGACTTCGCCCGCGTGGATTAAGGTTTTTGGTTCCCGCGGGAACTTTTAATTTACCTGGATAAAAAGTAGCCTAAGTCCTTCCCCCGCATACAATTGACACTGACACAATCTAACTCTGTATACAGTTTCATCAAAATCGGTTGAAAAGATGAGACGTGAAAGCATAGCAGACAGACAGATGGATGGACAGATACTTTCGCCTTTATAATATTGATAATATTTAACCCAAATAAGGATTCATGGATAAAAGTGTAAAATTTGACCTGCTTCTTAACTCATCGTACAAGGCAAGTTCAAGAAGAAGCAAAGACCATGAGCAAAGGTCACGATGTTGAAAAGAGCGAAAAGATGAAATCAAGCTTTATATTGTATCAACTTTTAGTATTGGTTGCCAATTTCTGAAAATTAGTCCTAGAAGAAAAAAGAATGTAACATAGTTGTATCAGTTTATTCAAATTCTTTCAAACTTTGAAATTGAATTATTTTGAATTGACTGTTATTTATAGAAATCTGATAGGTTTATTTTAGTTTCAGAGTTGTTTTGAATTTTCATATTAAATTAAGTAATTGTATCAATACATAACTTTTTTCCAATCCTGGAATATTTTAACTTATCAAGGCCTCATAGGGCGTGAAATTAGGTATTGCAACAAAGTAGTTAGCAGCTTCACAAAAGGAAAGTTATATCTAAATAATAAGTAATGACTGATGACACACAAAACGTTGCATAATCAAGTGAGACATTATAAGCTGTGAAGTGATAGCCCCTGAGTAAACATTATTGTCAACTAATATAATGGCTTGACCTGTGTAATCACATTCTGGTATTTTATAAACAAACATTAGGGGCAAGTGCTATAGATAGTTATATGGTAGTTACTTGTAACATCAAATGTGATGTTGAGGAGGTACCTAGTTGGTACTTAACTTTGTAAGACTCATCTTCTTTTGATATTGCATAGATTCATTACAGCATTACTCGTTTAAGATTTTGTATATTCTCATATAAGTATGTACTTAAATATATGGATAAAAAAGTATTGTGATAATTTAAATAATATTATCATAAATAAGTTCGATTGTTAAATAGTAAATTTTTCTGTAGGTGCAGAAAGAGTGACCTATGTCACTCTCCAGGTCCTTAACATGCAAAAAATCACGTTGATCCGTTGCATTGTGATTGAAGGACAAACTAACAAACGATTACACTTTCGCATTAGTAATACCTATTAGTTTGAGGCGTCTTACCCCTCGCGTCCGCTACCCGCCTTCTTTACTCCTGTCCCCGCGGGCGTATAAATTATAATGATTGGCACCAGCTAAACTGAGGGATGTGATGTCTGTAATTTCTGAACTACATATAAACCTTGTAATATTTAAGGGTCAATCTTTAGAGCATCCTCCTTTCGGCCGCTGACTGAATGAAATGTCTATCAAGACGCCGAAAACTATTTTCTTATTAGATCCTCCGTTAGCTAGTGTGTAGTTTGTATATGTGTATTTCTTTCTTTATTGTATAGTACCTGCAAATAATAATTTTAAACTTCAATTATTATTATCATATTGTGTACATTCACTTGGGACTAACTTGTTCTATATAATCCTATGCAAATAAATAAGGTATAGTAATATAGATAATTATAAATGGATAGTAATAATTTATAATTATCTTATTGACACCTAGGTCATTTTATTAATCTTAGGTAACACAAACATGACAAAGCACGTAATATGCTAACTGCTAGAAATCAAGAAGGTTTAATGGTTTTCCAGATGGAAAGTTCATATTGGAGTTGGTGCGCGGCAGCGCGCGCGACGGCGAGCGCGCGGGCTGGGTGTCGGTGCCGCGCAAGACGTTCTGGCCGCCCGCCGCCGCGCCGCCCACGCCGCCGCACGTCGCGCCGCCCTGCGCCTCGCTGTCGCTGTCCGACGACAACTCGTCGCTGCACTCGTCGCCCAGCGCCTCGCACCGCGACCACGCGTGGAAGCAGCCCGCGCCGCGCCGCCACCACGCCGCGCCGCTGCAGCTCTACTACTGCCGGCCGGCCGCGCTCACCGCCGCGCACGTGCGCTGCGCGCGGCGCAAGCGGCGGCGCCCCTTCGACCCCGCGTCGCACCCGCTGCCCGCGCTGCCCGGCCTGCCCGCCAAGCCCAACGGCCTGTGCCGCAACGGCGATGCGCCCGCCGACGACGTCGTCGACGGGCCCGACGACGAGCGCTGGACCGACTACGACCGGGAGAAGTACTATCACATGAAACTCAAGAAACCATATCAGTATCATAAATTAAGGGTGTACAAGAAGACGAAATCGCCGATCCTGCGGAAGGAGTTGAACCGGACGATAGAGCGCCTGCGCGAGAAGATCGCGGCGCTGCCCGTGCTCGTGAACGCGAAGCTCGCCAGCTGCCGGCAGGAGCACGCGATGGTGTCGCCGCGCAAGCGCATCCTGCGCGAGATGGAGCGCGTCAGCCTCGAGGACCAGGCCACCAAGCGGCGCGCCAAGACCGCGCCCGCGCTCAGCACCGCCTCGTACCCGCCGTCGCCGGGCCCGAGCCACGCGCCGGCGCGCCCCAACGGCGCCGCGCCCGCCGCCGCGCCCGCGCCGCGCAAGGACGCGCCCGCCAAGCACGTGAGCAGCTACAGCATCCACTCGCTGCTCAGCATGCCGGACGAGGCGCCGCGCTCGCCGCACTCGCAGCCGCCCTCGCTCAAGACCGAGTCCCCCGCCAGCCTCGCGTCGCCCGACCCCAGCCCCAGCCCCGAGGGCTACCGCTACCGATACGGCGCGGGCGCGCGCGAGTCGCCGCCGCCGCCCGGCGCCGCGCCCGCTTTCCGCGCGTACGCGTCGCCCGCGTCGCCGTACGGCACGCGCGCGTGGGCGCCGCCGCTGCGCCGCGAGGAGTGGGCGGGCGGCGCGCAGTACGTGTACGGCTACGGCTACGTGCCGCACGTGTACCGCGCCGCGCCGCCGCTGTGGATGCACTACGCGCTGGCGCCCGGCGCGCCGCCCGGCCCCTGGGCGCCGCTGCCGCACCCGCCGCACGCGCTGCTCGCCGAACACATACCGAAGGACGAACCCACTTCAGGTACGTCGAGCGCTGCCCGTATCTCTATTATTCTGAGTAAAGTAAGTTAGCGACCGGCATGTCCAATGGCAATATACTGATTTTGTTTTCTAACACAGTGCAACTCAAGTTGCTGCTTGATTGTTGAATGCTTAGCTTTAGTTTAAATGTTAAAATATTTGAAGATATCAAACAGTGAAAATGTCAACTCTTTGATATATCTATAGGCCAGTCCTTTACACAATAAATTGCCCTTTATTTTTTGGGATGTTGTTAGAATAGATACCAAAGACACTACCTATTCTCATAAAAACTATTTTGTATTGTTTCAGATTTGCCATTGAACTTATCGAAACACTGAAGAGATCGGAGCCGGCGCAGGCGCGGGGCGTCCTTCCCGTTTCGTGAGACTGACCAGTGGACACGCACGTGCGCGAGTCGTGGTGATTTGTTACATAAACTTATGCGATATAAATATTTTAAAAAGGAAAGAAACTTAGATTTATTAATTAAAGTATAAATGAAATTGCAATATCGATTTTTATATTTTTATACGATCTGGATCGAGTCGCCGCCGGGCGGGTCGGTGTCTGTGCTGCTAACATTCCACGGTCGCGTCGGTCGATTGGCACGTTGAGTCCAAAAATCACATCCCACCTACCGCTAACGGTTATAGCTATAAAGTGTCCCTCTGACGAGAGCGAACGATATTTTTGTATAAATCGTGATTTTCCGGCGGATCTGATTGTCAGAAAATCTATTTACAAAGTTTTTGTATAATAAAACTGGAATATTATTTTAGTATAGAGTGTATGTACGAGTATGTAGAGTCATGCGTGTATTTTCATACGAACTGTTTGAACTACGAATTAAATATTTTAATATTGGCTATTATTTTAGAGTAAGATTGCTAAGATCTAATGGAAACAAAAAAAATACAGTTATCGATTGTTAACGATCAGTGCCTTGAAATTAATGAAGATATTTTGAACATATTTATGAATGAAAAGTATTACCTGATTAAATTTCCTAATAATAAATAATGGACAGAAGCAGGGTGTTATTTGGCGGAAGTCCATGATAATGAAAGAACTTGAAGTTTAATTTGCTGTAAAGACAATTACAATTCTGCATTGTCGAGTCAACATCTCCTGAAGATCCGGTGTTGGAGTGAATAATTTGGTACATTGAGAATATTTTGGAAGATTTGTGTGGTGTGGTGTGGTGTTGTGCCTCTGCGAATTGCTGGCCTACTGGGTGGTGAATATCGCTAGCAACACGCTGAACCACATAGATTTGTCTACTTTGGATTATACCAAAAACTTCAAGTTCTTTCATTACAAAATAAAAAATAAAATATAGGATACTGCAGTTTTGCTGTCATGTCATGATTGTTCGTGCCCATTTTTGATAAACTATTTAATAATTATAATAGGTGGAGACAATATTTTGGTCCATATCCAGCAAAAATCAATAATGATGTTATATCTCGATCTCATTATTTAATTTAGAAAATAAACGAGGTAAAGACTACAGTTTTTGGGATCAAATTTGGATGTGTGCTTATGTAACATGTATATTAAAAGACATTTGTATATAATTATTGTGAATGTATTGTTGGTGAGAGCGGGCGTCCGCGAGCGATGCCACTGGCATACGATTCACTTCGGCGAGAGTTTATTACCTTCAAATAATAAATAGTTATTGTAATTGTACAGTATTTTTGTATCGAGTATTTACGTTGAGTAGGCGACTGTCGTGTTAGGGTACTAGAGCCGCGCGCACGCGGGAGAGCGCTTTGAGATTATAACATAGAGGTAGTTTTCTGCAATTATAGTAATGGGGTTATGTAATATAAGGACAGTTAAACGAATGGTAAGGGACTGAATTCTGATGTAATTTTTAATCGTTCATGGAATTGTGTAAAAATCAATTGTGTTGTAATCGGAGAGGCCTATATTGTAACGAGCATTGTCCGCCAACAAAGTTGACTTAGTGTAAATGTAGCTGTAATAGAACCTGCTCAATTAAACTCTGAGTAAAGTAAGGGAACAACTTTATATCAATGTTATCACTGGGATGGAACTGACATTTTAATTTGTCTTTTAATACGTCAACATAATATTATTATTACCTGTACATTTATGTCTTGACTGCGCTACGTTTTATTGTTTCAGTTAGCGTTGCATAGACATGTAATATATTGTATTAGATTAAATCTATAATAGATTTGATGAAATTCAAATTCACATGAATCTAATAGAATTACATTAGGTTAATTAAAATAAGTTTTTAACCTATTATGTTAATTTATACGCAATACTGAAATAGATGACGGTATCTGTACCTACCGCATATTATATGCATATTTATAAATTGTTTAAATCACAATTCGATGTATTCCCATACTATATATCACACTTGGTAAACAAACATAAAGTGAGCGATGGACAAATAGTCATTTTACTCTTACATTTCTTGTTTCTTGTATTTATGTATCTACCAATGGTAATAATATAGCCAAGGTTCGAATAAATTATTAAGTTTAGTAATAGTTGTTTAAAATCAATGAAATAATTTACTAAATATCTAAAGAACCCAAATAAACTAACATCTGTAATCTATTTAGATTTAATCTATTTATTTGTTTTAAGTCCGTCTTGTATACTTTATAAAGTCCTATTTAATTATGTTTGTGACACTATTAAAACTAGATATAGTGCCCGCATTTTCTTTAGCAAAGGAGTGAACATAGTAACTATATACTAACTATTATTATTTAGTATATACTAGTATTAATTACTATGTTCATTCGACCTACTAGACCAGGGTAGAAGCCTTTAAAAATAATAAAAAGTGAAAAAAAATAATAGTAGGATGAAACCCATTAGAAAAGGAGGGGAATATTATAAAAATGAAAGGAAAAATAATTTACGGGCGATCTGAGGTCGGGAAGGGGATGGGGGGGGGGGGGGGGGGGGGGGGGGGGGGGGGGGGGGGGGGGGGGGGTTTTAAGGGTAAAAAACGGGTTTTCTCGATTTCCGGCAAAACTAAAAGTCCTATCGAAAAAAGTCAAATGGCAAAGTTGTAGGTAATAAAAAGATCTAAAACTTTTGCATTTACACTTTTTTCACATAACCTCAAAATTTATGTGAAAAATTCAAAAAACCAAGTTTTTGATTTTTTATTTTTATCTTTTACAAATAATTTTTTTTTTTTAACGAAATTTGGTGAAAACTTACCTTTTTATGTCCCAAATACGCTGTAATTTATTTGAGTAAAAATATTTATTTTTTCACCTTATTTTGAATTAATATCGAAAAAGCACCCTAATTTTCAATCGAAAATTCACCCGTCAAAATATCAGCTTTTTTCAAAAAGTTGGTAGGTTTTCTGTTCGTTGAAATCTCTACTTTCCGATGGTGAAAAAAATATATATGTTACAATAGTAAATCTTCTCAGAAAATGCAAAAATCGAAAATCGAAAACTCGAATTCGAATTTTTTTTTTAATTATTATCAATCATTTTGAGCTATTTATTAAAATTTACACTTTAATTACTCGAAAAACGTTAGATTACATGTTAAATTGATAAAAAAAAAATTGCAAATCAAAATATACTACTATAATTAACAAACAAATAAGTTAATAAAATTAATATTTATGTAATCTAACGTTTTTCGAGTAATTAAAGTGTAAATTTTAATAAATTGCTCAAAATCATTTATAATAATTTAAAAAAAAATTTCGAATTCGAGTTTTCGATTTTCGATTTTTGCATTTTCTGAGAAGATTTACTATAGTAACATATATATTTTTTTTCACCATCGGAAAGTAGAGATTTCAACGAACAGAAAACATACCAACTTTTCGAAAAAAGCTGATATTTTGACGGGTGAATTTTCGATTGAAAATTAGGGTGCTTTTTCGATATTAATTCAAAATAAGGTGAAAAAATAAATATTTTTACTCAAATAAATTACAGCGTATTTGGGACATAAAAAGGTAAGTTTTAACCAAATTTCGTTAAAAAAAAAAATTATTTGTAAAAGATAAAAATAAAAAATCAAAAACTTGGTTTTTTGAATTTTTCACATAAATTTTGAGGTTATGTGAAAAAAGTGTAAATACAAAAGTTTTAGATTTTTTTATTACCTACAACTTTGCCATTTGACTTTTTTCGATAGGACTTTTAGTTTTGCCGGAAATCGAGAAAAACCGTTTTTTACCCTTAAAACCCCCCCCCCCCCCATCCCCTTCCCGACCTCAGATCGCCCGTAAATTATTTTTCCTTTCATTTTTATAATATTCCCCTCCTTTTCTAATGGGTTTCATCCTACTATTATTTTTTTTGGTTTTAAAAATTATCGACCCTGGTCTATACCTACCACTGTATAGTAACTATTAGTAGTAGTATACTATTTTTGTCGTTTATTAACAATTTTCTAACTACTATTAATAGTTTTCATTTGCGCAGTTATTCAAACTATACCATATCGCACTGCATACACTGGAAATACGCAAGGCAAGGGTATGTTCCGATATACACTGCGAGCACTGTTCAGTGCTCTTACTGGGGAGAAATTCGTTCTGTTATAGACTGACAGTATACTGCCGCAGTATCCTAGGGAAATGTATGACGTCATAAATCGTCGGCATTTTTTTACTGTGAGCACTGGCGTTTTCGAGGTAAGGTGCTCTCAGTGCTGACTGCGTTCCGTTTTAAACAGTAACCAGTAGGTATAGCTAACTATAAAGGAACGGCTTCGCAGTATGCTAAATTGACGTCACACCTTACAGTGAATACATCGGAACATACCCTATATCTCTTATTTTGTATGCTGCAAAACACACTACCTCCTTAATATGTCACGTCTGGTATGGGTAGTGTGGTTTTGTGTGGTTGCGTGTTTTAAGTGTGTTTTCAGCTCAACACTTCTCATAGATATATATTATAAAAACTACAACAAAAAGTACACACATGTGCCATTGAAAAGATATTTTTATTGTATTTATGTAGGAGTCCTTTGAAAATTAAAAGCTCAGTTTCGTCCCGCGAGTGTGCCGCTGTTGTTGCAAATATAAATATTTTTCTATGCAATCACTTATTTTGTAATCATTTACGCGATAGCGCTTTTCATATAGTGTTACATAACGACGACGCAGGTGTCTTAAAATCAACTTATAACATATTTATCATGCGGAATAATAGTTATTATCCATTTATATTAAGATGTAGTTATGTACTCGAATAAATATAACTTTTTAAAATACGTTGTTTTATTTTAATGCAAACAATCCAAACTTATTGTTATAATCTTGGATGAAGTGATTCCTGTAGCCTTTTAGAGAAATGGTGCTGCCACACTACAGTTTTAAAACATTTTATTGAAGATTAACTTAGGTACATTCGAGCAATTTTTATTAAACATTGACTTACATTTGACGACCTCCGTGGCGCAGTGTTGAGCGCTGTTGTCTTAACGTGCGGAGGTCCCGGGTTCGATCCCCGGCAGGGATTTGGGAGTTTATAATTTCTGAATTTTCCCTGGTCTGGCCTGGTGGGAGGCTTTGGCCGTGGCTAGTTACTACCCTACTGGCAAAGACGTGCCGCCAAGCGATTTAGCGTTCCGGTACGAAGCCGTGTAGAAACCGACTAGGGGTATGGGTTTAATATAACTCCCATGCCCCTACCAGGTTAGCCCGCTACCATCTTAGACTGTATCATCACTTACCATTAGGTGAGATCGCAGTCAAGGGCTAGCCTGTAGTGGATTAAAAAAAGTTTGTTTGAAATTCACACACGGTAGAAGTGAAACTTCAGAAAAGAAGAAGGGTATAGTTGAGGAACTGGAGAGTGACATAGGCTACTTTTTATCTCGGAAAATTAAGGAGATCCCGCGGGAATCAAAAAAACTTAAACCACGCGGACGAAGTCGCGGGCATCAGCTAGTGCTGCATATTTTGACGCTCACCAGTTAATCAAAACCTATAAGGTCCCCTAACCAAAGGTAACCTATAACTCCCGTTGACCTAGGTCCTAGAATCATGAGCAAGGTCACACAACACAAATACAGGAATAAATCCTAAAACCGTTAATTGGGGTTCCGTACCTACTCATGGGGTATCGAATTGTCACTGAAGTCTAGGCAACGTGGCGGTTTGTTGTATGGAGACCCCCGCATTAAATCTTCAGTCGTTGAAAATTGGCAGGGTTGTAGTATGGTATGAACCAAAGCTTATCCAAAAAATATCCATGCGGAAGTTAGGTATTTATACCTAAAACTTAATATTTATGACAGAATATTTTCTCGATTTCTTTTTAAAATAATAGTAGGTAGTATATTTACACTCAAAACCGAGATATCAAACGAAATAATCATGCAGAACATCGATATATAAACCGATTTTAATATCAACCCTAAATTGCGTTTACGCGATAATGTACCTTCCTGCTTTGACAATTATTGGGTATAGCATAAAAACCCTTAATTCCTTTCTGATTTTTCATTGGATATTTTATAATATACGTTTAACTCATGATACTTTATCATACTGTAAACTTTAAAGTTTCGTCGCCTGAGGAATTATTGTTGGGACCCACTAGCTTTAAAGCGTCTATCTTGTTAGAATAAAACATTAAACAAATATGTAATATGTTTTTGTGGTGGTATAGAGCCCATTGTGCACTTGGCCGGTTTTTTACTAACGACGGCCGTAAAGCACGCCATTGACGGTAAGTAATTTGACGTAAGTCACGATATACAGCCAAAATTGTCTGATCTGAATTTGGCGCGATCCCAATGGTGCCTACACAACTGATCAACAGATGAGAAAAGGACCCCCAACCCTAATTTACGTTTCTGACTGTTGGTCCCACTGCTGTTAGGCGTGATGACATTTTGACCGTGACAAGAGTGTATCAATCTGCCGAGCGATCGCGTAACTTCTGCATCAATCATTGTTACAGTATCAATTGTTGTAATTGGCTGAATTTATGGCATTCTTGCTGCGTCAATGGATTATGTCCAATAGTGGAAGAGTGTTAACCAATCAGAGGAGATTGCGATGTATCAATGATTGATGCAGAAGTTACGCGATCGCTCGGCAGGATATACAATACTTATCTATGGTATCAATCTCTTAAGAGGCCGGCCAGAAGCCTTTTGGACAGATGTCACGAAATATTTCGTTGTGCATCCATTACATTAATAGAGTCGTTTGACGCTCAAGTTAAATGACTTGCCGTCAATGGGGAGCTTTAGGCGTCAGACACGAAACTAGCGACGACCGAGCGACGGCGACAGCGGGGCGATGGGGTCCGAGAGCTGGCGAAGAATTTCGGGAAGGTCCTTTAGGCAATCTGAAATTGTGGAAAAATATAATTTCGTTCATTGGCGAACCCGGTTCTGCCAGTCTGGTAGAGCGTTTGCGGCTATTTCGCTACTGCGCAGCATATAACATATGCAAAAAAAATCGGAAAAAACATTTTTTTGGCAACTTGATTTTTTTTATCTTTAAATTTTATACTTGAATTCGAAAAAATAAATCCCAGACGTTTTTGTCGGTTATAAAGTATTACCAGACCTCTTTCAAATTGTTCCCGAAATTCGTCGCCAGCTCTCCGACCGCATAGAAAGAAAGGTGAATAAATGACAAATACAGAAATAAAATACGCAGTATTCCAATTTGTGCTTTATTTATGAAAAAAATTGTAAATTATCCTACAATGAATCTCCGAATGAAATAGACTTACATATCGTTTTATGTATCAAATACATTATTCGCTCATCGCCAGATCAAACCACATAAGAACAATATAGTTTAAAATATTATCTACAGAATCCGTCGTCGGCGACTCGATTACCAAAAATACAATCTCGCGTTCGGGGCGGGGCCTCGGGCTCTGTACACGGCGCTGGGGCTGCGGCCTCAGCCGAGCAGCGCCTCCATGGTGTAGGGGTGCGGCGGCGGCGGGCGCGGCTCCTGTCAGTCCAGGATCACCAGCTGCAGCGGCGCCGCGCCCGCCGCCGCCTTGCCCGCGCCCGCCGCCGCCGCCGCCGCCGCCGCCATCGCCGCCGCCGCCGCCGCCGCGCTGCGCATCGCCCGCCAGGGGGCGCGCGAGCCGCGCCTCAGCTCGCCGCAGCTCAGCGTCCGCCGCGCCGCCCTGCCGGGGAAGTTGTATCCATTACTGATTGCCCAAACTCACATGCAGCACGCTATGACGTCAACTTACTATGGTGATGGACACATTTCATTTTACTTTTAATAGGTCAAATTAATTGGCGCATAACATAAGGTTATATATTTTAAATCTTAATTTCAATATTAAACAACCTTTTTTAATATGACGTGGACCTGGAGTAGAGTGAGTCAGACTATCCTGAAAAATTTAAATGTTCCTTTGGCATTCTTAAAGATCTGTCCTAAAATAATCAATATTTCCTAAATAGTGGTCGATTGGTGGTTAATACTAGCTTGACTTAAATGATACGGTATAAAATAAAACGTACCTGGTAGCCTCTGTGGCTCTGAAGTAGAGGTCATCAGGAGCGTCCATCCATGAGATGACGTGGCGTCGGCCACCGCGACCGGTCAAGTTTGTCGGTTTGCCGTTTACCTGATGTAACAAAAATAACATACAATGTAAAATTATGATTACAAAATCAACGACATTTTGATTATCTTCTTTATTGATTTCCATTTAGCATGACCGTCGTCAAAATTTGCACTTATCGTGAAACATATAATACGTAAAATAATGTTTTGTTGTTGAAATAAACGATACTAGTGATGTGCCGGATATCCGTATCCGTTACTTTTTTGACGGATCTTTTACCTTATTAATTTTCAATACATAGATGAAATTCTATATATAGGTGGTTAGGAAGCAATGAATAGTTCTATTAAATTCCATTTGGATTATTTTTTATTTCTTAAAATCAAATATTTGGCACCAACTCATTACGATAAAATATGTTTGCAATAGAGATTGCAAACATATTTTATCGTAATGAGTTTCAAGGTCACGCGCACCGACACCGATTGAGTAAGAAAGTTAAAATCCGTATCCGCGGATCTTGACACCAAATACCCGTAGTCAGATCCGATTCCGCGAATATACATTTTTAACGATCCGGCACATCACTAAACGATACTACCTACTGGGCACGAGGACGTATCATTAGCATGAAAACATCGTGCATTTATTCATCCCAAACAGCACACAGGTGTATGTAACATTTTTAGCCAATAAGAACCTCACGGTGGTAGAGTTGGTCTCACGACTTTAACGGCTGGTGGTCCGTATCGAGTGGTGGTCCGATTGCGTGGCGTCAGGTGCTTGTTGGGCGCGAGTGTACATGGCGGGTACATACGTGTGCAAAAACGTGTGCGGGCAGCGGCTGTCCGGTGGCCTGCGCGCGCGCGCACATGGCGGCGTATTGCTCGCGCGACGGCCGCTGCATGGGCGCCGGGTGCTTGTTGGGCGCGAGTGTACATGGCGGGTACATACGTGTACAAAAACGTGTGCGGGCAGCGGCTGTCCGGTGGCCTGCGCGCGCGCGCACATGGCGGCGTATTGCTCGCGCGACGGCCGCTGCATGGGCGCCGGGTGCTTGTTGGGCGCGTGTGTACATGGCGGGTACATACGTGTACAAAAACGTGTGCGGGCAGCGGCTGTCCGGTGGCCTGCGCCCGCGCGCACATGGCGGCGTATTGCTCGCGCGACGGCCGCTGCATGGGCGCCGGGTGCTTGTTGGGCGCGAGTGTACATGGCGGGTACATACGTGTACAAAAACGTGTGCGGGCAGCGGCTGTCCGGTGGCCTGCGCGCGCGCGCACATGGCGGCGTATTGCTCGCGCGACGGCCGCTGCATGGGCGCCGGGTGCTTGTTGGGCGCGAGTGTACATGGCGGGTACATACGTGTACAAAAACGTGTGCGGGCAGCGGCTGTCCGGTGGCCTGCGCGCGCGCGCACATGGCGGCGTATTGCTCGCGCGACGGCCGCTGCATGGGCGCCGGGTGATTGTTGGGCGCGAGTGTACATGGCGGGTACATACGTGTGCAAAAACGTGTGCGGGCAGCGGCTGTCCGGTGGCCTGCGCGCGCGCGCACATGGCGGCGTATTGCTCGCGCGACGGCCGCTGCATGGGCGCCGGGTGATTGTTGGGCGCGAGTGTACATGGCGGGTACATACGTGTACAAAAACGTGTGCGGGCAGCGGCTGTCCGGTGGCCTGCGCGCGCGCGCACATGGCGGCGTATTGCTCGCGCGACGGCCGCTGCATGGGCGCCGGGTGATTGTTGGGCGCGAGTGTACATGGCGGGTACATACGTGTACAAAAACGTGTGCGGGCAGCGGCTGTCCGGTGGCCTGCGCGCGCGCGCACATGGCGGCGTATTGCTCGCGCGACGGCCGCTGCATGGGCGCCGGGTGCTTGTTGGGCGCGAGTGTACATGGCGGGTACATACGTGTACAAAAACGTGTGCGGGCAGCGGCTGTCCGGTGGCCTGCGCGCGCGCGCACATGGCGGCGTATTGCTCGCGCGACGGCCGCTGCATGGGCGCCGGGTGATTGTTGGGCGCGAGTGTACATGGCGGGTACATACGTGTGCAAAAACGTGTGCGGGCAGCGGCTGTCCGGTGGCCTGCGCGCGCGCGCACATGGCGGCGTATTGCTCGCGCGACGGCCGCTGCATGGGCGCCGGGTGCTTGTTGGGCCGCTTGGCCGGGGGCGCCGTCGCGCCTCCTGCGACACGCATACAACGTTACAGAATACAGCCCGCACGTACACGCAGAGCGGCTAAACTACAGAACAAATTTATAGGTGCCACTTGCCAGCACACAGCGAGTGTGGCGGTTGCAACTTGCAAAACGGAGCGTGGTATCGACCGTGCAATGGTATAGCAGCCTCCCGCCGACGCCAAGCCCGGCGGGACGCCGCCGCCAAGCCCGGCGGGACGCCGCCGTGTGCCCTCTCTTAACTATTATACGTTATGAGTGGTACACGCCCAGTCGACTCCCCGCCGCAGTATCGTCACGCCCGCTGTGTGCTGCCAGCTCAAAACTATAACTTCTGTAGATTTGTAACATCAAAAAGCTCTAGGTAGACTGGAGTGCTTACTCATAATATCTACTTGAAGGAAATATCTATCGCCTACTTATCACTATCCCAAACTAAATAACAAATTAGAGCGAGACACCAGTTGTGTCCGATCGCTCACATTCGCTCAGTAAATGAAGTGGGATAGCGATAAATGGGATTGGCTTCAAAGCGCACTCCATCTACTTGATATATCGTGGTTAACATACCACGACGGACGGATGTTATTCCCAAAAGTATGCGTGTCAAACATGCAACGCTTCACTTTTTAAAATACAAGCATCACAATTATGAGTCGGCGAGCCTTGAATATTCCTTACCTGACTTAAAATCGTTTGCTTGGTCTAACCAAATACTTTAATCATTTTTTTAACAAAAACATTAGTAAAATGTATCACAACATCAATTTACCATTTACCTTAGAGTTTTGTTTATACCTTACGCCGGTGGTTTCGTGACAAAACAAAATACCATTTCAATAAATAATCAGTTGATAAAGGGGAAATGAAAGTGAGAATATTCAATGTCTTTATTTGAGGGGTTGGGGAATTAATAGACTCGTTTTAAAATGTTTTATTGGAAAAATATAGTCGTGGCTTCAAACCTGTTGCTACTCCGAGAAGAGAAAGCAGCACAAACAAAGAAATATTGTTCCATTGTAATTTCCTTAAATTTTAATAAAATAATATCTGGGTTGATTTGTTTTGAATTTTAGCTATATTTTGATAGACTTGTGGTGATTTTGAAGCGTGAGATGTGGTTATTCTAAAGTGTGAGATGTGGTGATTTTGAAGTGTGAGATGTGTATTGTGAGGGGTGGTGATTTTGAAGTGTGAGTTGATTGCTTTTGAGATGCCCTTTCCAACCGTATACATATATGTATCTCTGTATTTTGATTTGGCTTTTCGACGCGTATAGGCCGACATTATATATTGTTTGATATTATTTTTTTATTTTAACACCTTATTTTATTCAGTCACAATTTTACACTAATGATTTATATATAATCGATAGATTTTGCAGAGAGCTGACGATTGAAACTTAATGAACGTCGTAGCTTCACCGAGTCGAAAGTTATACTAAATAGAAATCTCGATAGTCGATACGCAGCATAATGACCTTCAAAATGGTGGGGGTTTCCCCCCCCGCCGCCGCGCGCGATGTATTACAGTCCTTACTTAGCGTAATAAATTCTTTGATTCTTTAGTTATCCAGTGGTGTAATTGAAATTTGGATGGGGATGATACATATGTAGCCTGCAACACTACACTGTATCCCCCGATTTTGTTATCAATCGTTTTTTTGAATTGCGTCCCTATGGAAGCAATTTTAAAGACGTATTCACGTCAAAAAAAAAAAAAAAGGTGTTGATCTTGATTGTGAAGTGTGGATTGTGGTGATAGTGAGGTGTGCGATGTGGCAAGGATACTGACTGTCGAGTCCGTTGATGTCGTCGTACGCGCGCCGCTTGAGCGCGGGCGCGGCGTGCGGCGCGAGGGGCGCGGGCGGCGCGGCCGCCTCCGCGCGGCGCGCCTCCTGCTCCGCGCGCGACAGCACGCGCTCGTACATCAGGCTGCCGTCTGTTACGACATTCAAATAAGGTTATAAGATTTTAAAAAAAAAAGTGTGTGTGTGCAATTCACACACACACTTTTTTCCCTACGAGAGAATGAGACAAATATAAATTGTATTCTATCTCATTCTCTCGTAGGCTGTAGCCTGCGAAAGAATGAGACGAATCTAACTTGTATTCTATTTCATTCTCTCGCATTATACGTGGCAGGGGATACATGAGCTGGAAGGGCATTCCACATCCTGGCGGTTTGAATCAGAAACGTAGAGCAGAACCGTTTCGTTCGAGCTGACTGGACGTCAACCACATAAGGATGCCAACACAGACGGTTTCTTGCTGTTCAGTGGTAGAATGGTGAGGGAGGAATAAGGTTGAAAAGTTCCTGAGCACACTCCCCAAAGTATATCCGATAAAAGACCGATAAGCAAGCGACATTGCGTCGGTGAAAATAAATATTGATTGATATAGATGTTGGTTGGTCTCACCTGGCGCCTTGGGCGGCTTCGGGAAGGCGACGTGGTTGGGCGTGGGCATGCGGTCGCGCGGCGTGAGCACGAGCCAGTCCTGCGCGCGCGGCGCCGCCGTGCCCAGCGACGCCGCCAGCCGCGTGGCCACAGCGCCCACGGGCCCGCGCACGCGCGCCGCGCCCGCCGCGCCCGCGCCGCGCATCTCCGCGCCGCCCAGCCCCGCCATCGCTATCGTGCCTGCGCGAACACGACACGTTACACACTGCCCAAAGTGGAATTC
Organism: Erebia ligea; assembly: GCA_917051295.2. Taxonomy (NCBI): domain Eukaryota; kingdom Metazoa; phylum Arthropoda; class Insecta; order Lepidoptera; family Nymphalidae; genus Erebia; species Erebia ligea. Next base: position 12,701,228 of record OU785236.1, read on the forward strand.
TGCGCCACTTGCAGCCCGTCGACGACAAGGAAAACATAAGATAAGACATAAATAAAAAATTGACCGTGAGTGAGACAAACTGCACTTGTAAGCCAAATATTGGCACGATGCCATCCCACGGAAATTCCGTGCCCAATATCATAATCCAGTCTAAAGTAATTTGGCGTGCGAAATCCGTGCGCCATGGCATATCAAGCCGCGCGGACCGTGAGTATGCACACTCGTAGGGAACCTCATCGATCAAGAACCGTTATCATTTGGAGTGATGTCGTGAGTGGGCAAAATTTTTGTCGTCGATCCATCCAGCCATCCGATCCGACCCAGATTGAAGTCGAGGCGCGCAGATAGAAGGCGGCGCGCGTCTTCATACCGCAACGTGTCTTTTTTTAAATGTTTTCCTTCCTTTTCCTCAGACATGGCGATCGGAGACAGTTCAGAGGTCCAATTGTCTAAGCAAATCGTGATAATTTGATAGCTTAAAATGTATAACTCCAATTGTTTAGGAGTTTACAATACATTGCTGTAAGACGTGCAGGCATTTATGAACTCCTTAAACAGTTAGAATTATTATACGTTTGACAAACGATTACGATTTCCTTACACAATCGAGGGACTGATCCGTACGTGGTACGGGTACTCACACTCGTGCTTCACTTGGTGCAGGTTGATGGGCGAGAAGGGCGAGCGCGCGAAGTGCCGGGGGCGGCGCAGCGCGCGCGCCAGCCTGCGCGCGAGGCGCGTGAAGGGCGACGCGCGCAGGTAGAAGGCGGCGCGCGTCTTCATGACGGGGCGCGCGCCCTCGCCCACGCCGCCGTGCGCCGTCGCCACGTGCCGCGCGAGGTGCGCGCGCAGCTTGAACTCCTGCCCACACACAACACTCACGCTCAACTGGCTGAACCGACCGACCACGTGACGCGCCAAACATGTACGCTATTAACCAAACCGAGCGATTGTTGTACTGTGTATAATTATTATACAGTCTACATTCGTTTTGCGCATACTAGTCGTCGTCTCAACCGATAGACGTCCACTGCTGAACAAATGTCTCTTTCAGAGAAACCGGTCTCGTGCCGCTTGCTTCCAGCGGCTCCCAGCTACTCGCTTGAGATCGTTTGTCTACCTAGTGGGGGGTCGCGCTGCGCTGCGCATACTAGTGCCACATCATTATGCCGATTCTGACAAGAGATTTTTAGTTGATACCTCCATTCTTAGCTATTAATGATGATGAGAAGATGATGCTGAGGCAAATTATATATTTACTAGATGATTCCCGTGACTTCGTCCGCGTGGACTAAGTTTTTTCGATTCCCGCGGGAACTCCTTAATTTTCCGGGATAAAAAGTAGCCTATGTCCTTCCCCGGGATATAACTTACCTCTATACCAAATTTCAGCAAAATCGGTTGAAAAGATGAGCCGGGAAAGCGTAGCAGACAGACAGACAGACAGACATACTTTCGCATTTATAATATTAAGTATGGATTATTATAGTTCATTATGTCGAGCCATTTGTTTAGTAGACAATGACGAGTAGTAGGCCATCTATTTGACGACCTCCGTGGCGCAGTGTGTAGCGCTGTTGTCTTATCGTGCGGAGGTCCCGGGTTCGATCCCCGGCAGGGTCAATTTGGGAACGCTATAATTTCTGAATTTTCCCTGGTCTGGCCTGGTGGGAGGCTTCAGTCGTGGCTAGATACCGCCCAACCAGCAAAGACGTGCCGCCAAGCGATTTAGCGTTCCGGTACGATGCCGCGTAGAAACCGATTAGGGGTATGGGTTTAATATAACTGCCATGCCCCTAACAGGTTAGCCCGCTACCATCTTAGACTGCATCATCAGTATCACTTACCATCAGGTGAGATCGCAGTCAAGGACTAACTTGTAGTGGATAAAAAAAAATTGAAGCAACCTTTGTTTGGCTCGATTCGAGGGTGCCCAGCCATTGAATTACCAATACCATAGACGCACCATCGAATCGCAAAAAACGGCACGGTCAAATTGTGCACAAATAGATATTGTGAACAATTTTCGCCTCAGTCGCGCATGAGTACACTAGGCGACAAAATGTCGTATGTGTCGAATTGTTATTACAAAATTGAACCCTAAATATAAAACTATATGGTTTTTTTTTGTGAACCGTTTGGTGTCTCAGTCTATATTATCTATAGCTGTGTTTGTATAAGCGATTGTGGACGCTTTTTGAGTATTAATTTGTAGGTAATGTTGTATCCTTAGTTGGTAAATCGATGTGCCCAGCATCTAATAGAGCCTTCACATAGTCACCTTGCCGCAGTTGAGCACGGTGCAGCGGTGCGGCCGGTGCGACACCGACAGCGCGGTCTCCTCGCCGTCCGCGCGCGCGCTCCGCACCACCTCCGCTTCGCTTTCCCCAAACACGTCTGCCGTCTGAAAACAACGAACGAATAACATAAGTACAGCCATTCCGGGTGATGTCACAAGACGAAATTGTTACATTTGTATACTATGTTTTGTCTGTGACACCATTGTCGAATAAATTGTTTTTCTTTCTTTCTTTCTTATAAGTCAAAATAATATGTTACGATTATATATGAACTAGATGATGACTTCGTCCGTGTGGATTGAGGTTTTTTGATTCCCGCGGGAACTCTTCGGGATAAAAAGTAGCCTATTTTCAAAAGCCAAAAGTAGACTAATTTCATCAAAATCGTCTGAACAAATGGGCCGTGAAAGCGTAGCAGACAGACAGACACACTATGGATTCGTAACATAATATGTAACATAGAAATTCAGCTAGTTATGGCAGCCAATCTTAAATCTCAACAGAAACTTGACAACAATGCATGAGACTCATTATACTATGCATGAGACATATTATAATCTACGAACAGGTGCATTTTCTATTTTCTCGCTCTCAAAGCATAAATTTATTAAACTAATTAGTCACCTTTAGTCCTCCATATTTTTTCCAATATTGCCAACATGTGCCGCACAACCTGTATTGTAAATGCTGTGGACCCCATGAATACCACTGGTTTGAATTCGTCACTGAAAAGGAATGAAAGAATTAAAATTATTAAATGCGTATTTGATTGAACGTCAAATAGGCGCCGGTCGCGCTAAATAGATAAGTTTCTACCAATACATAGTGGAATCTTCATTACATTAATCTACTAGAAATTGGTTTGTAAATTGAAATTGTGAACTAGCCATAACATTGGTGATAGTTAGTGAGTCGGTGCATCAGTCATGCGCCTTTATCAATCAATCAATATTTATTTATTCAATTTAGGTACACTGTACACATTGACGTCCAAAACTTATAATACATGATGGTGATAGTCAATTACGGTATCTTAAAACTAAAGCTATATGTACTATAAAAGTGTTATCCTCATCCAGTAGACAATATCTAGGTGTCTTGATATTGTGCATGGATTTTACTTGCACCAGATTCAAAAGCACTTGTCAAAGCCTACTTGAATAAACAATAATTGAATTAAATACATATTGTGAATTCTTCAGTACATTAAACAGGGGGTCTCTAATACTCTCTTTCTCTAAAACGAAACTTCGCAAACAAACGAACGAAATTTCGTTAACTCCTCTCCTACATAATATTATCTCTATGCTCTTCTCTATTTCGTTTTCGTAAACGCAGACGAAGTACGGATCCATAGAAAATTTTCGTGACCGATTGGATTGAACAATTTTGTGTGGGTCTAATAACCGACTAATTACGTTCGTTTGCGAAGTTTCGTTTTAGAGAAAGAGAGTAGACCCCCTGGTAGCAATTGGATTGGAAATTAGAATTGTGAACTAGCCATAACATAGGTTATATTTGGTAAGTCGGTGCAGCAGTTGTGTCTTGATAGATAGATAAATCCTTTATTGCCATACAAAACATTAAAATGAAATAATAAAGGGCATGTTCCGAAATACACTGCAAGCACTGTAAGGTGTGACGTCAATTTAGCATACTGCGAAGCCGTTCCTTTATAGTTAGCTATACTGGTTACTGCTTAAAACGGAACACAGTCAGCACTGAGAGCACCTTACCTCGAAGACGCCAGTGCTCACAGTACAAAAATGGCGACGATTTATGACGTCATATATTTCTCTAGGATACTGCGGCAGTTTACTGTCAGTCCATAACGGAACGAATTTCTCCACAGTAAGAGCAATGAACAGTGCTCGCAGTGTATATCGGAACACACCCAAAGTGTCTAGGTACTACGAAAGTGTTGTTGTCACCCGATAGACAAGATCTAGGTCTCTTGCAATGCTTTTACTAATATGTATCTACACATTAATGTAACCTCCAAGTTTCTTGCTGGTTCTGCTCGGTAGGAATGGAATTCCAAACCAGTGGTATATTCACTCGACTCGACATTCGTGTATCCAGTGGCTCTTTTGGAATTGTTTGATATAGTCTATTTTCAGTGCGAGGTGGTCGTACTTGTGTGTATTAGAACGACAAGCAAGATTAGATCTACCTTGACATGAAGCACAGAGACTGGGCGAGACGGCCGCCGTGCCGTTGGTGCCGCCGTTGAGCACGGCGCCTTTGCTCGCCGCGTTGGGCGCGCTACTGATCAGGGCCGGGTTGGGCTTGTTGCTGCAATCACAACCAGCAATAAGACAATTTGACCATATTTATAATATCGAAAAGATTTCAGTAAAAAGCATCGCTTTTAGCTTTCTATTCCCAATTCACTAAGAAAAAGTCGAAATTTTTGTGAGATTCGAGATTACCAGTATTTTGACCAGTAAGCTTTTGTGTCTCAAAATGCCAATTTTTCTGATTTTTCGCGGCACGACCAACGCTTTAGCTCACCCGCGCAATCGCGTTAGCGGTCTTGATAATAACGATGTAAAGGCATTAATCGTATATCGCAAACCGCGTGCGAGGAGGTTTTACGTCTCCATAGGCTCGCGCATCCACAATAACTTGCTTGTTGAAGATTGGTAATTGATTTTTTGGTAGTTAAAGTAGACCTCAATTACCAAAACGGCATACCTACCTATTACTGAATGAAAGTATACAATAAACATAGGGTATGTTCCGATATACACTGCGAGCACTGTAAGGTGTGACGTCAATTTAGTATACTGCGAAGTCGTTCCTTTAAAGTTAGCTATACTGGTTACTGTTTAAAACGGAACGCAGTCAGCACTGAGAGCACCTTACCTCGAAAACGCCAGTGCTCACAGTATAAAAATGGCGACGATTTATGACGTCATATATTTCCCTAGGATACTGCGGCAGTATACTGTCAGTCCATAACGGAACGAATTTCTCCCCAGTAAGAGCACTGAACAGTGCCCGCAGTGTATATCGGAACATACCTTTAATCTGTAGAGCAACGAGCAGTAAAACAAAGAGGCAAAGTAACAGTAAGACATAGATAGTTATGTGCGGTGGTACAAACACTCACTAGTTGGGAATGTACACTTGCTTCAGCTTGGACTCGGCCTCCACCGCCTTGACGCGCTTCTGCTGCACGTAGCGGTCCGTCGTCTTCCACATGTAGTAGTACTCCACTAGGTTCTTTAGCGTCTTCCATGGCAACTGCAACGCGACAACATAACGTTATGCTAGGCCGTTGGGCGCGTTACCACTGAAGCAGAGACGACGTCTAGCAGACCAATCAGGTTAATGGAAGATGACGCGATAATTTTATTCCATTTCTACACAATAAGGCCTACCGAATATTATAAAAAAATGCCAGTCAGAAAAAAAACTGTAGCGCCGCAAGGCGCTCTGCTCATACATTTTGTACTAGACCCCGCAGGGTGCCGATCGGGATGTACTCGTATGTATAGTATGCCATTGATGCTAGCAGAGTAACTGTGACAGACAATTTCTAATAATATGCGGCCGGCCTTAAAGTAAAAGATATGTTGCAAGTCGTGAAAAAAAAAATGCTCACTAGTGATGTATTTTATTTTAGATGGTTCACTAGTGAGGAATAGGAGCCTATGGAAACACGTCTCACGATGCGTGCTTTTAAAAGTTAGAAAAATACAATTAATACAAGTTTGAAGAGCATGAAGGAAAATGTTTTTTGTTTTGCTTTAAACAAATAGCTATATTGTACATATAGATTGAACTTGAAACAGATACTTTTTAATCACATTTTATATGGGGTTGCCTGACTGCATGAGTATCTTGTACTCTAATGAATGAGTATCTAACAGACCAATCATATAAATGGGATATCACGTCATCAATAAATAATCTAATTGGTCGAAGCACACACGTTTATGCTCAGCTCCGCTCGCCAACACTTCGTTCAGTAGAAACACACTCTAAATGCTGATTGTAAATATAATAAACGCACCGATCGCGTCGTAAGCAACGCATTTTTGTACCTAATAAAAATGCGAATGACGTCATCAGTACTCTCGCGAGGGTCGAATAAAAGCGGCTCTTGCTGTGGACGATGGACATTTGTAAGTTTCTCTTTGCAAGCAGCTACTCTACAGCGATTACAACAAATAATAATAATTTAGATAAAATGTATAAACTATAAGGGCGCCTTCAAATTTGCCGCAAAGCGTAGCGCGGCTGCAGCGCGGCTGCAGCGCTGCGGCCGCGCTCCTGTCGCGAGGTTCGAACATCATAGGGTTGTACCTATATTTATTTTCACGATGAACTCTGACGAAGAAACACTGCTCTGTGTTACTATGATTAATACGAAACAACGAAAATTGTGTTAACAATACATAATATTATACTTACATGCTTCATTTTTTTTCACTTGGAGTCTTAGAATAACTACCTATAGAAACCTAGTACACTCGCGAAATGTAAGCCGTTCAATTGGTGCCATAAATGGCATCGTACGACGCTCGCGCAGTCCGAAAAAATCTGGTTAGCTTAGTTTTAGAAGCTACAATGCTACAAACAAACTAACCAATTAATTACCCAACTTTTAGGTGGAAAACATTTAAACTAGCAACATTATGTTTGCGTTTACGAGGCAAGTAAACACAGCACACATAGCGAATTTGTAGCTTGCGTTTTGAGAAGGCGTTGTTTGGAAACATACCTTCTATAGGTAGTTATTCTAAGCTTGGAGTCTTGTTTGTGAAATTTTCAATAAATTTAATGCATATTTCTTCCCAAGCCTTTTTCTTTTCGATTTTGTTGCTGTACTTGTCGGACTTCGAATCCCATATTGCTGGACGACTCTCAACCTCATCGATAAATTCTTCTACCTGATTTTCGTCCATGTTTAGACTTGAACAAAAATACGTGCGCAGTCCCGTCACTAGTCGATCGATGAACTGATGCGCGGCCGCAGCGCGGGTGCAGCGCTGCAGTCGCGTGTTTTTTATTTATATGGATTTACAAAGCAGCGCGACCGCAGCGCTGCAGCCGCGCTGCTTCCGCGCGGCACTTTGCGGCAAATTTGAAGGCGCCCTAAAAGGTGTTAAAAAGGACTTACTAAACATGTGTGACAAAAAATGTGTAAAGGGAATTGAATTAAGTGAATTTGTATACAGCCAAACTCTTTTAGTTTTAAACAAGCAAATATTGTATTTTTTTAAATTTACAAACTACACTGCAATCACACTTGCAAGTAAGGTGGAGCAAGCTTGCCTGTGAGATGCATATTCACTCTTATATGTGATTATCGTTGTTTAAAGGAGAGGAAATAGAAGCCGGAAGCCGGACTTCGATTGCTCCACCGACTAGCGTGACCCCAGGAATACTGTAGTTTGCCGTGGCACTAGCTGCCAAGCCGTAGTTACATGTAACAACGACTCGGCAGCTGTCGCCCTAACAAATGGGTTAGGACGACAGCGCGGCCTCTATGACCGGTCGCGGTGGTTTGTCCACGGTAACGGATACTCACAAAGTCCTTCCGTATGTCGGCGAAGTCCTTGCCGTACTTGTCGAGAGACTCCTCGAACAGGTTGGCCTCGGAGGCGGACCACTCCTCCATCTCGTCGCGGCACAGCACGGGCCCCGACGCGGGCACCAGCGACGACAGCGCGGCCTCTATGCTGTAGCCCGACTTGTGCAGTGTGTCCATCGCGTGGAACTGGAAACACAACGCGCTACATTACACCAGCCGGCCCCGATTACGTAAGAATTGTCGATCAAACGTTAAAGATTTCGTCAAAGTAAAATAAACCATGACAGCATTGAATTAGAGCTCAATTTCGTCTGCCCATTCTTATACGTTTAGGGTATCGTACATACCTAAACGTATAAGAATGGGCAGACGAAATTGAGCTCTAAATCAATGCAATTATGGTTTATTTTACTTTGACGAAAATCTTTAACGTTTGATTGGCCATTCTTACATGATTGGGGCCCTGAGCTCGATAATTTGTGTGTTCCGTTATACACTGCGAGCACTGTTCAGTGCTCTTTACTGTGAAGAAAATCGTTCCGTTATGACTGACAGTAAATTGCCGCAGTATCCTAGGGAAATATATGACGCCATTAATCGACGCCATTTTTGTACTGTGAGCACTGGCGTTTTCGAGGTAAGGTGCTCTCAGTGCTTTGATCACGTGATCTACTGCTGGACTGCGTTCCGTTTTAAACAGTAACCAGTATAGCTTACTATAAGGAACGGCTTCGCAGTATACTAAATTGACGTCACACCTTACAGTGCTCGCAGTGTATTTCGGAACATACCCATTATATGGCTGGCTTCGTCACGAGAGTGCATATCAGTTGACTGTCTGCATGGGTAACCAACTTGGGAAGTATGAAATTTTTTCAGGACCTCGTGTTCGCAGCCAAATTAACTAGCCACTGGACAAACGAGGCAGTCAGAACTTGGTAGTAGCATAAACTCTTAGTATCAGGGACACATACATGTGTAAGGATAACAAGAGGAAGCTAATATTATAATAGCAGCATGTACGTACGAGTGTGATGTGTCTGCAGGCGGCGACTACCAGGGATGCATACATGTGCGGGAGACTAGAGGAAGCTAATATAACAGGAGCATGTACGCACGAGTGTGATGTCCCTGCTGGCGGCGGCGGCCGACATGTGCAGGCTGGGTTGCTTGACGCTGGAGGAGCAGTCGAGCGCGCGCGCGAACGTGCCCACGGACCGCGCCACTACCAGGAACTGGTCGATCTGTCGGTCCGACAGCCCGTGTGCCGGCGTCCACACTAGCGTCTCTAGCTCTGAGCTTTTGCGCGTGTCCTCCTCGCCTGAAAATGATAATCCACCGGTCAACTATCTCATTCAAAAGTCGCACTTAGAACAACCGCGCTGCGCGATTTGCCGTATTATTCTTGCTGCCTGTTGGCGCTTTTACATTAATTTGGTGGTTGAATGCGTGGACCGTATTCGGTTTTCGGTCAACAGCAAATTTCCATAAGTCGGTACTCGGTTACGGCCGAATACTCTAAGAACTACGCTAACTTCAAACTCAGCCTCAAGAGTGCCTGTCAACTGAAGCGAAGTGAATCAACGATGTGGAGATAAATTACGCGATAACTTTGGTATCTTTCAGTGGACGGATAACTGCCCCAAAACTTGAACATCAGTTTTTATTACTATAAAACCATTGATTACGTAACTACTTACGGTTGGTTACTTTAAAAACAAAAATATGAAAAAAGTGCTTACCTTCTTTTAATAAATTAGTTACTTCAGTCTGATATCTACTTCCAACTCTGATTTCACCCTTATCTGCTAATAAAGTCTTTTGTGAAGGATCAAATACTAAACAATAAAAAAATGCGTCCTGAAACAAAGAGAAAACGCTTGTTATTCATTATCTAACATAGTCCTATCATAAATAAAACATTCAAGGTACAGACGCGGTCAGAAAATGGTTACCACTTTACAGCTCATAATTGCATGCACATTGATTAGGCATAGATAAATTTTTTAACATTTACATATCTGCAGTAGGTGTTCTACATGGGATAGATGTAGAAAACCTTTTTTTTTTAATTTTGATAAATGTCACTTTAATGTGCTCGCCAACCCGTATTGGAGCAGCGTGGTGGGTCTTAGCTCTAATTCCCTCTCTCCTATGAGAGTGGAGGTCTGTGCCCAGCAGTGGGACGTTAATGGGCTGTAGTGATGGTGGTGGGCACTTTAATCAAAGTTAAACTAAAAATTAGAAAGTCATTATTTACTAAATACTATTTTTTTAAATCGAAAGCTTGAAAAATATAGGATTTTAGACCTTACTGCACGGTGTTATAAAGAATCTAATTTGAAAATTGATAAACATTTTTGGACCGTGACTGTACATCAAATTTATGTTGAACTAATTTATTCTACATTATTCATACATAATATAAAACAGAATAGGTACCAAAAAACAACCGAAACCGTCTCGAACAATGTCTGGATATTTTTTGTAGGAATATTTAAACAAAACATTTAATAGTTTATACTAAAGTAGTAGTGGCAATTAAATTTGGCCAATGAGGTAGTTAGGCATTTTTGAGCTTCTTTTCGAGGTTGTTTTACAATACAAAAAAAGGGATACATTATAATATTACGCTTTGACCGTTATTTATACTACACCTGTTGTGTGAAATAAAACAAGTAACCGTAACGTATTGCCGCGAACATGGAAATACTTTAATATCTTTGAAATTGGGGTTAATATCTACTAGTTTAATTAAATTGGGGTTAATGGGGCTAATTCTGTTGTACACAATCTCTAAAGTAAACTAAAATGACAGCATTAAAAATATTGCTAACCCTTTCATAACACTCTCTGCAGAAAGGGACAGTTTAGAGATTGTGTTATACAGAATTGGCCACATTATCTACTAATTTAGTTAAATTGGGGTTCATATCTACTAGTAGGGGCTACTAGTTTGTTCGCATTCATATATTTGTTAAAACTACATAACTACAAAATAGAAGAAAAATAATATTTTTACAGCGGCCTTCGCACATCATATGGACTCTACACCGACTCTACTCCGACTCAATTCCCAGCAAAGCATGGAAATGTTATCTTTATATCGTGCTCCATACGGTAGTATTTTAGCATTATAACAAAAGGTTCAGGGATGGCTATAACTGTACGACGCGTTCCGTTTAAATGTTGAAAATTCCACCGTAAGGGACACGTAATAAAGCTCAAATTTCCATGCTTTACTATGGGTTGAAGCGGCGATAGGCGATAGCCCTAGTGGTTTAAATACCCGACCTCCTACACCGGGTCGCGGGTTCGATCCCCGTGCACGCACTTCTAACTTTTATATATCACTTGCTTCAATCGGTGAAGAAAAACATCATCACGAGGAAACCTGCATGCCCAAGAGATCTTCATAATGATCTCGAAGGTGTGTGAAGTCCACACTTGGCCAGCGTGGCATAATTTGTCCAAACTCTACTCATTCTGAGAGGAGAGCCGTGCTCCGTAGTGATTCGGCAATGGGTTAAAATGATGATGATGATGACTGTTAGTTGAGTCGAAGTAGAGTCGGCGCATAGTCTGTGTAATGTGCGAAGACCAGAGAGCGGAGGCACGGCACGTAGAGTGGCTCCTAATTCACCGTTATACGGGCGAGAATCGGCTGGCTCTGAGGATTCCGAGCCAATTTTTGACCAAGTGTGAGATCTATAGTATAGAGCGAACTTTGACTTTGCTTAGACTTAAGAAATGGTTAAAACGAGACAGATTTATGTTACTCACATAAGCCCATCTCGTTTTAACTCTAAGTAAAGTCTGAGCCAAGTCAAAGTACGCTCTATAGATCTCAGCCTGAGCGCAGTGCGCATTTCTATTTTTCAAAGGCTCATTTTTTTTAACAATTAAATAAAGCCGAGTTAAAAGATAAAACAAAACGCGACTCCACTCCGTCTGTGAGCGTTGCGCCTTAGCTCTTGTTCGTGGTATCGACGCGACGCCTCAAAAATACCTCGTAAATTGAATTGTATTGAGGTGGTTAAACAATATGATCACATTCAATATAATATTATCAATCTTCATATGGTCATATTAATACAGCAAACAGGAAGCTGTACGGCGATACGAGATAGTCGGCAAGTGCATGCTCATTTCCTTATTAGTTGCGTAGATGGAATATTATTGGAGCCACGGCCCGGACCGGACGTTGGGACACGTTTAGTATATATTACGTACTAAACTAATAGCTCAATATATTTTTAACTAAATGGTGCCCGCGACTTCGTCGGCGTGGATTAAGTTTTTTTTTGGATTCCCGGAGGAACTTCTAGTTTTCCGGGAAAAAAGTAGTAAAGCCTATGTATGCCCTTCCCCGGGATGTAACCTACCCGTGTACAAAATTTCATCAAAATCGGTTGAAAAGATGTCCGTTAAAGCGTAGCAGACAGACAGATACACTTTCGCATTTATAATACATATTAGTATGGATATGGATTTTTACTAAAAATATAGAAAATACTTGAAATACACTTTATGAAGAACGAGAAGGCCAATCATAAGTAGGACACGCGTCCTTACAGATTTCCGTGCCATATCAATGTACTTTACATAATATTAATATCATATTTTTACTGAGTACCTACTCTTAAATTATCGTGTGAGTCACTGGTTCTGTTTAAACAAATGAATTAAGTAAAGTTACATAATGATTTTAGGATTTGTTATTTAATGAAGGATCACTTTTGCCACAACCCCTAGTTAAACCCACCTTCAGCGCGGTTTTCAGCAGGACAATGAGCGGAAAATGCCTGAGCAGCGACTCTGCATCGTTGAGTGTGTTGGTGCACTTGCCGTGATCATGCAGTTGCAACGAAAGTGTGAAAGAAGCCGACACTAGTATTACAAATGCGATGTGGTGTGGACTGTTTGCGGCGGTACATACATCCTTATTGAGATAGCTGAGCAGCGACTCTGTCTCGTTGAGGAGTGTGACGGTGCACTTGCCGTGATTATGCGTACGCAAAATTAAGGACTGACGAACAAGCATTTGTAACGAAAGTGTGAAAGAAGCCGACACTAGTATTGCAAATGGGACGTGGTGTGGTCTGTTTGCGGCGGTACATACATCCTTATTCCTTATTGAGATAGCTGAGCAGCGACTCTGTCTCGTTGAGGAGTGTGACGGTGCACTTGCCGTGATTATGCGTACGCAAAATTAAGGACTGACGAACAAGCATTTGTAACGAAAGTGTGAAAGAAGCCGACACTAGTATTGCAAATGGGACGTGGTGTGGTCTGTTTGCGGCGGTACATACATCCTTATTGAGATAGCTGAGCAGCGACTCTGTCTCGTTGAGGAGTGTGACGGTGCACTTGCCGTGATTATGCGTACGCAAAATTAAGGACTGACGAACAAGCATTTGTAACGAAAGTGTGAAAGAAGCCGACACTAGTATTGCAAATGGGATGTGGTGTGGTCTGTTTGCGGCGGTACATACATCCTTATTGAGATAGCTGAGCAGCGACTCTGTCTCGTTGAGGAGTGTGACGGTGCGCTTGCCGTAATTATGCGTACGCAAAATTAAGGACTGATGAACAAGCAGTTGTAACGAAAGTATTGCAAATGTGATGTGGAGTGGTCTGTTTGCGGGCGGCGGTACATACTCACATCCTTATTGAGATAGCTGAGCAGCGACTCTGTCTCGTTGAGGAGCGTGACGGTGCACTTGCCGCGGATGTGCGTGGCGGGCAGGGTCTCCACGTGCCGCGACAGGAACAGCTCTCGGTGCTTGGCCTGGTGCCGCTGCTTCGGCGGCAGGCCGTCGGTGCCCGGGAGCTCTGTAGATTCCTCCTCCATCGCTACTGCAAATGAAAGTAAACAAACTTTAGACGACTTGTTAAATATTGTTTTAATATTATACTAGCTTTTGTCCGCGACTTCGTCTGCATGGACTACACAAATTTCAAACCCCTATTTTACCTCCTTAAAGGGGTTGAATTTTTTCAAAAATACTTTCTTAGCGGATTTATAGTGTCTACGTCATAATAGCTATCTGTATGCCAAATTTCTGCTCAATTCGTCCAGTGGTTTGAGCTGTGCGTTGATAGATTAGTCAGTCAGTTACGTTTTCCTATCTATTATTCGTATTTAGTTTCATCGCGCCAAAAAGCCACGTATGGAAGTGTGTAGCTCGAAAAGGGCTTCTAGGTGTTAAATAAAATTAAATAGACAACACATGACCGTAAGTCCTCTCTAGCAGACCGTATATAATAATTAAGATAATTATATAATTAAGAGGCTCTATTTGAAGCAATGCAAGATTCGGAGAGCACGTTCAACTGTCGGTCCTTGTTATTATGACAAACATCTGATAATGAACGATAAGCCAAAATCGCAAGCTTGTTAAAGCAAGTTATTAAAGATGCGAAAGTGTGTCTGTCTGTTTGTTACCTAATCACGGCCCATCTGTGCCACCGATTTTGACGAAATTTGGTTGGAGATAGGCAGATTGTATTGTATCCCGGAGAAGAAATTAAGTTAATGGCACTGGCAGACTTCTCGTGGGATTTAAAAAAACCTAGGTACATTCATCGCGAGCATCATCTAGTTGAGTAAATTATAAAAATCTATGATGCTGTTACAGGTTACAGAGAAATGCCACTAATGATCGCGTCGTTGTTTCGAGTAGGTACGATACATTTACACATTCATAAGAGGTCAACCACAGGCGGCGTCTATGTGCCTATGACAAAAGCGTGCCCTGCGCGGCGACGCAACGTGGCCGCATCGAACATCAACGCCCGACGCCACCGTTTATTAAGTACCAACAATACTTACCTACAATATGTATGAGATAAGTAGGTATTCTTTAAATAAATAAATATATGTTTATTTCAAGTAACAAATACTCGTATAAACTAGCTAGGTTTTTTAATTAGCCCTCGACATCAATCTGCCGTCTTATTAGACGGAGGTACCCATGTTTGACTCTTGACAAGGCAATTTATTATTTCTAAAATGTCTTCGGTTTGTTCTGACGGGACGCTTTAGGCATGATGAGTTACCACTCTACCAGTAAACCGCCATACTAGTCCATTCATTTTAGATTTTTTCGCGGCAAAATTTATAATTTTTTGAAACCACTGTGGTTTTATACCTATGAGTGAGTACATTAAAAAACACAACTCTCCCCCCCCCTCCGGTGGTGGCTTCCCCCCTCCCCGCCTTGATAAGTGTGCCATTTTGCAGATTTCCTAGATTTTCAAGAAAACTATACAAGCTAGGACAAAACTGTCAAAGAGAACATTGTTCCTTAATAAATTACCTACAAACAAGTTCATAACATTTATGGTGATAGGAGTTATAGTTTACAAGCTATGATGCATTAAAAAAAAAGTTATTTAATTTCTATTTATTCCATACTATTATGTAAGTCAAGATGACTACCACCGGTTCTTACAAAATAGCAAGGTATATTTCAAAAACTATTTGTCCTATCAAAATAAACTAAACACTATTTTATAGGTAAATTAATTATCTTTGTCCTAAGTCCTGACAGCTTTTTTCCTAGCTCTAATACTTCTTCTTGAAATTACAAAAAACATTCACGGATTTTACAAGGGTTTCTTTTTTTATGCAAGTTAGACAGCCATATTTCCGAAACTATTAGTTCTGTCAAAATAAACTAAAAACTATTTTGGAGGTAATTTAATGAAGTTCATTTTTGCCTATGATATTTTTTTTCCTAGTTCTAATAGTTTCTGTGAAAATTAAAAAATATATACATGGTTTTTGAAAAAAAAAAAATTTCATGGAATAAAGGTAGTCATATTTTTCGAACTATTGGTCCTATCTAAATAAACCATAACATTTTTTTGTAGGTAATTTAATGAAATTAATTGCTCTTCGAAGGATTTTTCCTAGCTCTAATAGTTTTTGTGCAAATTGCAAATAACACAGGATTCTAACAATTTTTTTATTTTTCTTCGTATACAATACGTGGATATATATGCGAAATTATTAGTCCTATCTTTATGAACTAAATATTTTTTTATAGGTCATTAAATGGTGTTTATTTTTACTCCTGACAGTTTTTGCCTAACTCTAATAGTTTTCTAGAGATTACAGAATACATATAAAATGTTGAAAATTGGCTTATTTTACTGAGCTGCGATTTTTAGTCAACTTTAACGCACCATAGCTTGTAAACTATAACTCCTATCACCATAAATGTTATGAACTTGTTTGTAGGTAATTTATTAAGGAACAATGTTCTCTTTGACAGTTTTGTCCTAGCTTGTATAGTTTTCTTGAAAATCTAGGAAATCT
This sequence comes from Erebia ligea, assembly GCA_917051295.2. Taxonomy (NCBI): domain Eukaryota; kingdom Metazoa; phylum Arthropoda; class Insecta; order Lepidoptera; family Nymphalidae; genus Erebia; species Erebia ligea. The sequence continues at coordinate 12,717,399 of OU785236.1, forward strand.
GCAAAATGGCACACTTTTCAAGGCGGGGAGAGGGGAAGCCACCACCGGAGGGGGGGGGAGAGTTGTGTTTTTTAATGTACTCACTCATAGGTATAAAACCACAGTGGTTTCAAAAAATTATTAATTTTGCCGTTTTCCCCATACATTGAAATCTAGAATGAATGGACTATACGATTCGGTTCAATTAACGGTATCGGTAACGATGCCGCACAAACCAATTTGGGGTTTGGGTTTAGTAAAACTGACAAATTGTCGTACTTGTATGGGGCGGACTACCCTGAGAGAAGTCCCAGGGTAGTCCGCTTTTATTTTAGACTGAATCGTCACTTACACGGAATGAGAGTAGTCAAGGATCAACTTGTCATGGGATTGAAATTCACCACAGTTACATATTTAAATAATATAAAATAAGTTTAAATTGGGTCACGTTTATATTTCATTCATTAAGTTTAATTTTAAAAGGCGATATCGAGGACCGGTTTGGTGTTAAGATGGCTTTTGTGTGGTGACGTGGCGCGTGCGGCCGCGGGGTGGGGGCTGCCGTGTCGAGGGGTGGCGTCTGCTGGCTACTTATTATTATTAGGGCTGATATACACACGCGATTTTTTCCGCCGTGAATATGTAAACATACGCGAATGTTTTTTTTTCGCGTTTTTTTTCGATTTTGGCTATTCACGATAGAACCTATCTAGATGTATTTGCAGCTTCACGACTTTTCGTAGTTCGAAGTCTATTTGAAATAGAAAGTTTTTTTTACTTATATTTTAAAACTTTTACAAGAAACTTAATTCAAACAATTATTCTTCCACTGGCAATGTTGGAATTCGGAAATGCTTTGATTGAAATCTCCGTTTGATTCCGAAAAGAACGATCAAGAAACTCTGCTTATTATTCATAGCCCATTCATTTTTGGAGCGGCCTACTTATAAAATCAAAATCAGACGGGGAACGCCACGAAGCCTCGACACACACGACAATCGCGGGTTGCCAGTTGCCACTTGCCATGGCTCGTGAGTCGTGAGTCGTGACGCGAGTGTAGAGCGTGCTTTACGGAGTCTCACACAAACGCCTCGCTCCCCGCACCACACCACGCGTCGTAAAAGCTCACCTTGATAACATGGCGATCGGGCTAATGACGAATGTCAATGAAACTTTTACGATCGCGTTTAAAATTAAATACAGAGTAACTAGGTAAGTACAAGATGCTAGAGAAATTTGGAAATTAGGGATGGTTAGGGTAACTGTTGGCTTATTACGTAGCACGCAGTCTCTCTAAGAAACCTCACTCCTCGCCGCACTATGAAAAAGTTCACTTAGATGACATAGCGATAGCCGATAACCAGAGTAACTGGGTATGTACAGGAGAATAGATTTTTTAAAGTTACACATACCTACCTTACCTACAGAAATAATTCGAAAGCACTAATTGTCTCTAGCATCCAAAGCATCGCAAATTAGGGGTGGCGCTAGGGCCCGACTACCGACCACATTGAAGGTTGTTGGATAACTATAGTTAGTAGGTATCAATAACTATGTTAAAAAAACTTAGAATTTGTGTTTTAGCACAGGCTGATTGGAGTATCACTTCAGAAAGTGTACTTTGTAGGTACCAATTTTGAATAAAGATGATTTGATTTGATTTATATGTAATATGGATACGTGAGATAGGTGCTCTCCGGCAGAACATTGAATCGGCAAGTTCAAAAACCGGTCGTTAGCTACGCGAGCTACCAGTTAAAATAAACACAAAAGACACATCGCCAAACATCGTCCATTTAGCTCGAATCCGATACAGTGAGCCCATTATTGGCATTAGTAGAGGGGGAGGGGAACAAAAAAGATTGGATGTTGAGGCAAGCGGCACATTAATTCCAATCGCAATTCGCAATACTTGCTGGGGAGTAATGGAGAAACTAAAAAATATACAAAATATACGAACCTATGTCTATACTAATATTATAAAGAGGAAAGATTTGTTTGTTTGTTTGTTTGTAATGGATAAATTCAAAAACTACTCAACCGTTTTTAAAAATTCTTTCACCTATAGAAAGCTACATTATCAGCGAGTAACATAGGCTATATTTTATTTTCAAAAAATTAGAGATCCTTACGAAAATTGCAATTATGTGAACCAAGTCGGAAAAAATCCTCTCTTCTGAGAGCTTACGTGGCGTGCGCTGCGTAAATAGTTAAAGTTATACGAAAACAATGTATGGTGGAATTGTTCCTCTCAAAAAGTTCTAAAAAAAAGTCCATGATAGCATATATCTATCTTTTAAGGTTGACTCACAATAACCATTTTTATAGCTATATATATTGGGTATAGACTATTAGGACTATTAGTGCTACCCGTGCGAAGCCGGGGCGGATCGCTAGTTGTTTATATATTACTTACTACTTAGCTGATGCCCGCGACTTCGTCAGCATGGATTGCTTTTTGATTAAGAGAGATGGGCCGTAAAAGTGTAACAGAAAGACACACTTATGCATTTATAATATTAGTAGTTAATAGGTATGGATTCCTTTTGAAAAGGAAATTTTCAATTTTTACTTTAAGACATTCAATAGACGCGGACGATAGATTATGCATCAGTCAATTCCATCATTCCTTAGGCATGTATAATTTTTTTTAAGTAGAAATAAGTGTGTGCTATACCTATGCAATTAAATCCCACTTGAATTAACTGCGCAGGAAAACATTTTTAACAAAATCTGCACGCCTGAGACTTCTCAATAGAGGTGTGTCAAATTAACTCGACGCAAAGTCAGGTCGAGTCACTAACATGCGAAAAGATTTTATTATTGCACAAAAAGCAAAGACGACAAAGAAACCCTACAAAGAAAAAGAAAGAAAGTTGGACAATGGACATTGATCGTAAGAAGTAAGAACCTCACCAAAATTTGAAAGTGGCTTTTCTTTTGTGAAAATTGTTTTAATAAGTTATCCACGTAGGTATTAATCATTCATTACTTTAATGCACATGCGATTTATATGAGTACATTTTTATTTTAAGACTCTCTCTTCGCTAACAGTAGTAGGTAGGTATACCACACAAACATTTCGATGCAATTTCACTCACCAATTAGATAGATACTAGATGATGCCCGCGACTACGTCCGCGTGGATTAAGGTTTTTAATTCCCGCGGGAACTCTTTAATTTTAATAAATAAAAAGCCCATGTCCTTCCCCGGGACCTGTAACCTACCACTATACCGAATTTCATCCAAATCGGTTGAACAGATGGGCCGTGAAAGCGTAGCAGACAGACAGACACATTTTCGGATTTATAATATTAGTATGGATAAGAAACCCTACTACTCAGGTTAAAACTTAAAAGTCTTAAATTAAATATTATTATGTGAAGCTAACTGGTACAACTTGCATATTATATCTGCAGTAGGTACTCTACCAGTTTTGGAGTTTGGTATAGTAGATAAAATTTCAAAATATTTCAAAATACGCAAGCTTCACCTAGTCTAGTAATAATTATAACTATACTGTATTCATATTATATTATATATTATAAATTGGAAAGTTTGGATGGACGTATGGATGTGTGGATGTATGGATGTATGGATGTTTGTTACTCAATCACATTCACGCCCCAACGGCTGAACGGATCTGGATGAAATTTGGCACAGAGATAGATTATAGTCTGGAATAACACATAGGCTACTTTTAATCCCGGAAAATTAAGGAGTTCCCGCGGGAACCGAAAAACCTCGATCCACGCGGACGAAGTCACGGGCATCAGCTAGTATAATATAATTATTTATTACTAGATACTGCCCGCGACTTCACTCGCGGAACTCTTTAATATTCCGGGATGTAAAAGCTTTGTTACCATCCACATCTTCAACTATACCTAGTCCCATGCAAAAATTTCACTATTTCGGGGTGATTGAAGGACAAACCAACGAACAAACACGTATCTATAATATTTTTTTAATTTTTCATGTACTTACTTGCCTATTTATAAAAAACCTAACCTTAAGGTAACCTAATGGATGGTAGAACATGAACTATGATCTAAAGAGTGTTATTCGCGTGGTTAAGTTTAAAATAGACTTCGTCGTAAGTCGTAACGAATTTAAGGGCCTTGTTGCGTAATCATTCTCTAAATTGGATAGTATAGCAGGAGTTACTTAGCGGAACTCCATGATATCTATGTACCATAAGAATAACGGGACCTGATAAAATGCGGTCTTGATCGTAACATTCTTAGAAGCAAGCAGGCAAACAAGTGGAATGCAGAATCACGACATTGACGTCTCGACTAACTCATGAATCTATCTATATAATATTATGTAAAATTTTCAAAAAAAAAATAAAAACCGACTTCAAAAACCACAAACACTAAAAAGTAATAATTGGTACCGGCTCCAAAAAATGATATTATAGAACTAAATTAACTCTTGTATACATAATAAATTAAATTATTTTTTACTTTTTAGTGTTTGTGGTTTTTGAAGTCGGTTTTTATTTTTTTTTTGAAAATTTTTTATTTCACAATTTTTTCTGTATCAGAACCGAACCAAACTCTCATCAAACTACCCTTGAAGTACATCCTTTCCAATAACAAAAGAATCATCGAAATAGGTTGGCTTGATATTGAGTTATGCGTCCATTTGTCACGCACACACTTAATGCAAATCTAAGACTTATATGATTTTCTCATGGATGCCATTGTCAGAACTGGACCAAATTGAATTGGGACCACACGGGAAGCACCAGCTTTCAAATAAAAAAAGAATCATCCAATCGGTTCTGAGGTAACAAACATTAAAAAAAAAAAAAAAAAAAAATACAGTCGAATTGAAACTCCTCCTTTTTTTGAAGTCGGTTAAAAAAGAATTTAATTTATTTTGTATACAAGAGTTAATGTAGTTCTATAATAACATTTTTTGGAGTCGGTACCAATTAGCCGCATGAACCGTCTACCTACTCTTCATTAAGCGCAAAACACACAAGAAGCGGGCGCGGGTCGGGCGCGGGCCGGGTCGGGTGCGCGGCTGTATGGACGACATCACACAGCGTCACCCGCCACGCGCCCGACCCGCGGCCACGTTCTGTGTGATGCCGTCCGTATTAATACAAGGAATTCAACCCGCCGCGTACCCGACCCGGCCCGCGCCCGCTCCCTGTGTGTTTTAAGCTTTATTGTTGACGTGACTCCACATTGGCACCGACTCCAAAAAATGTTATTATAGAACTACATTAAATCTTGTATACATAATAAATTAAATTATTTTTTACTTTTTAGTGTTTGTGGTTTTTGAAGTCGTTTTTTTTTTTGAAAATTTTTTATTTCACAATTTTTAGTGGCCCCACTGTTTAAAATACAGGATGTAACCAGAACGAGATATGCTATGCATAGTTAAAACATACTGTTTACAAGACTATCACACTGATCGCGAGCAATTTACTCTTATCCATGAGGAGTTCCGTTCTCCATCTACGGAGATATTCATCAGATCTTCACCAAATTGAATTGGGACCACACGGGAAGCACCAGCTTTCAAATAAAAAAAGAATCATCCAAATCGGTCCACCCAGTCAAAAGTTCTGAGGTAACAAACATAAAAAAAAAAAAAAAATACAGTCGAATTGAGAACCTCCTCCTTTTTTTGAAGTCGGTTAAAAATAAGTAGGTAGATAATATGATAATAATTCTGCCCCCCAATCATGTAAGAATGACCGATGAAATCGTTAAAAATCTGCGGCAAAGTAAATAAACCATAACTGCATTAAATTAGAGCTCAATTTCGTGTACCCATTCTTATACGTTTAGGTGTGTACGATACTCAAACGTATAAGAATGGATACGCGAAATTGAGCTCTAATTCAATGCAGTTATGGTTTATATTACTTTGACGCTGCTCCTTTACCATTAGATGGACAATTCTTACATAATCGGGGGGCTGATCCTTATGCTGGAGCCACCTTTGCCATCATCACTTTCCCTATTTTGACGTTATCCCGGATCGTGCATCGTGATTGACATTTGTCAGAAGTCATGTTGGATGGTCTATATTATGAGGTCGTAATAAATTTCTTTTGTATATTTCGTTTCTCATTCGTCCGCCAACAGTATTATGTTTGTTTGTGTGTTAACATAAGCACACAATGGACTGCAAATCTGTGTAGTGAGTAGCATTCAAAGTGATCGATATTCTGAGGTTATGTTTCACCTTTATTCTGAAGCTTGTACACTTATTCAGTACGTAGTTAAATAACAATCTCTTTATTTTCCGGAGACGTAGGTAAGTCGCAATTTTTGACTTACCTACGTCTCAGCGAGACGCTATCTTTGTATCCGTCAAAATCGGACACCTATTTATTCTTACTTTAGCTTACTTTCAAACGATTTTGCAAATAACGAATAAAAGCTTTTTTAGAAGCAAAATGTTGGCATGCAAGGTTGTTTACCAGGAAGCTTTGTTGTCTGGTTTAGGTGGTGTACGCCGTACGGTGTAACACTCCTTATCTAATCTATCCCATGGTGGCATTGTCAGCGCTATGGACTCAAGATTAGGATATGCTGGAACAGCTTTATTCCGATCGTCATATTATATCGTTTAGTTTACGATATTTATACAGTTAGCTTTAATCACTCGGGCGCGTCGCTCGCGAGCTTTTACGGGACTTTCGTAATAAAAATCTATTATCAACATGGATATCATGAACATTTTGAATGTCAACAGTTTTTGTGTGCTGTTTTATTCTCTTTATCTATTACTTAATTTAATAATGTAAGCGTATGCCATAAATTTTGCGATGTGGTTTGTTTTGCAAATTGCAAGTTCGCATTCTCAGTTTGTTTCAGAATATCAAATATGATGATTACAGCTATTTAATAAGTTCGGATTATGGATCCACACGCGTCACTACGCAACTAATTAAAGCGTAGGCAAAGAGAAAATGGCAATCTGTGGAGCCCCTCCCCCCGCTAGTGGGGGGTTGGTTACGTGTGCCCCCTTGGGGTGGTCGGGTGTATGGTTTTTCTGCTCGGGCATCCTTTGCTTACTTATTGATCCAGTCAAATGTGTGGAGGTGGCGCGGTGGGTGGCGCGCCCGGCCCCCCACCTCCCGAAGGGGGTACGTCCAAATAAATCTGCCCGCTCGCGAAACACCGCAGTGACAACAACGGCCGATGGTAAGACGCGGCCGCAGTCTCCGAAGCTCATCCCGAGGGTGGCCACTCGCCAGCGAGCCCGGGGCCCATGGCTACTGGCTACATGATGCGTTCTTATCCCGCGACATGAACCATGAATGGCATTTTAATTGAAATCATTTCCATCGGAAGGCAGCGGCGGGCGCGACCTTAGAAACAGGCATGCGCGCGACCGCTGAAGGTACCTAGTGTTAAACCGCGACGCTTCTGCTATTTTCAAAGGGGTCAACGACATTTGCTATTAAATAAAAGATACAACTATCATTCGTGTAGACTTGAATCTGTAATTCAAACGAGATATTCAACACGTAAGCTGTTCTTAATAATGAACAGGCATTATGGGTCCTATCTAATTGTTATTCAAATGACATTTATTCGTTTCAACTATACGAGAATTATACAAAAGAGAACCTTCTAATGTCATAAAATCGACCATGAAGATAATAATTTTACTTTTAATTATGCTAGTTGCTACTGAATCGAATTTATGGAATGAAAATATGGTGACGATAAAATATACTTACCTACTCTTAAATATTTGTGAGCAAAGATTCGATTTTAGTTACTTTCCTTTTGAGAAAGAGCCCCTGAAGAAGCTCTAATAGCTGAGACGCAAAAATTTAATTGATAATGGATTAGCCATTATTTTTAATGTTGTTGAGTTACAAACGAATATCTGAGCTAGGTACATAAGCACTCCTAGCTTTAATCTACACTTAATAAAAATAGCAATATCAATGATTTAATTAAATATCAGTAGGTTTATCATTGAGGCCCTTTATTCAAATCTTATCTCATTATAAATTAACACACCTTTACTTTTTTCTATGCACTGTTCAGTTTTATCTGATCCGTACTGGAATCATGTTTAACACACGCCCTAACTTATATACATTCACATGTAGAAGAAGAATTTGAAATCTTAAAATTAAATTTAAAAAAAATAATAGTCCAAAAAAAGGCTCAAAAACCCAACTCAATAATGCGTCACCAAAATGCATCCGCAAAAACTTTCGGTAGCAACGATCGCGAATTGAAGAATGGAAAGGTTGTTGTCACACAAACACAAGCCGTGCCAAGCTCCCGAAGTTATTCAGGCAATCCAGCTGTAAAAACTGTGAAGCATGCCAAGTTGTATACAGGCTGATCAATTAAAGGTTAGTTTGACATGATAAAGCAACGAATCTAACTTAGGCATTTTCACTGTAAAAAAAACGAATATACACGGATAAAATAATGGTACCTTGTTTATACCTAAGCTGCGATTAAAATCACGAGATGCTTGTAATTGTTTTGGAAAAAAAATAAGCTAATAAAACCAATTTCCTGGTTTTGCTCACATAAAATTAAACCATGACACGGTAAGGAAATCTTAACCTCCCGAATCTACTCGTACTTCTCAGACAAAAATGGTATGGCATGCCAACTCATAGTCGGATCAATGAAATAGACAAGTTCCTCGTTTAAAACCTGAGATTAAAATCACGAGATGCTCTTAGTATTAGATATCACCACGGTAACAAATAAAAACAAGCGACTTCGTCCGCGTGATTTTTTTTTTCAAATTTCCACAGGAACTCCCTAATTATTCGGCTCAATATAGCCTATGACACTCACAAATAATGTGGCTTTCTATTGGTACCAGAATTTTCAAAATCGGTTCAGTAGATCCAGAGATCCCCCTACAACCTCACAAACTTTACCTCTTTATAATATTAGTATACCTAGATATACTTTTAGAAAGTAAAATCATGAAATAATAAAGAAACCTTTGGCTACGGAATCTATTCTTCAGACATATTCCCGCTGTAAAAACGGTTTGGCATGCCAACTTGTAATCGGTTCAACTAAAAGTAAGATCCTTGTTTACAAGCGGCGATTAAAATCACGAGATGCTAGTAATAATATAATCTACTAGCTGATGCCCGCGACTACGTCTGCGTGGACTAATTTTTTAAATTCCTACGGGAACTCCTCAATTTTCCGGGATAAAAAGTAGCCTATGTCACTCAAATTTCAAAAACTGTGAAACACATATTTCTTAATTTTTACCCGTAGCTTGTAAACCAAGTTTCATGGATATAACTTGAGAAATGACGGAGTTTCATACAAACTTTCAACCCCTATTTCACCCTCTTAGGGGTGGAATTTTCAAAAATCCTTTATTAGCGGATGCCTACGTTATAATAGCTCTCTGAGTGCAAAATTTCAGCCCGATCTGACCAGTGCAGTGGTTAGAGCTGTGCGTTGATAGATCAGTCAGTCAGTCAGTCAGTCACCTTTGCCTTTTATATATTTAGATTATCACGCTATCAAATAATCTATAAATACTCGTAAATAAAAAATTCAAATCGGTTTAGAAACCACGGAGATCATAATATGTACCGACATACTCGTACATTAAAAAAAAAAAAATATGCGCCGAATAATTGAGAACCTCCTCTTTTAATGGAAGTCGTTTAAAAAGTAGTATGAATTAAAAATATTTCAGAAATTAAAATCATGACATGATAAAGCAGTCTTAGCTACTTTCCGAATCTATTTCTCAGGCATTCCCGTTGTAAAAAGAAAAACTGTATGGTATGCCAAGTTGTATTACAGTTGGATTAATTAAGGGTACTAAAGGTAAGTTTTTTGGCGTTATTTTAAAATCTCGAGATGCTCTTGATATTGGATTTAATCACGCAATTAAAAACGAATAACTGCGCATTTTATTGAGTTGTACGACAGAGTTCTCAGCAGAGAAAAGTGTGTTGCAGAGTAAATCAAAAAGTACCACCACCGCCGCTAATACAGTCATAAGTTTTTAGTAACATAACTAAATTTATCGATAAGTCCACTAGTCCATTAACGTCCCACGGCACAGGCCACACTCATAGGCGAGAGGGAATAAGAGCTTAGAGACCAACCACGCTGCTCCAATGCGGGTTGGCGGGCTTTAACGACTATTATCATGTTAGTGATAATAACCAGGACCGACGGCTTAATGTGCTCCCGAGGCACGGGGGCTAAACACCGCCAACTTCCTAACTCCGGCTACTAGGTACTGAGAATTTCTAGTCAGAAAAGCCCAATACTTAATTATGGCCTGACCCGGGACTCGAACCCGGGACCTCGTTGGCCGCAGTCGAACATGCTAACCACTACCAACCAACCACCACCAACGAGCACTAGACCAACGAGGCAGTTATCGATAAGTATCATCGTGTTAGCTGGTTCAGAGATTACTAGATGCGTCATGGTTTTGAATTATGGTCGGGATTACTCACTGTATTTTGCATAGACAGGTGCAAGTAGCAATCTTGATTCTATTTAGATTTTATTGTAGCACTTTTGAGTTGCAAAAGCCAGTCCATCCGTTTGAGAGCTAGACAAACCGGTCAACATGATTACACGTCATTATATTAAAATGATCATTACGACGATGCATAGTTTTACTTTTAAGTTCCTCCAATACAAATTTTCAAAATATTGGAACAAATCAATTCGAAAAAAATCTTGATAATAACTATTTGCTGCTTGGCTTTGTAAAACGCTACAATAATTGGCTAATCACTAATTGAGGTTCTTAGCCTAGTGGGTATGGAGTAAGTAAGTAGTTACTACTCCATACCGAAAACGCCACAGAGAGGTATAATATTTTGACTTAATATTAGGGCATTGACTTTGAAAAACCTTTAGGTACAGTGTTCGAATATAAGGGCTGTCACTTATCCACTAACAACAGCCTAGCACGATCAACACGAGAACATCTCGCGGGAAATGGCTAGATAAATCTGCCATCGGCGGAAAGGTCCTCGTTAGCCAAAACTTGTTGTTTCCTGCTTGTCACCAGCAGCGCGGCATGTGAATAATAATTAGGAATATTTACTTGTAGGGAGTTGAATGAAAATCTATGCATACAACTTTGTCATTAAGGCCACGGTAGGTCAAGAAATATTTTCTCTCGTATACCAAGCAAAATGATCACAGAGATTCGTTAAATCTGGAAACGATTTTATCGAATAACTACGTTACCCAGTAGCGCGGGCCCTGCTGTTACGTGTCGCTCACACGAAGAACCTTTTCGGTTATAGCTCGGCGAAGTGGTAGTAGGTAAGTCATGCGTCGTATTTGAGCTATTAGAGCAAGATCCCAGAGCCGCCAGACCTTACTTATTTTCTGAGAATCAAAATGTGTGTAATATAGTAGCTTTGGTACGTAGATTTAACGTACGCATACTCGCAAATTTGGGGCGACGGCCAATTTATAGTTATAAGGTGCTAAAGGTACGTAAAAACGTTGCTAACTTTACTTATTTTCTGAGTGCTGATTTTTATGTATGTTGTACAGAATATTGTTAATAATTAATAATCAATACTCCCAGACTCATGCCGTGGGCCATTATTTCTGCCAGACACTTTAAAGGTCGCAAAAAAAAAACTTAACTTTACTTATTTTCTGAGTCTTCATTTTTATACACGATACTCAGGGAACTGTTTCAATACTATTTGCAAGCAGCCAGACTAATCTGATGGGCCAAACATCCGCCAGACTCAATTTGAAATTTCGCTGTGGTAAAATTTTGGCCTTATTTACAAGGTTTTAGGGACCTTTTTCATTGTGTGGAGTAAAGAGAACCATCAGTTATTGCAATATCTAAGCCTGTGTACGAAAAGCTTACGAAAATTCACAATAAAGAGGGTGAAATGAGGGTTGGAACCTTACATGAAGGTTCTAAGTTTTTGAAGTTAGGGACTTGGAAATCGGCATTAAGTTTTAAATAATAATAACCTGTATAAGCAATTTTCTGAAAATCCACCCCAAAAGGGGTGAAATGGGGATTGGAAGTTTGTATGAAAATCCTATGTTTTTGAAGCTAGAGACATGAAAATCGGCACTTAAGTTTTTAGTTTTAGTTTGAAGTCAAGGACTTTAAAATCAGCATTTGAATTATTCATTTTTAATAATAGTAACCTGTATAAGCAATTTTTCGAAAATTCAGCCCGAAGGGTGTGAAATGGGAGTTAGTAGTTTGTATGAAAGTTCTATGTTTTTGAAGTTAGAGACATGAAAATCGGCATTTAACGTATTAGTAGTTTTAAATAATAAAAACCTTCGTATGCTATAGATAATTAATGTATTATAGCCTTTTTAGATATGCCTTTTGCAGCGGGAAATTTTTATAATCTCATAGGAAATCAGAAATTGTACGCGGGCGACCACTAGTACTGATATGTTTATCTATGCTCATATCTAAATCCGAAATATTATAAATGTGAAACTGTATCTGTCTGTCTGTCTGTCTGTCTGTCTGCTACGCTTTCCCGGACCATCTTTTCAACCGATTTTGCTGAAATTTGGTATAGAGGTAGGTTATATCCCGGGGAAGGACATAGGAGTGACATGAGGAGATTCAGTGAGCTAGACTTAATCAGCTGTGAAGTCCTAGAGCAAAATGTGTTCAATTCAATACAAAAATATATTTGTGAAATCTACAACGTGACCTGAATAATGGACGTATATGCTGCCAGGCTTCAAGTGTTTATAAAGGCTTAAACGGTTTCCAACGTGAATGAAAAATTAAATAACAAGAATGTTACTTTTCTTTACATCACCCACGCGGAAGGCTATCCCGAAAAATATCCATATTAGTATCCGCTTTTATTATCTTAATATTTAAGTATATTTCAATGATAACAATGATGAAAATTAAATCTAATAATTAAAATTTTAAGAAAATAATTTATTAAATGTTATTTTTAATAATCATCACTATCGTTATCGTCGAAGTTTGGTAATTCCTCATCTAGCCAATCCTGTGGGGCTAGCATGCACACAACGAGTAATATTATGTCTACCCGTTATCTCTATTTATCGAACCTAACATGGTTACTACTACCTAACTCGATACGTCAAAAGTAAAGATGAGAGTAATACTTATTATCTGTGGTATTTTTCTCTACGAATCTTTACATGCCGAATAATTTTTTCTTGTAATATACCGCATTTTGTGCAACAGCTGGCAACGACAACATCTCTATCTCTCTCTGATATAATCTCGTTGTGTGCATGTTAAGCACATTGGTGTGGACTATTCAAATCTTTATCGTCGTCAATATCATTGGTAAAATCTTCATCTGTAAAAACAAATAAAATAATAAAGTTTCGAATAGCTTCAAAATTTATAAAAAACAATTTGAAGTGAGAGTAAAATACCTGATTCTACTTCAAGGGATTCTCTTACAAAACCCGGTTATTGGTCCCCATCGAACCAGTTAAAATGGTAATTGTTGTTTTGCAACATCCATCTGTTATTTTCAGGTTTAAAAATTATAAGTTCTGTCAAATAAGCATTATTCCAAAAGCTGCTTATATAATTCGCTGCCGAAACTGCTGCAGAAGCTCACTTTTACACGGTGGTACGTTGCTCTTATCAAAGTTCTTAACATTCTTGCGGCTATAGCTTATGAAGGTTTTTGTTATTGAAAATTACTTTATAACTTAAATGCCGATTTCCATGTTTTCAAAAACATAGCACTTTCATGCAAACTACTAACTCCCATTTCACCCCCTTAGGGCTGAATTTTCGAAAAATTGCTTATACAAATTATTATTATTTAAAATTAATAATCTAAATGCCGATTTTAAAGTCCTTGACTTCAAAAACTTAGAACCTTCATGTAAGCTTCCAACTTCCATTTCACCCCCTTTGTTGTGGATTTTCGTAAAACTGCTTATACAGGTTTTTATTATTTAAAACTAAAAACTTAAGTGCCGATTTTCATGTCTCTAGCTTCAAAAACATAGGATTTTCATACAAACTTCCAACCCCCATTTCACCCCTTTTGGGGTGGATTTTCAGAAAATTGCTTATACAGGTTATTACTATTTAAAACTAATAACCTTAATGCCGATTTTCAAGTCCCTAACTTCAAAAACTTAGAACCTTCATGTAAGGTTCATACCCTCATTTCACCCTCTTTATTGTGGATTTTCGTAAGCTTTTAAACACAGGTTTAGATATTGCAATAATTGATGGTTTTCTTTACTCCACACAATGAAAAGGGTCCCTAAAACCTTGTAAATAAGGCCAACATTTTATCACAGCGAAATTTCAAATTGAGTCTGGCGGATGTTTGGCCCATCAGATTAGTCTGGCTACTTGCAAATAGTATTGAAACAGTTCCCTGAGTATCGTGTATAAAAATGAAGACTCAGAAAATAAGTAAAGTTAAGTTTTTTTTTTGCGACCTTTAAAGTGTCTGGCAGAAATAATGGCCCACGGCATGAGTCTGGGAGTATTGATTATTAATTATTAACAATATTCTGTACAACATACATAAAAATCAGCACTCAGAAAATAAGTAAAGTTAGCAACGTTTTTACGTACCTTTAGCACCTTATAACTATAAATTGGCCGTCGCCCCAAATTTGCGAGTATGCGTACGTTAAATCTACGTACCAAAGCTACTATATTACACACATTTTGTTTCTCAGAAAATAAGTAAGGTCTGGCGGCTCTGGGATCTTGGACGATATGGTCTTTGGAGCCGGAAGGTGATGGACCAACAGCATAAAGAGGTAAGGAAAGGAACGTATGATGAAGGATTTCGGCGATTTGAAGAGCACCGTCACGTGCTCTTTGATTGTAATTATGACGATGAACCTCAACCGAATCGCAAGACAATGTCAAGATTCACGTAGAATCTTGTTGGGTGACAAGTTTTCGGACTTATTCGTCAATTTAAACCCATATTTCCACCAACTTATCTGGCCCGGTGACCAAAATTAGAACTAATTTTCATGCGAGTTCAGTTTTTTTAAATTTTATTTTGAATATAGCAACGTTGTCACCGGGTCTGATAAGTTTATGGGACTATACGTTTTAAGCATTTCATGGTCCGTTAGATTTAGCAATTTCGTAAGTTCAGTGTCGATTGTCCCGAGCTGGTAGCCCTAATGTTGGTGCATACACTCATGGTACTTATGGCATTGTAATACCAAATGAGCAGTTTAAACAAAAGCATGAATGCCAGTGCAGGCCATTTAGGCTGCATACATATTTATGCTTTTGTGTTTTAAATTTTTTTAATTGTACAAAAACATCTCTGCGATGCGGTCTTTTTGTTTCCGAAGCCGATGATGTGTTCATTAATATTGTACGGATTGTACCTACTCGTACATACTCGTACTCGTTTGCATATTATATGCAACATGGGCTTTTGTTTTCAAAAGATTTTTGGGCAATGGCTATTTATGTACTTGATAGTTGTCCGAGAAAGTGCCTTGATAAAAGCTGATGTTTATGTGAGCTTTAAATAGCTAAGTAGTTTATCTCAGCTCTCACTTTTTGATCGCTTTTATCCTGCGGGGCTAGCATGGGCCGGAGATAAAAAATTTGTCCCCCGATTTTATCCACTGACAAGAGATAAAATTAACTTATCCACTTCTCAGAGCACAGCAACAGGGGAGAGGAGAAGTTTATCCCCGTTTGACATTTCACGGGGACTCGGGGGGACTATTTATCCACTGTGGTTTAGCGTTTTTATTTATTTATTTAGGAATAAAAATTTTATCCTTTCCTCGGGGAGAAAATTGTCTCGGCCCATGCTAGGGGGGCTGGGAGACTTGTAGCGATTTGTATTTTTATAGGAGAGTATTATAAAGTTGCGAGCAAACTGCCCATGGGTAAATCTCGGCGCTAGATCGACCAAGAAAGCACTATTTACAATGTTTGATTATGGGAGATTTAGTTTTATACGGCCAGTTAAAAACAAGTACCTACTCGTATGTCAAAGTAATTTGCTTTCTCGATTCAGAAATAGGCAAGGCATTTCTTCGTCATCTTGCTGTAATGGGCTACGCATGTCCTCCCACCACAACCGATCTGGGAAAATTCTGATATTATCTGAATCCGATATTTAGGGATCGAAATAGGGATTGCCCTACTTAAAAGACCACATCGCTTACTAAAACGCCAGGGAGGTCGCCAAAAGTTACGCTCGCGGATTTTTATTTAAAGTTCCTGTCGATTAATATTTTTCACGTATTGTTTTTTACCTACTCGTACTTGTAGTACAGAAAAGTGATCTTGGCTAACGACTAGATGTCTCATTAACAATAATTCAACATAACTATTATATAATATGAACAGTTAACTATGAGTAATTTGTGGTCAGCACTGGGTTTCATCGAAAGAACTGCAGGTGTGATAAATTAATGTGGCGGTTTCACGGTCAATTTCAAACTCATATAAAAATTGCCTTCTAAGAGTATTTAGTTTTTAGTGTTAGCCTAATGTACGCGCTCGGATTTGTTTCGTAACAGGTCGACATCAAATGATTTTACTCAATAAGGACATATTGCGCGGACGCTGGTGCAACTTCATCGATTGAGGCATGTTGCAACTTACAACGTTATTATTTCTTCGCAATGTGTAACACATTTTAACAGCATGTGCATATACAATATTATGTATGTGTACATATCTTATGTTAGTTAAACTTTCGCTACAGCCCATTAACATCCCACAGCTGGGCACAGGCCTCCACTCTCATAGGAGAGAGGGATTAGAGCTTAGACCCACTTTAACGACTATTATCATGTTCGTGATAATAACCGGGACCGACGGCTTAACGTGCTCTCCGAGGCACAGGGGTGAAACACCACCAACTTCCTAACTCCGGGCTAGTACTGAGAATTTCTAGTCAGAAAAACCCAATACTTAATTTTATTATGGCCCGACCCGGGTCTCGAACCCGGGACCTCGTTGGCCGCAGTCGAACATGCCAACCACTAGACCAACGAAACAGTCCGCTTTCTAAAGCTTACTTTCGCTAGCTAAAGTTCAATTATGGACAAATATGGACGCATTTCCACCAGAGATGTGCTACGTTGCTAAGCTGGGGATGTGTGTCAAACCTACCAATAGGAGCGATTGATCTAACATCTAGCGATCTAAGCTATGAAAACCCAGCGCTCTTATTGGTGCTTAGCAACGTAGCGCATCCTTGGTAGAACCCTTAGCACCCTTGTGACAGTGCCAAGGAAATTGTTCAAAATGTTTACAACTTCATCAAACTTTTTGTAAAGAGTAAATATATTGCAACATGCACCGCTGTTTCTGTTTACGCTACAGGTAAATTAATGACATTATCATCGGACAGGCAGGTAATCCGACAGACTCGGTCGGCGGTGCGCGGACTGCGAGTTGGAATTGTAAATGTGTAATGAGAGGGATCAGTGCGGTGATGTGGTCCTGCGAGGCGCCGCGCGGTGCGGGGTGCTGGGCGCGGGGGGCGGGCGCGCGGAAGGAATGCGTCGTTTTCGCATCGGGAGAAACGAATGCGTTTAAGCGTCGCGGTACACAATGGCGGCGTGACGAGATCCGGTTCGCGGGTGCGGGGCGGCCGGGACGGGGGCTCTAATCGATAGCCGGCGAGCGACGGCCGGGCGACTGCGGCGCATAGGTGACAGCTCGAGCCCAATCAAATTACCGCCGGTGGAGGAGAGCTGCACCGGCACGCACGCCGGAGAAACACTCGCCGACCCCGACCTCGCGACTCGCGAGCCGAGAAGCGCCGCCGAGGCCCGGCGCCGCCGCCGCTCCGCACTCATGACCTACGTCACAATGCAATTCCAAAAACAAACAATGTTATGGCCACGGACGTCTCTCGTCTCACTCTCAACTCGCCATAAAGATATAAACGACTTTCGATCTTTTCAGGTTATTTCTTTCACAAATGCAAATGAAGCAGCTATATCATGCTAATGCGTCCTTACGGGGTTAATTCATTTGAATGCAATTTCCAACTCCCAACAAGTCTCGACAATTGTAGTATCATACCTAAGAAAGGTCTCATTCTAATGTGAAACGTGCATTATTAATGTTTAAATATTATTTATTACCTTACGTCCTTTTTAACCACTGAGATATTAAACAAATCTAGCCTAAGCCAAAGAACTTATCAGAAAGACTCGAAATAAACAAAACAAAATTGAAAATAGCTCCATTCCATGATGAAGGCGTGTACCTACCTACCTATTAGAGAAGTAACGAATTGACAAATTCATCAAAGTGCACCCGTCCCGAACTCTGATAAAAAAACACAACGCACTTTCTGTCCATAGAAGCATGCTCCAAGTAAAAGTGCGAAGTCGTGTATCGGAGGGATCAAAACAGTAAATATATCCCCTCCTAATCCATTCGCTCCTCGAAATGTTTTTTTAAAGAAAAAGCTGGTTCTTGGGGCGAAGAGCTTTCTGATCCAGTGGTAGAATAATTAATTATTTAATAAGGTCACTGATGGAATGAAATAACAAACGGAATATTGTACTAGAGGATAATTAACATGCTTCCGCCATGCTAATCCATACTTAGTTAAGAAAACAGAGAAAAAATTTGTTTTATAATTTATATATATATATTAAACCGATTTTAATGAAATTAGGAACAGAGATGCTTGAATCCTGGAGACGGAGGCATAAACAATAAAAGAGTTCCCACGGAACGGAAAACCTAAATCCTCGCAGAAAAAATCACGAGCATCAATCTTGTAAGATTAAATTATCGAAATATTCTTACAGCTACAGCACTGAAGTTGCAAATACGAAACATATTCGTATGTACAATAGTCAAGCAGAAAATACAGAATATATGTATACGCGTCTATAGTATCGGATACGCTAAAGCGCCTGCTAACCCCGCCCATGCAATGCATTAAGGGCAGACCCACTTTAGCCGATATTAGAGCCTCCCCATAACATGGTTATCTAACCAAATTTTAAATACCCCGACAAATTAAACTTGGTTTAATTATTTCTGTAATCTCTATCAATTGCAATTTAGTATAATATCTAAATATATAAAAGGAAAAGGTGACTGACTGACTGATCTATCAACGCACAGCTGTTTGAGCTCTGGAAGAATCGGGCTGAAATTTGGCATGCAGATAGCTACTATGACGTAGACATCCGCTAAGAAAGGATTTTTGAAAATTCAACCCCTAAGGGGGTAAAATAGGGGTTTGAAACTTGTATAGTCCACGCGGACGAAGTCGCGGGCATAAGCTAGTATAATATATTCGTTGAAGTATGCAGGATTAATAAAATCTTTATAAGATAAACTACATATAGACCACCTGCTACACCATATCTCTAGACTAAAATGACAGGTCTAATTTAATGTATTGCTAATTGCTATCCCCTTCATAATACTCCCCACAGAAAATGACAACAATAGATTTAGAAAGCGAAATGACTCAACAAATTAGTACCTAACTTAACCTTATCACAGGAAGATGGTCATGCGAGGCTTGTAGAATACCACATTTTATTCCGAGGATGGCACACGATAATTAGTTAGCTTAGTTCGTAAAACGTACAGTTCAAGTTGTCTATAAAAGCGTGCACGGCAAAGCCAGGATTCAACCCAGGTAATTATTATTGGATAGAAGCAGGCGTTATTTTGCGGAAGTCCATGCTAATGAAGGAACTAGAAGTTTAATTCGCTATAATCCGCGACAATAGGTAAATCTATGTGGTACAGTGTGTGTATCTTGCACTTATAGCCCGCGATATTCACAACACCACAGAAATCTTCCAAATTAGTCCAAATTATTATTAGGTATCGGACTGAAACGTACGTTGGTCAATATCGCGGACTATAAGTGCAAGATACACACGGTACCACATACACTGAAAAAAAAAATTAGTAAAACTAATTGCTTTTTCGGTAATATACATTGCTTTGGCCAGTAAAAATGGAGCCTATTGTCCAAACAAGTTCAAGTAACCGAAAGAAAAACAGTTGAATTATAACAGTAGATTTTACCGGTTGACTATTCTTACTGTTTGTAAGACAGTAAGTAAGAAAGTAATACTTAGTATGAACTGTTTGTTTCAGTAAACTTTAAAGTTCAAACAATTAAAATAGCTGTTTAGCTCCTAACTATATTCTAAAAAAAACTGTTCTGAAGCAGTAAAATTAACTGCTACAATATCAGTAAAGCTCTGAAAACGGCAATACTTAAAAAGAACCGTTTGCTTCAGTAAACATTAATGTACAAACAATTGAAACAACTGATTAGCTTCTTACTGTTTTTTGCCCATTTCGACGAACTGTCAGTAACCAATTACTTTTACAAAAAATCAGTATTTTTAACCGAATTAAATTTTACTGTGCCAAAACAGTAAAAAGTTTCGTGCTATTTTTTTCAGTGTAGATTTACCTATTGTCGCGGATTATAGCGAATTAAACTTCTAGTTCCTTCATTACCAGGTAATTATTTATTAGAAGAACTTGAATTAGAGTATCCATACTATACATGCGAACGTGTGTCTATCTGTCTGTCTGCTACGCTTTCACTTCTATTTAATCTATTTGGACGAAATTACGTACAGGAATAGCTTGCAACTTGTATCCCGGTGAAGGACATATTACTCTTTATTCCGGAAAATTAAACAGGCAATTTCCGATCCTAAAACAATCCACGCGGACGAAATCACGGGCATCATCTAGTAATTATTTTAATTATTATGCCACGAAAACGTGGTCTGCACTTTCGGAGACTGTTTAACATCAAACATTTATGCGGAACGTAGTGAATGTATCGTTACATAGGCGAGGATTGGTGTACTCGCATCTAATTATAGGTTATTCCTCTTGCGAACCGCACACGGCACAACATATCTAGCTACATTATACTATTAACGACCCGCTAATGATTATGTAGATACCTATACCATAACTTCCATGGTCTACTGGTTAGCTGATTTGGCTACGGACTATGTGGTACAGATTTCGGCAAAAAAAAAATGCGGTTTTATATGATTGTTAGTAGCAGACCGAAGTTGGGTAGTTGGCGGTGTTTCCTCCTGTGCCTGTCCTGCACCTGAGGTCCAATTGTCTAAGCAAATCGTAATCATTTGACACCTTAAAACGTAACTCGAACTGTTTAAGGACTTCATACATTTTGACGTGCAGGCATCTATGAACTCCTTAAAAAGACATTGAATTATATGTACAAGTACTAGAACCGACGCCGCAAACAACAAATTTGCGCCATGCTTTGCGGCCGGCCGGCTTCACCTTATTTAGTCTCTCGCCTACGCTCTTCGCGGCCGCGTGTCGAAATTGTGCTCGCATGAAAATTTTAAAATGCCGTCGTGCGTTATAAAAACGTGTAAAAATAATACAACTGTAAATAAAAAATATTGTGGCGTGACATATCATCGGCAAGTAAACAAAATGTTAACGAAAACAAACCAAAACAAATTTTTCAAGATATTTTTCTACTGATTCACCCACGTTCCACCATTTCTCGGAATATCATAGATTAAAAAAATGAATTTTACCTACAGATGAGACACCTACGATCATACATTTTACATTTTACTTTTTTATTATTCGACCGATTTCGTTAAAATCGATATTTGGGGCTCCCTAGGATCACAAAACAGGAAACTGGTACTAAAATTTAAAAAAGTCAGCGCCATTTTGAAATTTCTTGTTATTGTACCGATTTCGTTCAAAATCGATATCTGAGGATCCCTAGGATCACAAAACAGGAAACTGGTACCAAAATTTAAAAAAGTCAGCGCCATTTTGAAACTTCTTTAGTTTCTCGGTAATTAATTACTGTAAAACTTTAAAAATGTAACAAAAAAATTTTTGCTCTCTTGTTACATAAATAACTATTATATAAACGGAAACGATGTTTTTTTCACTTCATTTCTATAATGATAAGGTAGAGTAAGATAAAAATGTCACTATTATTTTTTAATATGATAGGTGGAGTGGTTTAGTTACAACTTTTTCTTTTATAGTGTCAACAGTTCCTAATAAAAAGGTTAAAGTTGTATAAAATGAATATCTTTTTGTTTTTACTTTTTAATTATTTTTTTCCGTCTATAAAACTAGGTCTACTATTATCTTATTACATATGTACACTTTATGCAGTCTCACACTGCATAAATTTAAAAGTAGTCTCATTGAATAACCCAATAGGCAGAAAATACGTAGTGTCACTTCTGCGTGTCTCATCTATGACCTTAGCCGCGCGTCCCGCACCCGCCGCGTGCTTCGCGACGCAGCACAGATTACATTCGCGGTGTCTTCTCTAGTACGTTAGTACATAATACCTCAATGTAAAAAGATCGTATTATCCGTTGATTAATAATATCTAATGTCTATGTAATAATATTTTCTCACCTCCGGGCGGAAAGCGTCAATTTTCCTCCCGCTGCGCTAAACGAAAATGCCGCTTTCCGCCTCCGTCGAGGAGAAAAATAGTATACACACCACGGGCAGTAAATAAGAAAGCCTCAGATCACATGTTTATTGACCTCGGCTTCGCCTCGGACAACAATTACATGTGATCTGAGACATTTCTTATTTTACTGCCCTAGATGTGTAATGTACTATTCCCGCATAGCAGTCTACATTGAGATTAGCGGCCGTGGCCGATATTCTGTCAGGATAACATAACCTAAGATTGATATAAACGCATAAATATAATAGTCGAAAGCCGAAATACCGCTTCTCCGATGCTAGAGTCTTAGCTTCAGGTCTGGAAAAAGGTCTTATTCAAAGGCCTTTCTTGATCTCGACTCTATTTATATTTTAATACCGGTGTTTTCACGAGCGAACGATGAATGAAAAGAAAGTAAAATTAAATTTATCCTATACGAGCTATATAGGATAAACTAGTGTTTCGCTCTGTGCGCGAGCTGCTAAAGCAGCTCACGAGATGTGGTTAGACGTTAGTACTAAGTAGTACAGACTTGACGTCTTTATTGTATTAAACCGAATTTATTTACTTAGATACACAATTCACCTTTAAGTAGAAAGATTTTAAAAATGGCGCTGATCTTTTAAAACTTTAGTATCACTTTCCTGTTTTGTAATCCCAGGGAGCCCTAATATCGATTTTGAACGAAATCGGTGAATTAACAAAGAATTTCAACATGGCGCTGATTTTTTTAAATTTTTGTAACAGTTTCCTGTTTTGTAATCCCAGGGAGCCCTAATATCGATTTTGAACGAAATCTGTCAATTAACAAAGAATTTCAAAATGGCGCTGATTATTTAAAACTTTGGTATCAGTTTCCTGTTTTGTGATCTCAGGGAGTCCTTAAATATCGATTTTGAACGAAATCGGTCAATTAACAAAGAATTTCAAAATGGCGCTGATTATTTAAAACTTTGGTATCAGTTTCCTGTTTTGTGATCCCAGGGAGCCCTAAATATCGATTTTGAACGAAATCGGTCAATTAACAAATAATTTCAAAATGGCACTGATTTTTTAAAACTTTGGCATCAGTTTTGTGATCTCAGGGAGCCCTTAATATTGATTTTGAACGAAATCAGTCAATTAACAAAGAATTTCAACATGGCGCTGATTTTTTAAAACTTTTGTATCAGTTTCCTGTTTTGTGATCCCAGGGAACCCTAAATATCGATTTTGAACGAAATCGGTCAATTAACAAAGAATTTTAAAATGGCGCTGATTTTTTAAAACTTTGGTATCAGTTTCCTGTTTAGTGATCCCAGGGAACCCTAAATATCGATTTTGAACGAAATCGGTCAATTATTAAAGAATTTCAAAATGGCGCTGATTTTTTAAAACTTTTGTATCAGTGTTGTGATCCCAGGGAGCCCTAAATATCGATTTTGATCGAAATCGGTCAATTAACAAAGAATTTCAAAATGGCGCTGATTTTTTAAAACTTTGGTAGCAGTTTTCTGTTTTGTAATCCCAGGGAACCCTAAATATCGATTTTGATCGAAATCGGTCAATTAACAAAGAATTTCAAAATGGCGCTGATTTTTTAAAACTTTGGTAGCAGTTTTCTGTTTTGTAACCCCAGGGAGCCCTAAATATCGATTTTGATCGAAATCGGTAAATTAACAAAGAAGTTCAAAATGGTGCCGATTTTTTTTAAACTTTGGTATCAGTTTCCTGTCCTGTAATCCCAGGGAGTCCTAAATATCGATTTTGAACGAAATCGGTCATATTAAATAATTTCATAATGGCGCTGATTTTTTTAAAATTTTGGTACCAGTTTCCTGTTTTGTAATCCCAAGGAGCCCTAAGTATCATCGGTCAATTAACAAATAATTTCAAAATGGCGCTGATTTTTAAACTTTGGTATCAGTTTCCTGTTTTGTAACCCCAGGGAGCCCTAAATATAGTTTTTGAACGAAATCGGTCAATTAACAAAGAGTTTTAAAATGGCGCTGATTTTGTACAACTTTGGTATCAGATTCAGTTTTGTAATCCCAGGGAACCCTAAATATCGATTTTGAACGAAATCAGTCAATTAACAAAGAATTTCAACATGGCGCTGATTTTTTAAAACTTTTGTATCAGTTTTGTGATCCCAGGGAGCCCTAAATATCGATTTTGATCGAAATCGGCCAATTAACAAAGAATTTCAAAATGGCGCTGATTTTTTAAAACTTTGGTAGCAGTTTCCTGTTTAGTGATCCCAGGGAACCCTAAATATCGATTTTGAACGAAATCGGTCAATTATTAAAGGATTTCAAAATGGCGCTGATTTTTTAAAACTTTTGTATCAGTTTTGTGATCCCAGGGAGCCCTAAATATCGATTTTGATCGAAATCGGCCAATTAACAAAGAATTTCAAAATGGCGCTGATTTTTTAAAACTTTGGTAGCAGTTTTCTGTTTTGTAATCCCGGGAACCCTAAATATCGATTTTGAACGAAATCGGTCAATTAACAAAGAATTTCAAAATGGCGCTGATTTTTTACAACTTTGGTATCAGTTTCCTGTTCTGTAATCCCAGGGAGTCCTAAATATCGATTTTGAACGAAATCGGTCATATTAAATAATTTCATAATGGCGCTGATTTTTTTAAAATTTTGGTACCAGTTTCCTGTTTTGTAATCCCAAGGAGCCCTAAGTATCGATTTTGAATGAAATCGGTCAATTAACAAATAATTTCAAAATGGCGCTGATTTTTAAACTTTGGTATCAGTTTCCTGTTTTGTAACCCCAGGGAGCCCTAAATATCGTTTTTGAACGAAATCGGTCAATTAACAAAGAATTTCAAAATGGCGCTGATTTTTTACAACTTTGGTATCAGTTTCCTATTTCGTGACCCCAGGGAGCCCTAAATATCGATTTTGAACGAAATCGGTCAATTAACAAAGAATTTCAAAATGGCGCTGATTTTTTTTACTTTGGTATCAGTTTTCTGTTTTGTAATCCCAGAGAGACCTAAATTATATCGAATATGAAAGAAATCGGTACATTAATTATCAAAGAGTTTCAAAATGGCGCTAGTTCACTTTTTCATTAAAATCAACAGATCTTATAATGTAACGGAAAATCGACGACATTAAAATTGCAGGATGTGTGCTATTTGGGGTGTACGTACGGGTTTGTTGGTAGGTGGGTATGTCGGTTGGCGGGTATGTCGGTAGGCGGGTATGATGGTAGGCGGGTTTGTTGGTAGGCGGGTAAGCAGGTAGGCGGGTATGCAGGTAGGCTGGTATTCAGGTAGGCGGGTATGTTGGTAGTTTCATGTTTTTGTTTTCATGCCTTTGGTCGAACTCTTTCTTCAATACCCTGGCCGTGCTCTTCACCCGTCTCCGAAATCCTCAATCATCAATTCGCTTCACATTTTTGCTCCCAAAGATTCGTTAAAATGAGAGTCCTATAATTAAAACAAAGTTTGAAAAGGAACTACAAGTACCCAGTCTTTTATAGTTCCTAATCGCCATATAATTTGGTATGAAAAAAAAATTCCGCCATCTTAAAAATTTTTTATTTCGCTAAATAGACCTCCTCGTCCTGATCATCTCTTGCCAAGAAACCACACTTCCATCTCTTATACTCTCCGAGATAGACACTAACGAAATTTTTTGGCGGCCATCTTGAATCCACCTTTTTGGAGTTTTTTTAAACTCACCGCCTATTGGATGAGGTTTCGAGTGACATTTGTTCGAGCACCTATCTGACCTTGGCCGTGCTCTTTACCCGTCCTCGAAATCCTCAATCATCAGGTGTCTCCATATTTTTCTTCAAGTTTAATTTTCTGACTTGTATATGAAGCCATCAGTGAAAAAAAAAAAATTCTTACAAAATTTTACAGGAGGAAATTTTTGGGGAAATTCTTGAAAACTACCCCAAATGTGGCAACACTGTTTAGATATCTCGATACTGCCGGTCGAGTTACACAATCGATCCATACATGTCAACTTTCCCAAATGTTGCCAACTGCCTCAAAAACGTGTTCGAAATTTTGAAAAACACAAAAATAATACAAAATGGCCGCCACCTCGTTTCACAGAAACATTTTACATAGTTTTATAATTTTTCCGTAAACTACAGGATATACCGCTCCTGATGACGTTTCAAATTTTTATCTCGCTCGCACCCAGCCGAAATGATCGCCCCTGAAAAAAGACCATGCCGAAAATCACTTTTACTTTGATAAATTCCAGTGTTTCCAGACCTGGGCAACGAAATTACCCAAATGTAATTCATTCAAGTGAGACACGTGGTTGCTCGTACTCGAATCTTGCAAAAAGTCCGTATTTAGATTTTTTTATTTTTGGGGTAAATCTTGAAAATTTCCCGAGAAATGGGGTAATTATTTTCCCCCAATCCATACCTCGAGTCTGTACACACAATCGCCCCGTAGAAGTCGAAACGCTCCGACGTTGCCAACTGTGAGAAATTGGAATTTTAAAATTGCGATTTTTCGTACCTCAAACCGAACGGCCACCGCCATCTTGAATTTTTAAAAACCACTCCCATTCTGTCAAAATACAGGATAATTGTAGGCGAGAAAAAGAAAAAATCATGCTTGACTACGCCGTTTCAGATCTGTGGCTCCGCGGTTCGGGGTCGAAACATCAAAAATTTGAAAACACTACAGCTCGGCCGCCATCTTGTTTTTCCAATTTTTTCCACTTTTTCTATTGATCGTTTACTAATTTCTTCAATAATTGCGAGTTGTAACGAAATTCGGTTAGAACACAAAAGAGTTGCAAGAATCACGTCTGCCGCCATCTTGTTTTTCCGAAATGTCATAATTTTTCCCTACTCCCATCCCGCACCCGAACACATCTCCCATACATCATTGTATCGTTTTCTGTCTCTTTCTTGGAGAACAATAAATTATGCTAATGAGTCCTAATCGCCATATAATTTGGTATGAAAAAAAATATTCCGCCATCTTGAATTTTTTTTCTTTTCGCTAAATAGATCTTCTCGTCCTGATCATCTTTGGCCGAGAAACCACTCTTTCATCTTTTATACTTTCTGAGATGGACACCAAATAAATTTGTATGGCGGCCATCTTAAATCCGCCATTTTGAAATTTTTTTCAACTAACTGTCAATTGGATGAAGTTTCGAATGACATTTGGTCGAGCACCCCCCACCTATCTTCAATACCTCGGCCGTGCTCTTTACCCGTCTCCGAAATCCTCAATTATCAGCTGCATCCATATTTTTCTTCAAGTTTAATTTTCGGACTTGTATACGAAGCCATCATTAAAAAAAAAAAATTCATACAAAATTTTACAGGAGGACTTTTTTGGGAAAATCTCGAAAACTACCCCAAATGTGGCAACACTGTTTAGATATCTCGACACTGCCGTTTGAGTTACACAATCGATCCATACATGTCAACTTTCCCAAATGTTGTCAACTGCCTCAAAAACGTGATCGAAATTTTGAAAAACACAATTAGAATACAAAATGGCCGCCACCTCGTTTCACAGAAACATTTTACATAGTTTTATTATTTTCCCGTAAACAACAGGATATACCGCTCCTGATGAAGTTTGAATTTTTCATCCCGCTCGCACCCAGCCAAAATGATCACCCCTGAAAAAAGACCATGTCGAAAATCACTTTTACTTTGATAAATGCCAGTGTTGCCAGACCTCGGCGACAAAAATACCCAAATGTCATTTGTACGAGTGAGACACGTGGTTGCTCGTACTCGAATTTTGCAAAAAATACGTATTTCGATTTTTTTATTTTTGGGGTAAATCTTGAAAATTTCCCGAGAAATGGGGTAATTTTTTTCCCCCATTCCATACCTCGAGTCTGTACACACAATCGCCCTATAGAAGTCGAAACGATCCGAAGTTGCCAACTGTGAGAAATTTGAATTTGAAAATTGCGTTTTTGCGTACCTCAAACAGAACGGCCGGCGCGGCAGCCGCCATCTTGAATTTTTAAAAACCACTCCCGTTCTGTCAAAATACAGGATAATTGTAGGCGAAAAAAAGAAAAAAATATCATGCTCGACCACGCCGTTTCGGATCTGTGGCGCCGCGGTTCGGGGTCGAAAAATCAAAAATTTTAAAGCACTACAGCTCGGCCGCCATCTTGTTTTTCCAATTTTTTCCACTTTTTCTATTGATTGTTTACTAATTTTTTCAATCGTTGCGAGTTTAAACGAAATCGGTTGGAAAACAAAAGAGTTGCAAGAATCACGTCGGCCGCCATCTTGTTTTTCCGAAATGTCATAATTTTTCCCTACTCGAATCCCGCACCCGAACACATCTCCCTTACATCATTATATCGTTTTCTGTCTCTTTCTAGGAGAACAATTATGTCAATGAGTGAGTCAGTCAGTGAGTGAGTGGTAATCGAGCTATATATAGTATAATTGAATCGGTCATTTCAAAAACCTCATAAGTCACATTTTTTTCCAACATGCTTTTTTTGCTGAAAATAATTCCTTGAAGGGAGATGTGTATTCTGGGTACAAACCACGTAAATCAATACATTCCTTCCTCTTCAAATAAAACCGTTGTGAAAGACGTTCATTGCATAAACAACATTAGTCAGTGACTTAAGAGGTTTTTGCATGCACTACTAGATGACGGGAGTAGTTTTATGACTGAGTTTGACGTTTTAAATTTGCTTTGTTGTGATTGGTTCAACAATATTCAAATCTTCAATTTGACACAATCGTCATTAATCATTTAGTGTGTGTTCCGTTATAAGCACTGCGAGCACTGGCAGTGCTCTTTACTGGGGACTTCCAGTGCTCTCAGTGTATTTCGGAACGCACCCTTAGTGTCATCATAATTATGATATTTGTGTCATAAAAGCAACTACATATTTTACAAAACTAACTCAAATCAAAAAAACATGTTTGTCAACTGAATCTTATGGGAAAAAGTCCCAAAAGAACAGAAAAAATCATTCGCACCTTCGACATACATGAGTTTTCAGTAGGTATGATTCAGGTAAAAAAGGTACTACTTATCATAGCCGAGGAATATATTGATAGATTGATTAAACATTCATTCATATTACTTAATAAAAAAACTTCTTCTTCTGTTTCACTTCCATCAGCCAAGGCTTATGATTTAAAAGTGCCCATCAATAAAAAAAAATTAGACGATTTAAAGCAAATTCAGGATAGCATTCTTGAAGAGCTTAAGCCATTTTATATCAACATTTTTAGCAGTCCAACTGCAAATGTTGAAGATAATCCAGATGAGCCTTAAAGATATTAAAACATGACAAATTAATACATGTAAAATGTTAATAAGGTTATTTTTAAGTGTAATTTTCAATAATTAGCAATAAAAAACATGATAACTACGATTGTTTTGGTTAAAGTATATTCCACTAACCCTAATTCTTGCTAAAACAACATAAGTCAAGAACAGTTTTTCAGGTTTTTTTTCAGTATTTTTATTGATAAACTGTGGAGGTTATTCGCTATTTAAATTTTTTACCACTCAAATACTAAATTAAGCATAAAAAAGTCCTTTAAAACTCATTTGTTTGTGCATGAAACAGTTTTTATTGATTCCTGAAAAATTCTAATTGAGTGACTTACGAGGTTTTTGAAATGACCGATTCAATTTAATTTTACTATAGTTGACCGAGCGAAGCGAAGGTCTCTGAGTCTACTTGAGTGAATTGGCACTTGTCCGTCCGTCCGTCCGTCCGTCCGTCCGTCCGTCCGTCCGTCCGTCTGTCCGTCTGTCAGAGCCTTATAACTCCTGAATTACTGAATGTAATTACTTAAAATTTAAATATAATATGTAAACCAATGGCCTCCCGCCGAATATGGCTTAAAAAGTTATAAAAATCTTTATTTCAGGGGGGCTCTCATAGAAGCGAATGCGGAGTAAAATATTTTTTATAGCGTTACATAGGGTTGCGGTATATCATTTTAAAGATAATGAGGAACAGAGTCCAAAAATATATTTTTTTTTAATTTTTCCCCTAAAATTGACGAAATGGGAGGCTTTCAAAGTGGAGATTTTCTGACGTCCAAAGATGACCTCAGAACTCCCAATTTTCTGAAAGGCTGAGCCTGAAACTTGATTAATTATTTGAATTATATCCTGTACTTGAACAACAAATACTAAAATTAGATAAATATTATAAGGAAACGAAATTATTTAATTTTTAATGAGCTTCATTATTTTTAACAAACTTCACAATTATGTCAATAGATGGCGCTCTGTACAAGTTTATTCGTTTGTGCTTAAAAAGAAAAGGCTGAGCCTGAAACTTGATCACTTATTTGAATTATATCCTGTACTTGAACAACAAATACTAAAATTAGATAAATATTCTAAGGAAACTAAATT
Source organism: Erebia ligea (assembly GCA_917051295.2). NCBI lineage: Eukaryota > Metazoa > Arthropoda > Insecta > Lepidoptera > Nymphalidae > Erebia > Erebia ligea. Next base: position 12,748,166 of record OU785236.1, read on the forward strand.
ATTTAATTTTTAATGAGCCTCACTATTTTTAACAGAACTTCACAAAGATGGCGCTCTGTAAGTTTATGGATACCGCGAGGTCTCAGTTCGGGGCGAACCACTAGTATAGTTAGTTTTCATTAAGAAAATAACCTCAACTTGATCAAGGTTGAAAAAAGGTTTAGTCTTCGCTACTGCCTCTTGATAGGCCTACAGATTGATTAACCTAAGCCTAAAAATAGGAAAACTTAGCAGGGGTTCGGAATTTGTCTATAACACATAATATTACTGTTGTTAGGACCCAGAGTATTAGCTTAAAAAGCTCTTTCCAAAAAATTTATAATACCTATAACAGTTGTTAGGTACAATATTAGCTTATTAGGGGACATTGACCAGACTTTATTGCAGGATCTTAAGATTATTGGTCAAAGTTATAATAGTCAAGAGGGATATTATTACAAACCCTATTCCTAATCCTAAATATCTATTATACTTGCTATATTACCTAATTTTAAGTTGGTAGCCATTGAAACTGTACAAGCAAGACTGACGAGCTGTTACAAGTCATTATAACATCAGTCATCAAGTCGCTCCTGCAAATGCAAGAACAAGACAAGAAGAAGAATTACAATATAAGAAAAACTATCTGAATAAAATAATTAAAAATCCAAAGTATATCAGGCCCGAATTCATTATACCAGACGCGTCACGTAATTACATCGAAAGTATTATCGATTACATGACCTTGCGAAGGTTTGACAAGATCGATGGTAGCGCGCTGGAGGCAGCGGAATAAATAGTGTTTTAAAGGTAAGTAATGAAGTGGCCGGGCGTAATTAAATCGATGACATCATAGCCTCGATGCTCGCTGATGGGAATGGAAAATAAAAGCACAATTCAATCAACCGCCTGCGACGCTTCGGACACGACGTGGCTTATTAATTATAATATATGTAATAATCTAGATACGTTTAGGCTGCTTTACACTCGCGCGCAAATATACGGACTCTATGCTCGCGCCGAGAACATTGCGAATATAATAATATGTATTAAACTCCAAAAGCCATGACTAAACCCGACATTGCAAAGGGAACGTTACGAAGCCACGAAATGTAATAATGATGTCGTGATGACAACATTTACGATAACGTAAAAAAATTATAAAACGGATGAAACTCATATTCCGTCGGACCGACTAGTTTCCAACTGGTCCGGGGTCTTCATTCATTAGCCTGTTCACCATTTTCACGATTGTTTACCGGCGTACGTTCGCGGGTTTTCGCACCGGTGCAGTGTAGCGAGGGCTTTATATTGTCATCGCATCTTTTCGCAGTCCGTTTGTCGCGAACAACATAAGCGACATAGGACGAGGAACGCCGCGAAACGAGAACTTTTTTCTCGGCGTTCGCGGTTTACGGCGCTAGTGGAGAGCGGATTTTATAAAATTATAGTACTCAATATACCTATATAAAAATGCAAATTAGTTATGATGCTACGTGGCCGTTAAAACAACAGGTGGCAAAATACAGATAACGAGTAAACAGTAGGTAGATCGAGTAGTTATGCATAATTTTATATTTAATAGGTACACATTTTTATACGACTCGAGTGTGATTGTTTTGTTTTAACTAGTAAATAGTCTCCTGTGTTTTTAAATTGGTTTTTAATAAAGCAGACCACAGCTGTAAAGAGGAGAGGCGTTTACCTCCAGCTTCCGAGCGCGCCTCACGCATATATTTTGGTTCTGATATGAATATCAACCAAACTCAATGAAATGTCTGTAGACACGACTAGAAACTAATATCTCATTTGCCAAATATCCGTAAAAATAAGTAAGTAGGTATAGTTTAAAAGTTCCACGGGCTCAATGCTTTGTATGTAAATCTTTTGACCTACGTACCTATTCTCGATAGATCCGGCGGATATTTTAGGTACATCTTTTCAAGAAGGTCAGCAGTTCTTAAATGTATCTGAACGGGAAGCCCAAGAATCTCTAAACTTAATAAACATCCGTTTTGCTTGTAGCAAAGCAGCCTAAAGAGTTTTTATTTTCCTATTATCGGTTATTTCGAATATGTAACCCGGGAAAGTGTTTTAAAGTTTAAGTTTGCAACAATTTTGAACACTTGCTTACCTATCGCAGGGTCTAGAACAGCTTGTGCCGCCTGTTCCTCGCCTATGGGCGTCTTAAGGCAAATTTTCTTGAGTTTCATCGCTACCGGTGAGTCTTCTGACTGCGCCACTGTAACACAAAATACATATTAATATTCCGGCACACATTAAGTAAGTAAAATTTTACTTACTCAAAAAACATAATTTTATGCGTTTTATTGCGAAATAGGCTTGCGCATGACGACAATCATGCTTAGTGCAAAGCCATGATGAGGTTGGAACATTGAAAGTTGGAACTTGCTTGCCTAGAAGATGCCTATATTCACATTCATTATTTCATGCCTATAACGATGAAGTATAAGATGGCAGAAAGAAGAAGCCTCAAATATATACAAAAAAAAATATAAGAACTTTAGAGCTCACGAAAGGCAAAAATTTTCCACGAATATATCGACTCAATCCCGCTCGAGTGTGTTTGTAATTTAGGGTGATACATCATAAAATTATAATTATGTATTCTATATTGATATCTTAATAATTATAATATGGTAAGTTAGACGATGTGAAGTTAGAAGGGCAGTGTCTCTAAAATAATAATAATTTGCGGTAGATTTCAGGGTAAACTTTAAAAATTTTGGCTTAATAAAATTCATCAAAGCAGTCAAGTACAACTTATTTGATTGCGCTGGCATGACACAAACGTCAAATTAGTTTCTTGGGTCAAATGTATCATCAAATGGTTCAACATTTCGTTGACGCTAAATGTTATCAAACGTTCGTTCGTTCTATCATGTTACGCGAGTCTAGAACACAATCAATCAATAAAATTAGACGGTATAGCACTATACTTGCTCACGTAACTACACTATTTCGATTCTCCATCGCAAATAACGCAACACCTACCCATACCTACAGTAAGAAATTGCAAAACAATAATAACATAATTAGCATCCAACTGTATTACGAAATAGATAAAGCAGATAATAATATGTATTATGAATGTTCGAATAAGGCGCTCGCCACACTAACCGCTTGACAGCAGCGGTGCTATCACCGGGCGTTTATGTCATACAAACATTGACTGATCTATGATACACGTATTACGTAAGTTAAGCTCATATTTTTCTATTTAAATAAACTTATTACAAGTGCTTTTGAATCGTCGAGTGAATCTACCACTGGTTACATTCCTACCGAGAAGAACCAGCAAGAAACTCGGTGGTTGCTCTTTGTAAATAATTCATTTACAATAATTATTATATCAATGTGGATTGTGTACCTACATAAGTAACCGCTGTCCTTAGCATTGCTGGAGCGAGTCAAATCCATGCTCCCCTACCATTTACATAATCTTCAACAGTACCTATATAATAAACTTTTTTCAGGAACATACTTTTAGTCTCTGCGCAAAAACCCTTCGCGGTTTATGTGGAGGATTTAACAAGTATTTAAAATTGTAACAATTCCACTTTTATTTTGAACTAGTTGATGCCCGCGACTTCGTCCGCGTGGTTCGAGGTTTTTCGGTTCCCGCGGGAACTCCTTAATTTTCCGGGATAAAAAGTAGCCTATGTGTTATTCCAGACTATAATCTATCTCTGTGCCAAATTTCATCCAGATCCGTTCAGCCGTTGGGGCGTGATTGAGTAACAAACATCCACACATCCATACATCCATCCAAACTTTCGCATTTATAATATTTTTTTGAATAAATTTGTGTATAGGCAAGCTTTAAATGTCATGAAATGTCATAAGCCTAGTGGTTAAGGCTTAGATCTGCTCTTCGGGTTGTCTGGGGTTCCAATCCGGAGTCTTCCAATTTCCGGAGTTAGTCCCGACGAACAAAGGTGAAGGAAGACATCGTAAGGAAACTTGCATGCCTGAGAGCTGTTCTACATAATGTTCGCAATGTGAAGTCTACCAATGCGCACTTGGCGGGCGTGGTGCAAAACTTCTCATTCTGAGTGGCGGATTGATAACAGGGTTGCACACGGGATAATTATCAAGACAATTATGTAATACTAATAGCGTTTATATCGTTCTTAATCTTCAACAGAATCCTATTATTATTACTTATATTATAATCTATATAATATGGTAGATTCTTACGACTTATCATAAGAGGCACAAGTTGTCCTACACGAAATAAATCATTTCATTTCAATCTTAAAAAAATTTGTCTGGAGAAAACGGAGAAAATCAGGGCTGGGTATTGCTGTCAATGTCTGGCACAAGGCTGCTTCCGACCAATAATTGTGTATTTGCTAGTCCTTAAGTTTTTAAGAACCCTACAACAAGATACCTTTGACCAGTAGGGGGCGTATACTGGTTGACGAAGACGAAAGTAAAAATCCCGGGTCCCAACTCTGAAGCTACATTTTTAGGAAGCTTAGTAGATAAACTTTAAACAAGGTGTAGGGTAGACATATCTAGTATCTGATACGTACCGATCTAGTTCAGGTATATTCGATTTTGATATTTCGACTTGACACTTAGGTCTACGACCTTGGGGCCTCGGTTCTGAGCGCTCCGCGTCGGACCACCATGAACTGTGAAAATTACGGGGGCAGGTATTTATAGGTACACCACTGTGGAAAGTATGATCCGCTACTATAATGAAATAAAATAAAATAGCTTATTTTTCCTTATACAGTTTTTCAATTTTTATTTTTTATGTTTTAACCCTACACTAACTACCTACCTACTTAACAAATTAAAACGAAAAAAATATGTATTAATATTTTTTTTTGTTTTAATTTGTTGACTAATAATTTCTTGTCTACATTGAACCTGTTGCTTTTTGTATGTTTCGAATAAAGATTTTTTTCATATAATTTTTGGTTTTGGGCCATCGATTTACTAGTTATTTTTTTTCGTAAATTCACTAGTTATAACTCAAGTTCTGACGTCTGACTATTTCAAGTGTCTGATGGATAGACACTAAAAACACGGACTGACTGACGGAAGAAAACTCGAAGAACTAGCTTCGCAAAAACATTGTTTGTAATACTGAGATTAGTTTGGTAAAGAAGAACCCTCCGTAGAGAACTTCGAGGGGAGCTTTGTACTCTCAGGCTCTTAAAATGACGTCAGCGTCGTTATGAAAATATACGCGACCATACTCAACATAGAAATACGTGTCAGTTAGTTATACTACACCATTTAAACCAACTTTAGGGCCTGAATTCTCCTTACGCCGCGCTTATGTCAGTCGCGAGTTCGAATACAAATTGTGAGTTACTATGGCCCGTAATAAACTGACATCAGCTAAGAACAGGTTCTCAAGTATAAGTCGATCTAATGATCAAGAATGGTCTTAAGCCTGAGTAAGGGCCTGTCTTACTTCATTGCCTCGAAAGGGTCATATCTAAGATATCTAAGACAAGGTACGAACAATAAGCGCGACGCGCATGGAAAAAACCTTTGAATAACTAGTACATAGCTTATTATTATTATTCGTCAACCTTTTGAAGCCTCCATATCTCGTATGGATTGCAGGGAACGCAAAACTTACATAAAACAAATAACTCTAGCACCACCTAGCAGAAAAGCAGTTATTGCTTTAGATTTAAGAGGATCGTCTAGTTGTAAATTTTCATACAAAATAACGTTTTTCTTCCCGTAAATGTTGTCCAATTTTCATAATTGCAGATACAATGAAGAACTATGCTCGTACGTTTTAATTTTAAAGAAATATTGCTTAAGTTAAACGTTATTAGCGTCTAAATATCCATATTTTTGACCTAAAAACTTCCTCGAGTATTTTAATTTTTTTAAATTTAACTAAACTAAAATACTAAAAAATAAAACGTACGAGCCTAGATTAAGGTGTACTGAATCTAATGAGACCAAAATTGTCTGATTTCGTAAACGTTTGGGGGGGTAAAAACGTTATCACCCGAAAAAGTATTTCAAGAATAAAATGTAGGCATATGCCTACTGGACTTGCAACTCTCTCTATCGCACGATACGGAGAAGGCAGCAAAGCGTTGTGAAACAGATAGCATTATTGAAAAAACCTACTCGCGTCGCGTTTTGTCACTAGACGATCCTCTTAAGTTGGCGTATTAGCATCATAATCACGTATCACATCAACTTTACTGACATTCTCAAAGTGTAGTGTACCTAAAAAAATATGATTTCGTATGGACATTAAAAGCAGAAGGATCAACAGCTTTCCGTGCATTCCATAGACTCTCAACCTCAATGTATTTAAAACGGAACGCTGTGATACTCCTTTGAAAGCACTCAACGTACGTCTGCGACCTTGGGGGTACGCCGCCGGTCACGAGCTCTCCGCGTCGAGGGGCGTGCAGCGAGCTTTGGCAACTTGTACCTCAATATGACACTGTAACCCTAACCACGGCTGTCCAACAGTTGTTTACAAAATATGTATGTCAACGTTTGAAGCTATTCTATCTTAACAAGTGGATCTCTACTACAATCCTGTATGCTATGCTGGTCAAGAACACGCATAGGCATTGCAATGTTCCGTATGCATTGTATTTCTAAAAACTATCATATTCTTTAAATCTTTCTCAAATGCAAATTGAGTCAAAAGAAGCTGCTTGAGTGTTTGGAGTGGCGTGGTTGGTGCCGGCAATGTTAATTACAACTCCTTGAGACCTGGTTCCACAATTTATTGCAGAGGTGTACTGAGAAGAATTGCAAACGAAGACTGCTTGACTATTGTCTGTTGGTTTTGAATTTTGATCTACGAATGGGTTTATAAATAGACTCGAACTGGAACTAATGTTTTAGAACAATTTCGATACACGCTGGAGATCTATTTTAGTAGTATAAGTGTATGTACTGACGGGCACCTGGTAGTAAATAATAAAACTCTTGTAGATAATAAGATACATTCCAGTTCGGCCTTGCGCTAAAAGATACATTCAAGTAAAGTTGCTCTCACACTACAGCGAAAACCACGCTTAGAAAAACTCGTTAGTAGAATGGAAAATATCTTATCCAAAAATACTGGTCAAGTGCGAATCAGACTCGCCCATCGATGGTTTCGTAGATTGGAAAGAAACATACATTGACATTTCGTCAAGTTAATCTAGTCTCAAAAACAAATCACCTTGATTTGGGTCGACCAATGACGACTTCCAATGCATATTCAAGCATTTCAGCATAAACATAATGGAGGCGCGTCCATTTTTAATTAAGATCATTTTTTAGTTTTTAATTAAATTCATTTTTTAGATAAGAGCATCTCTAATTTTATATGACTCTAGTATTACCAATTTGGGAATTTAAAAATGCTACGCCCTTGCGGCTATGTCTGTGATGTGTGATTACACACCTTAAATGTATCTTGTCATTCGTCATTCTCATTTTAAGTACGGAAATTTGGGCTGCGTGCGGATCTTAGGATTCATTTCTTAGGCAGTATGCGATCGACTCTATTGGGTGAGTCGCGCTTACGTTCGAGGGCGGGCGTACTAACGACATTTTACAACGAGTGTATCTGCATAATGGTATGTGGTTCTAAGCTTTTACTTTCTTTGTATGATTTAGCTAGGTATAGTTTAGGTATAAGCACATTGTTTGCGAAATTGTGTACTTCTTATGATAACTCAAAAGGTTAGTTTAAAAAATACAAAGGCATTTGAGTGCCACAGCTTCTTCTTTTTGTCCTTTTCCCACCTATGTGGGGTCGGCACAACATGTTTCTTCTTCCACTCACTTCTGTTATCCGTCAATAGAATGCCACAGCATCCTTAAGTAATTCGCCTGTCATCAACATCATCAGCCTGCAGACGTCCACTGTTGGACATAGGCCTTCCCTAATGAGCACCACCACACCCGGCCCACAGCCTTTCCCATCCAGCCACTTCCCACCACTACTGTGACTACTGTGTTTCGACTGTGAGGTGGTCTAAAGAAGTGTTTCTGTGTAGTTAAGTAATATAAAACCACAATATGCCGGGGCCCGGGTGGGCAGAAGCAGTGCGGAGATACTATTCTACTTACTAGGCTGGAGGTTCCCCGCACATGAGCTATCTTACCAAACTGAACTCTGGTGACCACTAGAGGTCAGTAAAACGACCTTTTACTGGTCATTTTATGTGCTCTACTCGCATTTTATTTATGTTACTCTAGCTTATTCTGCGGTCCTTAATGCGAGACACGAGTCCCGTATCTGTCAAAGAAGTGGTGGTGTTTTTCTCCGCAGCCTGAAGTTAATTTTATTGACTGTTATATCACATCATGTCATCTCACACCTGATCATGTCACATTGGTTGGTTACCGATTTTAAATTCGGTAACCAACCAATAACTAACAAATTAGGGCATATTCCGTATTCAGTACAACTAAATTACATAGCAACTGAGAAAGTTAATAGGCCTGCTTCTATTCTGCCCTTTTCAACTAGAAAGGTATAGAAATATAAAATTAATCATAAAGTGCTCGGTCGGCGGCGTTCGTGGGCGGGCAAATGTGAATGACATTCGACTCGTCTGCGAAACGATCTAAGCTTTTATTGATTTTGTTTATTGTAACCTTACATGATAAGAATATTTTAATACCAGCTTTTGTCCGACATAATAATAGCTAAGGTCTGCGCGGATTTTCGAAACTCAAGTAGGAATTTTATGCTAAAAATATCTCCTTGCATAGTTAGTTATCTACCCGTCAAATTGTATTCAGCCGTTTCGAAGATTAGCCGAACAGACAGAAACTTCAATCACACCTAGGTATATTAATAAAGGGGAAAGTGTGTGTGTCAGTTGGTTTGTCTTTCAATCACGTGATTTTATAAATGGATATAGTTTGAAACCTGGAGATGTGCTGGAGATGTATTTTAAACCGGAAAATAAAAAAGTATTCCTTATTTACTTTTGATTACAATAAAATGCTGATGAACAGCATTTTATTGTAATCAAAAGTTATCAATGTTATCTTTGATGAGTCTGCTCCAAAAATTCCAGATTAGCTAATATTAATCAAATTATAGATGTTTATTACTCTTTCACACCACAATGACGGAACCGATTTGGCTGAAATTTGGTATGGAGCACAGATCAGAGAATCAAGGGAGATATGCTAAGGGGGCGTGGTGCGTGCGAACTCATCAGGTGTAAAATAGACATAATTTCGATTTTTGTCTTTAATCGGACGTCATTCAACGATCGCTTCACTTCTCTCGGTTTTTAGCAAAATGCCGTGTTGTTCAGTGGTTGTTTGTAAAAATTCAAGTGGCAAAGTGAATTACATGAAAGATGGCATCTCATTTCACACTTAAGTACAAGTATATTGGTGTAAATTTCCATAAAAAACAATAAAACATTATTTAGTGGTATCAAAATTTAATAAAGTGACAAGTCTATATCTCATTATGAACAAAAACCATTGCTTGCTTAGTAGAAATCTATCAATGAATCGGCCGGTCTTACGACGCAATGGTTAGGTGTTCTTTACCGATTCTTTCACTAGCACGATAGATCAATTTCCGTGGTACCCTAGAGATGTGACGATGTAAATACGAGTACATTGTTGTCGATATTTTAACAACCAAACAATTTGATCTGTGATACAATAATTAATAGTACCTACTTAGTAAACAATAATTGCTATTTTCACGTTTAAACTATCGCGAGTAATAATCATTATAACTATATTTTTAGTTATAATTATTACCATTTTTAGGGTTCCGTAGCCAAATTTGGCAAAAACGGAACCCTTATAGATTCATCATGTCTGTCTGTCTGTCTGTCTCGCTGTCTGTCTGTCTGTCTGTCTGTCTGTGTGTCCGTCCGTATGTCACAGCCACTTTTTTCCGAAACTATATGAACTATACTGTTGAAACTTGGTAAGTATCTTGTATTCTGTGAACCGCATTAAGATTTTCACACAAAACTAGAAAAAAAACAATAAATTTTGGGGGATCTATGGATAGGTCTTCAAAAATGATATTGAGGTTTCTAATATCATTTTTTTCTAAACTGAATAGTTTGCACGAGAGACACTTCCAAAGTGGTAAAATGTGTGTCGTCCCCCCCTGTAACTTCTAAAATAAGAGAATGATAAAACTAAAAAAAATATATGATGTACATTATCATGCAAACTTCCACCGAAAATTGGTTTGAACGAGATCTAGTAAGTAGTTTTTTTTTAATAATTTAAAACTTACTACAGGTTTGTACGGAACCCTCGGTGCGCGAGTCCGACTCGCACTTGGTTTTTTTGATGTACTCAACTTACTTAGCTGACGAAACGTATAAAAATATACTAGGTGAATTAATATAATGTCAATTTACGTAGATACTCATTACTCATGTATGGATATATTTAATATCACTCATTAATATTAATATTTAAGATATCCGAAGGATGCAGAAAGAAAAGAAAAGTGGATAAATCTTACAAGCTGGTTTCCTACGAAAAATAGCACAATATGTTCGTCTCACTTTGAGCCAAAGTGCTTTCAACTATTTCATTTTTTTTAAAGTCGGTTAAAAATAATCTAATACGTAAACGATTTTTTACATCTTATTATTTTTGGTACATATTAAGTAATATATCACTTTTCATAATAGGTAGTCATTGTCAAAAACCCAAATATTAAGAAATTGAGCATCGATAGATCCATTTTAGTCAACCACTATTGAACGTTACACAGAACATCGACAACGTTTGACGTTTGTGTGAGTAAGATGCACGGTGATTGAAATTGAACGCTGTATGCTAAACAATAAAGTATAATTTTGCACAGCACATCGACAACGTTTGACGTTTGTGTGAGTAAGATGCACGGTGATTGAAATTGAAAGCTGTATGGTAAACAATAAAGTGTATATTGGTTCGTGCTTCATGCACTTACCTATCGGTATGCGTGTGTTAGTGCGACTTCATCTATTATTTTTATTTAGTTGCATGTGTATTGGTAGTGAGTGGTAGGGATAAGCTGGCGACAGCAGGTTTCTATACAATTTGGTTCATAAAACATATCTCCCTTGATTCTCTTATCTGTGGTATGGAGATAGCTGATAACCTAAATTAAAACATTTTATCCCGGAAAATTTAAGAGTTTCCGCGGGAAACAAAAACCATAATCCACGCGAACGAAGTCGCGAGCAACATCTAGTGAAAATATATTGCACAATTTAAATTCAATAATATTGCTTTATTGTGTACATAATTAAGTGGAGAAGCTATGAAAAGTCATTGGTTTGGTTTACGTCCGCTCGTAAACGCGGTTTGAGCGCGACCACGCATTTTATTAGCATATGTGTCGCATGCATTGATCTTGTGTCAGAATAAAAATAATATTGTGTTCTAGAGCCTAGTCCCAACTCAGGACGTGTTATTCCAGACTATAATATATCTCTGTGCCAAATTTCATGCAGATCCGTTCAGCTGTTCTGGCGTGATTGATTAACAAACATCCATCCATCCATCCATTCATCCATCCATCCATCCATCCATCCATCCATCCATCTATCCATCCATCTATCCATCCATCCATCCAAACTTTTGCATTTATAATTATTGTTGTATAGATGGATTTATGTTTCAGAACATCGCTTGCAACTTGCTAAAATCTTTCAAATTTTCGATCAAGTAAGATCGCAAAAAGCCCAAACTTGTCTCCAATAAAAATTAAAATAATTTTGTGCAAAAGTAAAAGTGCTATTCAAATTAAAACAGTACTCACAGCTCAAACCACTGGACGAATCGGCCTGAACGGCCGGCCTGCCATACAGATAGCTATTATGACGTAGGCATCCGCTAAGAAAGGATTTTCAATAAAATTCAACCCCTATGGAGATAAATCGAACCTATCGTGAGCGATGGCCGCGGGCAAAGGCTTGTTTTCTCATATTTTTAATTTCAGTTCAGTTCAGGGTCAGTGGGAATGGAACGAGGCCAAAAGGGACATCGAGGATATCGCAAGAGGAAAGTCCACGTACACCGTTGGAAACATTTGCTATTTAAGTCATAACTAAGTAATATAATTTTGTATGATGAAATGAACAGCCATTAATTTTATTGGTTTGTGAAGTGTAGCTTTGCATTTAATTTTAAATCAATAAAATAAAAATAAATCTTCTATTCGGTAAAGAGGATCATTATGATTTATGAATAACTAAACTTGATTGTTTGGCTTTTGGGATATAACTCCTTCACGTAGAGCCGATTGTAATGGTCATATTTTTGACATGTTTTATTTTATCAGGAAACATGAAAAAATTTTTGGATGACTTCATGAATGGTCTAAACTCTAATGAATGATTTAATAGTAGGTTTCGCTGTCAGTTCTGCCATAGACACTGCTGATAGGTACCTCATGGCTGACAGCAGACTGATGCAGAGCCTATCGTCTAAATCTAAAAAGACACCTTTTGATGACACATTTGGCCGTATAGAATACATATTTTTTACCGCAGTAGGTTAACCTGTGAAGCAATGTATAGTCCCACCAACTTACCTGGCCCAGTGGCCAAAATTGGAACAAATTTTAGTTTAGTTTTAGTTTTTATTTTTAATATTTTCTAGCGACGTTGTCACCGGGTCAGATAAAAAAAAAACTTTATTTGGAACATAAAAATGGTTTACAATAGTTGGCAAGGGTGGCACTGCAATAGTGTAAACTGTGCTGCAGATGCCACATAGATAAGCTTGTTGGACTATACGCGTACTTTGAGAGTGCGGTGTGATGTCGCTAGTGTGTCGCGGTGCACGGTGGCTAGGCCGCGATACAGGGCAGGTGCAAGCTGCACGCTGCGCCGGGAGGCTGCTACCCGCGCCTTTACCCCCCTCCCCCTTCCTCCCACAGCACGTCACTCCCCCCCACCCCCGCGTACGCCATCTTAACAAATCGATAGGATATGACTGTTCTCAACTTCGCGGGAACGACATTTGGGCGCGGACTGAATGACCCCCATGATTGCGTAACCCTCGGAATAAACAAATCAAGGTTTTTTTCTTAAGCTTGGTGGGATTTTTGTACATTTAATTATTACATATTTGTTTACGACAAAGTTGACTGAAAGGTCTTCTCTGTGTACACACAGCGGTCTAGCTTTTTTTGTATATCAGTAACAAGATGATGCCCGCGACTTATTCCGCGTGGAATTTTTTTAATTCCCTGGGGAAAAGTAGTGTCCTTGTCTGCCCCTGGAATGCAACCTACACCTATACCAAATTCCATCAGTAATCGGTTGAAAAAAAGCCGTTAAAGTGTAGCAGACCTGTGTAGCAGGTAGACAGACAGACAGACACTCGCGTTTATAATATTAGTATGGGTTTATAGTTCTATAAGTAGTAACTATGTCATACAAAGGCACATGTAATTTTTCAAAAGTTGAAAATTCGATCATCATTCTATGCAGGAATAGAACTGAAATGAATAGAATGTACAGTTCGCGAGCGAGTTGAATGCAGAGTAAATGTATGTGTCACCATACATTTGCTCTGCATTCAACTCGTGCGCGAACTATAGTAGTAGTGTAGTATTAGAAGAGCCTGAGTTGCGACGAAAAAACAAATCAAAGAACGCCAAGTTAAAAGAAGGCAATAAGCGTGGTCAGTTGTTCACAACAAACTTTTGTAGCTGAGAACTAGTTATGGGAAAAAGACCCTCGTAATCCAAACTGCGAAAGTGGGTTTGTCTGTTGCTTTTAGGAGTGATGCAATGTAGCAAAGAGATCTATAGCATATTATTATGTATAGAATAAGAAACATCTAAAAGTTTATTGAGGGAATGAATTGGACATTAAAGTAGGTACGTTACGAACACCCAGTTCGTTCCAAAACGCGCGTGCGTACGCGCTCATTCAAACGTGAAAAGTGTGGGCGATTTAATACCTCACCGATGCAATAGGTATGTGGAGTGGATAACGACCATCAAGAGCCTCAATATCCAGTGACCTTCGCCAAAACATAGCACTCGACCGGTCACCGTACCATATTTGAAAGACAATTTAAAAATAGTTCTTATGCGCAAATCTGTAGAACGGTTGAAGCCTCTTGAAGTTGAAAGCACAGTTAAACTCGTATTTTGGTTTATGTGAATTTATTTTTATTATTATTTATTTATTATTATTCAGTGATGATGATGAATTGATGAATAATAAAACAATTTATGGAGCAGAGAATAATCCAGATATTTGTCGGGCAAACATCGATCGTAGGTTGTACGGAAACAACCGCAACACTTTAAAAAACTAGAGGACCTACCGCGACGTTACCAATTAAGACCCACGCGGAAGAATAATATGATGATTCCCAGCTCCAGCCTAAGCATCCACAGTACTGGTCCTAACCCGATGTGTGTAAAAATTTATAATAAAATCCCAGATCACATCAAATCCTTGGAGAATAATAACGCATTTGTCAATTCTTTAAAAAAATTCTTGATTGATAAAGTATATTACAAGCTAAATGATTTCCTTGAGGAGAAATAAGGCGGCCGTCTCTCTACCACAGAATAGGTAATAGTAGTAACAGAAGAGTTACTCCGCGAAGACCTTTTAACCATCAGCGACTCAGGTTACGTCGTAATAAAGTGCAATTCAGCTCGCACAGCGCTGCGAGTGAAAATAATTAAATACCTACCTCTATATATCTCTTTCTTTCGCGTAACTCTTATCCCTTCAGACGCGGCGCGTGTAGCCTTAGGGTTGACTACTTCTAAATTCTTACTATCGGTATCATTACTATGGGTCGGTAATCGGTTGCAATGATGACGACAATTACTTTAAAAATAGATAAAAGATATATTATTATTATTCATAGATTTTGTAGAAACCAAATAGGGATATGGGTTTAACATGCTGCCATGCCCCTAACTGGTTAGCCCGCTACCATCTTACACTGCATCATCACTTACCATCAGGTGAGATTGCAGTCAAGGGCTAACTTGTAGTGGATAAAAAAAGTCGTTATATATTCCACAAGTAGTGAAATATCAATGAATATTTTACACTTATATGGGGTGGAAGGGGGCCCATGCCACAGTTTACGAGACAAAATAATATACCCACATTATGGATTAATCATCATCGACTCATCGGCGGCCCACTAGTCCCACTACTAAGCACGACTCACGAGGCTTTTCTCAGAATGAGAAGGGTTTAAGCCATATATTCCTCCACACTGGCCAATTTCTTGTTGGCAGACATATTAGAGTTTTTTATAATGATTATAGAACTTCAGGCATGTTTTCAGCTTTACACACGATTTTTGTTCATAGATATATTTTAATTAATTAAGTTGGAGGTGCGTTCCCAGGATCGAACCCCAGACTTGGAGGCTGAAGTCTACCCATTAGGCTATCACTATAATATTGGATACTACCAATGGTTTATATTTACTTTTGTTTAAAACTGTATCTTGTGTGGATATAAAAATAAAACTACCCACATTATGTATTAATATTAGTTTTGTTTAGAACTCTAAGTAGGTACGTATGTACTATGTACCTAGATAGGCAAATAATACAAACTTACCTTTCAGGGTCCTTAGGAAGTGCAAAGAGCGATAAGTTAGGTTTTAATAATTAGATTTTAAACGACCTAATGTGATACGATATCGTTTACTGATCTTTCTTTGTTTATCCATAACGAGAACTTGAGTAAAAGTCAAACGTATAACTACGGTCCGCGCGCAACACTCGACTGATACGAGTGCCGTCGAGCGTCCACGCAGCAGTAGTTAAATATCTCAGGTCACGTGACAAGTGAGCCAGGCCTGTCTCTACTACCACTGATTTTGCTGTGCCCCACCGGGGTTCCAATATTATATATAAGAACTTTCTTGACATTATGTAAATAACTATAAGAATAAAATTATTGTATTGGAATGCAAATAAATGAAATGAAATGAAATGAAATAGGTTATCGGTATGTAGTGTCAGCACTCAGCAGTGACTGTAGTAAAGATGACGCAAAACCGATGACCTGATGAATGACTCTCAAGTTACAGGTTTATTTCTTAAAACATTTTGATTGTTACGCTTGGATGAAACTTTGATGATTATTTCCACCAGCTCTGCATTTTTCCCAGTACCTGGGATATTGTCAGAATAACGGCAGAATAAGCCGAATCTTAGTATTAGTTCTCAAATCTCGTGTGACCTTCGTCACAGTATAGTACTCTCGATTGGTTAGCGGCCGGACTTCGTTATTCGCAAGACAATGAAATGTTTGTTTGAAATAACGTGACTATGTAGGTAAGGTTGTAAGTGAAGGCGAGCCGTTTTTTGCAACATCGATCCGCGAACACGGTCCGAGACAGTTCCAAGTAGGTAATTATTAATTATGTATTCTTGCGAAGGTAATGGATAAGTGCATTATAACTATTACAGTCAGGAGATACGTACTTTATGTGGAGTTATCCCACCTTTTTGTTAAGTGTAGTTAACTATACCTACCAAGTGCGTTACATTAATGTTGAAAGGCTAGATTCCGCGGTCTGTAAAGTGTCTCGGAAAATATGGATGTGGTTTTGAGTATGACTATCTACAAAAAAAAAGGGAAAAGGCGCAGGTAGACGCACAAGTGCGCTACATTAAAAACTTGAACGCGTAGAGATCTCACTGTCTATCTACGAAAGATGGAGGTTTTACGACATCAAGCAAGAGAATAGGGAAAATATAAAAAACGCGAAGGTATGTTTGTTTGTTGGTTGGTACTTGGTCCTTTCATCACGTCGCAACAGAGCTAAGGATCGAAATTATTTGTTGCATGGATATAGTTCTGCCGTGGTAATTGATAGAGCAGTAATGGAAAATGGTACTAAAAACAATAAATTAAGCGTTATTTTCTCGAAACGGCATTTTCTGACTTGTTGCACTTTCAATTACCATGCCAGAGTTGAGGACCTGGAGAGTGACATGATACTTTTATCCCGAAAACTCAAAAAGTTCCCTCGGAATTTCTAAAAAACCAACGCGGACGAAGTCGCGGCCATCAGCTAGTTAGTTAGTTACTTACTTAACAATAAAATAAACGATCACACGTATATGCCATAGTTCCCAGTGATAACCTGCACAGGTAGAAACGGATATTCGCTTCAGTGGTCCGCTTCCGGTGGATAATTGCAAGAAACACCTATGAATAGCTTTCTCCGATATTGTCATCGTTCCAACAATGAGCTATAATCATACTTTCCATTTATTTCGTGTCGCTACAACCAACTTACCATAACGACAGAATGGAGCGCCGCATCCTGAGATCCGTTTTTAGTAAAGATTATTATTCATATTAATTATCATCGCAATCAAGTATATTAGGCATAACTAGCAAACCATGGCCGCGGCCCGCGAGTCGCTATATTAGGGGTTAAAAATCCCTTGGGAACTGTTTGATTATGCGGTATTAAAAAGTATGTCGGTTTTCGAGATGCCTATCTCATTTTTGGCAAAATCGGTTAGGCCATGGTCGATGGGGTTGTGACACCTTTTTGCATTTACAATAGTATGGATTGGCCAAACCTAAACAATTAGGACTCGAGTGGGTGGAACTGGAAAATGCACAGGAAGGCTGGAGATTCGAGTTCCGAATTCCGATGTCGCGCTCATTAGTGAAGGCCTATGAAACATATTCCTCGTGGTGGTGGTGGTGGTGGTGGTGGTTTTGATTTATGGAACATATCACACAATCTACAGGCTGATACGATGAAGATGATGACTTTCAGAAGCTTATAAGTTATAACCAAAGTATTTATTATAGATCGATCGACCGCATGACGTCGAGTTTACGGACTGGCGTTAAACCACTCTACCTGTAGACTGGATCTCGCTGTGGCAGTACTACCACAGCGAGATCCTACTACTAGTAAAATACTACGTGTGATACTGCTTAGTATTTTTTACTAGCCATGCAATATGCGCCACAAGTTAACACACTAGACTGTTGTTTAGGTACGATCTTTTCTGTGAATGATTATTTTGTTTTTTTTTTGCCGGAACATCTGAATAATTACTATTTCCTTGATGATATTTTTCATTTCATTTTCATTTCATTTATTTGCATTCCAATACAATAATTTTATTCTTATAGTTATTTACATAATGTCAAGAAAGTTCTTATATATAATATTGGAACCCCGGTGGGGCACAGCAAAATCAGTGGTAGTAGAGAGACGGCCGCCCTATTTCTCCTCAAGGAAATCATTTAGCTTGTAATATACTTTATCAATCAAGAATTTTTTTAAAGAATTGACAAATGCGTTATTATTCTCCAAGGATTTGATGTGATCTGGGATTTTATTATAAATTTTTACACACATCGGGTTTGGACCAGTACTGTGGATGCTTAGGCTGGAGCTGGGAATCATCATATTATTTTTCCGCGTGGGTCGTAATTGGTAACGTCGCGGTAGGTCCTCTAGTTTTTTAAAGTGTTGCGGTTGTTTCCGTACAAATTTAGCCGATTCGAGTATGTAAATGCATGGCAGGGTTAGTACTAAGTATTATCTATTATATTATGAATATTATTATTATTAACGTGTCAAACACACGTGTTTGTGTAAAAAAAACACTCAAAAACTACCTACTGAACGGATTTAATTTACTTAAGTTTTCACAAGATTTTGGAAAACATTCCTATTATCATAATATTTTTATTACTTAAATCCTGGAGTGGATCCTTGATTGGGGGAAAGCAAACAGCAAAGCTGGCAGCCCAGCGGCCGATGCTTGTCATTTAGTACTTACCTATGAAATAAAAAAGTAGGTATTTATGTAGGTATGTATGTGGTGCGGATATTGAAACAACAAGACGTACAAGTGTAGTGCGGATCGGTTGGATGCGCGAAGTTCGTCGACCCGGCATCTAACCGTGCCCCCCTTCCCCCCTCCTCGCGGTCTCACTTTCGATGCGCCCGCGGCTTCTCGGGCCCCACGTGCCGGCAGTGGCGGCTGACGTCATGACGTCACCGCAGGACGCAACGGTGCACGGCGCGGGCGGCTAGGGCTCGCTAGAGCGTGGAGCTGTTTGTGCTCCTCATTAGGACTGCCATGGGAACCGTACTAGCGCTTGGCCTTCTCCTTACTGGCATACTTTGGATAGCAGGCTTTAGTAAGTTAGCAAACATCAATGGATACCAACTCTACTGATCGACTTGTGGAGTCATTTTTATGGAATACTCCAATGTCTTGGACTAATTGAAGCCAGGCCATGACACCAAAGTGAAGGGCTTGGTAGCCCATATCATTTAATTGGATTTGTTCCTCTTCTAACTGTAGGAAGTTTCTTTATAAAGACGGAGGAGGTAGCAACTAGTAGTTACTCTACGAATGTTGACAATAATATAAGTCGTAACTTTAACAAACTACTTTCAGCCGTGGTGATAAATTGACAGATTATTTATTTATTTTTTTATTTTTATTTTATTTTGGAAACACACAGTTATAAAACATACAATAGGAGATACAGATATAATAGCACTTAAACCAAAACAGTTTCTAAAGAATAATTTTGCACATATTTTTAAACAATTTTACAAAAGAAATAGTTGGGTATAACCGCTAAAAGAAACAAAAACTTATGAATATACTTTAAACTAAAACAGAAAAAGAAAAGAAGAAAAACATACTAAAACATACGCACTGACAAATAATAAGCTAGTTGGGTTTTGCCAAACTATCTTTAATACTAGACTTATACTTAGGGAGAGAGAGACGAAATATGTCATTGACAGAAAACGACTCATTATATTGGGTACAACATCTTTTTATAAATATATTTTATTATAGTAACCGAATAACCTAAATAGTATTAAATTGAACACAATATTGGTAGTTACTAGCACAAGAAACTCGGCCAGACGAAAGAGAGTGCGAAATACCACGCTCTAGTGTCAATATGATGCAGAGAACACAATGTTACGCCCAGACATCGCTCGTAAAACGATTTCGTAATCCGTCATTCAACGGCAAAGACATTTAGATTCTTTTTATAGTACCATAATTACTTAATTGGGATGTTTAATTTTTTATTGATGATTAAATAGAGAACCTGCCGAAAGACGTCATATCCACGTCTCCTGTTAATCACTTAAAAATAATTTGCTGTTTTCAAGACCTTTAAGCAGCCATCGACGCGTCTCAAAACACAATAAAAAAAAATCTGCATTGAAATTTATTTTAAACATACCTCTTAGTTTACCTTTTAAAGCAATTTTTCTCCTTATTGAAACTAATAATTTGCTCTAGAAATCTATATCTATATATATAAAATTCAAAGTCCTGACTGACTGAGTGACTGACTTATATATCAACGCACAGCCTAAACCGCTGGGGTTAGAAACTTGAAATTTTGACAGTAGGTTCCTTTTGTGACGTAGGCGCTCACTAAGGAAGGATTTTTCAAAATTCCACCCCTAAGGGGGTGAAATAGGGGGTGAAAGTTTGTATGAAAGTCCGTCATTTCTCAAGTTATATCCATGAAACTTGGTATTTGAGCTTCTGGTTTAAAATAAAGAAATACGTGTTTCACAGTTTTTGAAAATTCTACCCCCAAAGGCGTTAAATAGGGGTTGAAATTTTGTATGAAAGTCCTTCATTTTTCAAGTTATAACCAGGAAAGTTGGTATTTGGGCTTCTGGTTTAAAATAAAAAAATACGTGTTTCACAGTTTTTGAAAATTTTATCCCCAAGGACGTTAAAAAGAGAGTTTGTCCTTCAATCACGCCGCAACGGATCAACGTGATTTTTTGCATGGGTATAGTTGAGGACCTGGAGAGTGATATATATAGGATTTATCCCGGAAAATTAAGGAGTGCCTGTGGGAATTAAAAAAAAATTATGCCACGCGAACGAAGTCGCGAGCATCCTCTAGTATAAGATAAAATTCATATTTCTATATCAAACACATTGTCGGATTAATTTGTATTGAACATATTTATTTTTTTACAAATTATTTCTTCCATTTTTTGCGACATGCGCTTGCTCGATTTCACCCCCGCGCGCTCTTTATTTTGATCTCGTGAACTCCTGACTGACTGACTGACTTATATTATATCAACGCACAGCCTAAACCGCTGGGGTTAGAAACTTGAAATTTTGACAGTAGGTTCCTTTTGTGACGTAGGCGCTCACTAAGGAAGGATTTTTCAAAATTCCACCCCTAAGGGGGTGAAATAGAGGGTTAAAGTTTGTATGAAAGTCCGTCATTTCTCAAGTTATATCCATGAAACTTAGTATTTTGGCTTAAAGTAAAAAATAAAGAAGTACGTGTCACAGTTTTTCAAAATTCTACCCCCAAAGGGGTAAAATAGGGGTTGAAAGTTTGTACGAAAGTCATTAATTTCTCAAGTTATAGCCATGAAACTTAACATTTGGGCTTTCAGTTAGATATGAAGAAGTATGTATTTCACCATTTTTGAAAATTCTACACCCAAAGGGGTGGAATAGTGGATGAAAGTTTGTAAAAAAGTCCTTCATTTCTCAAGACATTTTTCAAGTTATATCAACGAACCTTGGTATTTTGGCTTTCACGTAAAAAATAAAGAAGTACGTGTGTCACAATTTTTCAAAATTCCACCCCCAAAGGGGTAAAATAGGGGTTGAAACTTTGTATGAAAGTCCTTCATTTCTCAAGTTATAGCCACGAAACTTAGCAGTTGGGCTTTTGGTAAAATAAGAATAAGTGTTTGTCAACATTTTTAAAAATTCCACCCCCAATGGGGTAAAATAGGGGTTGAAACTTTGTATGAGTCCTTTATTTCTCAAGTTATAGCCGTGAAACTTAGCATTTGGGCTAGCGTACGTGTTTCAACATTTTTGAAAATTCCCAAAGGGGTGAAATAGGGGATGAAAGTTTGTATGAACGTTTTTCAAATTATATCAACGAAACTTGGTATTTTGGCTTTCGTTAAAAAATAAAGAAGATCATGTGTCACAGTTTTTCAAAATTCTACCCCGAAAGGGTTAAAATAAGGGTCGAAAGTATGTATGAAAGTTCTTCATTTTTCAAGTTATAGCCGTGAAACCTAGCGCTTGGTTTTCCAGTTAAATAAGAAGAAGTATGTAATTCACCATTTTTAAAAATTCGATCCCCAAGGGGGTGAATTAAGGGATGAAAGTTTGTATGAAAGTCCCGCATTTCTCACGATATTTTTCAAGTTATAATAACGAAACTTTGTATTTTGGCTTTCGGTAATACGTGTGTCCCAGTTTTTCAAAATTTCACCCCCAAAGGGGTAAAATAGGGGTTGAAACTTTGCATGAAAGTCATTCATTTTTCAAGTAAAAGCCATGAAACTTGATATTTGAGCTTACGGTTAAATATGAAGAAGCAGGTACCTACGTGTTTCACCATTTTTGAAAATTCGATCGCCAAGGCCGTTCGATAGAGTTTTTCCTTCAATCACACTGCAGCAACGGATCAACGTGATTTTTTGCATGGGTATAGTTGAGGTACCTGGAGAGTGACAAAGGCTCCTTTTTATCCCGGAAAATTAAGGAGTGCCTATGGGGAAAAAAACTTAAACGCGTACGAAGTCGCGGGCATAAGCTAGTGTATATATATATGAGACAAAATATTCTAAAGCGTCGGGTTTCCGAGATATAAGAGTCAGGCCCTTTAGAAGATTCTGTCTCATAAAATACTTGTTTATATTGATGGCATGAGCTATTGATTATATTATAGGTGATAACTGCACTTTTGGTAACCATCGCCAGAAAAGCTGATTCGCAGTGTTAGGTGGATGTAGAGCTCTCCACTGATCACAAAAGTTGCAGTCTGCCTTCATTTGGATGGCCCTTTCGCTAAATATGGCCGTTCAAAGACGGTTTATTGTTACCAAAAATGAACGATAATTAGAAAAGCTGATTCTTGTACAGTATTAAAGTATGCGCAGTACCTATGTAAACAGCGTAAAAACTGACGCATGTGGATGGGACTTTTTCTAGATATCAGCTTTCAAAGACGTTATAAGCTATACATACTATGCGTTCCTGTAAAAAAATATTAGCAATAATTTTGTCGTCGTTGATCGCTATTAAAAATGTTTAACAGCAATCAACGGGACGACATAATAATTGCTAATATTTTTTTACAGGAACGCATAGTAAGTATAGCTTATAACGTCTTTGAAAGCTGATATCTAGAAAAAGACCCATCCACATGCGTCAGTTTTTACGCTGTTTACATAGGTACTGCGCATACTTTAATACTGTACAAGAATCAGCTTTTCTAATTATCGTTTATTTTTGGTAACAATAAACCGTCTTTGAACGGCCATATTTAGCGAAAGGGCCATCCAAATGCAGGCCGACTGCAACTTTTGTGATCAGGGGAGAGCTCTACATCCACCTAACACTGAATCAGCCTTTCTGGCGATGGTTACCAAAATTGCAGTTATCTCTTAGTCTATTAATAGAGGATTTATGAGTGGCCGCTATGCTCCATACAAAAATATTGATTCAAACCTCTTTCAATAGTTCACAGCATGGACTATATTATACTAGTATCACTATGTATGTATGTGTGCTAGAGGAAACATGTTATTTATTCTTTGTGCAATAATTAAGTATGTCTTGGTATGATTGTGTAAATAAACAGTACGATAACAATGCTGGATGTTGCAGAAATCGAGTAAACCTAGTACAGGCGATCCTTGCACAATAATCGGTTACGCAATGTGTAGGTACAGAAAGTCGGTAAAGTGATCCCTTTATCGGCCATGTGATTAAAACGTTTCGGTCAGTAGTATTTTAATTACTAAGCACTAGATGATGACCGCGACTTCGTTCGCGTGAATTTTGGTTTTTAAAAACCCCACTGGATCTTGTAATTTTATCCTATAGTATCAATAATGCCTAAAGAACAAGCCTCCGTCCGTCTCGGGATGCAAGCTATCTCTGTATCAAATTTCGTAAAAATCAAGGAAACAGAAATACTCACTTTCGCATTTCTAATATTACTATGAAATGAATACGACACATACAAGGTACACAAAAAAATTCTACATATGCTTTGTGAAAGTGAAAATGGATAAGTCAGCGTCTACCACAATTACAGCAAATACGTGTTGACTTTACCGGCAGCGGTTGTATTCATTCGAAACGTGTGTGACGATTGAGCACAGGGCCGACTGTGGAGTCAATAAACTCTTCCCTTACTTCTTCTACATTGAAAACTGAACAGCCAACCTGACCATATTCAATAATAAGCAATCCTTCCGATTAAGTAACTTCAAGGCAAGAGTAAATAGCCATCAGCTAGGCAAGCGCGCTCCAACCTAGATACAGCTTATCATTGCTTCCCATGAAGTATGAATGTCGTCAAGTGCAATCCTATCGTGCTTAAAAAACATTACCAGAACAGCTTCAATTTAAATAATAAATTATTACCACTCAAGGCAACCCCGAGAGACCTTGCTCGGCCCGGGGGTCGCCCTATATTGCGTGGCGACAAGCCGGGATAAGGCCACGAATTCCGTATGACAACGATATCCTAGTCGATACGGGAAGGTTTATCCGCGAAGTTCACCAACTCAATCCACAATTTGACCTACGGATTAGCGTACGATACTAATATCGTATCGTATTATGTGAAAATAGTTTTATCGCCCTGATGTTGGGCCAACAGCAAGGGTGAACGCATATTTGTCCGCACCGAAAAAATCTACCGCGCCGAACGCAACGAATTTCAGAATTCTTTTTATCAAATCTTATAAAAACTCGCTCACCAATCCGCGTCGAATCGAGCAAATCAACGGAAAATTCGGAAGGCACACAAACCCCTGACAAATTCAGAAGACGCGGTTGGTAAGAAATAAATTTGACAAGGAATGCTCTTTGATGGTCGCGGGGAAGAATCGAACGCGGAGCAGTTGATTTTTTCGACGTGGATAAAATGTGCGTTCACTTTATCAGTCAGGTGGCCTTGCGCATTATGCCACGTGAGCCAACAAGCTGGCTCAACGTGTACAAGGGCCTGTAGTGTGTGTACACATTGGCAAGCCGTGTGGCACGTGTTTAGTCTGGCGCGCGTCTAGGCTGCGGTGACTACAGTGTGCGAGGTTCGGGTGTACATTTTAAATGGTTAAGCTAGAACAGTTTGCTGAATTATTTAGTATGGTTGATCGAAATATGATAGAATATAATTAACCGTTTTATTCACTCAGAAAATAAAACCTTATCTTTTTGTCTTTTACATAGACATGCATACTACGTGTCAACTGTCAATCATATGCGTATGAATTTAATGCATTCACCCTTTTCGTCTACTCCGAAAAATAGGTACTAGAAAAATGTCTAGAAGACCATTTTGTAGGTACGAAGGTCTGTGGAAGATGGAAAGTGGTTCTCACTGCTTCAACTCAGGTTCCAAAATATGACTTCAATTCGTGCGCATACTGTATGTACCTAGGTGCGTATGATTATTATAATATTATAATCATAGGAAGAACTATTATCAAAAAACATCGAGCCTTCTTCATTTTGGTTCGATTGGCAACTGTAGGTATTTTAATAATTGTAACAAAACACGTTGTTCAGGAGCTGGGGTAGAAGGGGGTTGCGCGGAGGGGGAGGGATGGAGGCGCTCTTCATTCCCATTTAGCTACTAAAGGCTTGGACAGACAATTATGTGTCGTAACCAATCATGTGGCAATAGAAGTTGTACTTAATACGATTAATTGGCGACAGGTAAAAAAAATAACTGATCTAAAGTATTTTGAAGCATGCCGCGCTAATAATTATTGACGTCAGTCATATTAAATCTAAAGCCGCACTATAAAAAAGTATACTACCCATGTGCAGCATATATCTCTCTCTTAACTCCATTTACCTAGGTACTAGACTCCAGCTGTAGAAGGAATTGTAGAAGCCATTCACAATGCAGGGCATATGAACCGCGTTTCTGTCGTCACGTGCCCACAATTTCTTCCGCGTGGATTCCGCCCACAACCTCCTACGGGTTTCTAAAATCTTGTGGGAACTCTGTGATTTTCCGGGGTGAAAACTATCCTTTTTCAGTCTCCAGTGTGCTTAGCATGCGCACAACGAGATTATCTCGCGACGAGATAGAAAGATGTTGTCGTTGCCGGCAAATTTTTCATTTACCCTAACATGCACAAAATGCGGTGTATTACAAGAAAAAAATAGTCGACATGTAAAGGTTCGTATAGAGAAAAATACCACAGATAAGAAATATTACTTTTATCTCTACTTTTGACGTAACGAGACAAGTAACCATGTTGGCTTCGGTAGACAAATAGAGATAAGGGGTAAACATAATTTTACTCGTAGTGCGCATGCTAGCCATACAGGTCCTTAACGAAATTCATTAAAAAAACAACAAACACACATTCGCATTTATAATATGGGTAGTGATTCCGTTCTCAGGTTTCGACGTAGCTGTGGAACACGTCGTACACGTGAGAACAAATCCGGTGCCCAGTACTACGTTATATAGCATTACTAGCGGACACCCGCGACTTCGTTCGCGTGGCATAAGTTTTTAATTCCCACAGGCATTCCTTAATTTTCCGAGATAAAAAGAAACCTATGTCAATGTCAAGTTTCTCATCTATACCCATATCACGTCGATCCGTTGCTCTGTTGCGGCGTGAGTGAAGGACAAACTCTCTATTTAACGTCCTTGGGGATAGAAATTACAAAAATTGTGAAACACGTATTTCTTCGTTTTAAACCGGTAGCACAAATATCAAGTTTCATGGCTAAAACTTAAAAAACGACGGACTTTCATACAAACTGTCAACCCCTATTTTACCCCTTTGGGGGAAGAATTTCGAAAAATCGTTTCTTAGTGGATAGGTACCTACTCTTCACAAAGAACATACTCTCCGAATTTCATGTCTCTAGGACCAGCGGTTTAGGCTGTGCGATGATATATAAGTCAGTCAGTCAGTCAGTCAGTCAGTCAGTCAGGACTTTGAATTTTATAATATTATATAGATAAACGTTGCCACTCGCACGCGGCTTTGGGCATAACCGACGGGGCCTTCAAATCCTACACGCGGGCATTATGACGTAGGCTTTGTCGTGGCGTCGCCCGTTGTCTGTTCATGCCTCTAGCCACTTAATTGTAGAGCGGGCGGAGGCCATGATTATGTTTACTAACCCCGGCCGCCCAAGCCGAGCGCCGCCCCACGGTCTACGCGGACCGAATTAACACTCGATCTTTGTCCCACGTTTTATCCAAACATGTAAAACTTGTGGGAAGGGTTTTGAGATTTTTGGAACGTATTTTACTTTGTATCATATAGATTTAAATATTTATTTCTGAATGACTGATCTGTCTAGGGCCTAGGCTCTAGGACAATGATCATTGTTGAAACAAAAACAATTGAGGCATTGCAACGGTATGCTTCACAGGCATTGAAATTTCAATTTTGCGATCGATCGCTGCGCTTTTGCTACAATTTACACCATGTGCTTTGCGCCTTGGGTTTTGGAGCTCAGCTCTTGAAACGGATGAAATTCCGCGGTTTTTACAATCAAAAAAAACAAAACACTTAAATTTTAAGTAGGTAGTTAGGTTACATTTGAAAAAAAAACGAAAGGATGTGATTTAAGAATAATACTGGATTTGTACCATACAATTAAACACGGTGACAAAGGTTTAGGTAGCCCCAGGCGAGTAGCAGCAATAACTTTGAGAAAATAATTTTCAACTCGAATGTAGCGAACTAACAGCAATCTCTTGATGCTCCCATAACGTTACAAAGTTCTGACCTAAACACGCTCTAGTGGGAAATTTTCAAATGTGTGTATTTCCGGACGCTTCTACGTACGTGCTTGTCCACCAGAGATGTGCAAGAACAAAAAAGCGGGATGTGAAGATAGGAAAAGTTCGTCCAATCACCGGTAAAATCGCTCATGCTGTCTCTACATCTCTGGTGGAAGTCGGACCCAATAGGAGGCGTATGTAAGCAGAAATGACACATATTTAATGTAGAGCTATTTAATATGGTCTCTATTTTTTAAGAACTAATAAATTATAATTCTTTAGTATTTTTTTCTGCGAACCACATATGCTTACATGTCTAACTCTATAGACCGTAGCCCGTGGGATATACTGTATAGATTTGCCATTCTCTAACATTCACTGCGATCTAGGTGGACAGTCTTGTGCGCCTTGCCATCTTACTTATCTTTATGTAGAGACAAATTAGAACAAAATATAATTAAGTATGTTACAAATTAATATTAAAACATATGCTGGTACATTCGTTTATTATTAAAATCTTACTATGTACTTAATACATTGACTTATATGTATACTTAATATTATAAATGTGAAAATGTGGATGTATGTATAATTTGGATGTTTTTTACTTCTTCACGCCACAACGATTTGATTTGGTTGGTCGGAATGGAGTCGCAGGCATAACTTATAATCGAATTCCACAGAATTAGACAAAGTCGTGGGCATCATCTTTGTGTTAAAACCATGTTAAAACTTTAAAAAACTAATAAGCTATGTTACTCGAGAATCCAAATTTATTTACGTAAGTACCTAATCCTAAAAAATACAACCCTAAGAAAGAGCTTTCCAATTTTTCCCAAAGAGCCCCTCGACTTCAAGTGGCCGGGCACAATGTCACGAACTCCCCTAACTAGACACACAAACTGTGTGCGCAACGCAACACACATCAGTTAGTTTAGTACAGCTACCTCTCCAAATTGAAACTTAACTTATTCTTGTGCTATGATACTGCAGGTGTATAAGCCGAAACTGCCGAACGAAAAATCGTCCGTGACTTTAAACTTAGCGTTAAACTCTTTCTCTCACCCACTAGTATACATGGGGAGAAACAGAGTACCTGTATGTAATTAATTTAGTTAGTGGTGAACATTTTAAACACTTCTCTTCAAGCAGTTAGAGCTATCGGAAGTACTATCTCAGTCAGTAGAAGTTCGACCAGTCGGAGTAACTAAATTTCGCTATAGCGAGATGCCGCAGATTTGAATCCCTGTCATGAAAATCGCTGATTTATATTTTTATTTTTTTTAAAGAATAGACAAATCAACTTATGTTCTTACAGGGTGTCCAACGACATCACACGACTTGTTTACATACGTGTATATATAATATATATTATAATACAATATAAATAACTTGTTAGCTCATTTAAAGTAGAGGATCAATAGTAAATGGAAAAGTTTCGAATAATCAGAGTAGGGTTACATGTAGGTACATAAGTGAAGACTCAATACAAAGCTCGAAACTATACGAATGTGATTCATATTACTTATGTATAGCGTCTGCGAAGTTGTAAATAACGCTATTCAGGTAGAGGGTCGCCTAATGAAAGTCGATGAGATGGATGTTTCGGTTCTAATTAGAATTGATTAAAATCGCCAGCGCGATTCCCAGTAACTATGTATTAAGATGGCACGTTGTAAAAATTGAGTTATTTGATCCTTGAAAATTTCACGAATACTTCAGCTTCATTTATAATTTGAAGCTTTTTTCACAGGACAACCACGGAATACCAAGTAGGTACGGCATAAGTTTTAAATAGATTTTGCCACATTCTGAGTTAGAATTGGCCCTGGACCGCCGCGCCGCACGGACGGGTAATTGGCCGATCTAGCTGGTCATAAATCGATTTCTAAGAATTACTCGCAGGTTAAAAAAACCTGGTTATTATTGTTGTTGAATAACTAGAGAACATTAGGTAACCCTTCCCGGTTCCTTATCGGCTGCACCCGCGTACTTATTTCAGGTGAAACTTTACCATCGCTTCAAGTGTACGTATCTTTCTCGGCTACTCAAGTGTACAGTATCATTTATAAAGTAAATATTTTCGTGAAGAGTGATTTTGTCGAAAATATTGTTATGGATTTGGATCAAGCAGGTAAGAAACGTACTTTTTAAAGTTTTTGCTGTGTGTTTTTGGTGATATTATATTGCTTTTTACCGTTTGAATAAATAGTTTTAAATGATTACTATTTCTAACCAAATTTTATTTATGAAAAGGTTTTTGTTGTATTTCCGGGTCCTTCCCGGTTATGTTTTTAATTGATGATGAAAGGTTATAGTTTATACAATATAATAATGATCAAATCAGCCGCACATATTCGCACCTTTTTGAGCACAGGGTATCCAACCAAGTTATGAAAAAAATAGAGAATTTATATTTGAACCTAATATTATGTTTACGTGATAATTATTTTGTTTCAGGATCATCTGGGTGCTCTGGTGTTAGAGTAGTGACCCGTAGATCACTTTTTGATATTCAAGAGCAAAATTTTTTTGAAGAAAAATTAGTTTTGAAGAAAAATTAAAATACTTGGAATGTTGGGTCTTATCTACCGAAAACCATTCTGATGATGAAGTTAAGCAGTTGAAACATATATTTTCGTATATTTTGAAGGCAGACCTCAAGCAAAAGTGGAAAAAAGTAGCAACAGGCCTAATAATAAGTGGATGTACCAAAAGCTGGATTTGGAAACACTAATGATGGTAACATGAGCAGAAGCTTTTCGCCAATCCTGAATTAGCTGTAGAGATAACTGGAGGTGATATTGATTTGAGTTACAGACTCAAATTCATCCTTGAAGTCATATCAAGTCAATTTGCACAAGTTTGCAAATTATTGCATAGGAACTACAAAACTTTATTCCAATGACACCTACGATGCACAAGATCCTTGTGCATGGTGCGACTGTCATAGATAAGGCATGGTTGCCAATGAGATTGCTCTCGGGAGAAGCCGCTGAGGCATCAAATAAACATTACCGCTTGTACAGGCAGAATTTTGCGAGAAAATTTTCCAGAGTCACGTGTAACATGGAAGTTATAATCAGATTATTACTCAGTTCCAACCCACTGATTACCAGCATGCGGCAAACCCCAAAAAAAAAAGACATTGCCATTCACCAAGGAAGCAATTGCTTTGATGATTCGCGCTCTACCTGACTCTGAAAGTGACTCAGATTCAGATTTGGAGGAGGTTTCTGTAGACACACAGTGATCACTACGATGAAGAACCATAATCATTAATCATCATCGTTGTAAAATCAATGAAATTAATTTTAGTTTAAGAGAAAAAGAAATACCAACGACATAAATTATTAAAATATAGTTTTATTATATTTTTTCCTGACAATTTAACTTACTATTAAATCAAAAACACTTTATTTGGCTTAAAGTCAACCAGGGAGTTGTTAATAATAAAAAAATATTAATAAATAATTTTGACCGGCTAGATCGGCAAAATACCCCTATGTGCGCCGTGGGAATTGAGGAAGCGCTAAAAGATCGTTATTCCGCAGGCTGGTCGATTGCAAATGCATGCATTTATGGTAAAGGGACCCTCCACTTGGTACACGGAAAGTCGCGAGCGAGTATCTATTTGGGAGCCGCTAGAAGCAAGCGACACAAGACCATGTTTTGGGGAGATTCACGCAGAAGATCTTCGTAGTTTGTCAAGATTCACGCAGAAGATCTTCGTAGTTTTAGACAGCGCAATTTAGCCAATAGCGAGAGAGTGTTACTCAATCAGTTCGGAGATGATTGGGATCCCTGTGGTGTCAACTAGTCAACTAGGGCCCTAGAATTAAACATGGTATAAGTACCTTTAAGCTTTAAACAAAGCGCATCATCAATATTTTCCACCAGTTCTCTAGCTATTGATATAGTATTTTGCTTGTAATTGTGTTTGCTCTAAACGTAACCTAACTGTGTATTCCGGTTAGGCAAATCTTACTAGCAAAGTGCAAACAGCTTGTTATAAGTTCACTATCCGTTAGGTGACGAGAAGTGTGTAGTACTAGTGCCCGCTTCTTACGTAAATGTATGTACATGTACTTAAAAGCGGCGCCAGCCGCCAACCAACGCGCAACGTCAGGGTAAAGCCAGACACACACAGCGAGTTCACTGCAACTGCAAAACATCGCACTGAATCTTAGACGTCACGAATAACGTGGAAGATGATAATCACGCTTAATCGGAGCAACGGATGTGAGTTTTTGCAGGGATATAGTAAATTCAAAATTCAAATGTTTTTTATTCAAATAAGCTTTTACAAGCGCTTTTGAATCGTTATAATATGAATCTACCGCTGGTTCGGAATACCATTCCTACCGAGAAGAGCCAGCAAGAAACTCGGTGGTTGCTCTTTTCCATCAAAACTTACAATCATCATAATGATACTATCAACCATCAATTCTTATTCTTTATAAACATGACGTTCAGAAGGTGTACTTTTGTAGGTACCAATTTTGAATAAAGATGATTTGATTTGATTTGATTTGATAAAGTAACTGCAGTCCCACGCATAGCTGGAGCGAATCAAATCCACGCTGTTTTTTTTATCATTTACGTAATCTTCGATTGTATAGTAAGCTTTTTTCACGAGCATACAATATTCAATACACGCCAAGACTGGCAGACAGAGGCAGCCCCATTTCCGACGGTGGCACCCGTTCACGAGCATGACGCATGATCCAGCCATTGCTTCGCTCAACCATATTTGAGGGAACGTAACAACCCGCACCACACGACACCACCACAGAAACGTTAAAGAGAGTGTGACATACCCGACTACCCATATCAGTAGGCCTGGAGAACGTGCCATAGGCATCTTTTTGGAAAATCCCCATTGGATTTGGGATGAAAATCCTTAGTCGCGGGCATCATCTAATTTATAATACCTAAGTAAAGAAATTTCGAAGCACTAATACTGAAGTTCGCGAATGCAGCGGCGCGGCGTCGAGCCGCCTACTCACGTTCCTACACTTCCTTGTATTACAATAACTACTTTTTGCGTTGGACATGTTTCCTTCGCGCGATATATCATTTCAAGCCTATGTCAGTCTTATTTGAGATCGATTTCACCTAATTTCCCGCAATTCGCGATTCGCGTTATACAGTTTTCGTCTCCCATACCGATACTACGTCAACAGATAAAGAATGGGTTTATGCATAGAGGTATATAATATTATTATAGTACTTAGGTACCTCTATGAGTTTGTGTTTGATAAATATTTGACATGTTATCCACCACTTTCTTGCTCAATCATCATATATTGCTCAATTCCTCTTCGGATACAAATTCGGAGGACCTACGTTTAATAAAGTCGAGTTCTTGTGATCTTCCTGTTGTATCATCAGACCCTATAGTCACTACCGACTAATAAATAGCGTATTACAGACTAGTTAGGTACTCCTCGAGAATCGAGATCATATCATTGAGTCCAACGATACATCTGGTGAAGATTGTCAGGGAGTTGGGTAGACCCGCCGACAGTCCTGGTTGCAGTTGTTGCAGTGACATTTTATAATAGTCTACTTATTATAGTCGGTGATTAGAAAATAAATTATACTTCAAAATACAAAAAAATAATGTACATACTTATCATGAAACTATAATAATATGAGCATAGGTGGATTTAATTCCATTATTCCAGATACCCCGCTGCGAATATCAGTTCATGTTAATTCTCTATGTAGGTACTTAATATAGGAGAATGGTCTATTTATAGACAATAATCAAGCGCTCTTATAACCACATGGGTTGAGCTGACGTAGCCATTTGCAAACTAAATGTAGATCCAACCTATTTCTGCTGGAATTACTGAGTCTATTTTAAATGTAAACAATTTGTTTTAGTCAAATCGATGGAACACGGGTTTGTAGACTGTAGCTCTTAGAAATATAACTTCTTCCTGTTCGCAATACCTATAGCTTGTCGACTTTTTACAGCTGTTTTACTGCCACAGCACAGTATTCTAATCTAAGCCACTGCGAGATACGTGAGCATTGATTTAATCGATTTATAAACTAAAAAATCCGTTATGTCCATATCGTAACAGGTCATGCCAGTTGAATTTTCTTTACATTGTCTACAACGTAGTCTGATACACATTACAATATTTATTTTACTTATTGTTTGTCAAAATATTGGAGCGTACGAAATGGAATCTCCTTACAGTCCTTAAGTACTCAATATTTTAAGTTGCCAAACAGAATAATAAAATAACTGCGAATAAGATTTTACATAATACAACAGCTGTAAAGTAACATTGATAAAATCATGAGATAACGATAGAGATAAGTGCCTATAGGGTACCTATAGGTACTTGATTTTTTCGATAAGAAAAAACTAGAAAACTCTAACTATCGTATTTTTTCCATTATCAAACATTATAATTTACACCAAATTAAAAACTAGTTTAAGTTAATCCTGGGATTTCCACAATATTATTTTGTAAGAAGATATCAAACAGAAAAGATAATATGAAATTCTATGCAATAATAACAGCCGTTCTCTTTCTTTTGCTCATGTCTGCGATTGGCATATTAATTTGACAGAAGAACATAAAAGCGTAGATTGCACATTCAAATGTATAAAAATTCGCATAGCAAAATATTCTTATTCTCATATTCATAATTCAAATAGGTGACGTTTCAAAGCGTTGGTCTTTTAGTTGACATTTGCAGTACCGGTGATTAGATGGTGGCTATGCTGGTAGATCGGTACAGTTGGTGTCAGATAGAAAAGCTTTGAAAAAATTGTGGAGACCTGTTCTTACATACAGCATGGAAAGCGATAGGTTGACAAACCATCGCCGTATCGGGATCGCAAACCAACTAACGTTGCACCAAAATAGATCGACTGCACGTCATGTTCAAGGACAGAGATGACAAGACCTATCTAAAGCCAACTGGATATGTCATCCTTTTTCGGAAACTCATATTCTGTATAGTGTCGATTGTGGATTTTATTGTAGTGATTGCAGATGACACCGAGCAAAATTATATATCAAACCTTAGATACAAGTATGTGCTACGTGGAAAAGCGGCGATAGCCTAATGGTTAAAACTTCGGCTTCGTATTCACGGATCCAGGGATCGAATCCCGGGATTTGTATGTTAACTTTCATGTATGTTTAAAAAATAAAATAATAAAATAAATCTTTATTGACCCACAATATAGCTAAGTTTATAACAAACTAGTGGGCCCGGCAGACTTTGTCCTGCCCTGAACCTCGAACCCGATTGTAGCGCCCCCTACCGGGTCCAGTTGTGAATATAAACCATCCCGGGGTCCAAACAAACACAACAAAAAAAAGAATTAGCGAAATTGGTCCAGCCGTTCACGCGTGATGCCGTGACCAAGGGAAATAGGGATTCATTTTTATATATAGAGATTAATGTAATTATTTTAAAACTGTGTGGTCAATGGGCCACTTCCTCAGCCTGTGCCACAGCATGATAGGCGTGTACCTACCATACCGCAACGCTGATTAAATATCTAACTAACACATGCTTTAACGGTGAAGGAAAACATCGTGAGGAAACCTACATGAGAGTCCTCCAAGGTGACGTGCGTGAAGATATCCTGCACTTGGCTAGGTGACCCGTTCCAAGTCTGAGACGATGATGCTGAGCCAAAGATAAAGGTATTTACTCACTTTGATGCTTATCTGCTAATTGTATGAGAGGGTTGGGCAGGTCCCGCCGCCTGTAGAAGCACATGACTTTTGCCTCCACGTTGCCGGACGGCGTCTTGTTCAGTTCCTCTATCCGCCGGATTTGGTACGGAGACGTCGACGACGTCTCGAAATAGACGCAGTCTGTTGACAACACAAAATACAATATTTAGTTGAAATTACAAACCACTCCATAATTTAATAATATAGGTAGTAATAATGTCATGTCGAACGAATTTCGGCCACGGCGACGGCGATATTAAGCATACAAGTGTGTGTCTTACATTCTATTCTCACTCTCATAGTTCGATGAAACCAATCCGAAACGACAGGAGAGAGACTTATCTATTAATTGGGTAGTTCTAATATAATCGTCAAGGCAGTGACGTCAAGGTTTAAGGGAAAGTTTATATTTACAATAGCTGATGCCCGCGACTTCGTCCGCGTGGACTAAGTTTTTTCGATTCCCGCGGGAACTCATTAATTTTCCGGGATAAAAAGTAGCCTATGTATGTATATTCTTTATAGCTGATGCCCGCAACTTCGTCCGGGTGGAATAAGTTTTTCAGTTAATTTTCCAGGATAAAAAGTAGCCCATATTACTATCCCACGGTATAATCCCCCTATAATGGTGAAACACGTACTTCTTCATATTTTAACGAAAGCCCAAATGAACTTGAGAAATTAAGGATTTTCATACAAACTCTCAACCCCTATTTCACCCCTTCGGGGGTGGAATTTTGAAAAACTGTGAAACACATATGTTTTCATTTTCAACCCGCACTCATATATCAAGTTTCATGGCTATAACTTGAGAAATTAAGGATTTTCATACAAACTCTCAACCCCTATTTCACCCCTTCGGGGGTGGAATTTTGAAAAACTGTGAAACACATATGTTTTTATTTTCAACCCGCAGCTCATATATCAAGTTTCATGGCTATAACTTGAGAAATTAAGGACTTTCATACAAACTTTCAACCCCTATTTCACCCCTTCGGCGGTAGAATTTCGGGATAAAAAGTATCCTATGTCCTACCTCGTAGTAAAATATGGGCTCAAATCGTGCCAAGTTTCGTTTGAATTCATTCAGTAGTTTCGGCGTGATGCGCGGCCAAGATACAGACAGACAGACAGACAGACAAAAATGTAAAAAATTACAGATTTGGCTTCAGTATCGAATTATGAGTGCCCTCCAAAAAAAATTTTTAAAATATCTTCAATGTACAGAATTGGACCTGTTACAGTTTTATTATAAGTAAAGATATGGAACTAGTTATCAGTCTACTTCAGATTGAAGCGATAATGAGCGCTATGCTTTGGAGCAGCGTGGTGTGGGTCTAAGCTCTAATTCCCTCTCTCCTATGAGAGTGGAGGCATGTGCTCAGCAGTGGGACGTTCATGGGCTGTAGTAGAGCGCTATGCTACGGTTTCAGATAACACAAAAAAAATATAAGTAAAAAATGTTAAGACTCTTTTCCAAACAGTACCTATTCGGCTCGATCAATAAGATGACTTTAGAGTAAACCTCTTAAAAGCCTATCAATATCGAGTAGGCACTACAGCTACTCGGCTTTATTAGGCTGCGCGCCAACCGGTTCCACTACGAGACTACAACGGAGACGACGACGACAGAACGAAAGCGAAACGCATGGGAACGAGATCTTTAAGTGGACTTACGCGTTTTGTTACGACGCAAGATGGTGTTTAAGCCAAACCATATTGTGGGCCTTTTTTGTACAACTTCTTGCCTTTAATCATATTTATCAAGGATATGCACAAAAAAGGGATCGAGATGCCATTTCCCAAATATGGAACGGTTTTTTAAGAACTTTTCTTTTGTCAACTTTCTGTCCTAACTCATCCTACAGCTCTGTTTCACGTAATTACACAATACTTAACTATAACGTCAATAGATGAACACAGTTTGAATTAAACTGTTGGGGTGTACCAACGCATTCCAGTACCTTGTGACCGTCGTATATCGATTAATTATTATCGGTGCTTCGAACTTCAGTTTTAGGAGATTGGCTGTAGAGTCGTCACCGCCCCCAGAAAGTGCCACATTTTAACAAAGGAGTTAGTGCGCCATTCGACACCTGTGCTTAACCAGAGTACATTGTTTGATGCAAATACCCTAAAAATGGTCTCCGTCATCAAAGGATTTTTTTTTCATAAATCCCATATTATATATATATATATATATAATATATAGCATGAATCTCTGTGGCCATAGCGAGTTTTTAAGAGCTACTTTAAAGAAGTAGCAAGTGTTTTGTATTTGTTTTATTGTTTCTGGTTATTAATTATCTTTGGTGTACAATAAAGACTATTTCATTCATTCATTCATTCATTCAAGTGTGATCTGCCTGTAACTTTTCGTCGTCAAGATACTCGCGCATGTAAATAATATACAGAGCTCAGAGTGTATCAATAAAAAAATCTGTCTGATAAACATCAGTGGCGTGCACTCCATTTAACAGGTAAAAATACCTCCCATATAATTTTATTGATCGCTCTCAGTGACAAAATTAGAAAATAGCTGGGTTAACTTCAATATCAAGTCTGGGGGTCTACTCTCTTTCTCTCAAACGAAACTTCGCAAACGAACGTAATTAGTCGGTTATAAGACCCACACAAAATCGTTCAATCCAATCGGTCACGAAAATTGTCTATGGATCCGTACTTCGTCTGCGTGTACGAAAACGAAATAGAGAGGAGCATAGAGATAATATTATGTATAGGAGAGGAGTTAACGAAATTTCGTTCGTTCGTTTGCGAAGTTTCGTTTGAGAGAAAGAGAGTAGACCCCCAGGTTTGTTGCGATTAATTAGCTTGGCACCGAAGTTTGACATCAACAAACCCCATAGCACGAAAGTTATAATTCTTGATTATGACATTGCTACAATCGACCGAGGTTGACGACCTTCCTGGCGCAGTTTTGAGCGCTGGTGCCTTAACGTGGGAGGTCCCGGGCTCGATTCCCGGCAGGGTCAATTTGGGAATTTATAATTTTTGAATTATCTCTGGTCTGGTCGGGTGGGAGGCTTTGGCCGTGGCTAGTTACCACTCTATCAGCAAAGACGTACCGCCAAGCGATTTAGCGTTCCGGTACGATGCCGTGTAGAAACCGACTAGGGGTATGGGTTTAATATAACTAACATACCCCTAAAAGGCTACCATCTTAGACTGCATCATCACTTACCATCAGGTGAGAACGCAGTCAAGGGCTAACTTGTATTGGAATTTAAAAAAAAGGAGTATTCAATTCGTTACAGAGTAAAATGTAATGCATCATTGTTTAATCAAGGTATAGGCGGTGGATTTTATAGTGTTAATGTTTGTCAGGTCTACAACGGAACTCAAAAAGTATTAATTTTGGATCCAGTCATTATCACGGATGTCTCTTGTTAGGAAGTAACGACACACGGGCTTGGTCGCGATCACATGAATTAACAAATAAAATGGCGGCGATTACCGTTACCGTTTACAATAGAACACGCGACCCGCGCGCAGTGACTCGTGTAGGTACCATCGAGTTTTATTTTGGATCGCTTCTTATCTATTCACTACTCGAGATTATTATACTTATTAACTTATAACTAGATAGGTATTACAGGAATCAAATTTATAAAAAAAATATATAATTTATAAAAAGTACTGATTAAATTAGGTATTACTAGATGGTGCCCGCGTCATTCGCGTGGATATGTCGCAGACGGATTGTAGAATCCACCGTATTACAAAATCAAGGCGGCAATACGCCGGTTTGATTGTCAGCCAGATTGTAATACGGCTCAACGAACGTCTGGGGCATTGAATCCTTCAATTCGGCCAGCCGTATTTTTTGGGCGGATCATGAGCCGCCGTTTCGTAAAACAGCGTGAAATGAACCGCTGAATTGTTGACCGAGCGAAGCGAAGGCCTCTGAGTCTACTTGAGTGAATTTGCACTAGTCAGTCCGTCCGTCCGTCTGTCAGAGCCTTATAACTTCTGAATTACAGAACGTAATTACTTCAAATTTGAATATAATATTATGTAAACCGATGGCCTCCAGCCGAATATGGCTTAAAAAGTTATAAAAATCTTTATTTCAGGGAGGCTCTCATAGAAGCGAATGCGAAGTAAAATATTTTTTATAGCGTTACATAAGGTTGCGGTATATCATTTCAAAGATAATAAGGAATAGAGACCAAAAATTTTTTTTTTCAATTTATCCATTAAAATTGACGAAATGGGGGGCTTTCAAAGTGGAGATTTTCTAACGTCCATAGTTGACCTTAGAACTCTCAATTTTCTGAAAGGCTGAGCCTGAAACTTGATCAATTATTTGAATTATATCCTGTACTTGAGCAACAAATACTAAAATTAGATAAATATTATAAGGAAACGAAATTATTTAATTTTTAATGAGCTTCAATATTTTTAACAGAACTTCACAATGATGTCAACGCTCTGTAAAAGTTTATGGATACCGCGAGGTCTCAGTTCGGGGCGAACCACTAGTAAATATTAATGTCAAGACACCATATCGCAAAGTCCAAAATCAGAACCAGAATGCGGGATTTTTCCCAAATTGCGGGAACTCTTTTTTTTTTTTTTAAATATAAATCCGAAAATTTGTTTTTCCGAATTAAAAATCCCATGCCCGCCGCACGCTATCTTAGTGGCTAATTTCATCAAGATTTAGCTGTTTAGCCGTGAAATGTAACAGAAACACAACTTTCGCATTTATAATATTACGTATAGGTAGATAACCAGATTCTTTTTCCTAGCATTTTTCAAAGCTTAATCAAATGTTTAGTTATAGGTACCTATAAATCATTGAGATACCCGCGTCTTCGTCCGCGTGGAGTTAGGTTTTTGTGGTCCCACTGGGAATTTATTGACCTTCCTGCCCCCCTAGCTTGGGCCGAGACAATTTTCTCCCCGAGGAAAGGATAAAATTTTTATTCCTAAATAAATAAATAAAAACGCTAAATAACGGTGGATAAATAGTCCCCCGAGTCCCCGTGAAATGTCAAACGGGGATAAACTTCTCTAGACCACTTCTTAGAGCACGGCAACAGGGATGTTGCCGTGCTCTAAGAAGTGGATGAGTTAATTTTATCTCTTGTCAGTGGATAAAATCGGGGGATAAAATTTTTATCTCCGGCCCATGCTAGCCCTGCAGCAGGGTGTCCTTTCCCAGGCTGCAAACTATATCACCGTACTACGTCAAAATCAGTTCAACATATGGACTGTAAAAGCGTAGCAGACATAGACAGATGTATCCTATTATAAGAGTTATTAGTATGAATACTGTGAAGATATGACCTAACAACAGTTAGACGCCTATAGTTACCTACACGCCCCGTGCCGATTCATCTACATACACGTCTATAAACACATACGCGACGCAAGCAGCGTGGCGGCCTATGCCATACATATTGCTGCTTGTATGTATGTATTCGCGTATGTAGTATATTATGTCGGGAGAGGCATTATGCGGCTGATAGCAATGTTAACGTCCGTTCAGTTTTGCCAAGACTTTAGTGTATTTTTGGAACGTGTCAATAAGTAAGTGTGTAGTAAATTTAGCTCTGGCCACGTCATTGTAAGACGTTGGGAATGGAAATCATTGGATTTCCCTCAGATCGAATGTGTAGGAAACATCTTTCTTTATATTAAAATTAAATCTTGTTGTAAGACTCTATACCAAATTTCGCCAAAACAGACCGACATACATACTCACTTTTGCATTTATAATATTGAGTAGTATGGATTGCGATCGATGAACTTTAGTTATAGTTTCAGTAAGAGAATAATACCTATTGCTTACATTCAAACAGAACAGAAACACTACACTAAGTAAGTAGGTACCATACATAATTATTCTAATAACTTATTAATTGATCATCTTAATGTAATCCAAAGAATAATCCGAATAGTAAAAGCTATAAAATTCTAAGAATAGTTAGTCATTTCTGTGATTGTTAAAAACAAGGGGTGATTGCGAAATCGTGTCAGGTGGGTACTGCACAATAATTCAGGGCAACAATAATGAATCCGCAAGAATAAGAAAATCTGTAGTTAAAGAGGGTGCATAAGTGATGTACATTGTACATACTACGCGTTGCCTATCCTTACACTTTAAAAATGATTTTACACAACCCACTATGCAAGATCCCAGAGCGATCTGACATAACATATTTTCACATAGACGAAACCTTAGGTTCTCAGTAGCGTCTCATGTTCTTTGAATACCTGCAGGCTTGTGGAGCTCTCCTTGTGACACCTGGGCAGGTACCAGGTAAGAAAGGTAACAAAAAATAAGTGTTAAGTACTTAACTTATCTAAAAAAGTATCCTGTGTCAGACACTTTCCATGGGCCAAAACTTTTGTCAGACGCTTTAAAGCTCCACAAAAAATAAAATATGAACTTTACTTATTTTTACATGCATGATTTTTAACCGACCTCCAAAAAAGGAGGAGGTTCTCAATTCGGCGTGAATTTTTTTTTTTTTTAAATGTGTGTCGGTGCCTATCTCCGAGGTTTCTAACCCGATATGCAATTTTTTTTCAGTGGTTAGAGGAAGCTCGCGAGATAGGTAGTTCCATAAAAAATTCTGACTCCAAATCTTCAATCCTGATGCTGTAGGTTGTAACGAAGCGTTACATATTTACTTAAGTATTATTTATTTAAGTATAATGTTATTATTTATTATTTAAAGCCATATTTTAATTAATATTTTATTTAATATTATTTATATATTAGCATAAATAAGGTTATTGAGTATCAATTCCCGAACGCGAATTTGCTTACGCGACCTTCTTAGCGGTCGTTTTTTTTTTTTTGCAACTCATCGAACCGCGGCCTGAAGTTGCATTACGATGCGACGTCAGTCAGGCCCGGTGCGTTCCTAGCACCGGGCGTGATGCTTTTTGTCGCGTTCCAGCGCACTAGTTGGGACGCGACGCCTTCGAAAATGCGTTTTAAAAAAAATTTATAATTAAATTTAAAAGTATATAAAATGTAGTGCAACATTTCTCCCGCATTAGGGTAAGTTTTGAATGGTACCTAAAACACGTCATCGTAGTCATTTTCATTGTTCATAGTTCTTTGTTATAAATAATTAATT
The DNA here is from genome assembly GCA_917051295.2 of Erebia ligea. Classification (NCBI taxonomy): domain Eukaryota; kingdom Metazoa; phylum Arthropoda; class Insecta; order Lepidoptera; family Nymphalidae; genus Erebia; species Erebia ligea. The sequence continues at coordinate 12,790,751 of OU785236.1, forward strand.
TTGTTCATTTATTTCAGTAATTAGTAAATTCATAATCTCATTGTCCATTCTAATCTTTGTTTTAGTATTTCGTATATAGTTTCATTAAAAATTATTGCGTATTTTTTCATTAGATTGCATCATCGTTTTTTAGTTTTCAAAACACCCTCATTTTTGTTTCATTTGTTAATTTTATCTTTTCTTTTCATATTTTTGGGCCTTCAGCCAAGTAAACTCCGTTCTGGATCCACCACACCGACAATTCTATCACGCCAAAGTACCTCCTGTGGTCTACACAGGCCAGGGCCGGATCCAGGACGGAATTGATATGCCAGACGTTAACTAGTCGGTATTATCAATTCCAGGAGCAACGTTCGCACTTGAAAACATCGTGGCTTACCATCCAGCCACGCCACACCAGCACCGTTCGGGATCCCATCGCGACCACCTGCTGCGCTCATCTCCAGGCCGACCTTTACCATCGCGGCCAATCACCCAGGGGAGTGCCTAACTACTACCGAGGTCAAAGCAGTCATCACGTTTCACCACGACCCTACAAATTTGTGTGCCTACTCGCCTGAGCATAGTCGCGGTTTGTCTGTGCCCATTTCAGAGTTTCCCTAATAAAACGTTTTTACAGTTCTCTTTTTTGCATTTTTAATTTCATTTCCCTCTTTCTAAATTATTATTATTTATATTTTTAATTCCACCCCGCCACAAGGTGTACCGTACCGTGTAGTTCCTCCTTATGAAAGTCGGCCATTTACCTACTCGATTAGTTAGTTTTTTTGCCCAAACGGGTTTAAAACTGTCAATTATTTTACACTAGATGATGCCCGAGACTTCATCCGCGTTGATTAAGATTTTTCTATCTTATTTTCCGGGATAAAAAGTCTCCATATCTCCATACCAAATTTCATCAAAATAGGTTGAAAAGATGGACCGGTAAAGTGTAGCAGACAGACAGACAGACAGTCAGTCAGTCAGACAGACAGACAGACAGATTTATTTATTAGTAAGGATTTATCGAGAATATTTGCAAAAGCAGTACAAGAAGCTTTGTACACACTCGCCGCAAGTGTTTGTTGAATAAATAACCTAAAAAAATTGATACGTGGTGCACATTTCGACACACACACACAGATCGTTGACCCACTCATTTTTGGTAGCGGACCGTGATATTTGAATGGTGTTTTAGCGATAGATCGGACAAAGAGACGAACAGTCTAGAACGTAGAATATTTGGGTTATTTTTGAAATATAATTTAAGTGCTAAAGAAAGTAAGTAGTGACCTGTGTCTGCTATCCGCAATTGGCCAGCGTCGTGGACTATGGCCTATACCATTCTCCTTGTGGAAGGAGATCCGTGCTCAATAATGGGTAAGTAATGGGTTGAGCCAACCCGCATTGGAGCAGCGTGGTGGGTCTAAGCTCTAACTCCCTCTCTCCAATGAGAGTGGAGGCCTGTGCCCAGCAGTGGGACATTGATGGGCTGTAGTGGTAGTGGTGGATGGGTTGAGCATTGAAATGACGACGCAAAAAATAACGCTAACCATAAAATATTAGATTATCTCAGGTGTTCAGCTGATTAATAATATCTAAGTTCGCAAACCAGTGGCATCTGAACTGCTAAAATGAAGGAATCTGCGAAGCCGGTCGTCTAGGAGCCGAACACATCTCAATTCTCATTGTGTCGCTCAACTCGGAAGAGCTCGAACAATTTTATATTTTCGAAGAGGTACACAATATCCATACTAATATTATTAATGCGAAAGTGTGTCTGTCTGTGTCTGCTACGCTTTCACGGTCCACCTGTTCAACCGATTTTAATGTAATTTGGTACAGGGATAGATGTATCCCGGGAAAGGACATAGGCTTTTTATCCCGGAAAATCCCGCGGGAATCAAAAAAACTTAATCCACGCGGACGAAGTCGCGGGCATCATCTTACATCTAGTACTCTACAGTCTATACCTAATTTTACAGGCAATTTTTTTTGGTGTAAAAACTGTCCCGTCAGCCGCTCTACCCTCTAGATAAATCTCCTGTAACTCAAGACAATGACGAATTGCTTCAACGTTACAGATTTAGTTCACAAATAGCTGAAATCTTCGGATCTGACAGTGCGGAATTTGAAAATAGCCTTGTTTATTATGTGCATTGTTTAACACATGCGCGGGAGTTGCGAGTTCTGAAACCTATTTTATTTTGATCGATTATTTATTATAGGTAACCAGCGGCGTCTAACTGATGCAAGCTGCCTCGTCTATGTTCTTCGAGAATGCATAAATGACAATGTATAGATTCTCAGTAGTATTCTCAGGCAGGTTTGGTTGGGATCTCTCTTATTTGATGCATAGAACGAAACTTTTTTTTTTATCCACTACAAGTTAGCCCTTGACTGCGAACTCACCTGATGGTAAGTGACGATGCAGTCTAAGATGGTAGCGGGCTAACCTTTTAGGGGCATGGCATTATATTAAACCCATACCCCTATTCGGTTTCTACACGGCATCGTACCGGAACGCTAAATCGCTTGGCGGCACGTCTTTGCCGGTAGGGTGGTAACTAGCCACGGCCAAAGCCTCCCACCAGGCCAGATCAGGGAAAATTCAGAAATTATAAATTCCCAAATTGACCCTGCCGGGGATCGAACCCGGGACCTCCGCACGTTAAGACAACAGCTCTCAACACTGCGCCACGGAGGTCGTCAAAACAATTTAAACCATCATTGGTAATGGTAACGCCTCAAAGGTTCACGCGACACGAGCGATGTGCGTCGGAAAATTGTTAGTAAAATAATAATTTACGGCAACTGGTCGGTCGAGTTTAGCTTGTCAGGACCAGTTTATTGTTCAGAAACGTACTTAGGTATGCAACTTTCACCGTGGACGCTGGTAATTGCGAGTTCATAGCGTTTAACGGATCATTGTTACCAATGTTGAAAAGTTAACTTTTTTTTTTTATTCCACTACAAGTTAGCCCTTGACTGCGATATTACCTGATGGTAAGTGACGATGCAGTCTAAGATGCTAGCGGGCTAACCTGTTAGGGGTATGGCAGTTATACTTATAGTTAACTTAAAGCATTTTGTCGAAGATCTACTGAAGAGCGGTGATCGTCTTACTAGTGGTTAAGATTTCGGCAGATAATTTAAAGTATTTTTTGGCCGAATTTGTTACCTATTGAAAATCAGTGATCGCCTAGTGACTTCGGCCTATTCGGGCGTTCCGGAATTCGATCGGGCTTGCACCTGTCAAATAACGTAAAATGAATTCACTTGCTTTCATGGTGAAGTAAAATATGGTCTGTCGTATCGTGTGGCTCCGATCCTCCTCATCTGGGTGCCTAATTGGATTTTCTTCCCATTTGATCGCGACAAAGTTAAAACTACGATTTGTATGGAATCGTCACGCGCTTGACAGCTGGCGCTCGATCAATCTAAATATATTTAAAAAGGAAAAGGTTACTGACTGACTGCAATCAACGCACAGCTCAAACCACTAGACGGATCGGGCGCATACAGATAGCTATTATAGCGTAGGCATCCGGTCGCTAAGAAAGGATTTTTGAAAATTCAACCCTTGAAGGGGTAAAATAGGGCTTTGCAATTTATATGAAAATCGGACCTAACGTGAGCGTGAGTGATATAAATGGTAGTTAACGTTGTCGCGATCGATTACTACGTACGAAAACTCCCACTCGGCCTGCCTGTAAGGAGATCCACGCTCAGTAGTTGTTCGACGCTGGGTTGAGATAACGATGATGATTCGTGATCTACGATCGACAGACGTGTACCTACTGTAAACGAATTGTAAAACGACATCAACCTCAAGTCCTTAACCCAATGAACCGACTTAAATTATGGCGAGAAGTGGCTGAGGATGATCCAGAAGTATTTTATAATATCTTGTTTGTGTTCGATTTTAGGTACCTAATCGAATTTGTGATAGTGACGAATTTGCTGAAGCTTGATAAAGAAGACAAAAAGTTTTTGTTTTTTATTCGTAGGAGACCTGTTCTGGACTACCGCATACTTAGAGCCACAGTGGAACGACATCCAACCAGCTAAACCGAGGACCAAAGAACTGTCATACGGCAGATAGACGACGATGTGAGTGGAGGCATTAAAATTGTCTGTCTCGTCAACATCTATGGAAGCACTTACTACCACACTACTCTGGACTCTGTATCCATCATCCACATACTGAGTACAAAGTAAACTGTAGATCGTACTATTATAATCATAATATTATACTACCCTTGGAGTAATGATGATGTATTTATCCTGATTGTTCAATCTAGCTTTGAAGATAATTATACTCAAAATTGAACACAATTTTATTTAATAGAGTTGTTTAATAAAACGAAACTAAGTAAACCATTTGAAATCGAACTATATTGCAATCATTTGGCTTTATCGAAAACAGGTTTTGTTTGACTGGCATTAAATAAGGAATAATATTGTATTTAAGTATTGCTAATTTTATTATTCGGCTTGCATGGAGATAAGAAAGAGTCACACTGAATAAAGCCTGAAGAACACATCGCGAACTGAGCAGGCGCGCCCATGGAACTGTATGAAGGTACAACAATCTTATTGAACAACCCAAGCCTATGGGAACCGCGCTTGTTACTGTAGTCGTTGTATGGTCGTTGATCATACAATTTTATACCAGGCGACTTTTTTTCGCTGTTTGACGAATTTGTGTGCTTGGTCAGTTCTGAAAAGACTTCATAGTAGGTAGCTTCGACTTGATCCTCGGCAAGGAGGTCGCGGATATGAATTCGTGTCTCCGTCTCAATCACATCAGTTTTGACAAACTTGTAGTGAAATATCTAACGTCATCACTACGAAACGCAAGGTCTCGGAAAGGAAATTCTGGTTATAGTTAGTTTGCTTACGTAGAATAGAAGCCGTGCGTAAATTGACCGTTAGAAGCACGTGTACCTTAATGTATAACAAATAACAATAACCAATAGCGTCCAACGGGGCAGATGTGTGTACAGTAAGCTCGACTCAGTTACTTAGGCACCTATGACCCCATTGTGTCGTAAACGCTTCTTAATAATAGGATACAGCTGCCTAATCGAGTGACAGTGGAATGAGAGGCGGACTTGGCAATTTTTTTTGTTACTGAATCTATTCAGTTAAGTATACATGTATTACTTGCTCTATAATAACTTTTAATAACTTGTCTAATTTAGTGAGAAGGAAAAATAAAGATTTTCTCTGATTGAGAAATCTGAAATACCCAATTGATAATGATAATTGTTAAACACTTAGGTAACTGCTTTTTGGGCAGTAAGTTATTACTTACGTCTTAGATATTTTTTTACGAGGTACGGTCACATGGTATACTAAAACCATAGTTGATAGTAACTAATGCCACATTGGCACACTTATGGCAAAATAACATTTGGGCATATTGGATTTGGTAACACGGATGTCTCTGGTATTCTTAACTTCTAACATGTCATAAGAGCCACAAGAACGAAGGGAACGGTTTCAAGTAACTAGCCAGCTTCGGACTAGTAGAATTAAGCTCGAATTTGGGTAAAACATAACGAGTAAATGTAATTTATATATAACATTGCAGCTTACAGTTAAACTATGCACGTTATTGATAGTATTGCATCAGGGACCTTCCAAAGATTTTGACCTGAATCCTATATTATATGTAACGTATTAAGATCAATCTAGTATGTAACACTAGATTAGAACAATCTCTCTCAAACATGGTTGCCGCCCGACATCGGAGAACAATAATTGGGACCGATGACCTTACGTTGCGTACGACATTTAGCAGGCTCATGAAAACTAACGCGGAAGCAAATGATCTAAAATATTTTTTTTAATAAGTATATATAGCTGTTAGTTTTTATGTGCTAAACTCATACGCTAGTTCAACACTTACACATTAAAGGGAATGTTGAAAATAATAATCGGAAAGATCCGTCTGTTTTGCTTACACACGTGACTAGATAATAGTTCTAGTAGACTCGTCGAATCGGACTGGGACCTGATCACCGGCTGATATAGGCTGATATGAGCATTTTCGCACTTGCTGATTCCAGCAGAAATCAGCTCGGTAATCAATTTATTGGGCAGACTAATAGATTTTTATTTAAATGTTGTTAGCAGTACTAATAGGTCGTTTAGCCGGTAACTGGTCAACAATGTGGGGTTAGTAACTACTCTACATTGTCACACTACTACACATACTCACTAAGAATTGTTTAATTCTTCGTCCGCGTGAAATGAGGTTTTTTGGTTCCCGCGGGAACTCTTCGATTTTCCGGGATGTAAAGCAGCCTATATTGTGTTATACCAGGCTATAATCTATCACTGTGCCAAATTTCATCTACATCCGTTCAGCCGTTCTGGCGTGATTGAGTAACAAACATCCATCCATCCAAACTTTAGCATTTATATGTAATATTAAGTAGTAATTATAGATTATAATTAACTACTTATTGAAATTAAAGTATCAAACATAACACACAGGCACCTTACGTTATTGTTTAACACCACAGAACCGTAAGCGAATTGATAAGTGGCACCAATGGGTGCAGTTTATTTTAGGGGCTGCGTATCCGTCGATTTTTTAGGGCGTCTGTTGTTTACAAACACGGCGTACATACGTTTAACTTTTAGCGGCTAATTAAAGATCGGTACCCGATAATTGGATACGATACCTAAATAAAAAATAAAAATATTTGACAGATACATAGTTATGTAGCGCTTGGCTACTAGAAGTACTCTTGCCTGGAAGATGCCTATAGTTTTCAGCTTGACAGTAATCATATAGCCAATTAGCCATATAGATTATGATTACGAGAAGAATTAAACAGCAGTGCAGTAGTTAGTATAGCAGATTTCACGTATTAGTAACGGTATTACCAATAGGAAAAGAAAGAAATCGCATGTCGCAAATACCTTTTCATACCTACTGACTTTACAACGGCCACCAGTGTTTAAACTTTGAATACGCGAATTCGGATATCGACAAAACTCCACGAGGCACGTGCAAATCGACATTGATATAATGAAAAGTACCTAGATCGTGTTTCTAAGGTTAGGCATGTTTTTTTTATTGTGAGATAGGCTTGCGCTCGACGACAATCATGCTAAGTGCAAAGCAATGATGATGTCTAGGTTGGAGCGCGCTTGTCTAGAAGATGCCTATTCACTCTTGCCTTGTTACTCCAAAGCTGATGGCGGTCATCGGTGGCGCGTGCTCTTTGTTCTGTTGTCAACGAGATAAATCAACTCGAAAGACTAGCGAAGCTGGTAACATAAGACTGTACAATTCACAATGAGCAAATATACCTACGCGCGATCGACATCAGCATAGGAGAAATTCTGACCAAAAGGGACAAGATATCTATAAAGTGATATAACTATCTTGATTAGCAAAACGAAGTGATGATGGGCAGATGTACAATCTTGATGCGTAATCGAAATGGGCATAAGTACCTATCCACTGTATTACTGTGTGTATAAGTTACCGCACTGTGATCCAAGACTAGGTACTAGTACTACTTGTACTAGTACTTACTCATTGTTTTCAATTTTTCTTGAGTTTTACCTACCTACATATATACCTAGGCCAGATGCCTACTACTGTGACCTAAGCCCAAACCTGTGAAAATCTAGATTATTTTTTGTAACTAATAATTAAGTAGGTACAATACAATAAAGTACAATATAAATAAAGTACAATAGCTATTTTTAAACCCTTTTTTTTATATTATACTTAGAAGTAGAGTGGAAATAGATCCTATCCTATCCTATCCTATAAGTAATATTAGAAATGTGAAAGTTTGGACATTTGCAAATTTGTAAAGGATGTTTGTTAGTGTTACTCCTTGAACCCGCAACAACTAAACCAATTTGGTTGAAATTTTGTTCTTTATTTATGAATTTTGGTATGTCCATAGCAATTTGTCTTTTTATCCTGGAAAATAAAAGAGTTCACATGGAAATCAAAATACCTCAATCCATGGGGACGAAATCGCAGGAATCTTCTAGTAATAAATAAGGTATAATAATGACTATGAAATAACCTGTGATGTTTACTTTGTGGAGATAAGATTTTATCATAATGTACAGGCTAGAGATAATTTTATAGACAAAATGATGTGAGTCACTTCTACATTTAATTTATTGCTGGTTGTAATATTTAAACATTGTATGGTTTTTTAACTTAGGATTAAAAACCTATGTTGTTGATCTACAATTTTTGAATAATATATTGATTGGGCTATACAATTTTGAGCAGATATTTGTAACATGCAAATATAATAAGTACTTAAATACATTATCTTTACTGTAGGTACTTAAGTACTTACTTATATAATATATACTTTGAAGAAAAACTAAAACTATGATAATGATTTCTTCAACTAAGTAATGTTGGCTATATCTATACAATATGGTTATGGATACTCTTGAAAATATAAATCTAAATTTTGTAATAATGAGGAGTTATTGTGTTACTATTTCAATATTCTAATAAATAATTACTTAAGAATTATATTTTCTAGTTTCAAATTAGAGGTGGGAAGTACTTTAGTAATTTAAAAGTGAATGTAGTGTTTGTTACATCAATATTTATGGTGGTGTATTATTATCAATGTAATATTTATTTAAGTAAGTAATATCTGTACATTTTGCACAGTAATTAATTTAAAGCTCGGTTTTTTAGGTCTCTTCATCATACATTTAAAGTAGTTTTGTACTTACATATTTAAATTATTTTTAAAGACAAATTGTAACAATACTTGAACAAAGTAAAAGTTGACTGGGTGTTATCTAAGAGGTGAACAAACTCCTTTGCATAGGCAACTAAGTGTGTGAAATAAAAATGTTTGAAGATAAAAAGGTACATTTTCAGGTTATAATTAACTGCTTATTACTTAACTAATCTTGAACACTTAAATAGTAACTAATGCATTCTGATTCTTTTAGGAAATTATCCTTGTACACAATTTAAAATAAAATTCTTTTTTAATCAGTAAGTGATGGAGCTACTTAAGTAATTGATGTATTTAAATTAACAAACACCTTGAAAGTATTGAAATGACAATCAGGGCAAAAAATTCACAAAAATATTGATTTTTAAAACTTTTTTGGCAAATAAAATTATGTATTGTCAGGGTGATTATAAAATTAACCATTCAAGTTTTAATGAAAAAGCCTCAAGGTGACTGATGTAGGTCAAGTAAGTAATTCTTTGTCAGACACAAGCATATTATTTATGCAGGTATTCAAAGGTCACAAAGAATTAAAAGATAACCGCTCAAGTAGTTACCTATAATTAAATATTAATCAATATGGTACCTATTGTTTGTACTTTATGTAATGTCATTTTATGAGACCATTCAACTGATTGAATGTAATGACTAATAAGACTGCAGTTTGAATTTGCAATTGTTACTGGTAAATAAATATATTACTTAATTGTTTATTGAATGTTTACACTTACTATATTTATGCAACTTAATTAAGATTAAGTAATAGAGGGACAGTTATTGGTTGAACTAAAATAAAGTGAGTGCTAGTAGTTTTCATTTACGCGATATTTAGTGATAGGAAGTAGTGTAAAAGGAAGAGCTAATTAGCATTCGGCGCGGCGACCGTGGACCGCACCACACGGCCGCCAGCCCTGCGACAACGCCACCACTATCAGCCACTAGACCGAAGCGCCAATCCGCCGAACCCAAGACCCGTCACGACAAACCGCACGATTACAATCTGACCATAAATGTCTTTAATTACCTTCGCACACCTTTACTCCGGTTTTAGATCCCACAGTTCAACCCATCATAATATTACGAGAAATATGCAGCAAAATGTTTTGACAACATCAATTATAACCTAAAAACTCGTGACAAAAACCAGCAAATCGTCACAATCGAATGAGAAATTGTCCAAATAAATAGTTGCGAACGACTCCAATCTCATGCCTTCCCATCCGTACGCAGATACGCAAGCCGATACAATGATACCTAGATGCAAATGCTAATGTCCTATTTGAAGAATTTTGGTAAAATTATATGTCATTGTTAAAAACTATCAAACCAGCATAAATGATACGAAATGTTTGTAAATCAAGATTACTTTTCTTGAATTCGCGATACATTACCGAACTAATTAATGTGAGCAATTAATGAAGGTACGACAATCAAAGCAAAGCACCGCTAGTCGGCTGGCGGTGAACCGGCGAAGCTACAACAAAAATAACCAATTATTGTTACTTACCGCCGACTCTGTACATATTCGCAGCCATTTTTATACACAATCACTATTCATTAACACTTAATTAATCTACATCTGACACAATTAATAACTATAACACTATGTAATTGAGCTTTTAACAATGTTTTTCATCACGTTAACTCCGGACGCCTTTCGCTGATCGCCATTTTCTTTCACACTACCTACTAATTTGGCCAGTGCGCAGTCGCACTTTTTGGCGTAAACTTCTTGCTTTTGAAACAAAGCAATGACATATCATTAATTTTACATCCACTTATTTAATCCAAAAGTAATACAACAATAATTATTACTTTAAATTATTTTACAAATCATGTCGCACGATTGGAATTTATTTTACTACCTGTATCAAAATTTAAAAAAAAACTTTCATTCAAGCACGTTTCGTTTTCACATAAAAACTTTGTCATTTAAACGTTCCATTTTTATTTAAAATGCATAATGTATTTCACTGCTAGCGTAATTTATAGTACATTTGTTTCAATTTTGTTGTAAACATTTTATTCAGTAGTTAATTAAATCACATCAATAATTTTAATTACATAATTTTAATTGTTCTCGTTGATTATATTGCATAGCATGGAACGTAATGTTGTTGAATCATAGACAACGACGCTCATTTACTCTATGATATTTTTACCATAGACAAAAATATAATAATATAGAGTGAATAATTATTAATTTACAAACTATGTAATATAGCCATTGATTTAAAATAATGATAATTATTTTTTAATTTTGCTAATTAATAGATGCTTGTTAGTTTTAGTTTTTTTAATGACTGCGTTTACAAAAATGACGTGGCTAAAGTGACAGTTTGGTTGTCTATGGAGTATGGTATTGACAAATTGACATTTGCCAAATCAGCTAGTAGGTGCGTCTGGTAAAAAATATTTTAGAACGGATTTATCACACAATTCTGAATGAATTTCCGATAAAATAGGAATATTTTGCTAGAATTTCTAGCATAAACTAAGCACATGTATCTTTGGTAAGTATAATTCTAATATTCGCAAGTGTTTTTGTGTGTTAAAGTGTATGGTTCGTTGTTATTCGTGTTTCGTTTGTAGATCGGTGATATGGCGACTTATGAGGAGTTTATCCAGCAGAATGAGGACAGGGATGGTATACGCTTTACGTGGAATGTGTGGCCTGCAAGTAGAATTGAAGCTACAAGACTTGTGGTCCCCTTAGTGTCATTGTACCAACCTCTGAAGGAACGGCCGGATTTGCCACCGATTCAGTATGAACCTGTGCTATGTACACGCAATACTTGTAGAGCAGTGCTAAATCCAATGTGCCAAGTGGATTACAGAGCTAAACTGTGGGTCTGCAACTTCTGTTTTCAGAGAAATCCTGTAAGTATACCTAAACAATATGTTACCACACAGAAAGTGGAATGATAACATACCACATATTTCTTGTAGTATAACGCATTGCCATGTATGTCTTTTAAAATCCATATTCAGGCAATGTTACATGAATGTTGCATAATAATTTCACTCAAAGTATTAGTTCCCTTTCCCACTTTACGGAAGCGAAACTAATTAAAGCTTTCCATTATAAGCTCCTACCAAAGCTCAAACCTCAATTTGTGGATGTAAGGCATATTAGCTTTCACAATATTGGGCATAAAATGATGTCAAATATATTATATTACAGTAATTATATTATTGTTACAGTTCCCACCTCAATATGCAGCGATATCAGAACAGCACCAACCAGCCGAGCTTATTCCCAACTTCTCCACTATAGAATACACTATAACAAGGGCCCAGAGCATGCCACCTATCTTCCTATTAGTTGTGGACACATGTTTGGACGAAGAGGAACTTGGGGCTTTGAAGGATTCCCTACAAACCTCCCTTAGTTTAATGCCACAGAATGCCCTTGTTGGTCTTATAACATTTGGGCGTATGGTACAAATTCATGAATTAGGTAAGTTAGAATCAGTTCATTATCAAAACTACAGTTTGGGATAAAAGAGTTTTGATGACACAAGAGATAAAAGAAATGTTTAATGTCTACACTCAACATATCCGGAGAGTTGGAAAAGTGATAAATGTAGAATGTTTATGATGTGTTAAAATGGTACTTTTTGTTTTTCTGTAGTAATTGGGATGATGCCTATATCAAAAATAAATTATTTCTAACTGATTATTAAATAGAGGGTCTTCCAAAAGACCTAAAATTCACATCCTCATTTGGTTTTAAGTGTGATAACCATTTTAAAATATATATTAAAGAAAAAAAGTGTGTTGAAATTTGATGACATCACAACTGTGAATTTCATACAACTTCCATACAAGAAGTGTTTTTTAAGTTTGATAAAGAGTTGCTGATTTGATTGAGTTGTCATCATCCCTATTGCTACGTTAACGTTGATAAATCAAGTTGGCATCATACATTATAGTTTTTTACTATACTACTGTATGTTGATCAGTACTTGGCCATACTTATGTACTACATATTGTGTTTGTCAGTAATAGCAGTTTAATTTTACTGTGTACTTGTGAGCGTGTCCCTTGATTTTGAAAGCCTTATTTATTGTTACAGGTACAGAAGGCATATACAAATGTTATGTGTTCAAGGGAACAAAAGATTTGTCTGGAAAACAGATACAAGAGCAACTAGGGATCGGACGTGTGAATGCACCAAATCCTCAGCAACAAAGACAAGGCGCCCCTGCACCTCAGCCACCCGCACACCGCTTCCTTCAACCAGTCAAGCAATGTGACATGGCTCTCACTGACTTGCTAAGTGAACTGGGCCGTGACCCCTGGCCTTTAGGTGTTGGCAAACGTCCACTAAGAAGCAGTGGAGTCGCTATGTCTTTAGCCGTTGGTTTACTAGAGGTAACCTACCCTAATACTGGAGCAAGAATTATGATGTTCCTTGGGGGCTCTTGCTCTCAAGGCCCGGGTCAAGTAGTCAATGATGAACTCAAGCAGCCAATCAGATCACATCATGATATTGCCAAGGATAATGCAAAGTATATGAAGAAGGCAATAAAGCATTATGAAGCATTGTCCCTAAGGGCTGCAACCAATGGGCATGCTATTGATATTTACTCTTGTGCATTGGATCAGACTGGGTTGATGGAAATGAAGCAGTGTTGCAATTCAACAGGGTTAGTACTTTTGCACTTACATAATTTTTAGTTATAAATTTCAGAGAGTTAAAATGCCAAAGTTATGGCTGTTGATTAGAAATTGCAGCTTTTAAATTTAACTTGATATCTAGAAGTGCTTTGTGCATCAAACAAAGACTGTAATTTCAACAATTATTTCTAATTGTGACTATTTTTCTTATTCACACAAATGTATTGCTTTTACACACTGCCACATATTTTTTTCTTTCCTTGTTTCCATATTGTATCAAGTCAAAAGTCAAGTCCTATGTAGTAAATATTGAAATAAGTTTGAACATTTCAGAGGTCACATGGTAATGGGCGACTCTTTTAATTCGTCACTTTTCAAACAAACGTTCCAAAGGGTCTTCGCAAAAGATCAGAAAGGAGATTTTAAAATGGCATTCAATGGTACACTGGAAGTGAAATGCAGCCGTGAGCTTAAAAGTAAGCGTTTGTTGCACCTTACTTACTGGCAACTTGCACTGTTACTTATTTATTTTTGTTTTCTTTGCTGTCAAATACAATAAAATTGGCCACCCAATTTTTAACTACAAACATATATTGTTTTTCTTTTGCATATTATTTATTATGGATACATATAAAACCTTGTTTTTATTTTCTTATAGTAAGTGGTGCAATCGGCTCATGTGTATCCCTCAATGTGAAAGGTCCTTGTGTGTCAGACCAGGAGGTTGGTATGGGCAACACGTGCCAATGGAAGATGTGCACATTTACACCCAGTACTACGGTGGCTATCTTCTTTGAGGTATGAAATCTATGTTTAAAAATTTTGTTTACTCAGTTGCTTGATCCATACTTCCATACTAATATTATAAATGCGAAAGTGTGTCTGTCTGTCTGCTACGCTTTCACGGCCCACCTATTCAACCGATTTTGATGAAATTTGGTACAGGGATAGCCTACCTTTTATCCCGGAAAATTAAGGAGTTACCGTGGGAATCGAAAAAACTTAGTCCACGCGGACGAAGTCGCGGGAATCATCTAGTTATATATTTTTTCAAACATTTTACTCCCCTGCGTTATCGTGAAGAGTCGTCACGTTAGAAATTGTAAAAGCGCACATGATTGTATTGTAGGTTGTAAACCAGCACGCGGCGCCAGTGCCTCAGGGCGGGCGCGGCTGCGTACAATTCATCACTCAGTACCAGCACTCCAGCGGGCAGAGACGGGTGCGCGTTACTACTGCGGCGAGGAAGTAAGGACCTTTTTTTTTTTTTTATTCACTACAAGTTAGCCCTTGACTGCGATCTCACCTAATGGTAAGTGATGATGCAGTCTAAGATGGTAGCGGGCTAACCTGTTAGGAGCATGGCAGATATATTAAACCCATACCCCTATACGGTTTCTACGGTTTCTACATCGTACCAGAACGCTAAATCGCTTGGCGGCACGTCTTTGCCGGTAGGGTGGTAACTAGCCAAGGCCGAAGCCTCCCACCAGGCCAGACCAGGGAAAATTCAGAAATTATAAATTTCCTGACCCTGCCGGGGATCGAACCCGGTACCTCCGCACTTTAAGGCAACAGCGCTCATCACTGCGCCACGGAGGTCTTCGATTCGGACCGCGTCGTCGAGGAGGATCTTTAACAGTAGATTTGAGATGTGATGTATATAGTTTTGTAAAAACGCAGGCGGCCCATGATGACCTCTAGCAAGATAACTGTTAGGATAAGCAATTATTGTTGATAAAGAGTAAGTAATTGATAAGATCTAGATCTAGAACATAAAATGACAAAGCCCAGGACAGAAGTTGCATGCTAATTTTGTGCTAGATTGACTGAATATTTGTATTGAGAATTCTGTCACATTTCCCCGTTTCGCCTCAGTTAACTCGAAGCATTGTTCTGTCTAGAGTCTAGACGTCTCCATTGGATAACTAGTAAAAAATATAGTCTCTTTAAACCAGAGAGTTATTATATTTACTATTGCTTTAGACAGTGTTATAACAAAAGAAGTCAAGGTATTGGTGTATGGTCAGGCTATGCTCAATTTGACTTGACTTGGTTCTGTTTGGTTCAGCACTAAACTGGTCAAATTGTTACAGTTGGGGCGACGCAGCAGTAAACCTGCAGCACATATCGGCGGGCTTCGACCAAGAAGCCGCGGCCGTGGTGATGGCGCGCCTCGTGGTGTACCGCGCCGAGCAGGAGGACGGCCCTGACGTGCTGCGCTGGCTCGACCGGATGCTCATCAGACTGGTAACTTGACGTGGTCGCAATTGTCACAGTTTGGCAAGATCGTTATAAAGAATTAAGCAGACACCGAGGTGATTTGCTTATAAAGAATTATGCAGACACCGAGGTGATTTGCTTATAAAGAATTATGCAGACAACGAGGTGATTTGCTTATAAAGAATTATGCAGACACCGAGGTGATTTGCTTATAAAGAATTATGCAGACACCGAGGTGATTTGCTTATAAAGAATTATGCAGACACCGAGGTGATTTGCTTATAAAGAATTATGCAGACAACGAGGTGATTTGCTTATAAAGAATTATGCAGACACCGAGGTGATTTGCTTATAAAGAATTATGCAGACACCGAGGTGATTTGCTTATAAAGAATTATGCAGACACCGAGGTGATTTGCTTATAAAAGAATTATGCAGACACCGAGGTGATTTGCTTATAAAGAATTATGCAGACACCGAGGTGATTTGCTTATAAAGAATTATGCAGACACCGAGGTGATTTGCTTATAAAGAATTATGCAGACACCGAGGTGATTTGCTTATAATTCAAACCGCTAGGATATGAAATGCAATTCTGACTTCCGTTTTCCCCTACACGTCATCTTTTATAAGTGATTGCAGCCAATTGCTTGTCTATTAATTAAAAAAATACAGAATAGACACTGCTATAGACAACAATAATGACGAAATCGTTGTTGCAAACTCTTTTTACCCACGACGGAACGGAGATGGTATATGTGTTTGCCCTAAGAGGTTGTGCATTTGTTTGTTTGTGCACTTTTTTGTTACCATTTTCCTGAAAAACTACTGAACCGATTATTTAACTCTGTAATCATTGTAATCATTCATTATTTAACCATTATGCTTTCTTCCAGTGTCAGAAGTTCGGCGAGTACGCGAAGGACGATCCGAACAGTTTCCGTCTGTCGGAGAACTTTAGTCTGTACCCGCAGTTCATGTACCATCTGCGACGCTCACAGTTCCTGCAAGTGTTTAACAACTCGCCGGATGAAACCACGTTCTACAGGTAAACCGGAGGTCCAATTGTCTAAGAAAATCGTAATCATTTGACAGCTTAGGGATCATCCATAAAGTACGTCACACGTTAAGGGGGCAGGGGGTCGACGAAGTGTGACATTGTGTGACAAGGGATGGGAGGTGTCCTAAGTTTCGTGACGTCACATTTCAAAATCTTATACATCTAAATGTTAAAATGCCAAATTTGAACTAGTAACGAAAAACTTGAAAATATTTCCAACTCTATCTGTATCTGTAAGGTTTAAATTGTTTTGTTGGCGAGTTTTTATAGATGTTTCTAGATGTTCAATTGCAAGATATGTGACGTCACACTAGGGAGGGCGGTCTCACAAATGTGACCAACTGTGACAAGGATGGGGGAGGGGTCAAAAAATCACGAAATTAGTGTGACGTACTTTATGGATGACCCCTTAAAACGTATTACTCGAACTGTTTAAGGAGTTCTTACATGCTTTTTGACGTGCAGGCATCTATGAACTCCATAAACAGGTCGAATTATACGTTTGACAGACGATTACGATGCTTTCCATACACAATCGGAGGGCAATCTATACTAATATTAAAAAATGCGAAAGTTTGGATGGATGTTGTTTGTTACTCAATCTCGCCAGGACGGCTGAATGGATCCGGATGAAATTTGGCACAGAGATAGATTATAGTCTCGAATATCACATAGGCTACTTTTTATCCCGGATAATTAAAGAGTTCCCGCGGGAACCAAAAAACCTCAATCCACGCGTACGAAGTCGCAGCAGAGACCGACTATACCACATGTATCATTAGTAAGACGTACTTTTGTAAACAGTGGCATCACTAGAACAAATAAAATGAATGAATGAATGAATACACTTTTATTGTACACCACAAAGGAAATTATAAAATAGAAAACTTAGCTACTAACAAAGTAAGTATACAATTTGGCGGCCTTATCGCTACATAGCGATCTCTTCCAGGCAACCAATGGTGTGAAAGGACATAGCTACAAATACAACCGGTAGATGGTGCTGAAATATCAAAATAAATAAAAATATTTATATAATGCTACAAATTATAATACATATTATATAAAATAAATATAACATAAATACTACAAATATAACATATAAATATACATATATACTCACAAATAAATAAATATATAAATAACTAAACGTAAACCTCATAAAATAAAATAAGGGACAGTAGGTATCAAAATATAAAAAATAAATAAACTACTATACAAATAATATTATTATTGCGACAAATAGTAATTTTTTACAAGCCTTTTAAAGATATTTATCGATTGAGCCTCTCTGATTTCAAGAGGCAAAGCATTCCACAACTTAACAGCTTGTACAGTACAGAAAAGGATTTATGGAAGAAAGAAGAATTATGTGTAGGCGTCCTTAAAACAAGTTTCCTCGTAGTACGGAGAACTTCTCCTGGACGGCCAACGAATTCAAATTTCTCCTTTAAATAAGGTGGAGATGAAGGATTAAATAACACACAGTACAGAATAGAAAGGATATGCAAGTTCCGGCGAAAACGGATGGGTAACCACTTGAGACGAGAACGAAATTGAGATACATGGTCATATTTGCGTAATCCAAATATGAACCGAATGCTAATATTTTGAAGTCTCTCAAGTTTATTTAACTGTTCTTCAGTTAAGTTAATATAGCTTGCGTCAGCATAATCAAGAATAGGAAGCAGTAGAGACTGTGCCAACATAATTTTTGTAGGAATAGGAAGAAAAGATCGCAGGCGACGCAGAGAGCTAAGAGAAGCAAAAGTTCTCCTGCTAAGCTGATTCAGATGATTCGAATGAATCATCTGAATTATGATGATTAAAATGTATTTATTTATTTATTTAATGACCGACAAAGCCAGTCAGCGGCAGTTAGTTTGTGACCAAGTAGCTAAACTTAAGAGTTTTTTACAGTTCATATGTTAATCTTAGTGAAAAATTTTGTGTATTAAATAGAACCACATCTGGACTCAGGGGACTTACTACCATCGCATAAAGCAGTATTTCTTTACAATGTCAGATATATCTGACGTACCTCGACGTCCCTAAAATAAGAATTACAATTCTGAAACAAGAGCGTCAACAGTATTAAAATAAAACTGCTACAGCGATGTCCTCAAGACTTTCAGCGAAAAGGAATACGAGGCAGGGAGAAATTTAGCATGTACAATAATATTGTTCCAGGCACATGCTAATGCGCGAGGATCTAACGCAGTCGCTAATCATGATCCAACCGATCCTGTACTCGTACAGTTTCGGTGGGCCGCCGGAACCCGTGCTGTTGGACACGTCGTCCATACAACCCGACCGTATACTGCTCATGGACACTTTCTTCCAAATCCTTATTTACCATGGCGAGGTAAGTAGATTTTTTAACTATTAAACACAGGTTATAACTCCCGTGTTTTATCGGAAAGTGGCCGACCAGTTTCGAACCCGTCCAGAGCCCTTATTCATGAGCCTGTTCGCGCGATGCGGCAGCTGAACGACTGCGGGCTGCCTGCCGTAAAGGTTGTTAAGCTTAGTTATTATTGGCTTGTGGTTGACGACAATCATGCTTATAAAAAGCAATGACGAGGTCTAGGCTGGAGCGCGCTTGCCTAGAAAATGCCTATTCACTCTTGCCTTGAAAATGCCTATTCACTCTTGCCTTGAAGGTACTCAAGTAATATTTGGCAGGAAAAACGGGTATGTTCAAAACCGTTGTTTTTAATGGATATACTTACCAGTTACCACCCTTAAATGCGCTCGTTTAAAAATCAGTTACACACATTTTAACTAATTAAGAAAAGAAAGATTGATGAAAAGATTTATGATTGAAATTTAAAAAAAAGTTCTCTAAATTAAGCCAAACCACTCGGGTGTCGGTACCAATCAACCAATCCCAATCGGTTCAGTTACATTTTTAAAGCAGCAGCTAAATGACATTAAAAAAAACTAACCAAAAATTTCGTAAAATGAAATTTATGTTTTTAAATTGTTGTCCCTTAGACGATAGCCCAATGGCGCGCGCTACGCTATCAAGACATGCCCGAGTACGAGAGCTTTGCCCAACTGCTCCGAGCGCCCGTCGACGACGCGCAAGAGATTCTGCAGAGTCGGTTCCCCGTGCCGCGGTACATTGATACTGAACATGGAGGATCACAGGTATTACACTAAATAATTACACTTACAGGATAAATAAAATCTAGCGTAAACTAAGATAAGTCAATGGATCAATTCTTAGATGTTATAGCATAAGTTTATGTTAAAATGTTACCCAGTAGCTTTACTTACTCATAGGCTAGATCGTAACCTTAGTAGGGTATTAACTGGTAGTACTTTATGATATAAAAAAGGATAAATACAAGAAAATTTGTCGGAGCATTTGGGGCGACCGTGATTAAAAGTGTCCTGATGGTAATGAAGTGCTAAAAAGGAGGACGTTAATTTTGAGGAAAGTCTTTAGTCTATGTTAATGTCACAAACTTGTCTGATTGGCAATACACAAGGGCAATGCATAGGAGTTTCTTAGCCTGTTGATTTACAAACTGAATCGAAACATTTTGGATAAAAAAAGAGAATAGTGTTTATTTTTCTGTAAATTTGTGAATGTAATACAAATTGCAGGAATGCTATTAACAATATTCTAAGGCTATTACATAAAAATATAAAACGTGAAAGACTCTTAAGCTGTTTCCACACTTTGAACATTCCTCTTGTCCCCGAGAATTTTCTCGAGCATATCTGTCACTTTCTGTTGGGACTGCATAAAGTTCTTAAAATGTGTATCATCGTATGATTTTTTTTTCATATTGTTAAATGACATTTGCTGTCGAGAAGCGATTTTTCTGTTGCAGCAATCAACCATTGCTTGTGAATATCTAAATTTTTTATTACAACAATCATTCATGTCCATGTACATATCTTGTTCTGGGTAGTCTAGATACCTTTCCGCTTTTTCCAATTTCTGATGAAATCTTGGTATTTCTCGATGTTTGATTTCGGCGCTGTATGGACGTGGTTTATACTTTCCTATGTGGATTTTCTCATAATAATCTGCATTATACTTAGTATTCTCATTGTTGTTAAGAGTTAATCTTATAACATCATCTTTACTATTAGGATCAAATTGGTGTGCTGGAGATTTATATGATTCTTTAAAGGGAGGGGGATGTACTTGCTTTAATTTGTATGCCTTGAAAGAGCCACCTTCTTCTGAATGTGGAGTGTCTCTATGCTGATTTATTTTTTTGATTGGACCATTATTGATAGGAATTATTCTGTATGGTACTGTTGTAGTTATAATAATGTTCTGTCCTATTAGGTTCTGTGATTTATCTAAAGGTATGCCTAGAGGTGGAACTTCTATGTTATTAGTCTGCACAGTTATTGGAAGTAAGCCTTTATTGAGTTCTTTTGGTTCTTGTTTTTTAAATGTTCCATTTGATCTGTATTTATGTACTTGTGGGGCAAAGTCGAAAATGTTTTCTGAATTTTCTGTTGGGTACTGTTGTATTCTGTATACTTGGCTGTCATAAAAAGGAAGTTTAGATTGTATGATGTTATTCGATATTCTAGCAGGCATTGTCATTGGAGGGTATACTTTTAATTCTTTGATACCGACATTTCCTTCCGATTCTTTGTTATTTATTCCTTTTTCATTTTCATTTGTAATTAGCATGGTATTCCGTTTTAAAGATTTAATCTCTTCGAACAATTCTAAAAATTTATTCATTACTGACTCTTCGGGTTTAGTGCTTACTATTTTTGGTGTTGTTTTGATAGTGAAACCTGTAAAGTAAACAATAATAAAGGATTTAAGAGTTCTGATATTAGGTACTCGAACATGTTATATATCTCTATAAATATTTCATGTTAACATATTTACCTGTTATTGTTGTACTTTGAGTTGTAGTTGTTGATCTTAAGGTTGTTGTAGTAATAAACGTTGTTGTTTCCCGTAATTCTTTACGTAAGTCCCTAAGGATTAATTCTTTAACACTGTCAGCTATATCTTTAATCATATCGCGAGAAAGCTCATGTTTAGGCTCAACATATGTGCTAGTAGTGCCAACTCTCTCAGGTCTTTCAAAATTGTTGAGATTCAGATTACTAGACAATTTCAAACTTTCTTCAGCCTTTCTGTTGGGCTTGCTAAGGATTTTATCATCCGGTATGAATGGGTTAAGACTTTTATATGTATTAAGTAACATTAGTGCATCGGTGAAATTTAATAGATTTTGTGTGTTTTTGTCCATTTTTGTTTCCGACACATTTACGATGATTTCTTTTCTCACTGGTGCCCTCCGACCATTTTGCTGAATCGGTAATTGAAAACCAGAATTAAAATTGGTATTTTTTTCCATATCTTGCTTTCGCATCGAATATAACGTTTCGTATAAGTCTTCAATATTTAAAGTGTTCTGAGTAGTTGTTGGTTTAGTACTCATATTTTTTCTCTTTGACAGAAAATTTGCAATCATTTTGCTAAGAATTTCAGTTTCAGATGAGTGTAGATAATCTGTAATGCTTCTCTTACTTTCTTGTTCTTTAATGGAAACTGGTTGCGGCGTTGGCGCACGTTTCACTGCTTTATTCAGTCTCATGTCTTGTAAATACTTTAAAGCACTTTCCAATTTAACCTGGCCGTCAGAATATTGCGTAACTACACCACTACCGTTTGGTTTATTTTCATACACAGATTCCTTTGAGAACTTGTTATTATTCTCATTAAATTCATGGCTGGCTTTGGAATCAGCACTCTTATTATAAAATAAATTTTCCAACTTTCGAGATCTTTTTAACATTTCAGAATCGACATTTGTTTTGTAGTCATCTAAATCGGCATCTGTAAGAGGATTTCACTTCTGAGTTATTGGTACTAATATTTCAAACCCATTGTTAACTTTGCGTATGACTTACTTTTGAGTTTACTTATGAGTTGTTTAGTCCTTGTAGTATTCTTTACTTTTTCAATGCTGATATTACTATCCCGTGATTCTATGCATGCTTGAATTAATTCCCTAAAATAAATAAAATATGTTTGTTTCTATATAATTTCTTAAAGGTAACTTACCAAGACTCCTCTGATTTAACCTTGATTCGTTAGAAATGTGTAATGTACTCACTCATTGTTCATATCGTCGATGTTTACATTGTGGCGTTGCAGTTTTGTCAACATGCTAATGTCCAAGTCTTCCTTTTGCATTCCACTCAACAAAAAAACGCAAATCAAGTCTGAAAGTTTAACATGAAACTGGGTTACTTTAATTTTTCCAAAAAACGCTACCAATTTTGTCACCAAAGTTGCAACTGCGCAATGGTCGATTTAGAGACATCACTGTTCTTTATAATTAGGGAATTGTTATTTCACGTCATGAAGGTGGATTTTTGTTATGTTTATTTATAATTTAAGTATGTTATTGGAACCTTTTATCCGGTCTAAGCGCTGTGTGGCCTGACCGCGTGCGTATGATAACGTACATGTAACGGCGACCGCGGCGATCAGAGCTCGGCACAACATTCTGACGTCTTATCGGCTCGCCACCTGATCCTGTGTTGTGTTTTCTTTATTGCACTTAGATTATGATTGTATGAGACTCAATGGAGCTAATAAAAAGACTTCACAATTTTTGACGAATGATCCAATGTAAATGACTTTACAGCGTCAGTGCACACAATTTAGAAATAACGAAAATGGGTCATTTTAAAACCTTTGCTAAAGTCACTGCTTGAGATCGTCCTTTTACCTAAGGGAGCTCTCAACGATGTGTTTTCCGGTGCAATAACTTGGGCCCCAACGTTCTTCTTTTATCAGTTCTTCTAGCCGTTGCCATTTTAGCTTCGTGGATCTTTTAGCTTCGTGGATCTTGGACTTGTCCTATCGCATATCATTACTAGCAGGAGTACTAATTTCTAGTTGATTCCAAAGACAAAGACTATTTATCTGTAAACCAAAGTAATGATATTTAACTTTTCTTTGTCATTACAGGCAAGATTCCTGTTGTCCAAGGTGAATCCATCGCAGACACACAACAATATGTACGCGTACGGCGGGGTGAGTTAACAGCACACTTAAATCATAATATTATCTAGTTTACTTTTCTTTTTTTTTAATTAAAAAGCACGATCTTTAATGAAAAAGTAACTCTAAAATTAATAACAAGTGAAAATTTCCGTTTTATTTTTAATTTTGATGTTGTTGCAACGCAATTTGCATGTGTTTTAATTTAAAAGTGCCATGCAAGCATGGTTTTTGAATTGATGTTTTTCTTTTTTTTTGTTTCATCATTGTTTTGGCGAAATCCAGGCGATGCCGATACCAACTGCGGTAGTGATTTTTATTTCTTTATCCATTCAAAAATGGTTTTGGGTTTTGCAATCTATATTTTTTATGCTTTCCTAATATTATTGCTGAATTGTATGCCTATAGCTTGTCTATTCACCACATAATAATTGTGATTGAATATTTAGATAAATATGGGATCTAGAAAAAGCAATGCACCATGCATGTTGTTTATGATGGTATTTTAAGACTTGTATATTCATCTGTGTATTTTTTGTGTGGCAATATTTAAATTAAAGGCAATTTTATCTAAGTATAGGTATATTTTATCAAAAAAAATTATACGTAAGTATGTGTAATTATTAAGTACCTATCAATAATTCGGTTTAAAATGCTTAACTTTTTCTGGGTAATCCATCCTGATATTATAAATTATATGATGCCCGCGACTTCGTTCGCGTTGGTTAACGTTCTTTGATTCCCGTGATAAAAAAGTAGCCTATGTTCTTCTCCGGGATCCAACCTGTCTAAGGTCTATGTACTAAATTTCATCAAATTCTGTCGAAAAAATGGGCGTGAAACCGTAACAGACTGACAGACAGACAGCTTTCGCATTTATTTCGCAGTTCTTGTATAGGAAATCTGTGTTATTAATTTGTCGAAGTTTATGAGGCGATTAAAAATTAGCAAATGTAACATAGTATTTGCATCAGAAAATTATAGCATGCATCTGTGCCTAAATATCTATTTATTATTAAGTATGTGTGGGGTTAAAAGTTTGCGTTAAGCATGTCTAAACGAATGTTTATATTTAGTCCATTCATTATAGATTTTTTCGCGGCAAAATTAATAACTGTTTGAAACCACTGTGGTATTATACCTATGAGTGATTGTGTTTTTTAATGTACTCACTCATAGGTAGAAAACCACAGTGGTTTCAAACAGTTATTAATTTTGCCGTTTGTTTTGCCCATACATTGAAATCAAGAATGAATGGACTAATTGTTTATAGCAGCTAGACTAATTTTATTTTAAATTTTATGATTGTAGGACGGTGGCGCCCCCGTGCTGACTGACGACGTGTCGCTACAAGTGTTCATGGAGCATTTGAAAAAGCTCGCCGTCTCATCTACCGCGTAAAATAGATCGATAGTTAAACTTTTCGTTAAAAATTCTTTTATTAAGACTTGCCTAATATTATCAGAAATTGTCTGTAAGAGAACTTTCTGTCACACATTCCGCGAACATCAGAAGCGGACGGTCCGGCAACATTCTGACAGTATGCGGCGTGTCTGCGTTTCAGATTTTGAAGTGAAAAGCGACACCAAAAAGAGAAACATATTATATATGATTTGGCCTACGAGAGAATGAGATAGAATACAAGTTATATTTATCTCATTCTCTCGTAGGCTACTTTTCTGAAGTTTCACTTCTGCCGTGTGTGAATTTCACACAGACACTTTTTTTTCTGTCAGACACTTTCTAGTAATATGCGGCTGGATTAAATCTGTACAATACTATATAGTTTATATAATTTTCCATTACTTCAAGCATATTTAACATAAAATATATTTTTTATTATAACTAATAATATACTTTTTTTGCAAGACTGCACACAAAATTTTTTTTTGTATTTATGGCTAGAAAAGAGATATAAGTATAATAGAGAATGATTTGCAGACCTAAATGTATATTAAACATTGATTTTCAAAATATGGGTTTGTATATTAGTAAAATATTTAGACTTGTGTTAAAAATGTTTTATTTGTAGACAGATATTTGAGATCGGTATTATAACTTCCAAGTTCCAACATAATATTATAAATATACATATTATTATTCTGGATTTATGCTTCAAAAGCAAGGTGTATTTTATCGGTTTTATCGGTTTTGGATCGAAAAAATACATTTTAGTTCCATTTTCTACCTTGTATAGTATTCTGTAGAAATAAATCTTTATTTAACGGACAATTTATTGTTGTTTCATTGATTGCCATTTATAAAATAAAATAAAATAAAATTTGCCTGATCGAGAATGGACTTTGATGCTTTCTGCTTAAAAATCCTATTTCATTTGCTATATTTTCTCCTCTTAGCTTGATAACCAAGATTTGTTTATTTCATACTAGCTAGTTAATGCCCGCGACTTCGTCCGCGTGGATTGAGATTTTTCGGTTCCCGCGGGGGCCGGGGACGTTTTAATTTTCCGGGATAAAAAGCCTGTGTTATTCCAGACTAATCTATCTCTGTGCAAATTTCATC
Organism: Erebia ligea; assembly: GCA_917051295.2. Taxonomy (NCBI): domain Eukaryota; kingdom Metazoa; phylum Arthropoda; class Insecta; order Lepidoptera; family Nymphalidae; genus Erebia; species Erebia ligea. Next base: position 12,816,930 of record OU785236.1, read on the forward strand.
CAGATCCGTTCAGCAGTTGGGGCGTGATTGATTAGCAAACATCCATCCATACAAACTTTCGCATTTATAATATTAAGTAAAGATAGAACACGCAGGTGTCTCTTGATGTCTCGTTATGATTCTACCACCGATTCGGAAAGAAGATTCTACCGAGAAGACCCGGCAATAAACTCAGCAGTTGTTCTTTTCAAAATTATTATTACAACACGGTAGTAAATATTATAAGTCTATGACTACAACTGTCTTATTCCCGATCTCTCAATTATTGTCGTACCTATGAGCTATGTAAGGTATTAGGTAAGACCACGGAATTAAGAATTTGCACATGGTAAGACGTTCTGTGTAACACAATGTCTGAAACTAAAATGACAGCTCTAAATCTATTTCTGTCTCTTTCTGCAGGGAGTGATAAGAAAGGGATAGCCAATATATTTAATGCTGTCATTTTAGTTTAGACATTGTGACCAACAGAATTAGGCTAATTATATCTGTAGATTATCCTGTAGGATAATCATAAAAACGTACGATATTTTTATACGTACGATGCACTGCAGTTAAATAAGGGAACAGGATTTTTGGTAAATTAAATGCATCATATTTTATAGAAAATATATTGACAATAATTACATATTAGAGTAGGTACGATATTTTTTCTGAACAGTTTACTTTCAATAGACATCGGTCATCGATGGTGATTTTTTGTGATATTTTTCAACTAGATACTACTAATTACATGGAATCTACTATCTAATGTTAAATCACAAAAGCATTATAACTACCGTTAAACTTAGAGTTAAATGCGATTAGTTTAATTTATATTAAGGTCCACTTGCATCATATTGATAAATCTGGGTTCGTTTAGTTTTTAGGGGTAGGTAAGTACCTAGTCTCAAAGATACTTAGAAACTTCAGTAAGACGTATCTATAGCGCTATGAGTAATCAATACCCAATAATTTTGTAATGCTGTCGCATTTTGACAAGTTGGTCTCGGAGTTGGCGAGAAAAGGATGGAGCAAAGCGAGTTCATGCAGGTGAACTTTTGGGCGAATCAGCTAAGCTCAAAATTTAGTAAGAAAAAATCTTTGAAGTCTAAATTTCGCTTCTCTAATCATTCGATTTCTATTTACACTTGAAAAATCGTAATATTAAAAAAGAATTGGCATTAAAAAGTTACTGTAAATGCGATTACGCCTAATTTAATCATTTGGACTTTATTTGTCATGGTAACACGCAATACCTACTTTAATTAATTTTGGCTTTTAGCCTTCATTATTATAGTATATTCCTATAGACATTGATCTTCTCATACACTAAAAATAAAATAAATATCACTAATATACAAATTAAAATAATTAAGCATTATCTATCTACATAATTATCTACATATTTATTATCCAATAGCATTATATAATTATCTATTATATTTTTTGCTACACCACTTGTACCCCTTTTAGGTCTAAAACTATTACATACTATGTTCCCACATGGTTTTTTTTTCTCATTTTACAGAAATTGCTACAAAAACAAACTACAAATTACATTATAATAAATGTTCATAAAACTTGCTGTAAAATCTTTGAATTATATTATTTTAACCTAGCTCTTGAGTCTTGACTATATTCAAAGTTTCAATGAAGTCTAGATTGGAACGCGATTGCTTGGAAGATGCTCATTCGCTCTTGCTTTGATAGTTTTTTTTAACCACAAGTTAGCCCTTCACTGCGATCTCGCCTGATGGTAAGTGATGATGCAGTCTAAAATGGTAGCGGGCTCACCTTTTAAGGGCAAGGCCAAACCCCTAAACGGTTTCTACACGGCATCGTACCGGAACTCTAAATCGCATGGCGGCACGTCTTTGCCGGAAGGGTGGTAACTAGCCACGGCCGAAGCCTACCCCCAGATCAGACCAGTGAAAATTCAGAAATTATAAATTCCCAAATTGACCTTGCTGGGGATCGAACCTGGGCCCTTCAACGTTAAGACAACAGCGCTCCACACTGCGCCAGGGAGCTCTTTATACGCGCGTAGACACTTGATTTGTATTACTGCGCCAGGGAGCTCTTTATACGCGCGTAGACACTTGATTTGTATTACTCTATAGTCTATTCAATCGAAAATTCCGGCGAACGCAAAGGCGTGTCTGAAAGGCAAACAAACGCACTTATAATATTAGTATGATTTCTTTGTAAACAGCCCATATACAATAACCACAAGAGCAACAGTCATTAAATATGTAATGTATATCGTTCAAGAGTTCGGAGGTCAATTGAGGAAACGGATGGACATCTTCTGTTCCACATCGGTCCTCTCCAGAGCCCGGCAGAACTCTTCGAAGGAAATCATCTGATCATTGTTGGTGTCCGCTTCTAATATTGTCCTCTCTGCTATGCTTGTTAACTGTTCTTCACTGAAAGATATAAGTAAAAATAACATTAGAATCATAATATAAAGTTCAATGTAATCTTTTAGGAGGGCCTGCCTCGTTGGTCTAGTGGTTAGCATCTTCGACTGCGGCTGACGAGGTCCTGGGTTCGAGTCCCAGTTCGGGCCATAAATTAAGTGTTGGGTGTTTCTGACTAGAAATTCTCGGTACTAGCCCGGAGTTAGGAAATTGGTGGTGTTCCACCCCCATGCTTCGGAGAGCACGTTAAGCCGTCGGTCCCGGTTATTATTACTAACATGATAATAGTCTTTAAAGTCCGCCAAACCCGCATTGGAGCAGCGTGGTGGGTCTAAGCTCTAATTCCTTCTCTACTATGAGAGTGGAGGCCCGTGCCCAGCAGTGGGATGTTAATGGGCTGTAGTGGTGGTGGGTGGTGGTTTTTGGAGGGTGTGAACAACGCGCAAGTCGCGTTGCACTGATATATTTTGCGTATTAGCCAATCAGTGAGGTTTGTAACTTATTTGGGACTTCCCTGGCACAGTACACATATTTCTTCATACTGTGTAATAAGTATATTTTAGACTTTGGCATGCAATTATTGTAAATTAGTCACACTTGAACTGAATCAAATTGCAAAATAACCATGTCATTCAACTCACCTTATATTAACTCCAACCATCATGTGAAGAATGGCCAATAGTTCATCTCTTGAGATCTTCCCATCGCTGTCGAGGTCATACATGGAGAAAGCAACTGCAAAACAACAAAATAAAATTTATTCTGGATACCTTATATTACAGCCTTATCCTTCTTCATAACCTGGGATTTACTGCATTTGATGTACAGTCTCAGATAGCACCTGAATTAAATTATTTATTTCACAAAATTCATTCTTATACAATACTAGCTGATGCCCGCGACATTGTCCGGGTGGTTTTTTGAATTCCCACAGGAGCTTTTCAATTTTTCGGGATAAAAAGTAGCCTATATCTCTCTTCAGGTCCTCAACTATACCCATGCACAAAATCACGTTGATCTGTTGCTCCATTGCAGCGTGATTGAAGGACAAACCAACAAACAAACACACTTTCGTATTATTAGTATGATGTGGCTGAGCACTACACTACTACTGTGGCTATAGACTTTTATTAGAATGCCTAAAAGTCATATCCAAGCTGACAACATACCTAGTACACATAGTGCAACAGACAATGTGCCAGCATTATTAGATAGCTATCTTGAGTATAACTAGATATAGCTTTATTGTAAAATCACACTGTCTAATATTATAAAGGCAAAAGTTTGTGTGTGTGTTTGTTGCTCTTTCATGCAAGAACAACTGGACATACATATTTGGCTGAAATTTGGAATACAAATAGATTAACTCATAGGCTACTTTTTATCCTCGAAAATGAAATAGCTCCCATGGGAACCAAAAACCTCAATCTACGCAGATGAAGTCACGAGCATCAGCTAGTTTTCAATAAAAAATTATTACATACATCTCAATTTCTCTTCTCTGCTATTAAGCCTGTTCTCTCTATTCTTCTTAGTGGGACGGAAGTGTGCCAGCACTTTCATGAACTGCAAGAAGTTGACTCTGTCATCATGGCTGTCGGCAAAGAATGAGTGGACGATTCTCTCGCTAAGTGGGTTTATGGCTAGCTCTGGGATGCGCAGGAAGTCCTCCCTTGCCAGTGTGCCACAGTCATTCTTGTCTAATGCTGTAAACCGTGAATAAAGCCTCTCTATCTGGTTGGGTGTAACTGGAAATAGGAAAGTGCAAAAAATTGTAAGCAAGCAAGCATTCACTTGATGTGTAGGATTTTGTCTGAGCATGAACAAGGAGGCAATAAAATAAATGTTTTTCAGAGTACCTACTGAGTACAGAGTAGAGTGTTTGTAGAGTAGGTAGTTGGGCCTACCTTTGTAATTGTTAAGGAATAGGCTTAATATTGATTTGCGGGATTTGTCTGCATGTAACAGTGTCCTGCCTTACCCCTTATCAGCCCCCCTAGCATGGGCCGAGACAATTTTCTCCCCGAGGAAAGGATAAAATTTTTATTCCTAAATAAATAAATAAAAACGCTAAATAACGGTGTTATATAAATAGTCCCCAGAGTCCCCGTGAAATGTCAAACGGGGATAAACTTCTCCTCTTCCCTGTTGCTGTGCTCTGAGAAGTGGATAAGTTAATTTTATCCCTTGTTAGTGGATAAAATCGGGGGATAAATTTTTTATCTCCGGCCCATGCTAGCCCTGCAGAGCTCTGTATGAGATATACAAATCATGTGTTACACCTAGGCAGTAAAGTGATGATTTTATTCCTATTAGGGTGTTCAATATTGAACAAACCCTCTTTAATAAATATAGATGTTTAAAACAATTTGAAGATTAAACTACTTAAGTAATTCAATAGGTTTTGATGGTCTTATACAAATATGCAGTCTGGCTTTGAATCAAATTATTGTACAAAACTAGGAACTCATTATTTTACAGCAGTATGAGGCTAATGGGGGTAATGAGGGATCATTATGTTTTGTTTCTGCAAATAAATGAATATGAATACGAATACTCCTTGGTGGAAGACAGTCGCCAAGCTGTTTTGAGTACCTAGATGAAACCATTCAGATGAGACTTCATAGTCATAAATTGTACTTTATTTTTCTAGAAATTAATTTATTTTTTCTAAATCATTCTTATCATTATAATCATTTTTCTAGTTAATTTTAGCTTGATAACAAGCTGATTTCGAAAGAGCCTTGGACACACAGACCAATGGAGAAAGAACAAAGTGAACCTTTGAGGTATTTTTAATATTAAGTAAGCAGGTATTTTATCATTTCAATTGATAATATGAAAACAAGGATGTGATAACAAATTATTGTTTACTTAGCCTATTAAAAATAATCTATTTAATGCATGAGATTGAAGCTAACAAAAGGTAAAACTCACAGCCAGTTTCCTCTTGGATTTGTGCAATTTCTTCCTCCCTGAGCATCAATGACGACTTGTTCCCCATTTTTCTTTCAAGTCACGACTACACTTATTATATTTTGCACTTAGATTAACTGATAAGACAGCCACAAATTGCAGTAAGGCTGAGAAATAATCGATTCGATATGCTCGGAATATTGAGTCGCAGTTAACCGTAAAATACTAAATTAATAATTGGTTACGCATTGCTTGAATAGTAAATACGAATAGAAATGTGCAGTCACTGACTGGGATAGAGGATTATTACACAAATATTAATGAATAAACACCTAAATTAACGACCTTTGACTTGGCCTTTCCACTCTTCCACTGTCCTAAGTAGTAAGTCTTCCACGGTCTTGACTTCCACTTCGAGTGCCATTTTTTGATTTTTTACATTGACAGTTTCAGTCAATGTCATTATGACAGTTCACTAATATTTAAGATGCGTTCTAAAATTGATAAATATTAATTTACCAACTTTAATAAGGATTCTAGATTCAATAAAATTGTACAATAAACCAATGCAAGGGCATCAAACCCTTATCAAACCAATGTAATAAATAAACTTACATTTCAAAGTTTCGAGATTGTATTTTTTACTTTATAGCGCACGAGCCCACGGTCCCATTTCCAAAGTTACAAACGTTAATGCTATGTTAGGGATCTAGCTGTACTTTAGTTTTTACCACTTTGTCAAATACCCCATTTTGATCTTATGATTAGGTACTTTCCATACCTACTGGAGTGGCAAACCACTCATTAGACGTCTTTTAAAATAATTTTCAAAAAAATTAGTCCAGAATTCAAATTCAAGCGATGCATTTGTTTATTAGTTTGCCCCCCTCATTAGAAAGATGAGATGAGACATCATATTTACCCAAGTACCTATAACAGGTTGTAAACGAAATATTAGGTACTAAAATAACTATTTTACTGCTTCAAGATACCTATATGTCATATATAATGTCAATTCTTCAATGTTACAAAAATAATAGAACTTTATTTTCTATTGATATAATACCTACTTACCGATAAAAATAATCTAATAACATGAAGCCAGACGCAAAATCAAAAATAGGTACGCGCAGTTTTATGAGGACCTGTTTAGAAGTCCTTTTTTTATTTTAATCGCTACAAGTTCGTCCTTGACTGGAAGGAAAGTGATGATGCAGTCTAAGATGGTAGCGGGCTTACATGTTAGGGGTGCGGCAGTGGCTGGTAACTAGCCACGGCTGAACTAGGCAAGGTCGGTTAAAAACCACTGCTGAACTACTGCGGATGTGTATGAAATTGTATTCCGAAAAATATTGCGATTCCTTCAAATTGGTAATAAAAGATTTAGTCCAATATTTAGCAACCTGGATGAAAGGGAATATGCTCCAGTATTCCGTCAAATTAGAATCTTTTTGTGCTTTTTTCTTTACAAAGCTGATGCTATCAAGTTGGTTTGCATAACAGATTTCTATAAGATATGTACTATCTACGGCTCTATCCATAGAAATAGTAATCTAGTTATGGCTGGGCTGGAAACGGCAACGCACGGGGTTGGCTCTGAAACTAAAACAGAATTCTGGTTGCTAAGTAACTGAAATCTTGAAGTTTCAGGAATGACCCACTTTTACCATTGTCACAGTTGTCAGCGTCATTTTCAGTAAACATGATTGTTGTTCGCATAACCATCCAAAGGTGTTATCAAATTTTCTGAATACACACCAATTACCTATATAAACTGATAATCTACAAAAATGAGTGCAATAAAAGTTGCTTCTGAAACTCACTCTTCGGAAAGGAAATCGGAAATTGATCAACTTGACCCAGTTCTTGAAGTAAACGAGAATTCAGGTAGCGAACTGTTCGACCGCCCTCAAGAAGAAGGCGAATGGGAAGAAATAGATCCGAAAATTTTCGCTCAGAAAAATGTTACGGAGCCATTGACTATAGAAGCATTAAATAATGCGATTTATGAACTCGGCGTGGTCAATCTGTGCTGGCCGGAAATAAACGAACCGGTTTTTGAAACTCGCAGCTGCTTCCCTAAAAGTTACTACACGAACACCAATAAAGAGAGACTGCTCTTGGCTTATGCTGAGAATTTTAGACGACAGTTCCACTTTCACTATAAAGTTCGGAAACCACTGTTTTTGCAGGCTCCTAATGAATGTGGGATACAGGTAATTATGCCTACGGTATACTAGATGATGCCCGTGACTTCGTTGTTTACTACGTCTGTGGTTGGCGTGAATTTAGTTTTTTAAATTCCTATAGCTACAGCCTATGTCCGTTCCCGCGGTGCAATCGGTTATCTCTATATCAAATTTTATCAAAATCGGTCGAAAGGATGGGCCTTGAAAGCGTAGCAGACAGATAGACAAACATATACACTTTCGCATTTATAATGTGGATAATGGTATTTAGACGTTAGAACAAACTATTGGTAACTAATAACTAGAGTTTAATATCTACTTACCAATGGATGGGTATGGGGTAATTATGTACCTATCGTTGGAGTTCTAGATAGATGAGCGAAAGCATTCTACGGGGGAAATGATGTCCACATAACTCATGTTTATATGGTGCCGCACACTCTGGCACGACAGGAAAAACATCCTTCCCCTCCGACGTGGATGTTTCGCGTAGACGTTTTGTCCTGTCCGACCCGTAGTGTGTTTTCGCTCTTAGGCTATCATTATCTACGCATAAATCAAAACTCAGAAGTTATTCAAAAATAGTCCCTATATTTAGGTACTACACACCTGTGCTACACACATTCGACGTGAAACAAATAATTACTATGAAAACGCTCATGTGCGATGAAAAGAAAAACTAGTTTAAACGATTGATTCGGAAAACTCTCACTAGATGGCGTTATAGGTTGCAATTTAAAAATAGGTTTTGGAAAACTGTGAGGTGCTTTTAACACAGAAATAAATAGAGATTAGTACTTAGTCTGCTCCATGCCTTCACATGGAGTAGACATAATTCTTCATAAGAATCATAAGCTTTAGAACTTAGTTATGCTACCCGCCCCGGTTCCCACCAACCAACTATAGACTAGTTCTTATGGTGGAAAAATGTGTCGGAGCCACGTCTGCCTTAGCCAAGTGTCATTCGCATTTTGATATTTTTTCAACAGACTTAAAAAGAAGGGAGGTTTTAAATTCGTCGTGTAATTTTTTTATAGAAAATGGTGTGCTCCTCCATTCGGCCAACGAAACTTTGCTACGCGGACACAAACACCTGGCAAGGCTTAGCTTCATTGGTGTCGGATTATTTTGACTACGAACCATTACGGAAGCCGATGCTGCATGTGAGTAGATAGCTATTAAGTTGTACTTTATAATTGACAAGTTTTAAAAACGAAAATATTAAAGCCTCGTAATAATAGGGTAAATGCATTGTAGATCCGTACAGTCACATAAAAATATTCATGGACGAATAAGATGACCGTGTCCTTTAAGTTACGGCAGTTATACAAATTATTTCTATATGGTAGTCACATCTTATTGTGACAAATAACTCAACTCAACTATAATATTGTTGCATGTGCAATAAAGGCTGTATTTCTAATACCACGACTGATCATATTCGTGACTAGCAGGCCCGGCAAACGTTGTCCTGCCTTGAATCTAGAACCCGATTGCAGCGCCACCTGCTCGGTCCAATTGTGAATATTGACCAACCCGGATAACCTGGGTTCCACTCGAACACACACAAAACAATCCATCAGAATAGGTTCAGCCGTTCTCGAGTTTTGCGCTTAGCAACACATTTAGCCATTTATTTTTATTTATATACATTTGTAGTTTTTTCTATATGTATCTACTTCTCAATTAGATGGCTCTACAAGTCTCGAGTTTTCGAGGTCATCATTACGTATTGTTTCTTAATAATGATAATATAATCAGATATCAATGTAGGTAAAGGAGAAAAAAAGTCATATAAAGTTCAATCATATTTAATTCTTCAACATTTTCAAGTTTACAAACTTCTTGTAGGTAGTGTAATAATTTTAATAAGTTTAATTTGTAATTTTGTACAAAATATCATCTCTCAAACAATATCCAGTGGAGCTGATAATATAATTAACAAGAAATGCAAATCAACTATTCTAAATTCAGTGAAAATGAGATTTGAACTCTGCTAGAAGAATTATTGGCGCCTTGATCTCGCTGCGCTTTAAACCATTTGGACAATCTCTTTAACATTACAATAATACACTCTATTCATTAGGAATGTACTTACAATATTAATAATCTCTCAATAATTTATAATTTTGATCACAGTGTCCTTAACTGTTAACTTTAACATATTATACAATTCCGAGTCGAGACGTAGACATTTGTCCATATAAAATACTGAGCAATAGAAAACAATTATTAAGAGTGTCTAGCTCTAACATATTAGTCATAAATTATCTTAACAATAGACCTTGTTCACATGATTGGCACACAAGAACGCAGCATCCTTTCAATATTTGGTATGATCCATACGAGCAGCGGCTCGCGGCCGGCGAGGCCCGTCGGTGAACGGTGAAAGGATGCCCTGACTTAGCATTAGCTATGCTCATGACTTGAGGTAGAACTTAGGGTTCGAACTACTACAGTAGGGTACATCTAGGAATGTAATCGTCGAATGGCAACATGCAGCGGTACTACTTATTCTAACCACATAACAGATTGCGTGCATAGTAAAAGTAACGTGATCGTCGATCAATGACATCCATTTACAAAGTTAGCTACTTATATTATCTGTATTACATCTGATATAAACTCGGAAATAGAATAACTAACGTAACGAACGCACGACAAAGCATAGAGAACAGCGTCGGATTCATAACTTATCTAAAATATAGACTAAAAATTAAAGAGATAATAATGCATAGCTTTTCTTTTAGAACAAAGAAATTACGCAAATTTGGCTACACATATCACAAGTGAACGCTTACTGGCGACGACGTTTATACGACTATGTACACGTAATTGAAATATTCCCTGTAGCGAGCGCACAGCGTCCGGGCGTCTATTTGCGGCGGGTGGAGTCCGGAGCGCCGGGCGCGCCGTGGCCGCCGGGCAGCGCCGCTCGCCGCGTGCGCAGGTTGTGCAGCAGCGCACGCAGCTGGTGCACGTGCATGCGCGTCACGCTCGGGTCACCGCTCGACTCCAGCCACGCCAGGAACTTGTCTCCATGCTCCAGCGCCGCCGCCGTGCCCGCTTCCCATTCGCCATTTACATGCCCGTTGCTCTTATTCTCTTCGCTGACCGACTGGTTGCTGCTGAACAGGAGATTATCCAGCACATTCCGCGCCTTCGTTTGGCTTTTGCCGGTTTCGTTTGACCTCTCTGTAGCCGGCTCCTTATTTTCGACTCCGACTTCAGGGCTCACCGCGGGCTCTGCCGCTCGTGGCTCCTCGGGCACCGTCACCGTTTCGCGCACTTCGATCGTTTGTGTTTGGCTGTGTATTGGACTTGTCGCACCCCGGTCTTCCTCCGTTTTGCTTTTGGTAAGATGTGAGTACAATATGTTGTCCGCAGATTTGTCTTTTGGAACCTGAGATGCCGATTTAAGTTTGTCTTCGGGTAAGGGCATTGCTCCTCCAAATTGTTTGTAATATTGCCAAAGCCATGAATTCCTATTATAATCGAGATGCGAGGTGATGGGAGGGGCCGGAGTCACCGGTTTATGTGGCAAGGTCGCATCACTTGGCTTTCCTAATTGAAGAGGATGAGCAGCAGTAGTTTGAGCTGTCAAGTCGAGCATAGCCTGTTGAGTCTTTAGCCAGTACCATAGCGTATCATCTACCGGTTGAGCGGCGGAAGATTGTGATGTCCCATGATGACTGGACTTAGATCCACTATGTCGATATGGATCTGAAGAGTGACTTGACTTACTACGATGCTTTGTTTCGTTTAAATTAAGAACTCCATTGTGGACTGGTTTCGGAGATCGAACTGAACGTAAAGCTCGACTAGCAGGCTGTGCAGATAATGCAGATAAACCTGGATTGAGCTGTGCCAACAAAGTCAGATTGGTAGCGATTTCATTGAAGCTCAAGCCAAGATGAGAATGGGTGAGGCCAGGTAAATGTGCAAGTCCTGACAAAGGGCTAATAGCACTCATAGAAACGCTAGCTCCTGGATCGGGACGACGCTCTCTGGGTGGATGCACTGGGGGTGATGGTTCACTTCGCTTAGTGGTCAGTTCTACGGGCGCGTCAGTCGGTGGCACCGGTACAGGTGCACTGTGCGTCATGGCAGCGGGGCTGGAGAGGTCGAGGCCGGTCGCGACGGGTGATTGCGGAGCGGTCGGCGACTCGGTGCGCGCGCGTTTATCGGGAGTCTCCCCATCATTGCTCTTATCGGTGTCCGGCGAGGACAAGCGAGAGGTCATATACCGCAGTTTGTCCTCGTTTTTACACCAGCCGCGGAGTGTCGACTCCGGCACACCGATGTCGCGAGCGACTGATGCTTTGGATTCGCCATCGTTGACGCGTTGTATTGCCTCTATCTTGTCTCCGGGTGTGAGGGCGCGCATGGGGCGCTTACCCTTTGTCGTCATTTTGGCCTCTCGCTTACTGTAACAAAATAAATCATACCGTTAGTTAATTCTATTTGCCTACGTTCCGTGACCTCATTCTACTCGGGACTCGGGAGACATGTTTAGTAAATGCAAAAGAGTTGAGATGTCTATATTTTGTACGGATAATAATAATTAGCACTTTGACCGTCGACGCTCGACATTTGCGTGGAAAATTATTGCAACCGGTCCCTCGAGTAATATAATTTTAAATGAAGCAGATAGCGTTTGTTAGGCACATTTTCGTAAATGCATTTTTTTTTAATATTATGCCCGTTATCAGCCTACTAATATTTCAATTCAGTATTTATTATTCAAACATATTTCATTAAAGGCTTTTAATCTAGATAAAACGTCCTATGTATTGCAATTATGCCAATAATTTACATTTATTTACTTAATTATTTATAACCCATAAGATGCAAGTGGCTACAATATTTTTTAAAAGTCTTTATACAAACAAATAAAAAAGAAAACCTAATCTATATTTTTTACAAAACAATAGTTCATTGAACTATGCTTATCAATGCACCTTGATATATTTTATATATATCATATCAATGACCTGTGCAGATTAAAGTTTTTTACGACCATTTAAACGGCGTTCAGAGATTTTATAATAGTTATAAACATTCACGTGAGCATGACATATTTGAATGAAAACGATGTGTTTTGCGCGGGATGCTATAAAGTTACGAAAAGATAAACAAAAAGAACACATAAAATTATGACCTACGACAACAGTAAGCGGCAAAAGTTGTCGGGTCGTTGACACCGTGACCTTGTAGCGACGCACACATCTCTCGGCCGCCGACAGATGGCATTGGTTGTCACAATAAAATATTGTTTACTTCAATAACTTTTATGATATTATTAAAACTAACAATAACAAAACTTATAAAATGCGAAAACATTTCATTATATAGATTATTATTACTTATTTATGTTATCGTATCGCTTTGTTATTTATAAAAAAAAATTACTTATTGAACAAATTATTTACCTACTATAGAAAACATTGAATATTGTAATGGTGAAGTAACTTCCTTTGATACTTACTAAAATCAAAATAAGGAAGGGATATAGTGGTAAGTATGCATATTTTATTTCTAAAACCATTACATGTGACTTTGTCTAAATAAATTAATCGCAGGAACCTACTAAAGAAAAAATATGGTGGGTATTTTATAAGCGTTTAAGGAACATTAAAATCTTTTAAGCTAAATCTAATTTGTGTTGCCGTCGGAAACTTTTAATATTGAACATTGAACTAGAAACTACAATATAATATAATTTATTATATTCACCGACTATTTAGTATTTATCAGTTCACTATTCAACCAAAAGAGTACATAGTTAAGTACTTAGAGACTCGTGACTCGTGAGTTTTAAATTCCTAAGCGTGTGATTGTGTTATATTGATATTATGTGGTAAGGGAATTAGTAAGTAAATATAGAAGTTATTTTTCATAGAAAAACACCTATCCATCAAAATAAGAGCCCTTCGTGTAGAGTCAATTTAAAATAACTCATTCAAAGAAAATTCGGCATGTAGGTACCTACGCAAATTCGCAATTTTAAATACTTCAGAAAAATGCAAAAAAAATAAATTCCCATCCATGTAATTGATCTGCAACTTGTGCTTATGTATTAATTTTTTTATTATATTATGGAAAGTTTTGTTTGGAACCTAATTAAGAAAATGTGATAAGAAATCCTGTATAAATGCAAAACTTAAAAATAACAACAAAAATGTTGTTTATTTATTTATTTCATGTTTAACTTAAGTATATTATGAAAAGTTAGTAAGTAATTAAAATTACGTTTGCCAATAAAAATAAGTAGGTACCTATTGTTTACAGGTACCTACCTAAATTACAAAATTTTGGTGCGACTGTCTAAAATAAGTGAAGTTACCCTACGGTCTACGGGAATTAGAATAATGGTCATAGAAAAAGTCGAATAGACAAACGTAAAACGACTTTGGCAACAACAAAGCAATTTCCTTTTTCCTGAACTAAAAATATGTGCTCGATGAAAAGTTGTCAACTTACTTGCGAGTCGGCACGTGTGTTGTGTTTACAATTTTTGACAGGTCAGCCGTTGCACTTGGTTAAAACTGCACAGCAACCAATAAAAGTAATGCAGATGCGCAAACTCGGCACGTGTTCACAGTTTAGGGTTTCACTCACTATCACGCAACACTAGTGACTAGTTCGGACTCGCTCGAGAGTCAGTTGTCCTTGGGTCGCACGGGGTCGCGAGACGTTCGTCGCGGGAAGCGCGCGGCGACTGTGTGCCGGTGATAAGGGCAGCCGCGGTCCGCCGTCCGCCGGCCGCGCCTCTCCTTTGTGTCCGTTCGGCGCCCGCCCGCGCCCGCGCCCCTCACCCCTCACCCCGTAAACACCGGCGACCGGCCTCCGCACTTTATTAACGCAATTAATTCTCCGCGCATCAACTTTCTACCGAAAAGATCACGGCAAAAGTTTTATCGTTCGCGAAGTTCACTCAACTTTTCCGCACGCTCGCAACTTTTCTAAACTTTATTCTCGTAACGACGCGGTGTCTCGCGGCCGTCTCGGCGGCTAGTTAACGCCTAATAGTCGCTATGATTACGTCCTACCCATTGTTTTTGTTTACTATTACATTAAGTTCATGGAGGTGTTTACTGTTTAGTGTTTACGTATTAAAATCTCAAATCATTCAATCAAAATCATCATATTTTATTCCACCCGCAACTCTGTACTGTAAGTTATGTTTCGATTTGTGCTGAAACACCGACAACGGGGTGATTTACCCTACATAATATTATGTATAAATCTTTTATTTTGGTAGGTAGTTTTTAGTTTGAGTTTAACAAAAACTCCCAAAAAAAGAATAGATTAATTAAAATAATATTCTCAGAAATTAATATATTTAATAAGTATAACACTAGATTTTCCAGTGGCTTCGCTTGCGTTGAAATCTATTGAGTGAAGCTTAATACCGCGGGAATCTGATAAACTTTACAATATTTTTAATGATAGCAATATATTTTTATATACAGTATATTGTTATTTTATGGTTTCTGTTATTATTATGTTATTATGAAGTATGAACGGTTTCCTCAATGTCAATAGCTCAGCGAAAACTAACTAAAAGATTGTACGAAGCAACGTCTTATAAGCACAGATTAAGGAAAAATTGCGAAAAATATAAATTTTTAATTACATCATTGATCATATAATAAAAATATATTTTTTAATAATTTTAAACTTACTACCTCTTTCCTCATGAACACGTTGAGGTATTAAATTGAAATTCATATCAAATACTCAGGTCTATAATACCTTTAAGCTATAACAAAATCAAACTTCTATGTCAACGCAATCAAAAGAAACGGCAATTTAAGCCGCATACCTATTTTGAAACTCGCAACTACTCGCAAGGGAATCAAAACCTAAAGGATGTAACTTCCAGTCGACCTAGAATCTAAAAATTTGCCATGAAGCAACGTTTTATAGCACACATAAAGGAAAAATTTCGATAACCTTACATTTTTAGTTAGCTTTTTAGTTACTTAGTTTAATTTTTATTCACATAATAATTTTTTTTTAATAATTATAAACTTATTATAATATAAACTTATTACCTGTGATATACCTACAGGTTTGTACGGAACCCTCGGTGCGCGAGTCCGACTCGCACTTGGCCGGTTTTTTTCGTGTCGTACGGTCTATGGACTATGACTACAATCCATGAAAATTGGAATTGGTAAAAATAAATAAACAGGTAAAGAGCAACGGCGAAATTATTATTGACCACATTTACTAAATCTTGATTGTACACAAGTAAGGTAAAGACGAAACTAATTTGCTTATTTTTTTAAATTTTATCAAGTATTCACCTTAATTAATTGAACCTAGGTAAAAAAATTAAATATTAAGGGAATCTTTTTTGATTATTTAGTTCCCGTTTCTCAGTTTAGTGTTACCATTTTATGTATAATCTACCTAGTAGCTAGAATAAATCTGAATTAGTAGATTATTTTGTATCGTTTTAAAAATTGTAATTATTTCGTCTGATTAATGTTTGCCTAAATAATAGTATTGCTTTTTTTTCTAGTGTATTTTATATTATTTAAGTGAATTTTCTTGCATACATTATATAATAATCTCTAACAGTATGGTAATACATAATTGAAAGAATATTATGGCAGCACTGATGCTGATTGTCTGTGGTTGTGCCGAATGTTTTACTGGTCTGTGGTTGTCTTCTGTCTTTGTTTTTGTGGCTTTCTTCCGGTTGTCATTTTTAGAAGTGACATTACCACATAACCTACAAAACTTTAAAACGAAATATCTTTTTTTTCTAGGCTCATAAAAAAAAATTCTAGCTGCTGTGAGCTTCATATTCGACGCTTATAAAAACATATTTTTTTCACACGTGTACATAATTATTTTTTCTCAATAATATTGATGTATGGAAGTTCGCCGTTGCTCTTTATAAGTACCTAAGTGTTATCGGATTTTTGGAAATCCCGCACCTATTTCAAAATAGGTATTAGACCCGAGCGAAGCCGGGCCCCGCTTCAGTTTAAGTTAAGCTTTTAACCTGTTAATTTGTACCTATCGATGTTTATTTAATACAGTCATGTTAGGGGTCATCCATAAAGTACGTCACACTAATTTCGTGATTTTTGCTAATAGGTAGGTATTATGAATGCGAAAGTTGGATGGATGGATGTATTGATGGACAATGGATTGATTGATTTGATGGATTTGTTACTCAATGCCGTGTTGGATGTTTGTCACGCCAGAACGGCTGAACGGATCTGGATGAAATTTGGCACAGAGATTATAGTCGGGAATAACACATAGGCTACTTTTTATCCCGGGAAATTATAAACAGTTCCCGTGGGAACCGAAAAACCTCAATCCACGCATGATCCACGCGGACTAAGTCGCGGGCATCACCTAGTTGTATAATGTGTAATGTGTTGGTCAGCTTGTGTCTGCCTTCAAGACCCTCAACGTCAATCGGTCCCTTTAGTTATTATTAGTACCCCCGATTATTACATCTACATCTTCAGTCTTCACGACTCGTTCAAGCACCTATTTCGGTTCTTCTACGATCTCATAGCTCGGATTGGACCACAGTGATTCACAGAGCATGGCTTCTTAACGTAACATTTATGTGACTGACGTTTCTGAGCCATATGTCTAATGCCATAGCTAGACTGTGACGTCACGGGTAGAGGTAGGGCTGTAGATAGCGGGCGAGGTATGTTTGTGCCAACTCGAGGCCACTGAGTCTCTAGGAGCATAAGTCGAGGTATAGCAAGTGGCGGGTACGTAATGTCGCTAGTGTGGCGTCACGGGTAGAGGTAGGGTTGTACTTAGTACCGTTGTACATAGCTAGCGAGTGGCGAGGCAGGCGGTAGGTATGTTTGTGTCAGCTCGAGGACACTGAGTCGCTAGGAGCACAAGTCGAGGTATAATGGCGGGTACGTAATGTCGCTAGTGTGACGTCACGGGTAGAGGTAGGGTTGTACTGGTATCGTTGTACATAACTAGCGAGTGGCGAAGCAGGCGGTAGGTATGGTGCCAACTGCCAACTCTAGGCTACTGAGACGCTACGAGCACAAGTCGAGTATAGCAAGTGGCGGGCAAGTCGTGTCGCTAGTGTGACGTCACGGGTAGAGGTAGGGTTGTACTTGTACCGTTGTACATAGCTAGCGAGTGGCGAGGCAGGCGGTAGGTATGTTTGTGCCAGCTCGAGGCCACTAAGGCCCTCCGAGCGCGCGATTTACGGCGCGTCGCCCGCACTGTATTTTGGGCATTGGCGATGTTTGCAGAGTGGCAAAATATAGGATGTGGTAAGTATATGTATATTTTCTTATATCACCTACATTATATACATTATATTCTACAGGATATATTTCGGAGAATGTGCCCAAGAACTATTCGATCTGGTTCCTCCGTCACCTTTTTATTATCGAACCGCAAGACATCGACAAGCACCCTATATTATACCAGGTCTGCACTCTGCCACAGAGTAACTCGTGTGACTCTGCACACCTATACTCGTGTGCCCTTACGCAGGCGAAATTCCGCGGGCTCGTACGACGCGATTTGCTTCCTCGTTTCTAATTCGAACCGCTAGGATATGGAATGCCCTTCCGGCTTCCGTTTTCCCCTCCTCTTTTAATATAGGTACCTTCAAATCAAGAGTGAATAGGCATCTTCTAGGCAAGCGCGCTCCACCTTAGGCTGCATCACCACTTGCAAGCAAGTCTGATTGCAGGTGCAGCCAAGCGCTAGCCTATTTAAAAATAAAATAGAATGGTCAGCTTTGCTTTGTAAAACGCATGAATAAATGGAATTGTCTTGGTTTATCTACGAACTGCGGAGCACCGGCAAAATAATCCTATTCGACAGATTTTGATGAAATTTGGTCATAAAAACCGTCCAAGTGCGAGTCGGGCCACGCGTAGAGTAGGGTTCCGTAGTTGCCGGATGCCGGACGGACGGGCATGGCGAAACTATAAGTGTTCCTTGTTGACTACGGAACCCTAAAAACCGAAATTTTTAAGATTTCAAGTTTTTTAAGATTTTCCGCGGACCTTTAAAATATAACCTAACCACGCGAACGAAGTCGCGGCCATCCTCTGGTTTTTAATGTTGCCACTGAAAAGGTTCAGTTTCCCTTACAAACCTAGAATCTCCCAAAGTCAAAGACCTGTACATGACTTAACTATACCTACCTTAGATTCAAATAACTACCTACACTTTTCAAATTGTCGTTGTTCCATCCTATTACAGCAAACAAAATACCTACCTTATCCATCTCAAGTGTCCATCCGACATCTGCGTCCGCGTTCTCTAGTGATTTTGTTATCGGCGGCGCGGCGGCACCCCCCGGCGACATCCGACGCCGCGCGCCATTACCGCGACCCGTACCCCCCTGACCCCCCCGCACGCCGCCCGGTGACCCCCCTCGCCTCACACGACCCCCCACTCATTAGCCCGATGGCGCGAGACCGGCTGCACTCGCTGACGCCGCGACTTGAATTTTTAGACGCTACTTCTCCGTATGCCACACACATGTATACCTAGTAAGTACCTACGTAATACGTATAGGCCTTTGGTGTAGGGTATCTGTGCGAGCTGAAAACGATTCCAGATTTCGACTCGTAGGTACCTATTATAATAAACCGAGATCAGCTACGAACAAGTTCTCAAGTATCGGTCTCAACTCTCAAGCGTAGATTGACATTTGACCGATAGGTACTTGAACCTGTTCTTAGCTTTTTTTTACAAGTTAGCCCTTGACTGCGATCTCACCTGATGGTAAGTGATGATGCAGTCTAAGATGGTAGCGGGCTAACCTGTTAGGGGCATGGCAGTTATATTAAACCCATACCCCTCTTCGGTTTCTACACGTCATTGCAAGTAGGGTGGTAACTAACCACGGCCGAAGCCTCCGACCAGGAAAGCTTGATGTATGTTTGTTAATTTACGGACCCTAGTTCCTATGCTACACGTAGATAATATAATGGTACACAATGATATTAAATACAGTACTAGCTGATGCCCGCGACTTCGCCCGCGTGTAATAAGGTTTTTTCAATTCCCCCGGGAACTCCTTAATTTTCCAGGATAAAAAGTAGCCTTTGTCACTTTCCAGGTCCTCAACTATACCCATGCCAAAAATCACGTCGATCCGTTGCTCCGTTGCTCCGTTGCTCCTTTGCGGCGTGATTGAAGGACAAACCAACAAACAAACCCACTTTCGCATTTATAATATTAAGTATGATTATAAAGAGGTAAAGTTTGTGAGTTTGTGAGCTTGTAGGGGGTAATCTCTGGATTTACCTACTGAACCGATTTTGAAAATTCTGGTACCAATTTCTAGAAATCCATATTATTTGTGAGTGTCATAGGCTAGGGAGTCCCCGTGGGAATTTAGGACGGACGGTTTATTTCACCGGACGAAGTCGTGGGCATCTGCTAGTACCCCATATACCTAGAGTAGGTACATTCTACTTATATCTTTGGGCTGTAGCTCCCCAGTACCAACTTTTTCCATTTGACCGGATAAAAAACCGCGGGCAGTTCGACTCGTGGACAAAATGACTTCCTCGTTGGAGTTCCTAGAATAAGGATTGTCTATACTCTCTAGTCTCTACGTTAACTTATCACGTCAGAGACGTCAGTTCTCTTTGTGAGTTTTATCGTCTATACAACGCTCACTGATTCTAGATATGTAGCTGTTGTTGATAAGATAAGAACTTATTAATCATAACCCACCTTTTTCATCAAGTAACATTGATTTTCTTGTTATTTTTGAGTAGTTTAATAATAGTCTTCGCCCTTTGGAGTCCATTCCAGACTGATAAGAATATTATGTTCTAACAACAACTAAAATACGTGTCATTCCCTTGAACTGCTTGTACCTATATACAATTTACAACCCAATATTATGACTCATAAGAGATCGCAGTAAAACCGCGGAGATTAATTTATAAACACAATAATAGTCGCACGGGTGATTGACGGCAGAAATCCCGTGTGTTGACAACCCTACCGGGCGTACAAAACAAACCCCACTTTAATTCTACGCAATAAGGTTTGAATTTAAATGTGGTTTTATGAATTGCAGGGTTGGGCCGTTATCTATATTGGTCGTATGGCCTCGCGTCGCGGCCCTGTTGCACTCGCGTCATGATAACAATTACTAAGAACATTTCAGATCTCTACGCTAATGATTTTGAACCTTATGCTGTAAAGAATAGAGGGTATGCACTTATCAGGTAGTATGTGTATGTATTGTGTATGTATGCAGCGATCAGAGGCGCCGCGCCGAGTCGAATACTAAATACCGAACGGTTTAAAGGTAACATACTAACATACTAGGTATATGCAGCTGGGTCCGCGTTGCGGCGATATCCTAAGCTAGGTTCGTATGACCTAATTCCCAGTACTCGACTGCATTGCACAATATCTCAACTCTCAAGGACAGTTTGCGTCGGGCTTTGAGTTTTGCGTTTGACTGAAAACGTTTCTAGATGTTTTTGATTCGGAACGAAATGTCGCAGTTTGTTTTTTACGTTACGATTTACGAAGGCCTACGGACAATATTCTTATATTCTGCCTCTATAGTACCTAGTACCTACTTGAAACAGTGAATAACTTAGCTAAATTAAAAGATTATTTGATGGCCATTTTTAACATAATGGTAAATAGATTGCTATGATGCCCTATCTCTTAAATATCATCGTCATTGTGCATTGTCATTGTGTGCCTTTTTCAAAACGAAGTTTGGCGGTCATCATGCGACAATCTTCTCTATTTTGAGCCGCATCTTTTAGTAGATCTATCGTAGTCTTGGATAGCTGAGCCCTAGCTGTCCACCCCCTTATATCGTCCAACCACTTGCGCCTTTGGCGACCTGGGGCTCTCATGGGGCTCTCTTGTCTGCAATCCTTCCTTCCAAAACTTAAATACATAATATAAATATTATAAATGCGAAAGTTTGGATGGATGGATGTATGTATGTATGGATGTATGTTTGTTACTCAATCACGCTCCAACGGATGAACGGATCTGGATGAAATTTGGCACAGAGATAGATTATAGTCTGGAATAGCACATAGGCTACTTTTTATCCCGGAAAATTAAGGAGTTCCCGCGGGAACCGAAAAACCTCGATCCACGCGGACGAAGTCGCGGGCATCAACTAGTACATAATATATTGCTATGCTATTATTTATCCTATATTGATATAGAAAATTCTAGAAGACCCACTGTTATCTCTCTGTCTGCCACCCATGAAAGCCATTAGAAAGGATTTCCTGTAAAAATCGTGAGATCAACTCAAATCCTTTAAGTAACTATTACATTGTTTCGAATAATTCTCAAAGTATTACATGTAAAGCAATATTTGTTATCAGTAGGTAGATAATAAGTTTCCACTGCACTTCGTCATCGTGAACAAAGACATCAAAAATGGTTGTAAAGTGGACAATACGGCCGACGCGGGCGCGTATCGCGAGAATGCTCCACGAGTGACGTGTCTGTCTGTCAGCTCATTACTCCGCAAGTTACCTACCCAACAGGTAGCGGAAATGCATTAATGACTTCACAGAAAACCCGCGGTCCTTGCGATTCTCCGAATGCGGCTATCGTAATGGCTTTTATCACGATTTATGGCCCTTTTTAAAACATACTGTTTTAAAAGTAAGAAGAGTCCGTCATACCAAAAATAGGCCTTTGTGGACTTTGTGGTCTATCATTGTATTAGTGGACAAAACAAAAGTTAAATTATAAGTCTTGCATGGAAGTCGTGAGACCATTGCACCATCATGCGGAATAAAATTACTTGACCTAGCTTTCTTTAGACATAGAACTGTACAGAGAGTGGCCCAAAATTGTACCCAATTAATAAAAAAATTCTCCGGGATATAATCTATGTCTGTACCAAATCTCATCAACATCGGTTGAAAAGATAGGCCCTGAAACTTGAAAGCATAGCAGACCTGACAACACAATTTTGCATTTATAATATTAGTATGAATTCAGTGGAGAGGGTGGAAAGGGCTTAGTTACCCAGGGGCGGCCTTAGCCATTGCGAGGCTCTGCAGGGCGTTAGATATTTACGAGGCGCGAGATTCAAATACACATTAGTACTTACTTAATGACTTTCCTACTTGGGCTGTAGCGCTGTTGAGCAAGAGCGCGAGGCCATTGCAAGAGCGAGGCCATGGGCGGTTGTCCTGCTTGCCATCCCCTGAGGCCGCCACTGTAGTTACCCAAAATTAAAAGATGCACGACCGCCAAACTTCGATTCGGGGAAGGCACGCGATGGTGATTATCTTCGTATTAGTAAAAGCACACCTAAAAGTAAAATACCAGCGACCTCTATAAAGAGTTGCGCGTCGCGATGATACGATACGATGCGGGTTCCCATCAATCTTGGATAGAAGACGGAAATCAATCATTCCTCTCACTGTTAGGCGCGGTCTACAGTCGTGTAGTCTACACGCTGAGTATCATTTCCCATGCCTGCGAAAATCGCTGGAAGGTTAACAGCTTGGTCAAGTCTTGATTATTTATTTTAGTGTGCTTCTTTTAACAGATGTTTTTTTAATTCCACTACAAGTTGGCCCTTGACTGCGATCTCACCTCATTAAGTCTAAGATGGTAGCGACGCTAACCTGTTCGGGGTATGGCCACGGTATGACAGTATGATGGCCGCGACTCTAATGCATGCACCTTTGTGGCGTGACAGATAAACAAAGAAACAAACAAACAGACTTTCGCATTGCTCGTGTTTTTTACTTTTATACCTTGTTAAAGTTAAACTTGTAATTCGATAAACTCTGAAAAGTTACAAGTCATCGTACAATACATTCGAAATGTAACAAGTATTTCACTGACTTTCATTACCATAACCATCCCTAGCTAACTAGTATTTAAAACTATATGCGTGACTAAATAAAGACATCTTCGCGCGTACATTCAATTGAAACTTGAGAGTGCTCGACATAGTCGCACCCCGGATGTATTGTTGTAAGTGATTCCAGAAGATATTTTACGACTCATTTTTTGCTTTTCTCCAAACAAAAGAGAAGGGTCATTTCAAAGTTTTACTTGTAAACCAATTGCGGGGTCCGGATGGGAAATGGTAAAATGTAGAGCAAAAACCGGCCAAGTGCGAGTCGGACTCGCGCACCGAGGGTTCCGTACAAACCTGTAGTAAGTTTTAAATTATTAAAAAAATACTACTTACTAGATCTCGTTCAAACCAATTTTCGGTGGAAGTTTGCATGGTAATGTACATCATATATTTTTTTTAGTTTTATCATTCTCTTATTTTAGAAGTTACGGGGGGGGGGACCAACATTTTACCACTTTGGAAGTGTCTCTCGCGCAAACTATTCAGTTTAGAAAAAAATGATATTAGAAACTTCAATATCATTTTTGAAGACCTATCCATAGATACCCCACACATATGGGTTTGATGAAAAAAAAATTTTTGAGTTTCAGTTCTAAGTATGGGGACCCCCAAAATTTATTGTTTTTTTTCTATTTTTGTGTGAAAATCTTAATGCGGTTCACAGAATACATCTACTTACGAAGTTTCAACAGTATAGTTCTTATAGTTTCGGAAAAAAGTGGCTGTGACATACGGACGGACAGACAGACAGACAGACAGACAGACAGACATGACGAATCTATAAGGGTTCCGTTTTTGCCAAATTTGGCTACGGAACCCTAAAAACTGCACTGTAAAAGATGTGGGAAACTATTGTTTAGTACAAAGTACAATTACTAGTAGGGACCAATACGTGGCAGTCAGTATGGTTATACTAGCTCATGCCCGCGACTTCTTCCGCGTGGATTGAGGTTTTTTTGGTTCCCGCGGGACTTCTTGAATTTTCCGGGATAAAAAATAGCCTATGTGTTATTCCTGACAATAATCTACCACTGAAAAATATGATCCAGATCCGTTTAGCCATTTTGGCACGATTGAGAAACAAACATCCATCCATCCAAACTTTCGATTTATAATATTTGTAATTAGTATAGGTACATAGTTTTCAAACTATAACCGATTGGAGGACGGATGAAATCTTGAGAGATCAATAAAGCTCATTTGAAGAAGATAGTACTTACATGTTTTATTGCTCTTAAAATGTGTTTAAACCAAATTTATGATTGCATTTATAATATATTTTTGCATTGCTCTTACAGTTTTTCGAGATTTCTGGCCCTGTAGCATAGAAACAAAAATCGTAATGTTTTTAAGTGCTTTTCCTAGCGTGAGGAAAATCTCTATAAAGAAATGGCTTTTAATATAGTACTATATATATATTTTAGTTTAGTACGTTAGTTTTTTTGTCAGTCAGTCGGTTTCTCCTTTAATTTAAGAATTTTCTGATTTAAATGAGAGTATAATTAATACAATATACATTATACATATAGTACAAATTCATGGTTTTCCCCCTCTTCCTTATCCGCCATTGCGGTTGCCTGCTACATAACAGCTCTAGAACCATACTCGTTTCTCAATAACAATGTAGTAAATTTTTAATACGTTTGCTATTGAAGCGGCTCTTTTATCACTGCTGTTACACCTTTAAAGTAGCCTATCTTTAAAGAACACCGTGTATTTTCCATTATAATATTACAAGAGTGCCCAAGACTTCACCCGCGTGGATTTAGGTACGTTTTTAGAACTCTTTGGTTTTCCGGAATAAAAGGATTAAGGAAGCCTACCTATGTCCTTTTCTTTTGTTTGTAAATTTGTATGTTTAGTATGCATAGATCCTAATTCTATGTTTAGAGTTGGTTACTCCTTCACGTCACAATCACCTAGGCTACTTCCACAGACTACAGTGTATAAACGGAGAGCTACTTCTTATCACGGAAGATTAAGGAAAACCCGCAGGAATTAAATTCCTTAATCCACGCGGACGAAGTCGCGGGCATCATCTAGTTTTAGTAATTGATCATTTTATACGTACCTATATTGTTTAAAAAGGTGTAAAAAGATGGGTCTACACTCTACAGTCAAATTTTGTTGTTCACACTCGGTTTCTAAAATGAACAAACAGATTTGAGAGTACAACAAAGGCCAATAAAACGGTTTAATTAGTTCGAGCAGAGTTCATACAATGGCCATCAACAGGTGCCTCGGATGTGAGGTTTGTAGGGCTGCTAATATTATATTGTTGACTTTCATGACAATGTTTTTATTATTCATGAGCTTCATGTTTAGGGGTGATTTTCCATTTAATATGATGATGACCGAGCTCCGAATTAGATTTTTGAAAATCCCAAAAGAACTATAATTTTCCAGGATGAAAAGTAGGTACCCCAAATGTTCTTCCCCGGGGAGCAACCTATCTCAGCTGTTCCAACATTCGTCAAAATTGGTTAATCAAGATGGAGCGTGAATACGTCGTAGACCAATGATCAAATAAATATTATAAATGCGAAAGTTTGGATGGATGTATGGATGTATGGATGTTTGTTACTCCATCACGCTCCAACGGCTGAATGGATCTGGATGAAATTTGGTACAGAGATAGATTATAGTCTGGAATAGCACATAGGCTACTTTTTATCCCGGAAAATTAAAGAGTTCCCGCGGGAACCGAAAAACCTCAATCCACGCGGACGAAGTCGCGGGCATCAGCTAGTATTTTATATATTATAACATCATTGTCGTAGACAGATAGACATACCGATTACCGACACACAGACATGACTTTCGCATTTACAATATTATGTTTAGAGGGGTTTTGTCTCAAACATAAGTACCATCTCTCATATCATCTCATACTATATCTAGGAACTAAAACAAAATCTATTGAAAATGAAATTAACATTTTTCTGGCCGAGACATAACAATAGGGCGGAAAGTTCATCCTATTTAAGGTACCGTTACGAGTATAGTTTAAACTTCACCTACCTACTCATTGCTAAATTTACAAAAAGCAAGGTATCTGCTTGTCGGTGACCTTTTCACGAATCTGGTGGTGCGATTGATTTGATATCTGATGTTGAGTGATGTGTTTTGAATCAAGAACAATTAATTAAATTGCGAAAGTTTGCAAAAGAAGCCGATCTGACATAGTCTACCACAACTAAGTACTAAGTCAGGATACCTATTTGTTAACTTATATTTTAATTTAGGGGCAAGAATGGTTCACACAATAATAATATTAATGTAGTGGAAGAATTTTGAGTTCTTGAAAATTTTTTGTCACATTGGTACAAGTGTTTTCAATAACCAATCTAGTTTAAAACGTCCATTTATACAACCAAAAAAAAAAACGGACCTGAGCTTTTGAACATTTGGTTTTGGTGCCTTTTTATATATCGTTTAGCCGCGGCACATATTTTGTGTCCACTTTAAACTTTTCAAAGCTCTCAATGTCATAAGCGGCCAGAACACAGTCCATGGTGCAGAGTTCTTTGTTTACTAATTTACTTATTTAGTTTTTTTTGAGGCGTCCTCGGCAATTATTTACCTACTAATGGTTCTGTACTGGGCAATAACGCGAGTGTATGAACTTATTACTTGAACGTCCATTTACCACCGATTACGTGCTTAATAGGTAGCTGAGAATTAGTTATTAGGGATTTTTATCAGTTCTGAATGCATTGAGGAAGTGTGATACGTAGACTTTCCGCTCTCGGTGACGAGTGACGACTGAGTATTCAAGATTATCATTTTTTTTTAAATAATAAAGCACGTCCAAGCGCAATGAAGTACCTAATAAGTAATAAAAGCTATTTCCTTACGGAAAAAATAATAACATAGATTGATTCAAATAAAGATGGAAAGTTCATTTACAAATTACATTATGCCTAATAGCTATTGTGGATATTTTGTACTCATATCTACCTGCGAACCAGCAAAGCGTCTGTTTTGAAAGGCCCAAAACTAAAACATAATCAGCGATTAGGTGCCGCGAACGTCTCGGTTCTCAGAAACGTTATCACAAAAATGTCTCGCGCATCCACAGGCAAGCACGTCCAAACGCAATAAAGCACCTTGTTAACAAAAGGTGTAGTTCTTTTCAATTAGTTTCTACCTACGAAGGTAGGTAATGATTAGATTGATGAAAAGTAACGCCCATATACAAAATCGTAAGATATTTCTGCTCATAGCTACCTGCGAAACAATCGTAGCGAAAACCCAAACTAAATATCTAGGTAGGTATATTCCGTTGAAAACATAATTAGCGATTAGGAGCCGCGGACTTCTCGGTTCTCGAAAACGCCGTCCGCAGACAAGCACGCAGAGGCGGCGGAGGGCGTGGGCGACGTGGGCCACCGCCTACGGCCTCGCGGTCCAAGGGGCCTCGCACCTCCAAGGCCCGCGAACGCAAATATTAGAGATTATATCGATATAATTACTCATCTAGCAATCAATAATAAAAACACCGGCTAGCAAGTATCTGGCAATAATAACCTACCACATTAGTTTTTTAAAAATCTACACTACGAAAATTACAAAGTACCTTTTTTACTATGCAAACATAGGTAAAAAGTACTAAGTTTTTCTGGTAAAAAGTACCAAGTATACTTACTTACTATCTTGGTAAAAATTATTTATTTATTTTTTCCAAACCGTATTTTATTGTAAATGATCACTCTGTGTACTATATAATATTGTGCGCAAATTAATATTATTTTATTTTTAATTAAATTAATTCAGTTATTTTTGAAATAACTAATCAATTAAATCAACATTGGATGAATTTGAAAGCCTTTATTTCATTTCACAACGTTATTATAATATTTTATTTACTCTTTTAACATTTAAATTTAAAATAATCTGTAAAAACAAAAATCGATTGCATGATTCTAAGAACTAAAATTACCGGCCAAGTGCGAGTCGGACTCGCGCACCGAGGGTTCCGTACAAACCTGTAGTAAGTTTTACGATTTATGACGTATTAAAAATAAAAATTACGTTTGTTGTATGGGAGCCCCCCTTTAATATTTACTTTATTGATATTTAATTATTTATTTTGTAAGGTAATATACAAGTTAATATTCTGTGAAAATTTGAACCGTCTACCTGTTACCGTTTTTAATATTGAGCAAAAAAATACGAAAAAAAACACGTTTATTGTATGGGGACCCCCCTTAATATATATATTTTTTTAATTTTTAGTATTTGTTGTTATAGCGGCAACGGAAATACATCATTTGTGAAAATTTCAGCTTTCTAGCTATCACGGTTTATGAGATACAGCCTGGAGACAGACAGACAGATAGACAGACAGACAGACAGACAGCGGAGTCTTAGTAATAGGGTCCCGTTTTTACCCTTTGGGTACGGAACCCTAAAAATGAATGGACAATCGACAACAGCCGGCAACGCATCGCAAGGCTCAGCACTTGTTTGTAAATATTGCGACGTGGATTCAAGCAAAAACAACGTATTTCTTTATTTTTTTTAAGAATTCTTTTTTCTTAGTGGTGGTGGTTGGATAAGTCTCAACCACTATTTTAAAAATAATTATGTAACTTCTTCAATTACCCCTTTATGCATATAAAATTGATCAGACGTCGATTTACTAATGTTTGATTTCAAAAATTGTAAATTTATTAATTTAAAAATTTGTTAACAAAAGTTATTTTAGTTAAATTTTTTTTCCACCCTTTTTAAACTTCCGGAAGCTTATTATACAGGCTGGCCCAAATAGTGACGTCCAAAGAAAATTATTTGATTCCTCGTACCTAGACCTATCAGAAAATACCCCATGTATGTTCAGCGATTTTTGGTAGTTTTCGAGTTATAATTTTTTAAAGTTTTTTTAGGAGATTTCGGAGGGAGTGAATGTTAAATTTTTTTTCTTTTTATTTAGTGCTTTTTTCCGAATTTTTTTTGTGACCATGCTTCCTATGAAGTCTACTTACTACTTTGCATAAAATAATTACTATCTCAACACTAACATAAGTTAGTAATAAAATAATAAATAATTTCGTTTCCTTAAAATATTTATCTAATTTTAGTATTTGTTGTTCAAGTACAGGTAATAGGATATATTTCAAATAATTGATCAAGTTTCAGGCTCAGCCTTTCAGAAAATTGAGTTCTGAGGTCAACTTTGGACGTTAGAAAATCTCCACTTTGAAAGCCCCCGTCATTTTTAAAGGAAAATTTTAAAAAAAAAATATTTTTGGACTCTATAATTATCTTTAAAATGATATACCGCAACTCTATGTAACGCTATAAAAAATATTTTACTTCGCATTCGCTTCTATGAGAGCCCCCCTTAAATAAAGATTTTTATAACTTTTTAAGCCATATTCGGCTGGAAGCCATAGGTTTACATATTATATTTAAATTTGAAGTAAGTAATTCAGAAGTTATAAGGCTCTGACAGACGGACCGACGGACGGATGGACGGACGGACCGAGCGAAGCGAAGGTCTCCGAGTCTACTTGAGTGAATTTGCACTTGTCCGTCCGTCCGTCCGTATGTCAGAGCATTATAACTTCTGAATTACTGAACGTAATTACTTCAAATTTAAATATAATATGTAAACCGATGGCCTCCCGAATATGGCTTAAAAAGTTATAAAAATCTTTATTTTAGGGGGCTCTCATAGAAGCGAATGCGAAGTAAAATATTTTTTATAGCGTTACATAGGGTTTTTTTGGACTTTATTCCTAATTATCTTTAAAATGATATACCGCAACTCTATGTAACGCAAAATATTTTAATTCGCATTCGCTTCTATGAGAGCCCCCCTTAAATAAAGATTTTTATAACTTTTTAAGCCATATTCGGCTGGAAGCCATAGGTTTACATATTATACTAGATGATGCCCGCGACTTCGTCCGCGTAGATTAAGTATTTTCAATTCCCTCGGGAACTCCCTAATTTTCCGGGATAAAAAATAGCCTATGTCCTTCCCCGGGATATAACCTACCTCTATACCAAATTTCTGCAAAATCGGTTGAAAAGATGGGCCGGGAAAGCGTAGCAGACAGACAGACAGACAGACAGACAGACAGACACACTTTCGCATTTATAATATTAGTATGGATTTAAATTTGAAGTAAGTAATTCAGAAGTTATAAGGCTCTGACAGACGGACAGACGGACGGATGGACGGACGGACAAGTTACTTGATAAAAAGTACCAATACGTCTTACCAATACTTGGCACTTTTTATCAAGTAACTTAGTAATTTTTACCAACTATGCTTGGTACTTTTTACCAGAAGAACTTAGTACTTTTTACCTATGTTTGCATAGTAAAAAGTACAATGTAATTTGCTCAGTGTAGCTGCAAAATTTTTTTTTCAACAAAATCCGTCCTCTTGCGGCATCCATCAGGGGGCCTCGCAAAATGTATCTTGCCCACATCAAATTTAGGTCTTGCCCCGCCACTGCAAGCACGTCCAAACGCATTAAAGCATCTTGGTAACAAGTGGTGCAGTTCTTTTCAATTATTAGTTTCTACCTACGAAGTTAATGATCATGGATGTAAAGTAAAGCCCATTTACAAAATCGTAAGATATTTCTGGTGGTGATTGTTTCGCAGGTAGGCTCTATAGCCTACCTGCGAAACAATCGTAAAGAAAACCCAAACTATATTCCGTTGAAAACATAATTAGCGATTAGGAGCCGCGGACTTCTCGGTTCTCAGAAACGTTATCACAAAAATGTCTCGCGCGTCCGCACTCCGCAGGCAAGCACGTCCAAACGCAATAAAGCACCTTGATAACAAAAGGTGCAGTTCTTTTCAATTAGTTTTTACGGAGATAATGATTTACAGCGGAGTCGGCTGCGATGGCGCGGGCGGCGGTAATCGCGGCCATCTTTTCCCGGAAAGCGACAATGCCGTCCGCGCGCGTTTGGCCCTTTTGTTTGGGCTGAACCGTCGCCCGTCACCCGTGGAACCGTGGGGCTGTAATAATATCTTGCGCGTCCCACGGCATGTGCACGCTGCGTGCGCTTTATTGGGGCTTAATGTATTAACGAGTTTTTGCTGCACTGATTACCTACTTTCTGTTTTGTATTGTCATGCTAAGTTTGGTAGGTACCTATTAACGAGCCCTATGGACCTTTTGTGTTGTGCATGCCATTATATTGTCATGATACAGATAGGCAACTTGTAGGTATCTGACTATGTAATAATCTTAGAAATCAATTAGGCAACTATAAGTTAGTACTACGTAAGTAGTAGGTCAGCACGATAAGTAGCAGTAAGGTATATATATACCTACCTACTTACATAGTTTACCGACTAAACTTTTACTTTTAGATGCAAAAAATGGTCTTGCAAGTGTTTATTGTTTATTACCTACCTTGTACCACAGTACTGCTAGTAGGTACTACTACTTACTACCTTGATATATATAGCTACTAATCACTAGAAATACCTACTTGTTTTCAAAATGTTAATTGGATCTACCTTGACATAGGGTAAGGTAGGACCTAAGTGGAGGTAGGTAAAGGAGGAGGTAGGGTAAAACTATTAGTTTTAGTAGGTACTAAATAGTAAATACCTAAGTAAGTGGGTAACTAAAAATTACTATCATATTATTATTATTGAGATATAATTTTAAAAAATCCTAAAAATGTGATGTGTCAATCCTTCTCACGCGTATCTAAAATTTTCCAAGTAAGTAGGTACTTACTACTTACCTATTTGTCTTTCTTATAGATGGTACGAAAAATTTAGTTATATGCCGCATGAAACTATGTAGGTACTAAATTTTCTTAATAATAATAAAACCTTATCCAAACACAATAATAAATCACAATACAAATCCACCGAACGTCCAAGTCGGCGTAATAGTACCTATTCTGTGGTAATAGTCATTTGTACGTTGCAGAGCCCCTGGAAAATAATATGAGCTTTCGCAGGCGTGCGTAAATGTGAGATTCCGTTCGCCCGTCGCGTCGCGTGCGTGAATAATCTCGTACCAAAGGAACGTGCGTCACCCATTTTGAGATCACGATTCAGGACGTAGCCTCAACGAGAAAACATCTTCACAGAAATATAACCAGTAACTTCAATCAGATTAGTGCGTGAATCGCGTGGACGTATTAGCGTTTCAAGGACGCGCCTAATGGAGCGATGGGTTTAATTACGCACGACGCGGACGCGACGGTCCAGTCCTCTCTATTGCACATTGATTCTATACTGTTTTGCTGCATTATGTGACCGGCTTCCTGTGCGGGTACCACCATCGCTTAAAGCAGTATAATTTGTAAATTACGTTTTAGATGACATACGTTGACGTCCCTAAAATAAGGATTATAATTCTGAAACAAGCGTGACATGAATATTAAAATAATACTGTTTAAGCGATCGTAGTAAGCACCCTGTTCCTAATATCATAGAAGACGATTTCATTTATTGTCCCTTCTAAATTTTTCCCTGAAATGTTTGTAAGACAATACAGTGCGCTGTTTGTATGATGAAGCAAGTTTTTAGCTTAATTATGACGTTCTATCGCTCATACATTTTAAGAAATACCTAGTTTCTTCTTAGACCGGTGCGCGTTTGGAACCCTCAGTACACTAGTTCATCACACACATCAGCTTTGTTTATTAAGTAATTAGCCACTCACTTATACTTAGTAACTTACTTGAAAAAACGTTCTCAAGTCGCGCAATTTTAAAATTGGATCAAACTTCAAAAGACCTGCAAAACCAAGAATTTGTATGCACACTTTGAGAATGGCAGGCGCGTTTAAGGTGCGAAACGGTGAAATTGGTGTAGCGGAAAAAACCTTGGGCGTAATAGTGGCGCTGGCAGCAGGCAGGTAGACGCGGAGTAATGAGCACCTTTAGCGGGTACTGCTACTGCCTGCTCGCGGAACAACGACCAACGAGCGCTGGATGCGTTTATAAATAACATGATACCCGCGTTTTGTTGTGTACCTTAAAATGGTCTAAGATCCGAATCTAAATCGAAACGTACCGGTTTGATAAGAGAATCAAATTTATTTTATAATAAATTTCATATATTAGAAAATAAATTAAAAATGGGTAGACAACAGAAATCCTGGACAGAATATTTTTAATTATTTTTTGAAAAATGATTTTTCATAAAATGTTGCAAAATGAAGATAATAATAAAATTTTATACTGGACTTAAAGTATAGAGCTTAAAGAATGTGCAATCGTAGGGTAGACTATTATTTACCTGGATAAATAATGGAAATAATAGTCTACCCTATTATTTACCTGGATAAATAATGGAATTAATAGTCTACCCTACGATTGCACATTCTATATGCTCTATACTTTAAGTCCAGTATAAAATTTTATTATTATCTTCATTTTGCAACATTTTATGAAAAATCATTTTTCGAAAAGTA
This sequence comes from Erebia ligea, assembly GCA_917051295.2. Classification (NCBI taxonomy): domain Eukaryota; kingdom Metazoa; phylum Arthropoda; class Insecta; order Lepidoptera; family Nymphalidae; genus Erebia; species Erebia ligea. The sequence goes on from OU785236.1 coordinate 12,850,719, forward strand.
ATTAAAAATATTCTGTCCAGGATTTCTGTTGTCTACCCATTTTTAATTTACCTATTTTCTAATATATGAAATTTATTATAAAATAAATTTGATTCTCTTATCAAACCGGTACGTCTCGATTTAGATTCGGATCTTCTACTAAAATTAGTTTATATTAATTAGTAATTAGTGAATCCATACTAATATTATAAATGCGAAAGTGTGTCTGTCTGTCTGTCTGCTACGCTTTCCCGGCCCATATTTTCAACCGATTTTAATTAAATTTGGTAAGTATAGGGATAGTTTGTATCCCGGGGAAGGACATAGGCTACTTTTTAGCCCGGATAATTAAAGAGTTCCCGCGGGAATCAAAAAATCTTAATCCACGCGAACGAAGTCGCGGGCATCATCTAGTAATGTAGTTACGTATATGTAATTGTTTACTTATTAATTTTGTTATTCTATAACAGAGAGGTATATTCGCCAAGCGAATAATCTGTTAAAATAAGGATTAAAAATAAAAAATGCCCGCTACTTCGTCCGCGTGGATAAAATGTAATCAAATACATGGCGATTAGCCGCCGTGATCGAAATTCGGTGATGTGCTGCATCATGCGGTAAAAATTACACTCAAGGCGCCGCAGACGAGCTGTTAGTTAGCGCAGAGCTTCATCAAATCAGCTGGTGTTTTTGTTGCGGCCATTATAGTAATATATAATATTACCGCCTCGTTGGTCTAGCTAGTGGTTAGCATGTTCGACTGCGGCCGGCGAGGTCTCGGGTTCGAGTCCCGGGTCGGGCCATAACAAGTATTGGGCTTTTCTGACAAGAAATTATCAGCACTAGCCCGGAGTTAGGAAGTTGGCGGTGTTTCACCCCCGTGCCTCGGAGAGCACGTTAAGCCGTCCGTCCTGCGCCTGATCCTTCTCCGGTCGTGTCGGATTTTCCGTCCCATCGGGCTATGAGAGTAAAGGAACAGAGAGTAGTAGAGAGCACCTGTGTTTGCGCACACACTTGTGCATAATATCTCCCGCGCTGATGGCTAATCTCTCTGGAGATTGGCCGCCGTGGCCGAAATTCGGTCGGGAGGACATTATTATTATTACCGCAATATGGCGGTTGAATAAAGCTAGGCTAATAACTGTGCGGTAAAATTTTAACGCACTAAGTATGAGCCGAGCCACTTTTCGAGCCAAATGTATTGTAAAGTTCATATAATACTTGGTCTGACTCTAGCTTATGAGTTGCGGGGTACTTACTCATTATTACGGATTAATTTACGAAGCTGAAGTGACTTGTCTACGTCGGTTACTACCCAGTACCCAGACATCCTCATTTCTGATTGGATCCCGTAGAGAGAGAAACGCTGTATAATATCGCCGTCGTCTCAACCGACGAAGGTCTCCTGCATGGATCGCCACAGAGCACGGTCTTGCCGCTTGTTTCCAGCGGCTCCCAGCTGCACGCTGGAGATCGTCCGTCCAACGTCCAACTTGTATAATATCGGCTTCAAAATATTTTGCTTATTAGTTCCTACCTGTATGAATACACTGTCTCTTCATGTGCAGATGTGATTTACATCGATGTCGCAAGCGGCGGCTCCGAGGCGGAGTCGAGAAGCGCGCGTGAATGTAAAATATATGCGTAATGCGCGTTGCGTTGCGGCATTCGCGATATCCTGCCCTTATAGTGATTTTCCATCCATTCCTGTAATACCTACCTAGTTAGTAGATAGTAGATACCTAGTCGACTGCGGATGCCTTTGACGATGATTGAATTTTTAAAAAAAGTCCCGTGACAATGTTTCAAAGTTATTGACTCCGCGTGAAATAAGTTTTCTCAATTCCCACGGGAATCCCTTTATTTTCCGGGATAAAAAGTAGCCTATGTCACTCTACAGGCCCTCGACTATACCCATGCAAACAATCATGTCGATCCGTTGCTCTGTTACGGCGTGACTGAAGGACAAACCAACAAACAAACAAACACACTTTCGCATATATAATATTAGTATGATGACGAAAACGATCACAAAAAAGGGATGGGCCGTGCAAAGTATCAGACAGACAGAATTTCGCATTTGTAATATTAATTACCTATTCTGTGATATTAGCATGGATTCAATGAAAAATAGCAGTCTAAAATGGAAGCGGGCTAACTTGGAACTTAGAAGGCTGTATCGAGTCCATAAAGAGGCTGGTAGAGTCGTGATATGTTATCCAAGTTCTTCCGTATCATACAATTCGGTTCCCCACGGCGCGGCGCGGCGGCGCGGCGCATATATCTACATGATACCTACTGAAACACTATATAGCTTGCAGGTAAGGCGTATACCTACCAAACCTTACCTGCAAGCGATATAGTGTTTACATCCCTCGTAGACAAAGCGTTAGTCTCCAACCGAACAGTTTACAAACTCGCTAAGCCCTTTGTCGGGATTCGAATTTGGGACCTCGCACTTATAAGACAGCCAACAGAGCCCACCACAGTGCAATGAAGATCATCAGAAATTCTTCGGATGAGCCATATGAACTCTATCGAAAGACGGAGAACACGACGCACACAGAGGCCCAATTGTCTAAGCAAATCGTAATCATTTGACAGCTTAAAACGTATTACTCGAACTGTTTAAGGAGTTCATACATGCTTTTTGACGTGCAGGCATCTGTGAACTCCTTAAACAGGACGAATTATCCGTATGATAAACGATTACGGTTACGATTTCCTCACACAATCGGGGGGCAGATACCTACATAAATATAGATATAGAGTCCTATATAGATCCGTTTTTTGCACTTCGCAGTCAGTCACTCAACGCTCCCAGATCCCTCTCGAATCTCATCCCTCGCGAGCCTGAGGGAGGGAAATGTCGAGCGTTCCACTACACGCTTAGATGCGGGCTTAGCTATCTATGTATAGGTAGGCCGTAGGTAGGTGATACCTACTATGGTCAGGCCTGTGTCACTCTTGGTACTTGCGCGACGAAAATACCGACGATCGCGCTCATTCCCGGAATGCTTACGCAGTCGGGGCTGGCGCGTTATAAGCGAGCGACGTGCTAGTGAATTTAACGCTGTTTTCGTAAATAGTTTTTTGAAAATATTTGTTTAATACTTTAATTTAAGTGTTTAGCATATTAATTATTTGTAGGTTAAATAGTTGTAGACATTTAAACTCATGTATATATAATGGTCTATCGATCTTTAGAATTATAATGGCAAAAAGTCGCTGCAACCATAATTATTGTTGCGTGGAAGGATGCTTAATGAGCACACAAAAGGATATATTTAATAGTCATTATTTAGGCTATTAAAGCTAGCAAGCAAGTCAGCAAGTAGTCAATACAATAATAAGTAGTCAATAGTACTTCTATCACGGAACAGGTACAATTCATGTCAAACTTAAATGAGCCTCTTTTCAAGTAATTTTTTGAATCGAGGCACGAGCTGTAGGAAGTACAAACGAGTCGCAGGGAATACGCTCGCCCTAGTTAGGCCCTTACTCCCTAATTCTTATTACACCTTGCCGATTTAGAGTAAGGGCACGGAATATATATCTATATATTTCCGTGATCGAAGTGTACCTACCTCTCCGAGCGAAATATTATGTTTCGCCGCACTGCTTCGCCGCGACGAATGACCTTGCAAGTTGCGTGCGTAGTGAAGAACTCACTGTGTAGCGACACACAGTAAACACAGTCGATCATAGTCAGAGTAGGTACCTTACTTACCAAATCGAAAAACCTACTGTATTGTTGTACTGTTTGCTGACAGCCCTAGACAAGCTCGCAATGTCGTCCGTGACGTAGGAAAGGGAAAAGATGCAAAGCAATACGGACACTCGCGCGCGGCGATAAAGTGTAATTTAGCTTGCGTGCGTGATTTATCTTTTTAATAATAATTATGTAGGCTATTAAAACGTCGGCAAGTAGTCAACATCAAAGGAGTGAGACTTCTGTACGTTAGTACTATTATATTATTCTGTGCTATGGTGATTGTCTTCTTATAAGTGAGCTAAACTGTGTTTACTATCTATATGCATATACTATACTATACTATCTATATACTATCTATAGTAGATTATATATTATGCCCGCGACTTCGTGCGCGTAGATTTTGGGTTTTTGAAAATCCTGTGGGTAGAGGTCCCGCCGGGGACGCTTTGACTTAATTTTCCGGGATAAAGTAGCTTGTCCTTCCCCGGGATGTAACCCACCTGTATACCAAATACCTATATCAAAATCGATTAATAAATCAATTTATAATATTAGTTTATTAGTAGATTAGTATGGAAGTATGGATATTACTAGCTGATGCCCGCGACTTCGTCCGCGTGGATTGAGGTTTTTCGGTTCCCGCGGGAACTCTTTAATTTTCCGGGATAAAAAGTAGCCTATGTGCTATTCCAGACCATAATCTATCTCTGTGCCAAAGAGCAACGGCGAACTTCCATACATCAATATTATTGAGAAAAATAATTATGTACACGTGTGAAAAAAATATGTTTTGATAAGCGTCGAATATGAAGCTCACAGCAGCTAGAATTTTTTTTTATGAGCCTAGAAAAAAAAGATATTTCTTTTTAAAGTTTTGTAGGTTATGTGGTAATGTCAGTTCTAAAAATGACAACCGGAAGAAACCCACAAAAACAAAGACAGATGACAACCACAGACCAGTAAAACATTCAGCACAACCACAGACAATCAGCATCAGTGCTGCCATAATATTCTTTCAATTATTACCATTCTGTTAGAGATTATTAAATAAAGTATGCAAGAAAATTCACTTAAATAATATAAAATACACTAAAAAACCGGCCAAGTGCGAGTCGGACTCGCGCACCGAGGGTTCCGTACAAACCTGTAGTAAGTTTTACGATTTATGACGTATTAAAAATAAAAATTACGTTTGTTGTATGGGAGCCCCCCTTTAATATTTACTTTATTGATATTTAATTATTTATTTTGAAAGGTAATATACAAGTTAATATTCTGTGAAAATTTGAACCGTCTACCTGTTACCGTTTTTAATATTGAGCAAAAAAATACGAAAAAAACACGTTTATTGTATGGGGACCCCCCTTAATATATATATTTTTTTAATTTTTAGTATTTGTTGTTATAGCGGCAACGGAAATACATCATTTGTGAAAATTTCAGCTTTCTAGCTATCACGGTTTATGAGATACAGCCTGGAGACAGACAGACAGACAGACAGACAGACAGACAGACAGACAGACAGACAGACAGACAGACAGACAGCGGAGTCTTAGTAATAGGGTCCCGTTTTTACCCTTTGGGTACGGAACCCTAAAAAAGAGCAATATTATTATTTATGCAAACATTAATCAGACGAAATAATTACAATTTTTAAAACGATACAAAATAATCTACTAATTCAGATTTATTCTAGCTACTAGGTAGATTATACATAAAATGGTAACACTAAACTGAGAAACGGGAACTAAATAATCAAAAAAGATTCCCTAAATATTTTATTTTTTTACCTAGGTTCAATTAGTTAAGGTGAATACTTGATAAAATTTTAAAATATAAGCAAATTTGTTTCGTCTTTACCTTACTTGTGTACAATCAAGATTTAGTAAATGTGGTCAATAATAATTTCGCCGTTGCTCTTTCATCCAGATCCGTTCAGCCGTTGGAGCGTGATTGACTAACAAACATCCATCCATACATCCATCCAAACTTTCGCATTTATAATATTTATATTTGATATTTGATTATGATTGGTAAGATGGTAGGGTAGGTACTTAATTGAATTTACATTATTACAGTAGCTTTGCTACTATGTTTGATATTATTATCCGTGTTTTATAGTAGGTAGGTACCTAGGGCCAAAACCGCTTTTAAAAATAGCCAGCTATCTAAATTCGTCGTCCGATAACCAGTTCAGTGACACACGCGAAGGTGTCTGCATCATTAGTCACGCTATTGTGAGACGATCGTAAAATATGCTTACCCAATACTATGCACCTATAATACTTGACATTTATCTATCTACTTACCTACCGTTTTTTTCCGATCGCGACAAAAGCCCGAAGGGTATTAAGAGGCCCATTATTGTCTAAGTCTTAATAATGTCTTAATTAACAATAATGTTAATAATTAAGCTGTCAAATGATTACGATTTTCTTAGACTCTAAGAAAATCGTAATCATTTGACAGCTTACGTATTACTCGAACTGTTTGAGTTCATACATGGTTTAAGACGTGCAGGCATTTACTTATTTAAAAATCGATGCGGGCAGGCATCAACTCAGAGATCAGAGGCATGAACTCTTTAAACTGATCGAATTAAATACGTTTGACAAACGATTACGATTTCAATTTTCTTACACAATCGGGTGTCTAATCAGTCATCTTTCTATGTGAGCAAGCACTGGGCAAGTTACGTTAGGTCTTAAGCGTAGCTTTGGCTTCAAGTTGTTTTATAACATGTTTATAACTTTTCTTATTTAGTCTAGACAAAAAGATTTTAGATTAGTAATTATTTGTTCAACAAGATGGCAAAGTTAGTTTTTGATGCGAGTGCCTATAGTTTAAATCCCGAGCAAGGGAAGGATTCTATAATAGAATCACGAGCGTAGTGAGTGGTACTAACTTTCTAAGTTAGAATCCTGAGTGAAGTGAGGGATTTAAAAGCACAACTCACAAGCAAAAAAATGCTAGATCTTGTGTTGTGATAATACAACTTTTCACCTCAATAGCGAGAAAATTCAAGACGTAAGAAAAATATTCGTACCTGCCTAGATTGAACAATATAATATAACAACACATCTACAATCTTTCTCACTAGATTCATTCATTTTATTTTAAAAACATTCAAATAAAGTCCCAGGCATCATTTAGTACCTAAGATATACCTTCATGTTACTTACCTAGTTAAGATTCTTACATAGACCTTACCTACTACGCGTCAGAGTCTAGCAAGCAATCCAAATGAACTTCTATATGTTTAAGATATTGTTTTTTTAAATTGTTCCAGGGCTTGTAAAAATTCCTAAGTTGTATTGTTGTATCTAGTTAACACATTGTAAAATTTAGAAGGTAAAATCTCATGCGTCTCCGCTGATAAAATAGGAATAACTTGCAAGAAAGAATCAGGAACTACTAAACCGAACTGAATAATAAAAATAACTATTCACAGTTAATAGTTAAAACGTATCATGATTTCTGGTATTGTAACTCATCTCGTCCTACGTATTCACTATTCACAGCAAACGGAGATGTCCATTGTCTCTTAATAGTTGTTACGCTCCTAACAATAGGTAGATCGCAAGTTTTTTGCCCGAAAAGGAACGGATCGCGGCACCGTGCACCCTGTAGCGGGTAGCTAGACAAAGCCGACGGAAAAGGTGACACAAAAGGTGACACAATTAGAATGTCGCGGCCGCGTCGTCGCCGGTCGCGATATTCGTGAGAACGCTTCCTGGGAAAGGGTTGGACCGCGGAGTTGCAAAAACTGAGGGACGCGGTCCCACGATAACGAAAGTTTGCGGATGTCACCATTTCTCATTGTATCGTGTGTGTCCCGACAAAATTATGAAGCGACGCATATTTTTATCAATAAATTTCATTTGAATTTTTTTCGTTTCATTTTTCTCATACCGAGATACTCATCTTGTACCTATGCGTGTTTTATTATATGTTCTGTGTGTTTTAGTTTGACATGGGTAGTAAGCAATAGGTATGTAGTATGTACCTATAGCACAGAATATAGTATCTTCGCATCATATCAGTATACCTGTATCAGACTTAGTCGCGGGCACAAGCTAGATAAGAATATTGGATGTCTCTAAAAAGAACGGCCAATAAATTAGTTCATAACTAGATGATGCCCGCGACTTCGTCCGCGTGGATTCAGGTTTTTAGATTCCCGCGGGATCTCCTTAATTTTCCGGGATAAAAAGTAGCCTATGTCCTTCCCCGGGATATAACCTACCTCTATACCAAATTTCAGCAAAATCGGTTGAAAAGATGGGCTGGGAAAGCGTAGCAGACAGACAGACAGACAGACACACTTTCGCATAATTATAATATTAGTATGGATTATTGTCATTACGTATACAAAAAGCTTACAATAAGCCTTTTTTTTATAATTATAGTCTCGAAATATGCGTGAGGAAAACCGATACACTTCTGTTTTATAAGTAGGTACTAGGTACTAATAATGGGTTTGACAAAAGTCATCGCTGGCCAAGCACACAGTGTAACCGGGCATTGTTCCCTTATCACTCGCGTCGTTATCAGCTGCTGCGTTGTCGGTGATTCCTTATCAGCCGCAGGTTCGCCTTGCGATATCGCTTGCGAAGATCGTTTATCGATCACGTCACTGCAAGACTGCAGCTGATTTCGGAATCATCTATTCCATACCTACCTATTATAGACGTTGACAAAGCTTCATGCATCCATATACTAATACTAGCTGATGCCCGCGACTCCATCCGCGTGGTTTAAGCATTTTTGATTCCCGCGGGTACCTACTCCTTAATTTTCCGGGGTAAAAAGTAGCCTACGTCACTCTCCAGTCCTTAAGTATAACCATGCCAAAAATCACGTCGATCCGTTGCTCCGTTGCGGCGTGATTGAAGGACAAACCAACAAACAAACACACTCGCATTTATAATATTAGTATGATACTCGTAATATGATATATGATTATAAATGCGTATGTCTTTCAAAGAACTTTGATTAACATCAAGCGCAAGGCTTAAATATCAAACTAATATTATAAATGCGAAAGTGTGTTTGTTTGTTGGTTTATTGGTTTGTCGGTTTGTCCTTCAATCACGACGCAACGGAGCAACGGATAGACGTGATTTTTGGCATGGGTACAGTTGAGGCCCTGGAGAGTGACATAGGCTACTATTTATCCCGGAAAATGAAGGAGTTCCCGCGGGAATCAAAAAACTTAAACGTCCACGCGGACGAAGTCGCGGGCATCAGCTAGTCTTGCAATAAAAAAGGGACTATTATTGTCCATTCTTCTTCTGGATAGGTACCATACTTGAATTGTCACAAAAGGAACAATCCCGATCTAGCTTTTCCTACTTGCTATTAGCTGTTACGAGTAGCGTCCGTTCGTAGGAGTGAAACTTGCTGGCGGGTCCAAGTGTCAGGGATCGTTACGTATGCTAATGGGCCTCGTTGGCGCCGAGATGCTATTTCTCGCCGACACAAGACCCTCGCTCAAGCACCGCGCGGTTAAGAGGATCGTCTAGTTGTAAATTTTTATACAAAAAGCGATAACGTTTTTCTTCCCGTAAATGTTGTCCAATTTTCATAATTTGTAGAAATGTTGCAGATACAATGAAGAACAATGCTCGTACGATTTAATTTTAAAGAAATATTGCAGAAGTTAAAAGTTATTAGCGTCTAAATATCCATATTTTTGACCTAAAAACTTCCTCGAGTATTTTAATTTTTTAAAATTTAACTAAACTAAAATACTAAAAAAATAAAACGTACGAGCCTAGATTAAGGTGTACTGAATCCAATGAGACCAAAATTGTCTAATTTCGTAAACGTTTGAGGGGGTAAAAACGTTATCACCCGAAACAATATTTCAAGAAAAATGTAGGCATATGCCTACTGGACTTGCAACTCTCTCTATCGCACGATACGGAGAAGGCAGCGAAGCGTTGTGAAACAGATAGTACTTTTATTGAACATACCTACTCGCGTCGCGTTTCGTCACTAGACGATCCTCTTAAGATGTGGCTTCACAGTTCGCACTTACCCGACTTTTCTCACTCTTTTATTCCACTACAGCCCCCCTAGCATGGACCGAGACAATCTTCTCCCCGAGGAAAGGATAAAATTTTTATTCCTAAATAAATAAATAAAAACGCTAAATAACGGTGGATAAATAGTCCCCCGAGTCCCCGTGAAATGTCAAACGGGGATAAACTTCTCCTCTCCCCTGTTGCTGTGCTCTGAGAAGTGGATAAGTTAATTTTATCCCTTGTTAGTGGATAAAATCGGGGGATAAATTTTTTATCTCCGGCCCATGCTAGCCCTGCTGGTTAGCCTTTGAGTTTGATCTCACGTGGTAGGTAAGTTATGATCCAGTCTAAGATGTAGCTTTAGTTTTAAAATAGGTCGTTAATTATCACCATCATATTATACTTTGTATACATATAGGTAATCGACGTTCAAAAAGTGTACTGTTTAGGTACTCATTTTGAATAAACATAAATACTTTGATTTGATGGTAGTTGGGTGGCCTGTTAGAGTAATGAAAGTTATATTAAATCCATTTCTTGTCAGCTCTTCTCACTAGAATTTGATATCCGAAACGGTGGTAGAGTCAAAACATGAAAGATATTTATGAGACACCTGTATTTCCTTTAAGAAATAATCAAATTGAGTAGGTATTGTATACCCTATTCGGTTATTACACGACATCGTACTGGAATGTTAAATCGCTTGGCAGCACGGTTTTGTCCACAGAACACATAAGAAAGGTTTTGTCAGTAAGGGGGGTAACTAGTCACGGCCGAAGCCGTCCCTCGGACCAGCCCAGAGAAAATTCAGAAATTATAAATTCCCAAATTGACCCTGCCGGGGATAGAACCCAGGACCTCCCACTCATAAGACAACAGCACTCAGTTACCACTTCGCCAGGGAGGTCGACTTTACCAATAAGGGATCATCCATAACGTACGTCGCACGTTAAGGGGGAGGAAGGGGGTCGACGAAGTGTGACATTGTGTGACAACGGGTGGGAGGGGTCCACTCCTAAGTTTCGTGACGTCACATTCAAAATCTTATAGTTACATATAAAAGTTAGAAAATGAAACTTTGAACTACTTATTAACAAAAAACTTAAAAATATTTCCAACTCAATCTCTTTCTGTAAGGCTTAAATTGTTTTGTTGGCGAGTTTGATGAGATGAGCTAGATGTTTCTAGATGTAAAATTGCAAGATATGTGACATCTTACTAGGGAGGGGGTCTCACAAATGTGACCAACTGTGACAAGGATGGGGGAGGGATCAAAAAATCACGAAATTAGTGTGACGTACTTTATGGATGACCCCTAAAAAAGGTAGGTCTTGCGTCGTCCCTAAATGACGCGCGACATGGTACTCGAAAGATTCCCTGTGTCGGCAAGAAATAGCATCGCCGAGCCACCCGACGCCATTAGCATATTTAATGATCCCTGATACTTAGACCCGCTTGCAGATTTTACTCCTACTCATCTCCTATACCTATACGAACGTATATAAATTACCAATTAGTGTTGTGACACCAAGAATACGCCATCGCCAGTGGCGTGCACAGGTTTTGAAGCAAGGGTAGGCATTAGATAGTCAGAATACCTATTTACTGGCTGTTTTGATTAAATATTAGCATCAATGACGTTTTTCCATTTGGGCAAGCAGCGCTTTTATGGCTCTAAGAACTGCATGCCACTAGCTATCGCCAACAATAACAGTACTGATATCTAAAACCCTGTAGGTTTTGTTTTTAAAAGTGTCTTGGGCGTCCCGGGTGTCCGAGTGCATAAGGCCTAGATTTTAGAAGTTATTCTAATATAAGTAGTCCAAAAAAAGAGTTGAGGAAGACCAAAGAAGAGAGGATGGTTTGCGTGAAAGAGGATATGCCGTATGCGTGTAAAAGGGTGGACACAATACGTTGATGGATGACAGGAGTGGAAGGAGAATACATGTTGTGCCGGCTGCCGACCCCACATAGCGTGGGATAAAAACAGGTAGAAGAAGAAAGAGTACAAACATTACACATTTTTCTTTTAATCATGCAAACATGCAAAGGTTATAGCAATTAGTGTTTCCATCACTCATGTATAGGTACTAATATTCGCCCTCCGAGCGAGCTGCAGAAGAGCTTCTGTTTCATCAAATGAGTACACCCAATATTTAAGACGCTCTAGCCCTATGTTTTGCTATATAGGTGTCTAAGGAGTGTCCGCACTCCGCAAGTGGGTTTCAGTGTCGGGTCATTATGTATGCTGAAGAGTTGTTGGCCATGAGACGCTAGTTCTCGCACACTCGTGAAACGCGCTCGAATGCACAGTTTTGTAGCTTTTTACCCATTGAGGTATAATGTACTAACGTACCTACATATTACTTCAATGTTTTTACCCTTCTACTAATAATAGTAGATTGTTACACAAGGGACGTAAGTAAGCTATTACAGAACAAGATACAATTTGGCGCCAGTGCGAGCGCAGCTCGCATAGGGCGCTAATGGATCGCGTGCACCCGAGATATTTAGTCACACGAGCGAGCGCAGCGAGCGAGGGTGAATATAGTTCGAGGGTGTAATAGCTACTTGCAACCGAGGTAAGCATTCTACTTTATATCATTCTTGCGAGGTAAATAAAACATTGGTAATGCAAAATGAAATTAAATCACTTTACGAACAAACTTCACAAACTTTCAGATCAAATGAAATGCCGCCATTTCCATTTTTTTTTCGTAAATAGTTTTCCATTTTTTTTTTACGGCTCTGAGTTCCAAGGAGTTTTGCATAGTTTGAAATGTTGAAATGTATGGAAATTAAATGCCGCCAAATTTTTTTTTTTTTTTTTTTTTTTTTTTTTTTTTTTTTTTTTTTTTTTTTTTTTTTTTTTTTAATCCACTAATGGTAGCGGGCTAACCTGTTAGGGGCATGGCAGTTATATTAAACCCATATACCCCTATTCGGTTTCTACACGGCATCGTACCGGAACGCTAAATCGCTTAGCGGCACGTCTTTGCCGGTAGGGTGGTAACTAGCCACGGCCGAAGCCTCCCACCAGGCCAGACCAGGGAAATTCAGAAATTATAAATTTCCAAACCCTGCCGGGGATCGAACCCGGGACCTCCGCACGTTAAGGCAACAGCGCTCAACACTGCGCCACGGAGGTCGTCATGTTCAGTGTTTTTTTTTTCAGTAAAAAGTTTTCTTACCATTTTATAAGAAAAGAGATTGTTTACCAAGGAGTTTTGCATAGCTTGAACTGTAATGTGAACATTACAATTCAAGCATAGTGCGACGTAATGTTGCCTTGAATTGCAAACACCAACTTACAAGGAGACTTTCCACCATAGTAATCCCTAGTTACTGAGCAAGTATGATATAAAAGCTTATTATGTATCATACCAGCAAGTGATTTATCTAACGTTCCCGTACGATGCCGCGTAGAAAACCGATTAGGGGTTTGGATTTTATTTAACGGCCATCATCATCATTTCAGCCTGCATCCATTGCTGAAAATATGTCAAAGAGTGCCTCTACACCCCTGCATCCTCAGCCTTTCTCATCCAGTCATATCCTGACATCTTTATATCGTTGTTTCATCTTACTGGATGGCGTCGCAAACTGTGGTGAATTTTTCGCAAGCTTGCACTTATCTGAGATTTCTTTATAATTGTCTCAAAGTTCAGTGAATTAATAAACATCAATCTGCACTTGATCTACGAGTAAGTGATGAACTAGTGCCTAAACGCTTATCATTATAAGAGGAGACATGTTCTCAGCCAATGTGCCAGCGATAGGTTGTGATCACAGATAAGAGAATTTCCGTTATCTGTGGTTGTGATGATGTTTGATAGATTGTGGTAGAATAAAAACATGAAGTAAAAGAGACACCAGCTGTTACTGTACATGCCCTAAATAAAGTAAAACAAATTGAGTAAGTATTGAGTATTGATATAGTGATACCAATTTCAACCGCACGTCAAAGTGCATAAAGCTGAGATTGCGTTTTATCAATTGCTCTCATTGTATGCGTCGCGGCTCGCGCATGGCTCGCGTCGCGTCGGCCCCAACACCATGCTTAACAGCTTAACACATGGCTTCTCTCAAAATAGGTACATTTGGAATGACCAAAACGGGATTAGAGGGTCTAAAATTACTAGTCGGCTCCGGCGCGGCGCTCGATCGGCTCGCACTTAACGAGGACACACGCGGCCGATGCGAAGCAATTAGCGAAATGGCCACCGGAAAGGCGAACGGCGGGCTTGGACGCGGGTAGGGTGACTAAGCGACCTTTTGAAGAAGTTCAGAATCTGTACCTACTAATAGTACAAATGCGAAAGTGTTTTGTCTTATAATCACGCTTACCTAACAGACGTCAACGTGATTTTTTGCACACCCGGGACGATGCCGCACAGTTACAACTTACAATAATAGGCTAGAGATTTAAGAAGAAACTTGAAAATAATGCTTAAGAGTTACTTTAAGAAAATTTTTACGATCTGAAAATTCTTTACTGATAATAATTATGAAAATTTCATATCATTAAATCGTTCCCTGGCAGGGCCGAATTGATGAATTTTATCTGTTTTGGTCAGGTGGGAGGCTTCGGCCGTGGCTTGTCACTAGTTACCACCCTAACGGTAAAGATGTGCCACCATGAGATTTAGCTTTGCCTTGTAGGAACCGATTAAGGCTATGGTTTAAAAATAACTGCCATACGTCTCATGGTTATCCCACTACCTACTATAATAGACTTCATCGATACTAATCACAATGTAAGATCGCAATTAACATGAAGTGGAATCTGAGTGGAATTAAAAAAAGTGTGTGTGCATATCACACACGGCAGAAGTGAAACTTCAGAAAAGTAGCCTATGAAAGAATGAGGTAAATATAACTAGTATTCCATCTCATTCTCTCGCGGGCTAAATCCTATTATGAATATGTTTGTCTCTTTTTAGTGTCGCTTTTTCGTTTCATCGAATTTTCAAATCGCAACGATTCTAAAGAAGTTTCACTTGAAAAAATAAGTACCTTTACAAATCTTACGTAGAATACGTAGGTACTGTTGAAAAGTCCTGAAATTCCAACACACAGCATGCGTCCCCTTTCTGCAGGGGACTGTTCTGCTGGCCCTATTAATAGGTCCAGAGGCAATCAATATTCGCCCCGTGCTCCGAGTATACGGACCAGAACCGCGCTTCCGGGGTAGGTAGGTAGTAGGTACTCGCCGGATAACATTTCGCAACTTGATACTACATACCTAATAAACTACCTAAGTACCTAGCCAATTTCTGGATATCCATTGTAATTTCACATGTTACATACCTACCTAGGTACCTATTGTGATTCGCTCTTGTTAAGGCGCCAGCGGAGGGCTAATTGCTCATACAAACGTAATACCAAAATAATTAGTAATTCGAGCATATTTCCTCCATATTATGCGATTATTAAGATTGAACTTGTATTTATCTAGGTCCCTGGATAATTATTTTTCCAAAATACTTTCACAAAATTAAATGTAAGCACATTGCGTTTTGCATGTTTTTGCGACATAAAGGACATGTTTTCTCCTTATTTGTTTTATATTAAAACCAACGATATCTCACGTACTAATTGATCAGGAACATATATATATAGCCTATATTGTCAAGTTACAGAATAACAACACGAAGTTAAAAACACAACAATTTTTCATTCATCATTTTTGGTATTCACGGAACAAGACTAAATGTATAACAAATTCTGTACGCTCATATTGCTATCGCGCTTGCACGCGATCATGTGTCTTCAGCCAAATAGGGATAGCAATATACCGGCAAATTTATATTTGCGGTTCGAGTAGAAGTTGCGAGCGGCGGTCGTCGGTCCCTTAAGAGGATATGGGATGAACGGGAAACTTTGAGAATAGGTATTGAACAATTATATTGCCGTCGCGCTGCTCCTCGAATAGAATTCCATAACACCCGATAGGGACAACTGCAACTTGGACCGATAATACCTATGAAAAACAGTCGAATTCTTACTCTCGTATTTTTCTGTTTCCTCCTCCAAAACAGAACCGATTTTAATTTTTTTTTCAAGAACAATTTAAGAAGGACTCAGGCTATGTCGGTATGTTTTTCTTTTTTTGATTATATTCTTCAAATTTATATACGGGATATCTGATGATGAAGCGAAAACTGGGCCATTTTTTGCAATTTTTGAAGGTTCCAAATTCTTAAAATTATTAATTTATTGAAAAAAGCAAAACATAGGGACATGGCACGGACTCGTATAAATTTTATGGTGTAAAAATATTTTCTCTTTTGTAATTATTCACGGAGAAAACAGACTAATACGATTGTATGGGGGAAACCGCCCTCCCGTATCGTCTTAAGTAATTTGGCTTGGCACATACCTAGGCGGCGTAGCGGATTTTTACAATTTTGTAAAGCCACAGTAAAGCCATACTGGCGGTAAGGCGGTATAGAGACTATAGTTTACCTAATAATGTAGACCTAGACCTACTTAGTCAGTATCTAAGGCAAACTCAGGTTCGGGTGTCGTCGTTGTCACAATAGACGCCCAAACCACAGAACACATAATATTATGTTCTGTGCCCAATACCGATCACGCTACGTATTATGCCCTAAAAATAAAGGTTTCCCGCGGAAATCAAAAATATAATCCACGCAGACGAATTAGTCTCAGGCATCATCCAGTACTTATACCAAGGTCCAAGTATTCTGTGCTTATGAAGACACCCACTACTTACTGTCTATTTACTAGCTTATCAAGTCAATCTTGGCTGTAAAAGCGGTAGGTACAAATAAAAAGAATTGTTCGATGGTTTGTTAGTCAAGCGACACACACACATGTATACATTTCTATTAGTTCCGCGTATCGACACCCACTCCAAGTTGCTTGCTGTGTTTAAGTCATAGTTTAGCTATCATACAGTTTCGAAAGGCCATTATCTCCACGGCCAATCCGCCCACCGAGGTATATGTGGGTTTTATTTTTTTCTCTAATAGGATAATAGAGAGACCAGTTACCTACGTTTACAATAAAAGTGTAGACTTATAGCGACTAGCGACACATTGAAGCTCATGCTTATTTCGCTAACCGCGAGAATGCATCGTAGGTATGACGCTAGTGGGGCTGCATTACCAGTTACCCATGGGTCGCGTTCATTAGACCTGTCTTGCCTGTACACTAAGGTTTAATAAAAGATGTGTCAGTGATAACTGTCGTTTTAATGGTACTTAGTAGGCCCGACAAGTGGTAGCGTATTAACCGATATTAATACCAACCATATCGGTAAAATAGATTAATTGCTGAACTGTTTGATTACTATACTGCGGTACAGTGGCGAAGCCTCAGGCGGCGCCGCGCCTCCATCTTCGAAAGGCCGGCCGCTTGTAGCCGTTACTTCCTTTGTGTTTTTTTTCTTTCTTTTTTTTTTCTTTTTTGCCCGCGATCCCGCAGTGCGACGATGTCCAGAGCTTATGTTGGAACTTGGAAGCAATGGCATATTTCCATTTACAC
This sequence comes from Erebia ligea, assembly GCA_917051295.2. Taxonomy (NCBI): domain Eukaryota; kingdom Metazoa; phylum Arthropoda; class Insecta; order Lepidoptera; family Nymphalidae; genus Erebia; species Erebia ligea. The sequence continues at coordinate 12,867,954 of OU785236.1, forward strand.
AAGTCGGCATGGGATGGCGTTTTAAGTTCAAATAAAATGGTTTTCCCCAACATCTGTTTCGGACAGCCTTTTGACTTTGCAGGGTCAGTTCAATTGTTTTAAATCCATTCATAAAAGGTCAGGGACAATGCTTTTGTCCGCTCAGACTGACGCGTCCCTTAAATATTTTGTATTATTTTGATTTTGTAGATACTAAAAGTATAAAATATGATGGCCGTGACATCGTTCGAGTGGATTTGCCTACACTTTTAAAAATTCCTATGGGATCTACCTTTTTGCTTGAGAGAAAATCAAAGATTTCCCACGTGATACGTGTTGCGAATTTCCACGCGCATTTTTCTACCACATTTTTTCCTGGTCTTAAGTGTCTCATATTTTATAATTTCCTATTTTTTCACGTTACGTAAGTACTTACGTAACTTCTCCCTTCATGGAATGATTACTTTGGCGGTCTGAAATCACATCCATAAGACAATCGCGGTTAAACTGGTCGCATACTGCGAGACAACCGGATACCTAAATGGTGTAATATCGGAAAATCCTGTCCTTGTGGGGGTCTAGTCCTCTCCCTCGCCCGCTGAGTGGCTCTGATGAGTCTGAGCCTTTTAAACAGTATGCGACAATGTTTCGAAACCGGTCATCTCTAGCAACACGCACTGTTCGCGAACTTCGAAGCTTATCGTCTACACTCTACAGGCACAGATGGCGTCTGTTCTCAAAAGATGTTAAGTATGAAGTTTACCGAACGCTGCCAAGTTAGGTTTTATTTAATTCTTTTTTTATTCCACTACAAGCTGACTTGACTGCGAACTCACCTGATGGTAAAAGTCAGATGGTAGCGGGCTAAACTGAGGGTTACGGTATTTATAGCATTTATATTAAACCCTAGACCAGAACCCATAGGTTTAGACTATTTACTTCCGTTAAACACCTCTAATCCATTTGTACAGTGTACACGGCACGGCATTGTACCGGAACGCTAAATCGTTTGGCAGAGCGTTTTTGCCGGTAGTGTATTAACTAGCCACTGCCGAAGCCTCCCAACCGCCCAGAGTCCAGACTAGAGGAAATTCAGAAAATCTATACTGATATTATAAATGCAAAAGTTTGGATGGATGGATGTATCTGATGGATTGATGTTTGTTACTCAATCACGCCAGATAGGCTGCACGGATATGCATGTTTGGCACAGAGATAGATTATAGTCTGGATTAGCACTTAGGCTACTCTTTATCCCAGAAAATGAAGTAGTTCTCGTGGGAACCAAAAAATGTCAATCCACGCGGACAAAGTCGCGGGCATCAGAAAATAGAAATTATAATATCCCACATTGACCCTGCGGGGAATAGCTCACTGCGCTCACCACTGCGCCAGGGAGGTGGTCAAAATGCTGATAGATGCGGCAGTATGCGACCAGTTTAATGGTAGGTAACGACTAACGACCATGATAAATCCACTAATTACCACGGGGCCAAGTGAGCGGTGCGTGTGACTCCACGGACGCGGACGTTCGCTGATCGAACACGTTTCAAACGAATACATCTGCTGGTCAATAGGCGGGCGTGTTGCAGCCGATGTAAAATAATTTAATTTCGGTCGGATACAGATAAGTCTAGTTTAATCTATAGGTCTGTGCTTCACAGCATTTATTGTAGGTATGTTAGGTACCTACCTACCTAAGTGTAAATTTTTCATTTTTGTAATCATAACATTTAGCGGTAACATATAAGTCAACTAGCTAATGCCCGCGACTTCGTCCGCGTGAAATAAAGGACTTTCATACAAACGTTCAACCCCTATTTTACCCCGTGGGGGTGGAATTATGAAAAACTGTGACACACATACTTCTCTATTTATTACTGTAAGCCAAAATACCAAGTTTCGTTGATATAACTTGAGAAATGAAGGACTTTCATACAAATTTTCATCCCCTATTTCACTCCTTCGGGGGTAGAAATTTCAAAAACTGTGAAACACATATTTCTTAATTTTTTACCCCTAGCTTGTAAACCAAGTTTCATGGATATAACTTGAGAAATGACGGAGTTTCATATAAACTTTCAACCCCTATTTCACCCTCTTAGGGGGGGTAATTTTCAAAAATCCTTTCTTAGCGGATGCCTACGTTATAATAGCTATCTGAGTGCAAAATTTCAGCCCGATCCGACCAGTGGTTAGAGCCATGCGTTGATAGATCAGTCAGTCAGTCAGTCAGTCAGTCAGTCAGTCAGTCAGTCAGTCACCTTTGCCTTTTATATATTTAGAAGATGAGTATAGGCTCTTGTTTACACAAAACACTTGATTTTAACAAAATTTTCTATCGGAAAATGCAGTAATGCGTCAGCGGATTTTTAAAGCATCTAGCATAAACTGATTTCATGCAAAAGGGCACTTCTTCGATTTCATGTCAATATCGACCGGTGTAAATTTTTTTTTTTTTTTTTGCGTTATTGTTTTTTTTAAGTTGACCTTGACAAAGGGGTACCTTCATTTATCACAGTGATGAGGAAGGCCTCTCACCAGGATCTGATTCTCTTGGAGATATAAGGTGTTTGGTAATTATTGTGGTCATGGTAATGAAAAATGGTGACATGGTAATGAGGTCCGGGATATGGTGATTAGAATATGCATATGGTAATTTGGTAATGATAATGGTGATGAGTAATATGAATAAAACATAAATGTTTGTGTTATAAAAATCTAGAAGAAAATGTGGAAAAATACAGAAATAAACTGAAAGAACAGTTATATTATCTTAATATCTAAAAAAAGTATAAATGAATCAATCGCGATTCGCAAAATTCAAAAGTCAGTCACGATGACAACATAAATAGATTCAGAAATCTTCTTATCAAATATATAGTTAGCTAGAGTAAACGTCTAAGTATATTATGAATATTATCAAAATAACCCTATTTTCACAAAATCTTTTTAAAATTGTGAAAGAAATTTAATTACTTGTACGAAATTTAATAAGCAAAAGTCAGTCTTGTCCACGAGATCAATAAATTCAGTAAACTTCTTAACAAATAGATAGTAAGCGTAAAGTAAGCGTCTATTAGAATATTATCAAAATAACTCTTTGTACACAAAATCTTTTTAAAACGGCATGTCAAACATACTCATACAAAATTTTACAAAAAAAAACAGTCTCGTTAACTTAATCAATATATTAAGTAATCTTCTTAACAAACCCACTTAGATTTACCGCGTAATCATCGTCGTAAGCGTCTAAGTATACTATAAATACATAGTATTAAAAGAAGCTCACTCTAAGGATACTATAAATACATAGTACCAAAAGAAGCTCACTGCGCTCAAAGTTATTTAAAAAAACATGCTTAAGTTACCAACATAATGTTAAAAAAAATTATAAGCAAAAGTCTCAGTCTCATTGAAAAATCATTTTAACATAGATCGCTTCAGCAATAAAAATAGCCTAAGCCTCCCACCTCCTGGTGGGAGGCTAGTTACCACCCTACCGACAAAGACGTGCCGCCAAGCGATTTAGCGTTCCGGCACGATGTCGTGTAGAAACCGAATAGGGGTATGGGTTTAATATAACTGCCATGCCCCTAACAGGTTAGCTCGTTACCATCTTAGACTGCATCATCACTTACCATCAGGTGAGATCGCAGTCAAGGGCTAACTTGTAGTGGTAAAAAAAGTCGATCTCGTTGACGAAATCAACCGATTCAGCAAAGTTCTCATAAAATTAATAATTGTGTAGAGTAGGTATAAGTATATAATAAATAGTATTAAAATAATACTCTGAACTGAAACTCTCCACACACAACTTAAAATAACATGCTTCAGTGACATCTAAATATATAAAAGGCAAAGGTGACTGACTGACTGACTGACTGACTGACTGACTGATCTATCAACGCATGGCTCTAACCACTGGTCGGATCGGGCTGAAATTTTGCACTCAGATAGCTATTATAACGTAGGCATCCGCTAAGAAAGGATTTTTGAAAATTACCCCCCCTAAGAGGGTGAAATAGGGGTTGAAAGTTTATATGAAACTCCGTCATTTCTCAAGTTATATCCATGAAACTTGGTTTACAAGCTAGGGGTAAAAAATTAAGAAATATGTGTTTCACAGTTTTTGAAATTTCTACCCCCGAAGGAGTGAAATAGGGGATGAAAATTTGTATGAAAGTCCTTCATTTCTCAAGTTATATCAACGAAACTTGGTATTTTGGCTTACAGTAATAAATAGAGAAGTATGTGTGTCACAGTTTTTCATAATTCCACCCCCACGGGGTAAAATAGGGGTTGAACGTTTGTATGAAAGTCCTTTATTTCACGCGGACGAAGTCGCGGGCATTAGCTAGTGATCATATAAAAATTTAAAACAAACGCCAGTCTTCTTGACCACTTAAAAAATAGAACAACAAAGTTTTTGAAAAATTAAATAAACTAGTATCTCAGTGTTGACTAGCACCAAAATAACTCTGAACTAATTAAAAAAAATAACAGATGTCAGTGAAGGAATAAAGTCACAAAGCGCTTCGGACGTGTGGATGGAACGTCTACGACATAGGGGTGGAAACTCGCATGGCGCCTTGCAGCACGGTGGTAGAAAGGTGAAGTGAGCACACTCGCCGAAATATATCCCATAAAATACTGGTAAGCCAGCTACATTACGGCGGTGATCCAGAGTTTGAAGTTTCGCCAGAAGAGGTGAATCTTCGCCAATCAACCTCCTAGCGACATCAAGAGTTTGCGTGGCGTGAAGTACTGCTTGACCTTGTTAAGTATACCAAGTTTTTTGGTGGCTGTCTTGGCTTTCGTTCCCGAAGTTGATCTTGGCCATGATGTCGAGGCCTAGGATATTGGCAATCGGCAGACGGCAAGGATATATCTCGAAAAGTGGGAGTCAAGATAAATGGACTCCGTTTTGCTGTGAGCGAACATGCCTGCGTTTTGGTTGCGTTAAACTCCACCAAATTGGCAACACCCCAATTTGAAACGAATTTCAGGGTAGAGTTCAACCGCTGAACCATCGCCTCTCTGAGTTCATTGGTATCTGAACTACTTGAGCGTGAACTGGATATGTATCTCTCCATTATAGTGCTGTCGTCTATGTACCCAAGGATACCGGGTTGCAACAGATCATTGATGTGCAACAGAAATAGTGTAGCGGAGAGAACAGATCCTTGAGGAACACCGGCAATAATAGCCATAAGATCTAACACGCAGCCATCAATGACTACTCTGAAGGATATTTCACTCAAGAAATCAGATATCCAGACACAAGCTCGGCGGGAGACCGAATGCTGGAAGCTTGCAAAGAAGGGTGAACCCGGTCGAAAGCCTTAGAGATATCGAGAGATATAGCAAGCGCCTCTCCATGTTTCTCTATGGCTTCACCCCAAATATGGGTGGCGTACACGAGTAGATTACCGGCAAACCGTTTTTTACGAAACCCGTATTGGCGGACTGAAAGTAGATCATTAGACTCTAGGTACGCCAAGAGCTTCATATTTAAGATGCGCCCCATACCTACTCTTACAGAGTAGTAAGGTAGTATTAAACTTAAATCTGTTATCAGTTTCTACGCTACATCGTACCGGAACGCTAAATCACATGGCACGGTACGTCTTCGCCGGTAGAGTGGTGGGTGGTAACCAGCCTCGGGCAATGCTTACCGCCAGATCAGACCGGAGACCATTTTAAAGATTATAAAATGCCAAAATTGCCCCTGTCGGGAATCGAACCCAGTAACTCCTGTTTTTGAAACCGAAGTACTCACCACAGGAGCGCCAGGGAGGTCGTCAAAACCTAGAAGTTCCCATACATTCAAGCACTAATCTAATTACCTAGCCAATGCCTAATTACCATGTACGTAAAATGGTCATGGTAATAATGGTAATTAGAATCACGGTAATTAGGATTGGTTAGTATTTAAATTTTTACTTGATAAGTAAGCATAGTATTTTTTTTAAATGTGCTTTGTTAGAAAGTAAAACATACTTAAAATATAAAAAAAATACAAATATGTAAAGGTGATAACTACTTACGGTATAGTGAGAGTTCTATGAATGAGGGTTTAAAGTTGACAAAATGAAATTTCCGTTGGAGAATGCGAAATATTTTCGTAACCCAACGACGAAGACACCTCCGTTCTACACAAATTGCTCAAGGCTACTGAATTTGTTCGTAAGACGCGACGACGATGCGGATTTTATGGATATGTGGGTAGTTACGTTAGTGTTTGTATAAGATCACATGAATGATTAAAAAGTCGTGGGACAGACTTTAGTCACTAGTAAAAAAATAATTCAAAGACGTAGTCTCACGCTGCTGTTGTTATTTAAAACATTAATTATTCATTATTTAAATATATTTTTTTGAGAATTTTTAATCCACTATATACTTTAAATAAATTGGTTTGTTATCTGCGACATGAGCAGTGGGACAGTCATGGAGGTTAGATATTGGAGGTTTAAAATTTTTTTTTAGATGGATCTCACCTCTTTTATGTTCTTTTTCTTGATGGAGGGTGTAGAGGACATTGTATAGTGTCTACAAAAAAAATTACATAAGCCAGAGTTAGTTTTAACCTACGTTCTCCAGCTTGGGACATCGTTTTTACCACATTTCGAAGAAGCATCCAAAAGCTAATTTAAATTCGTAAGTATGTAGGTACGCATAATAGGTATTATCTATCCTCGTTTTTTTTTACGTTATTCGTAGGTACGCGGCTTAACTACAAAAAGTACTTAGATAACGCAGTCGTAATGTCAACTTAGGTACAGGATTTTTTGGCCTGAAGAGAGGCGCCTTTAGAATTAGATTTACTTACCTTCGCTTTTTAGTATCGCCGCTATAGCTAACTCTAGGATTAATTTCCACATAGGTAGCAATATTCGGTCTAAACGTAGTCGGTGTAATATTCGGTCGAGCATAATTATTATAATCAAATAAATATTATAAATGCGAAAGTTTGGATGGATGGATGTATGGATGTATGTTTGTTACTCAATCACGCTCCAACGGATGAACGGATCTGGATGATATTTGGCACAGAGATAGATTATAGTCTGGAATAGCACATAGGCTACTTTTTATCCCGGAAAATTAAAGAGTTCCCGCGGGAACCGAAAAACCTCAATCCACGCGGACGAAGTCGCGGGCATCAGCTAGTATCCTAATAAAATTCAATATCCAAATGTTTTCTATTCAAAATATATTTTTACAAGTGCTTTTGAATCGTCAAGTGAATGTACCACCTGGTTCGGAATGCCATTACTATTTCCTACCGAGAAGAACCAGCAAGAAACTCGATAAAAGTCCCGTTATCTAGGTTAGACTAGGTTATTCTCAAAAATGTTATTGCTTGCACTTGGACTGCAACCCGTGCATTTTACGCGCGGCTGGCTGGAGCCAAGTAACTATCTATACCTACCTGGCTTTGACGCCCGCGATCTTATTACCGCGCCGGAGGAAAAAAAAAGACAAAGGCGGCCCCGGCCTCGGAGATTTATGACGGCGCGGCGCCGCCGGGGGCCCGCGGCCACGCACGCCCGCCACGCGGAAACCGTGCCGTTATGAAATCCTGCGGGTACTGCCTGCAAAGACATTTAATATTCTTCAACCGTCAGTCGTCAGTTTATCAGTCTTCGTAAAGCAGATTAACCATAGACTTCATAACCCAATGATTAAAATTAAGTTATGTTTTAAGTAAGTACTTAAGTAATGTGTGTGTGGTGTTTTATAATAAAATTATAACAAATAAAACGATGTGAGCTAGGAAATTAAGTTTTCTAATTACTATTGAAAAAACCTGTCTCGTTGCACCGACTATTTGGTTCTTCATTACCACGGAATAGAGGTTTTGTGTGTTTTTGAAGATCGTGCGTCCTGGCTAGATCCCAACCTCGACTGGATAAAATAAATAAATAAATCTTTATTTGGAATTACCAAAGACACAGCTGATCAGCTGATTTTCCTCGGAACTGTTCTTGGGATGGTCAGACCATCTTTTTGGTGAGGGTCCTCTTGCTTTCCTGCTGCAACGAATATTCTAACGTGCTTCAGTGTTGCCTGTTACAAGCAACAGCTTCACTAGGTTATCACTGCACCGCTTGCTTTACTCTCACAATCAGCTGCGGGAAAAAAGCATAAAGAAAGCGACGCGACGTCCTTCGGATATTATGCGCGGGTCCGCACGCCTCGACGAAACCATACCGTTAAGATTTATGAAATCCTTCGTGACGCGGAGTCCGCTACGTCGGTACCTACTTATATCATGGTATAGCGGAATGAATGAATGTAGAGCAAATTAACCGTCCGAATTTTGTACGTATTTCCATGGTGCTTGCTACACTGGAGTTTGTATCTAAGGGTTTCCTTGCAACTGGTATGACATCGTCTATAGAAGGATTTTCTGGTGCTGGTATAGAAGTGACCACACTCTACCATACTCCCCTTCCCAAGGCTAGCTCCCTACGACTCCTATTTGCTATTACTCCTATTAAAATATTTTTCGAAAAACATTGTTATTTAAACTCAGATTTATGAGGGAAATTTGAAATATCATCATTATCAAAAGTCCTTGTTGATAGAAAACTTCACTCGTTTTTTGAGTCGTTCATAAATAACCCAATTCTCACAGAGGAAAGTGCCAAATAAGCTCCAAAGGATATGACTGTACTTAGATACATTTGGAGCCCGTGAGCTCTACGTTGTAGACTAGATTAAAGTTCTCTATCATTTGCAGATAATTGGAGTTTTCCCGGGGGAAATTTTTATGTTCTCGGTGAACTGGGAAGCAATTAGCTACTAGTAATTTTTTATGAATCTAATGTAGAAGTGCAATTTTGTTTTATGTCATTTTATTTTAAAATTACATTAAAATTTATTACAATGCTTTTCCACGCAAGGAAAATGGGCTCAGAAGTCAGAAGGACTTGTTCTACATCTATAGCGTCGCATTTTCAACAGGTTATCCAGCACAGGTATGAGAAATGCACTGAGTGCACGTGTGTCTCGCAAATGCATAGCTCTGTTATTTGTAGGTTTTTTTAATCCACTACAAGCGTGCAGCTGGGAGCCGCTGGAAGCAAGCGGCACAAGACTGTGCTCTGTGGTGATCCATGCAGGAGACCTTCGTCCAGCTGTGGACGTCTATAGGTTGAGACGACGACGATGACGACGGCGACAAGTTGCCCCCTGAACGCGATCTCACCTGGATGGTAAGTGATAATGCAGTCTAAGATGGTAGCGGGCTAACCTGTTAGGGACATGGCAGTTATATTAAACCCATATACCCCTATTCGATTTCTACACGGCATCGTACCGGAACGCTAAATCGCTTGGCGGCACGTCTTTTGCCGGTGGGGTGGTAACTGGTAACTAGCCACGGCCGAAGCCTTCCACCAGGCCAGACCATTGAAAATTCAGAAATTATAAATTCCCAAATTGACCCTGCCGGGGATCGAACCCGGGACTAAGGCAACAGCGCTACACACTGCGCCACGGAGGTCGTCAAGGTATAATGTAACTCTTCACTTAAAGCTTTCATTTTAAGCTTACTATGAAACAAAGCTCCAATCAATGAGGCGTTAATATAGATGAGGGGAAAGGCACAGTAACATGTGAGCATCTAGAAAGTTCGGAACACGGCGCGTATCGTCCAGACATAGACAGACAGTGACCTGTTGGTGCTGTCACGCGGGTGACGCGTGCGTTTGCCGCGGTAGGGAGGTGCTAGTGAGCTTTATCGATAATACGATGTCGATAGTAAAAAGGTCAATAACTATTGAGTGCTTCACTGGCGCAACCCTTTTCGCAGCGCAGCGACCTCGCGGCGTGTACAAAGAGCGCACTATCTCAATGCTTTTTTTAAATAATTACGCGCCAAATATATCATCTGTATTTCACTCGTATGCTAACATTGCTTTACTATCGATACATCGACATGTTCACTGGCACATCCCTATTCGCAGTGCGGTGACCTCGCGGCGCGCACAGATAGCGCATTCGCTCGATTGTGTAGCAATAATTACGCGCCAAATAGGTCATCTGTATTTCCCTCGTATGCTCACATTGCTTAACTATCGATACATCGACATGTTCACTGGCACATCTCTATTCGCGGCGCGGCGACCTCGCGGTACACACAGAGAGCGCATTCGCTCAATGCTGTTGCAATAATCACGCGCAAAATATGTCATCTGCATTTCACTCGTATGTTGACATTGCTTAACTATCGATACATGGACATGTTCACTGGTACATCCCTATTCGCGGCGCGGCGACCTCGCGGCGCGCACAGAGAGCGCATTCGCTTAATGCTGTTGCAATAATTACGCGCCAAATATGTCATCTGTATTTCACGCAAATGTTTGTGTTGGCTCCCTTCAGCAGCTGTCTCTTGTTTGGTCTCTTTAATTATATTGACTCGTCAGTCAACTCGTGCGTTGCGAATTAGGAGGCATGGATGAGCCATTGACTTCAAAAATTTGTCATATAGGTAGAATACCTTTTGCCCGCGACTTGGTCCGCGTGGATTACACAAATTTCAAACCTATTTGACCCCTTCAGGGGCTGAATTTTCAAAAATCCTTAGTGAATGCCTACGCTGTAAAAGCTATCTGTTTGCGAAATTTCATCCCGACCCGTCTAGTTTGAGCTGCGCGTTGATAGATCAGTCGGTCAGTCAGTCAGTGAACCAGTCAGTCACCTATTCCTGTTGTATATTTAAAAGACTCATGCATCAGAACAACATATTCCTACTTCCTAGCCTATTATTGTTATACGTATATGTGGCAGTGCGTAGGTACTTAATCTATAAGGATATAATGTAACGGAAAATACCAGCGGGAGCAAGGCCGCGAGCATTCACTTGTCCTATACCACTACAGCCCATTAAAGTCCCACAGCTGGGCACAGGCCTACACTCTCATAGGAGGGAGGGAATTAGAGCTTAGACCCACCACGCTGCTCCAATGCAGGTTGGCGGGCTTTAACGACTACTAACGTTATAATAAGCGACGGCTTAACGTGCTCTCCGAGGCACGGGGGTGAAACACCGCCAATTTCCTAACTCCAGGCTAGCGCTGAGAATTTCTAGTCAGGAAAATCCAATATTATGGCTTGACCCGGGACTCGAGCTCGGGACCTCGTCGGCCGCAGTCGAACATGCTAACCACTAGACTAACGAGGCAGTCTATAATTTTTTTTATTTATTTATTTAAAAACAAGTACATATTATATAGCAGTTTACAATATTTGTTACGGTGTAACAAAAACCCTGATCGGGTTTATCCGTACACCGGGATTCCTCGTGGTCGCTCATTACAATAATTTATGTTCTACATAATTTTTATTTTTAGTAGTAAGTATAACCATCCTTAACTAATATTATTTACTACTACTTACTATTTATGATTTATTATTTACTACTATTATACTATTTATAATTATTAACTTACTATTTACTATTTATAATTAATGTAAGATATTATTAGTAGATTATTAACCAAGGGGATAAAGCAGTGTCTTCTGTCGCGGGTGACGATTTAAATCGCGAGCGTAACGAAGGACTCGAGGTTTACTCCCGAGCGTAGCGAGGGTGTTAAAAACTTAAATCACGAGCGAAGCGAGGGATTTAAGACGAGTCCTGAGTGTAGCGAGGGATTTAAGTTCACCCAAGACTAAGACAGCTTTATCACCGAGGAAAATACTCTACTTTTCGTACCATTTGCGAAAAAATTAACACAATAATAATATTATGAGATAAGCATTTATCAAATAAATATTATAAATGCGAAAGTTTGGATGGATGTATGGATGTATGGACGTATGGATGTTTGTTACTCAATCACGCTCCAATGGCTGAACGGATCTGGATGAAATTTGGCACAGAGATAAATTATAGTCTGGAATAGCACATATGCTACATTTTATCCCGAAAAAATTAAAGAGTTCCCGAGGGAACCGAAAAACCTTAATCCACGCGGACGAAGTCGCGGGCATCAGCTAGTTAAAAATAATGACAATTAAAAGTAAAAGTTAACATTCGAAACATTGGTCCAATTATTGATAGAGAGAGTTACATTAACGTTTATGTATTTGAAGAAAACAAAAACGCGGCAAATTCCTAGACTAATATTTTTTTGTCGGAAAAGCAAAGGCATCAAGCTCATACGGCCTCGTCGGTTTTCGTCATTTTATTTAATAATCATAACTGCAATGATAACTGCTTATTAAATGCGTATTCCTTTTTCAAAAAGATGTATAAAGATACAAACTCAATGGTGTAAACACAGATGTAGTTCAGTATAAATTTCGGTAAGTATAAATGACATTCTCCCCCTAGAGGATGAATGAAATTCAGTACAATTCAGATTAAAAATGACTATTGTTATGTTCGTTTTTTGTGGCATAGAATGTCACTTTTTTGAGCAAGTGGTACGAAAAATTATATGTGTACCTACATCTCACAATTATATTTAAATAAATAAATAAATAAATAATCTTTAATTCAGCCAAAAAACTTACACTAAATGAAACATAATGGAGTACCACAGCTCTCATGTAACCAAGGTGCAAACCAAGATTTAAGCCAACCTTGGTTCCACGAGACCCGGGCACTCGCTCCTTAAAACAAAACAAACTTAGAATCTATACTTATTGGCTAAACGAGGCGCTGCCTCAGCTTGATGCTGCCGCCAGTCGACTGCAGCCATTGAGGTATTATGTACTTGTACATATAATTCAATGACTGCAGCGCTGGTTTTCACTTTTCAGGTGCATGCCCCTAGTGAGGTCACGGGCTAATCGGAAGCGCGATATATATATTTTTAAACAATGCTATTATAATAATAGAGGTATAACTAAAAGTAAATCCTGTCAACTATATTGTATTTTGTTCTTTGTGTTTTGTTTATCACTGGTGCGTCAGTAGGTATATTACTCGCCCTACAGCCGCGGCATTCCGCAGTGACCTCGCGACGGCGACGTGACGACGACGAATGTACAACTCATTCCCGAAATTACATTGCAATTATTATTGCAATGAACGTTGTTGTATGAAACTATTATAAGTTTTTTTTTAAATCCACTACAAGTTAGCCCTTGACTGCGATCTCGCCTTATGCTATGGTAGATAAGGGAAGTTGCAGTCTGATGATAGCGGACTAACCTATTAGGGGCATGGCAGATAAAACTGATACCTACCCCTAATCGGTTTCTACACGGCATCGTACTGGAACGCTAAATCGCTTGGCGGCACGTCGTTGCCGGTAGGGCCACGGCCACTACTAGCCAAGGCCGAAGCCTCCCACCAGTCAACATAAAAAACATGATACACTTGTAGAGTCAAAATCACAACTATATATTTTCAGAGTTACGACGATTATCAGTGCATGTGTCTACAATTATTAGACACATGCAAGTTTTTGTGTGAGTAGCTTTCGTAGCTAAACATGACGTAAGAAACATACCTATTTTGTAAACGATACGCGATTTACAAGACTTTACATTTAGTAGTTGCTCATGTAAGAGGCATTTTCCTTGGTTAAAAAACCTATGCCCGTCTTTGGAATGCAAGCTATCATTGTACCTTTCTACGTAATTGGTTTAGCAGCAAAGATAACCGTAACACGTAGACAGATACACTTTTGCATATCTTGTAATATTACTTTTTAGTCGTCGTCTCAACCGATAGATGTCCATTTTTGGACAAAGGTCTCCTCCATGAATCTCCACAGGACACGATCTTGCGCCGCTCGCGCTTACTTTCATTAGCTCCCAGCTACTTGCTTGAGATATTCTGTCCGTCTGACTGGGATCCCAACGCCTATCGGTTTATCGAACTACGAGTATGTGCCCCACCCATTACCACGCAAGCAAAGCAAACTCAGCGATATATAAATAAATAAATCGTTTATTTGCTGGAAACATCTCTTACTCTCTCGACTTGACGACCTCCGTGGCGCAGTGTTGAGCGCTGTTGTCTTTAACGTGCGGAGGTCCCGAGTTCGATCCCCGGCAGGGTCAATTTGGGAATTTATAATTTCTCAATTTTCTCTGGTCTGGCCTGGTGGGAGGCTTCGGCCGTGGCTAGTTACCACCCTACCAGCAAAGACGTGCCGCCAAGCGATTTACCGTTCCGGTACGATGCCGTGTAGAAACCGAAAAGGGGTATAACTGCTATGCCCCTAACACGTTAGCCCGCTACCATCTTAGACTCACTTAAGTACTACATCATCACTTACCATCAGGTGAGATCGCAGTCAAGGGCTAACTTGTAGTGGATAAAAAAACACCGACAGCTCTTCGAGCTATGTCGGTTACTCTGGTCCTCTGGTCCAATCAATCTTCTCATTTCTGATGTGATCACGTAGGGATACTCCAAGCATAGTAGGTAAGTAACATACTTAGAACGGATTTTCCTCCATGTTTGCGCGTAGGGGGTGTAGTGCGACGACGCGGCACGTTTCGTCACCGCATCGAACGGATATAGCCGCGATCGATCGGCATCGACCGTTTCCTTTATTTTTGCCGCGGAGCCGGCGACGCGACGCGCGGCGCCGCGAGCCGTGACACGGACCGACGGAAAGGTTAATCTGACCCATCTATATAACCGCTTTTTATGCACAGTTGCTGCGATAAATGCCAAGGGCGAAAAGAAGCATTACATCCAAAAACGCATTAAACTCATCCAAAGTAGTACTACTCCAAAAACGCCATATTTGTTAAACCGCTTGCCAGCCTGAACAGAGAAAAATACGTCTAGATTTAAAATATTACTAAGAAAGTACCTGTTAGAAACATTATCTGCATAAGTATTATTAAGTAAGTATTAAGTACTTATAGTAGGTATACTTACTTAGTATTAAGTAATAAGTATGTAGGTATTATGTAATAGTATTAAGTATTATATTATACTAGCTGATGCCCGCGACTCCGTCCGCGTGGATTTTAGGTCTTATGGAGTCCCGTGGGACCTGGTTTTTTTCCCAGTATAAATGTATATAATATATGAAACTGAATAAATGACCGTCAGACTGACAATATATTTGAAGATCTCTCTACTGTCTTATGTCTCATTTACTTTTGTATATGGAGTTTTTTTAACCCAATTGTTTTACTTTTCCGTACAATTTTTCAAACATTTTCTTTCATAAGAACCTTCTCCTTACAATAACAAACACAACAAAAAAAGAATTAGCGAAATTGGTCCAGCCGTTCACGCGTGATGCCGTGACCAAGGGAAATAGGGATTCATTTTTATATATAGAAGTAAGAAACTGAGACTGCAGTCCTACAGTTAAACTGTGAAAACAGTTTTGTAGGATAATAGTACATTATTGCAAAGGCCGGGAAATAGGCAATTGCAGGTCGAGTATAAGTTTGAAGGCCGAGCCGTAGGCGAGCTATTACCTA